>OX030952.1:82649524-83940749 GCA_943735915.1 Pherbina coryleti | reverse complement strand
AAGAATTTGCTTGATCCAAGAAATTACTTGTATGAAAAATAGAAAATTTTGCTTGATATGTAGTATTCTTTTTTATCTTGTATATGAAAATAGTAAATAGCTAGCTACATTGTGTTTTTAAATTAAACAAACATTTATCTTATTTCTTTCTAAAAGATTTTATGATATATTGTGATGAATTAAAATATTAGATAATGAATAACATATCTTCAGACGAGCAGTGGCAAAGTGATTTTTTTTTTCACTCGTAATTTGTAGTCTGCAGGTTGAAAGATTTAAGATTGAAAGTACTTGTATAGTTTTATATGCTAGAATCAAGCAATTTTTCAATAGTTTTGTAGCTGCTTTAATTTAGCAAATATTGATTAATTCAAGATTATTTTCATTAACCAACTTTGCATTTGCTTAAATTAAGATAATATTTTCTTAATTCAAGTCTTGTTCGAGGTTCTGGAATCAAGTATTTTATTTTTGTTTCAACCAATCGATATTTTACACAATTTACTCAATAAATGCTCACTATAAAATTTATTTCTAAATTTTAAGTTTTAGTGTTTGATTGAAATTGAAAAATGAGACTTAATTTTAAATTCGCTTAGATCAACAAAATATTTGATATAATATAATATAAGAATATTGCATAAAAAGTAATGGTGTATTGAAAGAATCATGACAATATCTCAATTCGTTTCTGAGTTATACTTTCAAATACCCCTTTAAACACTGCCAATAATAGCGCCACCTATCGGGTAAGACTTTAAACCTAAACCATATGTAGACTCAGCCGACAACACACACCGAATTTCATCAAAATCAGTTAAACCAATTAGGAGGAGTTCAAGCCTTCAGTGACAAAGCCATGTACAGAAGAATTTTATATATAAAGATTATTTCTCTCCGTGTTATAAATATCCTTGCATGGTAGGGATCCTTAAATTTTTTTTTATTTTTTGTTCTGTAAATGATAGAGAATGATTTTTTTTTTAGGTAAATTCAAGAAATTTCAAACCGATAGCTTAATCATAAGTATGTTAAAATTACTGTAGAATTTGAAAAAAGTCTGAGTGGACCCATGTACCAAACAGAGGGTTAAAATGACCGAATTTACCAATATTTTACCAATAAAAGAGTAAACTTAAGTTAGAGATAAATATATGCTGAGTGTAAAATTAAAAGAAGTACATTATGTTGTAACGAACCCTCTGTTCGGTTACCTAAGTGCTGGGGTATACCCAGCGGTTGGTCCAAAGGTTCTTACAAAAAAAGAAAAAGATTTGGGTTTAATTTTGAGTAGATTATTTCATTTATTATTAATTCAGGATTAAATCTATTCTTAAAATAAAATCCCAGAAGGGTATTACCCTCTTTGGGTACTGACTTATATATATTTCTTAACACCTTGAAGTGTAAAACGCTTCTCGGGTATGCTCCAGATAAACTAAATACGATATTTTCTAACACCTCGAAGTGTACAACGCTTCTCGGGTATATTAAAGATACGTTAATACAGTATTTTCTAACGCCTCGAAGTGTACAACGCTTCTCGGGTATATTAAAGATACGGTATTTTCTAACGCCTCGAAGTGTACAACGCTTCTCGGGTATACTAAAGATAAGCTAGATAAAATACTTGATAACGCCTCGAAGTGTACAACGCTTCTCGGGTATGCTAAAGATAAGCTAGATAAAATACTTGATAACGCCTCGAAGTGTACAACGCTTCTCGGGTATGCTAAACTACTAGTCAGAAGAGACCTTACGTACAACACACGACTCCGCAGACTGACTTCATTGCGCATGTGCAGCGGCTTTTATACTCTTTTCTTTGTGTTGCTTGTGTTCTTCTTCTTCGTAATGTCCGTTGCCAGACGCATGTTGCAGAGTGCGTGTTGCGGGTTTCATGTTGATGTTGCAGAGTGCGTGTTGCGGGTTTCATGTTGATGCTGCAGAGTGCGTGTTGCGGGTTTCATGTTGATGTTGCAGAGTGCGTGTTGCGGGTTTCATGTTGATGTTGCAGAGTGCGTGTTGCGAGTTTCATGATGATGTTACCTTGTGTAGCTGCATAAATGTTGTTAAATGAAATGATTAAGCGACCATTATGTATGGAATTCATTCAATATTCATATTAATATTCATGTACGTATTCATATACATATTCATTTCAATATTTATGTTGTAATTTTGTGAGGATTAATATCGCCTGAGATATTGCATCCTCACACCCCCCCCTTTCGAACCCAAAGAAATTTTATTTATCATTAGAATAATAACGTTTGACTTCGTTTACGTGAGCTGTACGGATACGATTACTTCCTGATCTCCGTAGCTGCATGATCACGGGTGATATAAATCCATTTATGGTAAATGGCCCATCGTATTTGGGTGCTAGTTTGGCTGCAAAATTGTCGATGGCCTTTGAAAGGTGGTGTTCCTTTACAAGGACTTGTTCTCCAATCTGCGGATTCCAATTTCTACGACGTAGATTATAGTGTCTGGCCTGGTCTTGGGCGGCACGTTCCATGTTACGTCGTACAATTTTAAAGACTTCCTGTAAGCGTGTATGTTTCTCAGCGGGTGTATGAGTTTCCTGTCCGGTTCCTGGAGTGTGTTGGTCAAATAGAGTGTTCGGAAGCCGTGGCTCTCGACCTTGGATTAGGTACGCGGGACTGAAACCTGTAGATTCGGATACGCTAGTATTTATGGCTAAAGATATTTCTGGGAGTAAATCATCCCATTTTCGTTGATCTTCGCCTATGAGTTGTGAGATTATCCTCTTTATTGTTCGATTGGCACGCTCTGTTGGGTTTTCCTGCGGAGTATATGGCGCTGTGAACTGTTGTTTGATTCCTAGGTCGTCCAAAAAGCTGCGGAATGCCTTGCTGGTAAATTGAGTTCCATTATCAGTAATTAATACTTTTGGTACTCCAAATCTCGCCAATATCGTTTCTCTGAAGGATTTCTTGAGTGATTCTGTAGTGGCTTTGCGAAGTGGCACAATTTCCGTCCACTTGGAAAAACGATCAAAAAACACTAAAAGCATATTATTACCATGTTTTGATCTCGGAAGTGGGCCCACAAAGTCGGCGCATAACATTGCCCATGGTTCCTCGGTGATTTGTGTTAGCATCTTACCGGCTGCTGCTTGTTGGCATGGCTTAAACTTTTGGCAAGATGCACAGTTTCGGACGTATTTGCTAACGTCGCGGAACATCCCTGGCCAATAATATCGGTTGGCTACCCTAGCGATGGTCTTCCGAATACCCATGTGGCCCGCACTAGGATCGTCATGATTTTCTCTCAAGACCCTCTGTCGTTGTGAAGTCGGAACGCACAGTTTCCACGGGGCACAGTCTTCATCGTTGGAATGTTGGGGAATATGGCGATACAGTTGACCGTTTTCTTCTAAAAAGTCTGAGAATTTTTCTGGATTTTGTTGAATCTCAGCCTTCTTCTTGGTTAGCCAGTTACAACTGGGTTCTATGTTTTCTTCGAGCGTTGTTTTACAAAGAGTTTCCAATGGTTGTCTTGACAACGCGTCTGCTACAACGTTGAGTTTTCCTTTCCTATACTGTATGTCGAACGTATGTTGTTGCAACTCGAGTGCCCACCTCGCTATACGTCCGGAAGGACTCTCGATTGCATTGAGCCATTTAAGTGACAGATGGTCCGTGATCACTGTAAAGTGGTATCCTTCAAGGTATGGTCGCATTTTACGGATGGCCCATACTATAGCCAGACATTCCTTCTCCGTTGGCGAATAGTTCTTCTCTGCTCCATTTAAGTGTCTGCTGGCATACGCTATCACTCGTTCTATTCCGTCGTGTTCCTGGGTAAGTACGGCGCCTAGACCGTAATCACTAGCATCGGTCTGCAGTGTGAATTTCTGTGTAAAATCCGGGCATGCCAACACGGGTGCCTCGGTTAAACGTGTTTTCAGGGTTTCGAATGCTTTTTGCTGTTCCTCCGTCCACTTCCAATGCTTGCCTTTCCGTAGTAAAGTGGTGAGTGGTTGTACTATGCTTGAAAATTCGGGAACAAATCGTCGGTACCATGACGCTATTCCTAAGTAGCGACGGAGCTCTTTCACGTTCTCTGGTGGTCTCAATTCTTTTATGGCGGCTACTTTCTCTGGATCGGTGTGAATACCTTCATTACTGACTACGTGCCCTAAATATTTGAGTTCTGTCTTAAAAAACTCGCATTTTTCAATATTGATATTTAAATTCGCTGCCCGGAGTCTTCGAAAAACTTCTTTAAGATGTTGCATGTGATCTTCCAGAGAGGATCCGATAACGATGATGTCGTCGAGGTATGCAAACGCATGGGGTTCCATTTCGGGTCCAATGACTTGATCTAACGCTCGCTGAAATGTGGCTGGTGCGGAATGTAGACCGAAAGGCATAACCCGCCACTGGTACAAGCCACGCCCTGGTACAGTGAATGCTGTGTATTGTTTGCTGTTTTCTTCCATTGGAATCTGCCAATAGCCATTTTTGAGATCCAATGCACTTATATATTTGGCACTTCTGAGGCGATCTAGAATCGTGTGTATTCTTGGGAGTGGGTAAGCGTCAGGTACAGAACGTGAGTTGAGTTGTCGGTAGTCCACACATAGTCTCCATGCTCCCGTTTTCTTTTTCACCAAAACGATAGGTGCGCTGTGTGGGCTGTGTGAAAGTTCAATACACCCTTTGCTGATCAGTTCGTCGACTTCTTTATTTATAATTGCTTGCATGGCCGGATTTCGTGGAAAGTAACGTTGTTTAATTGGACGATCATCTTTCATTATAATTTTATGTGCTGTAATATTACAAACTCCTTTAACTCTATTAAATTTGCTCAGTTCTCCTGCTAAAAACTGTTCGATGATCTCTTTTTCTGACAAGCCGTGGAGATTTTTGTTGAGGTCACTACGGTTTCCTTCGCGAATAACGGTGCAGCAGGGTGTTTCATCAGTGTTTCCCCTTTTCGATGAGATATTTGGCCAACGCAGCGTGGTTGAATACCCGCCACACTGAATAGATGCTTGAATGCCTATCAAGAAGTCCATGCCGAGAATGAGGTCATCTATGACTTTTGGAAGAACAAGCAATGAAGTTTGATGCTTCTTGGAGCCGAGCGTAATATCGGCTATTAATATTTTATTTACTTCCCTAGTGGAACTATCTGCCATTCGTACTGTTATTTGCGTTTCCTTTAGATTTTGTTGTGCTGTTGATATTTTGTTTGTTAATGTTTCACTGATAAAGCTTCTTGTGGCACCTGTGTCGATGGTTGCTTTCACTTGGGTCGTGCCGATCATAACCATCGCAAAAATATGTGTGGAATCGTGACTTAGTTGCGAGAGTGTTGATTTTGGGTTTCCGTCTGGCCTCGCTCCCGACGATAACCCTGTGCGTTTCCCTGTGAGTACCTGCAGCAATTAATGGTAAGGATCCCACGTCGACCGCACTCCCAGCAAAACATAACCTGTGCATTTCGACACTCGCGGAGACTATGACCATCTTGGCCACAGCGGCGGCAAGCAGTGCGGGAATTGATTAATTGAGGGCCATCTTGCACGATCATTCGATGTCTCTCCTCTCTAGGTCTCGGTATTGGTGGTCTTGTTTGGCGTGATTCCGCCTGAATACTTTCGAAATCTTCAGCGAGTTTTATCAATTCATTAAGGTTTCCAAAATCCCTGCGTTTCACATACAATCTATAATCTTGATGGCAATTTCGATATAGTCTTTCGAGTTGTTGTTCCTCAGTGTACTGTGCATGTCGCATCAAGTTCTGGAGGGAGATTAAGTAATCCTTGAATGGCTCTCTAGGATGTTGGTACCGTTGGCGGATTTCATCTTCCAGCTGTTCGAAGTACCTTATGGGCAAGAAGAACTGTAAAAAATCTTCTTTAAATGTACTCCAGTTCCGCCACTGTCGATTATTATTGCGGAACCATATCAAAGCCTTGTCTTTAAGGAGTTCCGGCATCGTTCTCGGTAGTAGATTTTTGCTCAATCCGTACACTTCAGCGAGTTCCTCGACCCGTTCGATGAAGGCTAGTGGTTCTTTTCCACCGTCGTATTTGAATGACCACTTTCTTACCTGATCGATGACTGACGGATATTCCTGTTCCGATGTTGCTTGGCGTGATTCCATGTTTTGGGACGCCATAAATATATTTTTTTGGGCTTCTGCGGTGCCGATATTGATCTGTGGTAAGTTGGGTGAGGGACTTCTAGAGTACTTTACCTCTAGTTCTAACAGACGTTGTCCCACATCGGATTTTTCCTCAGTTTCGGAAATTAACTGTGCAAAGCGCTTCCGTAGTTCGTCGACTGTTCCGGCGGCGTCAAAAGAGAATTCCTCGGCGAATGCTTGAAGTTCTTCCTTACGAAGGGAGTATACCCATGATGTTTTCAGAGGCATTTTGGTGTTTGTAGAAAGTCTTCACTCAGTGTTCTATATGTTATTATTGTAGATTTGTAATGCTGTGGTTTTTCGTTTATTTACCAGAGTCCCTGCTCGGGCGCCATTTGTAACGAACCCTCTGTTCGGTTACCTAAGTGCTGGGGTATACCCAGCGGTTGGTCCAAAGGTTCTTACAAAAAAAGAAAAAGATTTGGGTTTAATTTTGAGTAGATTATTTCATTTATTATTAATTCAGGATTAAATCTATTCTTAAAATAAACTCCCAGAAGGGTATTACCCTCTTTGGGTACTGACTTATATATATTTCTTAACACCTTGAAGTGTAAAACGCTTCTCGGGTATGCTCCAGATAAACTAAATACGATATTTTCTAACACCTCGAAGTGTACAACGCTTCTCGGGTATATTAAAGATACGTTAATACAGTATTTTCTAACGCCTCGAAGTGTACAACGCTTCTCGGGTATATTAAAGATACGGTATTTTCTAACGCCTCGAAGTGTACAACGCTTCTCGGGTATACTAAAGATAAGCTAGATAAAATACTTGATAACGCCTCGAAGTGTACAACGCTTCTCGGGTATGCTAAAGATAAGCTAGATAAAATACTTGATAACGCCTCGAAGTGTACAACGCTTCTCGGGTATGCTAAACTACTAGTCAGAAGAGACCTTGCGTACAACACACGACTCCGCAGACTGACTTCATTGCGCATGTGCAGCGGCTTTTATACTCTTTTCTTTGTGTTGCTTGTGTTCTTCTTCTTCGTAATGTCCGTTGCCAGACGCATGTTGCAGAGTGCGTGTTGCGGGTTTCATGTTGATGTTGCAGAGTGCGTGTTGCGGGTTTCATGTTGATGTTGCAGAGTGCGTGTTGCGGGTTTCATGTTGATGTTGCAGAGTGCGTGTTGCGAGTTTCATGATGATGTTACCTTGTGTAGCTGCATAAATGTTGTTAAATGAAATGATTAAGCGACCATTATGTATGGAATTCATTCAATATTCATATTAATATTCATGTACGTATTCATATACATATTCATTTCAATATTTATGTTGTAATTTTGTGAGGATTAATATCGCCTGAGATATTGCATCCTCACAATGTACATTAGTGATATGTACATTAGTGATATTTGAATTAGAAGAATTAAAGTAAGTTGCAGTCTTTTCATATGTTATACATTTTAGTAATATTGTCTTCAGAAGGAAATTTCAAAATGTCATAGGGCAGTGAGTTCGGGAAGTACAAATTTCTTTGGATTGAAAGTGTAGTCCAGAAGTTCAAAAGATGGTCTATTGATGCTGGGCAATTGCAGAAAGGTCAGTTTTTGGGATTAGAACCCTTCAAAAGATGGTCGTGGGTTAGGCTAATGTGTCCTAGCCGTAGTCTCATGAAGGGTATGATGGAAAAAATTGATGCTGCACTTGGATAATGCAGTTTTAAATAGTTGGAGTTTATATCAGAATAACGGTGATTGTAGGTATTCCAGTTATCTGCGTTTTTTGCAGATCGTAGCTTCACAATAAAATTGTTGATGTCCTTAGCGGTAAATGAATAAGATGTAAGTACTGGCGTGAAAGCAACATTTTTTGCTATAGTGTCAGCTAGCTCATTTTCGCGAATTCCTGAGTTGGCCTGAATAAGAATGTCTCTAGTGGAAGCAAAAGCGTATGTAGAGTTGTGGGTTGCGTTCTAATTGCGCAGACACAAGACTTGATTTTATCTATCCTAAGATTTTATATAGCTCAGCTTCCTTAAAAAACAGCTGTTGATATGTTGAGTTGGATGTATTGTCTTTTGCATATTCCATGAGGATTGTGTTCATTGAGGAGTCTTTAAGCATCCAGGAAGGGTGGGATTCAGAACTGTTTCGTATTTGATTTAGAGGTAGAATATGTTCCATGCCACATTTTAAACATCTAGCGATTGTTGAGCATTTGTAAGGAGTCCGTTTCAGGCTCAACGACTTTTTGATATTAATTGCAAGCACAGGATTTTTTCGCTGCAGTAGTTTTGGATAAGTGGATTATCGCCACTTTTGGGATAATTGACATCTTCAGCTCTATGGGGTAGCGAGGGTAAGCCAGATTCTGTCATAATATTTAATGTTGGCGTTGTTGGGAAGGCCCTAAAGCAATTCCTCACAGCTTTGTCGTATGGACCAAACAGAAGACCAATATTGCTTCTGGCAAGTGACTATAAGTACATACATCTTTTTAATTCATCAAGCTCTTAAGCTTTTCAAGTCAATTGCTTCAAATTCGACACTTTTCACCAAGACCATATCAATTGCGTTGTTCATTTGAGAAGAGCACCACACACACACACACACACACACATCACATAATGTAAATTTTCATCCCAAGGAAAAGCAGAAGAAAAATGTTCCCGCCTAATTGTTTCAATGCTTGTCTCCCTTTAAGGGAAGAGAACTGTTTTCTTTAAAATTCCTATAGACGTTTTAGAGCAGTAGAAACAAAATATGTTTTTAAAATTTTAACAGTTTCGATTTTTGGCGGTTAGGATTTGTTGTTCAAATATATAATTTTATTATGTTTAATATGCCAATTTTACTTTTGTCAGAATTTCGTTCCGGTTTAATGGATATGCCTTATTTTCACTTAATTAAGACGCAAATTAATTGTTTCAAACAAAAAACTTAAGGCACAAACTTGATGAACGCTTTTATATAATCACGCTCAAATTTAAACGCAATCCATTTTGTAGAGATAGAACTCCGAAGTATCTAGATTGTTTACATTTTCCACCTCATAACTTTTTCAATAACAGCACTGAAAAATCACTAAATATTAAACTAATTAAAACAAATTATGTTATAAACCATAACGCAGAACTAAACAGCTGCTTTGTTTCTTCCGGCATACACGCTGTCAGAAGAAAAATTCGAATGACCTCTAACGGTTACATAAAAATAAATCTAATTTTGCTTAACTTTAATTTTGGTTTTTCATTAAATGGCACATAAAATCAACTATTGTTGAATGCTTATGTTTTAGCAAATACTTAAAATAGAATCTTATGATGAGATCTCAAAACTAATGAAGATCACGCACAGCAATAAAGTGCAAAATGTTGTTGCCAAAGTAGCGGTGAAATAATTTATAGCTTGTAGAGGGTGTCTAGCTCTAGAGGTTAGATTATTTTGGTTAAATTTAGTGCATTGTTTGCACGTACTTTAACGTGAATACCAACAATGCTGCGTTTTAACGCTTCGTTGCTTCGCTCATAAGTGGTTCGTGATGGCTAAGAAATTTGCTTAAATTAGTTGGAATTTATTGAAATGTGAGATTTTAGAGCAGTTTTTAAGGAATGTCAGAATTTGTATATAATTTATGGAGAGCGATTTATAATTATTTTAAACTCATTTATATGAACTGCCGGAAGAATGCAGGAAACCAGACGGAAGTGAACTATATTTTAAAGAGAGATTTTTGAGCAAAATATGCAAAATATTTTTGGAATTGTATCATATCATTGACAATAAATTTAATAAAACTCAAATTCCTTCTTTATTAGCTTGACTGCACACTCCGTTGAAGGGGGACAAAAATGTAAAATAAAAACATTTCGTATTTTCAAAAAGTTGGTATTCAAAACAAAAGCTTATCAGCCATTCCATTTTGAACGTATCACTCATACGGGTTGACCACCTCGGATGTTGCTCAAACTTTCAGAATTGAATCTTCTCATGAAATAAAAACACTAATTTGAGTAAAAAAATTTTTAAATTTTTTTCAAGTTTTTACGTAACATTCAAATTTCGTCAAAATGGAAGAAAAAGTGAAATTGTCTTACTTTTGAAAAATCATATATTCAACAAAACTAACTCGATTTTTACGTTTGGGGTGTTTTCGAAAAAACAATAAATAGCTGTTTTTTTTTTAAATATAAAAAAAAATTATTTTTTTAAGTTTCTTAACTTCAAGGTCAAATTTTGGAAGTCATAAAAATAGGATTTTCCCCCACTTTAAAAACTGAAAAAAAAATATTTTCAGAAAGTTCATTTTATTACCTTTCCATGTGCCAGAAATCATGAGGGTGTTATTTTTCTTTCTATTTTAATAATTTATTTAATATTTTTTAAACGACCCCCTACCGTACTACTTCCATACAACCATACTATGTACATTAGACTGTACCTCAAAAAAAAAGTGCGCCGTATACCAGCGAATATGACGTGTTTTTGCAAGACAATTACGAAAAAAAAATTTATTTTGACCGAACGTAGGGGTCGCGCATTGACATATTTCTTCATATCTCTGGTGTTAACAGTTGGATTCTAAAGTTTGGTACATCAATGTTTTTGTCTTAAGAAGACCAATATGAACTCTATAGAAGTCATTGACCTTACGCGCACAGTTCTAGTACTGACCTTTCAGATCTCAGTTTTTTTTTTCATAATTGTCTTGCAAAAATGCGTCATATTCGCTGGTGTACGGCGCACTTTTTTTTTTGAGGTACAGTCTAATGTACATAGTATGGTTGTATGGAAGTAGTATGGTAGGTGGTCGTTTAAGAAATATTAAATAAGTTATTAAAATAGAAAGAAAAATAATACCCTCATAATTTTTCGCAGATGGAAAGGTACTAAAATGAACTTTCTGATAATATTTTTTTTCAGTTTTTAAAATGGGGAAAATGCTATTTTTATGACTTCCAAAATTTAACCTTGAAGTTAGTAAACTTAAAAAAATAATTTTTTTTTTTATATTTTTATGAAAAACAACTATTTATTGTCTTTTCGAAAATACCCCAAACGTGAAAATCAAGTTAGTTTTGTTGAATATATAATTTTTCAAGAGTAAGGCAATTTCACTTTTTCTCCCATTTGGACGAAATTTTAATGTTACGTAAAAACTTAAAAAAAATGTACAAATTTTTTTACTGAAATTAGTGTTTTTTATTTCATGAGAAGATTCAATTCTGAAAGTTTAAGCAAAATCGGAGGTAGTCAACCCGTATTTTTCGTTTTTTTGATGCGCTTAATTTGGAATGGCTGTTATGGTTCAGAGGTCAAAAGTCAAAAAGAATTTTGTAAATATCTTATATAATAAGATTATACGAGATTTTTAAACCTTAACAATTTAATTGCGGAAATTGAGATTTTTTACATTTGGAAAAAAGAATACAAATTTTTGCAATTTTGGGACAGTAATATAAAAAAAAAAATGCAGAATTATTTTAATATGATTTTATTCTCAGAATACGAAAATTTTTTATTTGTATTTAGTGTTGCTTTAGAAAATACTACAACAACATTTCGTTGCAATTTTTTAAAATTTTAATTTTTACGTTTTTTTTAGTACAACTAGAAAGAAAATTGAATATTTCAAAAAGTAAAATATCACAACTCTGGTAATTTTCATCCGATTTTTAAATTTAATACTCATTTGAAAGAACAATTAAATAAAAAACGAAATGCATACCAGATTTATTTACAAAAATATGCTTCAAGTATTGTTTTTCTAATTTCTTTGATTTTATACCAAGAAAAACTCATATAAAACGATTCTCCAACTTTCGGGCTCTTAACGGAATTCTAAAAGTTCTAAAGCCTTCTATGGTTTAATACCAACAAAATGTTGGAACCTAGATTGATTCGTGATAAAGAAGTAAACAAAAAAGCGCAACAACAAAATCTTTGCAGAATCAATGCAGTCAACTTTTTGAAATTTTGCGACTAGCAAAAGAGTAGAAAAACATTGCTTTGACAAAGTATAGCGCTTCTATAATTCCGCTTTGGTTTTATTGCTCTTGCGCTTATTAGCTTGTCAAAGTTAGTGGACTGCTAGAACCACTGAGACTACTGATGAGTCGGAGTAGCGTCCGACGAAACCATGGTCTAGTCAGCTTGGTTTGTTCTGCAAAGGACATTGTTGTTGTAGCAACCTGTTGCTTCATGAATTATTTGGCAAAAAGCTCTTAATATAATTCTTAAAAAAAAAAAAATATGTTTTTTAAGAATTATAAAAATTAAGTAAACATATAAAAATGCCACAATTTTGTAACTTTACAGATTTTAGTTTTATAGCAAATCGAATTTTTTCAGTATATGCCGTCAACAATTCGAGCTAGCTTTTTTTTCATACAAACGGGGGCACTCTAATATACATATATAGATAAACAATTAAAGTTTATTTTTATAGTTTTAACAACTCAACTTCAATTGAAATGCTCCTGTACAGCAATATTGTTTACCGTCAGAAAGAAACCGATTAAATTTTGACTCATCTAACAAGATGACACGTTTCCAGTCTTCTGCTGACCAATTTGTATGATCTCTGGCGAACGTCAACCATGCCTTAATATTCTTCACCGACAAGGTGAATTATATTACAATAAGAGCCCAATTTTGTAAAGGGCTCTTCTAGCAGTCCATCGGCTAAATAGATTGTTTATTGCTGTTACCATGAGACGTGCGTCCGCATCACTTTAACCCTCTATAAAATATTAGATTAAAATTAACCTTTGTTTTCATTTTGCTTTTCATAGTTTTTTGTTTGAACCTAATGGATCTTATCAGGCAAAGTGCATCCTATAAGGTTCGTTGCTATTGCTAAGTATGATGTGCGAAATGAGTAAAACAATTTTTTCATATAAAGTAACCCCCTAAAACCAAGTTTTGTGCGACATTTTATCTTCAATTCTGAATAAGTACGAAATTAACCCTTTAACACATTTTAAGTTTTGACTCATTTCCGGCATTAAAGTTGAATTTTTAGCTTTGGTGTATTCAAATTTTTTTGTGGAACATTTTAACTCATTATATCCTTGTTTTATGGGTCTTTTCTGCCTTCCATCACAAAAAGGTCAAATGTTGTTAAAAAATATTTCTCATAGTACTTTACATAAATCCTCAAAACACATCCTATACCCAAAATGTAAGGATAACATGATTTCCTATGCCGATTTACTATAAGAATGTTCAATAAGAGTGAAAATTAAATCAGCCCTAAAATAAAACTCAGACGTAAACTTTCAAAACGCTGATACACGTGTATTGTTATTTTGTCTTTTCTACCAGAATCCGTTGTCAGAACCTTGTTATTTTTTTTCGTGTTGAACAGTGTTATTTACAAGTTAAAACTGTCTTATTGACATTTGCTTAACCTTAGACCCGTTTACGTGTTTTACAACTTAACCCCGTTTATCTGGGTCATGTTGACCCGTAGTGTATTTTGTATGGAAATTGTCTATTTTTCAATGAGATAAAATTAAAAAGTGCTGTTGTTTCATGGAATATTAATTTTAGTACTTGTTTTTTTTTTTTAAATATATGTTTGCACAAAACATTTGCATTTTACATAAGATTTATAACCGATTGATAAGTCCGATTCGATTGAACTGCATTTGATGTGCTAGGCATTGGTAGATCTGCCCTATTATTATCATCGTTATCTTTCAATTCTGTAAAGCGTATACCAATCATACCAATCAAAATCAAAGCAATTCTTAGGCCGTGTGCTATCCGGAAATTTTTCACTCGGATGACGAAATTTTGGCAGTCTGAATAAGAATATTTGGCAGATGTGAGATGAATTTGACTGTCAAAACTTCATGTAGCACTAGGGACTAGTATAAATTTTGATAATCGGCAAGAGAATTTTTGACACAAGCATAAATAGAAAAAATGTTTGTGCTTCCGACAGCATAGCAACCAGAAGTGGAAAATATTTGCATAAAATACTGTTAATTTTTAGTATATATTAAAAATTTTGCAAATTAAATTGAATTCTTGTGCTATTACACTACTGAAATCTAAACGTCAAAATTTTTAGGTGCCAAAATTTCATCGTCCTTCTTTTCTACCACAAGTGAAAGTTTCCGAATAGCACATGGCCCTATTTATTGTTTCGTTGGAGTGTTGCATCGCTTTTCAATTGATTTTTAGCATGATATAACGCAAACACTAAAAGACAACAGAAAAGAGAACACTGTACATTAGAGTGACCGCAACTTATATGGGGCAAAAAAAAAGTCGGAATCTTGTTCGTCTTAACCCCACAAAACGAATCCCCTTTCCAGGTATTGGGATAGCCAAAATTTGAGCCCGATTAAACGACGGTAACACGTGCCGCTCGTCGCTCAAAATTTGAAAAAAACGAATTTTTTGGCCAAAAAGTTGACGTATTGAGCCATAACTCGAGAACAGTAAATAATAAAAACACGCACGATATCACAAAAGATAGCTTATTTTGTTCTTCAAAATTTATGGTATGAACAAAATTGTTGTAACTCTGAGTCAAACCGAGTTACGGCAGCCTTTAGCTCCGAAAACGTGACCTGGTGCCACCAGGAGCATACTTCATATATTATGTTATTATGTGATAAATTTTTAATTTTTTTGGTATATTTTTGAGTTTAAAGTAGAAATGTAATAAAAAACACAAGTAATACAGTTAAATTCAAGAACATTTTTATTTTAATATATAAAAATCAGGGATATATTCGATAATATTACATAGTTATCCAATTTATTATAGAGCTTTTGTTAAAGTACTTTTTGAAACGTCGGGATACAATGCTCGGCATTTGCTTACAACTTGCAGGACATATTGCTTTTGTTCTTCATCTTTTGTCAGAAGGTCGTTGAAGTCAGTTATTAATTTAATACCACGCTCAGCCATATCATTTACTACTTTTAATGTTTTGACAATTTTCAATCCTTCTTGGAAGTTATTATTTTGAGGCCAGGTGTTTGGATTTTGTCTAAGATTTTTGTCTATTTTTATATTAAATCGGTCAAAAAAATTAAACGTTTCTTTGGAAAGTAAATTAATTAATCCTCCATCAACCAACTCTTCTAACTTTTCTTTCCTAACTTTTGGATTTACAACCCTAGCTTGCTCTGATGGTTCATCTGTGCTACTGAGCAATTTATTAGCCATTAATAACTATATATGTACACAGTGTACATGCACAACAGATCTATAAAGAAAGCATGTTTTCCTACATGTAAGTGTACATAAGTAAGAAAAGTACATACGCCAACGACAGAATAATGCTGTCTCTCACTTCCAATGTACTCACAGTTGCAAACAATTTATAAAGGATTGCACAACAGCAAAAAGTAGTGAAAAAAGTACTACAAAAACTGATCCTTCATATAAATCGTATGGTACAAAATGTCGGGTCATTTTGACCCAGATAAACGCATAATGCACATGTCAGTTTTTTGTCTCTGCTATGCACATATGTCATATATGTACAATTTTTTTCATACTAGTTGCAAAGATTAAAGTTCAACAAATAAAATGGTATTTTTTTTTAAATTTTTGATATTTAATATGTTTTTTTTGCAAATGAAAAGTGCCTCTGGTCAATATGACCCGGTAAACATGTTTAAGGTTAATAAAGTTTTTTTTTATAACACAATAGGTGTTCTTTTTCATCAAAACATACTTTAGAAACGTGGTCATAAAATCATTAATATTGAGTTTCTGCAGCCAAATTTGCAGAAGTGTGTTAACAAATAGTTCTGTTAAAACATAATTTAAAATAAAAATAAAAATACGAATTTTTTTATTTCATTTCAAACCTGATCAAAAATTTCTGCAACAAAAATTTTGGAACTTTCTTAATAAAAATTCCTTTTAAGACATACTTGAAAATAAAAAGAAGAACAAAAATATAGATTTTGTTTAATTGCATTTGAAACTTTATTAAAAAATAGTTTTTTTTTTACAAATTAACGCATTTTCGCCAAAACATGCTTTAGAAAAATAATCATTAATTCTCACTTTTAAGTTTCTGTAGCTAAAATTTTGAATATTTGTCAATAAAGAGTTATGTTACGACATACTTAAAAATAAAAAAATACAGATTACTTTTTTAATTGTACTGTAAATTTTTCATTTTTCTTTAGGTTCATACAACCTTTTTTTCTGGTATACAAACATTTTTCTATTTATATTTTTATCAATATTATTTTAACCTAAAACTTGTGATATATATCTTTCTTAAAGTTTTGCGTATAAATTAAAGTAAAATTTCTACGTTTTTGGTTTTAGATTCAGCACGAAACTTTAGTTACAGAATTTTCGTTAAATTTTCAAAGCAATATGTGAAGAGCAGGATCTCCACAATTTAAATGATATCGCAAAATTCTCATAAATTCATACTTATAATACTTCAATATTTGAAACTTTGAATCTGCATATTTTCTTTTCCAAACAATTGACGACTTTTTTTCCTTTACCTAATTGTATTCACTTGCGTTATACATGACACGTCATCACGAGTACAGCCATGATTTTGAAGCTATCGCAGTGAAATGTTGTATAGGAGCTTTTTTTAAAAAAAGGATGATCAATTAAAAAATGAGCTAAATCTGACAAAAAACACACCTACCTCTCATATAAAATTACGTCATCAAAATGGTGAAAAATCAAAAAATTGCACACAAATTTATCTAAACACTACAATTTTACATCTGGGCTTGGTTCCAACTAGGCACTCTAAGTTTGAAATTTGGCAAAATCGGGAAAAACACACTAGCTCCCTCTCACACAAACTGACATATTCAAAATAGCAAAATCTTTATAAATTTCATTAAAATTCATGTATTGGCTTAATATTTTACACAAAAACTTAGATATTGAGAGAATAATGGGCTTGAAATTAGAATAAATTTAATAAAATTACACCTCCGTACAAGATGACGTCATTAAAATTATAAATTCTTAATAACTTGGATAATATTCACATTCGAATTTGGAAATATTTAAACTTCGATCAAGAAGAAGGTAATACATTCCTTACTAGTTATTTTTTTTTATAATTATATGTTTATATGTTTCACTTACTCGTAAATGAAAAGAATTTCGGAGTTTTTCAAAAACTTGTTGCAATATTTTGTAATCAAAGTACGATTTTCAATGTCAACAAATGTCACTCAATACCATGAGTAACTGAGAATCAGTCATAATTTAGCTATTTAGAACAAACGACAAAATATTCTCACCATACAACTTTTTTAATTAAGCTTCATTCTTGCAAAGCAACACGCAAAAAACTTGCGGTTTGAACTAAAATTATGACAAGGTAGCTCTTACAATTGATAAACTGTGTAAAATAAATTATATGAAAAAAAACAAAAAACACTGATAATAGTAGCCAGCTAGAAGTAAAAAGTGGCTGCCGGAAATGAGAGCTGGCCATAATAGCAATTCTTACAGCATTTGCATGACGTTTATTGTTGTTTAGTTAGAAAAAAAATATGCTACCAATAGTAATTAAAAATTTGTAATCAGTTCTTGCAAACTGCACTTATGAGAAGCAAGATATAAAGGAAATAATATAAAATCTAAAATTATTATTTAATGTTAAAGTTTATGGTTTATTCTAGGTATTTTTGAAGCTCAACTGAAAGTTATTTTTTTATTGAGACACTTGTTGCTAGTTATAAATGTCAACCAAAGCTTGAAGCAAAACTTGGCACTGACCACATCAATTTACAATTGATGAGTTTAAAACATAACAATGCTCCAGTACATTTTTATTAAAAAAAAAACTCTAAACGCAAGAGTGCAAATAAATCAATAAAGTCTTGTCTGCTGCCAATAGTCGTTATATATATACTCGTATCTAAGCAGAACACGTACCAACTCATCTTGAAATCATCTCTAAAACTAAGCTACTTTTTGTGTAATACCATCAGCAGCACCTGGCAACATGCTGCCACCATTTTGTTAACACAGTGACGCGCGCCACTAATTTATGATTACAACCTGTGCAAATTTGCTGCGGTTTAATGGACTAAAAAATCCCCTCGCTGCCTTCACTGTCTTTGTAAAAGCGGCAACAACTTGGTCATTCTCCATGCTTCTGTCTTACCTGTGGCTAAATGTATGGTTAATAGTTTTAACTTCTTTATTTTTTCACATACTAAATATTTGATTTTTTTTTTCAATTTTGGCTTAATGTCAACCACTAGAGAAGCGTTTAAACATTTCAAAATTCCATCAGTTACATTAATTTGATCTAGATTGAGCATTGAACGTGTCTAAAGGTTAAATGTTGTAAATGCTGCGATATTCATTTAAGCGACAAACATTAAAAAAAAGCATTACTTAAGCCAAACAAGTTCGTTGCTTAAGTCTTTCGTTGCATTAGTAGATCGAATTATCTCATAATTGACAGATGATTTCTATGGAAACAAATGTTATGACAGGAAAAATGTTATCTGTTCTGATAATTCTAAAATTATTGATTTCGAATTAAAAATAAATTCTCGAGACACGTGCCAAATTTAATAGGTACTACAAAGCTATCCGGGTAGCTCGATTACCCGGGCCATACCCGGGTAGTTTCCAGTAATTTCGGGTACTTTTCGGTATTTTGAGCTATCTGGATATTTTTGAGCTCTTCGGGTATTGCATAAATTATTTATGTTTTGTATCAAAACAGTTGCTTTGATATTGAAAACGGAATTTTATTCAATTTATAGTAATTTAAAGAGCACTGATTGCCTTTTTTTTCTTTTATTTGGTGATGTGTTTGGTTGCACACTTCGCATGTCGAAAAAGAAAAGTAATATTTTGTTTTGGGTCTTGGTTTTGGAGCATTTTTATATGGCGAATATTTGAAGTTTTTTTTTTTGTCTCCACGAGAAATCAACGAAAAATATTCAGGATTTCATTTAATGTTAATTTTTCATTCAATTATATTGAGACTAATTGTTGAGACTGAGGCCAAATATGTTGAAAAATTAAATAACAACAACAATAACTCTGCATAGAGCAAATCACACCTCAGACTGACAGTTGTTTCGATGACCGCTACACCAACTAATCATCAGTCCTGCGTGATTCTCGTTGTGATTCACTCAACTATTAAAGTTTAGTAGAATTTGACAATTGTCGAGAGAATGACTAGGAATTTACTTTTGGCCGACAGAACAAATCTTTCTATTATGAACACCTCGACTCTGTGAACCAAATTACCACTTTCGAATTCATTTATGAACCTTTTCGTGTAGAAACGTACATTTTCGGCACTCATAAATGAACCTTTTTTGTATCATTCAAAAAATAAAAAAATAAATAACTGGCCATTTCAGCCCTTGAAAGGACTTTGACCTAGCTTCTTAGGATCAATTGTGTTGTGCGTGTTATTAAGTTTGTACACAATTGACCGAGAAATGGACCTACAGGCTTAACGCCGACTCCGAACGGCGATGAACGAAATGTTCTTATTCTCAAGAAGCTTTACATGGCATTTTTTATTACTCTCTGAGGTTTGCCATTGTCTGCAGAGAGGTGGCGGCCGTACAGAAAAATTATTTTAATTCAAATAATTTTCTGTCGCTGCTGGGATTCGAACCCGGGTTTCCAGGTTCGTTGACATAGCGGCCACGCACTTTAACCAACTACGCCACGGACGCCATTTTGTATCATTCGTCGGACTAAAATCTCGGGTCAATAACGTTCGGGTTTACCGAGCCCCAGACGTGGCAATTTTGTTTGTTAACGTAGCCGCCGAGATGAAAATGCGCCCAGATGAAATGCGTCAGAAAAGATGATTTTTGTTATGCCTCTAATCATTTTCTTTTCGAAAAAACGGTCTCTTTGGGCACTCACTTTGGAAATAAGTTTCCAATATTTCCCAAGGTTGTTCAAGCGTAAAGCGACTTATTTCTTTCCGCGGATTGATGATACTGACTTTATGCTAAGATTTCGAGCGGGAAACAGCTATCAGTGTCAAAATAACTTATGATTTAAGAAGAAACCACTAGATGACCCACCTTATATAATGAATTACATATCTTCAGATGAGAAGTGGGAAAGTGATTTTTTCCACTCATAATGTTTATGCTAAAGGTTGAAAGATTTAAGATTCGAAGTAGGTACTTGTATAGTTTTACATTCTTGAATCAAGCAATTTTTAAATAATTTTGTACATTCTTTAATCAAGCAAAATAATTGATTAATTCAAGAATTTTCTTACAACCAACTCTGCGCTTGTTTAACCCTTAGCGGCCACATCTCAGCTAGGCCGCATATCGGCCATATGGGGTAACGCTGAAAAACCTAGTTGTACAAGAATAGGGTATTTAAATATGAGTATTTAAAGACTTCAAAATCAAATTTTTATGTTTTTCGAAGAGTTCTTCAACATTTGTAATGATTTTTATTTTTAAAAACCAGCAAAAATGGCTTTTTTCATAAAAAAATGTATTACTTCGCCATTTTTTCAATATTAAGGGCTAAAATTTTAGGATTGTACGCACAAAATATACCACTACTATTAAAAAGGAATAGTTTTCATAGATCCTTCAAAAATTATATAGATTTTTCAAAATTACTGGAGGTAAAAATGAAAAAAATTGCAAATCATAAAATTTGTTTTTTTTTTTTTTTGTTTTATTAGCTTCTAAATACATGTTTAATTTAGTTTTTATTTTTAATTTAAATTTAATTTATTTCTATTATGATATTTGAACAAAAAAAATTTATTTTGAATCCTATTTATTGACCAGCACACGTCATGCACAAAGGAAACCGATGTTCTTCGCAAACCGGTCCGCCCCGAGTACCACCATTTTAGGGGTGACACCATTTCGGTATTTTTTTTAGGAAAGGAAACCGATGTTCTTCGCAAACCGGTCCGCCCCGAGTACCACCATTTTAGGGGTGACACCATTTCGATATTTTTTTTAATTTCTCAAACAGAAAGAAAAAGGTACAAATACATTACGTTAAAAAATTTGTCGCATTGAAATAATTTCTAACAATTTGTGTATCAGTAGCTTCATGCGAAAGGAGTTTTTCAAAGCTAAAATTAATTAAGACTTATTTAAGGTCTTCCATGGGACAGGTAAGGCTTTCCGATCTTGCTATTTTATCCATTGAAAACGAGCTTGCAAGTAATATTGATTTCGATGAGGTTATTTCATATTTTGCAGCTCTTAAAGTAAGAAAAGTTAGTTTTTAAGACAACGATGTATAAATATGTACCTGAAAATTTAATTTTTTTGTTTAATTTGTGTAATTTTTTTGTGTAAGTTTTCTTTTTACTAGGGCGAGTCAATTTGTTCGGATGAGAAAAAACCAAAAATGCGTATAGCAGAAATGTAATATATGATGAATTCTCAGAAAATTTCCCCAAGAAACCATAGGTCTAAAATCAATCCCAATATCCCGCATATCGAGGTCAAAACTTGTATATGAATTAAAAAACAACTGTATAGTTTAAATAGAAATTCTGACGAATAGTCCAAAAATGGCAGCGTATATCATTGATTTTGGACTTGTTGAAAAGGAAATTTTGCCAGCTCTCCGAATCTGAATTCATTTTAAAAATATTTTTTCTTTTAAACCAAATATTGCCAATCTAATATTTTAATATTGTCAAAAATAAAACGATTTAAATTTACAAAAAATCTTTTATAGACTCAGTGCAAAAAGTGTAATTTTAGACTTATAAGTCTTGTTTGCTCTCAATGAGGAGCATTTTAGGTTGACTTTTTGCGGCTACTGCTATAACAACGTCTCGATTTTTTTTCAATTACGCGTCGCGAAATACTTGAAAGTAACTGAACAAATCGCTCAGTTCCCTGATGGAATTTGTGGGTCTGGCAGCGGCGGATCTTCAAACTCTAGATAACTTAGCATGTGCTCGTATGGAATGTTTGCGGTGAATGGAGGTTCAGATTAAATGCTGTCATCATCTTTGTTTATCAAATCAACATAGTCTGAGCAATCAAAATTAATGCTATGCTTTTTAAATGTCCTTAATACTGTTGGATCATAAAGCTTATCTCGATAATACAAAATTGCTATTCTTGATTGCTCTTTCGCGAACCGGTTTTCTATCATCAAAGAGCATTGCCAATAAAACATTCTCTGGATTTCCAAAATAGACATTATTTTGAACTGCAGCGTTTACAATATCCCTAAGGTTTGGGATAAATATTGCGTTGACCGTATAAATTTTGCTAACAGTGCACTGCAGTAGACAACAGAACTATAATACTTTACATTTAAGTACATTGGTACATAAACTTTCATAATATAGTTTGCTAGAGTTTTTAAGTTGGTTTATGGCAAATTTGTAGGTACGTATAGTCGCAATAGTCTACTAGCTTTGGTCAGCCAACGAGAATGAACTATTTGCCCGGGTTTCATGCTGGCTAAATCTGCGGGACAGAAACCTTCAGACACGGTTTTGGCTAGTCGATAAGGGCGTAACCATGGGAGGAAGGGGGGGCAGTTGCATGAGATTTTCTGTTTAATCGATGGCTTTGAAAGTAGTTTCTATATGTAATTCCTTTTTAATATGTGGTTTTTCCTTTTTCTTTGAAGCTAGATGTGGTAAAAAGATACGATAAAGATATGAAAGATATGGTAAAAAGAAATTTATAAGGTCTTGTCCCCCTCTCCCCTAATTTTCATCCTGCCTACGCCCTTGCTAGTCGATACAGATACTTCACATCTGTAGAAAGACCGTGTTCGTCTTTAGTATTTAACGGTAGAGGCATATTTGCAAACAAAACGGGTTGAAAATCAGATACAGTCTATAACAAAAAGTGGGCTGACTTAAAATAAAGTCCAATTATTTTATAATTAGTATGAAACTACCTGTAACGTTCACAGTTTTCAATTAATTTTGTAAAATCCCCGCTAGCAGTTCTACGTCCGCTTGTAGTCGACTTTTCTAATGCACCAAACAAGTGGCGAATAGGTAGTTCATTAAAATGCAGCAAGCAAGCAAACCAATGTAATGATTTTTCTAGGGCAATTTCGAACCTTCGTAGAATGCCATTACGGTACCAGTATTGCTTACTTCTCCATCGCAACAATTTCCAACCAAATCGTCAAGAGATAAATTTTTTGTATGAAAGAACTCGTATAGCTGAGGTTATTACTTCCAGTTTTGTTTACTTTTTAAATACTAAAATATGAAGAATGTAATAAAATAGTAAAAATGAAGAATTCAAATGTAAAATTAAAAATTATCAAAACGTTTCTACGATGATTTTTACATTTTTGGCAATTTTTAAATATCAGGATGGCAAAATTTGGTTTAAAAGCCAAAATATTTTTCAAATAAATTCAGATTGGGAGAGTTGGCAAAATTTCCTTTTCAACAAGCCCAAAATCAATTATATACGCTGCCATTTTTGGACTATTCTACAGTATTTTTATATAAAACTATGAAATCCATACACAAATTTTGACCTTAATATGCGCGATATTGGGATTGATTTTAGACCTATGCTTTCTTGGGGAAGTTTTCTCAGAATTCATCATAGATTACGTTTCTGCTATACGCTTGATCGATACAAAATTTGACCCGCCCTTATATTTTTGTTCTGGTTTTTACAAATTCTTATTGTTTGTCATATGTTGTTTGTTTTTTTTTTCAGAGAAGATAAGGATAGTAATAAAAACACTTAATCTCATCGTATTGGTTTCTTTTTGCATTTAGAAAATTTTTATAGGGGTGACACCATGAGTATCCGCCCCGGGTGTCACCAAGCCTAGGAACTGCTTCTATATATATTGTTAAATATCTGTGCATATGAAAATATGTATATATATGAATGTGTATATTTATATGTTTATATAGGGTGTTTTTTTAAGAGCTAATGAAATTTTAATAATAATACAAGTCGAAAACATTGTAGAAATAAAAAATTCATATTATTATAATGTGGTAGATAAATAATTGCATGGAATTCATTTTTTAAATATGATTTCCGGCATATGTCCACCACGGCTAGGAGTTACATAGTCCATTCGATCAGTCCAATTTCTTACTACTTTTTCCAATAAATCTGGCCATATGGCGTCAATGGTGGCTTGAATATTGGCTTCCAATGCTTCAAGAGTTGCTGGTTTGTCGGCATAAGCCAATGACTTAACATAGCCCCATTAAAAGCAACCGAGAGGCGTTAAGTCGCACGAATGAGGGAGCCGGTTAGCCGGTTAATTGATGTTGCAATTAATTGATGGTTAAGCGCGCTGTATGGGAAGTTGCATCGTCGTGTTGGAACGAAATGTCGTCGATGTTTAGCTGAGTAATTTTTGGAAACAAAAAATCAGTCAGCAGAGCTCGATAGCACTTGCCATGCACCATAACGGCAGCACCTTTCTCATTTCGAAAGAAATTAGGACCGATGATGTCAAACTGCACCATAAAGTTAATTTTAATGGATGTAATGGTGATTCGTTAAGGGCTTGAGGATTGTCTTCGCTCCATATACGGCTATTTTGCTTATTGACGAAGCCATTTAACCAGAAATGAGCTTCATCACTTACACGACGTAAACGATGGTCATTTGGCTTTAAATCTGGCTCAAGTTGTATTTTATAAATACGTAAACCAAGATCCTTACTTAAAATTTTCCACGTAGTCGAAGAACAAAGACCAACAACTTGAGAACGGCAAAGAATCGACATTTCGGTGTCTTCTTCAACACTTCGCGCTACAACAGCAATATTCTCTTTGATACGCACATTTCTTTGTATTGTTGATGGTTTTGAATCGAGAAGAGTAAAATTAGTGCGAAAACGATCAATAACTGCACAAATTGCTTGCTCACTAGGCCGATTACGTTGACCGTAAAATGGATGAAGTGCTCTATGAACTTTGCGAACAGATTTATTACACAATTTGGAAGCGTTGTTCTTGCGTTAAACAATTCATGATGAATTGTCAAACCTTACTGGAATGTAATGACAACACAGTTTGACATTCTTAACTATCAAACCATAGACAACAACCATCGAAACTTCTCATGCAACTAAAAAAAAAACACCCTTTATATGAAACTAAGTTTATAACATACATCGTATTTTCATAACCTATAACCCACGTCTTATCCTACAATGAACTTACAGTAGATTTATTCAATAAACAATGTCATATAAAAATAAAACTGAATTATTTTAAATGTACAGACAAGATTCCATTACGACTAGGATTGAAAAAATTTGTTTTCACTAGAATACCAAAAACTTACCTTTATTTTGTCTATTGACACCACGTATATGTCGTTTTAAAAAAAATTCTATGCCGAGCAAGCAAAATATTTGCTTAACATAAGAATATTATTTCTCTGCGTGTGTATTAAAGGATATAAACTCAAAAAGCAATGAAGAATCAATATTATTGTTAGTGATATCATAAGTAAACATTATACTTTGAATTAACCGCCTCATTTCAAGGCTTTCAAAACTTATTAGCATACACCGAGAAGTGTAAGCGGCTCAGTGTAATAGGCTCAAGTGCAATAGGCTCAGTGAAAGCAATAGAACGTAATGCAAACTTAAGCAATTTCTTTTGTATACGCTCCAGACGATCAATGTGTGCACCATAATAAGGGTTCCAAATAAGTGATGCATAATCCAAATTAGATCTTACAAAGGAAGTATAAAGTTGCTTTACTGACTTCTATCCTTTAGCTCTTCAAACAATTACTTTTTACGACTTTTAGTAACGAAAATTTGTCACCTTGAATTTGTCACCTTGTTACAATGAACGAAAATGTGGAGTGATATCCAAAGTTTTAAAAAAAGTTAATCACAATCCGTTACAAAGTAACTCAATAACTTCATCGGTATGAGTAATGATCAAACTGAAAGGAGGAAAATTTAACAGCTCATAAATTTTGATGTTCATATGTTAAACTACACAAAATCAAATCAAGATAAAATCCTCATCCAACAACATGATATAATTAGATGATATCAAAACGCTGCCAACTGCCAACATGATGGCAACACCTTGTTATCAGGGTAACAGCAATAATACCGTTAATTACATAACATTACAAACTAGATAAGTCGGTCATATAAATTAACAATGCATAACAAGTGATTAAACGAAAATGTCTTGAACATGGCTGCTCAGGTAGCCATGCCATAGTCCCCATTGTGCGAACAATGTCGGCAAATTGTAGCCAGTAACCATTAATTTATGGTTTGAATTTACAATTAATTTGGCCGCAATTAAAATGACTCGTCTTTTTTTGGAAGGGGTTGTTGAAGTACAATATAAGGCAATAGAAATGTTGATGACATGTCATTTCACCGAAATGACGCAAAAAGTGCGTTACAAATATTGAACATAAAACAACCCATAAACGCTTAGTCAACAAAACAGGTTAAGAAACGCCGAAGTCAACACTCAGCAAGAGTAACGCATTATTCTGTAATAATACCTAGGTATGTATGTATTTTGCTGCAATGGGAAAATCTTGCAATTAAATATATAGTTAGCTCAAGTTTTTTCATTGTCAGTGCTTGCAGGTGCTTATTTTGTTTGACTAACTTTGCTCTAATTAATGAGCAACAACCAAAAAAAAAAAAAAAGGGCCACCAGCTAACAAACAACAGCTACAATAAGAAAAACAATTTGTAACAATTGAGTAAGCTTTTGGAGCTTTGGTTTGTAAAACAAATTATTATAATTTCAACTTGTTTCCAGTATCGCGACGAAAACAATCCGTCCACGCTGTGGACTTGTGCAAACTGCGGAAAAATCATACTCTGCCTTCAGTGGGCGTTACGCCGACTTGACCTTGAGACTATGTAAATGTCCCAAAAAAGAAGCATGCATGCAAAATGAAACTAACAAGTTTATAGATTCAGTATATTTTTATCTAACAATTGCTACAATTTTGACCATTGAAGGTCAAACGCTTGCTTAGTTGGTTGGTGATTCTTTCCCAAAGTTTACTTGCATGCACTTAACTATGAGAATCTATGTAAAAACGAGTAAAAAAAAATCCAAGTTTAATACAGATATCAGATGGTAGTACTGTGGTGGGCAAAAACTAAAGTTTTTCACTTAACATTGAAATATTTGAGACTTTTTGCATGCATTGACATTTATGAACCACAATCAGCACAGTTCAGAATTTGTGCGTGTATCAAGGCTATGTGAATCAAACAACCACAAAGCATCTGGAAATTGATCTTGGACAGATCTTTCTTTAAACTGTGCCGCTCAATAGAGTGCGTTAAATTTCATTGAATGTTAAGGCAAAGGTGCTGCCTAGGTGAATCGGCTATTATCTCGAAATTTAAATGAAAAAGTTTCCAAACATCTCAATGATGAGAAAATGAAATTAAGACCCGTGGTAGTAGTAAAAAGTTTAACAATTTCGATCGTAAATTTTCGCTCAAATTCAGTAAACTTAAAAGCATATCTCGAACCGAATGTTTCTTGTCCCATTCCTTGTCTATATAATTCTTCCTAGAGTTATCCTTAATATTGTTTATGGAGTTTTTCAAATATGTCCTAAATTTTGTCATAGTCTTTTTTCCAATCTTTGTCTCAATTCTTGTCCTAATTTTTGTCCAATTCCATGCTCTTTTCTTTTTCCATTGCTTTACGTCGTTCTTATCTTATTTCCGGTCCTAATCTTTGAAATACATAAATCCTTGCCTTCATACTTTTACTAATCCTTGCTAAAATTATCGCTAGTCCTTATTAAAATTCTTATCCTAATATTTACTTTAACATGGTTTTTTTTTTTCCTCTACCATTGCATTTAGGTTACTTTTAGGGGTTTCCTGAGAGGTCTTATGGCGACATTAATTTTCTTTTATTATTTAATTTTTATTTTTAATTTTTCTTTATTTTTATCATCTCCGAAAACCTCCACTATAATCTCGTTCCATAAAATTTAGCGTAGCCAATACCAATAGTGACCTCATAGCGAAAATATTTATGGAGCCGCACACACCGTGCTCTGCGGAGTGGAAATAAATTAAAAATGTTTGGTCTCAAATTGAGACCGCTTGATTCTCGCAAGAGGAGAGGAAACTAGTTCTCCCCAAGTTCTTAGGAGAACTAAAAGCCCCACTCTAAGGGAAATTATTTTATATTTTTTTTAGTACGTTTTAAAAACGTGGTATTTAAATACTTATTTTTTTTTACTTAAATAATTATTTTCTGGTTTTTAGTCTTGTGTAAAATTTTAATACAGATTTTGAAGGTTTTATGTTTTAATAAGTACAAAATTTGTTTAAAAAACCGAAATGTTCCATAAATATTAAAAATTAAACAAGAAAAAGAGTTGGCTGTGCCGTGGACACACCCGTAGGTTTTGACGTGACGAAGTTTCTTGTTATTGTTGTTAATGTTGATGTTGGTGTTGATGTTGATGTTGATGTTGATGTTGATGTTGATGTTGATGTTGATGTTGATGTTGATGTTGATGTTGATGTTGATGTTGATGTTGGTGTTGATGTTGGTGTTGGTGTTGGTGTTGGTGTTGGTGTTGGTGTTGGTGTTGGTGTTGGTGTTGGTGTTGGTGTTGGTGTTGGTGTTGGTGTTGGTGTTGGTGTTGGTGTTGGTGTTGGTGTTGATGTTGGTGTTGGTGTTGATGTTGGTGTTGGTGTTGGTGTTGGTGTTGGTGTTGGTGTTGGTGTTGGTGTTGGTGTTGGTGTTGGTGTTGGTGTTGGTGTTGGTGTTGGTGTTGGTGTTGGTGTTGGTGTTGGTGTTGGTGTTGATGTTGGTGTTGGTGTTGGTGTTGGTGTTGGTGTTGTTGTTGGTGTTGGTGTTGGTGTTGGTGTTGGTTTTGGTGTTGGTGTTGGTGTTGGTGTTGGTGTTGGTGTTGGTGTTGCTGTTGGAGTTGGAGTTGTTGTTGAATTTGGAGTTGGTGCTTTTCTTTTAGCTTCCCCATTGGTTGTGCTCTAATTTCAATTTATCCAGCAAAAGTGATGCGTATGCATCACATGAGGCGGTTCCCTGAGGGTTTTTAACACGCCGTCAATTTTTTTTTTATTTTTGTCATATGTCCGAAGACCTCACCTTCGTTTTCGTTCCTTAAAATTTACCGTTGCACTAGTAGTCACAGAGTAAAAAATCCATGCAACGTTTTTTCATGGCTGTAGCATTTTTACTGCATTATGTGATTGCATCCCTGAAATCATGACAACAAGATTTTTTTTGTAATTTAGTTGTAAAGCGTAATAACACATCCATGCTGTCGTAAAACAAAATTTACCGTAGCGCTCCTCCTGAGTGAGTAATAATTCCATGCAACGATATTGCATTTCTGTTACATAAGCTGCTATATTCACGACCTGACTACGCCGGAATTTTTTTTTTATTTTTGTCCTAAAGCCATGTATAAAAACTTTATTTTCCTTTTCAAACTTTTATCGTCGGTTATATACTCATTGAGTAAAAATTCAATGCAACGCCGCTGCATGAATGTTGCGTTATCGATCTTTGAGCGGCTCTCTCAGCGTCCCCATGATGTCAGAAATTTTTTGTCTAATTTTGTTGTGAGGGCTTCCAGAAGGCCTTTATTGACGTATCGTATTTTTAATCGTAGCACTAATACTCAGCGAGTAATAACTCCATGTAACAAATTTTCAGTTGCGTTGCTTACGCAGTTCCCACTACGTCCCTATGCCGTATTAAATTTTTTTTTGGTTTTTTAATATAGTCAAAGAGTTAACCTTTATGGTCATACTTTTTTTTTAATCATAGCTCTTATACCCAGCGAGTAACAATTCAATGAAACGCAGATGAATTTTTAAAAAATTCATTTTTCAACTTTTTGGAAACTAGAGCAGTACAACGAAACTTCGTCACGTCAAAAAAAACTAGAAAAAATTTATTCATATTGTTGAGGCTCGAACTCAGAACCACACGATTACAAAGCATCCGGCGTATGCTCTAAGCTACAGAACTCACCTACGAATGTTATCTAAATAGCAATAAATCAAACAAACTACTTGTGTACAATTTTTTTTTTCACCTTCAGTAGTGAATTTTTGAATATTTGAATTTATTTCATAAAAAAAAAAATAATAGTTCACATAGATAGCTCGATGACTCGAACTTACTACCTTGCGGTTATAAAGGGGCAATTTACATGTCAGTCAAATTGAATGAAGAATATTTAATATTTGCTTCAAATTGACTGAAGAATATTTTTTTGCTCTCTTTTACTCTCTCTGAGAAATTTAACTGAAAGTCCGCTTACACGTGATTTTTTTGACTGATGACCAATGCAAGCACTTATTACTACTTTCCTACTGCCTACTACCAGACCAAGGTATATTTAATTAGATAGTCTCGTCTCGGAGTGGTGGGTACAGCAGCTGTCAAACATAAGAAGAGCATAAAAAAAGAAAAAAAAACAGCGAATTGCTTTTATTCATAAACAGCTGATTTTGACAGGTGCTGTACCCAACACAAGAGAGAATTCTAACTACTAACAGTACCTTGTTAAATACGCGTTGCTACCAGACACGTAAACGTTTTCAACCGTTCGACTGATGACTGAAGGTCTTAAAGGGCTTACACATCGGCGAATCTGTTCGTCACACGGCGGCCATGTTCACACAAGTTCGCTAGTTAAGAAGCGATGTTCGACAGTTTGTCACACGGTTGGCCGTGTTTACAAAAATTTTTGATTTTCTCTGTCGAACAAGGGATGCTGCCGAAAATGATGACAAAAAACAACAAAAATCATTGGCTTGTGTGACGAACAGGTTCGTTCAATTTGAACGCTAGCTTTTTCACACACGTTCGCGCCGCCATATTGTTTGACGAACAGATTCGCCAATGTGTAAGCCCTTTTAGGCATGGTTAAATAAATAAGGTGTCGCAAGGGTGAGAGCGAGTGCCAATAAATGTCAAATCGAAGTTGACAGCTCATAAACAAACTGAAAGTTTTTAACGAAAATTGATAACATGTAAAGCCGATGAAGTTGTTTTTGTAGCTTTTCATTGATTTTGACAATTGTGGGTACTGAGAAAAGAGTATGATCAGCCCGAGACAACCTTATTAATTCAACAATGATTTTAGGCTCACTGAAAATTTCACTGATACGATGAATTGTAAAAAGTTCATTTTCGCTCTCGCAGAGTGTTCATCTCCTTTTTTAGCTGGGAAAATAACAACAAATTTTGACTGATCACTGACTTTGATTGATGTGTAAATTGCCCAAAGGCAATCTTTTAACGCGATGCATCACAAAACTCACATAAAAATTTTTTCTAAAAAATGTCAATGAGCTTTTCAGTTTTCTGTTTGATTTTTAATATGTACAATAAAATAATTTCGCATTTTTGCCAAACAAGCAAAAAGTACAGACACGAAAATAAATTAATATTGTATTGTCATCCAGATCTGATCTACATTTTAAGTTTCGAAACTCTAGCCAACTCATCGGGAAGTTAGTTAAAAATGGATTCCAAGACTTGTACGGAACAGACAAATGAAGTGAAGCTAATAAAAACGTGTTAATATAGATTTACGGTAGTACCTTTAAAAACTAGTCGATTTGGACCATTTTAAGTAAACATCTATTCTAAGCCTTTTTACCAAGTTTTATGGGTCAACTATGAGAGGTACCCCTTGTACTGACTGATTTAAACCATTTTTGGTATTGGTACCTTAAACTAACTAAGCATACAAAATGTTATTATCATAGGAGCACTTCTTCTATTTATTAAAACTTTAAGTCTCAAGAAAATGTGGTGAAAATTTCAAGTCGATATCACAAAAAATAACAAATTATACCCTAGTGAGTGAACTGCCTTTGAGACCGCGCATTGCTAGCCCTTATTTTCAAACGCGTTTTTCTCGAAACCGTGTTTTCAAAGTCGGGGACCAAGATTTCTCGAAACTCAGTGTACCGATCGTTTTGATTTTTGCAGGCTTATTTTATTCATAATCATCTCGAACTTGTCACAGGATATTTTTTTTTTTGTAGCTGCGTTCATTCGCAAAATAATGACGAATTTTTGGTCGAAAATCGTTATATCATGATCGGAAGTCCGCCATTTTGTGAAAAATTAATATTTTCAAAATCGGCTATGACGAGTTTTAAGTATTTAGTTTAAAAATGTTTTTAATTTTTTGTTTGAGATGAATTTAGGAGGAGCAATCTTGGTCACCGCATTTCACCTTTTTTTCACAGTATTAATAGTAAATATGTTTAAAAAAAACAAAAACAATAAAATTTCTCTTGAATGTGTATATTTTTAGGTATAAAAACGCTTATTTAAAAATATCCCTTAGGTTTCCTTATAAAAATTCACAAACATTGCTTTTTTTTTGCCTCTGGATATATAATCCCCCTTATTGCAATAAAACTCCAACAGCAATGAAAAAACTTTGCATGGAATTATAGTTTCACAACTATTGGCGCTATGAAACGAAAGTACACCTGAGGTTTTCGGTCATTGATGAAAAAAAAAAAAAAAATTTAAAGCTTCATTAGACCCCAGAGGTAACTCCTTAAAGTAACCTTAATGTACCATATGCAATAGCAAAACCAAAAATAGGAATAAAAATTTTAAAAAATTTAATAAATTTTAAATCAAGACAAATATTAGGACAAGAATTTTGATAAGGGTTAGGAAAATCATTAAAAAAATGAGATTTGGATAAAGATGGACCAGGAATAAGATAAGGAGTAGGACAAAGATTTGAACAAAAATTAAAGAATGTAATTGGAAAAAGCTTAGGATAAGAATTAAGACAGGGATTGGAAAAAGGACTACAAGAAGGATTCGGAAAAGGATAAGGATATCCTTTAAGACACCTAAACAATATTTAAGACAATATTAGGGAAAGGATAAGACAAAAAATGGGACTATGAATTTGACACACTAAAAACAGTTGGAAAAAGAAGTAGGTTACATATAAATAAGGATGAGAACAAGTTTAGGAACAAAAGGAAAGGATAGGAACAGGAATAAGGACAAGGATTATAATACGCTGCACAGTGGAGTATCCAGAAGAATTTAGTTGGACAAAATTATTTTATGATTTTAAACTATAGGGAATGCAAAAACAAGCAAAAAAGTGTATGACCATTAGTGGTCTATATTGACCCCCTGGATAGCTATGGGTTAATTTGTAGGTTACAGGAGGTTGTTTCACTAAAAATGCTTTAGCAACGAAAGTTTTTGATGCAAAACATTCTTAAAATACATTTTAGAAAGATATTTCCATAGACTTTCCAACGATATACATTACTAGTACAAATTTTGGTGAAATATATAATTTTTTTTTTTTTTGTCAAATCAGGAAATTTTGGAAAAAATTCACAATTTTTGAGTTTAAAGTCATTTTTGTCAAAAAAAAAAACAAAAATACCGTGTAGGCCTATATTTTTTATTTAAAATTATAATTCCTATTAAAATTTTCGTAAAAAAAGTATCATTACAACAATTATTATTGTTGAAGAAAGTGTTTAATGGTTGATTGAATATACAAATTAAATGAAAATCGATTTAGAAATAAAACAATAGAAATGAATTAAAAAACAATACTGATTTAATGAATCGAGCCGCAAAAAGTTCATCAGAAAATGATTCGTCTTCCTCAGATGACTCACTTTCAATTCGATAGTATGTGAGTGCTCCGCGGGCAAGAGCATTTCCAAAGTTTCCTTAAGAAATGGTTTCGCTTTTTTCCTCGGCATGGTCCTTATTTCAGCTAAAAGAGGATCGGAAGTTAAGAGCAAACGATTAAGTACATCAGTATTGCAATGTTCTCTTGAAGCTTTCCATGCATAGCTTTGACGATATTCTCGAAAATTTTTATTTCTTGCTTCAGCTGCGTCTTCTGAAAGCTGTCCAATAGGAAGAATAACATTCTCAATAACAATTGCATCATGTCACATATTATTGTTTATATGGGAGGTAAGAGTGGTTTTTGTCAGATTTTGATAGTTTTTAACATTGACTTTAAAGAAAGAAATGTATGCGTCTAGTTTCAAAACGATATCTTCAAAACTATGGGATTTATAAATGTTTTACCATGTTGATGACATCACTTTGTTCGGGAGGTAATCGCAGTTCTTATCCGATTTTTTAAATCTGACATTGAAATGGAAGAGATAAACTTATGTATTAAGTTTCATGGCGATATCATGAAAACTTTAGGATTTATGAAGGTTTACCAGTTTTTTGGGGTTAAACGGTTTTTAAAAAAATTCAGCTCTTTTCGGAACGAAGCGGACAACGAGTTTATATTTTTTAAGATGTAAACACATGTAATGTTAAGTTTATGAGGAAAAATGTACAGCCACGATCAGCCGCATATAACAATACCCTTCATATATCCAAAAATTTTTAAAAACAATCCTCAAAAACACCCACTTTTAAAATACAATTACTAATTTTAAATAAATACAATACCATCCAAACTACTTTACATTTATTTTTACATACATTTTTCGGTACAATCCATTTGTATGAACTTCTTAGAAAAATTTGGGAAAAAAATATGAATTTTTAAGTATGCACTCTTCAAACAGCTAGCAACCCAAAGAAAAGTTCAACTAAAAAAACTTTTTAACAAAAAAAAAAACCTACCTCAAAATCACTACAAAGTAAAAAATAATTTTAAATAACTTTTCCCATTCATTTCTTGGTCATATTTTAAAAGCTATTTAAATGTATTATAATATTGGAAATCTTATCATTTTAATTTTTTCTATTTTGTTTTATTATCATCAATATATTAATTGCTTTATGAACATAAAAGCTTTAAAGTCGGCGCTTATCTTACTATGTTGAAATCATTTTATTTTAATTTTTCTAATTTGTTTTATCATAAAAATATTATTAACTTTATGAATATAAAAGCGCCTTAGCGATTTTTTTCTTTCAGTTGACAATTTTTGAGTACGCTGAATGTAGCCAATGTGTTCCATGCATTATTTGTGCAGCTGTTACACACTATGTCATATTCAATATGAGCTTTACAAGCTCACCCAAACCAGTTTAGTGAGAAATTTAATGTGTAGAAAGCTTTTTAAATTACTACAGTGTCACCAAGGCACCAAATAGTGCACGAATGGTAAAAGATCATGATAAGTTCATAAAGCAATTAATATATTGATGATAATAAAACAAAATAGAAAAAATTAAAATGATAAGATTTCCAATATCTTTTATAGCTTTTAAAATATGACCAAGAAATGAATGGGAAAAGTTATTTAAAATTATTTTTTACTTTGTAGTGATTTTGAGGTCGGTTTTTTTTTTGTTAAAAAGTTTTTATTTCTTCCGTTTTAGAGAATATGAAAAATTTTATGAATAGTTATTCTTGGGGAAAATTTCAAACATGAAACTTTGTTCTTAAACAATTTGTTTTGTTAATTCCTAAAAAATTGTTGGGTATTTTTCATTTCTGCTTCTTTGAAATTTTTAGTGCCACGCCCTTTATCTAAACCCGCCCACTGTATTTACCGTACCTTATAATGATTCTACCTAGCCCTGTGTCAAATTTCAGTTTCCAAGTATCAATATTAACCGTAATATAGTACTTTCCTTAAAGTGCCACACCCTGTGTACAATCCCGCTCACTGTTTTAATGGTTCTACCTACCCACCTACCTGCATACCAAATATTAGTACGCTAGTGTCAATATTAACTAAGATATAGTATTTTTATAATTTTGACACACCCCTTTGTTGAATAACGCCCACTTTTTTAGCCGAAATTTGTAGTAACTGTGTGTAGTAACTGTGTGTAGTAACTAGTGTCAATATTATTCGATATATAGTGTGTTTCTAATATTGCCACACCCATTTGTCGAATAACGCATACTTTCTTTACAATAATTTTTAAAAATTGTGTACTAAATTTCAGTACCCTAGTGTCAATACTATTCGAGATACAGTGTTTTTTCAATATTGCCACACCCCTTTGTCAAATAACGCCCACTTTATTGACTGTAATTTCTAATAACTATGCCTACCCATGCACTTAATTACAGCACCCTAGTGTCAATATTATTCGATATATAGTGTGTTTCAAATATTGCCACACCCCTTTGTCGAATAGCGCCCACTTTCTTTACAGTCATTTTTAAAATTGTGTCTACCCCTGCACTAAATTTCAGTACCCTAGTGTCAATACTATTTTAGATACTGTGTTTTTTTAATATGACCACACCCCTTTGTCAAATAACGCCCACTTTATTGATCGTAATTTGTAATAATTGTGTCTACCCCAGTATTTTTACTGTAAATTTCAGTACCCTAGTGTCAATATTAACTGAAATACAGTGTTTTTCTTATATTGACACGCCCCTTTGTCGAATATCGCCCAATTTTTTAAAAAAGGACCTCCACGTTCATGGTATCTATATGTTGACAAAAAATTACGGAAATCGGGCAAGAACTGTAGGAGTTATCGATGTACATATATTTTAAAAAAAAAAAAAAAAAAAAAAAAACGGACAAACCAACGAACTTGAGAACCTCCTCCTTTTTGAAGTCGGTTAAAAATGACAAAGATCAGAGAGCTAAAAAAAAAAGTTTGAGCAAGGCAAGGTAAAAACTACTCATTGTCCGTTATTCTTACACAATTCAAGGAAAGGTTTGCTTGGAGGAAATAAAGTGAATCTCTTGGCAGCCTTGAGGTTGAGTTGGATCTTATATTTTCAAGCTTTCATAAAGAGTGAATTCTGCATGAAATAGCCAAGTTCAGATCTTAAACAAACTGTAAGTTCATAAGCAAAGAACAAAAGGTGAATTTTTTTTTAAAAAGTTCACATGCTCTAAATATCGGAAAAAAAGAACTAGAACTGTTAAATTGTTCTTTGGCAATACAAGCTGCATCACAATGGCTTAAGGCTACTTTACTTTTCTGCTATAATTTGTTGTTGTCAGATTAAATGGAACGCTTTGTAGGTCTGTGATTAAACCAAAATTGTTAAGTTATTTGATGAAAATAAAGACATCTTTAATCACAAGCTTGTTACAGTTATTGATTGCCAACTATAAATATAATAGTAATGACACACAAAAAAAACTTAATTTTGTTCAAAGGTCATCGGAAACGAGAACAAAATAAAAATAACTCCCACTTAACTCTTTACAAATAATAATATTAATAAGAGCATTTAAGTCTGAAGTTGATTTATGTGTTAGGCACGTTTTAATCTACAGATTTCAAAAATTGATGTGGTTAGCTTAAGAGAAGAAATAGAACAAATAGCTGCTAGCTACTCTATTTCCGGATTTGTTTCAATTGTTCTGATTTGACAAATGCCAAATCGAAAGATTTTTTTAACTTCTTATTTTTGGATATATTTTAAAATATAACCCACTGCGACACGAGCATATAACTCTTTTTAAACGAAGGTGTTGGATTAAGCATTGAAGGTAAAATTTTTTAAAATATATTTTAAGCTAAAGTAGTAGACACAGCTTTAATCAAGTTCGTTGCTTAAGTCTTTTGTTTTGAGTGACTAAAACATCTGCTAAGTCTTTTTGTCGGTCTCTAAAAGGCTAAAATCATTAAAGTAGATTAAGTTATCTACTCGCCAATTAAAAAATTGATATCTTCTCGTTTTTTTTGAAATTAACTATGATTTGAAAAAAAAAATCTAGATATAGTTCAATTCAAGCACATGACTGAACAAAATAACTATTTTATGACTGCAGTCATGCAAGTGATGACTCGATAACAAAATTTGTTTTTTTTTTATTTATCTAACTATTCCTATGCTTCACTAAGACTTTGCATACCCATGACTTGATTAAAAGACTACAAAAAATATTAGTATTAAATATTAATTTTTCACCTAACAATGAATGGCAATTCATTCAAATTTATTTTTATTCAATTTCTTCTTTTTTTTTTGACATAATTCACAAAAAATTCGTCATAAAAAACTGTGTGAATATTTTTTTTAATCAACGAAAACTATTTGCATTACCTTCATGTTATTCATATTGCGAAATATCTAGTTCATTGCTTAAGTCTTTCGTTTAGATCAACCGCCAATAAAGCGCATAAATTTCTAAATTTTCAATTTACAAAAAGCTTAAATTATATATTCTTCATGCCCACACACGACGCCTCATGCTTGAAACCTCTGACCTAGCGCATTAAAAAAGATCTACACCGTTTAGAGTTCAACAAAAAACAGATCAAATCTAAGCTTAACAAAAGCAATAACATCAACAACAACAACAACAATAACAACAACAACAACAATAACAACAACAACCACAACAAACAACAACAACAACAACAACAACAACATTAAATTAATCAATCGTCCAGCACATGTCGCAGTCAGCGCAACTAAAACGTTCTCACTAATATGCATTAAATAAAGCACTACAACAACAATAAAAACCATAAAAATAACAACAACAGCAACAACAAAAACAACAACAAGAACAACAACATGCAAAAGCACAACAACAATAATAGCAGCAGCTCCAAAAAAATATTGAAAAAAAAATATGTAGCAACGCATTATGATGCAGCAATAAGCAAGCAGCGCTGCTGTGCGTTGTTAGTTTTTCACCACAACAACAATAAAAAAAAATTAAAGTCGAAAAAACACAGCAGCTGCTGCTGCTGCTGTTGTTGTTGTAGCGTAATTCACCTAAAGCTAAGCTCAGGTCGCTACACTTGAGTGACTGACGTTAACAAAAACAACACAGGCTGTGGTCACAAGACAAGACAACTCAATTGTACCATCAGCGCCAAATCACCCCCAAACCAACAACAACAACAAAAACACCACCACCAATGCTAATAGTGTGAGCTTCAAAGCAGCCTTACGGCAGCAACAGCAACAGCAGAAGCAGCAGCGGACGTTGTTAATGCCAACAGCAGCAGCTGCTGCTCTTGTTGCTGCCGCACTGTTTATGCTCTAGTCTACGTTGTTTGCTTTGTGTATTTAATGGAAACTTGATCTAAGAATCGGCACAGTATTCCGGGCAACTTGACAGTGTTTATATCGGCGCCTTAAAGTACAAAAAAGTAAATTTTTGTTTCTATTGCTCATAATTTTTATAAAGATTTCAAAATTCTTTTTGTGTTTAAGTGAAATAATTTTCTTTTAAAAAATTGTGCTTCTTTATATTTCTAGAATTTTTTAATCTACTTAAAATTGGAAAAGTTTTGTGTATTCATAACAAAAAAAAAATGGCAAATATTACAACAATGCTTATGCTAACGATTGTGTTGATGGCAACGGCGGCTTTGGCGCGACCAGGATATGCGCGACCAGGCTATGCGGTGGATTATTATGTGAGTTGGAATAATGGCAATGTTAACAGTGATTTATTAAAAGAAAAACTCTATCAAAAGACTCAAAATTATTAAGAAAATATTGTGCTAGCAAAGCAAGGACATGCAAGACCTAGCAAGTGTGCAACAAAACAATAATACAATTGACATTAATTAAAAACAATTGTGTATACATGGAACGTTTGTGAATTTATGCATTGGAAATGTAGTGTAGTAGTAATGTAGTAGTGCAATATTTGCTCGAATAAATAACACTCATACGTCCCGTGAAACCAGCCACTTGAAAATTTGTGCAAAATTTCATTAGAATTTAAGTGATCCTTATGAGCATTCTAGCTCCTTTTTCGTTATTTAATATCTTGTAGCTCTTCACTTATCCTTATAACTTCAAATTTACTAAATTTCCTTCTGAGTTTGAGCCCTAGAAAACCGTTACGGACATGATAATGTTTTGGTTTGGTTTTAACTTTTATTATTATTTTTTTTAAGAATTTTTAATTTCTAAGCAAATATTGAACCATTTAGTAGCTGTTGAATATGCGATCTTTCTGAGCCCTGTCTGTTGTAAAGAAACTTCAATTATAAGAAAATTATGACTCAATCCTGGTCATTCAGTTAAGTTCTAGCTTAATGAATAAACTAAAAAATTACAAAAAAAAAAAAAAATCCAAAAAAAAATTGGCCATATTTTCGAACTTTTGTACCTTTGTATCTTCGAAACCATTAGTTCTAAAAAACAAAAATTAGTTCTAAAAAACCCTTTTTAAAATCTTGGAATGCTCCCAGTAGGGGAAGAATTAATCACAGAACTAGTCATATAACACTGAATAACAAAATCAATTTTTTTCCAAAATGACAAGATTCCGACAATGAATTCTGGTAGAGAGGACAAAAAAACAATATACGTGTATCGGCGTTTTGAAAGTTTACGTCTGAGTCTTATTTTGGGGGGGATTTAATTTTTACCCTTTTTGAACATTCTTATAGTGAATCGGCATAGGAAATCATGTTATGCTTACATTTTGGGTATAGGATGTGTTCTGAGGATTTATGTAAAATACTACGAGAAATATTTTTGTGTATAATTTTAACCCCCTAACTTTATGGGTCTTTTTTGCCTTTCATCACAAAATAAAACAAGGATAAATTTTAATAGTTTTAAAAGATGTGAGTCTTTTTAAAAACGCCAAAAATTGTGAACACAACAACAAGTATATGGCGTATATGGTAACAAGTTTTGTACAATAAAATAATGGGAACCGGAGAAGGGGATTAAAATGATCCTTTGTTTTAATTTTGCTTTTCATAGTTTTTTGTTTGAACCTAATGGATCTTAGCCAAAGTGCATCCCACAAAGTTCGTTGCTATTGCTAAGTATGATGTACCAAGTGAGTAAACAATTTTCTCACATAAAGTAACCCCCTAAAACCAAGTTTTGTGCGGCATTTTGTCATCACTTCTGAATAAGTACGAAATTAACCCTTTAACACATTTTAAGTTTTGACTTATTTCTGGCATTTAAGTTGAAATTTCAGCTTTAGTGTATTCAGAGACTTATAGTAGAATTTTATGATAAATTTTTGTGGAACATTTTAATCCATTATATCCTAGTTTTATAGGCCTTTTTAACCTTTTATCACAAAAAGGTCAAACAAGACCCATAAATTGAGAAGTTAGGGGGTTAAAATGTTCCATGAAAATATTTCTGGTAGTATTTTACATAAATCCTCAGAACACATGCTATACCCAAAATGTAAGGATAGCATGATTTCTTATGCCGATTCACTATAAGAGTGGTAAAAAAGGGAGAAAATTAAATCCCCCCTGAAATTAGACTCAGATGTAAACTTTCAAAACGCCGATACACATATATATATTTTTTTTTGTCCCCTCTACCAGAATCCGTTGTCAGAACCTTGTTATTTTTTTCGTGTTGAACAGTGTAATTATTACTTGGTAATGGGAGGAAGCTCCCTGCTGGATTACAACACACAAAAATAATGCATTATTTCAACATGGGCTTGTCATAAGCTGTAATGTGTTGTGCTTACAGATTATTACAGCTCAGGTTATTTATTTTCAAATCGTAAGCGCGGATGTGAGGTTTTGAGTTGATCGTGGCTGTTCGGCTAGATTAACGATCGTTGTTACGAGGCATTTTCTTAGACATTATTTATTTAGAAACTGTAAGTGAAGGCGTAATGACATGTTAACAGGGTGCTTACAGGGTAACTAGTTAATGAGCAAGTTATGGCAATAATGACTTTTCATTTACCCACTGAATTCTTTGCTTGTGGTGCAGGTTTGCGCGGCCTCGAGAATTAATGGATAGCGCTCTTGACTGGAACGCAGAGGTATAGGGTTCAAATTCTGGCGTAGCCATGATCCTTAATTTTAACTTTTTTCATTTCTTTTCTCATTTCTAATTAACTGATAATGAAACAAAATTCATCTATACAGTTGGCAATTTGTGGTGAGAATCCCTTAGAAACTTTAATTTACTGAGGTAAAGGTATAACACTTGTCTTAGATTTAAATTCACATGTTTCTTTGACTTTCCGTCACGCTTAGAGTATCCTACATATGTTTTACTTGATTGTCGTTTCCTTCCCACTTATCTATCACCCTATTTTCGAAATAAGGCAGACTTATTTGAATGGGTTTAGCACCAACAATTTTTGATTAAAACTGAAAAGAAAATTTTCTTTAGTTATTATTTTCGCAATTACTGCAAGGAGCTCTTAAAGAAATGGCAAATATTGAAAACGAGTTTTTGAGCTCTAGGCCAATCATGTTGAGAACAAGACAACATGAAGAACAAAGAAGGCGACAGCCAACAACAACAATGGCAAATTTCTATAGTCGCTTTGCAGTTTTCCGTTAAACTTGTGAGTTTTCATACATTCTGAGGCATCGATATTATGTTTCTTTAAAAATCAGAAAATCTTGTTAAGCATTGATTCTTTAAATTTTTTTAAAGGTTTAAGGTTTACCAAATAAGAACAAAAGGAAAAGAAATTTAAGTAAAATAACAGCAGCATGAGATATTAAATTGATTCTATCTTTATTTTGAAGCTACCTTAATGCCATTATGTTTAGAATAGTACACCTCTTATGTAAATGACTGCCTCAACTTCACTCGCAGTCGACTTCAGGCAGTCGGTCCAATTTTGTATGTCTCAGTCCAATATGTGCATCGTTATTCCATCAATAGCCTCTTGAATGTTAGTCTAGAGTTCGTGCAACGTGGTTGGCATGCTAGCGTAGACTAAGTACTTAACGAAGTTCGAGAAAAAATTTTCGAGGAGTTTCCATTCTCATGATTGTGGCGGCCAATTGATGAACGCTCGCAGAAAGATGAGTTGCCATATTTCTCCTTCACCACTTCAAGCATTGCATTGCTTGGACCATTGACGGTAACGGTGTCTGTTTCCTCATTTCGAAAGAAATAACGTCCGATGGTGCTGCCGTGCCATAAACAAACAATCAATCTTTGTAGATGCATTCATGCTTAGTCAAATCTAGCTTTGTCAGCAATTTGGCTTGTTGATATAGCTCCCGCTGAGTCTCGTTCGAGAAGATGATTTTTTGACTGAAATCTGGATCTCCAGCAAACATTTTCAGGGTCAAATTAGCAAACTCACGGCATTATCTATTCAATTCTTGCGTCAGCACCATCTTATACGGATTAGGCACAAATCCAAAGTCAAAATAAGCCTCTTTTTCTTTCTGGCAGTGCCTAAATCTTCGACACTGGCCGCTACGGTGGCTATGTTTTCTTCACTTCGCACCAATCTCTGTCTAGTTGATGGCTTAATCAAAAGACTGTACTTACGCGCAAACTTTTCCACGGTACGACGAATTGTGCGCTGTGCACTGAAGCCATGATGATGACTGATCGCACGACAAAATTCACGTTGCGTATTTACAACTGAGCCGAAATTTCGATAATATTTTGTAATAATTTTCACACCTTCGGCGAGCAGGAAACCATCCATGATAAAATGGCAAACCTTATTAAATATTTTAATATCAAAATGCAAGGTCGTCCATAGGGGATCAAGGTGGGCAAGTGCCGTCCCCCTGAAAAAATTTTATATATTTTTATTTCCTATGTGCATATGTTACATTTTCATATCATCATTTTCATATACGAGCACAGCAATGCATACCTTTGCCCCTCCCCCTTACCCCCTTCGAAAAATTCGTGTGAACGCCTTTGTCTAGATGTCATAAGTAACTTTGACAACTGCCAAAAACATGACGGTTGGGAAAACTTTCGTTACAATCTTGTCACCCTTAGTAGGATGGATATTTTTTTTTTAACCCTTCGCGTGACACATGGTGTTTTAGTTTCTCAGCGTGATACATGGGGTCTTCCGTATCCAACCTGGTTTTTAAGAGTAAAAATGGGATAAAAGATACATTCTTTTGACATTACTCTGGATATTCAAAGAATAATATGTTAAAAGAAATTTATTAAAAAAAAAATATTCAAATAAACCAACGAAACAGTCTATATAGTCAAGCTGTGTGATTTGCTCTATACAGAGCCATTGTTGTTGTTGTTGGTTGTTGCTTTCTTCGTCTTCATATAGTCTTGTTTTCAACATACTTGGCCTGAAGCTCAGATTTGTTTTCCATATAAAAATAAAATATAAAAAATTTCACTTTTTTTCAAGCCTGGCTAAAAAATGGATTTCGTCCGATATAAAAAAAAGATAACCCAAAAAGTCTGACGGGATATTAAAATTAAGCTTTAACTATAATAAAAAATAATATTTTACAAAAAAAAAAAAAAAATGAATTTTAATTACTTAATTCTTCATCCTCAAACTAGCAATCTCTATAGAAACTACATTGCCAAAGTTTAAGAGATTCTAGAATGTATTCTGCCGATCTTGTTGTCATTATAAATTTAGCGTTATATAGTAAATATATGCATTAAAAATTATAATTTTTATGAATGAAAAAAGAATAAATAAAAAATTGTCTATGTACTTTTTACTTCCTTGTTGTGACACATGGGGTATTTTGTGTTCAGAAAAAAATTTCAGTAGCTCCATATTACAACACAGTTAAAATCCGATTTTTCAACCTCTTGTCAGCAGGCCGCTGTATTCGCAAACTTTTCCCGAGTGACTTTTCTTAGCCTCATCTATACACCCGCAAAAAAACTTCAGTCAAAATAAAAAAAGCATTTGGTCACGAAAGACCCCATGTGTCACGCGAAGGGTCAATATTAAAAATTCATAAAAGGATAACTTTTTATAAAAACTAATGGTGGACTGCTCAAAATCATTTTCAAATACAAAAGTTTTTAAATATTTATTTAGTTAAAAAAAAATATATCACTTATTTAATAATTTTAAAAGAATTATTTCTATACAATAATTTCATCCCCTATAACTACAACAAAAGGCATTTCTAAAAGGGCGCTATGTGGTTAGAATATTATCGACTAATATTCCTTATAAAATATTATTAAAGGTATGTGAACAGCGCAACTCTTCCAAATGTTTATACAAAGTAGTCTTTTATCACTTTATTTTAGTAAATTGTTTAATTAAGTGTAAACTTTAAACCCATATTTAACATAAATGTTTTTTTTTTTTTTTTTTTGTTATGGAATGATTCAAATAGTTTTTTATTCCTTATTTTTTCTTATTTCTTCTCGCTCAGGATCACCCAAAATATGCCTTCAACTATGGCGTTGCCGATCATACAACAGGCGATGTAAAATCACAGCACGAAACACGAGATGGAGATGTTGTCAAGGGTAAACATTTTCTCTTAAAGAAGAAAATACCTACATTTTTTCATTCATTCATAATAATAACATTGCAACGTTAACGCTTCTTCTTCCCCTCTTATATTTCTTCTTTCTGTGCAGGCCAATATTCACTGGTAGAACCCGATGGTTCTATACGCACCGTTGACTATACCGCCGATTCTGTGAATGGTTTCAATGCAGTTGTCACCAAATCAGGACCAACGATACATGCACAGGCTGTTGTTGCGAAGCCAGTGGTGGCACATAAGCCAGTGGTGGCGCATTATGCACCTGTGGTGCAGCATGTGGCAGCGCCAGCACCAGTTTATGTAGCAGCATCGCCAGCACCCTATGGTAAGTGATGTTTTGATGATAAATTCTACAAGAAAAACATTTGAGCAAGTTCGTTGCTTAAGTCTTTTGTTTTCATATCAATTGGTGTTAAATGGAAAATGTTAGGAAATTTGTTGCTTTAACTTTTTTATGTTTTTAGTAAAATATACTTTACGTACTTCTGAAACACTTTTGTTTAGCATAGTCTACGTTGCACTTGTCCTCACACGCCTACCACGAACGCCCACCTTAAAGTAGTTGGTCACGTCACTGTAAAATGCACAAAAAACGCACCTGCAACCATCAACAAATAAATGCCAAGCGTTTTCAGATTATTCCTCTTCTTCTTCTTCTACTTCTTCTCTCTTTTCCCGTGCAGGCAGTGATACTTATCGAATGCTCAAAATATTCAGACGTCATGCCAACTACTTTAACAATCAATATCTCAAATTTCGACCGGAAGATGAGGACGAGGCTGAAGCAATAGACGATGAGCAAGCTGACTACTATTGAATAGAGAGTCATTAGCTATTAAAATTTAATGAAATCTAGCCTTAAAATGTCTGCAGTAGTCGAAAGCGTTTTTAGCAGTTGTTAATTTTTAATTACGTTGTACTTACAATGAAATAAAAATACCTCTTGTAGAAAATTAGCTAAGATTTGTTTCTTAAAATGTTAATTTTTTTAAGTAGCTGTGCTTCCCACATAACAAGCATTCAATCATGATGATAGTTATGCAAATAAGTTATTCTCACATGTTAAACAAAACTGCTCACTCCGAATGCTGCTGCTGCTGTTAATAATTGTTACCACGACCAATTCACAGAGACGCAACATTAGCATGCAGACAGGTGCGTCTTCATGACATCAAAACCATTCAACACAACGAAAAAACAAAAAAAAAAACCAATCTGAAAATCATGTCAGCCAAAAGTTTTCCTTTGAAAATGGGGGAAAATTATTCAAGAAAAATTACAGCATTTGCTAATGACATACAAATACTAACAGATGACGCGTCAATGAGAAAAACTTGGCAAAAAGAATAAAAGCAGTACACAAGCGATAAAAACTACGTGCAGCGAAGAGATGTGCCAAGAAAAATATGGCAACTTCAGCAACAAAATAGCACAGTAGAGAACAACAAAAAGCAGCAATTGTCATTGCAAAAAGCAGCTAAATGCAATATATTAAAAACGCAAAAGCAAGCAAAAACATAACAAGAAAAAAAAAAACAAAAAAAAAACAATGCAAGTTGTAACAATAGTTGTTGCAATTTTCCAACAACTGCTGTGGGTTAATGTTGCACAGCATCATTTGTGAAAATATAGCTCAGCAGAAAGATGAGCGATAAAAGCAAGAGTTTCTGCAAAAAAACTTGAAAGATCTCTTAATTAACTCATAATTTGAGCTAATTTTAAGTACTTTCATGTGCCGCTCTTTTATTTCATAAGAAATTTTTTAACTTTTTTTTTTTTTTTTTTTAATATAACTTTTTTCTCAGCATTAATTAATTAACATAACTTTTTAAACATGATGAAATATAATTTGAGTTATGATGAAATGCCCATGAGACCACAATCCATGGGATCTTTTGCGCATGCTCTTTACTAATAGGCTTCGCTTAGATTTTTCTGAACTTTTGACATAGTTCTAGGTTAGACTATAAATTTTTTTGATGAAAACACAAATTTTCCAAAAAAAAAAAAAACAAAAAAAAAAGACTTAAACTGCATACTACTAGAAATTGTTCCCTCTTAGAAAAGTCTTCATCCAACAGCCATCTAATTCAATAAGTAATAAAAAGAGACTAAGTAATAAAAAAACTTTTTTTTGCAAATATTCTTCTTTATTCATCAACATAGGTTCCTTCAAGAGCAATACATTCATTCCACCGCTTGTCTAACTTTTTTTCAATACCGGTTTTGTGGACCCTTCGGCTTCGCCTCAAAATACGCTTCAGTTTTGGTCATAACCTCTTCATTGGAACCAAATCTCTTGCCGGCAAGCATTTTTTTGAGGTCAGCAAAGAGCCAGTAGTCGCTGTCTAATCTGGCGAATACGGTGGATGAGGAAGCAACTCGAAGCCCAATTCGTGGATTTTCGCCATTGTTTTCACCGATTTGTGACACGGTGCATTGTCTTGGTAAAAAAGAATTTTTTCCTTCTTCAAATGGGGCCGATTTTTCGCGATTTCATCTTTCGAACGCTCCAAAAACGCTGTATAATAATCGCGATCGTCGATGATAGATAGTCGAGATAGTCGATGAACAAAATTCCATGTGCATCCCAAACTACAGATGCCTTTCCAGCCGACTGTTGTGTTTTTGGTCGCTTTGGCCTGCTTTCATCGGTTGCTCTCCACTCAGCTGACGACCGTTTTGATTCCGATGTGTAATAGTGGATCCATGTTTCATCCATTGTCACATACCGACGCAAAAATTCATGTTTATTTTTTGTAAACAGTACCATTCAGTTCTCCAAATCATCGACACGTTGTTATTTTCGTCCGGTGTGAGAAAACGCGGCACCCATTTGGAAAGCAGATTTCTCATCGACAAATGTTCCTGTAATATTGTTCCCACACTATCTTTCGATATCTTCAGAGCCTCAGCTAGCTCGCGCACCTTCACTTTACGGTCGGCCAATACCATATTGTGTACTTTTTTATGTTTTGTGGAACAACTGCCTCATTTGGGCGTCCTGAACGTTCTGCATCATTTGTGTCTGTACGACCAAGTTTAAACTGAGCATGCCATCGGCAAATGATTGCTTTTGACGGAGCAGAGTCCGAATAACACTTTCGAAGCCATTGCTTAGCTTGGACGGTATTTTTTCCCATCAGAAAACAGTGATAAATCAACACACAGAATTGCTTTGAATCCATTATTTTGAAAATATCAACAGTGGCGTCACTTAAATCACTGCAACTTCTGAACTAAACGTTTGATTGTCATGAAATTCTTACACGTATTGTTTGAAGGTTGGAACTATCGAAATATTTTATCGATATTTCGTTAGAGGTGCCACCTAGTAGTTAGTCTCGGAATTTTTTGGACCATGTGTTAAGAGTCTGATGGGATTAGTTAAAAAAAAATAGTTTGCTATTTTTTGCTAAAAATTGAAAATTTCTTTACTTAAGTCTATCCTTCACAATGATTGTAGTGAATGAGACTTTTTCTTTCCTTATTCCGAATTTCTTTATAAAGAAAATTTTAAAGCTAACCATATGTTGGGATGCCTCACTTTGAGTAACTGAATCTGTCTACATACCAAAATTTCATTTTATTGCTTTGTCCCAATGTGTTCAGGAATTATCAACAGTAAGAGGCAAGTCGAGATACAAACATTCAGGGCTCTTTGGGACACTTATTAAAAGTATTAAGATGTGACCACACCGTTTACCACCGCAGAAACTTTCTAACAAATACCTCAATGTTGAATATGTCCCCTTGGAAAATGATTGCAGTGAAGACTATTCGCAGATTTTTTGTTAAACTTGAAGCCTGATATTTCTTTTCCTTTTTAATACATTCGGCTGAATCGCGGGAATTCTCGTCATTCATTTGTCCTTAAATAAAGTAATCGAGGGAATTCCCGCTTATTTTCAACGGATAAAATGGAAAATTTTTTCACTGTTTAGAATTAGTGTTGGTAAAGTGCTAAAATACTAGCATTAACACATAAAACTCAATTCAGTAAATTCCAGTTAAGAGAATTCTAAATTAAAGGGAGCGTACAAATAATTTTTCGGGAATGTCCACACTTCATTTTTGTATAAAAAAATTAATTGATTAAAGCCAAATATGTTAAAAACAAAACCATTAATCATTATTATGACTTTCGTTTCTATTGAATATAAAGTTTCTGCATTATACCTATACTAGAACTGATTTTGGAATAAATTTGATAAACGAAATATTTAATTTCTAGGACAAATAAAGTTAGTTTTAAACTTTTTAGATAAGATATAATTTGGCGATCGAATGGGAGATGATGCTCTGGTAACCTCTGGCACTCAGACTTCAGTCCATCGTGCAATGCCTCTATAAAAATAAAAGAATAGTGATTACGAAAGTGACAAAAAGAAATAAAGTATATTACTCCTCATTAAACTTTTACGTATCTTTGATGAAACCAAAAAGTTTTGATAGATGAAGTATTTGTATCGAGCTCATGCTAATAACATTGCAATCCAATTAACAAACCATTATTCTTGCAGGGCGGTAATAAAGGTGGTGCTCTCTTCACTATTCATGTACCAGGTAGGCCTTGCATGTCGGGTTATTAATAATGCCTTTGGTAATTTTCTAGTCCCAAGTGGTAAGCCCAAGATTACAGAAGATTCTCCCACCCTAAGAAAAGTAGATATATTTTATTACTTTTTCTTTGTTAACAAAATGCTCTGTTTTTAAATGTAGGCGAGAGTGACCACCTACTGGCACGCGAAGATATTGAGACCATAACTTTCGTTTGAACCATTATTTGGCGGAGTTCTTGATTGCGTTTGAAAGCTGAGTAAAATAGCTAGCAAAAATTTTAAACGGAATTTGAAAATTTCGAAACATACTATTTTGGCAGTCGATTTTGCAAAGGTCTCGAAAATCGATCATCCAAAAAAAGCGCCCAGCTACTGGCACCCATTTACACTTCGCTGTAAAATATTAAAAATAATGCATAAACACTAGTTTATTCATTTTTTTTTTAATGTATTATTTATTTTTTCAGTGGTTTATACTGACCATTTGTTATTAGCCAATTAAATTGAAATAAGTAAAAAAATTAATTGAAAATCGGTGAAAATTACTTGAGGACTACTTCGGCGACAGCATACTGAAAACGTATCTGAATGTAGACAAAAATCACAGTTAAACGACAGAAAAACAATTTAAAATCATTTAAAATACCATTCGCTATCATAACAATGACGATCGTAAGCTTAGACGATATTCCTCAAAGGGTGCCAAATGGGCATTGACATGACGCGAAATATTTTTTTTTCCATTTTACAATAATATTCCATGGCTCGTGGAATTGTGAAAAATACAGAACAAACTAAGAATTTCACTCATATTTACCTTTTTATATTGATGCAAACAAGGGCGTAGGCAGGATGAAAATTAGGGAGGACAAGACCTTATAAAGTTCCTTTTACCATATCTTTCATATCTTTACCATATCGTTTTACCATATCTAGTTTCAAAGAAAAAGGAAAAATCACATATTAAAAAGGATTAAAAAGGAATTACGTATAGAAACTTCTTTCAAAGCCATCGATTATATAAAAAATCTCAGATTTAGGGAGGCATTTCCCCCCCCCCCTTCCCCCCTGGCTGCGCCCTTGGATGCGAAATACTTGAAAATTCACTTAACAAAGATAACCCATATAAGATCCGCTTAAATTTTTTCGTATTTCTTACTTTTCGACGACCGTGCAACTACAGCGAAACGAACATACAACTCAATGATTTATGAAAAGTGAACGTTTATTAAGATGATACTTTCACACTAAGCACAAAGTCGCTGTCATCGCCATGGAAGTCAGAACTTATGGGTGCCACTAAGAGAGCATTCTGCGTTACTAATGGTTGTTCGTTTTTCAGTATGCACTTTGCTGACAAAGGAAAGTATGCAACACACAAAACTTGAAAGACTCACGCCATATATGGGCTACATGGTAAAAATGATATTAAGATAAAACGCCGAAAAACATTGAATTAAGAGTTTTTGAGTTTTTTATATAATAAATTGTTATGGGAGCTAAGTTTATTTCATAAAAATCTTATTAGATTTAAGACTATTTCATAAAATTACAATGTATTTAAATTTTATTCATGGTTCACACAAAATCGTGAGTCCTTGTACAATTCCACAACTACCTCAATAGCAACCAATATATATGACCGTAACAAGAACCACAAATTGCATACTATTCCTAATACCTGCGACACATTGGCATAGGAAACCTTGATTATCTTTTGTAGTTTAAAATATAACCATTGGGGATGACACACTCAATATTTTTGTTTACTAGTTTATAAAAATAACGAGAAATATGGATAAGCGAACAACACTATAATCGTAAATTTTAGAGCGTTTGCTCGAGTGAAAGCGCTATAGTTCTCAACGAAAGTGTAGAAAGAGGAATGTCAAAATCAGTTGCTCTAACTCGTTTAGCTGCGATAAACGAGTTTCGGGAACTAGTTTTAACTAAACGAATTTGAAACATAGTTTAGCAGATATTTAAACGAGAAAAAACACTTAAACAAGTTTAAATGGACCAATGTGTCGCAGGTATATGGTACTACTTCAGATATAAGAAGAAAAAAAGTATGAACTCACAAAAAGACTCAGTTTAAATAATATTAAAAGTGTTTTATTAAGAGTATAAGAAGTACTGACCCATTTTGGAATGGCTAAAAACTAATCTCAAATGATCCATTTGAATGATCCATTTTTCTGTAGAAAAATATTACATTTGACTGTTATGTGAAAAAGGACCATTATATTGAAATCACGTTCAAAACCAAAGTCAATGGCATGGGATTAATAAAGGTTTTATTATTTTGATGACGTCACTTTAAGGGGTTAGAGATAGGCCTTGTTGATAGAGATTTAATCAATTCATACAAATTTTTAATTATAGTAGCTAATTATAAATCAAACATTTTGTGCAAAATATTAAATGTATTTATGTGGTAGTTATTAAGGTTTTGCTATTTTGATGACGTCACTTTGTTTGTAAGGTTGGCATAGTATTCACCAAAGAAGGTTAGATGGTTAGGCTAGGAATTTAAGAGTGTATATTAAAGAAAGTTATATGCAAAATATTTGCTCATTAGCTAATGAGTAATTTTCAGAAATTTAATTTTTCCCATCACGTCCCCAACATGGACAGAGAGACAGGCATAATTTTTTACAATTGGGTTTATTTTCAAACTGAATTCTTGTTTTGGTAAAAATATCTTTTTTAAATGCGTTAAAAATAAATAAATAACTGGCCATTTCAGCCCTTGAAAGGACTTTGACCTAGCTTCTTATGATCAATTGTATTGTGCGTGTTATTAAGTTTGTACACAATTGACCGAGAACCGGACCTACATGCTTAACGCCGACTCCGAACGGCGATGAACGGAATGTTCTCGTTCTCAAGAAGCTTTACATGGCATTTTAATTACTCTCTGAGGTTTGCCATTGTCTGCAGAGAGGTGGCGGCCGTACAGAAAAATTATTTTAATTCAAATAATTTTCTGTCGCTGCTGGGGTTCGAACCTGGGTCTCCAAAGTTCTTTGACATAGCGGCCACGCACTTTAACCAACTACGCCACGGACGCCACATTTTAAATGCGTTGTTTTAGCTAAAAACGCAATATTCGAAATCTGTGCTTACTCAATATCTCTCAGCTATATAACATCCCAGCAGTTATTTTGGAATCAATTGAAAAAGTGAACTAGTTCATTTCTAGCGCAGTTCGACGTAGCTCGGAAAAAGTACAAAAGACGTTCAGAGTAGAACAGTTTACTTTGTCTTTGTTTTCAAAAGTATTTCTGAAAAAATTAAACGCATTCTGGCTATTTTTTTTTTAAATTTAATAGGTTTAAATGTCCACTTTAAACCTATTTAAAAAATAACCACTTTCAGGTTACTGCGAAAGCAACCAGTTTACAATGTTCCTAATGCAACTAGCTCAAATGTGGGAATAAAGGAGTCTTGATGGGGACAATGCTAAAGGGTATTGTACTGGAACTAGTACTGGTCCTCTTTGGCACTAGTTCAGAACTGTTTTAAATTTGGTCTACTTTTCTGCGGGAATATATAAAAATCTATACATGAAAGTTATAGATACACAAAAATGGCACCTTCTTAAATTTGTTAAACACAAAACATTGAAAGCTTTTGAAAACTATTGAGGGCTTTATTCTTAAAATTGAATTTTAAGAACTATTGAACTTTTGTCCGAGAAATAAAGGTCTGTATTGTATTTGTACAACGGTGTGCGACAGCCATATGAGTATTAAAGTGATTCAAAATCTTTAAATTAAACTTTTGTGTTGATATTTAATAATAGCTAGTCTTGAAATTGAGGGCAGAGCAACTATTATCAAAGACATTATCTCAAAAGAGATTGTTGGGATAAGAGAACATGGCACGTGCCATCTCCCATACTTCGTCAAATATTCAAACTCGATATATTGGGACTTATGACGGTAAGAATCCGAAATTTGAGAGCAATAATACTTTTATCAAAACTAATTAGCACAAGAATTATGGTTGTGATTCAACAATGGGGCGTGACACCTTCCATACAACTTCAAATCCTCAATGCGATATCTTGACACTTATAGTTGCTTAAATCTTAAAATTAGGCACAAGGTTGGGGTGTATACATAAATATATATAGTATTTTCACAGATAACGAAGCTAACACCGGTTATATTAGATCGCATTAAATCAATTTGTGCGATTGCGTCCTTTTTCTATAGAAATTTCTAGCGTTATTTCTTTTTTTCTAGTGTTGTATTTGTTTTGATTTCTAGAGATCTTAAAGTAAAGCTTTTCTCTTATTAAAACAAGTTGAGCTTAGAACTAATCAATTCAAAAGATTATCAATTTATGATTATTAGGTTACTGTTTGATATGTTTGTATGTTTGTTAAGTGAAAGCACTTAAAGGGTGTCCCCATATCATGCCCCTCTGATCACATATGGAAAACTCAATGATGATTGTGTTTTGAGGTAGAAGCTAGAAAGCGAGATTCTAGTACCTCACCTCCTATTATGGAAATTCACCCTTATATAAATGGTTACTTTGGTTTAAGAAGTTTGAAAATGACTTAAAAATATTGTATCTCTCTCACAGTGTTTGATGGGCGCAAAAAAAAAGTAACAAAATTAACACAAATACGCCTTTTTATTTATCACATAACCTCGTTGACATAAACCAAAAAAAGGTTCAGTTTGCTTAAAAAATTAGAAAATGGCTGCAAACAATTGTATCTTTTTCACAGTGTGGGTACGAAAAAAAATAACAAATTAAATACAAATAAAAAGGAGGCATACGCGTTGGTTTAACAAAATTTATATAAAATTTAACTCAAAAAAACATATTAAATATTTACAGCATCATCAGTTTAAAAAAAAAAAAAAAAACTTCAACAAAGAGCTTAAGTGACAGACTAATTTTTCAAATAGCGTAAAAATCAGTTATTCAACAGCGACTAAATTTTAAAAAATTTTAAAATATTACCAGTACGCGACAAGAATAACAACAGCCCGTTTGACTGATATATTATTATGTCATATGGAAAAAAATCAAAACAAACTATGCATTGTTTCCTAGTTTGTGTGATTTTCTTTAGTAGAAAAGTTACACACTCAAATAACAACATAAAAAACAACAAAAAAAAAAATCACAGCAAAAATTTCTCAATGTCGCAGTGATTTTTCATTTCATTTTTGCATCAAATGGTTTCTGCTGTTTCTTTATTTTTATCTATCTTTGTGGTTTGCAATTAATTTTTTTTTTCGTTTTCCTAAGTCTATGTTTCAGACAAAAAGCTTGCATATTTTTATGTTATTTGTGGGAAATTTTTAGCGCACAATTGAATAGAATAGAATCCCATTGACCTGAATTTCATTGGATTAAGTCGGCATATTGTTGTTTTGTGTTGTTTTTGTTGTTGTTTGTTGTTGCTTTTTTTTTCTTTAAAATTAAATATTATCAAATGTTTGGGTTTTATATTTTATAAACCACTGAATTTTCTATGAATTTGTTTTAAATAAAAGTTTAACAAATAAGTTCGTTTCTTAAGTCTTTTGTTTGTTAAGAAAAATAAAATCAAGTTGCTCGCTTAAGTCTTTAGTTTCATACTCAATTAGTCATATTAAAGCATTACTTTGTTTACATAGTTCACATTTTTTTTTTCTAGTCGGCTTTCCTAGACAACTTTTAGTCATTGCTTCAATTACGTGTTCGTTTCCTAAGTCTTTTGTTTTCAAGTCGCTTGACTATTATCAGTGCCTAGAAATCAAACTAGCTAAGTGCGGGAATTTGAATCACTGTTTAATTTAATGCATCATTTAAAGCACATATTATAAAAAAATATAATCTTACTAGCTACCAACGAAAAAAAAATTTCAATTGCTTTAAATTAACTGTCAAGTCGTGATCTTAGCTCGTGAACTTCTTAGTCACCAGCTGGCCTAGAATAACTTCAGTTTTGCTGCTCTAATAACCTCACATCAAAGTTTTCTGTGATTTTGATCACAGTTGACGTGTTTTTGCTATGCTTTTTTTCTATTTTCTATAAATATTAGTTATTATGCGTGTGAAATTTCAAATGTCAAATAATGAATAAATGTTTCATTATTAAGAGATCAGTCAAAGAACATGCTTATAAAACTATTTAATATTGCAAACTTCTAAATAAATAATTTTAAGAAATACATAATTAAATGAAATAATTAATAAAATATGTCTAATTCTCATTTAATCTTTTCGCCTTATTATAGCTCACAAGCATTACGCCCCAGCTGCGCCCATCCACTACGACTACGATGATGTCTACTACAACGAACCTGCTGCCCCCGAATATGTACCACAATATGGCGGCCATTATGCCCACTATGACAATCACTATGATGCCCCTCATTATGGAGGACATTATTAAGCCTTGCGCTTTTGAAGTTTAACCAAATTAACGCAATTTTTCTGTTTTAAGTCATTGTTTTTTTTTTTTTTGTTTATGCCGAAATTTACTCTAAGCAAATCGAACGAATAAAAAATGTATTAAAATCAAATAAATCAACAAAATTTATGACCAATTTATTCTTTAGAAGTTCAATTTATTTATTATTTTGTTTCTTTTTATTATTCAATTGATTAAATTAATAATTTATTTTATAAGTTAATTAAATTTCTGAATAAAGAAAATATGAGCCATGGGATTAAAGTGATTTTATTTTAAATAAGATATAGAAGACGATTTGGCAGAAGATTTATAAGATAAGGAAACTGATTTATAAAAAAGCAAAGAGAAAGGAGGCGTTTATAAGATCTGAATTTGACAAAACCATTTATATAATTTACTAGCGATTACCGGTGTGCGTTGCTACACCCGACAAGTATATTGAAAAATTTATTAATGTGATTATAATTAATAACGTAAAATCTTTATTCATCAAATCTTGGTGCACCGGTTTTGCTAAGGGAAAGATCTCGCTTCTAAAATTTCATTGTAATACAAATTTTCGCAGTATTGAAGACATGTAAGTGCTTTTGGTATTAAAATAACGGAAATTTTTTAATTTTACTAAATTTAAGAAAAACTTTATATGTATTTTGTAAATATTTGCATACGTAACCTAAAAAAACAACAAAAAATATGCCTATTGTAGGCATATTGTTGTTTTAGGCGATTTTTTAAAAAATGTTTACTATAGTGCCCTCTGGTGTCCAAGGTGGTACAAAGAAAATAGCATCAAAACACTCATCGTACTTAAGAACCACTATATACCGATTTTCATTCTAATCGCATGAGCGGTTTGGGAGTTTTAGGTGGTTTTGTAAAAAATTTGTACTACAGCGCCCTCTGGTGCTTAAGATGGTTTAAAAAAGATAGCAGCAAAACACTTAACGTACATGAAAACCACTGTATACCGATTTTGATTAGAATTGCATAAGTGGATTGTGTATTTTAGGCAGTTTTGTAAAAAATTTGTACTACAGCGCCCTCTGACGTTCAAGGTGAAGTCATTGACCTCAGGTGTACCGTTCAAGTACTTACCCTCCAGATCTCAGTTTCTACCATCCTAATGTACCATCCTAATATTAAAAAAATAAAGCTCTTAAAATATCATTAATCTTTTGCTCAGGAAGTATCTCGATATTTCCAGCAGAAGTATTTTTAAAAAATTTTTGAAAATTTTTTGCCGAACGTAGGGCTCCCTTTTTTCATTTTCATCATATCATTGGTATTAAAAGTCTGATCATATTGAATGACACATCGATGTTTTTGTCTGAAAGAGAAAAATTATTTTTTCTCCAAAATAAAAAAAAAAAATTCCTACAAGTCCTTGGAAGGTCTTAAATTGATTTTGAGGAATTTAAAATCTCGTAACCGAATAAAAAATATGTAATGCTAATGCTAAAAGAGGTATCAACACTATTTTTGTTGTGATTTATTAAATATACAATGTACAGTAGACTCTCACAAATTAGAACCACTTTGTTCCATGGGTGGTTCTAATTTCTGAAATGTTCTAATTTCCTAACGTGTATTTCGTTTGGTGGGAAAAAAGAGCCAACTTTAAAAAGAGTCACGGAGGCAAATGTGACCCGTAACGTTGTTGTGAATGAAGAACATGTCACCATTGTGAAAGACCCAAATTCAAAATTCATCGGCTATGCTACGCCAGCTGACAGCACTGCAGTAGGTGTCCAGAGGAGCATTGTGCAATATTTGAATAAAGAAAATTATAGCATGGATCACTAAATTGCAATTAGTTGCGACGGAACACCTACCAACACCGGCTACAAAGGAGGAGTTATTGCAAAAATGTGAAAAAATAAAATAATAATTCAATACACTCTCACAACTTAGAACTCTCACAAATTCGAATTTTCCAGAAATTAGAACTTGCCATTTCAGTATATTGAACGCTCTGAAATTAGAACTTGTGGTTCTAATTTCTGGATGTTTCTTTATTTATTAAATTCATAAGTGATCGTTGCTTATTGATTTGTAATGACATTGTTGTTTCTAAATTGAATAAATAAAAAAACAAACAATCATTACAGATTATATGTCACAAAAGGATTGAATAGTTATTAAAAAAAATAAATAATAGGGTAGAAAAGATTTTTGACTTAAAGTTAAGGCCTAACCAAAATAGACGATTTGCTCCGTAAAGAGGGATGACAAAAATGTTCGCTTAAATGTATTTCAATTATATGTATAATTAAATGTATAAATAGGTTACAACCCAAAATTAACAAACATAAACTTATGGAAACTAAACAAAACAGTTTGACTAGACGTTCTGTTCCGTAACAACCGAACTTTTAGCGTCTCAACTCGTCAAAAACTGTGCAGAGTAGTCTTTTTTCTCAGACGATTGGAGGAACTCGTTTCGTTTTGGGTTAAATGTCAAAACGGCCGTAACAATTGCAAACGTTCGGGATGTTGCAATCGTCTCGTTTATTTTGATCAGGCCTTTATAATTTTTTGTCTATGAATTTTATGTAAAAAAAAGAATAAATATTAATAAATAGAAATTTTTTTTACCAGTTTCATTTTTTTCCTTTAAATTTGTGTGAAAAAAAGACGTCCAGAAATTAGAACATTTCAGAAATTAGAACCACCCATGGAACAAAGTGGTTCTAATTTGTGAGAGTCCACTGTACATTGTTTATTTAATAAATCACAACAAAAATAGTGTTGATACCTCTTTTAGCATTAGCGTTACAGATTTTTTATTCTTTTACGAGCTTAAAATTCCTCAAAATCAATTTAAGGCCTTCCAAGGACTTGTAGGAATATTTTTTTTTTTTTTATTTTGGAGAAAAATAATTGGCCTCTTTTAGACAAAAACATCGATATGACATTCAATATGATCAGACTTTTAATACCAATGATATGATGAAAATGAAAAAAGGGAGCCCTACGTTCGGCAAAAAATTTTCAAAAATTTTTTAAAAATACTTCTGCTGGAAATATTGAGATACTTCTTGAGCAAAATATTAATGATATTTTAAGAGCTTTATTTTTGAAGTGAAACTTCTTAGGCGGCGCTTCGAAATTTGAACAAGAATATTGAGGAGTGAAATTTCAAGGTCAATTTACTTCATTTCGTTACACGATAGAGAAGAAAGATATGTTTTATAGTATAGAGAATGAGAGAGATATACATTGTATATAAGACTGAAAAAATATCTTTGTCAGCGCTGAGTATCGAACCTGCTACCTCGAGATTATAAAGACGACGTCCTATTCATTGTGCCAAACTCTCTATATAGAAATATGCTCTACGTACCAATTAATCAAACTACTTTTGCTGTAGATGCCCAGCGCGAAAATAAAAAGCGTTCCTAGAAATAGCGCTTTTCATATGTATTTTTGGTATTCTTTGAGGATGTGCTTTTCAGAGTTCAGAGTTGTGGAACTCATATTTTTATTTACATTTTGTTCATAGTTTCTACAACTGACTAATAGCACAGTGTTAAGGCGTTTGATTGTAATGCCATCGGTGCAAGTTCAATCCTCGCATCTTATAAAATTTTCTCGCTTTGTTTTTTTTAAAAAGCTTTTTTAACTATATGTTTGTTAAGAAGCGCTTTCATTATATGACATCCAATATAAATTTTAATATGAATTTGGTTTACTTAAAAAGCGCTCCAGATGTTTGAAGCGCTATGGCAGAATCGCTTGTTTAGTGCTTTTGAAGCGCTTCGATTACCGCTGGGTGGCAAAAGCCACAGATTGTGTGCTGATTGCGTTCTATGTGTAGAAGATAGGGGGGTTGCCATGACTCGGGTAGAAGAGAGAAAGATTCAGCGAAGCAGAAGTGAATAAGAGAGTTGCCCTGAGCGCACTATGATTTTCGCAAAATAGACTCTCATACTAGGGCTGCCGTTCCAATATTTTTTTAGAATACTAACGTTGGTATATCTTTAATTCAATATATTAATATAACCTCTATGAATTTTGCTCATATAACACATATTATATTATTATTCATAATATTGCGATATAAAATTATATAGAAACCCGAATTCATGAAGCATATGGTGTCGCCCATGACGCCAACTTGAGACTGTGCGCAAGAAAAGTTGGAATAAGTTCTTTCAATAGATAACTATTTTATACATATTGTATTTATATAATTTTATATAGAAATATTATTAATAATAGTAAGTATAATATGTTTGACATAAGTAATATTAATGCGTACATATGTTGAATTAAAAATATATCAAGTTGTATTCTGTATTCACATCTATATGTAAATTCGACGCAAATTGGTTATCGACTTAATTGCCTTTCGGCCATAGGTCCACACCAATGAATATTAAATAAACAGAATATTTTTTTATTAAAACTTTTTATTGTATTGCTTTTGCTTAGAAAGCTTTCTCTTTGCCTTTAAGGTTCGATTATGCAATCGTAAAGCAACGCAACGTAACGTGACGTAGAGTTCTATCTTATGAAAAATACGTGTAAGTGGTTAGTGAAATCGTAACGTAACCTAGCGCAGCGATGGGTTCTATTCCTGATAGAACTCTACGCCACGTTACGTTGCGTAGCTTTACGCTTGCATAATCGAGCCTTTACACTAAAATGGTTTTTATTTCAGAAGAGAAAGAGTGTATACAAAGAAGAAGTTTCACTTCTTTACTGCATACACGGTATACTGTATCTTTTTTTAATATTAGGATGGTACATTAGGATGGTAGAAACTGAGATCTGGAGGTTAAGTACTTGAACGGTACACCTGAGGTCAATGACTTTTATAGAGGTCATTTTGGTCTCCTTAAGACAAAAACATTGATATACCAAACTTTAAAATCCGACTGTAAACACCAGAGATATGAAGTTTTATGTCAATGCGCGACCCCTACGTTCGGTCAAAAAAAAAAAATGTTTGTTTCGTAATTGTCTCCCAAAAATACGTCATATTCGCTGGTATACGGCAAACTTTTTTTTTGAGGTACGGTCTAATATTGAGTCAATGATAGAGTTGAGCACTGCTCCGGTTCATATCAGCAGATAACTTATTCTTTGTTGCTTTGTGTGAAGTGAGCGAACGAGTATAAGTGGATTTGAGTGCAAATTCTTCTTTGACTTAAATCCACTAACACTCATTCTTGTGTTAGTCAACTAATGACTCAAAAACATGAATAATTGCAGGTCTCTGATGTCTACATACTTATGTTTTAGTAAAAGATGCATCTAGTTCAGTTTGTTTTAATTTTGATAAGCTTATATTTTATTCCAATTTTGTTTTTAACTTTAAAAATTCCGGTAGTAAATTTGATTGATATGCTGATACAAAAGAATGACTTCATTAAAGTTTGATAAAGCTTCTTTTGCCGTAGGAAGATTATAGTTTTCAGTAAACTCATCTTCACTTTCGATTGAAGAAGTTCCTTGGGAGATGCGTTTCAATTTCTTTACCACGTTCTTAAAAATAGTTTCATAAGAATAACCCACTTGTTCATGTATATCTATCGATTTTTCCATATTTTCAACAACTATAGGTGATACTAATTCATTTTGAATTTCTTCAGGATAGTTGTAATTTATCGAACTTCCATAATTCAGATCTTCTTGAGATGGACATTCCATTTTGGAAAGATGGAAAGCATTTTCTTATCACAATATGGTCTAATTTGTCCCAGGAAGAAACCAGCCATCGAATAGCATCCAGAACAGTAATTTTTTCGACAATGCACTTGCGTTGTTGCATTCATCAAGGTGTGTTACCAGAGAAAGCATAATTTTTTACATATATTTTGTTTTTACATTTTTAATAATTCCATGGTCGAGAGGTTGTTTCAGTTTCACCCTCATTAAACTGATTCTCCTGTAAATAATCTTTGGAAAGTATTGGCATTTTTTCCTTCCAATCTGAGGCAGCTTTAAGATCTACATTCGCTCCTTCACCACTTAAAGCCTTAAATTGAATATTATTTCTCAAATGGAAAGATTCTAACCACCCATTGCTTGCTTTAAAGTTATCTACTTGTAACTCAGAAGCCAAGAGCTTAGCCTTTTCTTGAATTATTGAGCCACTGATAGAAATATTCTTAGACCTGCATTTTTCAAAAAACGATTTCACCCCCTCATTTATTTTTTCAAAATCAATTATTCGTATTTTTCTTTTGCGTTCCTAATCGGGGTTATTTTCTAGTTCTTTTAAAATAGGTTCCTTTCTATTTTTAATATTCGCGATTGTTGATTTGAAAACTCCATATTTTTCTGCGAATTTTCTTATAGATAGGCTTTTATTGTATGGTTCATTCAATATCTCACTTTTAACTTTCAGAGATAACTCCAATGCGTCTTTTTTTTTTTTTTTGACATGACTGCAAAAACTGATCAAATACGCGTAATTGTGTCGTAGCGAATCCATGAAATTCAAGGCATATATAATTTCGCAAGAATAACGGTATTGCAACATTTGAAATATTCCATTGACGCCGAAATACAAATACAACATGCATATGTGTGTAATATATAAGTAGCATACAAATATGCATACATATTAAATGTATTGTCCAACATAGAGAGGGATTTTAATGCTTGTTGTTTAAAAATTGAGACAAATTTTGTCCAACTTCCAAGATGGTCTATCTGATTGTCTAAATTAAACAGTGAAAATATTTACATTTTGTACTACATTATTTTGGTACAGAACATTTTGTCGAACAGAACATTTTGAACAGAGCGAGTGTTCAAGTTATAAGGGTGTCCTTTACAGGTTTTACTGTAAATAAATTTCGAAAAAGTAGCTTAATTTCGATTGGAGATTTCGTTCATCAGAGTATGGTCGCAGCGAATATTTAACAATTTTACAATTTCTGCAGAAGTTCCTGGGAACAAATGAAAAAGTGGTGGCCAAGGCCAAAAGCATATATTTTCAAAGCAAAAAATATACCATTTGCTGTCTTGCATTTCTTGAGATAAAATTAATTTTTTATTAAGTCATTATATGTTCTATAAATGTTTCATTGTTAACCAATGTTAAAAATTAACCCTCCGAACCAGCCTTCTTCTATTCAATATTTTGGCCTGAATTTTGCTCTTCAGTTGTTTTTAGTGTCTCTGCTCATAAATCTGAAGTCTGAGTCAGAGTTTCCAGAAATCAAATTTAAAAATCGTCCCAAACTTTTTTTTTTAAATTGTCTCTTGATGCCAAAATCGTCATTTCAATGAAAGATCATAATATATTAAAAACAAAACAAATAAAAATTGGAATTAACTTAAATTTTGTATATTTTATCTTAAAGTATTAGCTATGGATAACATTGGTTTATGGATAACTATGGAGTCATGGATTATTTAGAGCACCAGTACGATTTTGATTCCTACTTTTATTTGTGGTTCTATATTTTTCAAGGAAAATTATTTTATTTTAAGTAGTCAATAACATTCCCTGAAGGGTCTCAATCTTTAAACGATTTCTGTTTATTAATTTAATTTCTTTATAATTATGAAGAGACAACAAAACCACGACAAAATAATATCTGTACAATTAACACAGCGAAAAGAAACGCTGATCCGACAACCGTTTTATTCTGGACGTTTTCTCAACAGATTTCTCCGAGAGAGGATTGCCAATCGACAGCCGCTTTGGTTCTGTTCGGGCTCTTAAATTGCTTGTGGTTTAAAGACGTAACAGCGCTGCCAATAGCCTACCTTGTAATTATATCATGGGCAAAAAAGACGGCAAAAACCTCAAGACGTTGTCTAATCTGCATGGAAATGATGATTTATAAGTTCTTGGGATCGGTGATGACAAATCTGAAGTCAAAAATTCGAAATTCAAAATGGCGGCTTAAAAAATATGCTAAAATATAACTTTTATAATAACTTCAAAATTCCAATTGGCGGCCATGAACTAATTGTTCAGCTAAATTTTCTAAAATCTTATATGTTATAACTTTTTTAATATTCTTTATTATAAAGCTGAGGTCCACACAATAACAAAATTATGGAAACACTAATTTTTTTTTTATTATTTTAAATATTTATATTAAAAAACTATTCTTCTAATCAAAGTAATACATCTTGAGGTAAATGGTTAATTTGTTTTTTTTTTTTTTTTTTTTTTGGTATGTCTCTCGACAAAGAGATTTTCGGGTCTGAATATAAGAGGCATCTGTAAAAAACATCCTCATTTGTAGCCAATGTGAATCCTCCTGGCATTATTATTATTTCTACATTTTTCTTGTAAATTTATGTGATACGTCAAGAATCTCTACACTAAGGGAAATAATGCATATTAACATTATCCACGCCTGAGTATCAATTTTATTTAAATATTTACGTGGATAAATCAAATATTTTCATTACAACTCGTTTTTTTCCCGTATTTAAATTTTGTTTATACCACACACCTACACACATATTCCATACAAGCAAGCAGCAACAGCATCGCACACGTACACACATATTCCGACAAGCAGCAACAGCATCGCACTCTGTTCCTGCAGTTTATTTCTTGCAAGTTTTTTATAGTTCTCATTTAGTTAATGTTGCAAGGGTAATATAGGGTGGATATTTGGCCAAGATGATTTGTGAATGCGATGGGTGGTCGTTTTATGGATTGATGTAGGGTTGAGTGACAACTTGATATTTTCTGGTTGTCATTTACCTGCATATTGTTCTTCTTATACATTTTTATTCTTATTGGATTTTAATATGTTGTTATTTAAATTCAGTATTTTTATATAAATTTTCTTTAAATGCGATAGTTTTATTTTCAAATATTAAATATTTGAAAGATATTTTAAAAAAATTCGTGCACAATTTATATATATTTTTTATTAATTCTGTTTAAATATTTAAATATTTTATTTAATTAAGAAAATATCTAAATACATTTTACATATTTACGTAGTCGATTTATGCAAATGCGTTATTGGTGCAAAAATGACTCGCTTTTTGAAAAAATAAAAAAGTTTTTGGATAAATTTAATATTTTTTCCCTTAGTGGAGCTAAATAGCTGACCCAATAAAAGAATGCTGTTCTTTACCACAGAAGGACCGTGCATAAGTATTGTGGATATTGGGTGGTATGTGGTACCATTAATATACAAAATGTACGACATTGCCCAAAACCTTTCCGTTCGATTTTTGTGTCTTTGACCGCTTCTTAGCTCTTCACGGTTAAACATGTCTTAACAATGCTAAGAATCACGAACTTGTGGTTTTTTCGGTAGATTTTTAACACACGTGGCACCCATCTTGTAATCAGCTTTACTCGTACCCAAATTATCATGTCGATATCTTTGTATTCTTAACGATCTCACGCACTTTCACTTTCGGATTGTCTAATACGATATCATAGATTCTGTTGATAATTTCTGTAGTTGATCCAGGACTCCTCTTTTCGGACACCTGAACGTTCTTCATCAGAATTGATGGCCACGTTTGAATTCAGCAATCCAATAAATTATGAGAGTTTTCGGTAAAGCAGATTCCCCATAACATTTAAAAATTCAGTCACCTACTTGCACAGTGTTCATCTCCATTAAAAATAATGCTTTAAGAAGGTGCTCGATATTCACTTTTTCTTATTGTTACAAAAAGAACAAAAGTTATTTATAACTGGCACTCACAAGCTACTGCGTGACTGGCTCAAATTTTTACAAACTTGAAAATAATATCGATTTGATCTTAGTGATCTATGAGTCAGATCAATGAACACAGTCTAGTATATAGTCCAATTTAGAAAATCTCTTACAATGTACTAAAAGCCTACGTATGAAGAGTAGATAAAAAATAAAGTATTATTATAACTCGGTTTTTCAAAAATTCATAGATGATTGCTATTAAATATCATTATTTCAAATTAAATCAAAGAAGAAATGCTTAAGTGTAAATCTATATTTAAATTTTCTCCACTTTTTAACCTTAAAAGAAACCTGTATGACGATAATTCACCGACACAGGCTGTTCACAATAGTGGACCAGATTAATGAATAATTCACCTAATATTAAATTCTGTTTTTACGTTTTATGGACAAATTTTTTACGTTTTATTGATATTACGTTTTATGGACATAGCATGTATAAAGGTATTGTTTAAAAATATATAATCCTACGTGTGTCTTGAATTTGCAAGTTCGTTGCTCAAATCTTTTGTTTAATGAATTTAATCGCAGTTTATATCTAAATAACTGAAAATATTAATAATGCATATACCACAAAACAAAAATGCAAATTAGATCATCTTATACAACAGCACAACTCAAACAATTGTGGGTTTTTGAAAAAAAAAACCAATTAAAATAAGAAACATCAATACTTTGACTCACAGCATTTAAACATATGTGGGTTAAGCATTAAATGCAGCAAATAAACTACAAGCTCCTAATAAAGTTCGTTCAATTGGCAGTAGTTAGCTCAATTACAACAAAAGTAAAGGCAGTAGTTATTCTACGAAACCAAAAACAGCGCTTATATAATCAAACTTTTCATTGTCAGTCGTGCAACAGGTGAACTAATTTAAATATTATAAAAAACAAAAACAAATCTAAGTTATACGCCTTATTTGCATGCCATTTATTTGCAAAGAAATACTAAATAAAAAACAGAGAAAATACATCAGAGCAAGGTGGCTTCCGTTAATAAAGGAAGATTTATGCGATGAATGCGTAGCGTATCAACTGCTTTCACAGCTCTGCAAAACTAAATAACTTGCAAAAAACTGTTCAAGAAGAGTTGACAACACAAAGAAATTTAACAAAAACATTTGAGTTAAAAAAAAAAAAAACAAAAATCAACGCTTTATTTGGTTTCAGCAGGGATTTGACAGCAAAAAATTTACTCCATTAAAGCTTTTAAAAGTCGTAAAAAAAGATTCAACAGTGTTGTCAGAGTAAGTCGAAGAAAAGTAGTAAAGTGTGTTTAAAGTATAGCATACTCTTAGGCTTGCATGAATAATGTCTAAAACAAGCTTAAATTCAACTTAAAACTGCTTTTAAGCCATGGTTTGGAATAATGCTGTAAGCTAAAAATTAAGCTTTTCCTGTTTTTCGTCGCTGATGTTATTGTGTTATTCGCTGAATTGGTTAATTTTAAGATTTATGCAGTGAATGCGAAAATGTTAAGCTAAGTTTAATTAAAGCTTTTTGAAAAGCAAACACTTATTTGAATAGTTTTTATAGTTTTTCGACTGGTTGGCACTTAACTTAATCTCTCAATAGTGTCATACTAGGGCAAGATAAAAAATAACAGAAGGCCAAATCGACGAACCATTTCGTATTGCATTCATGCAATTTAAACATTATGACTGCGGACTTGTGCATCGGTGCGTTGTTCTGGTGGAAGAGCACTTCTTCCTTTGACAAAAGCGGCTGCTTTCTCTTCAAATCATGGTCGAATCAATACAACACGTCTGCACAATATACGCCGTTGATTGTTTTGTCCTTTTCAAGGTAATCGATGTTGACTCTGCCGTGTGTATCCCAAAAAAACTGTCGCTATGACTGGTGGATGACAACAAAACAAAAAAAAAACTCACTTTGAACTTTTCAACTTAAATTTACTAACAAGGAAAGGTCCCCAAGTGTCACACGCCGATTTTAATGATTTTCGGATATGTGTTAGAGGATGAAATTCTAAGGTTGACGTATTTTTTTTATGTGCTCAATCGAATATTTAAAATTTCAAAATGGCGTTTCAAGATCAGCAAAAATTTGGTTTTTTACCATAACTCTGTTATTTGCCATAAAAATTTATACAAATTTAGTATCAAACGAAAGGTATTAAAAAGATGCAAATAACGGTATTCAATTCGTTGATCTTATAGTTGTTGCAATTTTTTTGTTGCAATTTTTAACAGTTTTTAATCGATATCATGGGTAGCACGTAGACGTAATTATTTTATATTAATTTCTGTTTGAGCGCAAACAATTTTGAAAGTTACCTTTTTTACTTTTTTTAAATTTTTAAGTTTTTGTAAAAATTCTTTTTGTATTTTTTTCTTAAAATGTACTAATAACTTAGCATTTTGTTTGTTTTTACAGATAAAGTACACAATATGGGTATCAAAATTGTTGATTTTTAACGATCTTTTCGAATATATAGATAGATTATCATAAACGCTAATAATTAGTAGGGTTTCCATATAAAATTATATTAATAGTTATCATTTAAAAAGCTGGAGAAGCGGCTTATTTCATTTTATAAGAAGCATAATGTTTCCGCAATATTCTGGCCAGATTTGGCAACCATCATTACTCCAACTTAACACTAACAGCTCTATTCGGCTTGTTAACATAACAAGGAATTGTAAAGGAGCTCTTGTTGATGTTCTTGTTATGTAAAGTAAATTTTCGTAGTCTGGCAAATCATTAACAATTTAAAAGCTCTAAAAAGCTATTAAAGTTCACCACGCATGGTGAAAATGTAAATGCCTTAGATATAAAGCGTCCGCTGTTTTTATATATTGCTCGTTATTCTATGTCAAAACGTCTACGTTTCTGACATCACTATTTTTGGAAATTTTTAAACTCTCTGGGTTGATAGTTCTCCTGAAACGTATCATATCTCCATACTTTGTTTTTTTAATTTTTATTTCTTTTTAAAAGATATACACTGTACAAAATTGCAAAATATCTTAAAAAATACAATTAGTGCATGTATTCAAACAGCTGTAACTTCAAAACCGTGAGTCGTACAGAAAAAAAACGAAATATATCTTAAAGATCTTAAATGAGTCGTTCTTGTGGTGCACTTGTTTTGGACTCTTTTTTCAATTTCAATTTCAATTTCAATTTCAATTTATTAAGTAATAAAGTTCACATGTAAGACATAGTCTTTTAAATGCAGTAAGAACAACATAATAACAACGAGTAATAAACAACTGGTAAATACATATAAATTAAATAATAAAAGAAAAATATTTAGAGATTTAATTACAAAGTAATACGAAATATTATAACCACAAGTTGACATAACAACAATTCAAAGTGACCAAAAATTATTAGTTAAAAATCATTCTTATTCTAAGACAAAAATAAAAAAAAAAGAAAAGAAAAAATAATAAAGAAAAGGATAGTATTAAGAAAAGTGTTGAAAAATTTCATACTTAAAGTTGCGGTTATTTTGTATGCATTTTTTTTTTAATTTTTTTAGTCTGAAATTTTGTGTCACATTTTTTACCTTTTGGACATAGTGTCGTTAAAATACATCGATTCTTAAGGTTTGTACAGAATTTTAGCTTGGGATTCCAACGATTGATATTTTTAACGAATTTATAAAAAAATGCCTACAAAATATTTCTTACCTACTGGGCAACAATAGCTTCACCTACTGGGTCAAAATTTAAACCCAAACCATTTACAGACCCAGCTGCACACACACACCAAATTTCATTAAAATCGATCCAGCCCTTTAGGAGGAGTTCAGTGGCAAAGCCATGTACAGAAGAGTTTTATATGTAAATATATGAAATTTTCGGTAAAAAAGTAAGAAATCTTTTGTAGGCATTTTTTTCAAAAATTCGTTAAAAATAGCAATTGCTGGAATCGCAAGCTAAAATTTTGTATAAGCATTAAGAATTGATGTATTATAACGGCACTATGTTGAAAAAGTGAAAAATTTACTGTGATCAGCCTGAAAAATGTGACACAAAAACAAATAAAAAAAATTTGATAAAAAGAGTCCAAAACAAGTGCACCGCAAGAAAGACTCATTCAAAATCTTTAAGATATATTTCGTATTTTTTTTCTGTACTACTTACGGTTTTGAAGTTACAGCTGTTTGAATACATGCACTTATTGTATTTTTGAAGTTATTTTCAAATTTTTTACAGTGTATAACTTAAAAAAGGAATTGTTTTCGCAAAACCAAAAAATACAGTTTAAGTTATTTTCACGAGTACTACTAACCTACAAAGTTTAAAAAATGTCTGAATCAAAAAGGTCAGATTTTCCTCAAATATAGTAGAATTGATATGGAATCATCGATATATGGTTCTTAAGAAAATCTTCATAAATACCTGGTTTTTAGCAAAACTATAAAGTTTAAAACAAATCTCAGATCATTTTTGAGCTTAGTGACCCCAAATTACTTATAGTACCAAATTTCATTGATATCCAACTAATCCTTCTCTTTTTGTCCATTGCTTGTAAGGGCTCAACGCACTGTGCGCCGCCATCTTAAATACAAGCAAGTCCCATGCGCCCAAACTCAAATGCAGCATTTTGAGCATCTACCTTTTCCAAATTAATTATAATAATTATTTAACGATATTATCTTTTTAATATTTTTTCTATAAATATAATGAGGAAGTTTTTTCTAAGGTTTAATTTTTTTCTTTGTATTTTAAATGCCTTTAAACTAAACTTAAGTTGTTAAATCTAAAACATCATGATGCGTATCTCAAGAAAACAGATCACACACTTAAGTAGGGGGAAAAAAATGCGTGTTTCAACTTGTTTATTATTTTCCTGTTATTTTAATGACTGCGTTTGTTTAGGTTTTTCAAATGGGTAAATTATGTTTAATTATTTGTAGTTTAAATAACGCACAAAGTGAACTAGTTTACTTTAATTTATAGTCTTGATGATGTCAGCGGCTTAGGTAATAAAAAAAATGTTGCAATTTTTTATATTTTTAAATTAGAATATATTTGAATAGATTTGACATCTGAGACATTTGATGTTCTGCAATTATTTCAATTTTAGCATATTTCTTATGAAAAATATAAAAATACATGAAGGCTACAATATTATAATGCGTAAAATTTCACAGTTTTCAAATAGTTTTGAAGCTGTATCTGCCAAATTGGCGGTTGCTTACGAAAACAAATTCTTATAAAAAGATTCAATAAAAATAAATGGTAAATAAAAATAAAAAATACAAATATTTTCGGGATCAGTTTTGTTTCTACTCAGTTTTGCTCTCTTTATAAAAACAATGAGTTTTTGTTTATAACTGCTTATTTTTCAGAGGATATAGAGGTAAAGCAAAAGAAAAATAAAAAGCAAAAGCAAAAACAAAAGTAAGAACAGCAGCAAACGTAAAAGCAAATTCAAAAGCAAAAGCAAAGGCAGAAACGAAAGCTTAAGATTTGGAAAAGGTTCGGGACAGGGATTGGAAAAATGAAAAGAAAAACGATTTGGTAACGCTTAGGCAAAAATGGAGGCCATACTATAATAAAAAGTGGGGCAAGGATTAAAAAATGAATTCGAACAAGGATAAGCTCAAAGAATAGAACAATTATTAGGACAAATATGATTATAAGAATAAGAAAGAGTATATGCTTGGAAAGAAGGGAGAGAAAAGGGACAAGAAGAAGAACAAGGATAAAGATTCGCTGTCACGTCAAAAAGTATGGGTTTGTCCATGACACTGCAAGCTCCTTTTGTTTTTAACCGACTTCAAAAAGGAGGAGGTTCTCAAGTTCGTTGGTTAATCTGTTTTTTTGTTTTAAATATATGTACATCGATAGTTCCTAAAGTACTTGCCCGATTGCCGTAAGTTTTTCTCAACGGACAGAAGCCATAAACACGGAGGTCCTTTATTAAAGTGGGCGATATTCGATAAAGGGGCGTCTCACTATTAGAAAAACTATATGTCGAATAATATTGACACTAGAATACTGAAATTTATTACGGATGTTGTCACAATTATTACAAATTTTAGTCAAGAAAGTGGGCGTTATTTCACAAAGGGTGCGGAAATATTAGAATACACTGTATCTCGAATAATATTGACACTAGGGTTCTGAAATTTAGTACAGAGATAGGAACAAGTATTACAAATAAGGGTCAATAAAGTGGGTGTTATTCGACAAATGGGCGTGGTATTGTAAGAATAACACTGTATCTCAAATAATATTGACACTAGGGTGCTGAAATTTAGAACATAGGTAGGCATAGTTATTATAAATTACAGTCAATAAATTGGGCGTTATTTGACAAAGGGGTGTGGCAATATTAGAAACACACTATTTATTGAATAATATTGACACTAGGGTGCTGAAAGTTAGTTCATGGGTAGGCATAGTTATTACAAATTACGGTCAAGAAGTGAGCGTTATTCACCAATGGGGTATGGCAATATTAGAAGAATAATATTTTATTTTGTTTTAGCTTTGAACCAAGGTTTTCAGGTGGAATACCTATTCAGTCAAGTCTGCCTTGGTTCGAAATGGGGTGATAGATTAGTGGGAAGGAAAGGGCAATCAATTGAAACATGTGTAGAATGTTCTAATCAGCTGATCGTGAAAAGTAAAGAAACCAAAACAGCGGCGTTGTTAAATATAAACTAACAAATATTTTTTATTTTACTTTTATTCAACTTAATATACCTGATTATTGTTGTTTTTCTTATTCATGTTATTGCAGAAACTTCAATGCAAATTATAAAGAACAAATTAAAGAAACAGCTGACCGGATAGCACGCACTGAAAAGTCATACCAAATAGAACAATAGAACAATAAGACAAAATAGACAAAATAAGACAAAATACGACACTTTGTGAATTGCCTAAATATATAAAATTATAACATGGTTTTATAAAAAGAAACAATATCAAACACAAAAAGGATTCGGTTTAGTACTAATTTCGAGTATATTCAATATATCATTTTCAACACTACGTATTAACAAAAGTGTTAAACAAGACATTTCTCACCGAACAAAAATAAAGTTTGAACTTCAGTCGATTCAACCCTACTAATTTAAACTTACAGGCACACTTTATGACTGAGTTCCCAGATAAATTGAATCAAAACAAGCGATTATCAGTTGTTTATAATGTAATCGAACCGACTTGGTGAGAGTAACTTCATAATGAGGTCAAACCGAGAAAATAGTTTGACAAATCAGTGAGAAAAATAGCAAAAACGTGCTAAGCTCACACCCGAGCCCTAAGATGTTTTACTTTCAACAACCTTACAAACTTTTAACGTCGATAACTATTTCACTCTCAAGGTAAGAACGAATGCCTTGATTTAAAATCAATAAATACAATTTCTTCATAAACCTCACTCATTGGTGTCACATTACCTCTTACATAACTATTTTGTAGCACTGCAAAGACAGCTCTAAATATTTCGTGCACATATAAAAAGTTACCTTAAACCATATTGCAATAAAATCGTTTTACTGATTCAATTATTTAATAAATTTACGAGCTCTTTTCGTGCCCAGGTTTTCAAAATACACAAGGTTCCACATAACTTTTCCATAAGCGTGCTAATGTCAGCACCTATGAGCGACACTCTGGAAGCAAAACATACAAGAAAAAAAAACCCATTCATTGAGTGGTACGTATGGTGTACGGACGGATGATGGTCAAATGTTGCAGAATTAAGTTGATTATGTTGATTGGCTTATTAAATATTTATTTATGCAGCTTAAGTGCGGGTTTAAGCATCTCTTTAGCAAACAGCCAATATGACACAACCCGCAGAATTTTTGCAGTGCAACTATTACAAATTCTAGAATTCAAATCACAAGATAACAACAAATGAGCTGCAATAAATTAAAAATAATGAGTTATGGCCATGCGCAAGAAAAAATAACAATAAAATTGTACAAATTATTGTAAATATCATACCTACATTGAAAAAAAAAAGAACTTGGCTGTGTCGGGGACACAGCAGTAAGTTTTGACTTGACACCGTATTCTTTGTTCCTAAACTTGTTCTCATCCATATGTTTATTCTTATACATATATATCTTAATGATTGTCCTAATCCTTGTCCAAATTGTTATTGAACATAATCCCAAATTTCTGACTCGTTCCTTGTTCGAATGTCTTTCCTTATTCTTGTCCCATATATTTTCCCAATCTTTGTCCTAAATCTTGTCATTGGCATGTCCAAATCCTCGTTGTATTCCTTTTCCCAATCCTTTTCCTCATCCTATTTTCAATCTTGACCTAAATATGGCTTTAAGTGTGCCTAAGTTTTTGTCCTAATCGTTGTTCTTTTCCTAATCCTTATCTGAATCCTTGTCCTTATCCTTGTCCAATTCCATGTTTTGTCCTAATCTTAGTCCTACTCCTTATGTTATTTTTGGTCCTAATTTTTGTTCAAATCCTTGCCCCCAGCCCTTATCTAATATTTGTCCTCATCCATATCCAAATTCTGGTCCTAATACTTGTCCTCATTTAAATTTTATTTAAGTTTACTGGAGTACTTACTGGACAATTGCAACAAGTGGACGGACTTATTATATTTAATTATTTTCCTGAAGACGGACACCAAAGGTGTCCGAAATATTGAAAATTAACAAATAATAAATGTATGAAAACAACAAAAAGAGTTTTTATAACATTTTTTTTAAAAGAAGACCTAGAGCCCAAAAAATACAAAAAACCAAAAAAAAACATTTTTTTATTTTATACATTTTTTTACTTTTGTGTGGTACGAGTACATTTACATTTACCTAAGCGTCATATATATGCAACGATGATGCATTTAGATTTCTGAAAGCGGTTCTCAGAAAAGCCTTATGACGCCGTTAATTTTAATTTTATTTTTATCCTGTGGCCAAAAACCTCTGCTTTACTGTCGTTTCATAATATTTACCATAGTGTCTATAGTCACGGAGTTATAATTCCATGCAACGTTTTTTCATTGTTGTTGCATATTTACTAAATTAAGCGGTTGCCTCTTGTTGTCGTGGTTTCATAATTTTTTTTTTTCATTATAAAGTCAAATCACCATTTTTTGCTGTCGTAAAATGAAATTTTTCGTAGCACTCACCTATTAATAATTCCATGCAACGATATTGTATTTTTGTTGCATAAGCTTCTATCTCTACGAAGGGACGATGTCATAATTTAATGTTTTTGTTTTTTAAATTTACCGTAGCGCATATATTCGAGGAGTACTATAAAAATTCCAAGCAACACCGTTGCATGATAGTTATATTTTCAATTTTGTAGTGACTCTCTTCACGGCCTTATGACGTTATGAAGTTTTTGCCTATTTTTATTGTAAGGGCTAGAAACCAGCCTTTACTGACGTATAATAGTTTCTACCTTAGCACCAACAGTGCCTCACAAAAGTATTCGGAATTGATCATCTTTCGAAATTAATAACATTTTTTTTTTTAATATAAACGAATTCTGTCAATTAAAAATCAATTCGGCGCTTTTTACATATAAAGGGTGGTTAAATTTTAAGGGCCGATGTTGATTTTGAATAAAGCACAAATTATTTAGGAAATTATTGTCATTTCTTTTTATTATGATAATATTAAAATGGTTCAATTATGTATGAAACAAAATATCGTCCAAATGGCCGCCGCGACCTCGGCGGCACGCCTCCATCCGATGGTCCAAATTTTCGATGACGCTGAGGCATAAGTGAGGTTCTATGCCATTAATGTGCCGAATTATCTCATACTTTAACTCTTGAATTGTTGCTGGATTATCGACGTACACCTTTTCTTTCAAATAACTGTAAAGAAATAAGTCCAACGGTGTCAAATCACATGATCTTGGCGGCCAATTTACATAGCCACCACATGAGATAACACTGCCATTGAATTTGTCGCGCAAAAGAGCCATTATTTTGTAAGCTGTGTGGCAAGTGGCACCGTCCTGTTGAAACCACATATCGTCCACATCCATATCTTCCAATCCGGGCCATAAAAAGTTCGTTATCATCTCACAATAGCAAACACCATTCACAGTAACTGCCTGACCGGCCTCATTTTGGAAAAAATACGGCCCGATGATGCCACCAGCCCTTAAACCGCACCAAACAGTCACTTTTTGTGGGTGCATTGGTTTTTCGACAATCACTCTTGGATTATCATTCGCCCAAATGCGGCAATTCTGCTTATTGACGAATCCACTGAAGTGAAAATGTACCTCATCACTGATTTTGAATTGACTGATTTTCATTTTGATTTGAAAGCCTATTTTCATAATAAGCCTGAATAACTTTAACGCGTTGCTCGATTGTGTATCTTTTCATGGTTCAAATTGAGTTAGTCTGAAATTGAGAAATGTTAAATGAAATGCAGAAAAAAATTTGACGTTTAGGTGGGGTTCACATTCAACATCGGCTCTTAAAATTTAACCACCTTTTATGATTACTTTGAAAAATAACTATTAAATAAAAATGAAAATATTAAAATCTACTAAAATATGCTTAATCTTACCCATAAATGTATTCGAAATATGCTCAGTAGCGTCCCTTTCTTTTTAAATGATCCGTTATAAATTCCACTCAATTTAGCAGTAGCTAAGTTTCTATGCATGTGTGCGTTCATTTATGGTAGGGGTGGGCAAAGTTTGGGCATTTTGCCCGTACGTGTATTTTGGTTGCACGCTGCTTGCTTCACGGGCGACAGACCCGTTTCGATGGTAAAGGAAACGAGGGACATGCACAAATATAATAAGATAGAGCGTAAAAAGAGCGTAATATAGATTATTATTTAGAATTGTTCTCATTGCGCTCAGAGCAGTTCATAATCAATGTTGCATGCCATTTAGATAAAAAAGGGCATTTTATAATTTTACTATTTAATATTTTGAATTAAATCATGTTTATATCTCGATAGCGTTTTGTGTCCAACACTTGCTTTTAAGTAGTTACGCACAAAATAACAGTATAAATTTATTATGGTGATTCAGTTCTAAAAAAATATTTGTTAAAAATATGTTAGGAGGCAGATGTAGAATTATAATGGTTGTGTGCTCTAGTGAAACCCTTATAAATATGTCAAGAAGTTGTTTTTGCAAAGCGATTTTATAGCTGCTGGTAGTAATAAAAGAAACTCCCTTTTAATAAGCAATCCTCTTAATATGCTAGATATGCAACACTTACTTTTCACAACAGCATGCTCTCGTTCTTACGGTTTCTATAAAGCACACTGAAAACAAAGTAGTGCTAAAGTGGTTTTTACAGAAATCTTATAGGTATTAGAGATTTTTTTCTTTGCTCTGATTTATACGGATTATAAAAATTAAACACACTGACAGATGGATAAAGTTAAATACAGATAAGCAAACGGACATGTAAAAAGCTCAGAACAATCAATTTTAAATTTTGGTTTGTATATCTCTGCTAAAAGTGTATAAAATTTTATAATGAGACGGCGATGGGTTCATGGGTAAATGATAAATGAAAAAAAAAATGTCATATAATGTTAGAGTTGATTTTTTGAAATAAAGAAATTGTTATAGATCTTGAATGATTTTAACAAAAAATAAAATTAAATCTGACTTCAGGGTCGATGATTTATAAATAGTCGGATTTTGAAAAAAAATATATAAACAAAAAGCTACTGCAATAAAAAATTATACAGTTTGATGCAGAAGCATCAAACATTTTGTATGCATTGTACAGTGTACAATTCTTCGTCATCTATTCAAGGAACAGGCCAGCGCAGATTTTGCCTGCTTGACGTTCGCTTGAACACTGAAGCTTTGATCGTTCTGTACTTGAGATGAATACATATTTTTCTGCACTAACGCATATTGTGAGAGGATTACAGAGAGGATTTTCCATTCCGCAATCCGATTCACCCCCAAATTCATCTTACAATTGATTTCGCACGCTGCTTGCCCGCTGCTTACACGCAGTCGCAGCACGTGTAAGAATTGTTCCCACCCCTAATTTATAGTATGAATTTTGTGCACTTATCTGCTGTACTGCGCCACGTCCGCCACTGTACGTTTTTATTTCTTATAAGAAATTGGTAGGAAACCTGCTGAAATTGCTACTGAAAAAACAACATAATATTCAAAGAAAAATCATAGCATTCTAATATTGAGAAAATTGTTTATTTGGATAAAGTAGATTTTCTGAATTCTAGGAAAACAAATTTCTCAAATCGAGCAAATTATTCTCGTTTTCAGCAAATTACTACTTGGATGAAGCTTCAACTTATATTGGTATGCTTATAATTCACAACATGTTTACATGAAGACTTGTTTAAGATGGTGCGGATTGATAAACTATGCCATGGTTCGAAGGCTCACTGTTTTATCTGTTACTTTACTTGGAAACATGTAATCGAAAAGAGTTTTTTATGAACGGTTACCTACCTCCTTCATCTTTGCTGAAGGATTTTCATTGTAATAAGAAAATAAAGTTTCTGATATCAAGTAACATATTCCAGCATTAAGAAAATCGTTTACTGGAATTAACCCATTAAGTCCGGGAAGAGCGCAATTTTAATATCATGTTTGAGACCTCGTCCTCGTGCCCAACAATTGCACCTCTCACGCTCGTCGTTGATGAACATTATGCATAAAGACTTGCATTTACACACTTAGAAGGTGCAATTGACTCAAGAACTAAAGCCTCTTGACCATTTCAAGCGTCGTCAATGGTCAGAACGGTGGCAAGAAATGGCAACAGTGGATAAGCAATTTTCGAAGAAAATCATCTTCAGTGATGAGACACATTTTCACCTCAGTGGATTCGTCAATAAGCAGAATTGCCGCATTTGGGCGAATGATAACCAAGAGTGATTGTCGAAAAACCAATGCACCCACAAAGAGTGACTGTTTGGTGCGGTTTAAGGGCTGGTGGCATCATCGGGCCGTATTTTTTCCAAAATGAGGCCGGTCAGGCAGTTACTGTGAATGGTGTTTGCTATTGTGAGATGATAACGAACTTTTTATGGCCCGGATTGGAAGATATGGATGTGGACGATATGTGGTTTCAACAGGACGGTGCCACTTGCCACACAGCTAACGAAACAATCGCTCTTTTGCGCGACAAATTCAATTGCCGTGTTATCTCACGTGGTGGCGATGTCAATTGGCCGCCAAGATCATGTGATTTGACACCGATGGACTTCTTTCTTTGGGGTTATTTGAAAGAAAAGGTGTACGTCGATAAGCCAGCAACAATTCAAGAGCTAAAGGATGGGATAATTCGGCACATTAACGGCATAGAACATCACTTATGCCTCAGCGTCATCGAAAATTTGGACCATCGGATGGAGGTGTGCCGCCGAGGTTGCGGCGGCCAAATGGCCGATATTTTGTTACATACATAATTGAACCAAACCAATATTAAAAAAAAAAAAATATGTATATACGAGCCCTAACCACTATTAATTCGTACAGCAAGCACTTTTATGCCAATGTAACATGTAAGGGTACATATTTTATTAAATAATATTGATAACACTATTAAATTTATACTTTTCTGAAAGTTTGTTTTATTGTCTTTAATTTCATAAACAAATATGTCCACATATCATGATAAAAAGTTTTGAAAACAGAAATTAACGGAAAGTCCATTTATTTTGATAACAAAAATTTGACCACTATTAATTCGTACAGTGTATAAATTCAGCTAAAGACAAGTCTGAAAATTAAAATGTAAACAAATAATGAAAATTTACCGTTTTATTAGAGTAAAGAAATGCAATTGAACAATAACACGATTTTTTTCGTGTTGTTTCTTTTTATTTCTGATTAATTGTTCAACGATGGCACTTGGTAAGCCAGTTTGTGAAGAAATTCGATTATAAATTATTGACAAAGTCAAATCGGGAAAAAGCTATAGCGAAATATCGGTTGAATTAAAGCTTCCCAGATCAACAGTATCAAGTATTGTTCAAAAATACAAAAAAAAAATGAGAATTGTAGCAATAATGTTGCAAACAGAGGCCGGGTCTCCAAAATAACGATTCGCGACAAAAGAGCTTTAGAAGTTATACTTAAAAAAAATCGTCGAGGCACTATTAGATACATAGCTTCAGAGTGGTCAGAAAGAATTGGAAAAACCATTAAACGTGAATGGACGCGTCGGCAAATGAAAGATATAGCTTATGGTGTTTATAAAGTAAGTTTAACACTCTACTACTGGTGATACCAAAAACATTTATTGAAACTTGAATTTTTTAGGCCAAAGAAAAGTCCTTACTTACTGTACTTCAAATGAAAAAACGTTTATTATGGGCAAAAGAAAGACGTTCTTGGGTACAAAGGCAATGGGACACCATTATATTTAGCGACGAATCGAAGTTTGACGTATGCGTCGGTGATGCCAGAAAAAGGGTGATTCGGAAAAGCACAGAGGCATATCATAAAGACTGCTTAAAGCGTACTGTAAAGTTTCCAGCTAGCATTATGGTGTGGGGATGTATGTCCTCAAAGGGTGTCGGTCAGCTTCACTTTATTAAGGGAACAGTAAATGCAGAAAAATATATTAATATATTGGAAGAACATCTCATTCCGTCAGTACCAAAGCTAGCTGACTGTGGCGAATATGTATTTCAACAAGACGGTGCATCATCCCATACAGCCAAAAAAACAAAAAAATGGCTACAAGAAAATGGTATTAGTGTTCTGTACTGGCCATCATCTAGCCCGAACTTTAACCCAATCGAAAACGTATGGGCACTCATGAAAAGGAAGTGATGAAATGACCCACAACGCACTCTTAGCGGATTAAAAGCCAACATTCAGGAAAGTTGGGACTCTATAACCCCTGAAGAGTGTAAAAAATTTATAGATACAATGCCAAAGCGATTAGAAGCTGTTTTAAAAAGCAAAGGGGGCGTTACACAGTATTAAATTAGAAAATGTTCCACTGTACGAATTAATAGTGGTCAAATTTTTTTTATCAAAATAAATGGACTTTCCGTTAATTTCTGTTTTCAAAACTTTTTATCATGATATGTGCACAAATTTGTTTATGAAATTAAAGATAATAAAACAAACTTTCAGAAAAGTATAAATTTAATAGTGTTGTCAATATTATTTAATAAAATATGTACCCTTACATGTTACATTGGCATAAAAGTGCTTGCTGTACGAATTAATAGTGGTTTGGGCTCGTATAACTGGCCATTTCGGCCCTTGAAAGGACTTTGACCTAGCTTCTTATGATCAATTGAGTTGTGCGTGTTATTAAGTTTGTACACAATTGACCGAGAACCGGACCCACAGGTTTAACGCCGACTCCGAACGGCGATGAACTGAATGTTCTTGTTCTCAAGAAGCTTTACATGGCATTTTGATTACTCTCTGAGGTTTGCCATTGTCTGCAGAAAGGTGGCGGCCGTACAGAAAAATTATTTTTATTCAAATAATTTTCTGTCGCTGCTGGGGTTGGAACCCGGGTCTCCAGGTTCGTTGACATAGAGGCCACGCACTTTAACCAACTACGTCACGGACGCCACATACCAATTTTATCATAATAAAAGGAAATGACAATAATTTTCTAAATAATTTGTGTTTTATTCAAAATCAACATCGGCTCTTAATATTTAACCACCCTTTATAAGGGGTCAACTGAGATTAATGAGTCCTAGAAACAAAAAATAGAAATCTCCTTGAGCCAAAAAACATAGACATATCATTATTTAATATCTGACTGTTAATACCGAAGTTATGAAGAAATATGTCAATGCGTCATCCCTACGTTCGGTAAAAAAAATTTTTTTTTTTCAAAACTTCCTTTCAATAATGCTTCAGATTAGCTGGTGTGCGGTGCCATTTTCTTTTCCTATGAGGCGAGACGGTCTACGAAAACATCCTTAATTTATCTTAATTTTTTTTTTTCATGAAATCAAGGAATTAGCTTTTACTGCTATACCATTATTTTTGCCAAAGCACCTATACTGAGCAAGTAACAACTCCATGCAATTCCAATGCATTTTGAAAAAAGGTCTTTTTCAACTTTTTTAGAAATCATAACGAAAAGCATAACGTAGTCACGTCAAAATTAATACAACTTTCTTAACTCAGTTCATTTTGAAAATAATTAAGTAATCTCCCTAGTAATTTCTGATTGTTTGTTTTTTTTTTATTAAACATCAGGTACTGCCACTTACAAAATTGTTGTGTTTACAAGCAACAAATTTTTTACGAAAAAAAAAACTTTTTTTTTAATTAATGTATTCAATTTATTTTATTTTTGTATATTTGACGTGAATTGAAATGTGAATGAAACATTTTAATTAATATTACTTGTTCAAAAATACTTCATATGCTTTTTAGTTTCAAAAGCAAAAAGGTACAAAATGTTTACAAACAAGGCAGCGTTCAACATGCAAATGTTACGTGCAACCTACAAACAGTGGCAACCCGTAAAAAATTTACCAAAACCAAAAACACACAATGAGAAATTTGCATTTAATTTTAAAAGTTTTGCCATTGTATTCATTTTGGCGGTACATTTATTTCATGCGGTTTGAGTGATCAGCGCAGTATGTGATCGATTGTCGTTGTTGTTGTTGCTTTTGCTGTTGATATTGTTCATGGCATTGCTGCTGGTGGGTGATGTTGTTAGAGTTTTAATTTTAAGCACGCTGTTAATTTTTCTCTAATTTTTTTTTTTTTTTTTTTTTAGCTGATGTTAATTTTGAAGCTGACCTAAATTGTAAGACAAGTGTTGATAGTCAGTTATTAATAATACTTTTGTTGTATTAAAGATATCATTGTTATTTTAAAGAAAAGGAAGCAAATCACTTTCTACACATGCGCTGAGAAAAAAAAAACAACAAAACCCAAAACAAGCAACCACTTTAAAAATGTGTTTTGCAATTATCTGAGATATCTTTTGAAAAATAATCAGAAAATATAGGACAACTACCTTTGGTTTCGGGTTATTCGATTTTTTTATTAATTTTTCGGTTTTTTAGTTGCGGTTTTCTAAAAATCAACAATTTTGACTTATTCTAAGAACCGGCTATTTCGACTCAAATTATTCGACATTTTTGAATAGTTTGTATTAAGTTTTTCTTAAGGTTTTCTTCTCAAATTAAGAATTTTTTTCTGATTCTTAAGTTTTTTCAATCTTATTCCTTAAACGAATAAAAAATATTTTTTATGAAAGTTTCTTTATGAATCTACACTTAGAAAGAAATTTCACAAGCAAAAATAGATACTTATTTTAGAAATAATGGGTGTAATTTACGATATTTCAAATTCTCTAAAACGAAGTGCGCATTTTTACTAAAAATGAAACCAAAATTATTAATAATTTAAAGAAAATTTTCCAAGAACTTGGGAAATATTTCTCTGAGTCGAAGAAACTGTTGTAGAAATTTTTATTCCATTTTGGTAAATTTTTGTATAGTTTAATAACCATCCGCTATAACGGGGGGAAAAAATTGTCTCCAAGCAGAAGAACTTTTTGAAGAAACCTCCGGAAAAATTTCTCTGATAGGAATAAAAATTACGAATACCATAGGTACAGGAAAAAATGTATGGACATCAACACATTTATTTAGACTGGATCATAACTGGTGTTTTCGAAAAAGAAAAGATTAGAAAAAATTTCCTTAATTCAAAGAAATATATCGTTAAATGGGAAAAAAATAGTAAAACTTTTTTGATATGCAAAAACATTGTTCACAGGTTCTTTAAAGTTCTTTAAATCTTCACGATATATCGTAAGTCCAAAGAATGATCCCAAGAACCATACGAATACGATGGCTGCCTTTTTAGCCATGGCAATTGAGAGCAATTGAGAGCAAAGACTTATGTAGCAACACACAACGCAAAAACAAAGCAAAGACAAAAGACAAACACAGAAACAACACAGAAGCTTTAAATGTAGTGGTGCCCATACCCGGTAATGACGTAACGTCATCATTTTTAAGCATTTTTATTGTACGAGTGTGGCCAAGAACTTCACCTTTATTGTCGTTCCATAAAATTTACCGTAGCATCAATAGTCACTGAGTAATAAACACACGCAACGTTCTTTCATTGTTGTTGCATTCACTGCATTAAAGGGGGGCGGGTAAGGTTTGACAACTTTTTTTTTCATTTTTTTTTTTATTTTTGTTTCTGAAAGTACAACATCTGAAGAATATTGTATTAAATTTTTAGGTCATTCGGAGCAAAACTAACGAAGTTACAGTAGGTTGAATGACCGTACCTCTAACTTAGTTAGTCAGTGTACAAAACTTTAAATCAGGGACCGAAAATAACTATTATGTTCTCTTGCTGATCTCAAAAACGGCAGGCTTGTCTGTAAAATTTTTGACTTTAAGAATAAAAGGCAACATTTAACTGGTACTTTCTGCCGTTTATTTTTTTTTTTTTTTGACAAGAAATAAAGATTATTTTCAGCAGTTTGTTATATTGTGAAAACTTTGAATGCTAGGGCCATGCAATTTGCTAAATGGGGTCGTAGCATTAAGACATATGTATTTATTTTGGAAATGTGGACGGAACAAATGCTAATTACTTAAACCTGTACAAAATATAAACTTAATGAAAATCAAATATATGAGACAATAAATATTGAAACTTTAAATTATCGTTTACTCCTAAAGTATTAAGAAAAAAGAAAAATTTAGGAAAAGAAATATAATTTTTACTTATTTTATGAAATATTTGAATTCAATTTCACGATCAGTATAGCAGCCAGACTTTCTTCGTGCAAATTGGATCCCAAATCGCCAAGGATCAATTTTAGTGCTGAAAATTATCTCTCTACACTGACTTGCCACACATACCAAATTTCATAATCATTGCGCATTGTGGTCATGAGATATTGTAGTTTTTTCTGAAAATGGGCGTGGTCCACTCACCTTTTCCAAAAGCATCATGCTTAGCCCCCACATACCAAATTCCATAATAATTGGGTGTCGTGATCATGAGATATTGAAATTATCCTTAAAAAGGGGCGTGGTCCATCCACATTTCCAAAATAAACACATATGTCTTAATGCTACGCCCCCATATACCAAATTTCATGGTCCTAGCATTCATAGTTTTCACAATATAACAAACTTTTTCCAGCAAAAATATCCAGCAGAAAATAATCGTTATTTCTTGTCAAAAAAAATAAACAACAGAAAGTACCAGTTAAATTTTGTGTAAAAAATTACAAAACAGAAAATAACTATTACTTGTGGTGGCGTCCGTGGCGTAGTTGGTTAAAATGCGTGGCCGCTATGTCAAAGAACCTGTGGAGACCCAGGTTCGAACCCCAGCAGCGACAGAAAATTATTTGAATTTAAATAATTTTTCTGTACGGCCGCCACCTCTCTGCAGACAATGGCAAACCTCAGAGAGTAACAAAATGCCATGTAAAGCTTCTTGAGAATAAGAACATTCCGTTCAATGCTTTTCGGAGTCGGCGTTAAGCCTGCAGGTCCATTTCTCGGTCAATTGTGTACAAACTTAATAACCCGCACAACACAATTGATCATAAGAAGCTAGGTCAAAGTCCTTTCAAGGGCTGAAATGGCCAGTTATTTATTTTTTTTTCCTGATTTTTTTGGAAAAAAGGAATAACCGTTACGGTCCCTGCTTTAAATCGATTTTCCCAAACATGTAATTTTTAAAGTCGGTGACCAGCCTACAGAAAAAAACTACTGAACCGATCGTTTTGAAATTCTGTACACATATTCTACATATAAGTAGCTCTCTAGTGATGTCGATTTTTTTTAAATATTACTAAAAAAAAAATAAAAAAATTTTAAATATTTTATTTACTAACAATTTTACAATAACAAATAGGTAGACTTTTTCGTCAAAAATCGTCATTTTGGCTTCAAAATGGTGCCAAAAATTTAAAAATTTTAAAATTAAAAAAAAACTTGACGTGACTGGAGAGATAAAGTAATAAACTAAAGAAAGCATTTGGATTTTTTAATATTTATTACTTTAATATAATAATATGTAAAATAAACCTACTGTAATAATTTTTTCTAAAAAAAATCATGAAAAAATGGTTTTTTTAGACAAAACAAACCTTACCCGCCCTTAAGCGTTTGCCTTCATTATGTGATGATGTCAAACATTTTTTTTTTCTTCTTGTCTAAGCGAGTAATAATTACGTGCAACAATATTGCATTTTTGTTGCACAAGCACACAAACTCTTTTTGTTTTTCTCATAAGGTCAAATATAAATCCTTCAGTTTTGTTTTATACCCAGTAAAAATTCCATGCAACGTCGTTGTATGATTGTTACATTTTCGATCTAGTAGCGGCTCTCTGAGCGGCCGCATGTTTTCATGAACTTTTTTTTTGTTTTTGTCGTAAGGGCTAAAAGTCAGCTTTTACAGGCATATAATATTTTTTACCGTTGCTGCATTTTAAAAAAAAAATTTTTTTTTTCAATTTTTTTGGAAACCTGCGTGGTAAAAAGTAACGTTGTCATGTCAAAATTCAAACGAGAATTTGTCATTTAAGTTTTAAAAACTTCTAAATACATCGCTTCTTTCCTTCTCAACTCGCCTTACACCTCGTTGGAATATCGCGCATTTTGGCGCACTTCAAATCAATTTTAATCACATAAAAAACAGCAAAATTCGCTTCTTTCTGCAACAGCAAGCGTAACAAATATTTGCAAAATATTAATAATCATAAAAATTATGATACTCCTGCTGCAGCTTAAAGCTGCAACAAGCATGCGTGTCGCTGCTGAATTTTAAGCTGAACTGTGCAATGTTGCAAGCAGCTTAGTTAACTACAGCTCAAGTTTTTTGTTCATTTTTATATCATTTTGTTTTGCTTTGTTTGTCGTGTGCTCAAAACACCTTGTAGTCATGAGATATTATTCTCGCCACTTACAAAATATTTTTAGTACTAAATTCTTTTGAAGAAAAGTTTAAACATTTTCTATCATAAAAATATTACTTCATGGAATTTCGATGCGTCTATAATATTTGTTCGACTGTAAATACAAAATTCTTCATTAATTCGGATATTTTTCATCTATCTGCTTAAAAGTCATTAGAATCTCCATTAAAAACAAAAATATAAAATTTTGACAGGAACTCGTCAATTTTAAAAAACACCGACCATGGTATAATTAATCAGGTAGGTGTGACAGTTTTCCAGCGAACATGAATTGTCAAAAATCATACAAGACAAAGCAAACAAAAAAAAAAAAAAACAAAAAACAGACGAGTTTGACAATCCATGAACGATCTAGTGAGAAAATAGCCTGTTGTCAAACCTACCTGTATAATTGTATCATGACACCGACTGTGAGCTTGAAGAAAAAACCTAACGTACGTGCAAAAAAAAATAAAGAAAAACAAAATAATAATAACATTGCCACGTCTTGAAACTGAATAACAATATCAGCACCAACAACAACAACAACAATAAAAACCGCAAAACGTGCAACACGTGATTTACAGCTTTCAATTAGCATTTCTGGGCCTAACAAGAAAAATTGGCAGCGTAAGCCGCCCACAGATGTGCAACATTGGTAACAAAAAACACAACAACAACAACAACAACAGCAAATTTGTTCAATTGATGTTGTTGAAAAATTGTTCAAGCTATTGTTTGAGTGCAATAACAGCAACAACAAAAATAATAACAACAACACTCAAAGCCAAAATTCAAGCCTATTCTTGCCAACCACTAAGTATAGCTTTTGTTCAGCAAAAACTTGCAACATCAACAGCAACAACAAAAACAACAATAAACAAAAAAACAGCAAGTTCATTTTAAGATGAGATGCTGCAGCTTCAATCAAACCACAAAAGCGTTAAAGTGTTCTTTATGCCTTAAGCACCTAACTTTGAAAATGGCCAAACATGGATTAAAATATTTTTATGCCAGCAACAAAATGAGAATAAATTTCATTTTGTTATTTATTTTTTATTCACTACTTGTTTTTATTTATTTCTTATCTTTCCAAATATTAAACGATACGTTGAACTTACATTGAATCGTTATCTGCACAAGAATATTGTTGACGCCATTTTCTTTTTCTTTTTTCAAAAGGCAAAAAATTGAAATTTTTTGAAAATAAAAAGTTTATTATGGAACTATATTCCCAATGTCATTTATATCTTGTCTCGTAATTTGCATGTTTTAGCAATTTTTTAATAATTTTATTTCTTGACATGACAACTTTACGTTTTGACGCTCTTATTTTTCTTTATTCATAAGATCTAATTTACATAGGATATTTTACGAGTAAAATGAGTATTTCCACCTTGCTTAATAATAACTTCGAAAATACGATTTTTAAGGGAGTCATATAGAGCTTTAAGTGATAAGTGATTCTTTTGTCTCATATTCATATCATATTCTCCTTCGTACACCTTTCGAGTAAGCCAACCCCAAACATTTTCTATAATATTCAAATCTGGCGAATATAGTAGCCAGTTTAAAGTTTTGACACTTTGGCTCGCAATGAAGGACCTTACAATGCCTACAGTGTGAATTGGTGCATTGTCTTGTTGCCAAATAAACGACAAAGGTCCGAAAATTTGTCTTAACTTTCGAAAAACCGATTCTAAATTTGCCTTGTAGGGTGCTCCAGTCATTCGCGACGTTTCAAATATCAAATCAATTGTGCCGTAATAGGATATATCTCCCCCACCATAACGCCACCCTCGGGGCTATGATGACGGCTCAAAACCAACTCCTTCTTCCTTCTAGGTTGATCATCATTTTATCAGTAAACATTACCATTTTCCAGTCATTTCAAATATGTCCTTGGCGAACGTCCCATGTCATATGATTTCTTTCAAACTAAAGTCGATTTTTTTTACAGACAGGGAGTTAAAGGTGGTTTTTTTTTTGTAGTTTTTTTGAGCTTGAGGTGACCACTAGCAGCGATGGTACGAATAATAGTCCACCTACTGGCTGAAACGTGCTTGATTCAACTCAAAGATAGTGCCGAATTAGTGCTCGAACAATCGTTCGCTTTTCTTTTGCTGTTAATGCTTGTTGGCGACCTCCTAAGTAGTTTTTTTTCCCATAGAATTCGGTGTTCTTTAAATAATTTTCAATCGTGACGTGGTGTCTCCCAAGTTTCAGAGTGATTCCGCAAGTATTTTCGGGTCAAAATTAACTTCCGGGTAACTTTGTCCGCATTATAGCAGTATAAGTAGGACCTTAGTAGCTTCTGTGGATTACAGTGAAAAGTCATGCAAGACTACTGACGAGTTGGTAAAGCGGCCAACAAAACAATTTGTCTAGTCTGCTGTGTGATTTGCTCTATACAGAGCCATTGTTATTGTTGGTTGTGGCCTTCATTGTCTTCATGTTGTCTTGTTGTCAACATACTTGGCCCAAAGCTCAAAATTGTTTTCAATATAAATAATGTGAAAGGTCGTATTCAAATTTAAGAAACCAACGAACTTGAAAACCTTTTCCTTTCCTACTTCAAGGTTAAAAAATAAGATGCCTTTATCCGAAGATTTATATATATAGTTTTAGGTAAATAATAATTTTTCTCCATAGTGGAAACAATTGTAGAATTTTATTTTTTTTTTTTTTGACGTGACGAAGTTACGTTTTACCGCGCAGGTTTCCAAAAAAGTTCATAAATGCATTTTTTTAAAATTTATCGGCGTTGCATTGAATTGTTACTCGCTCAGTATAAAAGATATAATAAAGAAAATGGTACGACCGTAAAGGCTGATTTGTTGACATCATTATAAAAGCAAAACAAAAATTCTTAACGTCATCGGGACGCAGTGGAAGCTACTTAAGCAACTCAACTGAAAATTTGTTAAATGAAATTATTACTCGCCGAGTATAAGCGCCAGGATTAAAAATATGATACACCAACAAAGGTCTATTCTAAGCCCTCACAACAAAATTAGACAAAAAATTTTTGACGTCATGGGGACACAGAGAGAGCCACTCAAAGATCGACAATGCAACATTCATGCAGCGGCGTTGCATTGAATTTTTACTCGGTGAGTATATAAGCTACGAAAAATGTTTAAAAAGGAAAATAAAGAATTTATACTTGGCCTTACGACAAAAATAAAAAAAAAATTTCTGAAGTCACCAGGTCGTAAATACAGCAGTTTATGTAACAGAAATGTAATATCGTTGCATGGAATTATTACTCACTCAGGAGACGTGCTGCGGTAAATTTTGTTTTACGACAGCATAGATGTTTTATTACGCCCAACAACTAAATTACAAACAAAATTCTTACCGTCATGATTTCAGGGTGGCAACCACATAATACAGCAAAAATGCTACAACCAAGACAAAACGTTTGGAATTTTAACTCTGTAACTACTGGCGTTACGGTAAATTTTAAGAAACGAAAGTGAAGGTGAGGTCTTCGCGCACATAATAAAAATAACAAAAAAATGTATAGTTTCATGAAGCCCCTAAGGGGACCGCCTAATGTGACGCATATGTATCACTTTTGCTGGATAAATTGCATGCAGTTAAGGCTAAGTTAATACACCAAGGATGAGCACAACTATTAGGAAGCAAATGGAACTTTCCACGGTGGCGGGTGTTACATTTGCACGCCTTAAAATATCAATATTTTCGCATACATAAAAGTATTTACATTTTGTACAGTCATATAAAATTGCATTTATGCTTGTCTATCCATACGTGGAAAAAATCCTTCAAAATCATGGTCAATGCTTGTGTACTCCGCGAAAAGCAACAATTAAAAACGAAAAATAAGATGAAATTTTATTTTTGGTTTTTTATTTATTAAATAGTGCAGTTCTGTTCCTTGCGAAATATTTTAAAAGTCTGTGTCAGCAGTTGTGAGACCGATGTAACTGCTTGCCAAGGCCACACCATATTTAGCGGCATTATTTACGACTTGCAATTGTTGAATTGTTCTTAAAAAAAAATAAATAAATAACTGGTCATTTCAGCCCTTGAAAGGACTTTGACCTAGCTTCTTACGATCAATTGACCGAGAAACGGACCTACAGGTTTTACGCCGACTCCGAACGGCGATGAACAAAATGTTCTTATTCTGAAGAAGCTTTACATGGCATTTTGATTACTCTCTGAGGTTTGCCATTGTCTGCAGAGAGGTGGCGGCCGTACAGAAAAATTATTTTAATTCAAATAATTTTCTGTCGCTGGCTGGGGTTCGAACCTGGGTCTCCAAGGTTCTTTGACAAAGCGGCCACGCACTTTAACCAACTACGCCACGGACGCCACTAATTCACATAATTCAGCAGAGATAAAACTGCTTGCCCCATTTTTTCATTGTCAAAGAATATTACTTAAATTTAATTCAGCATTCTGAGAAATATACGTAATAAGCTTAAAGCCAAAACAATTTTTTGCAGGTGCAAGAATTATTTAAATAATTGTATCCACGTTTAAAATGCATTTTCTACGTTAGTCATTCTAAATAACTTTATGTTGTTGTAAAGTGGGGGCGGCAAAGTTAAGGAGGTATTATAGAATAATTTTGAAATGGTGGTGAGCTTCTTTTGAACTCCATATTTATTTAAAGAATTTGTTTTTAATCTCTGTCAATTGTTTTAAAACATTTTTAAAAATTTCAGTCTGAAAAAAGTTTTCAAGCAACCACGTTTGCTTTTCTTGTCATCGGAAATTAAAAAATTATTTTTCATTGGAAAATTTTTACAAATTAAAAAAAAAATTTTTTTTTCCCTTTTAAAAAGATTTGATTGTTGGTTAATAATTTTATATACGTGTAGTGCATTGAAAGTGCATCATTAAAAGTAAATTTAGTGATAACTTGATTAAAAACAATAAAAAAGCGATAAGGCTATTTACAACCTAGTGGAAAACATAAAAAAAATAAATAAATTTGAGTGCCGTTTAACAGAGCTGCTGTGTAAGGACCACATAAAAATGAAGGATCCCCCTGACCTTCCATCCCTTCAGTGGGACAAGACAAAACAGTCGAACTTTCTAAATGCAGGTCCACACTACCTTATAATGTCCAGAACAAATAGTTCGGATAATCTCTCGAATGTTTCTCCATTCTTAATCAAGAAAGCTATTGACTACACATGCGGTGGTGAGGTCGAAGAGTGTAAAAAAACTAGAAATGGTCAAATTTTAATAAAAACATAAAATAATGTACAAGCTAACAAACTAACTACGTTAATAGCGCTATCTAATACTATTTCTGTTGAAATAACTGAACACAAAACATTAAATTATTCCAAAGGTGTTATATATTGTAACGATCTAAGAGGTATTCCAGAAGAAACCATTCTTTTTGAACTTAAAAATCAAAATGTAAGTGAAATAAAAAAAATACTTAAAAAGACAAATGACAACCTTGTTGAAACAGGTCTTGTTATAATAACATTTGCGTCATCAGTTTTACCATTTCAAGTTAAAATCGGTTATGAAAATGTTAATATTCGACCATATATTCCTCAACCCCTACGTTGTAATAAATGTTTTCGATACGGTCATACATCAAAATTTTGCAAGAACACTTAAATTTGTTACAAATGTGCAAACAATTACCATCTCAATGATGATGCTAATGAAAAATGCAATAATAACGACAATTGTATTAATTGCAATACTTACAATATTCAACCCAACAACCATCCCGCCACCGATAAAAAGTGTCCCATATTTGTAAAACAGCAAGAACTGCAAGCAATTAAAACGACACGCAAAGTTGATCATAGAACAGCAACAGTCATATATTTATAATGAACGTCACCAACATGAAACTTCTTTTTCGTCGATTATGTGTTATCAGCAACAACCAAACCAACTGCAATCAAATCAAGCAATACCTTCAACTCAACTTTTAGAAAAAATACCAAATTCAACCAATTTAGCAGCTACAATTCCCAATCGCTCTTTAACAACTTACTCAGATTTACCCAGTGATTCAGAATCTGAATCCCAACAAAAACCATCTACATCTGGAAATGCGGCAAAACAAAGCAGCAAAATTTACCCAAGAAATATTTCCAAACGACTTCAATCACAACTAAAAAAAATTAAAAACACCAAAACAAACAACAAACAACCAGCCAAGACCATAACCATTGAAGGAATCAACGATCATATTATGTATGAATAAGCTTATAACTTATTTAAATTAAAACTAACTCTTAAATTATAAACAGACATTATTAAACAGTATTTATGAGTTACTCTAACTTAAAGTTAATACACTAACACGATATCTATACTGTCATCAATATTTATTTCTATATTAAGTAATGACAATTAAAATAGTTCAATGGAATATCAGAGGATACTCTAACAATAACAATAACTTACTTGTTCTTATAAAACAACTAAATCCGAAAGTTATATCATTGCAGGAAACACATATTAAATCAAAAGATCTAATACCAATTCCAATTAATTACTCCCTCTATACCCTAAATACAACAAATTCTTACGGAGGCGTTGCCCTTCTAATACACAATTCAATTCAACACAACACTGTTTCACTCAGTAACGACTTCGATGCTGTCGCTATAGAAATACACTCAATAAGAAAAATTACAATTATCTCCACTTATATCTCACCTTCTAGCAACTTCAATAAAAAAAAACCTAGAAAATGTCTTACTCAGTTCGAACAAACAATACTTGATAACAGGTGATTTTAATTCGTGGCATAATATGTGGGGTTCTCCTGTAAATAACCGCAAGGGCAATACTTTAGCAAAGTTTATTAATCAATCTAACTATGTTATCCTAAATGATGGGTCTCCAACACATTTCACAACACTTAACACATATTGACTTAACTTTTTGTTCCCCTGACATAGCCATAGTATCTGATTGGCCTATACAAAATGACTTGCATGGAAGTGACCACTTTCCAATACTAATATCTATTTTTCAAACGCAGACACCAAAAGCCCAATCAATGAAATCTCATTTTAATGTTAAACTAGCCAATTGGCCACTTTTTGAAAATAATTCTGCCATTTTAAATCAAAAAAGACCATGTTCTTCTAATATCAATAAGGAAACCGCATCAATCCGGAAAATCATTCTGCAAAGCGCACATTCTTCGATCCCTCAATCGACTTCAATCAAGCACACCCGTACTGTTCCATGGTGGAATGAAAAACTTAATAAACTAAGAGAGGATAAAAACAGATATTGGCAAACTTTAAAACGCAACATTAACCAACAAAATATAATGAACTACAAAAAACCGAATGCCTTGTATAAGAGCGAAATAAAAGAAGCTAAAAAAAAATCCATTCATAATTTTACCGCGGAAATTAATCCATCTTCTTCATCTGACAAAATTTGGGCCAACATTAGACACTTTACCGGATACAAATCGACTCACGGCATACATTGCATAAAAAATTCGAACCCAATTGGTTCAGCAGTATGTGATCCTAAGGCCATAGCAGATGAGTTCTGCTCCTATTGGTCTAAAGAATCGTCTAACTCTAATTTCCCACCAGATTTTGCCATGCATAAGCAGAGAGCTATGAGTACGCATTTTAATATCACTTCAAATAAACATGCCTTGGCAATCGAAATAGATATCAACCTTATTGAATTTCAATCAGCTTTAAAAAATCTTAAAGGGCATACTCCTGGACAGGATCGTATTTCATATTCCATGATTCGTAATTTGTCATCACCTGTGACAACAAGGCTACTGAACCTTTACAATGACATCTTAAATTCGTTTATCCCTCAATCCTTTAAAACTTCAGTCGTTGTTCCCATATTAAAGCCTAAATCCGACAAAACTGTCTTAATATCTTACCGGCCAATATCCTTAAATTCTTGCTGTGCAAAACTGATGGACAAAATCATAGCTAATAGGTTATGGTGGTTTGTAACCAACAATAAACTAATTGATGATAACCAACTAGGTTTTAAGAGAAGAAAGTCAACAACCGATGCTCTTTTATATTTAGAGCACCTTATTACGAACTCATTGTCTAAAAATAAGCACTTATCGGTAATATCGCTAGACTTCGAGAAAGCATTTGATAAAATTGGCTTGCATTCTGTTATTGACCAACTCCATCAATGGCAAGTAGGTCCAAAAATTAAGAACTATGTTCTTAACTTTATGAAGAATAGGAAAATAATAGTTCGAATCGGAAAGTATTATTCAAACACCACAGCTTTGTTCAATGGAATCCCACAAGGTTCACCGCTTTCAGTCATTATATTCCTTATAGCATATAATAAGCTATGTGATACTATAAAATTAAACAAAGAAATTAAATTTTGTGCTTATGCAGACGATTTCCATCTTGTTATTGAACAGAAAAAGGATAAAAACGTTAACATTAATTTGGACTCTTTATTTGAAAATATTCAAGAATGGTGTAACTATTCGGGAGCAGTTTTGTCGGTACAAAAATGTAAGCATTTACATATTTGCCGTAAGCATAACTGTGTCTGTACGGTCAGAAGTCATAACGTTCAAATTGAATCCGTTGACAAATTAAAAATCCTTGGAATAATTTTTAACAAAAAATTCAATTGGAACTCTCACATTCTTCACTTACAACAATCACTTTCTCAAAGACTTAACATAATAAAGTGCCTTTCAAGTTTAAAATTTAACTGTAATACTCACACACTAGTTTCAGCTGTCAAATCTCTAATAATATCAAAAATAGACTATGGTCTTTTTCTGTATGGATCGGCTCCTAAAGCACAACTAAACAAATTGAGCTGAATTCTTCTTCAAGAACAGCCATAGGTGCATATCGTACAAACCAATTAGCAATATTTTTTTCGAAACTGGCATACAACCTATTAAAGCAAGAAGTAAGTTCTTACAAATAAACTTTTTAAAACATTAATATATAGTAACAACACTCCTTTAATAAAAATATTAAGAAAACAGAGAAATTATCGAAAAAAACGAAAGTTCCCCTCTACTATTTCAAAAATAATTTACTCATGTGAAATGCTAAATTTGCCGTATCTTCTAATGAAACATGTAAATACAAGTCACCACCATGGCGCAATCAGTCCCCAATAGTAAATTTTGAACTTAGCAAATTTAATAAAAATACTACTTCACACGAAATTTTTAGGCAAGCTTTCAACCAACTTAAAAATGAAATGAGTAACCGAACATTCTTATACACTGATGGTTCCAAAACAAACAAGAATATAGGATATAGTGTAACTACAGAGAATTCAATACTTACAATTTCAAATTGTCCTAATTTTACCACTATTTATACCGCGGAAATTATTGCTATTGCGTCAGCAATAGACCTGGTTAAATTTAGAAGAGGTAAATTTGCTATATGCTCTGATTCTCTATCCTCCCTTGAAGCAATTTATAATATAAATAACCACGAGTTCTATCCTAATCTGATCAGAAACACACTTTCAGAAAAGTATCCGAAAATTATTTTAATATGGATTCCAGGACATACCAATATAATCGGTAATGAATTCGCCGATAAGTCAGCAAAACTCGCCACAAAATCACCTGTTTTTACAACTATCAACTCTAACTCCAAAGATATTACAAAACATCTTAAACATAAGTTTACTCGGAAACATTCTCTTCAGGCATGGAATAACACATCTTCATGGTATAAAACACACAACTCAAACAAATTAAACATGAATGATTTTTTAAAATTTTACCATAATCCCAACTTAACCAGACTGGACTTAACAAAATTTGAAAGACTACGTCTTGGTCACAGCAAACTAACACATGAACACTTACTCAACAACACAATTCCCCTCACCTGCCCTTACTGCAGTGACAACACTCCTATAACTATTCAGCACATCTTTTCAAATTGCTCGACTCTGAACGTCCAAAGAAAACAAATATTCAAAAGTAAAGATCCACTTAATTGTCTATTCAATCCAACTACTGAACATATTGAATATGTAATATCCTTTTTAAAATCTATAAACTTATACCATAACATTTGATAACTACAACAAAAAACAAACAAAAAAAAAAACAAAAAAACAAAACAAAAACAAAATAGTATAAAAAAAAATGCTTAGACTTAAAAATATGAATTAAAATTAAATAATAAAAAAAATAAAAAAAAAATCAAAAATTTTATTAATGTCATATAATTCTTCAAAGCATCAAATATGTTTGATTTACAACTTTTAAGATCGACCAAATGTACAAGTTTAGATTTAAGTTTATAATATGATTTCTTAATAAATTTATTTATTTTTATTTTATGTTAATAGATTCACTTGAAAATTAGCTGAAGGCCTTAGCAGCCATTGCTCTTAATAACTTAATTTAAGATTTTAATTTTAAATTACAGTTTGATAAATAAATAAATAAATAAATTTTTAAAAATTTAAGTCCACATTAAAAGTAAGTACAATCTCTAATTTCTTGCAAAGTTATATTAAATTGCATTTAGCACACTTGCTGGATCATTTGTTGTTCTTGCTTTGCATGATATGATCCGGATCTCCCATGAAAAGCAGCTTATATTGTATTAGTTTTGTTTATTTCACTTCATAAAGAACATTTTTATTTGATATCAGTGCACTGTACATGGAAATACTGTACAGTAGTGAAGTGTAATAAAAACGATTCTATACAGTTCTTTATTTTATAAATGATACATTTTTATTTTTAAAAATTTTTTTACTTTAATTCTCATGGAATTGAATTATATCATGTAGTATTTTTTTTTTTTTTAATTTCCAAATATACTTTTCTTATTTTATTACTTTTTCTCAGAACTTAAAATATACATTAAAATTTTCTATAACCACTCCTCAATGATCAAAAAATAAAATATTCTCAAGATGCAAAGATAAAAGAAAAACAAAAGCAACACTCGATTGCAAGTTGCAACATAGAAGATGAAGTCAACACTTGCAAATTTGCAGACTTTGGATATTGTCAAATGTTGCCAACTTCAGAGTAACTGTATTAAATAATTAAAAAATAAAATAGAACCCACAACAGCGCACGAGTGAGTGTTGTTGACAGCGTACAACAATTACAATAACACCAACAACAAACTGACAAGAATGGCAGCAATAACTTTGCAACAGCTGTTGCAAGTTGTCAGCTGATACGGCTGTTGTTGATGTTGTTGTTGCAATTGCAGATGCTGCTTACTATTACTTTTTCTCTCCTTTAAAGCGATTTGTTGCTGTTATTTATTTAGTTTTTTTTTTTACTACTTTTAAGCTATGTGCATCTCATGGATACTTAGATGAATGCATTTTTTGAACGGAAACAATTTCAAACGCAACTCAGCTCTTCAGCGGTGAAGTGTGTGCGAACTCGTTCGGTTTTTGTTTGAAGACAACAAATTGTTGTCAATTTTATGTACTTTTATTTGGTGTTTCGGTATCGGTGTTATTGTCGTTTTTGTTGTTGTTGTTGTTCTAATGTTAAGCTACAACGTTATTGAGATAAATGCTAAAATATTGAAGAACTGCGTGAATTGATTTTTGGCTACAAAGTGAAACAAATCGTTACGAAGACGTTGTTGATAAAACAAGTGTTGAAATCACGGTTTAGTTCGGCAACAACAACAAAAACTACAACAGCAACAACAATTTATGACTGCCATAATTGCAACAAAACTAGAACAACAATAAACAAGACAAAAGCTCAGGCAAGCTTTAGCAGCAACTGTAGGCTAGCAACAAAATAAAAACAATAACAACAACAAAAAAGTGATTGTATCTTATTTTAAGACGTCGATTGCGAATGTATCGAAGGGATTCATTGCGCAATTTAAGCATCTTTAGGTTCATTTAAAATCATCTCGACTCACGAAATTCAATACTTGGAGGAGCGCAGAGTGCAGCTGCAACAGCTTATTAAGAGGAAGTTCAAAATAGTCAAAGAAAAGCCGCAGGGAAGTGAGAAAGGTAACTGTTATTTGCATAAAATTAAAATTAAGTTTTTGGCTCTTTTAACAACTTTTCATGCACTGCACATTTTTCTGACTGATGAAGTATTTTTAGGTTTGTTACTTCAAAAAAGTCATTAAATTTTAACGCTTTAAGATATTTTAGACTTGCTTCAAATCAGTTGCCATACAAGCTACACCTTTATGTAGAAATTTTTTTTCAGTGCATCTTTCCTGCTATTTTTTTTTTTTTTTTTTTGCATAATCAACTTCATTTCCCTGATTTATTGACTCTTAAACTTGTTGCCGCCATGAACTTCATTGCTTGGCTTTTCAATTGCCTTGCATTCAACCTTTTTGTGGTCAACTATATGCAATTCTTGAACAACAACATTTATTTTTAAAGCCTCAACTGCAGCTTTGGCAATAACAAAGTCACTTAAGTCTTATGTTTTTTCTTTTTTTTTTTTATTTTCCATGTAATTTATTTCTTTTGCCCCGATTGTGTCTGCGATTAATTCACATTTAGTCTGCTTCCGTCGTTGTCCGAATCGACTTTAAATGAAAAGCTATGAAACTATGGCAATGAGTGTTGAAGTTGTTGCCACTTGTAAGAACTGCACTGAGAGAAAAAAAATTCTAGTTTTGTAAAAATCATCTATGCTATTTGGTAAAAGCCTTTGTTATGTTGTGTGTATGTTCCACCATCACGCGAACACCACTGAACTGATTTGTAGGATACAAGTTATTTTAACCAATTATTTCATGATAGGCTATGTAATATTTGCCATGCCCTTCATAACACAATAACAAAATACAAATTAGCCACTTCATTACTTGAGAGCACTTTGATCGAGCTTTTTATCGCCAAATTGTGTTGTGGGTGTTATTGGACGTTTATACACAATTGATCGTGAACTGGACCTACTAGTTTTATGCTGACTCTGAACGGTTAATGTGCATATTCTCATGAAGCTTTACTTAGCAGTATTTACTCTCAGAGGATTGTCATTGTCTGCAGAGAGAGAGGTGACGGCCAACATTAATAACAAAACGGATGTTGGCTGTGTCATGGAGACACCCGTTGGTTTTGACGTATTTTTATTCTCGGCTTTATTCTTATCCATATCCTATCTCTTGTCCTTAAACTTGTTCCAATCCTCATCTTTATTCGTATATTTCACTTTTTACTTGTGTAACTCCTTGTCCTGATCTTTGCCCAAATTCTTATTTTAAACTATGTCCAAATCCTAGTCCTAGTTCTTGTCCAAATTGGTTTCATAGTCCTTGTCCTTTCTTCCTCAATCTTTTCCTTAATTAATGTTTCAAATCTTATCAAAATTCTTTTCCCAATCCTTCTCTAAACCCTTGTCTTAATCCTTGTCCAAATCCTTGTCTTAGTCTATGTTTGAATTCTTGCCTAAATCCTTTTCCTTATCCTGGACTAAATCCTTGTTCTCGTCCTTTGTCTAATCTTTGTCATAATCCTCGACGAACCCTTTTCCTATTCCTTATATTTTTCCTGATCTTAGTTGTTGCACACGTCCTTGTTCTCATAATTTTTCTAATCCTTGTGCTAATGCTCACTTTGATCATAAAAAGTTCGGTCAAAGTCCTTTCAAGGGCTGATATGGACAGGTTATTATTATTATAATGTTCGAATGCTTGCTCTAACAACTTTAATGTTTTAATTTTGATTTTTATTTTGCTTTTGCTTTGTTACATAAGTATGTATTTATCTGAGTGCAATAAATACTTGCAAATAATGGAGCATTATTACGCTACATGTAAAAGTTCCCTGCTGAGCCTTATGACACTATCAAATTTTTGTTTTTTTTTTTCTATTTTTATCATGTAACTAAAAATCTCACCTTAATTGTTGTTCCATAAAATTCACCATAGTGCCAATGGTCACGGAGTTATAATTCCATGCAACTTTTTTTTATAGTTCATGCATTTTTACTGAATTAAGCGGTTTCCTTCACGTTGTCATGGTGCAAAAAATTTTGTTTTTAGTTTCGTTATGAGGTGAAAAACCCAATCTTTGCTGACGTAAAATAAATCGTAATCGTTTATCGTAGCACTTTTAATACGCGCGTAATAATTCCATGCAACTATGTTGCATTTTTGTTACATAAGCTACTATGTCGGCGACTGACGATGTCATAATTTATTTTTTTTTTTTATATTTGTCATATGGCAAATTGCAAAGTCTTCATTTACGTTTTATAGCATTTACCACACATATACTCACGGAGTAATAATTCGCCGCATGATAGCGGCATTTCCAATCTTGGAACGGCTCTCTCTGTTGTTCTATAGCGTCATGCATTTTTATCTTTTTTTGTGTTAAGGGATAAGAACCAGCTCTTACTGGCGTTTAATAATTTTAACCGTAGCACCTATACGTAGCGTGCCGAAAACGTTTTTAATTGTTGTTGACGTGACGAAGTTACGTTTTACTGCGCAGGTTTCCAAAAAAGTTGAAAAATGCATTTTTTCAAAATTTATGAGCGTTACATTGAACTCGGTGAGTATAAGGGCTATGACTAAAAAAATGGTACAACCGTAAAGGTTAATTTTTTGACCTCATTATAAAAACAAAACAAAAATTTAAAATATCATCGGGACGCGGTGGGAACTGCTTAAGCAACGCAATTGAAAATTTGTTACGTGGAATTATTACTCGCTGAGTATTAGTGCTAGGACTTAAATTATGATACACCAATAAAGGCCTGCTCTAAGCTCTCACAACAAAATTAGACAAAAAATTTCTGTCGTCATGGGGACACAGAGAGAGCCGCTCAAAGATCGACAATACAACATTCATGCAGCGGCGTTGCATTGAATTTTTACTCGGTGAGTATATAAGCTACGATAAATGTTTGAAAAGAAAAATGAAGGATTTATACTTGGCCTTACGATAAAAATAAAACAAAAAATTCTGACGTCACCAGGTCGTGAATGTAATATCGTGAACAGACATGTAATATCGTTGCATGGAAGTATTACTCACTGAGAAGACGAGCTGCGGTAAATTTTGTTTTACAACAGCATGGGTGTGCAATTACGCCTCACACCTGAAAAACAAAAAAATTCTTATCGTCATGAGTTCAGGGTTGCAACCACATAAAGCAGTAAAAATGCTACAACCATGAAAAAACGTTGCATGGAATTTTAACTCTGTGACTACTGGCGTAACGGTAAATTTTAAGAAACGAAAATGAAGGTGAGGTCTTCTTGTTGAAATAAAAAACAAATAGACGGCGTCATGAGGTCCCTCAGGGAACTGCCTAATGTGACGCATATGCATCACTTTTGCTGGATTAATTGCATGCAGCAAAGTCAAAGTTAATGCACCAAGGAAAAGCACAACCAATGGAGAAGCAAATAAAAAAAAACAAAAACAACAACAACAACAAAAACATCAAAATCAGCACCATCATCAACATCAACATCAACATCAACATCAACATCAACATCAACATCAACATCAACATCAACATCAACATCAGCATCAACATCAACATCAACATCAACATCAACATCAACATCAACATCAACATCAACATCAACATCAACATCAACATCAACATCAACATCAACATCAACATCAACATCAACATCAACATCAACATCAACATCAACATCAACATCAACATCAACATCAACATCAACATCAACATCAACATCAACATCAACATCAACATCAACATCAACATCAACATCAACATCAACATCAACATCAACATCAACATCAACATCAACATCAACATCAACATCAACATCAACATCAACATTAACATCAACATCAACATCAACACCAACATCAACATCAACATCAACATCAACATCAACATCAACATCAACATCAACATCAACATCAACATCAACATCAACATCAACATCAACATCAACATCAACATCAACATCAACATCAACATCAACATCAACATCAACATCAACATCAACATCAACATCAACATCAACATCAACATCAATATCAACATCAACATCAACATCAACATCAACATCAACATCAACAACAACATCAACATCAACATCAACATCAACATCAACATCAACATCAACATCAACATCAACATCAACATCAACATCAACACCAACATCAACATCAACATCAACATCAACATCAACATCAACATCAACATCAACATCAACATCAACATCAACACCAACATCAACATCAACATCAACATCAACATCATTATCAACATCAACATCTACATCAGCATCAGCAACAACAGTGACAACACCAACAACAATAATCTAGTTAGTTATGATTTCATCAGTTTTTTCAGTTTGGCAACCAACACTGCTCACAAACAGCAAAATAGTTCCATGAAACCGGACTATGAAACCGGAAAAATACTATGACAAGAATTAGGATATGGATTAGGACAAAAATTAAAACACACTTTTCCAAACTAGGAAAGGGATTCAGTATATTTAATTAAGTCAAGAATTTGGTCATGGATTAAAACAAGTGCTTGGACATGAAATAGAAGTATAACACACCGTCACGTCAAAACCTACGGGTGTGCCCACGACAAAGCCAACTCCTTTTTTTTTTGACTGAACGTAGGGGTCACTCGGTCACATCGACAAATTTCTTTATAACTTCGGTATTTACTGTCAGATATTAAAGAATGATATGTGACCCGGTCTACGAAAAGGGACCTTCGGTGTAAAAACAAGTTTTCGAGAAAACAGCTGTTTGTAAACGTTTAATTGTCGCACACTGAATGGCGTCTTTGTATTTCTTAGTCAATTAATACGAGTTCTTTACGAGTTGGAAACTTCTGCTTTGCGCCATTAGAAAGAGCACACATTAGTCTATCCGAATCGCCAAAAAAGTGAAAAATGATATTTTCACACCGAAGGTCCCTTTTCGTAGACCGGGTCACATATGTCTATGTTTTTTTCTCAGAGAGAGCTATTTTTTAAAGTAGGGAAAATTTTAAAATTTTTTGTCATATCGTTATTTTTTATAAAATATTCACCGGAAACGTTCTTATCCGAGTAACAAAATTAAAGCCCTCAAAAAAGCCTTAAACTCTTCGAAAGAAAATCATTTAAATAAAACAGAATTTAAAACTGTTGATTTAAAAGCCACTTTTATTATTTTACCAAGAAACTTTTCACATATTAAAATCATCGAATTTTAAGCAATGAAATTTCGACGGGATTCAAGTAGACTGTATTTCTGGCGGCTCTCGAGCTTACATAAAATGTGACCCATGCGTTGTTCATCAGCAATGGCAGATTCATGCACTACTTGGACAAAACGTTCAGTAGTTTGAGAATGAGAATGAAAACGTGAAAACGGCAACGGTGTGCTTGACCCAAATGACCCCCAGAGTAAAAAAGTAGGTATATTTAAGACAAAACATTGATATACTAATTAAAATGGATAAGATGGCGTACGTTGCATTCTGTACAAAAAAGCAAAGATATTACGAAAAAAAAAGAGTTGGCTGTGCCGTGGACACACCCGTAGGTTTTGACGTGACGAAGTTTCTTGCTGTTGTTGTTAATGTTGATGTTGATAATGATGTTGATGTTGATGTTGATGTTGATGTTGATGTTGATGTTGATGTTGATGTTGATGTTGATGTTGATGTTGATGTTGATGTTGATGTTGATGTTGATGTTGATGTTGATGTTAATGTTGATGTTGATGTTGATGTTGATGTTGATGTTGATGTTGATGTTGATGTTGATGTTGATGTTGATGTTGATGTTGATGTTGATGTTGATGTTGATGTTGATGTTGATGTTGATGTTGATGTTGATGTTGATGTTGATGTTGATGTTGATGTTGATGTTGATGTTGATGTTGATGTTGATGTTGATGTTGATGTTGATGTTGATGTTGATGTTGATGTTGATGTTGATGTTGATGTTGATGTTGATGTTGATGTTGATGTTGATGTTGATGTTGATGTTGATGTTGATGTTGATGTTGATGTTGATGTTGATGTTGATGATGATGTCGATGCTGATGTTGATGTTGATCTTGATGTTGATGTTGATGTTGATGTTGATGTTGATGTTGATGTTGATGTTGATGTTGATGTTGATGTTGATGTTGATGTTGATGTTGATGTTGATGTTGATGTTGATGTTGATGTTGATGTTGATGTTGATGTTGATGTTGATGTTGATGTTGATGTTGATGTTGATGTTGATGTTGATGTTGATGTTGATGTTGATGTTGATGTTGATGTTGATGTTGATGTTGATGTTGATGTTGATGTTGATGTTGATGTTGATGTTGATGTTGATGTTGATGTTGATGTTGATGTTGATGTTGATGTGATGTGATGTTGATGTTGATGTTGATGTTGATGTTGATGTTGATGTTGATGTTGATGTTGATGTTGATGTTGATGTGTGTTGATGTTGTGTGTTGGTGTGTTGGTGTTGGTATTGGTGTTGGTGTTGGTGTTGGTGTTGGTGTTGGTGTTGTGTGTGTGATGTTGATGTTGATGTTGATGTTGATGTTGATGTTGATGTTGATGTTGATGTTGGTGTTGATGTTGATGTTGATGTTGATGTTGATGTTGATGTAATGTTGATTTTGATGTTGATGTTGATGTTGACGTTGATGTTGATGTTGATGTTGATGTTGATGTTGATGTTGATGTTGATGTTGATGTTGATGTTGATGTTGGTGTTGGTGTTGGTATTGGTGTTGGTGTTGGTATTGGTGTTGGTCTTGGTCTTGGTGTTGGTCTTGGTGTTAGTGTTGGTGTTGGTGTTGGTGTTGGTGTTGGTGTTGGAGTTGCTGTTGGATTTGGAGTTGGTGCTTTTCGTTTAGCTTTTTTTTTTGCTTCCCCATTGGTTGTGCTCTAATTTCAATTAATCGAGCAAAAGTGATGCATATACGTCACATTAGACGGTTCCCTGAGGGCTTTTGACACGCCGTCAAATTTTTTTTTATTTTTGTCATATGCCCGAAGACCTCACCTTTGTTTTTGTTCCTTAAAATGTACCATTTCACCAGTAGTCACAGAGTTAAAAATCCATGCAACGTTTTTTCATGGCTGTATCATTTTTACTGCATTATGTGATTGCATCCCTGAAATCATGACAACAAAATTTTTTTTGTAATTTAGTTGTGAAGCGTAATAACACATCCCTGCTGTCGTAAAACAAAATTTACTGTAGCACTTCTCCTGAGTAAGTAATAATTCCATACAACCATATTACATTTCTGTTACATAAGCTGCTATATTCACTACCTGACGACGCCGGAATTTTTTTTTATTTTTGTCGTAAGGCCATGTATAAAAACTTTATTTTCCTTTTTAAACTTTTAGTAGGTTATATACTCATTGAGTAAAAATTCAATGCAACGCCGCTGCATGAATGTTGCGTTATCGATCTTTGAGCGGCTCTCTCAGCGTCCCCATGATGTCAGAAATTTTTTGTCTAATTTTGTTGTGAGGGCTTCCAGTAGACCTTTATTGACGTATCGTATTTTTAACCCTAGCACTAATACTCAGCGAGTAATAATTCCATGTAACAAATTTTCAGTTGCGTTGCTTACATAGCTCCCAAAGAATTAACCTTTATGGTCATACTATTTTTTTAATCATAGCTCTTCTACCCAGCGAGTAACAATTCAATGAAACGCAGATGAATTTTTAAAAAATTCATTTTTCAACTTTTTTGGAAACTAGAGCAGTACAACGTAACTTCGTCACGTCAAAATAAAAATTATCCTACTTTTATCATACACCCAAAGAAACTCTCCTAAAGAAGACTCCTAAAATGCAAAATGCAACCAGAGAACTTTGTGCGCAATAGCTCGATTGTTTCGCAACTTTTATAGCTCGTAGCAACATCCTGTTGAAAGAAGTGGTAGCCTGAGTCCGTATACTTCACACATGTATCGCACATTATTGACTGTAACGATTTTTCCGTCATAATTTTCTAAAAATAAGGCTCCATGACGCCTCCGGCCCACAATCACCAAACAGTCTCTCGTTGTGAGTACACTCGAATCATTCGCGGGTTTATAGATCCACAAATACGGCGATATTGCTTATTAACGTAGACAGCTATGTGAAAATAAGCTTAGTCAGAAAATTTGACTTTTTGCAGAAACCACAAGACCCAATCAGTGGTCCGCTGCTAGTGTTCCGCCAGCTGCAGTTTTTGAGTCAATTCTACCTTGTACTCTTGCAGAGACAAATCTTTCGTCAATATTGCTCTTGACCACGGTGGCGATTGAGGTGCTTGGGTATTTTTGAAAAACGTTCAGGGCGTAGTCAATTTTGTGTCTTTACTTATTGCACTGAACTAGTCTCTTGAGAGTTTTTGATTATATTGCGCACACACCTTTCAGCAGGCACAAGCTTACGAGGAAAATATGCCGGAATTCTGCGCATCGTAACTGCGTTAGAACGGGAATTTACGTAATAAAATTCAACGAATTTTGTTCTTTTCTTACTGTGTAGTATTTTATCCCAAATATCCTGCATTTATTAATAAAAAATGTTAACATTTGACAACTGTAAAGTAAAAAGAACTTGCAACCCTATATTTCTTGTTGATACATCGTTTATGTGAATAATTTGTGTTTTAATTAAACGCATAAATTGCATTGAATAAAGTGTTGAAATATATTTTGCACGAATATCTAATTGTGTCATTTAGAAATATTGCATTGAAAAAATAAAAAAATTTAGCCCGCATAAAGAATGCAGCCCCAATGTTTATATTCAATGCAAAAATTCCAACAAATCCAATTAAAATGATAAATAAATTCAATTGTAAATTTATTATAATTTCATTCTTTGCTAAAAAGTTCTTATGCTATACTTACGTGCGTGCGTGTGTTTGTGTATGTGTGCGTACATGAGTAATTCTCGGGCAGCACATGCCATAACACCTTAACAAACATTGTTGTTACTTTTTATAATTAGGTGTGGATTAAGTAAATAACAAAGCGCAACAATGACAACCATGCATTTTGCATAAATTATTTGTTGTGCAACTAATACTTTCACAGGGTGTTTCATAAGAACTATTTATTACTTTTCTAGGTATCATACTTTAAATAAAAATTATCAAAAATCTTTGCTTTTCATTTCCAAAGCGTGTACCAACAAGAGGTGTAATGTTTCAAAGGCGTATTATTTAACAAATGGGATATGGGGTATGGAGTATGGAATATCGATTTAAGCGGCCAAAATTATTTTATTAGATAAACAATTTCTAATCATGTTGGTTTTTTAAATTTTTGATATCCCTAACCCTTTACGACCATTGGGTCATATATGACTCACCTCAACTTTTTTTAGGCGAACATTAAAATTAATTGGTTGAAAAAAATTGTATTTAATGATGTATGTTTAATGATTTTTGTTTCTGTCCTTAACCCTGTACAATCAATGGGTCATATATGACCCACCTCTACTTTTTCTCAAGTAGATCTTAAATTGATTTTGTTGGAAAAATAGTATTAGGTGATGTCTGTTTATTGAATTTTTACTTTGCCCTCTATCAGTCTTGGATCATATATCGTCGCTCGTATGACTAACTGACAAAACATTTTTTGTGAAATTGACTTAAAGATGCCAATATATTTATTTAGCCATACTGCATCATGTCAGAAAATATTATAACTGTAAATAGCACAGTTAGGCTAAAAACGTAAATTGATTCGTATTTCAAATATTACAGAATAAAACACTCAAGCGAAAAGTGAAAAAGTGGTCTTCACTTTTCAAAGAAAAAATTCAAAAATTAATTTGAAAATTGAAATTTTTAATTTTAAAAACAATTGAATAAAAATAATTTTTCTGTACGGGCGCCACCTCTCTGCAGACAATGGCAAACCTCAGAGAGTAATCAAAATGCGATGTAAAGCTTTTTGAGAACAAGAACATTCCGTTCATCGCCGATCGGAGTCGGCGTTAAGCCTGTAGGTCCAGTTCTCGGTCAATTGTGTACAAACTTAATAACACGCACAACACAATTGATCATAAGAAGCTAGGTCAAACAAAGTCCTTTCAAGGGCTAAAATGGCCAGTTATTTATTTTTTTTTTTTTAGTAATTGACGATGTCTTTTTTAATTTTAACCATGTGAGGTAATTGGGTCATATAAGACCCATCTCTAATGTTTTTGTAGTAAAAATAGGGTCGAAAAACTTTTTTTTGTGTTAACAGTCACTTATCATGTCGAAATTCTGGTTTCTTGTGTTATTCTCAAACACATATCCTTCGTAGTAAAACAATTATTATTATAAATGAAAAAAAAAACGTTTAACCCATTTTCTACCATGGGAAAAAAATTGCTTGTTATCAAAACTGTTGGTGTTCGATAAATCGAGCATTGGTAGAAAATGGGCTTATTGTTGATTAGGATCATAACACTGCTTTACAGGTGGGATAAACCATGAACGGCGCATGTTAAACCATGAAGGGGCGAGTTCATTTGGACCTCGAAAACACAAAACATCACTTTATTTTTATTTTCATTTGTAGGGTTTTTAAGATAACGGTACTTTTGTATTTCTCGAGAAATGATTTCAATCAAATTTACTTGCAGCTTAAATTACTTTTCTGATAAAAATACAAAAAACTCAAAACATCATCGGGATGTGGTGAGAGCTTCTTAAGCAACGCAGCTGAAAATTTGTTACATGGAATTAATACTCGCTGCGTATTAGTACTATGATTAAAAATATGAAACACCAATAAAGGCCTATTCTAAGCCCTCTCAACAAAATTATACAAAAAATTTCTGACGTCATGGGTACACAGAGAAAGCCTCTCAAAGATCTACCATGCAACATTCATGCAATGGCGTTGCATTGAATTTTTACTTGGTGAGTATATAAGCTACGATAAATGTTTAAAAAGGAAAATGAAGGATTCATAATTGATCTTACGACAAAACTAAAAAAAAAATTCTGAATTCAGGTCGTGAAGATAGTAGCTTATGTAACAGAAATGTAATATCGTTGCATGGAATTATTACTCACGCAGGAGACGTGCTACGATAAATTTTGTTTTACGATAGAATAGATGATTTATTACGCCTCACAACTAAAATACAAAATGATGATCACCGTCATGATTTCAGGGTGGCAACCACATTAATGCAGTAAAAATGCTACAAGCATGAAAAAAAAGTTGCATGGAATTTTAACTCGATGACTACTAGCGTAACGGTAAACTTTAAGGAATGAAAATGAAGGCTAAGTCTTCGGGCATATGATAAAAATAAAACAAAAAAAATTTACGGCATCATGAGGCCCCTCAGGTAACTACCTAATGTGACGCATATGCATAACTTTTGCTGCATTAATTGCATGCAGCTAAGGGAAAGTTAATGTACCAAGGAAAAGTACAACCAATGTAGAAGCAAATAAAAAAAGCAACAACACCGACAACAACAACAACTGCTCACAAACAACAAAATAACACTATGCACCTATGCACGGACTATGAAGCCGGAAAAGGACTATGACATAAGTTAGGATATGGATTAGGACAAAAATTAAGACACGAAGACACAACAACAACAACAACAGCATCAACTACAACTGCTCACAAACAACCACAAAACACTATGATACCGGACTATGAAACCGGAAAAGGACTATAATATGAATAAGGATATGGATTAGGACAAAAATTAAGAGACACCTAAAACACACCTTTCCAAACTAGGAAAGGGATTCGGTATATTTGATTAAGTCAAGAAATTCGCCATAGATTAAAACAAGAGTTTGGACATGAAATAGGAGTACAAAGAAACACCGTCACGTCAAAACCTACGGGTGTGTCCACGACACAGCCAACTCTTTTTTTATTTCAATTTTCGAAAAATATTTTATTATTTTACGTTTTTACCAAAATACCCTTTTTTAATTGCTTGTACTCATATAACTAACGAAGATAGAAAAATTTGTTGCTTCTTTTATTCAAAAAACAAATCTTAAACATTTTGTTGCTACGCTCTATAGGTAATCAAACAATTAGCTCAACAACATGTTGCAGTTTTCTATGTTGCCAACTAATACCCACACACACGTCACAAAATATTATGAAATACATAATCGGACATAACAGTTACTTTGCAAAAAACAATCTCTCTCCTGCTGCTCTCATTCCAACTGTCTACTTAAAAGCTCTTTAATCCTCAAAAAATACATAAACTGCATCTTTGGTAGGAATATGGAGAAAGAAAAAACAACCATGTTGCCAATTTACGCAAAAAAACAAAATATGCTGCCAACACTTGCTTATAACTACCAGTCAGTTGGCCATCCTATCAGCAGCTTAGCTTTGCCGGCAGCTGCCATTTGGATTTTTTTTTTTTCATTTTACTGTCTAACATTTTGCAAAACCGGTAAGATTTTTATGAGCTATGCTTTCTTCTGCTCCTTCTCACTGTCTGAATTAACTTATTTTCTTTCGCTGCCGTGATTTTGCTTCCAGCTTATTATTAATTAACTTAAAAAATTACAGTTAATCACTGCATTCAACGATTTCATTGAATGTATCGCTTCAACGTGTTGCCAAAAATGACGGGTTGTATTGAAAAACCCAAAAAAATTTTACCATATTTTGTACTATTTTGTTGCTGTTGGAAATTTTTTTTTATTATTTGAGCAGTTTTTTTGCGCACAAGCCATGTTTAACCCGTTTTTACCGCTGAAAATGTGTGATTTTGGGTTATTGTGTAATTCTTCTTTTTTTTTTTTTTTGTCTTTTTTGATTGGCGTATAGTTTATTTGACGATTGTATAATATGTGCATATATGTGAATTTAACGTCTGTAGAAAATAAATTTGTATTTGAAGGACGTTTTCAATTATGTTTAATTGAAATAAAAAGTTACTATACGCTATGGTTTAGTATTGATAGTATTGATAGATAGATATACTCGTAGATAGTATTGTTTGGCTTCTTATTTAAACTTTCGGCTACTCAAATATAAGCCCTCAAGAAGTTTTGTTTTTGTAAGTACGAGGGTTGACACTTAAACCTTAAACGGACAAACGGACAAGTTAAAAAAAAAATAAATATACGAGGATAGTCCCAGAAGTACAGGATCTAACAAAGAAAACTAAAAAAATTTGGAAGATATATCTTTATTTCTCTATATAGTGTCCTTTTACCTCGATACACTCTTCCAAGCGATTTTCAATAGCTTCGATACCTTATTTATAGTGAGAACCGTTGAGCTCATTAAAATAACCATCAACCGCAGTCCTCCTCTTCATTGTTGGCAAATCTTTTACCACCTAGCAATTTTTTCAAATTTGGAAACAGAAAATAATCCGAAGGGGATAAATGTGGTCAATAGGTTGCGTGAGAGAGCAATTCGAACTTAAACTCTTTCATTTTGGTCATTTCACGAACGGATGTGTGAACTGGTGCATTGTCTTGATGAAGCAAACCTTTCTTTTTCACCAAATGCGGCCGTTTTTTCTTGTCTGTCATAATACTGGCCGTCAATTGTTTTTCCTTTCTGGATCTAACCAGTGAAAATTATCACACCAGCATTCAAAAAACAAAAACACTGAAGCCATAACCTTGCCTTCAGATGGAAAATTCTCATTCTTTGGAACCGATTCTCCCTTTTCAGTCCATTGTTTTGACTCTTCCCCATCTCATGTGTGATTTGATGAAGTTTGATATTTGTTGACATAAATGTACTCAAAACTTATTATGTACAAGTGCTATTTGTTTTGTTAACAGTGAGTTAAGAAAATCAATTTGTTCAAAAAATGGATATTTCAAGAGAAGGTTTCGTTGGATTATTTTTCACAACTTTCGAAGTGGATTATCTCAACAAGAATGTGTCGATGAACTCAGTTCTTTGTATAACGATAATAAAATAATAAATAACTGGCCATTTCAGCCCTTGAAAGGTCTTTGACCTAGCTTCTTATGATCAATTGTGTTTTGCGTGTTCTTAAATTTGTACACAATTGACCGAGAACCGGACCTACAAGGTTTTAACGCCGACTCCGAACGGCGATGAACGGAATGTTCTTGTTCTCAAAAAGCTTTACATCGCATTTTGATTACTCTCTGAGGTTTGCCATTGTCTGCAGAGAGGTGGCGGCCGTACAGACAAATTATTTTAATTCAAATAACGATAAAGCACTATCAAAAACCACAGTATATCGCTGGTATAGTGAATTCAATCTTAGTCATAGTTCGGTCGCCGACGAATTCCGTGAACGTCGTCCAAAATCGGGCGTTGTGCCACAAAACATCGATGCAGTACGTGAACTAATAATGCAGGATCGTCATGTGACATATCGACATATCCTTGCACATTAGTTCCATTTCAATACATTCGATTGAGCATGAACACTTATCTGTAAAAAAAATGTACTCTCGTTGGATACCCCATAATTTATCAACCGCTCAAAAAAAGTCTCTCGTCGATTGGAAACGATATAAGGAAATGATTAAAAAGTTCAATCGTCGTGATTCAAAAGACTTGTATAAAATCGTAACGAATCATGGTGACGAATCATGGATATATGCTTATGAGCCGGAAACAAAACAGCAATCGACCGTGTGGGTATTCCAAGACGAGGCAAATCTAACAAAAGTTGTTCGCGCACGAAGCACTGCGAAGCAAATGGTCGCCTGTTCTTCCACCGAAAAGGGTCATGTGGCCACTGTTCCGCTTGAGCAACATAGGACGGTGAATTCTGAATGATACACGATCATTTGTTTGCCGGAAATCTTCGGAGAAATTCGCAAAACCAACCGCCAAAGACGAATCATTCTCCATAATGACAATGCGAGTTCTCACACATCTCGTCAAACATGTGCATTTTTGAGAAGTCAAAACGTCGAATTGATGACTCATTCTCCATACAGTCCTGATTTGGCACCCAATAACTTCTTCTTGTTCCCGTATATCAAAGATAAACTGCGTGGTCAACGATTTACGTGCGCCGCAAAAGCAGTTGAAGCGTTAAACAACCATGTCTTGGAGGTGTCTCAAGAGGAATGGAAAAACTGCTTTGACAAATTTTTTGAACGAATGCAAAAGTGTATTGATCATCAAGGGGAATATTTTGAAAAACAATAAAACCATTTTGATTTAAAAATGTTTGTTATTATTTACTATTCCCGAAATATAAATAGTACCCGACGTATTGCTGTGAAATTTCGCCAAACACTCGTTGAAGTATCCTCACGATTCTGTTTTTGTTCCATTGTGAGTAATCGTGGCATTTATTTTGCGGAGAGCTTTCTCATGTCCAAACTTTCAGTCAATATGCGATGAACAACACTTTTTGAAATGCCTATCATGTCTGCTATCTCCCACACTGTCATTCGACGGCCATCTAATACCATTTTATGGATTTACTTCACCATTTCTGGCGTGGTCTCTTCATTTGGTCGACTTGGCAGCTCGTATTGCCTCGTTTAAACTCTGCCACCCAATATTTCCTGGTATAAAGTAACGATCAGACTCTCCCAGATTAGAATGTACCTCCATTTTGATATTGGTCGGAGGCCTTTCAAATGCAATTATTGTAGCATATATCGATGATTCATTTTTTCCATGTTCACAAATTCACTGACAGCGCTCAATATTGATGGCTGATTAAACAAATACTGAACAGCCTAGCATCGTCAAACTTCAAACTTAAGCTTAACAAGGTTCGTACTGTCTATCACAGTGATTCTTTTCAAACAACAACCGCCATCAATACGTCAAGTCGAGTACATCTGGGTAGCTATGCCTTTGTATATCCCGGAAAAAGGTTTTATTGTTTTCCAAAATATGTTCATTAAGATCAATAAACTTTCGACGCAAAGTTTCCCACTTAGAATGAGGTAAATTCAAAATGTGCATTTTGAACACATCAAACGCTTCTTCCCCGATAGTAACTTCCCCGATTTTAGTCGATTTTCTAAATTTAAAAAATCGGTTTTTCGAGAAACTTTTACTTTGTTTGTTATTGAGTGTTGGAATAAGTTGACCATTTGTTTCATTCCGGACCGAATTATATATGCTGTACCGAATGACCAAAAAAAATCAGACATGAAGAATTGTATGCATTGCTTAGTGAAAACCAAATCAAACACTTCAAGAGCTCAAAGTGAAATCTGTCAAAGACCTTTCAAGGGCTGAAATAGCCTCATTTTTTTTTAGAAGAGTTTAATCTACTATGAGCTGCTGAAACCGAATGAAACTAACACGGGAGGTCGCTGTAGACTACAATTAAGCAGCTTTAGCTGTGCTGAGGTTTGCATTGAAAAAACAAAAAATACCAGAATACTTTTAAAGTTATGAAAAAGTGATTTTACGACAATATTCGACAGCATGTCGCAAAACTAGTCAAAAAGTATTTAAAAACACTCAATTCAGAAGTTCTACTCCACCCGACACTTTCTCAAGTTATTGATCCATGTGATTGCCAATTATATCGATCTATGAGTCATGACATGTCTGCGCAGAAACTCACTTCTTCTGAAGGTTGCATAAAATGAATCAATTTGTGGAATGCGTCTAAAGACAAGGCACTCTTCCACGAGGTAATTGTCTCCTGCCCGAGAGATGGAAAAAGAAGTGACTTACGATGAACAATACGTTAAATGATATGTTTTTCAATCTCTTTTAAATAAACAATATTGTCTGCAGGAACCAAATGCTATGAATGAATTTCAACTCCAAATATGTGCATAAACAATTTTTCTAGTCCATTCCCATTGCTGCATCAACATAAAACTATTTTCAATTTTTTCCTCCACAGGTTACCAGTAAGTCATTTCTGTTCTGGTATTCTTGTCCAGTATTAGCCGCGTTTTATTTGTTCTGGTCATGGTATAATAATACAAGGTAGCTTTGACAACTGCTTATTTTCTCTTCTACAAGAAAATATCTCCTGTCAAAAACAACTGCTTGTGCAAATGCATCTACAGCTGCTGTGGTTGTTGTTTTTTTTTTCACTTCAACGTTTTCAAAATTGTTTGTGTTTTCAATGGCCGATTGTGAGCGCTCTCTTTTTGAGTATATTTTTTGACAGGAGATGTTTTCCCAGGCAACTGTCAATGCTACCTTGTATTATTATACCATGGTTCTGGTTTAACCTGATGAACGCATTAGTTAAACTTTTTTAAGTTTTGCTCCGGACCGCTTGGGGCATTGGTGCTTGGGGCATTGACCGCTTGGGGTAACAAACTTACGGCTCTTTTGCATCCATTTTTATTTATTTATTGCATAGGCCCATATTACACGGTGATCGTTTGCCCGGCGTGCAATGGATCTTTTTTACTCTCTTCCAAATTTTGCACGCTAATATGTTACACGGTAGAAAAAGAACGGCGAGCAAATTTTGACATTTCATTCAGTTTCATTACTTTTTCACCTACACTTTATTCCAACAAGGGTTTCCTACAACTATTTTTAATACAATAGTAGCGCTTTTCTTCAAAAAATATACTATTTAGCTACTTAAACGCCCAAATCTTTACTTTCACTACCCAGCAACACTATTTTGTCCTGTGAACGCTGTATCGACACCAGAGATCTGCAACAAGTCAATTGAAAATCAAGTAACTTGAAAATAATCAAGTTTCGATTTGACTTGTAGAAACTTAATATGTTTCTACCCTACAAGCCTCGACTTGCTTCTGAAAAACGAATCATAAGTCAGACTTGATTCTATTTTGTTTCTACCCTCCATTAATTGGTAGAAAAAACCAAGCTTTCTACTTTTCAAGTCTGTTTTCAAGTCTATGCGACTGCGTTGCCGCAGAAAGCTACTGACGAGCGTCTACTTATACTTTTCTATACAAAGTGACAAAATAAAAAATAAACAACAACAACAACAACAACAACAATAACAATAACAAAAAACAAACATACTTCAATCCAATGCTTTAAAGCATGGTATAATAATACAAGGTAGCATTGACAGTTGCTAGTGGCCAACTCACACGGGATTGCTTGATTGGCAATCGATGAACTTTTCTTACTCTCTTTCGCATTCAGATTATTGGTAGCTCACACGACACGTCAATCATAATTTGCCATTTCCTTGAAATTTTTTTTTCGTAACCTAGCAACACTATTCAGATTGCTGATTGCCGACATGCATGGTATAATAATACAAGGTAGCATTGACAACTGCTTATTTTCTCTTCTACAAGAAAACTTCTCCTGTCAAAAACAGCTTTTTGTGGAAATACTTCTGCAGCTGCTGTGGTTGTTGTTTTTTTCACTTCAACGTTTTCAACATTGTTTGTGTTTTCAATGGCGGATTGTGAGCGCTCTTTTTTTGAGCATATTTTTTGACAGGAGATGTTTCGACACTTCTTTAAAGTCAAACTGTTTTCTCAACTCGAGAAACGAAGTTTGCATTGACGACACGAAGTTAATTCCACGAACTTCGTAATTGCTTTTTCCCTACATTTCAAGTTTCAACATTTCAAGTTTTCTACATTTGGCAACTTGAGTTTTGCTGCCTATGGCTATGTTCACACGTCAGTCAAATGACTGAAGTTCATCACGATTTTTTACTCTCTTTTACTCTCTCTGAAAATTTTGACTGACGCCTGCTCACACACGATCTTTTGATTAGTGCTCTGACGACGCCATTGGTTACTTTTCTGCTACCTACTATTTTGTGAAATCGTATCGTGCTGTAAACAGAAAGTAAACACAGCACAATAAAAAATTAGAAATAGAATTAACTTAATAAAAAAGTTGTGTTGCATTTCATTTTGTTCGCAAGGGTTACAGATTACATCCTTTTCTCTTCAAAAAAACTACATTTGTTACCAAAAAACTACTAATTAACTACTTTTCTTGACATAATTTCCTACTAAACAACAAACAATTAAGGCCCCTATTAGGTACGACAACTCAACTTAAGTTGAGTGTGTAATTTGTAAATTTGTATTGTCTATTACACATTTGAGGTACATATGTGTCTATCGACTGACAAGTATGTATCTCAGAGATGTGTATGTATTTTTTGTGGTATTAGGTTTAACAATGCAACTATGTCTCGAGTGTAAAAACTGTCAAAAACTTACATCTGCTTTGAGCTAGTTGTATAGCGTCTTTAGAGGTGCCCAAGCCCTATGCACTTGGTGCACATTTGTTTTTGTAAAAGCACTTAGGCATAGGCTGTGTATTCTAATATACACACACAGCACTCCGCACTAAGCAATACAAAATACACAAACAAATTTGTCTTTTTTGTTTTTGATCTTTTTTCGTTGCTTATACCGAAGTGCAAGCAACAACACTTTCGTATGCTTTGTTGGTACATTTTGGTGACAGTGATCTTCTACGTAGATTTTGTTGTTGTCTAACATAGTATGCTTTCGTTTACGAAAGGTTGCAGGATTTTATATGTATTAGTGTTTGCACTTCCATAAGAAAGTTTTGGGCACCCTTGCTTTATTACTTGTGAACAAAATACATATACACAAAAATTGAAATTAATGCGAACAGCTGATTCATTTCAACGAAAGTGTCAAAATTTCGGTGTAATCATGCTCCAATAGAAACAGCAATTTTACACCACAGCTCAACTGAAAATGTATGTTATGCGTAATATGGCAAAAAAGTTCAGTTGAGGTGTCTTAACTCACGTCAACTTAAGTTGAGTTGTCGTACCTAATAGGGGCCTAAAATAATGCAGCCATTTGACTGATTGATCCAGGTCTAGAGCTCAATCAAAATTTTGATTGACGAGAGAAGAATTTGGAGTTCATTTTCGCTTTGAGATAAAGTTCATTTTTTTTTACATAGGAAAGCAACAACAAATTTTGACTGATTCAATCATTTGACTGACGTGTGAACATAGGCTATGATTCGCTCAAACTTGTTGCTTGCCTGCCTTGACTTGCAGGGAGTTGAAAAATTAAAGGAACTTGAAACATCGAATGAATCCATTCATGCAGATCCTCTGATCGCAAGAATGAACATATTTTGCCCGCTGTTCCAAATGTTCATCCTCTCACTCTATATTATTTTTGACAGTTGCACATTGAAAGCAACAACAAAATCGCTTGCACGCCATGCAAAAGGTCACCGTATAATAGGGGCCATAGAAAAAAGCCCAGCTGATTGCTTTAACATCAAAGGGTGACTATAAATCAATGAAAACAAAAATAAATAACGACATCTATAAAATAAATAACGGAGCCGTAGCGGAACGAAAAAAGTTTAACAAGATGATCCAGCTACTGAGCAGGTTTATCTTTTTGTTAGTGGTCTGCATGAATTTAGACTATTTTTGGTTAAACCAGTACGAATAAAACACGGCTATTGTTTTAAATTTCCCCAAGGAAGACTTAGCTATTTTTCTCATTATCTTTGACCAAAATTTTGTTCCAATAGAGGTCTATTTTTGACATAATGTGTAAGTCAATACGAAAAAATGTTATTTGAGCTGAAGAGAAGCCCGAAGTGGTTCAAAACCTGCCATTTATTTTAGACAAAACAACGGTTTTCCATGGTTTATGGGTTAGTGGAATCATCGGTCTTTATTTCTTCAACAATATAGGAAAAACGGCCAGAGTCGTAATGAAACTATCACCCGTTAATACGCCATGATAACGGACACAAAGCCCGTGAAACCATGGATTTATTGAGAAAACAATTTGGTGAACAGTTCATTTCTTACGCTTAGGATTCGTGAATTGGCAGCCTTGATTATGTGGTATTGACAACTCTAGACTTTCTTCTTTGGGGTTACGTATAGTCCAAAGTCCACATGCATCAGCAGGCTATGATTTCTGATACCACTGCGACTATTACTCAAAATACTCGAACGTGTCATCGAAAATTAGAACTTCAGAATTTACCATGTATATATGGAGAAGTCTAACGCTGTTAAATCTCAAGATCTTGGTGGCCAATTGGTCTCTCCAAAACGAGAAATTACGCGACCAAGAAACTTCAAGCACAATAACTCGATTTGTTCACTACTTGTATAGCATGTAGTACCTTTTTGAAAAGATATGGATCTATGAAACTTCGAACACTCCTTGTCCAAACAGTCACTCCTTGTGAGTGTATTTGCATATCTGAAGCACTTTCCTTCACTGCGTCGATATTTTTGGTCGAACGGCCGAGGCGAAGTCGTTTCGGTGTCTTCACATCTTGAACTGAGCTAGACACGTGGAATTTTTTATTAAGTTCCGTACATACGTCTTAGAAGGCACATGATTACGAGGAAAAATTACTTGAATTTTGCGAAACGTAACTGCGAATGAACGAGAATGTTCGTAATAAAATTCAAATAGTTTTGTTCTTTCTTTCACTGTGTAGCGGTCCGTAGCAAATTTTCGTGGCATTTATCAATAAAAAATATTAACATTTGACAACCATCAAGCAACCAGGTGTTAACCAGCTGTTGCACTTCTTTTTGATACAACCCTTATAATTATGAATAACCCGCCTGAGTAAATCTTGGTCACAGCTTGCTTACAAATAATTGTATCAATCAAATAAAAATTGTCAGTCAATATTTACTAAAAACCTTCCAACTTCGTTATTGAACATTTTTCTAAGCTGCTGCAGCATCATTAAAAAGTTGCCACTTAATTTTTCCATGTACTTAAGAAATACAGCGCTTCCTTAACTAATTTTTTTTTTAATACTTCCAATATTTTATTCAATACGACGGCCACCAAGCTTAAAGGTTCCACACGTCCGCATCAACACTTAATTATAAGTGGTTAGATAAGCTTTTATTGCACTTAACAGTTACCTCATCTTATTTGAGCATACTTGGGCTTGATCAAATCTTTACTTTGTCCAACAACGTGACTCAGTTATTAAACATTTAATGGCGCGAATGGCTATTTTTGCAACATCATCATCACCAGTAACACCAGAAACAATAACAACCACAGCTAAAACACTTAATAGAAAAGCTCAAAACGAAAGCCTGAAGGAAAGTGTTTTTATTATTATTTATTTTTTTTTTTTTTTTTTTTTGTTGCACGATAGGAAGGGTTAAGTGCGCTGAACCCTAAATTGAATGCCTTAAGAGGATCAAAACCCTAAACAATGTTGTCTGATAGCTACAGGGTGAGATTACTTGCAATTATTAACATGATGTTGGCAATTTTGTTAATTTTTATGCAAAAATTTGTACTTAGTTACTCGAGTTTTCAATGGGCAAAGTTGAATTATATCATGTAACTGCAATCTATTCAAGGCACGTTAACGATTTTACTTTTATTGCAACTCTTGTATAAATTCATTTTTTATCAATTTTTTTTTTCAGATGATGTGGAACTCTCATTTTTTATATCTGCTGCTCAGTTTATTCATACTGCTACATTGGCATCCAACAACAACACAAGCACAGTCGCAATTTGTGGAATTCTATTCGGACTATAAAAAGAATCACATCGAAGACGAGGTAGGTATTTCAAGGTTGTTGGAATGGATGACAAGCTGACATTTACTGCATAGTTAGCTGCTCTAATTTACAGCGGTGTTAAAAATACTATCATTAAAAGCATTTGATCATAATGATAGATATTAACTTGACCTTGATGCTCATTTACCGCTTAATTTGAATACATTTTTTACACACAACTAAAAAAGTTGAGGAGGCTTGCAAATTCAAAATTTTAAAAATTTGCTAATCATTGAACAACAGTAAAAATAAAATCACTAAAAACATTTACAAACAAACATATCATAAACACAAACATAAACTAAACAAAGCAATAAACATTACAAACATAAACATAAAAATAAATATATTAACATTAACATTAACATTAACATTAACATTAACATTAACATTAACATTAACATTAACATTAACATTAACATTAACATTAACATTAACATTAACATTAACATTAACATTAACATTAACATTAACATTAACATTAACATTAACATTAACATTAACATTAACATTAACATTAACATTAACATTAACATTAACATTAACATTAACATTAACATTAACATTAACATTAACATTAACATTAACATTAACATTAACATTAACATTAACATTAACATTAACATTAACATTAACATTAACATTAACATTAACATTAACATTAACATTAACATTAACATTAACATTAACATTAACATTAACATTAACATTAACATTAACATTAACATTAACATTAACATTAACATTAACATTAACATTAACATTAACATTAACATTAACATTAACATTAACATTAACATTAACATTAACATTAACATTAACATTAACATTAACATTAACATTAACATTAACATTAACATTAACATTAACATTAACATTAACATTAACATTAACATTAACATTAACATTAACATTAACATTAACTTTAACATTAACATTGACATTAACATTAACATTAACATTAACATTAACATTAACAGTAACATTTACATTTACATTAACATTAACATTAACATTTACATTAACATTAACATTAACATTAACATTAACATTAACATTAACATTAAAATTAACATTAACATTAACATTAACATTAACATTAACATTTTAACATTAACATTAACATTAACATTAACATTAACATTAACATTAACATTAACATTAACATTAACATTAACATTAACATTAACATTAACATTAACATTAACATTAACATTAACATTAACATTAACATTAACATTAACATTAACATTAACATTAACATTAACATTAACATTCACATTAACATTAACATTAACATTAACATTAACATTACCACTAACATTAACATTAACATTAACACTAACATTAACATTAACATAAACATTAACATTAACATTAACATTAACATTAACATTAACATTACCATTAACATTAACATCAACATTAACATTTTAACATTAACAGTAACATTTACATTAACATTAACATTAACATTAACATTAACATTAACATTAACATTAACATTAACATTAACATTAACATTAACATTAACATTAACATTAACATTAACATTAACATTAACATTAACATTAACATTAACATTAACATTAACATTAACATTAACATTAACATTAACATTAACATTAACATTAACATTAACATGAACATGAACATTAACATTAACATGAACATTAACATTAACATTAACATTAACATTAACATTAACATCAACATTAACATTAACATTAACATTAACATTAACATTAACATTAACATTAACATTAACATTAACATTAACATTAACATTAACATTAACATTAACATCAACATTAACATTAACATTAACATTTTAACATTAACATTAACATTTTAACATTAACGTTGGCATTTACACGAAGTAAAACGTCTAACTAAATATTTATGTTTTTCTGTTTTCTTTTTCAGCTCAACTATTCCTTTCGTTACTTCATCGATTCGGCCGCCTCGAATGTGCACTTCGATCACAGTGAACAGCGTCGTGGAAATCAGGTGACTGGCCATTATGGCCTTCTTGACCCGGGTGGCTTTGTGCGTGATGTACACTATGAGGTGGATGGTGACAAGGGCTTCCGCACTGTGATAAACATTCGCACTGACGCAAGTCGTACGCATCAATTTCTGCAGCACGGTCGGCCACAGCCAAGAGTTCCCATACGTCACAAAGAGCCCGTGGCTTTTGTTATTTAAAACGCAGAAAAAAAACATAAGCTTTTCAAATTTTTTACAAAAAATAAATTAATTTCAAAATTGAAAAAACAATTGTTTACCATCAATTTCCGGTTGTACCCGAAAATATTCGTTGAAGTGCCTGCAAATTTATTTCAATAAAATTCAACGCTTTAATTGAAGTTCAAGTGTCGATTATTTATCGATTTTTTTATATTTTTTATTTCATTGTATTTTGACGAGTGTGGGAAAGTATTCAATTCGCAAAGTTTTTGAGTTCTAATTTATAGCCTTTAAAAAAAATTCAACTTAAACAATTCAAAGAAATACTAAGCAATACAATTCCACAAATTATGGAAAGATAAAAACAATATGAATGCAAGTCACTGACCATCATATTATTGCCGCTTAATTACAATCTACAAAAAAAAAACAATAAAAAACGCTTGGCTAAAATGAAACCATAAGTGTCAATAATTAAAGTTCATTGGCATCCTTAGCTAAAAAAACAATACATATACAAAATAAGCAGCTGTAGAAATTATTGTTGTTGATTTTTTTATTGCGAAAGCGTGTTAACTTAATAATTAACTGAAAAAATATTTGAAATATTTTGCGTTGCCTGCTTATATGTTGCTAATACAACTAGTGTCAGTGTCATCGTGTTGGCCATATTTGAATGTGTCGAATTATTCTATCGATGGCTGTTATTATTGTTGTTGTTTTCGTTGTTAGAATGTTGCCACTGCATATTTATGCCAAAGTCAATTTGAAGCTGCATAAAATTTACAAATGATTCGTATTAATTTGAGCTCGACTGTCAGCGACAAGTTTGTGCCTTAAGTCTTTTGTTTTGTGAATCAGCATTATTTAGTTTTTATTTATGCTGTTATTCCATATGACCACAGATATTGAAAAATGAATCTTGGTTTGTTCGGATGCTTAAAACTTAAAAACGACTGGACCAAATTGGAAACTTCCTTCAGCGGGTTTGTTTGTTATAAAATCGAAAAATTATCAAAAGATGCCCTGTAGGCGCACATTTGCATTTCGATCGTATTCGCTGCAATTCCGTTCATCCGACTGTAATAAAACTTTTTCAACTTATTTCTTGCACTTACGTGATGGTTATGGGCATAGTGGGGCTGGCATAGGATAGATAGGCTGGCAATTGGGCGTGGCAGCATTCAAACAACCCAAATCTGCGATATCTAAAATTTTTGGAATTATAGGTCACACAGCATCGAAATTCAATATTCGAATTCGATTTTCACGTTCCGTTTCACTGGTAGAATTTATGGGCGTTGGACGAGGGGTGTGGCACTTTCTCAGCAGCCCAAACTTAAGGTATAACTCTCGAACTATAAGTCACCTATCAATTTAACTCGATAAGAACGTTTAATTTAGTTGTGTGACTTTGACTGGCAAAATTAAGCGACAATTGGACAGTTGGGCGTGGCATCTCCCATACAATTCAAATTTATATTATTGAATAGCTTTGGAACTACATGCCATATAGCAATAAAATTCAGTTTGGAGTTGCCACTTGGTGATATCCCTCAACTAGAGAACCGTGACGGTTATTGGAAAAGGGGGTGTGGCTCCACCCATATAAATCAAACTTTCGATTCAAAATAGCTATGGAAGTAAAAGTCGCAGAAAATTGAAACTCAAAAGAGACTTAACACTTGGTAATGTCCTTCTACTAGCAAATCAGGACCGATATTGGACAAGGGGGTATGGCTCCGCCCCTACAAGCACAGTTTTAAATATCGAATAGCTTTGGAGTTAAATGTCAATGGAATTAATTGGAAACTACTGGAAAACTGACATGAGCATTAAAAAAGAGATGTGGTTTCGTCCATATAGACCAAATTTTCAATTTATAATAGCTATGGAAGTAAAAGTAACAGAGCATTGTAACTCAGAATGGAGTTAGCACTTGCTGAAGTCCTTCTACAAGAGAACTGGAACAGGCATTGGAAAAGGGGGTATGGCTCTGCTCATACAAGCACAGTTTTTAATAGCAATGAAACTCAGTATGCAGTTACTAATTACCAGTCTTTCTACTGGAAAACTAACACGTGCATTGGAAAGGGGGATGCATAGTGTCGTGGGTTCATACGACGGGTGGCCAAAAATAGAAAGCGGTGCCCTAGAGAGCTGAAATTTGGTACAGATGTTTAAATTAAGAAAAATTCATGCTGCCCTACCATATATCCTTAAACGAAAAATCGTTATAAAATCCGCAATAATAAAATAATTGTAATACAATTCATCAGATATATTTGTGGTACTAACGGAAAAGAATTTATAAAATTTTTTTAGAATCGGGCAAAGGACACGCCTACCGCTCATATATCTTGAAATGAAAATTCGCCGTAAAATCCTTAAAAAGTATTTAGTAACAATAAAATTTGTTATAGATGTTTGTCATAGCAACAAAAACTACTTTGTTGTACAATTTTTTAAATCGATCCAAGGACACGCCCACCGCACTCATATCCTGAAATAAGACAAAAATCATATATACAGAAAAAAATCATAAATACAAAAAAACAGTTTACACTTTACACTTAAAAATTAACTTAATTTATTAACTACAATTCATTATATTTTAGTAACAGAATTATTCTATACTGACATATAAAAAATAAAATTACTCTTTTCACTAAGATTTGTATTAATTTGATGACGAATCAGGCAAAACGAAGTCAGTGAAATCATTTTCTGATATTAAACTTTTTCCATACTTTGATCTTCAAGCTCTGCCTCTGAATCAATTTGAAGAAAGGGATATTTATATTGATCACTTTGCTGTTTCCTACTGCATGTTTTGCGCTCTCCTGATATAAGCGGCTCAGATGAAAGTAGTAAATAAGATAAAAGACTATTACTCGATTGTCTTGAGATTTTTTTAGTTGGCTCTAATCGAAACTTTATAACTTTTTAACTTCTTTCATTAAAATTTAATGCATTACACTATAACATTGATCATCAAAGCCTATGCCAGCGTGCATTTGAGCTTTTGTGCTTAAAAACTTTCTGTATACATATTAACTCACGGACGAGCACTGAACTGCGTCAGTATCTATTGAAATTTCATGCAGAACAGGCCTACGGCACATGCATGCTTGTTAGATTGTTTTTTTTTTCATTAAACTCATAAAAATATCAATTTTTGCTATTTCTATGCAAAATGTCTCTACTTGAATAGGAGTTGCAATACTTTTTTGCAGAAAATATTTTTTTTTAACCTCAATGTATGATTAAATTAAATCAAAAACGAAGAAACCTAAAGAATTAAAAAAAAGCAAAAAAAAAGGCCCAGTTTCGTATAGTAAGTATTGACACTTCTAAATAAAAATTGATTTTTAAAAATTGAAATTAAATTATAAAATAAACCTTTACTATTTTAAAGTTTTCTCCTCTTTTATAACAGTGCATAAAATAGTGAATTTTAATATGTTTCTTTGATATGAATTATGTTGTTATGAACAGTAGTAAGCATACGTATGTGTATGGCAAAATTTTTTTAAAACATTTCCCCCTCACGCCTCTCCCATAGTTTTTTAATATACCAGATGAAAATTTTTTCCGGCGCCACTGAATAATCAAACAAGCGAACCACGTCTTGCATAAAAGCTTGACTGAGACTCAAATAGTATTTTTTTTTTTCAGTGCAAAGCTTTCAATGAGCGTTTATACATAAACAAAGTATGCTTGTATAGAGTTTGATGACCACTGCACTACAACCATTTATTAAAAATATCAATAATTTTTATTACTTCAGCCATTACAAAATAAAACGTATTTTAATATGCTCTAAACAAATTCAATGGTTTTTTATACTTATTATCAAATGTTATATTTTTAAAGTGTTATTTGTAAATACGAGGTGTGGCAATTAAGTTCCGGGAATTCGTCAATAAAACACGAAAAAATTAAGTTTTAATCAAAAGTTTATTATCGACCTTCACAATAGTCTCCCTCTAACTCTACACAACGTTTCCAACGTTGCTCCCATGATTGGAAGCACCCTTGGTAATCCTCCGACGTTAGACCGTTCAGCACCCTTGTTACGGCTTTCTTGACCTCCTGTACGCCACCATGGTGAATTCCCTTGAGGTACGACTTCATCTTGGGGAATAAGAAAAAGTCGCAGGGGGCTATATCAGGGCTATAGGGTGGCTGCGGCAACGTTGGAATGCCTTTGTTTGCCAAAAACTCACGCACAACTAATGAGGAATGGGCCGGCGCGTTGTCGTGGTGCAAGATCCAGCCGGTTTCGGCGAGTTCGGGCCGCACACGCAAAATGCGTTTCCGCAGTCGCTCCAGGACGCTAACATAGAAAAGTTAACATTAGGTTTATCGCCTAATTTCACCAGAAATTGGATCACGACACGTTGCTTGTAAAGTAAATCACTCATTTTCGTGACGCGACTTAAAAAAGCACTTCCAAAAAACACGCATAAAACACAAACTGAACGTGCGATCGACTTCAAACTTTGACTGGAACTGAAGAAAGGTCACTGCCCTCTAGACATGTATATACAAAATACGCAGTGTTACCAGTTTTCGAATTATAACTAAATTCCCGGAACTTAATTGCCACACCTCGTATTTATTTAAATTTTTTCAACAATTATAATTTACTTCAGCACTTAACAAATTATCTCAGTTTCTTTTCAACTTGTTTGTTTTTAACCGACTTCAAAAAGGAGGAGGTTCTCAAGTTCATTGGTTTGTCCGTTTTTTTTTTTTTTTTTAATGTATGTACATCGATTACTCCTAAAGCACTTGTCCGATTTCCGTAAATTTTTGTCAACAGATAGACATCATGAAAGCGGAGGTCCTTTTTTAAAAAAGTGGGCGATAATCGACAAATGGGTGTGTCAATATTAGAAAAACACTGTATTTCAGCTAATATTGACACTAGGGTACTGAAATTTACAGTAAAATTACTGGGGTAGGCATAGTTATTACAAATTACAGTCAATAAAGTGGGCGTTATTTGACAAAGGGGTGTGGCAATATTAGATACACACTGTATATCAAATAATGTTTACACTAGGGTACTGAAATTTAGTTCATGGGAAGGGAGAGTTATTAAAAATTACGGTCAAGAAAGTGGCCGTTATTCACCAATGGGGTGTGGAAATATTAGAAAAACTTTGTATATCGAATAATTTTGTCAATAGAGTACTGAAATTTAGTACATGGGAAGGCAGAGTTATTAAAAATTACAATTGGGAATTTTATTGGGCAATTTTATGGGGTGTGGCAATTTCCGAAAAACTCTGTATATCGAATAATATTGACGCTAGGATACTGAAATTTAGTACACAAGTAGGCACAGTTACTACAAATTACGGTAAAAAAGTGGGCGTTATTCTACAAAGGGGTCTGGCAATATTATAAAAATATTATATCTCAGTTAATATTGACACTAGAGTACTAATATTTTGTATGCAGCTAGGTGGTAGGTAGAATTATTACAAAAGTAAGCGGGATTGTACATAGGGTGTGGCACTTTAAGGAAAGTAAATACTATATATCGGTTAATATTGATACTTGAGAACTGAAATTTGGCACAGAGCTAGGTAGAATCATTATAAAGTACGGTAAATTAAGTGGGCAGGATTATAGAAAGGGCGTGGCACTTTAATAAAAATTGTAAAGAGACAAAAATGGAAAATACCCAGCAAACTTTCAGGAATTAAAAGAATAAATTTTTGAAGAAAAAAGGGTCATTTTGGAAATTTTACTCAAGAATACTATTACATAAAGTTTTTCATATTCCCAAAAAAGGAAGATATAAAAACTTTTTAAGAAAAAAAAACGACTTCAAAATCACTAAAAGTAATAAATAATTTTAAATAACTTTTCCCATTAATTTCTTGGCTAAACTTTAAGTTATTTATATGTTTTATAATATTGGAAATCTTATCATTTTCATTTTTTTCAATTTTGTTTTATTACACAGTGCGACAAAATGGAACGAAGTTGAAATACCTGGGAGATAATGTTATTTTTCTGGTAGGTCTTATTGAGTTAAAGAATGTTCTATACTTGAAATTTGCCGGACACCCCCAAAATCTGGACTTATGGTCTAAAAACCGATTTTGCCTACCTTTGCCCACTTATTGGCTTATAACTTACCTGATTGCCAACCGATTCTGACCGGAAATCGGAAATAAAATTGAAATGATTTCGGAGTATTGCTGGTCATTACAACACGAAACTAATGATGCCGACTTAAAAAAAAAAAGATCAAGCAAACATTTTTGAGTTGTCATACCAAAAGTGCATTTTTGGAAAAAAATCTTTTCTCATGAAAAGTTGAATAACTTTGTCAATTACTGACCAATTTTCATAAACTAAATTGCGTTACAATTCCTAATAAATGTTTTTTATGAATCCGTGCAGGACTAGTGTGGTCTCAATATAATTTAGTGTATAGAAAAATCGTCAAAGTTGAATAAAGTAAAAAAAAATGGAAAAAAGTTGTATTTACAGAGTAAATACACACAGCTTTCTCAAGTTGTCCCAAACAGTATATATATCGTTGGAAAGGTTCAAGTATCGTCTTTCAGGATCCGGTTAAAGTTTTAAAATCAATTGGCAATCAGGTAAGTTATAAGCCAATAAGTGGGCAAAGGTAGGCAAAATCGGTTTTTTGACCGTAAGTCCAGATTTTGGGGGTGTCCGGCAAATTTCAAGTATAGAAAGTTCTTTAACTCAACAAGACCTACAAGAAAAATAACATTATCTCCCAGGTATTTTGGACTGTCGCACAGTGTTATCATCAATATATTAATTGCTTTATGAATATAAAAGTTTTGAAGTCGGCGCTAATCTTTGACACACAATCATGATCTTTTACCATCCCTGCACTATTTTAAGCTTTTTTATTTGATGCTATGCTGCCTTGGTGACACTGTAGTAATTTTAGAAGCTTTATACACATAAACATTCTGACTATACTGGTTTGGGTGAGCTTGTAAAGCTCATATTGAATATGACATAGTGTGTAACAGCTGCACAAATAATGCATGGAACACATTGGCTACATTTAGCGTACTCAACAATTGCCAACTGAAAGAAAAAAATCGCTAAAAAGCGAGGTTAATATTCATAAAGTTAGTAATATTTTTATGATAATAAAACAAATTAGATAACATTAATATAAAAAGATTTCGAATTAGTAAAATAAGCGCCGACTTCAAAGCTTTTATGTACATAAAGCAATATGTTTAATTATATTGTATGTAAATATAATATATTGATGATAATAAAACAAATAGAAAAAATGAAAATGATAAGATTTCCAATATTATAATACATACAAATAACTTTTAAAATTTGACCAAGAAATTAATGGGAAAAGTTATTTAAAATTATTTATTACTTTGTAGTGATTTTGAAGTCGGTGGTTTTTTTTTTTTGTTTTTTTTTTTGTTAAAAACTTTTAATTACATTAAAACAATGGTTTTCATAAGTCTAAATATTGTTTGTTCTTATACTTCTCATTATTAATTTTCTAAGTGCCAATAATGAGCAGCATTGCCAATAACAAAAACAAAAATTATTTTGTTAAATATTTTTTATTAGTTTTTGTATTTAATTAATATTTATACATTTCTAAGAATATAAATTTGAACACATTTATTTTAATGAAAAGTTAAAAGAATTTGTAGTGCACGTTTTTGGTGTGCAACAGATGCGCATTTTCGCCAAAATATGTTCTAGGAGAAAGGTCATAAAATCCTTAATTTTCATTTCTCCCATCTAAATTTATTTTAAATGTGCTGAGAAAGAGTTGTTCCAAGACATACTTAAAAATAAATAAACTCTAAGGTGCGGATATTTTTTTATTGCATTTCAAACTTTATAAAAATGTGTTATTTTTCCATACCAATGCGCATTTTCACATTTTCGCCAAAATATGCTCTAGGAAAACGGTCATAAAATCCTTAATTTTAATTCCCCCCTTCCACATTTTTTCAAAATGTATTCACAAAGAGTTGTTCTAAGACATACTTAAAAATAAATAAAATCAAAGGTGCGGATTTTTTTTAAAGTATATAAAAGTTTTCACTTTTTCATTTTTCTTAGACTTTTTTTTCGGTATAGGAAATTTTTTTTTAAAATTATTTTTCTTTTGTTTTTATTGGCTATAATATGTGAAATATATCTCTGTTAAAGTTCTGCATATAAGTTAAACTTAAGTTGTAACGATTCTAGAAAATGTTCAGTACTAAACTGTAAAAACTGAAATTTCAATAAATTTGTTAGGCAACATATAAAGAGCGTAACTTCCACATATAAAAGATATTGAAAAATCGTTTTGCAAATTTACATATCTAAGACTCTTAGCTATAAATCTGCATACTTACTTTTCCCGATTTACGACGTTTTCTTCTTGTGCTATTTATGGACGCCTCGTAACACTGTGAGATGTGGCCCGATTTTCGATACAGAATAGCTATGGAAGTAAAAGTCACAGAACATTGAAACTCATAATGGATTTATGTCACCTGAGAGTGATGTCCTAACCAAGTGAACCATGAGCGTGATTCAGACTAAAGGCGTAATAAAAGTTTTGAATTTAGTTATTATTTTTCAATATACTTGGCGGGTGTAGCAACGCGTGCCGGAAATGACTAGTAATGTTATAAAATGGAACTTATTTAGGTTTCACTTGCTTTCTTCTTGTTTTTTATTTATGCAACTTTATTCAACAAACCAACAGGTTTTGTTTTTTTTTTTTGGAGATTAATTTCAATTTTTAATTTAAATTTATTTAGAGATAATGTTAGCATATAAGACAGTGTCAATGCAATACGAATTATATAATAACAACAGGTAATAAGCAACATCGAATAAAATTAACTTAAAACTAACATAAAGTGTATTAAAAAGAAGAAAACATCAATTAATCTTATTTTAAAAGAAAAGAAGAAAATAAATAGTTTAAGAAGAAAAAGAAAGTATTAAGAAAAGTGTTGAAAAATTTCATGCTTAAAGTTGCGTTTATTTTTAATCGCTTTAATTCTAACGGGCAACGAATTCCAGATTCTAATTGTGTTAACAAAGAAAAGTCTGTTGAAATTTAAAAAATTGTACACAGGCATCATGAGGTTTAAATTTCGGTTCGACCTGCAAAATTGGATCTTGTCAAATAAGTATTTAGGTGTTTTTGTGTTAATCAAATTATGCAAAAATATACAGTTTCTGGCATCAAGATAATTGAAAATATACCAAGAATTTGACTACTCAAATGACTGATGTGATCGAACTTTTTTAGGCCATAAACATACCTAACAGCACTATTAAAAGCATGTTGTAACTTCAGTTTGGATCTGGAATCAAGTTTGCTCTACACAACGTCTGAGTACGAAATGTTTGGAATTATGAGTTGAAGTACTAATTTTTTCCTAGTATCGACAGGTACAAATGATGCAGTCCATCTCAGGTTACGTAGGGTATAGTAAACTTTACAAACAACAGTATTAATATAATCTTCGCAAGAAAGTGAAGAATTGATATGGAATCCAAGATTTTTAGCTTTCTCGACATACTTTAGCCCTTCACCATGTAAATAAACCATTGGTAGCTCAGTCGTAGTCAAACTAGTTTTGGAAATTGGCAAAACAAATGACTTAAGGGGATTAAGGTTAAGCTTATTAGAAACAGCCCATTTAATAATTCACTCAAGTCCTCATTCAATCTGAAGCATAAATTATCAATTAGGCCAATTGGGCTGGACAAGTACAATTAAAGGTCATCAGCATATGCATGCATGGTAACATGACGACATATGCTAAAGATATCATTAATGAACATAGAAAATAAAAGCGGACCAAGTACTGAGCCTTGCGGCACCCCACATGATAAATAACAAAACGCGGACAGACTGTTTCCAACCTTAACTCTTTGAGACCTCCCGATAAGGTAGCTATATAGCAGGCGGACAGCCGTCCTCGAAAAACCAAAGTTAACATATAATTTTTAACACAGTATTGAATGATCAACGGAATCAAAGACTTTCGAGAAGTCTAAGAGACATAGCAAACTAATGTGCCCGAGATCGAATGGCACTCTGATGTCATCTAAAATTTTTATTATGGCAGTAGAGCAGCTGTGAAAGCCTGACTGAAGTGAAGACAAAAGGTCAAATCTTCTTATGTGCTCTGAGATTTTAACGGCCATGAGAGACTCAAATGCTTTAGATAAGGATGATAGCAAACTTACAGGACGATAGTCAGACGGAACACGAGCATTGGATTTCTTTGCTATTGGGATGATTGTGGTTGCTTTCCAAACGTCAGGAAAGTAAGAGCTTGTGAAGCAGTGATTAAATATGTGAGTAAGCGGGCTAAGGACATGCGGTAAAATCAGTTTATTAAATTTGATGGATATATTATCCTCACCCATTGCGTTGGATTTTATCTTACTAACACTTCGGGCTACGTCATGCTCGCTAACAGCAACAAACTCAAACTGTGAAAGAGACTCAGAATTCGACAGGTTTGACGGACTGTCGAATTAGCTTCTTAACTATCGAACTGGTTCGAACATGGCCGCCATTTGACGAACAAGTTCGCTAATGTGTAAGACCTTCTAGTATATCTATACTAATATTATATTTTGAAGTGCCTTTTTTATGTTCGGAACAATCTTGAGAAAGGCCCGGCCGTTTTTCATGAAATTTTTTATAATAAAAAGCTCTCGACCTGGTGAAGGTTTTAGGCCAAAAAAATTATTAAAAAGTTTATTAGAAAAGGAGATTCATGGCTTTCAAAATCCTAAGTAAAATTCACCTGCAAGCACAAACGGACATGAACGACTCATAGCGTATACAAATTGTTGTTGTTGTAGTGAAAAATAAAGCAGTGTGCGGCACATCGACACGATGCGAGTGTTCCAATATTTTACTCTCCCATCCTACAGTGAGTATTGCTTTGCTGAGAATAGCAATGTGATTTGTTTTTGTTTTGCCTACATATGCCCGAGCGTGTGTGTGCTATGGATAGCAACAGAGAATGGCAATGTATTTTGTTTTTGTTTTTTTTTGTCGTACGCTATGCCAGTGTCGCCAGATGAAATTACCACCAGAATTCTCTTTTTCTCACACTAAATTCCCACAAATTACCACACTCGCGAAATACCTCAAAATACCACAAAATACCTCAAATTACCACAAAATCCCTCAAATCTTCTTTTGAGGTATTTTGAGGTATTTTGGTATTTTGTGGTAATTTGAGGTAATTTATGGTATTTTGAGGTATTTTGTGGTAATTTGAGGTATATATTTTCCCACGCGTGGTAAATATCTCACATGTGGTATTTTTTTTCCCACGCGAGAGATTTTTACCACAAAATACCATGGGAATTCCCACATCCCACAATCGTTGAAAAATACCATAAGCACTATTTATCGTGCTTTTCTGGCAACATAGCGCTATGCGTGGTGACGTGAAAAAAAGACAGAGGCAAGCAAAAACAAATATTAGCCAAACATTACCATGCTGCAGTGATGTTATGTTTGGTTTGAGTTTATTTTATTTTTGCCTTTGTTTTACTATTTTCTTGCAATGCGTTTACATTTATTTGCCGTTATTTTTCAGAGCAGAATATCAAAATTTGTTTCAATTAAGCTCATTTTATGTGTATGTAATAAAAAGTAAGTTCTTATTGTGCCCGCGAACGGAATCGCTATCTAAATTCTAAAAATCTAAAAAGTGCATTATGCCTAAAGTGCGAACAAAGCTTTCTAGGAAAACTCCTGACGCGACTAGAATGAGTCGATTGAGACAGACTGTAGTGCATTTACCGCGTACTTTTACTTCAAGATGTGCCTTTTTTTACTAAAGTAATATTGACTATTTAAGCTTTACTGATATTCAAATTGGTAATATGGACAAAATATGTCCAAAGTGTAATGCAAAAAAATGGAAAAGTGAAGCTCCTGGACTTTGTTGTGATGGTGGAAAAGTAATGTTGCCAAGACTACAAGAACCAGCAGATTCTTTAAAATCCTTGATTCTTGGATCTCATCCTTTGTCGAAACATTTTCTGGACAACGTTCGAAAATACAATACCGTATTTCAAATGACCTCCTTTGGAGCAAATGAAGAAATTGAGGGAAATTTCATGCCAACATTTAAAATACAAGGACAGGTCTATCATCGCATTGGGTCATTACTTCCTACTGAAGGCAATAGCCCCAAATTTTATAGATTTATTTTATTTCCGAGGCCGATCAACTTTCGACACGATTGTGCATGATACCCAGCCTTAAAGCAGAGCTTATCGAATTAGTTAAAGAAGTATTGAATAATCAAAATTGTTATATTTCGACGTTCAAATATAATTTGGAAAACAATGCTTTGAACGAAACTGACAACTTTCGTTTAATTATACACGCTGATCGCCCAGTCCATAATGAGCATAGGGGACGGTACAACATTCCTACTATTAATGAGGTAGCAATTCTCTTGGTAGATGAGGATAAGGGACATCATCTTGCATTGTCGCGATGGGCAATTGAAACGGGTTTCTGAATTACATCGCGCATACGATCCTCTGCAGTACCCTGTAATGTTTCCAACAGGAGAGGATGGTTATCACATAAATATTCCTCAGCAACATACTTCAAATCGCAATCAACCAAAAACTGTGTCCTGTATGCAATATTATGCCTACCGTTTTATGGTACGAGAAAATAGTTTGAATCATTTGCATTTCTTTAGAAATTTGCTGAATCAATATTCTGTTGATATGAAAGCAAATATGATTGTTTAAAATAAATTTTAAAAAATGCATTCTATGGTTTTCTTTCAAAATGCTTATTTTAAAAGAAAATGCGAACAATGTCGCATACGGGCAGCTAGTTTATTATAAAATAGCAAGCTAAACTGAGCACAAATGATAATAGAGTTGCCAAATATCAAAATGGAACCTTTAAAAAACCCCCTTTATGTATTTATGTAAATCAATGCCAAATACTTTATGAATAGTTTTCCAGTAAAACTCACAATTACATATTTTTAAAAAATTCTTTATTTTTCGGAAATTTTATTTTTAAAATCTCTTAAATATTTACACATATTTTTACTTGATGAAAAAAATTATAATATTTATTATTATTTACATTTTGAAAATAGTATCGAAAAAAATATCGTTCGTTTCTGATTTTGTATTGTCTGTGAGGTCATATAATTTTGCCATGTAAAATATGGCAAAAAAATATATTCAATAAGAATTGCAAACAAAATAAGTGCAAAGTAGTTAAGGAAAATATATAGGAAGCGCTAAGCTTAAAATCAGCCAAATGGGGGACTGCTTACAGACTGCTCAGCTGTGTCTGCTGTTTTGTTCGGTATTTGTTGATGTCAGAGGGGCATTTACTTCAGTCAGCTTGGACTCGGCGCTAACAATCTGCTGCTGCTCCTGTAATTGCTGTTGTTGTTGATGTTGTTGTTGCTGTTTTTCTGTTGGTATTGTCTCTGCTCTAAAGGGCTGAGCACTTTGTATCACGGGCAGCTGTTGTGTTTCCAACAATTGTTGCTGCGCAAATTGTTGCTCGTATTGTTGTAGCTGCTTGTTGGCTTGTTGATAGTAAAAAACAGGAAACTGCAAAGAAAGTGATGAGTGAAAAATGAGGTGTGAGATGATTTTATAGTGGAATGAAAGATGTATAAAATAAAGAATTTGAAACAAACACCAAACAACGCTAAAATTAAGCTTTCTTTAATATTGTAGGTAAGAAGAAATAAAGTAGCATTTCTCCAGGGAATAGACCATACAAATTTACCAATTTTGTTAATATATATACAAAATATATTTTTATTCAGTTTCATTAAACAAATAGTTTTAATTTTATTATAATTTTTTTTTATTAAACTAAAGCATAGAAAAGCGTGTAATAGTAAAAGGCACAACAAAATAAAAACAAAAACAAGAACCTTAAAATATTTATTTACAAAAATATATACATTTAAAAATAACCGTAATTATAAAGTCTTACATAATTCGACGTTGGCACGCTGTATTTGACCTTTTCGTACACCTTGTATTTTTTTGTCTTTGCATTGTATTTGCCTTGCAATTTGTCGCCATTGTTGTTGTTGTTATCGAAATAATAACCTGCTGTCGCTGCTGCTGCTTGCAATTTAGCTCCCGCATAGGCTGTCTTACCACTGGGTACTATCGCATAGTATTTATTGCCAACATTTGGTACATATTTCACCGTCAGACCGGCAACCGAATTTGTGTTGTACGAATTGCCCTGATTGGAGGGCGATAGAATGTAGCCATAGTTTTTGTTATTGTTGTAGTTGTTGTAATTTGTTTGAGTGACAGGCTGTCGGTCAGAGGTACGATAATTGTTGGTTGCTGGACGTGGGCGTGAGGGTGGCGGCAGAACGTAGCTATTTTAAGCGAAAAGAAAAACAAAAATAAAACGGAGTAAATTAAAGCAAGTTTCTTGCTTAAGTCTTTTGTATTTAATTTTTTTTTTGTGGCATAAATATTTCCTAGTTTACAAAATAGTCAAATTTTGTGGCTATTTATAACAACTTACACATAGGGGTTGGGGTTTGGTATATCATTGCTTTGATCCTCCCACACAGGTGCTGGCTCTCGATAAGGTGGTCTTGGGCGCACAGTGGTGCGAGGTGTTGGTGGCACTATGGGTCCCTTGTTTGTGTTCCAATCAACGCGTATCGCACTAGTTAGCGTTGAGATGCAGGTGACTAGCAAGTAAATTTCTTGAGAAAGCTGTTAAAATGAAAGAGAATGAGACATGAAATAAGTCCTTATTTGTTTTTTTTTAATTTAAGGTGTTGAAATATGAAATTTATAAGAGTCCTCTTCAAAAAACATCATAAGGTTCCTAAAATTCTTTAAATAATAAAAACACTGTCTAACAAAATGCAAGCCAAGGTTAACTCAAATAAGCATATTTTTCGAGGTTTAAAGCTAAGGGTAATGTTTTTCTCTCCTTCAACTAATTAAAACAAATGAAATACGATTTGAGATGTTCAGTAAAATTTTAGAAAATTGTTTGACCTACTAAATTGAACGACATTGTTTCCATCAAGCATCACAAAAGGTGGAAATACCCTCCCAGCTTACAAAAATTTATATTAAGTCGGATTATATTGTAAGGAGAGAACATAAAAGATAAAAATATCTTTCGGTATCACAAAGGATAGAGGAATTCTTTAAAATAATTTCTGCAGAATTTTGTTTTTTTTTTGTTTCTTTTTGTTATCGGGCTAAACTAACCGAAGCAATTTTAATAAAAAATAGATTTTTTGATTGATTGAACAACAATAGGGCTGAAATAGAAACAAAAATTTTATACAAATCAGATCATTTAAAGAAAACGTTAATATATTTTATTAAAAAAGTAAATAAGAATTTATCATTTTCAATATGAAATTGAAAATTATGCCTTTGAAACGAAAATCTCAGCGCATTAATTTCGAAATATGATAGCAGCAAAATTCGAAATGTGTTTTTAGTTGTCATAATACTCAAAGGGTATATGAATAGAGATGAATGGTTTTAAAGGAGTATTATTTTACACCTAGTCGCTTAGTTTTGTAAAATATTGGAATTTGGCCATAATTTCCATGTGTCTTCTATATAAACAAGTAAAAATCAAACAAATATTCAAACAATTTTTCGTTTAATTCAAAAGACAAATCCTACAGCTTTTGTTGATACATCTTAAAGAGTTGTCCATTTTAAAGTAAAAGAAAGTAATGTTTAAAAAAAACACACTAAAAATTTGATAAAATATTTTTAAAAGATTTTGATAAAATTAATATTTCGTTATAACGTTTGGAGAGAAATAATATTCTTATATTAAGGAAATATTTTGCTTAATCTAAGAAAATTTAAAATTAAGCCTCAAAGGTAAATGAGGTCAATTGACACGCCAAATATCGAAATAAGTCGTCCTAGTAATTTCTGGTGCAACAAAGCCATAATTAGTGCTGTTGTGAGCCCATCTTGTTCAAACCACATATCATCCAGATCCCAATGTTCAATTTCAGGCCAAAACTAATAAGAAATTATCTTCAACTGGGTCGAAGTTAAAATACCCCCACTGCCGAGCCAATGTATATTCAAAGTTTTAAGAAGTCAAAAAAATGTTTGACAGAAAAAATTCGCTTTTGTTTTTTGATAGTCACTTTTTATGGGAGGTGGGTGTGGTTTTCACTCGATTTGGTTTATTTTCATACACAGAGTACATGTTATATATCCAAGTTTATATACAAAATTATAAGTCCCTATATTAATTCAATGAGATTTTACAATTTTGATAAAGTCACTTTGTATGGGAAGTAGGCGTGGTTTTCATCCGATTTGATTGTATTTCATACTCAGAGTGTACTATATTAAATATCAAAACTCAAATGCATAACTTCAAGTTCATATATAATTTTTTTGTGGAATTCTAAGAGATTTTATCGTTTTGATAAAGTCACTTTGTATGGGAGGTAGGCGTGGTTTTCAACCGATTTGGCTCATTTTCGAACTTGACCTTTATTTCCATAAAAGTTTAAATATCGAATTTCGTGATGATAGCTTGAAAATTACGGCTGTAATCGTGATCACACACAGACAGACCGCCAGACAGACGGACATAGCTAAATCGACTCGGGTGGTGATGCTGATCAAGAATATATATACTTTCCATACCTACCACGCCTCCTTATGGGTGTTACAAACGGAGTGACAAAATTAATATATCCTGTTTACTTTTTTTAAACGTGGAGGTATAAAAATCGGTCAACATACGCTCGTAGCGCTTAGAACTGTTACTGTCAATTTGCTTCTTAATTGTTTTCAAAACGGACCCATGACACCACCAGACCATAATGCATACCAGACAGCTACTATTTGAGGATGCAATGGCTTCTTCATAATCGCTTGGGAATTTTCAGAGCTCCATATAAGGCAATTTTACTAATTCATCCACCTTACGTGAAATGGAGCACCATCGCTGAAGAAAATTTGCTTCAAAAAATCAGCATTTAATTTTTTTTTTTTAGGCTTTGAACCAAGGATTTTAGGTGTAATACCTCTTCAGTCAAGTCTGCCTTGGTTCGATATGGGATGATAGATTAGTGGGAGGGAAGAAGTTATCAAGTGAAACATGTGTAGGATGTTCTAAGCATGGTGGAAAGCCGCAGAAACATGTGAATTTTTAATATGAGGCAAGCCTTTACATCAGTCAATTGAAGTTATAAGGTAATCTCATCCAAAAACTTCTCTACCACCAAATTCGACTTCAAGCCGTAAATATTGATGAGTTTTCAGTTTCAGTTGATTAGGTATGAAGAAAGAAAATTGCAAATGATTCAACCGGGATTCGAACCCAGGACCTCTGGGATGGCAGTCGAGCACGCTACATACTCGACTACCGAGGCCGCTAAAAATAAAATTTATTTTATTTTATTTTATTTATTTATTTATTTCATCTAACAGAGATCAACTCTTACAGACTACTTATATATATTAAATTATTCATATATACATTTTCAATTGTTTCAATAGTTTCAATAGTTACAATAGTTTCATTTCAAGTCGTAAACATTGGTGATAAATACATTTTCAATAATTTCATTTCAAGTGGTAAATATTAATTGTTTCAGTGGAAAATTTGTTTCAGTTGATTTAGGAAAGAGGAAAAGAAAATTTAGAAAGGTTTTTAAAGCGAAGGACCATGGCCTGGCCGGGAATCGAACCCGGGACCTCTGAGATAGCAGTCGAGCACGCTAACTACTCGACTACTGAGGCACCCCAAAAATGTTCTATATTATAAAATTAAATATCTTTAACTATATAAAAAGCAGTTTGAATAAATTAGTTAGCAATTGTGGATTCTTTGATGTTAACTTGTCTAAAGGTCAACTCAAAAGTAGATTAGAAACTATTGTGTAATTGCATGGTTATATTTCGCATGGTAAGTTGTGACGTTTTAAATTGTCCTTATATTGAGCCCAACCATTGTTTTTGTGGGTAAATTTTTCCCACATTAACTTATTCTGAGCCACTAGAATTAATATCTTTGAAAATTTAAAGACGTATGGGTTGTGACTTTAAATGCGTTAATGATGAAAATGTACTGTAGTAGCAAAATTCTATTGTTATTACATGTATAATTCCCTTCATTCGTATTAAGTATTAAATATTCTATATCTATTATATACAGTCGGTGGAAAAAATAAGCTGCTATTTTCATTATTTTCAATACTTTTTAAGACTCGTAAAAAAAACTAACTCCGAATTTTTCTGAATGTTCTGTAGGAGTACCGTTGTAAGAGAGATAAAGTGTAAATTCTGATAAGCAATGCTTGGTTTTTCTAAAACTATTCGCTGCTCACATTTCGCTCTCTTCTATCTCTTCTTAATAGAGCGTCTGCTAACAAGTTAAAGTCAGAAAAATATAAAGCTTTCGCAAGCCACTCGCGCTGTCATTGTCGCTCACATTTCACTTTATTCTGCCTCTTCTTTATAGAGCGCTTGCAAACAACGGCAGAAATCTTAGATTATTATTATTATTATTGTTATTATTATTATTATTATTATCATTATTATTATTATTATTATTATTATTATTGTTATTATTATTATTATTAATATTATTATTATTATTATCATTATTATTATTGTTATTATTATTATTATTATTATTGTTATAATTATTATTATTATTATTATTATTATTACTATCATTATTATTATTATTTTTATTATTATTATTATTATTATTATTATTATTATTATTATTATTATTATTATTATTATTATTCTTATTATTATTATTGTTATTATTATTATTATTATTATTATTATTATTATTATTATTATTATCATTATTATTATTATCATTATTATCCTTATTATTATTATTGTTATTATTATTATTATTATTATTATTATTATTATTATTATTATTATTATTATTATTATTATTATTATTATTATCATTATTATTATTATTATTATTATTGTTATTATTATTATTATTATTAATATTATTATTATTGTTATTATTATTATTATTTTTATTATTATTATTATTATTATTATTATTATTATTATTATTATTATTATTAGTATTATTCTTATTAATATTATTGTTATTATTATTATTATTTTTATTATTATTATTATTATTATTATCATTATTATTATTATTATTATTATTCTTATTATTATTATTGTTATTATTATTATTATTATTATTATTATTATTATTATTATTATTATTATTATTATTATTATCATTATTATTATTATTATTATTATTGTTATTATTATTATTATTATTAATATTATTATTATTGTTATTATTATTATTATTATTATTATTATTATTATTATTATTATTATTATTATTATTATTATTATTATTATTATTATTACATTATTATTATTATTATTATAGCTGCTGGGGGCAGCAACGCGCACCGGTGGTCGCTAGTAAATAATAATGACCAAAATAGCGTGCTATATATATATATATATATACGTAATACGTATATATACGTATATATATATACGTATATACGTATACGTAAGATATATTTTTAAATGTCAGTTACGATGTACGAAAAATTTCTTTGCGTGTGTTTTAAAATGATTAGACTGAAGTACTCACATGGCATGGCTTAAGTTTGGCGGAAACCAAATGAGAGCCTTTCTTGCAGATGTAACTTACTCTACCAACTATTAAAGCTGTAGAAAAGGTCTAATGGTTTGGGGATGCCTTTCAGCATATGGTCCTAGAAAAATTGTTATAGTAGAGGGAAAAGTAAACGCTTCGTTGTATCTACAAATTTTGGAAGAAACTACCATTCCTGAAGGCAGACGCTTATTAGGTGTGGATTTCATACTCCAGCAAGATAACGCGCCTATTCACACTGCGTAAAAAGTAACTGAAAATATTTCTTCAAATAATATTAACTCTTTAAAATGGCCACCACAAAGTCCAGACCGTTCTCCAATAGATAATGCGTGGGCAATGCACGAAATTCGAGTGGCAGAGGAAAAACCACAAACCTTGTGCGAATTGAAAGACAGCTTGATAAAAACCTGGAACAATTTAACGTCTGAAGATTCTTTGAAGCTGGTTAATACCATGCAGAATCGATTGGGACAAATGAACATGCGAAATGGTAGCCATTGTGGCTATTGAACGTCTGGGAAATATATTTTTGCACATTAAAATTTAATTTCGGTTTGGTTTACGGCAAAAAAAAAATATTGAATAAAATGTTTTGCTTATATTTTTATCTTCTTTTCAAGCCTCTTAAGACTCATAAATTTTATAAGCAATATAATCTATATTAATAAAAATCATTTTCTGTTTGTTTGACTACTATACAAATCTTAACGGCTGAAGGGATTTAACTCAAATTCGGCTCACATATTACTTGAATCCTAACTTAGATTATGGCATACTAAGTTTTGACCACGCCTCTTCCGCCCCTTTACAAGTAACGCAAATCTAACTACTAGCGTATTTTTTTCAAGCGAAAATGCTCAATTTATTAATTTTAAGAAAATACTGTTATTGTGATACCAAAAACATTCACATATCTTTAAAATTGGACAAACTTCTGGTACAACGTCTTTTTCTAATAACATCGTTTTCTTAGAATAACAAAAAAGAACTATCAGAAATGCGTATATTTTATTTGCGATGCAAATAACTCCGTTATTTTTGAATAAATTTCATTCAAATTTTTTTCGTTGACAAACTCAATTCAAGCACTTAATAAAAACAATTTAAAGGGTACCGTTTTCTTAGCGGATATATTTTTAATATTTATTTCAAAAAAGGTCCAAAATATTGACTTTCTACTCAAAAAATGACACAAAAGTTGTTTTTGTTGTTAAAATAAAAAAATTTAATGTTAAAATAAAATAAAAACTCAAAATTGCATTTTCGACTACCTCTTACATGACGTAGCGTTTTATAGCAAAAATGCTTCCAATTGTACAGAAAAATTTATTAACTATTTTTGTCATCAAAAAACATCACCCTACCCCCAGTGATTTTTTAAAGAAATTAATTTTTTAAAAGTTGTTTTTATTCTTATATAATAGTTAAGCTCAAAGAATAATTTATGTGAAAAAATTATACCAATATCTTTTTCCGATCAAAAGTTATCGCGATAAATATATTTTTTTTTAGACACAAACCAAGCTGTTTTTCAAATGCTTATCTATTAATAAAAATCATTTTTTTGTGAACATTAAAACTACTGGGAAACTGTAACGGGCAGTGGAAAATTACTGTGGTGTCAAACTATGAGTCTAAGAAAAGTTTTTAATACACCTCTTATGTTCCTATATAGTTGCAGGGTGCAGCAACGCGCGCCGGGAAAAGGCTAGTTAAATCATAAAAAAATTAACAAACAAAAACTACAGGGTTTTTTTTATCATCTTTGCACCGTTCGAAACTTATTTTTTCCACATACTGTATTTCCTCTGCCATACAGAGGGAATGAAATTTGTATAAGAAGGCTTTTAAAAATCCATCCAATAAACTGCTAAAATTATTTTAAAATAACTTTTTGTTTTTATCACAATAATTTTAAAAATAAATAGTTAAAGTAACACTTTTATTAAAACTTCAAAATGCATTTTATTCTATTTTATAGTCCTTAGCTGCAACAAAACAAGCTAGATCAGCATTAAATATATGATTTATTGCACACATTAGATCTATCCGTGGAACTTAAGAGAAGTCAATATTTATCACACATTTATGTTAATCACATGAATTGAGTCACAGGCGTTCAAAGCAACTAACTGCTAACTGTTTAATATGTAATTTTACTGGAGGTTGTAATTTAAAAATTATGCAACAAAACCTGAAAAAAAATATGCAAAGAGCGTGGCTTAATATTACACCTCAGGGTTAAACTTGTTGAACTAATATTGGTCTAAGTCATTGCTTTTGTTTCAAATGAATTAAATAAAACTATTACAAAAATTTACTTCTCGTAAAGTGAACTTTTCTGATTTAATTAAATGAATAATTAGAACATTTTTATTCAATAATTTAAAGAATTAAATCTCATAACAAACTGACACATCATATGACACAAATACGCGATTAAGGCTATAACTCAATGGAACGTTAAAATTAAAGCCAATTAAATACCCCTTTTTAAGCTATGCTTTTTTTTATTTCATTTATTAATGATGCTTGCTGAACTTGACACTAAGCTATAATTATATAGGCCTATATTTTCAACGACAACAACAACAACAGAGCTTTAAAGTCAGTACAGTAGTTATTTTGAAATTCTTATAAGATGTTGTAAAAGCCATTTATTAAAATTACAAAAAACCCAAACACATGTCCGTAAATAATTCAAAATTGATATTTATAAAAACTTGGCATCACTTTTTTTTATTACACATGAACGTTTTTTATATAGAGGTTTTCTATGGAGGTTTTTTATAGTGATTTTTATAGAGGTTGTGATTTATAGCTATAGCAGCTGTTTAATTTGTTACATCTAACAAAGTTAACTACATTTACATTTAGAATAACAACAAATTAATTGTTATGACGTTGGCAGTGCTGCATTTTAATTGCCATGTTGCATTCGTTCATTCATTCATTCATTCATCTTGAAAAAATATGCATAACGTGCTTTGCCACATTTGTCGATTAGACATTTGCGGCTTTAATCACATCGACGTTTTTGATGCATTGTTCAAGCTTGACTAAAAAACTGCGATGAGCTCATTTAAAGCTTAACTTATTTAGAATAAATGTTAGCTTAACACTTTATAAGATGACTTTAAACTTGCATATTCAAGTTCAACTTATAGAGAAATTATCCAGAGTTACTTCAAAGCTAACAACTGACTGAAATACGGGCGGTACTATACGCCGTGCACCGCCAAACATCAGTTCTTAATGTATCCTCATCAAAATTGATGCACAGCTATTTTGTGACCTCTTTCGCAGGCCATTCATGGACATAATAAAAATAATACAAAGAGAAGGCATAGACTTCAATTTTTTCGTTATTATTACGTTTTGAAATGTAATTAATACTTGCATAAAAAAATACTTGTTAAATATTTTTTTATTGAAATCAAAATTTAACAAATTATGTTTTGTATTTTGTGTTCAAAATTTTCGCTCGAATAAATTAAATTTTTCATAAAACACGCTTCTTTATTGCTCTGTTTTAAATTTTCAATTCGAGGACAAATTGGATGTATATATTCCAAAAATAATATAAATTCCAATATTACATAGGCTGCTACTTATATTTCAGGATCTGGCAACTCTTATGTCATTCTAGTCAAATTGCCACACAGTCGGTATTATTGAACAAAAATAAAAACACTTTTGTCTCGAAACCCAACAAAATTATTATAATTGTAAAGGAAATACTTTATATAAAGTGGATCCAAATTATCAGTCAAAAAAATAATATTTGTGGATTCCATAACTTTAAAAATCACCATAACTTTTAGACAATTTTATTGTTGTAGATTTTTTTTTTTGTTTTTGACCGTCTAGGTTAAAATATTTGTGTAAGCATATTTTTCAAAATATTAAAAGAATTTTATTTTTGATTTTTATAGAAATTATCAAAAAACAAAAAACAATTTCCATTATTTGGAAGAAAAGAATTCTTGTATTTTTCAAAGGATTTTGAAAATTATCAGAAATATAGGAAATTTTAAAAATTATCCAATTCAAGTAGTCAAACAAAAAACTCCCACCGAGTCCCACATCCATATTATACGTCCCACATCCATATAATACGTAACAAATATCGTAAGAACGTTAGTTGACTTTCAGTATCTGAATAAAAATTTACCGAATTTTACCGATTCTTTGTGAAATGTCCTTTTGAAAAAACGGTCCGAAATTGCTATTTCACAGAAATTTTTTATTGTCATTGCATTAATTTGCATTAAAATACAAAGTTATATTTAGGCCATGTGCGAATTGATCTAAATTGACTGACTTTTCTTAATTATTGGAAGTTTGTCGGTAGTGCAGTGCTTGTCTAAAATTTATTAAATTTTCGTGTAGACTTTTCGTGACTAAATTGAAAGTTGGCATATTTTGGAGACTTATATCTGTGGGGAATAAAGTGGGAATTTTAAATTGGGCAAAAGTGAAAAAACGTTAAAATTTTCAAATTAATTCTTACAGGTTAATTTTTTAAAATGCAAATTTTATTTATTGCTTTTTTAGGAATATTTTTTTTTTTGTAGATGTCTACTTCTTTTATGAAAACATAATCTCTTAATTTCCAAAAAAAAAACCCTACGTTGTTCAGTCGATCATCTGGCAGCATTGAGCCTTTATATATTATTGCAAGCTCGCCAATGTGAAAAAACGAGATAGTAATTGGCGCTACAACAGATTCAGTGAAGTCAGCTGTTTTGCTAACTTATTGCACTGCTGGAAATTTCCAATGAAAAGAAAAGTAATTTCCTAAATTCTAGTCCAATTCGCACACAGCCTTAATATTTATTATAATAAATATATCAGTAAAAAATTAGTATTTTCTTTTTTACTACTATAGAACCGTCTTTTATAGATCGCGGAAAAACTTATAAATTTTCCATATGCAACTTCATGTATAAACTTAATATAGTTCCAAGGGAAGTACTCTTTATCGGGTTTAACCGATTTCGACCATTTTAAGTAAACATCTATTATACTATTTAGCATTCTAACCAAGTTTCGTTAAAATCGGTCAACCTTAATATGTACCTTCCATATAAAATCATGTTAAGCATTAATATAGTTCCAATGGGGGTACCACTTGAAAAATTAATATAGGTCCAAGGGAGATACCCCTAGGGACTGACCGATTTCAACAATTTTGGAAGATTTTAGGTAGCTTTAACTTATCAAGCATTCCAAATTTTATTATCATAGGATCACTCCTACTATTTTTACCAACTGTAACGTGCGCTTATTTTGTTTTAGGTATTATTATTATGACATATTAAGGTATTGATAATAACTGAAAGCTATATATATAAAAATAAGTTGCATTGTGTATGAACTTGATGTTCTCTGTAATGCGTGAACTATTTTGTTTCTGGAAATTTTCCATGGAAGGTGACGTCAATACTATGGTTTTTATGTATAAATGGTCTTTGTATGTATATTGGTTCATGAATAATAGGTATTTTAGTGAACTTATACAACAATACAGGTGTGAATAAATACAGGTGCGCACATATGGTCTATATGGGGAAATATTTGCAAGGGAAATTGGAAATAAATGGAATATTGGAATAATTTGGCAAGTCTCACTTTAATTTGCATTTACGCGAAAAATATAGGCATAGTAAGAATTTTCAATACCCCTTTTTTCCATACCCCCTTTACCGCCTACAAATCAATAAAAATGCTATATTTAAGACTTTTTTGGTCGTATTAGACAAAAATTTGGTAGATAAGTTCGTATGGTTACTGCCAGCAACTATACTAAAAATGGGCGTGGTCTAACTATATATACGCCCACTTTTGAGAAATCATTATTATTCCTGAGATGTAAATGTTTTGATAGTGAAATTTGATATGTAGATACTATGGGCCCAAGAGGCAGTTACTATATATTTGAGCGAACATTAGACAAGGGGGAATTTGGCCACACGGGCCAAATTTATGATATCGAATATCTTTGGAACTAAATGTCGTATAACAATGAAGGTCTTTTTAATGAAAAACTGGCACGGGCATTCGAAAACGGGGCGTGGCTCCACCCATATAAGCCAAATTTACGATAAAGAATAGCTATGGAAGTAAAAGTCACAGAACATTGAAACTCAGAATGTAGATACCATTTGGTGATGTCCTTCTACTACAAAAAGGTGACATGCATTGGACAAGGGGGTGTGTCTCCACCCATACAAGCCTAAATTTATGGCACAGAAAAGCTATAGAAGTAAAAGACAAAGAACAATAGAAGTAAGAATGAAGTTACTACTTGGTAATATTCTGCTACTGTGGCGTCCGTGGCGTAGTTGGTTAAAGTGCGTGGCCTCTATATCAACGAACCTGGAGACCCGGGTTCGAACCCCAGCAGCGACAGAATTAAAATAATTTTTCTGTACGGCCACCACCTCTCTCTGCAGACAATGGCAAACCTCAGAGAGTAATCAAAATGCCATGTAAAGCTTCTTGAGAACAAGAATATTCCGTTCATCGCCGTTCGGAGTCGGCGTTAAGCCTGTAGGTCCGGTTCTCGGTCAATTGTGTACAAACTTAATAACACACACAACACAATTGATCATAAGAAGCCAGGTCAAAGTCCTTTCAAGGGCTGAAATGGCCAGTTATTTATTTTTTTTTTTTAATATTCTGCTGCGGGGAAATGAAAAATACAAAAAGTTTACAATAGAGAACGCTGCCATAGAAATTGAAATTAATACAACCCAACATTTCAAACCATTTTCATCCCTACATCTTCATGTTTAACCGCCTAAAATTTAGACTCTAAATTAACTGTTAACAATTGGCAAGTGTAGTAAGGGCATAATTTTTCTTTGCTTGCTTTTCGACAGTTATTTTTTTTCTATTTTCGAATATTTTTTTATCAATTAATTTTTATTTCATATACTACGGTACTTAATGGAGGTTCCACTCCACCCCATAAAGTGTTTTTGAAATGCACTACGAAGAGTACCGGAGGGGGATAAAAAAAAAATTGAAAATCGGTCACGTAATTTATGTTTTATGTTGCACTATGTTTCGAGTGCAATATGTGCAACATTTTCCGGTACTTATCTATATAAGGTGCAGCAAAGCGCACCGAGAAAAAGCTAGTATTAAAAATAAAACAGTGACATTAAGTTTAGTAAAGACGTTAAAACAAAGGAAGAGTGTAAAGGGTATTTTTTTTAGTCAGTGCTGAATTTAATTTTGGACAAAACATATGAAATTTCATTAAATAACCATTAATTTATTTTCAATTAAAAGAATACATATTGCAATAAGTTTAAAAAAATAGTTTCGTGCATATGTAAACCACGCCTCTCACAAATCACATCCGAGAGATAAAGTTTTCGACCACTTTTTCAAGCTTTTGTGACCGTATGTATGTCATCAATAACATGAATAGTGTTGGCTACCAATGCAATATTTGCTGTAGATTTTGTCCTCTAGACTAGCAACTTTAGATATCCGGAAAGAATATAATAAAGTAGCGTCAGATCAAAAGATCTTCAAATTCGATTTTCAACTCCATTACTCGGAATTATGCGATCATCGAATGTTTTCTTCAATAAATTGATTATTTCGTTTGCTGTATGGCAAAAAGTCCCATCCTGTTTAGGTAGAGATTATATCCTTTAAACCCCAATAAAACGCATCAAAATTAGATAAGAACTCTAGTTACTAATGAAAGATTTGTTCTCTTTGCCAAAATTCCTGGTAACTTTCCCACCAAATTGGCAGTATAAGTCAGCTGGTGCGGATCTACTTAAGGGCTCTTTGGGCTGCAGCCCAGGGGCCCAGCCCCCATTGATAACATTGGACGATAGTGTGAAGTATAAAAGATCTAAAATTAAAACAAATTTAATCACAACACTAAGATAAATCAACCCGTGTGCACTATCGGGTCTGATTTGGATAATTTTTCATTTTTCCTAAACTTCTTAAAATGACCAACAATCCTGCATCATTTAAATTTGAGAAAGTTGCAGCGAGCTTGGCGAGAGTAAAGCTTCTTTTTCAAAACCGTATGAAAAAATTAGGAAATTCTTAATAAAGTAGGCCAATTTTGGGTCAAGGATTAATTTTTTTTAAAAATCTGATTTGTAGGATCTTTGTAGGACTTAAATTTAAATAGGAAACTCGATTTAAAACATCAATTTTTTACATCTTCAAATTCACGTTTTTTAGCGGCGCCAATCCAGTTTACGAATTTTCTGTTTTTTTTCTCGTCACGTGCTTATATTACATCCAGGATTCAGAATCTGGCCTTGCAGGGAGGTTCTGGAATATGTTAAGAAAATGTATGGAACCCAAAACCCATCTAATAAGCATTGATAGGAAAATGTTCAACAAAAAAATCGTCAGCCTTGATAACTTCTATAACATTAATACCGAAGCGTTCGGAAATCTAAGTAGAACTAACTGAACTTAACACAATAGATTTCTACAAACTCGAATCTGCCACCCATGCAAAGACTTCTATCCTGACAATATTGTCATTGACAGTATAGTCAGGACTTGGACTTGATATATTATTTTACTATACCGTAATCTACACCACTATAGAAAAAATGGCAATTATTTGAGTAACTAGCCCTAAGTAGTATTAGCCCAAGATCCCACAAAATCACGATCCGTCACTGATTGGAAGGACCAAGTCTTGGACAACATGACAACGCTTGCAAATAGTTGTCGCAAATTTTTGTTCGGGGCCCAATCCGATCCAAATTAATTCAATGATAGTTCTGAGCGCCAGATAAATAAGCGAATTTTTATAAATTGCGTCCTGATTTTCTGAAAATCCTAATTTGATGGATAAATTAGGGTACCAGATTCGCGATGAGACGCCTTCAATTAATAAAAAGCAATAGTCAGTTTCGTATCGGCGTCCGTGGCGTAGTTGGTTAAAGTGCGTGGCCGCTATGTCGACGAACCTGGAATCCCAGGTTCGAACCCCAGCAGCGACAGAAAATTATTTGAATTAAAATAATTTTTCTGTACGGCCGCCACCTCTCTGCAGACAATGGCAAACCTCAGAGAGTAATCAAAATGCCATGTTGCGCTTCTTGAGAACAAGAACATTCCGTCCATCGCCGTTCGGAGTCGGCGTTAAGCCTGTAGGTCCGGTTCTCGGTCAATTGTGTACAAACTTAATAACACACACAACACAATTTATCATAAGAAGCCAGGTCAAAGTCCTTTCACGGGCTGAAATGGCCAGTTATTTATTTTTTTTTTTTAATATTCTACTGCTGGGAAATGAAAAATGCAAAAAATTTACAATAGAGAACGCTGCCATAGAAATTGAAATTAATACAACCTAACATTTCAAACCATTTTCATTCCTACATCTTCATGTTTAACCGCCTAAAATTTAGACTCTAAATTAACTGTTAACAATTGGCAAGTGTAGTAAGGGCATAATTTTTCTTTGCTTGCTTTTCGACAGTTATTTTTTCTATTTTCGAATATTTTTTAATCAATTAATTTTTATTTCATATACTACGGTACTTAATGGGGATTCCACTCCACCCCATAAAGTGTTTTTGAAATGCACTACGAAGAGTACCGGAGGGGGTTTAAAAAAACAATTGAAAATCGGTCACGTAATTTATGAACGACCCCTATGTTTCGAGTGCAATATGTGCAACATTTTCCGGTACATATCTAGATAAGGTGCAGCAAAGCGCACCGAGAAAAAGCTAGTATTAAAAATAAAACAGTGATATTAAGTATAGTAAAGACGTTAAACAAAGGAAAAGTGTAAAGGGTATTTTTTTTAGTCAGTGCTGAATTTAATTTTGGACAAAACATATGAAATTTCATTAAATAACCATTTATTTATTTTCAATTAAAAGAATACATTTTGCAATAAGTTTAAAAAAAGATACAGTAGTTTCGACTATGTTGTAACACAAGACGTAGAATTATTCAATTCGCTTTTGATGACATCTCTTTTAAAAAATATTTAGCAAAATATTTATGCCATACACCTGAGCATATGACCTTTAAGAGAGTGCCGGAGAGGGTTAATATGTATTACCGACCTCCATTATTTTTGCAAAGGGAAAATTTTTGCCTTTGACACCTATTCCCTCCGACCACTCCTTAGGGGGCTCCCATACAAATTTTATGGTTTTTGTGCCGGAAAGGGTTAATATGTATCACTGACCCCCATTACTTTTTCAAAAGGAGCATATTTTCCTTTGACACCTATTCCCTCCGACCAATCCTTAGGGGGGCTCCCATACAAAGTTTATGGTTTTTTTATATTTATGCCATACACCTGAGCATATGACCTTTAAGAGAGTGCCGGAGAGGGTTAATATGTATCACCGACCCCCATTACTTTTTCAAAAGGAGCATATTTTCCTTTGACACCTATTCCCTCCGACCAATCCTTAGGGGGGCTCCCATACAAATTTTATGGTTTTTGTATATTTATTCCATACACCTGGGCATATGACCTTTAAGAGAGTGCCGGAGAGGGTTAATATGTATCACCGACCCCCATTATTTTTGCAAAGGAACATTTTTGCCTTTAACACCTATTTCCTCCAACCACTCCTTAGCGGGGCTCCCATACAAATTTTATGGTTTTTTGTTTATTTATTCCATACACCTGAGCAAATGACCTTTAAGAGAGTGCCGGAGAGGGTTAATATGTATAACTGACCCCCATTACTTTTGTAAATGGAACATTTTTTCTTTTGACACCTTTTCCCTCCGACTACTTCTTAGGGGTGCTCCCATACAAATTTTATGGTTTTTCTGTCAGAAAGGGTTAATATGTATCACCGACCCCCATTACTTTTGCAAAATGAACATTTTTGCCTTTGACACCTATTCCGTCCAACCACTCCTTAGGGGGGCTCCCATACAAATTTTATGGTTTTGTCGATAAAACCGGAAACTGTCGATAAATAGGTAGCAAGTTTAAACAAACAAAAACATCAAATGTTGGCTTTATATTTCATGTAATTGTGTAAAATTTATATAAGTTAGAGAGTTCTAACATGAATTTTTGTCGCATTGAGGATCAAGCAGACCAACAAGTGCTAACATCAACATTGTACGATCAGTACGTTAGGCCCACCAAAGGCTCAAAAAGTTATTTAAATACCGACACCTGATCAGTATCAACCACCCTACTTACCTCCAAGAATGACGTATTCTACGTCAAAAATAGTTTCGTGCATATGTAAACCACGCCTCTCATAAATCACATCCGAGAGATAAAGTTTTCAACCACTTTTTCAAGCTTTTGTGACCGTATGCATGTCATCAATAACATGAATAATGTTGGCTACCAATGCAATATTTGCTGTAGATTTTGTCCTCTAGACTAGCAACTTTAGATATCCGGAAAGAATAGAATAAAGTAGCGTCAGATCAAAAGATCTTCAAATTCGATTTTCAACTCCATTACTCGGAATTATGCGATCATCGAATGTTTTCTTCAATAAATTGATTATTTCGTTTGCTGTATGGCAAATAGTCCCAACCTGTTGTTATGGTCCCGTTGACCATCCGTTGACTTATCTAGGTTTCTATATGAAGACCTGACAACAATCCCGCCGATAGAGATTATATCCTTTAAACCCCAATAAAACGCATCAAAATTAGAAAAGAACTCTAGTTACTAATGAAAGATTTGTTCTCTTTGCCAAAATTCCTGGTAACTTTCCCACCAAATTGGCAGTATAAGTCAGCAGGGGCGGATCTACTTAAGGGCTCTTTGGGCTGCAGCCCAGGGGCCCAGCCCCCATTGATAACATTGGACGATAGTGTGAAGTATAAAAAATCTGAAATTAAAACAAATCCAATCTTAACACTGAGCTCAATCAACCCGTGTTCGCAACACTGTTTTTGTACTGTTTTGTTTTCCACGCATTTGACTTGTTCGTCTTCGTCACAGTCTCTCATTTGATTTCTTTGCGAAGAGGAATGCATTGCAAAAGTCAGCTCCACAAGAAAATTATATCCCTCTAATTCAGATTAACTTCATTATGTTTTCTGAATATTTGCAATGATGTCCGATGATGATGATGAACAAATTTATATTTTCAAAGTTATTGTATATATGTAGAAAAAAAAGGAAGAAAATTTTATAAAAAATAAATGTTTTCTCAAAAGCCAGTTCAACAAAAAAAAATCGTTTTTCAACAAAAAAAACCATAAAAATTATCTGATTTGAATAATTTTTTTATTTTTCCTAAACTTCTTAAAATGACCAACAATCCTGCATCATTTAAATTTGAGAAAGTTGCAGCGACCTTGGCGAGGGTAAAGCTTCTTTTTCAAAACCGTATGAAAAATTTAGGAAATTCTTAATAAAATATGCCAATTTTGGATCAAGAATTACTTTTTTTAAAAATCTGATTTGTAGGATCTTTGTAGGACTTAAATTTAAATAGGAAACTCGATTTAAAACATCAATTTTTTACTTCTTCAAATTCACGTTTTTTAGCGGCGCCAATCCAGTTTACGAATTTTCTGGTTTTTTTTCGCGTCACGTGCTTATATTACATCCAGACTTCAGAATCTGGCGTTGCAGGGAGGTTCTGGAATATGTTAAGAAAATGTATGGAACCCAAAACCCATCTAATAAGCATTGATAGGAAAATTTTCAACAAAAAAACTCGTCAGTCTTGATAACTTCTATAACATTAATACCGAAGCATTCGGAAATCTAAGTAAATAGAACTAACTGAACTTAACACAATAGATTTCTACAAACTCAAATTTCCCACCCATGCAAAGACTTCTATCCTGACAATATTGTCATTGACAGTATAGTCAGGACTTGGACTTAATATATTATTTTACTATACCGTATATCTACACCACTATAGAAAACAGTGTTTTGACAAAATGGCAATTATTTGAGTAACTAGGTGGGCCCCTAAGCAGTATTAGCCCAAGTCCCACAAAATCACGATCCGTCACTGATTGGAAGGACCAAGTCTTGGACAACATGACAACGCTTGAAAATAGTTGGCGCAAATTTTTGTTCGGGGCCCAATCCGATCCAGATTAATTCAATTATAGTTCTGAACGCCAGATAAATAAGCGAATTTTTATAAATTGCGTCCCGATTTTCTGAAAATCCTAATTTGATGGATAAATTAGGGTACCAGGTTCACGATAAGGCGCCTTTAATTATTAAAAAGCAAGTCAGTTTCGTACTGACAAAAAAAATGTTCTTTTGGTGCAAATATACCTATTTTTTTTTAAACTAAACACCAGCGGCATCCAAGTTCAATTAAACTGCATTGAAAAAAATTAGTGTGTAAAAATATTTTGCAATCATAATTGTTTAAAAATTAATACAAGTCTTACATATAAGTTCAAGGTTGTTGACAAATTAGTAAGTTAACAGCAACAACAACAATAAAATATTAAACATATTACCAGCAATTAAAGTCAACCTTGCTGCAACATGTCACAAGAACAATAAAGAGAAGCGCAAAGCGAAAACGTGCAACAAGTAAATAATTTACAAAGTAACATTGTTATGGTCTTTTTTTTTCTCTTAACATGTTGTTGTGGTGAATCGACTGACAGCATTGCGCTGGCAGCGAATGCATCATAAATTAACGATGAAATTGCGCAAAAAGCAAGAAAAAAACATGTTAAAATATAAGCCACAATGATTCTCTTTTTTACACTTGATGACTTTGAATGTGATTTAGCTGCTGCTGCTGCTGCTGAAGGCTGTCTTTGAAAAGTCTCTGACAACTGTTATTTTAATATGGCGTGGGGGGGTATATTGCCACAAGAATTTTTAAAATTGAAACAAAAAAGTGGCAACATAACAGGAAGCTCATGCTGCGGTAGCAACATCAGCTTCTTAATTTTCCTAACATTTTTTTTACGCACAGCTAACGCCTGTTAAATTATTCATTCGACCTTGTCTCAAACAATGGCAACAACAAGAACAACAGCACAAACACCAAGCAGCCGCTCAGTTTGGAAAAGCAGAACCATTATTGAAATAGGCTCAAGACAAACTCTCAGCGTTTTATTTTTTTCCAACAGTTCTACTACCATGCATCTTAAAACTATGCTTATGTTAGTTGTACTTTTTTTAGTATTTTTATTCCTTTGCTCCACTCTTTGGTCTTAGTAACTGAACCAAAATGCTTAACCCCCTCTGGCGTTGTTTTTATTTTTAATTAATTACGGCGTTAATTTTTATAAATTGGCTTGAATCCCCAAGCATGTGCGTAAGACTCTTTACATCCAGCTGCTTATTCAAGATCATTGCGTTCATAATGAGCAGATCTTTCAACATGTACGGTCATGCTAGATGAACATGGTTATTGCGCCTTGTTCCAAAAAAAAAAAAAAATCCATAAAAATTGTAATTGAAACCTTTTATTGAATTAGCCAAGCTCAGCTGGAGCACTTGATTATAATTAATTATTTAAGTTAAGGTGAGCGATTAGTTTTGGCCACTCTTGACACCTTCAGAACATGAGTCTTACACTTTAAAAATATTCAATAAAAATTTAAAAAAATTAATACATAATTGTGTTAAGTGACTAGAGTAATATGTAAATGAAAAATATCTTTGTAGACTAATTTAACTCCTCCATTAACACTATGTTTTTCTGGGTCTAATTTAACCCTTTTTTAAAAAAGTTTCAAAAATACTTACAAAATAAAACGTAGATGGACAAAATAATTTTAAATAATCTAAATCACTTTAGGTCAGATTTATTACGAGGGCAATTTGAAAAGTCAATAACTTTTTTAATTTGCCGCATAGTTACTTTAAATGCAACACTGGGTCTGTACACTACCATCTTTTTTTTACCAAATTTTTTTGTTTTGTATTTTGCAAAAGAACATAATTTTTTATTTTATTTTATTTTTTCTTTTTCATTTCAATGTATTGGTCTCTTCACTACAATACAACACACATAAACAAGAAATGTCAGAAGATAACAAAAAACTAAGCAAATTTTATTAAACACAGCCAATTCTTAGCAAAAATATGGCAACACCAATGGCACTCAGAGAGAGAATCGTCGGTCGCAAGAGAAAAAATAGAATAGATTCTTATTGTGCGATATATCGTTGCGGCTGCTGACCTGCGATTTCATTCTGGACGTGTTCATACATTTGCATGCATTCTATTGCTTTGCGATATCGCAAATCGCAACGATATTTGATTCTGTTCGGGCTCTTATCGTTGCGGAAAAAGAGCTGCGTTTTTTCTACATTTTGCATGTATTTTCCAACAACAAAGATCGGCGGCCGCAACGATTTTTGATTCTGTTCATGGTAGAATTATAAGGTAGGACCGACTTGGAGAAGAATGGAGTAGAAAGCAGAGAAAAACGGGCTAATTGACAAAATCAGCTGTTCATCTCTAGTTTCTTTATGTTAATTTTTCGCAGTTGGTTTTGGGTTAAATTTTTTACAAGCTTTACAGCAAATTGAACACTTCCTCGGCATTTTATAGATTTATTTACCACGTTTTTACAATATTTCCAGTCAAATTAACACAAACTTAACACACGTGTCCGCACTATTTACAATTTGAAAACATAACACTTTTATTTCATTTGAGGTTCCTACGAACTTCGCCATTTTTAGTTTCCACTCTTCGTTGACGCGTGAGGGCACTGAGCGACTCGGCCCTACCTTGTAATTCTACCATGATTCTGTTCAGGCTCATATTCTGGCGTTTCTCCGTCGTGGATTTCTACGGCGATTTCATTTTTGGCGGCTGCATACATTTTCATGTATTTTGTTGCAAAGCGAATTTGTCAACAGACAGCCGCTTTAGTTCTGTTTGGGCTCTAACATGTGCGTACGCTCCGACAACAACGGAGAAGACAACGACAATATATTCAAAGACAGTTCCTCCGAGCACCTTGAAGATGCCTATGGATGCTGCCCCGTCACGATATGCTGCTTGGTGAGTTTAAAGCCAAAGTGGACAAGGAAATGTACACCTTATTCTGTTTTTATACGGTCTTTTTTTACACGGTTTTGATTTAACACGGTTTGAAAATTTTAAATTTCTTTATTGGTCTTAATTTTTTCATTTGTCAAATTTAATTTTTTGAAAAATTTTTTTTCATATCACAAATTTAGGGGTATTCCTTTTTTGTAGATACAAGCAAATTTACTTGTCAAAGTAATTGAAATGTGTTAATATTTTGTGAGCTATCAACGCAATCAGACGTGTTTGGTAAAGACATTTTTTATAGGCGCATTAAGATAAAAGGTAAGCCAAAAAGTATTTTACATTCATTCAGTTATTTATATGTTTTTAATTTTGTTAAATGTTTTATGTATACCTAAAAGAAAATGCCGAAAACTACAAATACAAAATAAAAACGTAGCTATTTCTTCGGAAACCAAAATTTAAATTTTAGATCGCCTTCGAAATGGAGAAGGCTCAACATTTCTTGACAAAATGTTCGGTTTAAACGAAGCCACAGTAAGGACTATAAAAAAAATGAAATTTCAATTGCTTTTAAGCTTAGAGACTTTTTTATCTTTAATAACTATGCTTGTGTTAATACACATTTTAAACATATGTGATTTTATTTAAACATGAATCCTTGTTTTTCACTAATTTTAATAGGTTTTAGAGATAAGGAACCAATTCCTTATCTTTTCATATGATCAATGTCTTTTTTTACACGGTTTTTTTTACACGGTTTTTTTGGAAACACGGTTGTTAGATACACTAGCCTAATGCATCTCAACAGTGATGCATTCATGCAATCGTCGATTGTATTAGATGCACGCACGATCCGGTTTTGCCCATGGTTGAATAAATAAGGTTGTCGCATGGGTGAGAGCGAGTTCCTATAAATGTCAAATCGAAGTTGACAGTTCATACAAAATCTAAAAGCGAAAATTTATAACATGTAATGTCGATGAAGTTGTTGTTGTTGCTTTTCATTCATTTTGACAATTGTCGGTACTGAGAAGAAAGTACGATCAGCCCAGAGACCCCAGAGAACCCCTCAATATGAACGGTGTGGATCTCGCGGAGTCAGATGCTCGTGACGTTCTGGGCATATCAATCAGATCTGATCTTCGCTGGAACGATCACATTTTTGATGTGTCGAAAGAAGCGGCCAAGTGCATAGGTTATTCAAAACGGTGTAAAAAATACTTCACTCCAACTGACCTACGCGTGATCTATACCTCATATATTAGGCCGAGAATGGAGTACAATTCACACATTTGGGCAGGAGCTTCAAGATCTTATTTGGAGCTTCTGGACCGAATTCAACGACGTGCGATATATCTGATAGGAGATGAAAACATTTCATATTCTCTCAACTCTCTTGGGCATCGACGCAATGTTGGTTGCTTAAGCCTTTTGTACAGGTACTACCATGGGAAGTGTTTATATTTATTTGTTTGCTAAGCCTTTTAGGCTTTAAAGCAATTTAAAAAATTTTTTAAATTAAAATTCAGAATACAATTTTACTAATACTAATAATGCTAATAATAATAATAATATAAAGAGCTCAGTTCATTTCAAATGCAAAAACAAAACCAAAGTAAAATAAGTTCAGTTGTAATGTAGTGTAAATTAAAGTATGAGCGTTTAAAAATGAACAGACTAATAGATAATATGAATAAAGGTATTATAAAACAAAAAAAAATAAATAAATAAAGTAATAATAAATCATCCAAAGGGTCCAAGGCGGTGGTATCGAGAATTAGAATATGTATAAAATATATATCTTTCTGTCTTGAAGCCAATGAAGTTTTGGCTTAACAAGTTGGTAATCCGACGAATTGGGTCGTATTTACCACACCAATTTCCTTGTACGAAAAGAAAATGGTTGCGAACGCAGGCACTAAGACAAACTGGGTCTCATTGGCCACTCATATTAATATACATATAACACCTCGAAGCGGAAATGTGGTACATAGTATCAGAGTGTGAGATCTAGAACAGTGTTAGGTATCAAGGCAAACAAGGCCCGGTACGCCATACTGATAGTATATATACAATATTATTCATTCTGTGATTTTAAAGCCGATGATGTCTTGATTCATCTTTTATTTATCACACCAAGTTCCTAGCAAGCTAAGACAAAGATAACGAACGCAGGCACATAGACAAACTTGGTCTAATAAGCCACTTTTATTTATATATATACTATGCAGATCGTTCTCACATTCTATATAGGAATAACTCCGGCAAGTTTAGGTCCATTCAGATGTAAATGCGTAGATTGATTACCATCCAACAGTAAAAATTCCGTATCCTTGGAAGTGTATGTTAAGAATCAGTGGCGGTGCTGCAGATAATCTATTATTTTAAGTTTAATTGAGTATAGGGTTTCATTAAAAGATATAACATCTGAAACGGAATTGAAGTCTCCGCAAGCGCTTCTTAGTGGTTCATTTTGCAAGTAGTTAGTTCTACAAAAGTTCATAAAAAGTATCTCAAAAGATCTTCTTGGTCGAAGAGGAAGATTAAAGTAAATTTTACTCAGTAAGTATGGACTGTCAACAAATCCATGTATAAGTTGATAAATCCAGCAAACATTAAGCATGATTCTACGATTTCTTAGAGAAGGTAGGTTAACAAGCTTTAATCGATATTCGTAGGGTGGTAAGTGAATGTTAGTATGACAATATATATTCAAGGGAGATGCATGACCTGACGCCATCAGCTCGTGTGTTTCCCAGGTCCACTCGGGCAGCGCACCAAGCCCATCCCTATAACATTGCCTTGATGCCCAATAAAACCTCGCATTACAGAGATAATTCGTTCTTCGGTAGTACAATAAAATTGTGGAACAATCTCCATGCGAGCGTGTTCCCCGGCAATTTTGAGCTATGTAAATTTAAAAGTAATCTTCACCGACACTACTCCATCTTTCCACCCTCCAACTAACTATCACCCTTCTTCCGAATCAACACAATGCTTTCGCATTTATAGGGGGCATCCCCTGAGCGTTGGTTTAGTCTAAAAAAAAAAAAAGAGAACACTGACATTTTGAAGAAAAGTATTCTCTGGAGTTCTGAATAACAACGCTTATAATCTTACTTCTTACTTAATTTTCCTTCTTTTGGGGCTGGCACAACCTTTGATATAGTTTTTAAAAGTTCTAAAAACTCTGCTTTTTCTACTCAACAAGGTCATGGGTTTCAGATCGCCAACGCCCATTTTTTTAAAAAATACACGCTGAAAAATGAGAACAAAAACAGCCGTCCTGAATGTAATGGAATAAACTCGGCCAAAAATGTTTCAAAATTTTATTTACGAATACCATAAATGAACACCTTGACTCATAAAAGGGTCTTAGAAAATCTTCTATATAAAAAAAATTTAAATGTATGTTTGTAAAAAATCTCAAATCTCCGAAGGTTCTTCACCGATTGCCTTGCAATTTTGGCACAACAGTGCATTCACATAGAGTCATGTTTTTATATAAAAAATTTTGCCTCTCCCTCTTTTACCGCCCCCGAATCTATAAAAATGCTATATTTCAGACTGTGTTCACTGTATTAAACTTAAATTTGGTCATTTAGTTACCAAAAATAGTATGGTTACATCGGAAAAAGTTTTAAAAATGAGCGTGGTCAAAAAGTATATACGAGCACTTTTCAGAATCATTATAATTCCATAAAACATTTTTTAATAGTGAAGCTTGGTATGTAGGTGCTATGGATTCAAGGAGCGGTCATTATATACATATATAAATGTTGCAACGCCCACTGTTGGCGCTCATCTCTACATACAGAAAGCAAAGCTGCGAGTGTCTGATGGCTATAGACTTTACAACTACTGGACCGGTTGTGGTGAAATTTTTGCAGTAGTTTTCTTTCGAGTACAGGATGGTTTACGAAAAAAATGTTATCAGACCTCCTTTATCGCCCACAAATCAATAAAAGTTCTAAATTTCGGATGGTTTCGCTTTTTTAACTGTTTTTCCTACTTTTCAGAGCAATATTTCATTGAACTCTTCAAGTTATTCTTTCGAGCGTTAGGAAATATACATTCATTGATTTATTCATGTCTTATATGTATGATAAAAAGTTTGAATATCTAAGCACTTAAAAAACAAAATTTTAAAAATATTCCATTTTTAACTTTCGAAACCCATGTAACCTGCAATAAAATAATTTTTTTATAATATTTTTCACAGAATCCTCTATAAGACGTAATTTTAAGAATAAGTATTTTAAGATTAAGATTAAATTAAACTCAATTCTGTCTGAAGACTTAAGCTACTCACGGATCTTTTATTCAAAACTAATAAAAGTTTTATGTGTATTTTTTAAGCGGATTTATAATTCAAATTTTTATTATGATTTAATTGTCTTACTTATTTTAAGTGAGCGTGAAGGTGTTTTTACTTCTAACAAAAGTATTTGTAACGTTATGCAAATAAAAACCAAAAGCATTTTGTTAACAACAAATTAAAAAATTAAATTTAATCTTATAATAAAACCTATGTGCCTGTTATTTTCTTGGGCAGAATAAATCAAAAATTGGTAAGACTACAAAGTGACGTTTGAGCTTATGCACAATAAAACGAAGTTATTAAATAAACAGAAATTATCTTTTTTTTTAAAAAAAGTTATGCGGATTCTACATGATTTTAATTACCTGATTTTACGATAAAATAAGAATTATAAGGTAGTTTCAATGAATGATTTATAGCCAATATAAATCACCGGTAAGCAATAAAAGTTTCTGCATTAACTTCAGTTAAGGGGCTATACGCAGTCAGCAGTCCAAATATTACATTTTTATATTTTTCGCAATGTACATAATATATATTTTTATACAAGCACAGAAACTCTATTCACGTTTATCCGATGAATATTTCCTAAGTTACAGGCACATTTATAAAACTGTTTCGGTGTGTCTTTCACAGAAATGCGAAATTTAAAACGCGATTTTCTCAAAACTATGTTTTTATAGATCGGCGAATAAGGTTTCTCGGAAACGGCTGAAACAATCAGTCTAAAATTTTAATATTTTTGTTAACTTAAGTTTTTTTTTAGTATATTATGTCGTAATTGATCGAAGTTTCTCCACTAAGTGTTTATTACAAATTCATTTTTTTTTTCTTGAGAAACCGCCATTTTGTCAAAAATGAATATTTTGCTTATTCCTTCGATTAATTCCTTGATAATACATTACGTTAACGAATGTTTTTTTGGTTTTTTTCATTTCAATTCTAGTCCCAATGTATCGTGCTCACCCCAAAACCCCTTTTTTAGATAAGTACCCAGAGATCTAGCTACAGGTACTTTAAAAAATAATTATTTTTACAAATAAAAAATATGAAAGTAAAGTTTAAAGCTCCCACAATATTTTTTTTATACGCTAATATATTACAATGTTTTCTCAGGAAAAATTATTGAAAAATTCTCTTGATTTTTCCTCCTTAACCGTATAACCCCTTAAGTTACGAGAACAACATGCATTTTGTTAGATACTCGTAACTGAGTTGTTTTTCCTAAATAGCTTGATATTTAAATACTTAACTCAAGCGCATAAAAACCAGAAACGCTTCCATAGCACATAAAAAAAAATTGTTTAAGAGGGGAGATAGGCTGAGGACTACTTTTTTAGAGATTTTCAGAAATGTTTTTTACATATAAGGAATGTTTATAATTGATTGAAATTATGTTGACATTTTAAACATTTGTTTAACCTTAAACCCGTTTATCGGGTCATATTGATCCTAGGCACTTTTCATTTGCAAAAAAAAACATTAAAAATCAAATATAAAAAAAAAAATTAGCCATTTTATTTGTTGAACTTTCATCTTTGCAACAATGTTGAAAAAATTTTACATATGTGACATATGTGCATAGCAAAGACAAAAAACTGACATGTGCACTATACGTTTATCTGGGTCAAAATGACCCGACATTTTCTACCATACGATTTGTATGAAGGATCAGTTTTTATAGTACTTTTTCACTACTTTTTGCTGTTGTGCAATCCTTTCTACATTTTTTGTAACTGTGAGTTCATTGGAAGTGAGAGACAGCATTATTCTGTCGTTGGCGTATGTACTTTTCATACTTATGTATACATACACGTACGAAAACAGCTTTTTATGTGGATCTATTGTGTACGTCTTTTAGTATTTGCGTTATATGTATCATGCTAAAAATCAATTGGAAAAGCGCTGCAACACTCCAATGAAACAGTCAATAAGGCCGTGTGTTATTCGGAAACTTTTCACTCGTGGTAGAGAAGAAGTTACTGACTTGAATACAATTATGTTGAAATATAATTGTAATTTTTACTGTGCCAAATGGTCAATGATATTTTGACAACTAGAAATTTTGACGTTTTAGATTTTGGTAGTGTATTAGCACAAGAATTAAGCCCTTAAATTCATAGTGTGCCATATATGGCACAACCAAAAAATTTATCGCCATGTCTGAACGAGAGCAATTTTGGGAAAAATAATAAACCTTTTCGAGTCGCAAGCTCACAAGTGTTTTTTTTTTTATTTTTGCTTGTATCAAAAATCCTCTTGCCGATTGTCAAAATTTATACTAGCCCCTGGGGCTACTTAAATTTTTGACAGTCATATTCACCTCACAAGTGCCAAATATTCTTATTCAGACTGTCGAAATTTCGTCATCTGAGTGAATAGTTTCCAAATAGCACACGGCCTAAGAATTGCTTTGAGTTTAATTGGTATGAAGCCAAAAAGCCTTTTGGCCTTTGCATTATGTTCATTCATGTTAATCGTGTTACTTTCACAAATACAAAGAACCTGATATATTGCAAGACTACGATGATAATGATGTAGCAGATCCATCAATGCCTAACACATCAAATACAGCTCCATCGAAGCGACAGTATCAATCGGTTATAAATCTTTGTTTTTTTTTTTTTTTTAAATTTTGTTTTATTTTTTTTTTTTTGAACATTCATATATAAATTGCAAATGTTTTGTTCAAACATATATTAAAAAAAAAACAAATATTTCATGAAGTAACAACACTTTTTAACTTTAACTCATTGAAAAATGAAAAATTTCCATACAAAATACACTACGGGTCAATATGACCCAGATAAACGGGATTAAGTTATAAAACATGTAAACGGTTCTACGGCTAAATAAATATTGTAATATTTTGGATTTTTTGCATTTCCTTGAAAAATACGGAAAACATCAGATACCACCCATAGTAGGTGACCAGCAGACCTAGCTGTTTGTGTAGACTCTAGAAGTCATAGTTTTCATAACAAATCAATAAGATTTTGATCGTTTGCTATGGACCTAACTTATGACCCCCCTCCCCCCCCCCCCCCCCTCCTCAAAAAAAAATATAAATTGGTAACAGCATTTTTTGGCTGGATGGTTTTACTGATTGAATTAATGAAAAATCCTATTTTTTAAGTCACATAAACCTATGTCCCCCCTTAAGATTAAATTTAACAAAACTGTTTTTAAAGTGTTTAGCAAACATGGCAATCATAAAAATATACAATTAAAATTTTAATGTACAAAGCTAATTTAGACATTTTAAAAGCTATAAAAAGGTGTACAAAGATTGCTACATATATTGCGGGAATAAATATAGAGACAGTATTTTTTTGTTTTCTTTGTTGTTTTTCGAAGTATTCTCTTTTATGATTAATACATTTTTGTATTCGTCAAATCATTTTTTTTTCTTTTTTCATTTGTCATAACATTTTCCCATTCCGCTGGAGACGCCTCCAAAACAAAACATAATTTTTTAACGCTTCAACTGCTTCTTCTGGCGTCGAAAATCGTTGTCCTTAATGTGTGGGTACAAATAGAAATCATTGGGTGCCAAATCTGAACTTTACGGAGGATGAGCCATTAATTCGATGTTTTGAATGCTTTAAAACGCCTTTAATTGAACGGATGAGTGGGAGCTTCCATTGCCTTGATGAAGAATAATTCTTCGGCGCTTGTTTGTTCTGCTTCTGTAACAGAACACTCTGAAAAAGAAATGGTTGTATACCATTCCGAATGGACCATTCACGTGTCTCAAGTAGTACCATGGTCTCATGACAAGATTTTTGGAAGAACAGGTAACCATTTGCTTCGCTGTGCTCCAAGCTCGAACAACTTTTGTTGGATTTAGTTCATCTTGAAGATCCATACAACTATGTGTTCTTGAAAAAGGTATGTATTCTGGTGGAAGTAATGACCAGGGACGCCTTAATCTCATGGTATGTCATATGACGATCAAGCACTATCAGTTCGTGCACAACATCAATGTTTTGTGGCACAACAACAGATTTTGGACGCCCTTCATAAAATTCGCCAGTGAGCGAAGTATGGCCCGCTTGAATTCTGTGTACCACCAATATACAAAGGTTTTTTATGGTGCTTCATCACCAAAAGCCGAATTGAATTCATCGATGCACTTGTTGAGATAATTCACGTCGAAAGTTGCATACAAATAATCGCACAAAAATGTTCACGTGTTAATTTCACTTTTTTGTTGAAATAAAATTTTAAAAGCACTGTAAACAATGCAGTAAACGTACACGTACACAAAAACGTGGTAAGTACATATAAGTTAAAAAATGTCAAACGTCATTTTGACTGAAATGTCATTATCGTTACCAGATCTTGAAATATAAGTAGCAGCCTACGTATAAAGCGCTCAAAGAATACTTTAACCGATTAAGTAGCCAGAGTTGCTTTAAAGCAGTGATTTTCACGTAGTACCACGCGTGGTGAGACTCGAAAGCTTTATTCGAGAATCGAAACACGTACATGATCGAATGCTCGAAGTTCTCTCAATCAGTTGGCGCTGAAACTTCAAGCTGAGTGGTTTGCGTCGCTTGGTCGTGTGTTTTGCACTGCAAGAAATATTTGGGGCATATTAAAATGCGTTATTTCCAGAATAATAATAATAATAATGATAATGTTAATGACAATGATAATTATAGTCATAATGACGCTGATAATGGTAATGATGATGACACTGAAAATTATAACACAATTCTTGCTTATTACCTGTACAAAAATTTTTGTCAGTGCAGAGAGCAAGAGAGCTACAAAAATATGCACAAAAGTCAAAAATTGTATAAGTATGCGTGTGAACACCACTGCTTTAAAGCAGTGATGTTCACGTAGTACCATGGTATAATAATACAAGGTAGCATTGACAACTGCTTATTTTCTCTTCTACAAGAAAACATCTCCTGTCAAAAACTACTGTTTGTGCAAATGCATCTGCAGCTGCTGTGGTTGTTGTTTTTTTTCACTTCAAAGTTTTCAACATTGTTTGTGTTTTCTATGACAGATTGTGAGCGCTCTTTTTTTTAATATATTTTTTGACAGGAGATGGTTTCTCAAGCAACTGTCAATGCTACCTTGTATTATTATACCATGACGTAGTACCACGCGTGGTGAGACTCGAAAGCTTTATTCGAGAATCGAAACACGTACACGAACGAATGCACGAAGTTCTCTCAATCAGTTGGCGCTGAAACTTCAAGCGAGAAGGTTCGCTCTTCTTGACCGTGTGTTTTGCACTGCACGAAATAATTGAGGCATATAAATATGAGTTATTTTCAGAATAATAATAATAATAATGATAATGATAGTGAGAATGATAAAGATCGTGATAATGATAATAATACTGATAATGATAATTATGATGGCAATGATAATTATTAAACAATTCTTGCTTAATACTTGCACAACAAATTTTATCAGTGCAGAGAACGAGAGAGCTACTAACACAAACACAAGAGTTGAAAATTCTGGTAGAATGCGCAGTGTTACCAACAATTCCAAGCCAAAAAGCACCAATTTGAAAAGCAAAACGTGTAAATTTGAGTAAAAAGCACTAAAAAAGAAACCATTTATAAAAGTATATAAAATTAGTTACTACTTATTATAAACAACAAAAACTGATGTAAAGTTGTCTGAGTATCGATATTTGTTTAATAAGATTTTGTTGTATTATTCAAGTTTTGTCGGCTCCATACAGAATTTTCTTACTAAGCTCAATTACAAACTTTTCAATGTTTTTCGTTTAGTGTATTCAGTGCTTTATGAATCTGCAAAAGGCATTTTGACACGCTACAAAACTATGCGTTCCTAAAATGATTTTTTTAACAAAAAATTAAATAAAACATTTTATGTAAAATTTTTTCAAAGATATTCTTATGTATAACTCATGGTTTTTAATAGACATTATTTTTAAAACAAAACAAACAAAACTGAAAAAACACTTAAAAGTTTTCATATAATTTTTCGAAAAAAATTTAAGCATTTAGTTTCTAATTTAGTTTTAATTTTTTTTTTTTTTTTAGTTTCTAAATAAGATAAAGCATTTAGTTTTTTTTAATTAATCAAAGATTAATGCTGTAGCATTTCTGCTTCATCATAACCAGCTGAGTCATCTTCTGACCAAAGTTTAGATTCTTTGATATATAATAATCTGACTTTTTAGTTTTAGTAGAATTAATTTTACAAAGAATTTCATCAGGTATATTAAAAGAATCACAACATATCTAGTTTTTAGTAATAAACCATGTTTCGGAAATTTGCGTTCCGAAATTCATATTTATTTCTTAATTCAGGGCTGCAAGAAAATATGCCTAGATTAACAATCAAAATACACTAAAAGCACTAAACTCAAAATGAAAATGTACTAATGTTGGTGCTTTTTCATTTAGTGCTTTTTAAAAAAAAAAACGCGTATTGGAACATCAAAAAGCACTAGATCTAGTGCTAAAAGCACTGACTTGGCAACACTGAGTATGCGTGTACACCACTGTTTAAACACCACTGCTTTAAAGCAACGCTAACATCAAAAAAATATCAAATATTAACGCATTTAAGTTTTGACTTAAAATTTGGGGGATTAAAATAAGGGATAAAAATAATCAATTCCTGATTCCTAGGGATCAAAATAAGAAATGCCTGAAAAATATGGAAATCTGCCGACAGAATCACACCTCGGCGGTTAATGGGTTAAATCTGGTCAATTACAACGAAAATGCTTTGGTCAAACAGGCTGCTATAAAAATTCTGCAACCTTCACGTATATTCTGCTTTCAAACCATCTTGAATTACAATTCCTCGATTCTATCATTTGGCAGTTTGGAGCTGCCGCTAAGCCGCTTATAAGGTGACTCTGCTGCCTGAATGATTGCATTGTTTGCAACTTCTGTGCATTTCTATAAAATTACTTAATAACAATTTTATAAATAATCTTTAAATTGTTCAATAAAGATATAGAAATATCGATAAAAACAGTATTTCAAACATAATGATTACTTGCATCCAATGCTTTTTTAGTCACACTTTAAATAATTTGGGTCAGCATTGCTGCCCAACACTGTTTGTTGAGCTTTAAGCTGCGGCAAACGCAGAAATGCCAACCAGCTATGCGCAGTGGGTGGATGCAGGCAGCCGCAGGGCGCGGTGCACGGATGCTGCTGCTAATGTTGCTACTGCTGTGCTATTGTTATATCTTTGTTGTTGTTGTTGTTATTGGTTGTTTCTGGTATCTGTAAAATTTCATTTATTGCACAATTCAAACATTAATTTAACATTTGATTTTATTTTTGGTAGTTATTTTGCCTGATTGCTATTTGATAATCATTCAACCATTGTTGTTGTTGCTACTGCCTTTGAGTTTTCTTTTCTTCCTTTGTATCTGCAACTTTGACTATATTCATTGTTCATAAATTGTTCAAATTTTAAACAAATTAAAAACGCCAACATTTATTGCCTTCACTCTGAAGTGTTGTTCACAGTAATTTTTTATGACTTAAATGCTGTTATAATGCGATAATCAGGCTTAAATGATAATTGCGATCTTTTGTGCTAGGAAATTAGAGCTGATTTTGATCGTTTTGAAAACTTATTTTTTGGTTAATAGAAATTATAACGTTATTATAAATTAATTTAGCAATAGACGTCCTTTCATAAGTAAAGCTAGTTTTAAAAATATCTCAGTCAACTTAAACTATTTATGAACGAGTTGCGATTAAATTTTGAGATATTTTAAGAAAATTGTATAAATGAAATATGTGACGTTAAAATGATGTGAGTTGTAAAAAATATATAGTATGTTTAAACGATGTATATTAATAACAAATTCAATCCTTGGAGGGGTTCTTAATATGAAGGTTTGTATAAATTGATATTTTGAATGTAATACTTATATGTATGGAATATTTTTAAACGTAATAAAAAACAATCCTTATAGTTACAAATAGCCAAGGTGAGAAACTGTTATTAATGAAGCGAATAAAATACTAGAAATAAATACTCGTTTCTTTTATATATGAAAAATGTATTAATTATAGAAATTATGAAACTAAACACAACTTTACCCAACACTGTACAGTGAACACAGCATGAACAACGTCAGGATTAAATAAAACATTTCGCGCTACATCAAGATAATGTCAGTCAAGCTCAATCTGTGATTGCATTCAATAGATTTAAGCCTATTGCTCAGTTAACTCTGCTAAAAGTTATGTCAGCTTTAAAGCACATAAAAGTTTATTGAACTTTCAGAGCTAAAGCAATAAAATTTAAATAAATAAAATCTTTAAAGAAACGACAAAACAAGAAATCAAGCTTATGAGCATATCAGAGACAAAAAACAAAGCTTAACGAAATAGCTACTTAAAAATTCAATTGTTAAGCTGCGATTTTTTGTTTTTACTTTTTTGAGATAAAATAAAAAAACAAATCACTTTAATTTCCAACAATCGAGTACAACAATAATAATGATGATGAAAAAATAAAGCTTTTATTATAATTACAAGACGTCAAAGCAATCAAGTTCAGGGTCAAACACGAGAACAGCAACAACAACAACATTGCAACATATTTATAAGCAAAATTTGCACGCTCCAGCTACTCAGCATGAGTCGCGACAAAACAAGCCGCATTCTAGATGAAATGCTGCAGAACAAAGAACCACATTTTTCTTAATTATTATCTCGGCTCTATTGTTTGCAATCAATTCCAAGAATAACTTTTGAAGCTTGCCAAAATTTTTGAACGACAGTGACAGCGACAGTTACGAGTACTGAACAGAATTAGAATTAATTATATTGCGCATGTGCATGATTTCCGCCATGCTTAAAATCACATTAAGTATTTTGCTTCAGGCTTATCTCTGGCACAATAGAACTCATCGCCAAACATTCACCCATGGCGTAACTTTAATTATAAACTTTAATATTTATGTATTTAGAATTTTTTGTAGTTTTTTGTGGATTTTTTTTTTTTAGTTAAATACATCGTTTAATTAATTATGTTTGCTTGTATGTGCTTTTGTATTTAATTTTAAAAACGTTTAATCAAAAACAGCTGCTGTCAATGGAAGAACTTGTTTGTAAACCTTTAGTATCTGTAGCAATTTACGTTAAATTACGACACATCTTACAGCGAGCTTCAAAAAAGCTGTGTTTATACGAGGTGCTAGTGTTGGAAAAGAAAAAGGTCGCCATACGTTATTTATAAACATTGATGTAGCCGGTCTTACTCAGGACTTTTTTTTAAATAGAGGAGAAATAAATAATAGATAACAGACACATTTGTTATTTATATAATTTTTTATTTGATTCAACATTCAATGAAAATAATCGTTTCAAATAAATTTAAAACTATATATTTTTTAATTAAAAGCATTAAATTGGATTTGACCATTTCAGCCCTAGAAAGAACTTTAACAAAAGCTTTATATGATCTCTTGTGTTGCGCGTTATTTAATATTTGTATACAAACGATCGATAACTTGAACTAAATGTTTCATGCTGACTTCGAACGACGTATTTATTTTTCTCAAAAAGCTCTACATGGCTTTATTTACTCTTTGAGGCTTGCCATTGTCTGCAGAGATGACAGAAATGTAACATATAACCGAACAAGTAGAGATCTTTAAGTGGTTAATGCATTCTTTAATGAATAGTCTACCGACTAAAAATTCCCATTTCATTATCGTTTAGATCAGTGGTGATCAACGCACGGTTCAAACAGCAACAAAGAGAGCTTTCCGAGCTCACAGCTTTACACTGAAACAAGATGTTGTTAAAAGCTCTAACAACATTTGGTGCAAGGAAATCTTGTCGAGTGTTGGTTTTTCAATATAATCATTTTTTTTTTTATTTTTGTGTGTGTTTTTCGCTATTGTAACATAGAAAACATTAAAAAAAAAGATACAGTAGTTTCGACTATGTCGTAACACAAGACGTAGAATTAGTCAATTCACTTTTGACGACATCTTTTTTAAAAACTATTTAGCAAAATATTTATTCCATACACCTGAGCATATAACCTTCAAAAGAGTGCCGGAGAGGGTTAATATGTATCACCGACCCCCATTACTTTTGCAAAAGCAACATTTTTGCCTTTGACACCTATTCCCTCCGACTACTCCTTAGGGGGGCTCCCTTACATATATTATGGTTTTTGTATATTTATTCCATACACCTGAGCATATTACCTTTAAGAGAGTGCCGGAGAGGGTTAATATGTATGATCGACCCCCATTACTTCTGCAAAAGAAACAATTTTCCGTAACACACCTATTCCGACCTCCGACCACTCCTTAGGGGGGCTCCCATACAAATTTTATGGTTTTTGTATATTTATTACATACACCTGAGCATATGACCTTCAAGAGAGTGCCGGAGAGGGTTAATATATAGGACTGATCCCCATTACTTTTTTAAAATCAACATTTTTGCCTTTGACACCTTTTCCCTCCGACCACTCCTTAGGGGGGCTCCCATACAAATTTTATGGTTTTGTGCCGGAAAGGGTTAATATGTATCACTGATCCCCATAACTTTTGCAAAAGGAGCATTTTTTCCTTTGACACCTATTCCCTCAGACCACTCCTTAGGGGGGCTCCCATACAAATTGTATGATTTTTGTTTATTTATTCCATACACCTGAGCATATGACCTTTAAGAGAGTGCCGGAGAGGGTTAATATGTATGACCGACCCCCATTACTTTTGCAAAATGAACATTTTTGCCTTGGACACCTATTTCCTCCGAGCACTCCTTAGGGGGGCTCCCATACAAATTTTATGGTTTTGTCGATAAAACCGGAAACTGTCGATAAATAGGTAGCAAGTTTAAGCAAACAAAAACATCAAATGTTGGCTTTATATTTCATGTAAGTGTGTAAAATTTATATAAGTTAGAGAGTTCTAACATGAATTTTTGTCGCATTGAGGATCAAGCAGGCCAACAAGTGCTAACATCAACATTGTACGATCAGTACTTTAGACCCACCAAAGGCTCAAAAAGTTATATAAATACCGACACCTGATCACTATCAACCACCCTACTTACCTCCGAGAATGACGTATTCTACGTCAAAAGGTAAAAGTAACGAATATAATGCATTATTGCTTTTCCTGAAACAATGCAAAATATTTAAGTACATTCATAAATAAAACAGCGAGCGACTCCTATACCACATGAGCGCTCAAAGCATACTGACTTGAAATTAAAAGCAAACTTTTACGCAGAAGAAAAAACAAACTTTTACGCAGTGTACAAATTCAGCGAGCCGATTGATACTTCGTGTGCAAAAGCTCAACAACACACGATGCCCGCGGGCTATGGGAAACCATGTAGTGAGCACTACTGGTTTAGATCCAATAATATCTGTTCTAATACAATTTCGACATATATAAAAGGTGTTAAAGCTGTTGAAGTGGTATTAGAAAGATTTCCTACTTTAGAGTTGGAATATAAATGGTGAGATTTTAAAATATTTTATTCTCTAGTTTGCTTAAATTTCATAACCTAATATCTGCATGTTTCATGCCAAATTGAAATTTTATACAATCCTTTTTAACAGGAGAAGGCGTTACAAATAAATTGTATAGCCCAACAAATGAATGGGCAGTATTACCACACTTAACATTGAAACCGATAAAATTTACACAAGCGTCTATTTTAAGCTCTCCTGAAAAATTGGTTTGGGAAGATAAAGTTCGTATAAAACATTCCTTTTCCTAAAAAACATCACATTACTTTCACTATTTCTGATCGCCTGTAATGCAATTACATCAATTAATGTGAATTTTTATTTTTAATTCAAAGGTTGTGGAGGATATCACTAAACAACTTGAATTGACTGAGGTAAACGCATAACACTTGCCTTATATTGCAATTCACATATTTCTAGAGGTTTTCGTCTTCCTTTAAGCATCCTTCACATATTTCACAATACTTCCCCTTATTTTTTACTAATCTATTGACCATTTTCGAATTCATGAGTTTTGTCTGAATAGGATCAACAACTGATTTCCTTAGTTCGAAAAGCTAAAACTAAAAGCATAAAAATAACCGTTTACTATAACTATCACATACTCAACCTACCATACATATCAAACTACACATATAATAACACATCCTTCCAAACACATCCATCATGCCATAATCGTCGAAACCATACCTTTCATATCAAATACTCATACAATTCCCGCCATACTCATCATACTAACTTGAATATAAAAATCACTTCAAGCCAAGTCATTCTTACTATTTCCATCATTTCATATCCAACATATCATACCCATCATACAACACCCACCATATTTTACCAACCCCATCATAATACCAATCCTATCATATCCTTCATACGATATTCATCACAACATACCCACCAAACTACAACCACGATAACATGCCCATTTTACTATCCTATCAAACAACACTTAACATTCCAAATCCTCAACACCTAACTCATCAAACTACAATTCTCCGACCATACAAATCATACGATACTCATCAGATCATTCAATCAAACTACACCTACTATATCATACCCATTATATCATCCCATCAAACTAAATCCATCATACTGTACCCATCATACGATACTCATCATACTATATCCCTCACACCATCCCCACAAAACAACACCACCATTTTATATCTATTTTACCATACCCATCATACTTTAATCCCAAGTATGACCTACACAGAGAGAAAAAAAAATGTATTCTATGCTTGAATCAAGCAAATGGGCTATCAGTTTACACTGAAATGTAAATTTCTCAATTTAAGTACTATTTTGCTAGAATTGAGCAAATTCAAAACCCATGATATTCAGAAAAAAATGTATAATTCAAGAAACATTTGCTTATTTTCAAGAATATTTCTTCTAGGTTCAAGTCAAATATTTGCTTGAAGTGAAAAAAATTTGCTTGATTCAAATAAAGAATTTGTTGAAAACTAAAATAATTTGCTTGATTTGAGAAATATATTTTCTTTGAATTGAGAACATCACATCAACATCAACATCAACATCAACATCAACATCAACATCAACATCAACATCAACATCAACATCAACATCAACATCAACATCAACATCAACATCAACATCAACATCAACATCAACATCAACATCAACATCAACATCAACATCAACATCAACATCAACATCAACATCAACATCAACATCAACATCAACATCAACATCAACATCAACATCAACATCAACATCAACATCAATATCAACATCAACATCAACATCAACATCAACATCAACATCAACATCAACATCAACATCAACATCAACATCAACATCAACATCAACATCAACATCAACATCAACATCAACATCAACATCAACAACAACATCAACATCAACATTAACACCAACAAAAACAACAACATCAACATCAACATCAACATCAACATCAACATCAACATCAACATCAACATCAACATCAACATCAACATCAACATCAACATCAACATCAACATTAACATCAACATCAGCATCAACATCAACATCAACATCAACATCAACATCAACATCAACATCAACAACAACATCAACATTAACACCAACAAAAACAACAACAACAACATCAACATCAACATCAACATCAACATCAACATCAACATCAACATCAACATCAACATCAACATCAACATCAACATCAACATCAACATCAACATCAACATCAACATCAACATCAACATCAACATCAACATCAACATCAACATCAACATCAACATCAACATCAACATCAACATCAACATCAACATCAACATCAACATCAACATCAACATCAACATCAACATCAACATCAACATCAACATCAACATCAACATCAACATCAACATCAACATCAACATCAACATCAACATCAACATCAACATCAACATCAACATCAACATCAGCATCAACATCAACATCAACATCAACATCAACATCAACATCAACATCAACATCAACATCAACATCAACATCAACATCAACATCAACATCAACATCAACATCAACATCAACATCAACATCAACATCAATATCAACATCAACATCAGCATCAACATCAACATCAACATCAACATCAACATCAACATCAACATCAACATCAACATCAACAACAACATCAACATTAACACCAACAAAAACAACAACAACAACATCAACATCAACATCAACATCAACATCAACATCAACATCAACATCAACATCAACATCAACATCAACATCAACATCAACATCAACATCAACATCAACATCAACATCAACATCAACATCAACATCAACATCAACATCAACATCAACATCAACATCAACATCAACATCAACATCAACATCAACATCAACATCAACATCAACATCAACATCAACATCAACATCAACATCAACATCAACATCAACATCAACATCAACATCAACATCAACATCAACATCAACATCAACATCAACATCAACATCAACATCAACATCAACATCAACATCAACATCAACATCAACATCAACATCAACATCAACATTAACATCAACATCAACATCAACATCAACATCAACATCAACATCAACATCAACATCAACATCAACATCAACATCAACATCAACATCAACATCAACATCAACATCAACATCAACATCAACATCAACAACAACATCAACATCAACATTAACACCAACAAAAACAACAACATCAACATCAACATCAACATCAACATCAACATCAACATCAACATCAACATCAACATCAACATCAACATCAACATCAACATCAACATCAACATTAACATCAACATCAACATCAACATCAACATCAACATCAACATCAACATCAACATCAACATCAACATCAATATCAACATCAACATCAACATCAGCATCAACATCAACATCAACATCAACATCAACATCAACATCAACATCAACAACAACATCAACATTAACACCAACAAAAACAACAACAACAACATCAACATCAACATCAACATCAACATCAACATCAACATCAACATCAACATCAGCATCAACATCAACATCAACATCAACATCAACATCAACATCAACATCAACATCAACATCAACATCAACATCAACATCAACATCAACATCAACATCAACATCAACATCAACATCAACATCAACATCAACATCAACATCAACATCAACATCAACATCAACATCAACATCAACATCAGCATCAACATCAACATCAACATCAACATCAACATCAACATCAACATCAACATCAACATCAACATCAACATCAACATCAACATCAACATCAACATCAACATCAACATCAACATCAACATCAACATCAACATCAATATCAACATCAACATCAGCATCAACATCAACATCAACATCAACATCAACATCAACATCAACATCAACATCAACATCAACAACAACATCAACATTAACACCAACAAAAACAACAACAACAACATCAACATCAACATCAACATCAACATCAACATCAACATCAACATCAACATCAACATCAACATCAACATCAACATCAACATCAACATCAACATCAACATCAACATCAACATCAACATCAACATCAACATCAACATCAACATCAACATCAACATCAACATCAACATCAACATCAACATCAACATCAACATCAACATCAACATCAACATCAACATCAACATCAACATCAACATCAACATCAACATCAACATCAACATCAACATCAACATCAACATCAACATCAACATCAACATCAATATCAACATCAACATCAACATCAGCATCAACAGCAACATCAACATCAACATTAACACCAACAAAAACAACAACATCAACATCAACATCAACATCAACATCAACATCAACATCAACATCAACATCAACATCAACATCAACATCAACATCAACATCAACATCAACATCAACATCTACATCAACATCAACATCAACATCAACATCAACATCAACATCAACATCAATATCAACATCAACATCAACATCAACATCAACATCAACATCAACATCAACATCAACATCAACATCAACATCAACATCAACATCAACATCAACATCAACATCAACATCAACATCAACAACAACATCAACATCAACATTAACACCAACAAAAACAACAACATCAACATCAACATCAACATCAACATCAACATCAACATCAACATCAACATCAACATCAACATCAACATCAACATCAACATCAACATCAACATCAACATCAACATCAACATCAACATCAACATCAACATCAACATCAACATCAACATCAACATCAACATCAACATTAACATCAACATCAACATCAACATCAACATCAACATCAACATCAACATCAACATCAACATCAACATCAACATCAACATCAACATCAACATCAACATCAACATCAACATCAATATCAACATCAACATCAACATCAACATCAGCATCAACATCAACATCAACATCAACATCAACATCAACATCAACAACAACATCAACATTAACACCAACAAAAACAACAACAACAACATCAACATCAACATCAACATCAACATCAACATCAACATCAACATCAGCATCAACATCAACATCAACATCAACATCAACATCAACATCAACATCAACATCAACATCAACATCAACATCAACATCAACATCAACATCAACATCAACATCAACATCAACATCAACATCAACATCAACATCAACATCAACATCAACATCAACATCAACATCAACATCAACATCAACATCAACATCAACATCAACATCAACATCAGCATCAACATCAACATCAACATCAACATCAACATCAAAATCAACATCAACATCAACATCAACATCAACATCAACATCAACATCAACATCAACATCAACATCAACATCAACATCAACATCAACATTAACATCAACATCAACATCAACATCAACATCAACATCAACATCAACATCAACATCAACATCAACAACAACATCAACATCAACATTAACACCAACAAAAACAACAACATCAACATCAACATCAACATCAACATCAACATCAACATCAACATCAACATCAACATCAACATCAACATCAACATCAACATCAACATCAACATCAACATCAACATCAACATCAACATCAACATCAACATCAACATCAACATCAACATCAACATCAACATCAACATCAACATCAATATCAACATCAACATCAACATCAACATCAACATCAACATCAACATCAACATCAACATCAACATCAACATCAACATCAACATCAACATCAACATCAACATCAACATCAACAACAACATCAACATCAACATTAACACCAACAAAAACAACAACATCAACATCAACATCAACATCAACATCAACATCAACATCAACATCAACATCAACATCAACATCAACATCAACATCAACATCAACATCAACATCAACATCAACATCAACATCAACACCAACATCAACATCAACATCAACATCAACATCAACATCAACATCAACATCAACATCAACATCAACAACAACATCAACATCAACAACAACATCAACATTAACACCAACAAAAACAACAACAACAACATCAACATCAACATCAACATCAACATCAACATCAAAATCAACATCAACATCAACATCAACATCAACATCAACATCAACATCAATATCAACATCAACATCAACATCAACATCAACATCAACATCAACATCAACATCAACATCAACATCAACATCAACAACAACATCAACATCAACATTAACACCAACAAAAACAACAACATCAACATCAACATCAACATCAACATCAACATTAACACCAACAAAAACAACAACAACAACATCAACATCAACATCAACATCAACATCAACATCAACATCAACATCAACATCAACATCAACATCAACATCAACATCAACATCAACATCAACATCAACATCAACATCAACATCAACATCAACATCAACATCAACATCAACATCAACATCAACATCAACATCAACATCAACATCAACATCAACATCAACATCAACATCAACATCAACATCAACATCAACATCAACATCAACATCAACATCAACATCAACATCAACATCAACATCAACATCAACATCAACATCAACATCAACATCAACATCAACATCAACATCAACATCAACATCAACATCAACATCAATATCAACATCAACATCAACATCAACATCAACATCAACATCAACATCAACAGCAACATCAACATCAACATCAACATCAACATCAACATCAACATCAACATCAACATCAACATCAACATCAACATCAACATCAACATCAACATCAACATCAACATCAACATCAACATCAACATCAACATCAACATCAACATCAACAATCAACATCAACATCAACATCAACATCAACATCAACATCAACATCAACAGCAACATCAACATCAACATCAACATCAACATCAACATCAACATCAACATCAACATCAACATCAACATCAACATCAACATCAACATCAACATCAATATCAACATCAACATCAACATCAGCATCAACAGCAACATCAACATCAACATCAACATCAACAACAACATCAACATCAACATTAACACCAACAAAAACAACAACAACAACATCAACATCAACATCAACATCAACATCAACATCAACAACAACATCAACATCAACATTAACACCAACAAAAACAACAACAACAACATCAACATCAACATCATCATCAACATCAACATCAACATCAACATCAACATCAACATCAACAGCAACATCAACATCAACATCAACATCAACATCAACATCAACATCAACATCAACATCAACATCAACATCAACATCAACATCAACATCAACATCAACATCAACATCAACATCAACATCAACATATACATCAACATCAACATCAACATCAACATCAACATCAACATCAACATCAACATCAATATCAACATCAACATCAACATCAACATCAACATCAACATCAACAGCAACATCAACATCAACATCAACATCAACATCAACATCAACATCAACATCAACATCAACATCAACATCAACATCAACACCAACAAGAACAACAACAACAACATCAAAATCAACATCAAAATCAACATCAGCATCAACATCAACATTAACATCAACACCAACATCAACATTAATACCAACGAAAACAACAAAATCAACAACAACAACAACGACAACAAGAAACATCATCACGTCAAAACCTACAGGTGTTTCCACGACACAACCAACTCCTTTTTTTTTATTTCACCTCAAAAAACGCTAAAAATTCGGGCTTCTAGACTAGAATACTGCCTTAAAAATCTGTGTTACACCTAAATCATACAACACCTATTATACAAAATCCAACATACCCTTCCCATCTAACTACAACTATAATTCAATACCCATTATACTATTCCCAACATATGATACGTATTAACCTATTCAATCAAACTATAGTCGTCAAACCATACGCATCAAAATACACCCACCATACTATATCCATTATACCATACTCACTATACGAAATTCATCATATTAAGCCATATCATTAAATATCCTTCATGCCAAATCCTTCATCACTTGCTCATCAAACTACACCTGTCACCCAACATACAATGCCTGTGGTACTATATAAATCATATCATACCCATCACACCATGTCATCGAAGAACATTTATGATTTCAAATCTGTTATATCAAATAGTATTCATACTATACCATATCCATCTTACCATAACCATCATCTCATATTTTTCATACCAGACTCAACATACTACACTTATACTTTACCATTATGTATTCTTTAAGTATACGTTCAAGTTTTGTTGTGCTTATTTTGTTGTTATTAAATGTTTTACACAAATTTTCAAGAAGTTTTGAGCCTATTAGCTTTATGACGACTCCGAAGAGCTGATGTGCAGATGCAAAAAGGATTACATGTAATTTATTTACTCTCTGCAGCAGGGCCGTAGCCCATAGAATTTTCGTTTGGGGAGGAAGAGGGTTTGATATCGAAAAAATAAAACCAAAATCGAAGAATGATCCGAAATGTATGTAGTTTTGTTTCTTTTTCGACCCTATGAGGGTTTAACTCCAAACTCCTATTGTATTTTTGATTAAGAAAATTATTCTACTGAATTTTACATCGGCTTTTGTGGAGCTTAGAAGGGAAAGCATGGGGCGTGGTAAAAAACTATTCTATTTCTACTCAACAGCTTAGTTTTCTACAGCGATCAAACAAACAAACTTATAAACTGAAAATTATTTTTATTAATAAGGATTATTTATACTACACGTATTTATGCTGTATTGCATTCAATGTTAATTTTATGCAGATTTTCTAGCTAGTTACTTTCAATGTAAATTGTTGCCAATATTGTTTATGACAACTATCAACATGTTGCTGTATTTGATTGAGGTGGTTTATTTAAATCTTGTTGTGATTGGCATGATTGCATATTATTATTTTCTTCTTGTTGTTCTTATTATAAGTTTTGTTTTTACTGGTGTCTCATAATTAATAATTTTTAGCTTAAAATAAAACAACAATAAATTTACCCAATTTTTTATGCAAATATTGTGAGATTTTCACCTAAAGCATTTGCTTAAATTTATTTGCACCTTAAAAGCTAACACTTAAATAAATAATAAAAATTCGAAATTACCAATTATGAGCTTGTTATATATATTTATTCGTCATATTAACGTCATTCTGTGTTCACCATTTATTAAACGCAAATAAATAAAACTGACCAAAACAAAAACTCAACGAGCTCAACAAATAAGGCAAGTTAGGCCAGTAAGGAAAATATTTTTTTTCAATTACTTAACGACACTTCCTTTGTCACATCGATGACATTGAGTGTTTTGTGTGCTTGTACTTTCATTAGCGCTAAATTATCTCCTTCAGCCCAGCGTAGGCCATAAATTACATCTAATTAACATAGTGCTTATATTTTACAATGCATACATTTTATTGCTACAATTTATTGTTACAATTTATTTCTTAAGTGACACTTTTGCATTTTATTTATGTTTTCTTAAGTAATTTCACAAGTCTTTACGGGAAGGTGTGAAAAAGCTGGAGCCTAACTTAAAACTAAACACTTTAAACAGATGTCAGAACAAACAAACAAACGAGTTTGTCGCTTAAGTCTTTTGTTTGTAAGCGCAATAAGTTATTGATTATTGCCTTAATTGTTATGGAATTGAACAATTTAATCAGATTTATTGTCAAAAGTTGAATTGTTAGAAATTGATTATTTTAAAAAAATTTTAAATAAGAAAAAAATTAAGTCACAAAACTCGGATTTTTGCATGAATCACCGTCATATCCATGTTTTCCAAGACGCAACCAGAGAACAAATGGGGCTGCTGTTGGGCCACTTGCTGCAGTTCTTGGGTCAGTGTGGACATGGAGAGGTAGGGACATGATTGCTGCGATGAATTGAGATGCAAATTCAACACAACAGTTGAAATCTCCTTGACTACGGACCTAGCTTGTTCCGTAGTTGAGCTTGTTTTCAAGAGCAGATGGGCAAGGATTAAATCATTCTTCAAGATTGACAGAGATTGAAAATTGGCAAATATTTCTGACTATGTTGAATACAAAAAGACTGGGTGCACTCCAAAGATAAAATTTTGTACTCGACCTTTATGGTAATTGCGTTCACTTTTTGTTAAAGAAAAGATTAAAATATGAAAACATAAAAATATAAAAATATAAAAATTTACAAAATATAAAAATATAAAAATATAAAAATATAAAAATATAAAAATACAAAAATATAAAAATATAAAAATATAAAAATATAAAAATATAAAAATATAAAAATATAAAAATATAAAAATATAAAAATATAAAAATATAAAAATATAAAAATATAAAAATATAAAAAAAAAATAAAAATACAAAAATATAAAAATATAAATATATAAAACTATAAAAATATACAAGTATAAAAATATAAAAATATAAAAATATAAAAATATAAAAATATAAAAATATAAAAATATAAAAAAAATAAAAATACAACAATATAAAAATATATATATATAAAACTATAAAAATATAAAAATATAAAAATATAAAAATATATAAATATAAAAATATAAAAATATAAAAATATAAAAATATAAAAATATGAAAATATAAAAATAAAAAAATATAAAAATATAAAATATAAAAATATAAAAATATTAAAATATAAAAATATAAAAATATAAAAATATAAAAATATAAAAATATAAAAATATAAAAATATGAAAATATAAAAATATGAAAATATAAAAATATAAAAAAATAAAAATACAAAAATATAAAAATATAAAACTATACAAATATAAAAATATAAAAATATAAAAATATAAAAATATAAAAATATAAAAATATAAAAATTTGAAAATATAAAAATTTAGAAATATAAAAATATAAAAATATAAAAATATAAAAATATATAAATATAAAAATATAAAAATATAAAAATATAAAAATATAAAAATATAAAAATATAAAAATATAAAAATATAAAAATATAAAAATATAAAAATATAAAAATATAAAAATATAAAAATATAAAAATATAAAAATATAAAAATATAAATATATAAAAAAATATAAAAATACAAAAATATAAAAATATAAATATATAAAACTATAAAAATATAAAAATATAAAAATATAAAAATATAAAAATATAAAAATATAAAAATAATAAAATATAAAAATATAAAATATAAAATATAAAAATATAAAAACATAAAAATATAAAAATATAAAAATATAAAAATATAAAAATATAAAAATATAAAAATATAAAAATATAAAAATATAAAAATATAAAAATATAAAAATATAAATATATAAAAAAATATAAAAATACAAAAATATAAAAATATAAAAATATAAAAATATTAAAATATAAAAATGAAAAAAATATAAAAATATAAAAATATAAAAATACAAAAATATGAAAATATAAAAATATAAAAATATAAAATTTATACCTAAACATAAACATTTCCTTGAACAGCAGAAAAATGTAATAACATAAGACCTTCTTTAGATATGCAAGGTGGGGCAAAAGTAATCATCCAATGTTCGTTTTCTGTAATTTTTTTTTTAACGAAAAACTTTGATTTTGCTTGTGATATTTGTTTATTTAATCCGTTAGAATTTATTCATCAAGTTGAGAAAATGATATTGGCCAAGTGGCTGCCGCCAGAGTTGATGACCATCCGAGCTCGTTTTTCCAACACTTTTGCCAGAACTTCGGGCGACAGGTTCTCGCATTCTTGGCGAATATTCTCCTTAAGAGCTTGAAGAGTCTGAGGCTTGTTGACGTACACTTACTACCTAAAAAAACCCCATAAAAAGCCGTCTGGGGCGGTTAAATCGCTTGATCTGGCCGGCCAGTGCAAATCACCAAAACGAAAGATTAAGCGTCCCGGAAATGCTTCCTTCAGAATATTGGTTGTGGCTCGAGCAGTGTGCACCGTTCTACCGTCCTGTTGGAACCACATTTTCTCCAGTCTCAATTCATCCAATTGAGGAAGAAAAAATTTGGTAATCATGGCTCTGTAGAGCGCGCCGTCCACAGTTGTCGTTCGGCCCACGGCGCACAGTGTTCTGTTTGGCCTATTTGGACGGAGATAAATCTATAACTCGAGTTGTAAGGCACCGAATGATTCAAAATTTTGGACTTAAGCTTTCGAGAAGCATATCTTCCTTACGTCCGATAGTCTTAGTGGAACCAAAGTTGCAAAAATTTGTATGGGAAAAGTACACGCAAAGAAAAAAAACGTTTATCGCCAGTTTGCCGCAAACGAGCTTCGTTTGTCGTGCTTGAAATCGTTATTTGCAAACGTTTCAACAGTTGTCATAATAACAGTTCAGTTGCGAGAAACGCGTCATATAGTTGCAGGAAATTGATTTCGTTTGTGACAAACGCGATTTTTAAATTGCAGCAATTGAAAACTTCGTTTTTCCCAACTGAAAATTTTGTTTATTTTTCCCTTATAAACATAACGCTTATAGTTTAGAATTACTTTTTGGACATATTGTTACTACACTAAGGGAAATAACACGTATTAACATTATCCACGCCTGAGTATTAATTTTATTTTAATATTTACGTGGACAAATCAAATATTTTCCTAACAACACGTTTTTTCCCGTATTTAAATTTTATTTATACCACACACCTACACACACATTCCATACAGCTGAAATAGCCGACAAGCAGCAACAGCATCGCACTCTGTTCCTGCAGTTATTTCTTGCAGTTGCAGGTTTCTTATAGTTCTCGTTTAGTTTGTGTTGCAAGGGTAATATAGCATGGATTTTTGGTCAATATGATTTGTGAGTGCGATAGGTGATGGGTGCAATGATGAATTTATGTAGGGTGGAGTGACAACTCGATATTTTCTCAAAAATATTTTGCAGCGGTTGTCACTTACCTGCATATTTGCTTCATACTTTTTCTTACTTTTTCTTCCTCTTTTCTTCCTCGTTTATTCCTCCTCTTCAACTTAAATATGTTATTTTTTAAATTCAATATTTTTATATAAATTTTCTTTAAATGCAATAGTTTTATTTTCAAATAGCAAAAAGATATTTAAAAAAATTCGTGCATAATTTTAATATAATTTTTATGAATTCTGTTTAAATATTTAAATATTTTATTTTATTAAAAAGTATTTAAATAAATTTTAAATATTTACGTAGTCGATTTATGCAAATGCGTTATTGGTGCAAAATTGACTCGCTTTCTGGATAAATTAAAAAAGTTTTTGGATAAATTTAATATTTTTTCTCTTAGTGTATATAAGAAAATTGGTAGTTGGCTTAATACGCGGACGGAGATAGCAACGGAGGTGCAATCCATAACAAGACGGACGGACATAAAGAGAAAGATTATTAATATAATAAATAATAATGACCGAAATAGCTTGCGGTATATATATATATGATATATTTTTAAGTTGTGCCAACTAAATATTCGTTTACGGCAAATACAGCTCCCAAACGAAGTATAGTTGGTGAATTTTTCAGTTGTGGTAAACGTAAAATTTCTTTGCGTGTAGCCTTTTCGCTTTCCTACATAACGATTTCCCCAGGTTCCCCCGTAGAGCACTTTTTGAAAACAAAAAAAAAAAAAATAAATAACTGGCCATTTCAGCCCTTGAAAGGACTTTGACCTAGCTTCTTATGATCAATTGTGCTGTGCGTGTTATTAATTTTGTACACAATTGACCGAGAACCGGACCTACATGCTTAACGCCGACTCCGAACGGCGATGAACGCAATGTTCTCGTTCTCAAGAAGCTTTACAGGGCATTTTGATTACTCTCTGAGGTTTGCCATTGTCTGCAAAGAGGTGGCGGCCGTACAGAAAAATTATTTTAATTCAAATAAATTTCTGTCGCTGCTGGGGTTCGAACCTGGGTCTCCAAAGTTCGTTGACAAGCGGCCACGCACTTTAACCAACTACGCCACGGACGCCACTTAATTAAAAAAAAAATATAAATTTTGTATTTAAATTTATTTTTATTTTTATATTAAATGGAACATTTTAAATGTCTGTACTTTGTCTAGGTCTTGAAATTTTTACTTACATAAGCTTATTATGGCTGTTTGTAAAATCGAAAGTTATTAGGTTGTTCATGACGGTACATCATATTTATTTTTAATTATTTTATGCAGTACCAAATTGTAACCTCTTTGGCCGTCCCACATAGGAGTATTTCATCGGTTTAGACGGCCAAAATTATTTTACTAGGTAAACAGTTTCTAATCATGTATGTTTTTCGATTTTTGATATCCTTTACCTTGTACGACCATTGGGTCATATTGACCTACCCCAAATTTTTTTGTAGTTGAACATTAAAACCGTTTTGTTGCAACAATATTATTAATTGATATTTGTTCACTGATTTTTTTTTTCCTTAACCCTGTGAGAACAATGGGTCATATATGAGACCTTAAACTAGATCTTTAACTATTTTTTATATAGCAGAAATGATGTCTGCTTTCAGTTTTTTACTTTTCTTGACCTTCTATCGGTCTTGGGTCATATATGACCCAAGTGATATTTGTTTTAAGTGGCATTCTATTTTTTGAAAAACAAATTATTTAGATGCTTTGGAATTCGCAAAAATAAATTGCTTGCAAGATAAAATCGAAGGTATCATATCAAACTGATCTGTTGTTTGCAAAAACATAGCTAAAGGGTTATTTATCGGATATTTAAACTTACCTGATTCTTGAAATTCCTAGAACTATATGTAATTTAAGGAAATAATTTAATTTTATATTGTTTAATAAAAAGCACAAATAAAAACGTTCGTTTTTTTTAAGTGTTGGGTAAGAAAAGGGTAAGGGTAAGTACGAAATACTATTAACTCTGTTAAGTAAGCATATATTTGACGTCTACTTATAAATTCGATTCGATTATAGCTTATTTCGTTTCTAAGATATATCGTAAAATGTGTTTAAGTTGTATGGGAGCTACCACGCCCACTTGTCTGATTGAGCCTTAATTTTGAAGATTGTTTAGAAATTACATAACTGACGTCTACTATTGATTTCGATATTGTAACTTATTTCGTTTCTAAGGTATAGCGTAAAATGGTTTTACTTTGTATGGGAGCTGTCACGCCCACTTGTAGAAAGTTTCTTAAATGCTTTTTTTTTGTTCTTTCCTATACCTTAATCACCGAAAGCTATCAAAAAAATCTACAAAATAATTTTCTCCGTCTAACTTGTATGAAACGAAACACTGTGCGGCGAACTCAAAAAAAAATGGCCTGATAACTGCTCCAGCACACCATGCAGTAACTTTTAACGACTGTGATGGTTATTCGTGGGTGATACACGAATTTTTGGTGCCCCAAAAACGGTTATTTTGTTTATTCACGTAACCGCAAAGATGGAAATGCGCCTCATCGCTCATGATAATTGTCGATGAAAAATCGTCTACCTCTTCGTTGAGATTCAGGATGGCTTGAGGGTAGGTTACACGTGGTTGGCAGTCAACAGCTAACAGCTGATGCACTGTATGTACTTTGTAGGGGAACATCTTTAAATCTTTTACCAAAGTTCTTGGTAGGGACCGCCGGCTAATTGCTCAATTGCGTGGCACGTCGTCTTGTCGATGTTCCGGGCTTTCCTTAGACATCTTGGGCGAACAGCAGCGATATTCCCAGCAGAACGGCTGCTCCGGGGCCGGCCACCCTAAGGAAGATCTCGTGTTGTTCCAGTCTCTTCAAAGTGAGTTGCCAAACGCCACAGTATTTGTCCAGTTGGTGACGGCTAATTGTTGCGCAAAAAAATGGAAACAATTATTCCGCGTTCTTGCGGAAACCTATTCATGGCTTGTCGATTTGTATTCTGCGTTTGTTTACTTCACAAATGTTAAAACCGAACTGACATTTGGCGCAATTTGCAAAAGTTATAGGGTGTTCCAATAGTGTGATTACTTTTGCCCCACCTTGTAAAGTTAAAGTTTTTGTTTTTTAAATTTTTTATCGTAGACTTTTAACAAAAACTAAAATTTAGGCCTAATAAAGAAAACACTTAAAATATTTTGTTAATTTATTAACTTTTACATACTGGCGTAGCAAAAAAAAATAATTTAAAATAAAATTACTTGGCACAAGCCAATCATCAGCAAGCATGTAATGCATGGCAAATACAACAAAGTAAGACACATACACGCTAGTATTTATATTCAACAATTAAAATGACAAACAAAGCAGCCACTCAAAGTCAACAACAGACAATGACCCAGAAATGCATTTGTGTGCAGACAACCGCAATATTTTCCTTAAAGCTATTAAATGTTTTAAGCAGCATTTGTTGGCAGATGACTAAAGGCAAAAAACAGCATGAAGCATTTGTTTTAAACAATTTTTTATGACGAGTTTTGCATGCTAAAGCAAACATAAGAATATTAAATAATTTAACGTGATTTTCCACAATTTATTTTAAGTAAACAAAATAAAATTTAATTTTAAGGTAATTATTAAGAAATAAATTATTTAATTTTTATAAGACTTTGTACTTTTTTATTTATTTCAAAAATATGCATTTTGAAACTTAATTTTATCAATAAAACAGTTAAAACGGAAACTTTTGTTTATTTATGTTACCTGTGGTCATTGGTAACATTCTTGCGTCCATGCTTTATGAGCACCTTAAGCAAGAGAAACAAAAGACTTAGGAAACAAGCTTGTTCAGCTTCATGAGAATTAAAGACGGTTGCATCATAACAACTAATGCTGCACAGATACAAATCGGTAGTAGTTGTTAGATTGAACATTTTTAATTGTTACAACAAATATAAACTATTTCATAGACGGCAAACAAGAAACTCAAACATTCAAGCCTGCATGCCAAGAATTGCATGCATTGCCACATAACAAAAAAAAAATGTGATTTCTTTTAAGGTTGTGCTTAATTCAATAATTACTTGTAAGCCAAGAAAATCTTGTTAAATAAGCTATAAACAAACAAATTGTAGGCGTTTTAAAGCAGCAATAAAAGTATTTTTTAAGCAGACAAGCAGACAACTGGCAGCCGACTGGTTTGGTTGCAGCAGCGTAAAAGATGACAACAACTAAAGTAATTTATGTCATGCACGTACATATTTTATGATCAACAGCAATAACTTAATTTTATCAAAAATTATGTGTTGACCACGCCCACTACCAAGGCGCGACTATTAAAAAGCAAATCCATGGCAAATGCTTTAAATGCATCGTGCAACAAGCAACGAGCAAATAATAGAGCCAGAGGTCAACAATTGAATTGCAGTCGTGCAAGAGTTAAATCATCTGCTTTATGTTCGCGTTAAGAAGCTATTGCAATACGAAAATGTTGAGCAATAAATCAGCATCTGTTTAAAATTGCCAATTCATATTTTTTATTTTTTTTTTTTTATATAGATATTTGAATTGATTGCAAGCATTTTAGAAGCAGTATAAAAAAAAAAATTAGCCAAGGAAATAAATTTTTAATATAAGTGATTATGTTGTTTGAGCTTTCAGCAGAATGACGGACAACTCAATAAGCCTCAAGCAAAAAGCTTATTGGGAAAAAAATCCGAATAATGCTTTTTTATCATAAACAAACTGAATTTTATTCAAAGAAATGTCTGGCTGCTGTGATTGAATGGAAAAATTTGCAATTAGTTTTGGCTAAGAGCAGGTAGTTACTTTATTTGCTGAACGCTGAGAGCGAATAAATATTTATTTATTCTAAATTAAAAGCAAATAACTTTTATCATTCAATATTAAGCTATTTTTGAGTGCAAAATGAAAAACAATGGGCAGCAGATTTAAAATCAAGTTAATCTCTATAAGGCTCCAGCAATGATTTAAAAAAAAAATACACTCCAAAAATTAACATTTTCACATTCCTATACCAACCATTGACACACATTTCTATACCAGCCAAAACTTTGCAGTTCAAAACAAAAGACTTAAGCAACGAACTTATCTCAAAGGCGCAAAGCATGCACGAACGCATAGCTAAGGATAATTTTTCTATTTCTCAGTAATTTTATTAAACTGTTTTGCCATTTACGCCATCAATAACTCATTTCTGATTTGTTCTTCTCAAAAATTATTATGAAAAAAAAACTAACTCCAGCTCACTGTGACCAATTAATGCGTAAAATAACCACGAAAGTTCAAAGACATTTATTGCTCCACGGAACTAAATCTATAATTTCCGGGTTAATGAAGATGCCTCACCACAACGAATTTGTAGAATGTTTGGTACATGCTTTCGCATTGAACGTCTCTCAAAAGCTATGCAAATAATTTTTTTTTAGCTTAAGTAAAGACAATGCATAATAATTATAATTTGGTTGCTTCTTACTGTCAGTTGAGCAACAGCAGCTGATTTGCTGACTAGCTGACTAATTGAAGTGATCAACTAAAAAAACAAAAAAAAAAAAAATGCAATGAGTAATGAGCTTAAACAACCTTGAATTAAAATGGTAATCAATCAAAGATATACCATAAAACTTGAGTGGTTTATTGAAAGCAATAAAACGAATATGTCTGTATTTGCATTGCATTAAATATGCTAAGAGGCAAAATTGTTTGCTTAAGAACAATTCGTTTTATTTAAAAATAAATGCATTTCTATTTCAGTCATCAAGTAACTTAAACGGAGAGAATATTAAATAGCTTAAATGAAGTAACAAATTTTAAAAGAATAAGATAAAAATATTCGACTATGTCGTAACACAAGACGTAGAATTATTCCATTTGCTTTTGATGACATCTTTTTTAAAAAATCCATTTTGTATGGGGGCTCCCATAAAAATTTTATGATTTTTATATATTTATTCCATACACTTGTACAGATGACCTTTAAGGGAGTACCGGAGAGGGTTAATATGCATGACCGACCCCCATTACTTTTGCAAAAGGAACATTTTTTCCTAAGACACCTATTCCCTCCAACCACTCCGTAGGGGGGCTTCCATACAAATTTAGTGATTTTTGTATATTTATTCTATACACCTGCGCATATGACCTTTAAGAGAGTGCCGGAGAGGGTTAATTTGTATGGCTAACCCCCATTACTTCTGCAAAAGGAACATTTTTTCCTAAGACACCTATTCTCTCCGACCACTCCTTAGGGGGGCTCCTATACAAATTTTATGATTTTTGTGTATTTATTCCATACACCTGCACAGATGACCTTTAAGGGACTGCCGGAGAAGGTTAATATGCATGACCGACCCCCATTACTTCTGCTAAAGAAACATTTTTCCTTAGACACCTAAATAACAAATTGAGTACTCTCGAGTTGCAAAACATGTCCCGGAACTATATAGTTCCGCAGTTCCCTTTGATTGAATGGAACTCATGCAACTCATATACAACAGATACAAGAACCATGCGCAAAGCAAACGAAAACATCAAATGTTGGCTTTATATTGCATGTAATTGTGTAAAATTTATATAAGTTAGAGAGTTCAAACATGAATTTTTCTCCCAGTGAGGATCAAGCAGACCAACAAGTGCTAACATCAACATTGTACGATCAGTACTTTAGGCACATCAAAGGGTCAAAGTGTGATCTAAAAACGCTATCAACCGCCGCTTGATCACTATCAACCGCCCTACTAACCTCCGAGAATGACGTATTCTACGTCAAAAAATAATGAAGCACCAAGTTCTAAATTCTCTTTATATTTGTAGAATAATTTTTTGTAAATATTTGTTGTTACATATCTTTAACATATTCAGTGACCCGGATTTCATCATACGCAACGCAACTAAAAAAGCTGGCCTTAATGACAGAGACCCTTGGCATAAAGTGACATTGTTCAAAACCAGCTGTGAAGTATAGGGACGGTTAGTCAATGAATACAAATTATTATTAATCATTTGACTTTAACGTTGGACTACAACAACTAATGAATATTGTTGATGATAGCTATGGTGTGTGCAGGCTTTATAAATCACTCATTAAGGACTGCGCTTGCCATAGTATTTTAAAACTAAGGCACATGGTTGAATAAATAAGGTTGTCGCATGGGTGTGAGCGAGTTCCCATAAATGTCAAATCGAAGTTGACAGCTCATACAAAATCTGAAAACGAAAATTGATAACATGAAAAGCCGATGAAGTTGTTGTTGTTGCTTTGCATTGATTTTGACAATTATGGGTACTGAGAAGAGATTACAATCAGCCACGAGACAACCTTATTTAATCAACCATGCCAAGGCATTTTTTTGGAAAACAAGGAAACAATAGGGAATGTAAAGGAAACAACAAACCTTGCGAACGTTTGTTACTTTATTCGAAAAAGATTAGTATAATTTATATTAGGAAATCGAAAATAAAATTACTTATAATGACGGCGGGATTATCTTTTAAGCAGCCCTACAAATTGAAATAGATTTCATATTGGCGACAGCAACATTATAGCCATGTCTCTACTATAATACCACAAAGTTGTATTAAAAAAAGAAATGGCTGCATAAAAATTTATAGCAATATCTTTATATAGCCCTTCAAATTTGAAATAGACCTAAATTGGCAATAGCAACATTTTTGCAATGAAGCCATGTTGCTGCTACAAAGCCACAAATTTCTTCTCCACAAGAAATGCATGTATATAAATGTTGACAGGTATTGTAATGTTGCTGTCGCAGCCAAAGTGTTATTACTTTATTAGATTAGACGTGTTAGCAACATTACAAAACGTCGCGTATAGATAAGACTCTAACAATCCCCAAGGAAATAATGCATTGTAATGTTTGTTGGTCTTAAAATTAGATATATTTTGATATTGGCAGGATCGTTATTTTTACTGATATATATACGATCCTTTCGCAGGCAAAGTGTTTTAGCCTAAACAGATTAAACGTGAGAGCAACATTACGACACGTCGTAAAGGGAGATATTGTAAAGTGATGTGTGTTTTGTTCATTGATTATTTTAAACGCAGCAGTGACGATAGAAAATGCTACAAAAGCCTAAATAAATCCTGAGGAAATGAGTAAATTTAATTTTTGTTTTTTTTTTTTTTTGCCCTTCAAACTAGAAAATGATTTATTTTGGTGACATCAGCATTATTGCAATGAAGCCATGTCGCTACTACAATACCACAAAACTAACCTCAATAAGAAATACATGCAAATTTTAAGATATTTCATTATGTTGCAGTCGCAGGCAGAATGTTAACGCCTGGAGAGATTTTATTTGGTGGCAGCAACATTACGACAAGTCGTAACGACAGAAATGGGAGATATCGTTTGTTGTTAATGCGTCAGCGACTAGATGGACTGCTACTAAAACGTTAACCACTAAGGAAATGAGTCGATTTCATGTTAGTCGCCCTTCAAATAACAAATAGATTTAAATTGGCGACAGCAGCAATGTTGCAGTAAAGAATGTCGCTACTGCAAAGCGACAAACTTTTTTTCTATGTAAACAAATGCATGTTATGCATATAAATGAATTTTGTTTGCACAAGTGCTTTTGTTTGCACAAAATAACTTTGTTTGATAACTACTTAAAATAATTCTATTAATCATAAAAATTACACCAAAACTGAATTATTGAGAGTAGTTTTTTTTATATAGAGTTTATAAATGGCCTCAGGAAAATTTGGTACCATTGTTCAAGTAGAACATTTTTCAAGGGAAGAATCCCTTTAATCTATTTCATTGATTCAAGCATAACCAAAAGAGTTATTTCATGTTAAAAATATACATTTTTAACCCTTTAAACCCAAAATTAGACCTGGTGGTGTCAAACATTTCACACTTCGTTGATGATCATTTTTTGATCTAAATAAACTAAGTACGAAATTGAATTGAAAACAAATTTGAGCTTTAGGCCAAGTATGTTAACAACAAGACAACATTAAGACAGAAAATCCGAATGCGTTTAACGTAGTCACCTGCTTGACGGCTTAATTCTACGGTGCTCCAAGCACGGGACCAAAACATTGCGTCGGCCTGCTCCCCTTTGATTATTCAAAGGTACCAAATTAGCTCCATGTTGTGATGACATGTCGCAACCCTTGGTTTGGGTGGAAGCCTATCTTACATCTCTTCCGTACTAAAGGGTACAGCACCCGAGTTGAGAATGCAACTGCATACTAACCAAGATTGCTCTATCCGTGATATAGGTAGTAAACCACAGTCACCACGATTCTCCCCGAAGGTCCATACCCAATCTGTCGGTTTGATATATGGCAAGGGCCACCCACTCCCCGTGGTACCAGTTTTTAAGTCTTCGGTCGGACTTCGTAGCAAGCTACTGCCACTTGAGCTCATCACCGCTCCGGACAGGTGGCCATTTAAAAGTGTTCCTCAGAACAAATCCTCAAATGATCCAACTATTTGGATCCACAGACTATCTTACAGTCTGTTACTATCTATTACGGCGTCTCGTAAACACCTGACATGCAAACTCGTTCAACCTGGTAATTTGCTCACTAAATGCAAGCGCATTACTCAAGTGTAACTCTTCATTTCCTACCATTATGCCCATGGCTCTCAAATCTCGAATGTCTTCATAAAGAGGACATTCGCACAAGACATGTAACCAATCTTCAAAGATTGTTTCGCAATCACACCCTTCAGTCGTGCTGAGATTTCTCTTACGCAGGAATGCGTTCAGAGAACCATGGCCAGTTAAAAGGAAGCCCACACTCAGAGAAAATCCAAACTCTAGGCGACCTTCAATGAACGCCACGTCATGTATAAACTGGTAGGTAATTCTACCATTCTTACTTTGGTTCCATCTAGAATGCCACCTAGATTGTACGCCCTCTTTTAGCATAGCCTTCCACTCTGTGGTACTCATATCCCTAACTAACACGTCCGAAGACCAATCAGTCACTGCAAGGGGAAGACCCCTCCGAAACCGGTATGCAATGTTGGTTTGCATTACCACCCGATCCAGAGGAAGTGCCCCCATCAGCACCTGCAAGTCATCCGTAGAGACCGTACGGCGCATCGTCAAACACCCAATTAAGATTACTCTCTGGCAAGAGAGAATCTTCCGGTAACCTACAGCAGAGCTGACCACATAGCCCCATACAACCGAGCCATAAGTTGCACAAGCAACAAATAGCCCATCATACATGAGGCGCACAGACCGCCTACTGAGTCCCCAATCACTCCTAAGTAGTCTACGCACTCGCCCTACTACTGTTAACAGACGCTCTCTCAACTTCTCTAGGTGCACCAAAAAGTTCATCCTCTCTTTCATCCAAATTCCCAGGTATTTGACAATTGTCATATACCTGAGACCTACTCTCTCCAAGCTGACAAAGGAAGGTCGATCACGAGATAATCTGCCTTTAAGCAGCATCATCACGGACTTGTCCCTCGCCATGCCAATACCTATACGCGAACCACATGCACACACTGTAGCCATAACCTCACTTGCCCTGGCTTCAAGTTCAGCACGAGACTTTCCTTCAACCAGAACAAGCAGGTCATCAGCATACGCACAGCACTTAGATTCACGTTCAAGCTGCCGCAACAGAGGATCCATCATGAGGTTCCAAATGAATGGACCACAGATGTACCCCAGTGGACAACCACGAACAACATCAATCCCTACTGTTTGGTTAACACCTAACACGCATGCTTCTCTACCAGAGAAATAGCTTTGCCAGACCTTAATTGCCCTGCAACCCACCTCCCTTAATTTGTCTATCACCTTATCCCAGCACAGATAGTCAAAGGCACCCATAAAGTCAACGAATAGCCCCAAAACATATACATTTAGGCATCCTCAATGCTTTTTCCTTTGCGGAAACCAAATTGCCTATCGCAAATCTGCAGGTTTTCGCTCTGCTGGAGCCGTTCCACCATAACCCCTTCCAGCACTTTTCCAAGCACCGGAAGAAGGCTGATGCCCCAGTAGGACACAACATGAAACAATGAGAAGGCAACAAGCAAAAACAACAACAACGGCTCTATATAGAGCAAATCACACAGCAGACTAGGCAGACTGTTTCGTTGGCCGCTACACCAACTCATCAGTAGTCTTGCATGACTTTTCACTGTGATCCACTCAAGCTACTTAGGTCCTACTTATACTGCCAATATACCGAGAAAGTTACCCGGAAGTTTATTTGACAGAGAGAACGCTTTTTACATTAGTAACTGAGTTTTTATCTACTTATGATGCACCCTGTGTCAAAGATTATCTTGATCGTGTCATACTTTAAGGCATAGCCTTAACTCATGTGAACAATATAAAAAATTTATTTTTAAAAATCAGGGGGTACCAAACTAGAAACAGAGCCACAAAGTCAGAAGTTGTCCACAGGCAACCTTGGGGCTGAAAGGGTTAAAAAATATTATATTTAAACATTATTTAATAGACCCATGGATGTGAAATAAAATTAACATTTGGCGCTAAATTTGGCGCTGATTTAGGATTCGTCTTGGGTAAAGTTTATACTTGAATAAGCAAAATTTATTTTCTACTTAAAAGCATTTTATCTTGTCGCTACAGCGTTCAAAGTAATCAAGCACCAAACTACATGTCTATATTGCTTCTTTTACGACTTGAGGTAATATTGCCGTCACCACATTTAATCTGTTCAAGTTATGCTACTTTGCCCACCACAGCAGCATTACGACACCTATCAACATTTATTTGCATTCATTTCTTATGGACAAGAATTTTATGGCATTGTAGTAGCGACATACTGGATGTGTCTAAGTAAATGAAATAGAAGAACAAGTTTATGTTCATAATTGTTGAATTATTAACAAAACGTGCCCCAATTTAAAAATCTAATAAAGAAGAATTTTTATACGATAATTTTATAAAAGTATCCTAATTTCCACTATTTATACTTTCAATTATAATAAGCGCTTTAGTATTTATGATAAAAAATAGTGATATTTTGTTCAGTTTCTTAAAAATCTTACCATTATGCGTTATTCCTTCAGCTTCGTGTATCAATTAATCAATATCGATTCCTTGTGCACCAGCTCTATGACTGCAAGTCTGCTGCTTGCGTGTTTTTCTTCGATACACTTTAATAGAACACTTAATCTAATGACAAGATAAAATCACAACAACAAATTATGAAACAAATATATTACATAAAAGCTGAAAAAAATTACAACAAATGCCAGCAAGATATTAAAATGCTTATTTATAATAGCCATAATAGATTAAATTTAATAAAAAAAAAACCAAATACTTATGAATTTGTGCTAAGATGACGATGGCATTTTGTGACACTCAAGACTCACACACCCTGTGTTGGTCAATCTTTGGTGCGGCCCTATTTTCTGTAGTCTATTAAATAACTAAGAAAAGGCTTGCATACCACTCTTAAAACCAATTTAATGTAAAAATAAAAAGAAATAAAATAACCGCAATAATAAAATTTGTTATGTTATGTCTCTCACAAACTTTTTTTATGTTGCTTCAACACATAAAAAAAACATGTTGCTAAAAACAGGCTAGCATCTTGCCGTGTCTGCAATTTTCCTTTCGCCAAATTTAGCTAAAGTACATACTGTTTAAAATAGGCATCAAATGTTTTAAATGTACAAATTAACTTGAACACATTGCCTTAGTTTAACTTTAATTTATTTTAATTTTATTCTATACCCAACATTTTTTTATTGCAGACCATAAATATGTGACCAAAAAGCACCAATGTTGTAATTGCATGTATTATTGATTAAAATAAATAAAAGTAATAGGTGTAAATTAAGTGCAATTAAGTGGATAAATATAGCAACAAGTGATTGACAACTAAGGTGCACTAGCAATGGTTAGCCATCTAGTTTTTGCCAAGAAACAAAATTTGAAACACACTCTGTGTGACTGTTAATTTTTCGTAAAAATAATCGTGGCGTGCCCTTTTTGTGATGAGCTAGAAGTTAGCTCCTAATTTAAATTTATTATTTAAGCAAAAGGATGTGCTGCCTTGTGCCCGATTTGAGCTATCAAGTGCCACATTGGAATACAAAATTATTCTAACTGAATGCATTTTTAAAAGTGGTGCTTTTTTTAATTTGAAGTTAGGTTAGCCATTATTTTTGTCCATAAATCCAGAAATAAAAAAAATTCAAATATTTGCTCCATTTTTAACTTTGTATGTTACGCCACGTGGCGTCCGTGGCGTAGTTGGTTAAAGTGCGTGGCCGCTATGTCAAAGAACTTTGGAGACCCAGGTTCGAATCCCAGCAGCGACAGAAAATTATTTGAATTAAAATAATTTTTCTGTACGGCCGCCACCTCTCTGCAGACAATGGCAAACCTCAGAGAGTAATCAAAATGCCATGTAAAGCTTCTTGAGAATAAGAACATTCCGTTCATCGCCGTTCGGAGTCGGCGTTAAGCATGTAGGTCCATTTCTCGGTCAATTGTGTACAAACTTAATAACACGCACAACACAATTGATCATAAGAAGCTAGGTCAAAGTCCTTTCAAGGGCTGAAATGGCCAGTTATTTATTTTTTTTTTTTTTATTTATTTATGAAAACAAAACAATGTGAAGAGATGAATTATGCGCCATATTGGAAAAAAAAATTATTCTAATGGTATAGTCTTAATGAGGTGGTGCTATTTTAATGTTGAGTTGGCTTCTTCTGCAATTATTTTTGAGAAATTCGGGAATTGTGCTAGGATATGATAGCAGTGTGCTGCATTGTGCCTAGGGAGAATTAATAACACTACTCAACAAGGTTTTCCACAACGACTTGCGATAACACTTTCTATAGTAAAATTTTCCATAGAATCCGAATAACATAATGATTTTTTTCGATTGGCCCCAATTTTTTATTAAAATGGAAAAATTAAAAAAATTCATTATTTGGAACACATACTTCACATAAATGCTTGTAAAAACTTACATGTTCAGTCAATGAATTTTAATTTAATTGCATATAATAGATGCATATTTTTGTAATAAAATTCTCTATCTTATAAGAGGGCTAACTATTTCTCTCCGATATAATTATTTCGAGATATAGGGCTTCAAACAAAAAATAAGTTTATAAAAAAACGAAAAAAGTGATTTTTTTTTACCTGTTTGCGATCATAACAGCCATATCACTGATGCTATTGGCACATATTATACCTTAAAATTTTCATCTGACTCTCCTCTATTATATGCAATTAAATTAAAATGTATTGTCTGAACATGTACGTTTTTACAAGCATTTATGTGAAGTATGTGTTCCTAATAATGAATTTTTTTTAATTTTTCCATTTTAATAAAAAATTGGGGCCAATCGAAAAAAATCATTACGATATTTCGGATTCTATTGAAAATTTTACTATTGAAAATGTTATCGCAATTCGTTGTGGTGAAAGTTTTTGTAAATTTGTGGAGTAGTGTAATTTTATGTGTAACAATAAAAAAAAAACAAGTAAGAAATGATCTTCTTGGTCCGAAGTTAAAATACCCCCACGGCCGAACCAAAGTTCCGTATCGGTATCGCTCCACCCACACAGGCCAAATTTATGATACCGAATTGTTTTGGAACTAAATGTCGTATAACAATGAAACTCAGTATGGATTTGCTAATTGACCACGTCTTTCTACCAAAAAACTAGCACGGGCATTTGAAAACGAGGCTTGGCTCCACCAATATAAACCAAATTTACAATACAGAATAGCTATGGAAGTAAAAGTCACAGCACATTGAAATTTAGAATGTAGAGTTAGAGACAAGCATTAGACAAGGAGTTGTGGCTCCGCTCATACAAGCCAAATTTACGATACAGAAAAGCTACGGAAGTAAGACACAGAACATAAAAAGTTAGTATGGAGTTACTATTTGGTAATATCCTGATACTGGAAAATGAAAAGTGCAAAAAGTTTACGATAGAATGCGCTGCTATAGACTCCAAAACTACTATGCCGATTAAGTTCAAATTTGATCGGTAAATATGTTTCGAGTACTTGATGGTTTAAAAATAACTAGTATCGCCTGTGGCTGAAATTCGACCATCTGTTTCTGTAAGGTAAGAAACTCAAGTTGTTTTTCACATAATGAATTGTTATTAATTTTTATGGAAATTCTTAAAGCTTACCTTAACGCTATGAGGAAAATAGTGGTAAAGGACAAAAAAGGAAGCATATATCAATCAATAACAAACATTTATTCAACATACAATATTCATTTAAAGTAAATAAATAAATTAAAAGTAAAGTAAATAAAGTAAAAGTAAATAAACGGTAGAAAAGTATAACAAATAAATCAAGATAAATGATAATTCTCAAGATAATAGAAGCAAGCAGCAGTTTTTTTGTTTTTTTAACGCTGAGAGATATAACGATAAGAGAAACCAACAACAACAACAACAACAACAACAACAACGACAACAACAACAACAATAATGCTACTCAGCTCTTTTTAAGTGTTTGCGTCACTCCCGCATTCTACTCTTGGTTTTGTAAGCTACAGCAGCGATGTTCAACAGAGCTTTGTCGCTTTGTAGTTTCTCATTGTCCAATTTGTAAAAAAAGCGTTTTACATTTGCTCAGTTTTACTTATCTTAATGACAACATATTCCAATAAAAATTATATTGTGCAAATCTACTCGAAAATACCTATCCATGGATATAAGTATTATGTGAATATGTTGAAGGTAAAACAGAAAAAAAGGGAACACAAACTTTTTGTTTGCCTATTAATATATAGATAACACTGAAAGCATTGTAACATTTTCCGGTAGTTATGTAGGTAAGGTGGAGCAAAGCGTACCGGAAAAAACTAGTATATTTATATTTATATTTATATTTATATTTATCCTTGGCAAGCTTTTTCGATCTCCTCTTGTTCTCTTAGAATGTTTAAGTCCGTATGTATTGTGTAATTTCTAACAAGCCAGGGCACCTTTAGTATCCTCAATAGAGTCTTGGGCTAGTATTGCTGCAAAAATTTTATATTTGACTTATTGGCAGTGCCCCAAAGTTGAGCTTCGTAGATCCTGGCTGACTTGTAATCGCTTTATCCAACCGAATTTTATGCACCAAGTAACTAATAAAGTCTTTTGATTTTGTTATTTATTTGTTAACATTTTGCTTTTATATCCTCCTTCCAAGTGAAGCGCCGATCTATGCATTCTATGCATTCTAAAATATTTTACGCAGTAGGTCCCAGGAATTATGGAACCACTAATGGTCACCTGAGGGCAGTCACTTTTTCGCATCGTGAAAGTAGCATGTGCTGATTTTAAGGAATTAACTTTAATGTTCCACTTTAGTAGCCATAGTTCTAAATCATTAATTTCTCTAAATACAAGAGCAGATGCGTCATCTGGTGATGTAATTGAAGCCAGTATAGCAGTGTCGTAAACAAAAGCTGCAATAAAAACATTGTCAACCAGAGGTATATCTGAAGATTGTGTATGAAATTCGACCCAAAACACTTCTTTTGGTGAGACCTAATTATATTTTATGTGGGTAAGTCTACAAAGGAGGGAGTTTTGGACGGTTTGGCTTACTTCGTATATAAATATTTTAAAAAACTCATTTTTTTTCTCAATGGAAACTGTAAACTATTACAGCGCCTGACACCCTGTGCATGCACACCCTGTGAATATACCTAACGGAATTTTAAAAATAAAATTAGACATTTTTTTATTTGTTGTTGTCTTCTTTTGTCAAATTGGGGATTTAATTTGTCCAAAATATTGATTTGAACAAGGTCTGTCTTATACGTAGAAAAAATAAGTGAATATTTTTAATAATTATACAAGAAATATCAAAAAAACGTTAAAATGTAAGTTATGTTCCAGAATATAAGTTAATTTTCTTAAAGCTTACTAATTTTTTTGTGCATTATAACTTTAATTTAATAAAATAAATGGCTTAATTGCAAATATGCAATATCATGCATTTGAGACATTTTGAAGTTACATTGCAGATATGAGGTTATATTGCATATGTGCAATTCTATGCACTTAACTATACTTAAAGCTAAGATTAAAAATAAATTAATTTTAAAAAAAATAACTTGGGTCAAGAAAACAGCCCCTATCTTCGTCACCACGAAAAAAATTATCTTCGGCTTGTGTAAATATTGTTATAAAAGAGTTTTACGGGAAGTACTTCTAATATGAATTACAAAGTTTTTTTTATCATAATCATTATATGAACACTACCACTAATGATTGAACTAACGAAAAGGGGTATTTATTGGGTACAATCCGTCGGAACAGAATTCCGAACTCAAAACTAACGAGTGTTCCCATATTAATGAAGACATCTCGAGGAGAGTCTGTGGAATATATAGCTTACCATGATGATGTTAACGTACATTTGATTTCATGGAGAGATAATAAAGTTGTTAATTTGATATCAAACCATTGTAGTAAAAGTCCTGAGACCTTAGATGAACGATTTGATAAGAAGTTGTGTAAAAAAATATCCATTGAGTGTCCGAATATTGTTTCACAATACAATACATTTATGGGGGAATTCAATTTGTTCCACTCATTTATTGGAAGCTGTAAGATAAAAATACGCTATACGATAATATTAGTAAATGCATTGCTATTGTATAAGCGTGCGTAGCAATAAAGCGGTAATCATGAAAACATAATAATTGTCAATTTTCGTTTGTAAGTGGTAGATACTCTTTACAAAGTAGGAAAACTCTCCACAGAAAGTGGAAGACCTTCCGAATTATCAAAAAACGTTGCAAAAAATGACGAAACATTCGAAAAGTTTCCCATTATCTCAAACAGAAGTTCGGTTGGACCATTTTGATCTCTGGCTACAATGGGACAACAAGCGTTTACCATGTAATACCAGGGTGTAATGAATACACTCATGTTAGCTGCTCAATAGTTTAGACAAGAGTATATTTTAATAATATATCAAAATAGAATCAAAATAGAAATAGTTTTAAACAATTTCGTAATGAATAATGTTTTATGTACTGATTTAAAGAATTCTTATACAATGAGCTTCAAATTATGAAACAAAATCCTTGTGACCTTGCAGATCAGTGTTTTATATTTTCCTTTATTTAAAATTGTCAATTTAAATTGACTATATAAAAAACTGGGAACTATATCTTAGTTTAAGTTATTAAAAGCATATAATTCCATTTCAAAAATGTAAAATACAAATTAATAAAAATTAATATATAAACCATCATATACTAATTCTTATTGCTTGCCTGCATGAAATTGCACATATGCAATGTTGTGTAACTTCGCTCCTATTCATTGCAGAGCATCCAAATTTCGTTTATACATTCTCTAAACCTCCCCAATCACAAATAAAGACATAAAATATTTTTATACACAGGAGAAAAAAACGTTACAGAAATGTAACGAAGGGTTGAAATAACCCTGTTACGAAACACATTTTTTTTTTAAAATAAAACTCAAAATGTGAAATTCTCAGTCTCCTGGCATGTTAGTAGACTAAATAAGTACTTTTTCTGAATATATAAAAAAAATTACACTGCAGTAATAGTCTATAATATTAGAACTTTTGTATTGTGTGAATAATTATAAAATTTTTTATATTTTCTCTAAGAGATACTCTACTAAATTTGTCCTTCGAATTTGTCATCATTCTCCTGTCAAACCAAAACACTTAAAAAATGTAGAGAATTTATAGTTCGATCAAGTCATCGTTTGTTATGGTAATTAATTTAAATATAATAAATAAAATAACGTACATGTTTTACTTAATTTCGTGGTTGTATCAATTAACTCAGTTAACGTTGTAAGCGAGATTGTAATTTATTCAGTAAATTTCTCAGTATCCTGGTAAACATTTTCATGCAAAATACTGTGGATATAAGTAATTTTCCAGTTGTATGAGTTGTACATATCGTACACCTTCTTCAAAAGTGACACAACTCAAAATTTTTAAATTTTGACTTTTTAATATAAATCAATTTATAATCCACATCTCCATCGACTGTCAAAATTTGGTTTTAATCTGATCACTCGTTAATTTTTAAAAAATCATTTTATATCCTTCTTTTGTATGAAATTGCTTGAAAACGAAATAGTTTCTTGACTCTCCTGAAAATTTCAAAATTTTGAGTTGTGTCTCTTTTGAAGAGGGTGTGACATATGTTGTCTTGTGATAGAGGACTTATTTTTTAAGTTTCCTAGCTTCAGTATGGACCAATCTCCAAAATTAAATTGCTCCGGATTCTCATTTATAAATTCAAACTGATGGTCCGGAATTAAGATGTATACTTGCATCAATTGAGTCATCAATTGAGTTTCGAATATTTTAGAGAATGTAACCAATGAGCTTATTGGTGATTCGAAGCTACTTTGTTCTATGAGTTATTTGGCTTTGGTATCATTATAATTTCAGGACATTTCTATTGTTTAAGAAAGTGCCCAAACCTTCCGATAGAGTTAAATATGTTAGTTGTGTAAGAAAAACAATTCTCTTTTGGTAGAAGTTTTAATGTTTTTAATGATAATGCCACTCCTGCCATTTAAGATACCATTCACCAGATACCATTTAAGTCATTAATTGGGAGATTTCTTAATTGAGGCTGCTTAATGTATATGTCCTGCACAAATTATTAATTTTACATCATTTCAGAAAAAAGTTAAATTTTCGAAATTTCTTTTTCTTTTCTTTTCTTTTCTTTTCTTTTCTTTTCTTTTCTTTTATTTTATTTTCTTTTCTTTTCAGTACTAATAATAAAATAAAAAAAAAAAAATAATTGGCCATTTTAGCCCTTGAAAGGACTTTGACCTAGCTTCTTATGATCAATTGTGTTGTGCGTGATATTAAGTTTGTACACAATTGACCGAGAAATGGACCTACAGGCTTAACGCCGATTCCGAACGGCGATGAACGGAATGTTCTTATTCTCAAGAAGCTTTACATGGCATTTTTGATTACTCTCTGAGGTTTGCCATTGTCTGCAGAGAGGTGGCGGCCGTACAGAAAAATTATTTTAATTCAAATAATTTTCTGTCGCTGCTGGGATTCGAACCTGGGTCTCCAGGTTCTGTGACATAGCGACCACGCACGTTAACCAACTGCGTCACGGACGCCACTTATATTAGAAATGATAAAATCTTTATAAATTTCATGTGTATTTTGAATTGTAAAAGAAGTTTTCGGAAATAATAATTTGTTAGGAAAATCAGTTAAAATTATTCACACGTTGCAACAGTGCATTGCATGGAATTCATGATATGCTCTCTAATGTTCAATATTGGAAAAAATTATTCGAAGGATATAATTTCTGTGAGTGAAAAAAGCTTCGCCATTAATTTTTTTCAAAAATTTAAAATTTTTGTTGAGCTGAGCTGAAGTTGTACCACAAGTTTTGTGGTAAAGGCGTTACACATCGAATATTTGAGCAATTATTTGATTTATTATTAACACAAAAACGTGCTGCTATATGCCAATTTGTGCTTTGGAAAAACAAATAATTTCAATGTTGTGATTTTTAAGAACTTTGTTTTCTTAAAATTTGAAGTTAGTTACACCAAAAGTTTTTTCAAACTTTCAAAAATTTTGCTATAATGTGCTCTAGTTGTGCTGAAGAGAAATTAAAAAAATTTAAATATTTGCGGTATTTTTATTTATTATTATTAGAAAAACTATCTATTTGGCATGTGCTATCCATTCATCACATTGGAGGAAAATAACTCTAATTGTATAATTTTTATAAACTATGATTTTTTTTTAATATGAAATCAGCCCTGCTATAAGTTTTTCAAAACTTTGTGCTATGATGTACTTGAGTGCTAAAAAAAGGTTTAAGTATTTTAAATATTTGCGCCATTTCTTATTTACTCTTAGCGCAAATATGTGCTGTAATGTGAGGGATGTGTGCTTTTCTGTGCTGCATTGGGGAAAAATTCATCTTATGGCAAGTGTCTACAATCCTTAATTTAAAGATTTAATTTCACCTCTAGTTTTTATTTCAGAAATTTGGAGTTGTACTGTGTTGTGGGCGAGTTGTGCCATGTAGGTATTAAGGGGGACTACATATCCAAAGGCCGAAAAAAATGTCATGTTTGCGAATTTTTTTAAGGAAACCTAAGTGATATTTTTAAATGAGGGTTTTTATGCCTAAAAATATACACATTTATGAGTTTTTAATAAAATGAGTTTTTAAAAATAAAATTTAATATTAAGGTAGATACAGCTTTTTTTATAGAGCGCTGTGTTATTATAACTTTCTTATTTTTTGAGATATTGACTCAACTTGAAGCTTTAAGAAAATGCAAAAAAAAAACAGTTCTAGGTACATAACCCCCTTAAATAAATGTGAATTTTTTTAATTTTACTTGTGTAATTCTTGTTCTTTCGAAAAAATGGAACTATTATGGAAGTATTGCTAAAGTATTTCCAAATAAAAACTTTTGTAAGTACCGCTAAGATTTTTTTTTCAAGATTTGTTTTTTAAGTACCTTAAGTCGCAGGTTTAATACGTATTTTGAAAAATATTAGAGTTGAATACGTAATTTCGTGAGAAATAAGCGGCACCCTGAATTTCATTCATATCACAGGTTTACGAAGTAAGGTCAACTTTTAGACCAGAGAAGAAGAAATTGCTTCTAGATGTATTTTTGCGCGCTGAATTTAAATCCGCAGTCTGTTTTTCTCTATCAGGTCACGTTTAGGAGTTATAGGCAAAATTAAAAAAACGGTTATTTTTCTGTTCTGTTGGCGTCCGTGGCGTAGTTGGTTAAAGTGCGTGGCCGCTATGTCAAAGAACCTTGGAGACCCAGGTTCGAACCCCAGCAGCGACAGAAGATTATTTGAATTAAAATAATTTTTCTGTACGGCCGCCACCTCTCTGCAGACAATGGCAAACCTCAAAGAGTAATCAAAATGCCATGTAAAGCTTCTTGAGAACGAGAACATTCCATTCCGTTCATCGCCGTTCGGAGTCGGCGTTAAACATGTAGGTCCGGTTCTCGGTCAATTGTGTTCAAACTTTAATAACACGCACAACACAATTGATCATAAAAAGCTAGGTCAAAGTCCTTTTAAGGGCTGAAATGGCCAGTTATTTATTTTCTTTTATTTTTTTCTGTTCTCGTTAACAGTCCTTTTTAACGCCAATTTTAATTGTCTTAAATAGGTTTGATTAAAAAATACTAGACCAAACTATAACTGTTTACAAAAATTCATTATTTTTTGTAGTTTTAAAGATATTAGACTTCAAAGTTCAAAAATTTTAAAATTGTTTAATATTTTTTCATGTTTGCAACCCTGTAATTTTGCTTTCTTTCATTTGTTTTTAAAAAACTTTATTTTGTTAGGAAAGAATATCTTATTAGCTTTAGTAAACTATTTATTTTTTTCCCAATATCTTTGACAGTTTATGAGTTATTTAGAAAAATGAAGACTAACTCGACCTGATAGAGAAAAACAGACTGCAGATTTGAATTCAGCGCGCAAAAATACATATGGAACCACATCCGTCTTCTCTGGTCCAAAACCGTGTATACCTGTGTATTTTCAAAAAAATTTATTCCAACAAGAAAAATACACTCACGAATAATTTCGATTTTGCACAGAAATTAAGCAAGGAGTACATTTTAAAAAAAGAGTTAATACTTTTATAATTTGAAAATGTGTGAAATTTTAAATCCCTGAACGGCAAATTTTAGCCCATGTCCAGCACAGTAAAGCACATATTAAAAATTTTTGAAGTAATAATGGTGAAACAAACCAACTCATAAAATTCAGAGTATAAGAATAGATAGCACATTTTGAGCATATTTTAACACTTCCTAGCGCATATTTTTGTTTTAATAATAAACCAAGTATAAGAACCTAACAAGCAGCTATTTCATTAAATATTTCCATCCACCCCATAAAAAGCTTAGAAAAATAACAAAAAATGGTTTTTTAATGTTGGACATAAGGCTTTGATTTGTTTGTTCTGCACACAAACAAAAGACTTAAGAAACGAACTGATTCTTAGCTAGTAGCTAATTACTACAGAACATGTGTTGTTTTCAGCACCTTCTCTCATAGTTTCTTTGTCCTTCAAATGCTTAACAGCACATATATCCAAAGAATTGACATTTTATTCTAAAATTACTTGACAAAAAAAAAATTGTATTTCTTAAAATGGTTTTAAAAAAGCAGTGGCGCTACTTGAACATACCTCAATTATAAAATTAATAAATAATTAATTTAAAACAATTAAATATTAATTTGATTGTGCAAAATTGTTGCTTTTTTCGCATAAGCTCTGTAAAGAACTATTTTAAAGTTCGACCAACAAGTTGCTCTGGCCACACCTCGTTATCTAATCAGCTCCATAGCAAGTTTATAGAATAACAAGATTTCTTGATGCATGCATGCGTGTTAAATCAGATTAAATTAAATTGAATTGATTTAATCTATTCCTGGGGGCAAAGCAGTCAAGCAGAGCAAATCAAGTGGATTAAACAAAGGAATGTATGTTGGAATTAACGCAAAAATAAACTGCCTGCAGTCAATAAGAAGTCAATCGAAAAACAATTCTAGCCAATTTTTTAATTCTTGAGCCACGTGCTATGGCTCTTTTGTTATTCAGAAATTTAAACAAGCAAAGCACACTAACTAGTCAAGCCGCAATTAAAGTTAACTACACTTTAAAGCGGTAATCATAACATAATTAGTATTATTATAATTATGCAACATTAAAATGGTAATTAACACAAACTTTCCTCTAGCACAATGTTCAAATTACAATTAAAATTTTATCTCTGTTACATACAGTGCCTAACATCTTTCTTTATCATCATCTTGCGTATGCAGTTTGCTCGTCTTACTTCTCTTAATTTAGCCCTTTTTAATTACTCACTGTCTTTATTGTCACAACGTCCGCATTGAACCATTTTATAACCTGCTGCTGCATTAACTTTCCTCATTACTGAAACTTTTGACCCAGCTTCTCTTTGTTGTTGTCAATCAAAACGTGACATTTTCTTCATTTTACATAAGCACAAAAGCTAATTGAGAAAAACAAATGTCTTTATCAAGATCAGCTGCAAATGAAACAGCTTTCCACTTAATGATTTTATTGCAACAAATCAGTGAAGTTGGCAATGTTTTATGATTCTGAAAAATACTTTAACGCGTTAAAATAAATCTCAGAGTACTTAAGTTTTAATGGTTCAGTAAGTTGCTCCTTTTTTATGATTTCAACTGCCTGGGGAGCTGATAAATATGCTCCAGTATATGGTAAGTTTTTGTATTTTACAGAAAAAAAAAATAAACTCGCAAATTCGCACACAAATTGTAAATTATATAAATGGAAAGTCTAGAAAAATGTAAGCATAAGCATTCAGTTCGGATTTAAATTGAAATGTGATAGTTGCCAAAAGGCGTTTTAGTAAATGAAATACAGAAAATAAGGAAAAGTCCAAATTTGTAATCTTTGAAAAGTTGGTAAGATATCGAAATTCGAAGTTTTTATTTTGAAATTTTCTGATCATCAGAGAGCGTTTCTTGGGTTGATCAACGTCTTATTTTCAAAATGTGTTCAAAGAAAGTTAACATTAAACGAAAAAGCAGAAATTTTGGAAAGCTTTAAAAGCTTATCAAAGAGATATGGTGTCGCTAAGTCAACAATATGCAGCATTAACAAGAAAAAAGATTTAATTCTGAAGTGTGTGAGTAATACATACTCTGGACCGGGAAAAAAAAAGACATTAAGATCATCAGAGCTGCCAAAAATGGAAAAAAGTCTTTACCGGTGGTTCATTCAACTAATGCTGAAGGAAAAAGCTAAAGAGTTACACTCAAAACTAAAGGAAAATTAAAGTGGTTTTTTGGCAAGTGATGGATGGTTAACTGGTTTTAAAAAACGATATGGCATTCGTCTTCTAAAAATAACTGGAAAGAAGCTATCATCGCAGCCTCACTTAGTGGATCCGTTTAAATTAAAACTGAAAGAAAGAATTGCAAAAATGGGACTCTGTAAAGATCAATTATACAATGCAGATGAGTCTGGCTTATTCTGGAAACTTTTGCCAGATAAAACATACGTTTCAGCAGTAGCAAAATGTAACGTGAAACACAATGTTTTTAATACTTGGACTTATTTTTAGGTTAAAGCTTTTCTGATTCAAAAAAACTTGCCACTTAAGGTTCTTCTGTTATTAGATAACGCACCATCTCATCCAAGTGAAAGTGAGTTAAAATCAGAAGATGGGAATATATTAGCCATTTTCATGCCGCCTAATGTAACTCCTCTGATCCAACCTATTGATCAGAATGCTATCAAAATAACGAAATTATACTACAGAAGCAGTCTGCTAGCATCGATTGCAGCAAAGGACTCTAATCTAATTGAGTGTATGAAACGCTTGACATTGAAAGAAGCTGTTATTCTCTTGGAAGACTCATGGAATAGAATCAGCGCAGAGACTTTAGCTAAATGCTGCGCGAATATTTTAAGTTTCTTAAAAAATGAGGAGGATGATGAGGACAACATTCCTTTGAGTGCTTTGAAGGAAAAGTGGGACTCAGGGCTGAAGCCATTGATAACATCTACAACACTTCTTCTTCAAAGTTTGAATCCTCAGGTTTGTTATAGATTGGATCGAACTTTAATTGAATTACCAGCTTCAATTGTAATTGCAGATTGACTATCCGTTATCAATTGTTGAGGAATGGATTGAAGACGATTTGTTACTCAATTCATCTCCGAATAATGAAGACGATCAGGAAGAAGACGATGATGCTTATGTTGAGGAAGAAAATGTTCAAAAAATTAGCGCAACTGAAGCAGTTAAAATCTTCAATATGGCTTTGGAATGGTGTGGAAATGAAGGCGTTGACCAAAGCGATATAAACGTACTTAGACGCCTTAGAGAAAGTGCAGTTTTTCAATGTTGGGAAAAATACAATAGAAAAAGATTACAGATTTTTTTGTAAAATAAACCTTTTATTTTTGAACTATCTAATGTGTTTTTTATAAGAGCAGTAGTATGGCAATACGGTAGAAATACAATTTTGGTCATAAAATTTTACATTCTAAAACATGAACAATTTCAAAAACATGAACACCCTCGGTTTTAATTAGTTCAAGTTTTCCAATGTTCACTGTATATAAAAATAAGTTGCATTGTGTATGAAATTGATGTTCTCTGTAATACGTGAACCGATTTCCCATGAAAGGTGACGTCAATACGAAGGTTTTTATGTATAAACGGTCTTTGTATGCGTATTGGTTCATGAATTATAGGTATTTTAGTGAACTTATACAAAATACAGGTGTGAACAAATACAGGTGCGCACATATGGTGTATATGGGGAAATATTTGCAAGGGAAATTGGAAATAAATGGAATATTGGAATAATTTGGCAAGTCCAACTTTAGTTTGTATTTTCGCGAAAAATATAGGCATAGTAAAAATTTTCCAAACCCCTTTTTTCCATACCCCCTTTTACCGCCCACAAATCAATAAAAATGCTATATTTAAGACGGTTTTGGTCGTATTGGATTGGATTGGATTATTGCCACACAGGCCAAATTTATGATATCGAGTTACTTTGGAACTAAATGTCGTATAACAATGAAGGTCTTTCTACTGAAAAACTGGTACGGGCATTAGAAAACGGGGCGTTAATATAAGCCTAATTTACGATACAGAATAGCTATGGAAGTAAAAGTCACAGAACATTGAAACTCAGAATGTAGATACCATTTGGTGATGTCCTTCTACTAGAAAAGGTGACATGCATTGGACAAGGGGGTGTGTCTCCACCCATACAAGCCAATTTTATGACCGAAAAGCTATGGAAGTAAAAGACAAAGAACATAGAAGTAAGAATGAAGTTACTACTTGGTAATATCCTACTGGGAAATGAAAAATGCAAAAAAATGTACAATAGAGAACGTTGCTATAGACTCCAAAACTACTGAGCCGATTGAGCTCAAATTTGCGCAGTAACTATGGGGTCATTCATAAATTACGTTACAATTTAGAAGATAGAGAGGTTTTAAAATGTACTACGATAAGTAACGAATAGGGGGAGATGGTCTCAGATATAGTAATGTGACCAAAAATAAAAAAAACTCGAAAAAATTGAAATTAATACAACCCAACATTTCAAACAATTTTCATCCTTACATCTTCATATTTGACCGTCTAAATTGACTGTTAACTATTGGCAAGTGTAGTAAGGGCATAATTTTTCGTTGCTTGCTTTTCGACAGTTATTTTTTCTATTTTCGAATATATTTTAATCAATTAATTTTTTTTTCATATACTACGTTACTTTATGGGGTGGAGGGGAGTGTTTTTGAAATGCACTACGAAGAGTACCGGAGAGGGTAAAAAAAAATTGAAAATCGATCACGTAATTTATGAATGACCCCTTTGTTTCGAGTACGAGATGGTTTAGAATAATAACGCTGAAGGTATTACAACATTTTCCGGTACTTATCTAGATAAGGTGCAGCAAGGCGCACCGGGAAAAAGCTAGTTTAATACATATAAATAACTTTTAAAATTTGACCAAGAAATTAATGGGAAAAGTTATTTACAATTATTTTTTACTTTGTAGTGAATTTTAAGTCGGTTTTTTTTTTGTTTTGTTAAAACGTTTTTATTTCTTCCTTTTTAGAGAATATGAAAAATTTTATGTAATAGTATTCTTGATTAAAATTTCAAACATGACACTTTGTTCGTAAAAACTTTATTTTATTAATTCCTGAAAGTTTGTTGGCCTTTTTTCTGCCTACCCCAGTATTTTTACTGTAAATTTCAGTACCCTAGTGTCAATATTAACTGAAATATAGTGTTTTTCTGATATTGACGCTTTATCGAGTATCGCCCACTTTTTTAAAAAAGGACCTCCGCGTTCATGGTATCTATCTGTTAACAACAAATTACGGAAATCGGACAAGTGCTTCAAGAGTTATCGATGTACATACAAAATACCTATAACTAAAAGGTAAAAATTGAATATCAATATCTATAAAAACTTTTGAAAACTTATTTTAAAAACTTGAAATGTTGCACATAAGCTTTGATTCCAAATTAAAGCCACGTTTTTTTAACTTCAGATATTATACAATATAATGTGTGGCAGTATTTTAATTCGGCCAAGTCGAATATAATACATTTCTTACAAGTCTTTTTAATTTAAGGACAACTTTGGAGCCCTCTGGTGGCAAAAGTGTGCTTAGAAAATCCACGCAGTTTTATATATTTAAAGCTCCAATTAATTTTTTATCCATATTCTTAAAACTGAATTCGATCATATTGCTTAATAAGAGAGAAACAAACTAAAAGAGACTAATCAGTTCATGTTAAACGATAGATCCCAAGAAAATAATCATCATGATCAATCGTCATATCTTTGCAGACAATGGAAAATATAATAGAATAAGAAATGTCATGTAGAGCTTTTTGAGAGTTTGCAAATGAGCCGTTTAGAGTCAGTATAAAAGTAATAGATCCAGTTCTCGATCAACAAATATAAAATAACACGCGCAAGTTGATCGTAAGAAGTTCGGCCAAAGTCCTTTCAAGCGCTGAATGGCCAATTTTAACCAATGGGGGTTTTTTGTTTTTATTGGTTATAATCAATGTCATACATAGTTGATCGAATAGAGAGAATCCAAAAACGTTTTGTTCGGTTTGCACTGAGGGGCTTAAGTTGATTTGACATTTTAAACCGTCCTCCTTACGAGGATCGTTTGAAACTTTTAAAAATACAATCATTGAGTGAGCGAAGGAAGTTTGCAGATATCGTATATTTACACAACTCATAACCGGTGTATTCGATTCTCAAGAACTTCTTTCTCTTATCAATTTTAACTTTTATCGTAGAAGTAGTAGAAATGCTAGCAATTTAATTAATTTACCATTTAGTAGAACAAATTACATGTTAAATGCTTCTTTAAGTTGCATGAGTACCTTAGATAACAATTGTAACTTTTTTGATGTTACTTTGTGAAAAGTTCAACTCAAAAGTAGATTAAAAACTATGGTTAGTTGTTTCGTCTTGTGTTGTCCCTGAGCCAAGCCACTGTTTTTGTTGAGTAAAAAATATAATGGGAAAGTGGTTATCTTATTTTTGTTAAATCATATTTCTTAAGCTGAATCCTTTAGAAATATGGTAAGGATATCTATATTAATCTTTGTAGGTGAACAACATACTTATATTTGCTGGAAAATATGATAGTTCCCCTAAATCAGTGGGGCCCAAGCAATTTTAAGCGTGGGCCAATGCTTAAAAAACTAAAAAACAAACACAAAATGTTGCTCATCGTTGTTTTTGACAAAAAATCAAACAAAACAAAGAACAATTATAATGCAATAAAATCACATGTAATAAAGTACACTGCCAGTGCACTGCGACAAGACTTAATTACTATTACAATAACAATGCTTGCATGAAAAATTACTCGACACACAAGTAACGGGACAATCAGCATCGACATCATCGAGTGTGCGTTTTTTATTTTGGCTTCGCATGCATTTGTTTATGTAAAGTTCGCTGGAAAATGTGCTGAACACTGAACGAGTGCGGTTTGTCTTGTTGTTTTTTGTAGGCGTTCTTTGATTTTGGCTCATCGCAAAGACAAAATTAAGACAGAAAAAAATTTGTATGAAGGGCCAAGCGGGCCATACTACGTGGGCATGTTTGCGCTAAACAATCATATTTGAAAATTGTCATTTGTTTAAGAGCAGATATTTTGAAAAAAATTTTATTTGTTCTTTGCATAAGTTTGGCTCTCAGTAACCAAATGTGCTGGATCCAACATTTTCTGGATCAATCGTCTGCCGAATTGGCAATTTTCTATTGGATCTTTCAAACGCCATCGTTGTCAACTCAGACTAACCAGAGCAGAAGTTCTCAGAGAAAACTTGCTTAAAAGCATTGAGATTATCTCTATTGTTCACTTCGTATTTCATCAATATTAATCGTAAGATTAACACAATCCATGCCTAACAATTAATTTTTAAATTATGAGTATTATTTAATATTTTGATTTTTATTTCTTAGATAAAAAAAGTCTTGAATAAGCATGAAATATTTCCATCGATTTGATTAATATTTAAATAAATCAAAATGTTTTAAATCTATTTAAATCTAACTTTTTTTCACTCAATTTCAATTATTATTAATTATTATGTTCACTCAAATAAAATAAAAGCTTCATTCAGTCAATTAATCCTATGATTGATCGATCATTTGATAATATTTTATTAACAAACAAATGATATGTTACTTGCTTCATGTGAGTTCAGAGAATATTCTAAAATAAATACATTTATTGCAGAACAAAAAAAAAAGATTTTAAGCCAATCAATACTTAATAAGCCCCATCAGCTTAATCAGATTCAGCTTTATTTGCTTTAGCTTAATTTTTGCAAAATTCTTATAAAGTATTAAATAAAGTTCAGTGTCCGACAGTGTATTTCAGTTTAACCGGATGACAAAAAAAATAAAAAAGAACCAAATAACAATTTAATGTTATTTGCGGCATTTTTTTTTTTTTAAGATTATGTCCTTTTTAAATTTTAAGGTTTTGCGGATATAAATAAGTAATTAAATTAAAACAGCGTCAAAAATATATTGAAGAAAGTTATTTTCAAGTAAGTCATTGAAGTCATTGATAAGAAAATTGTATGGTTACATGACGAATGAATTCAGCACGAGAAAAACAAAAGACTTAAGACACGAACGCGAACGCTTCTCTTAAATTTAATAAATTTTTAATTATATGTTGTTGCTAGTTGACTGGCGGCTGCTATTTTTTTGGCACTTCCTATTGTTGTTTATAATTATGCTGGCGGGCATTTGTTGTAATTTTACATGAAAATACTAAAGCTATTACATCACAGATAATTCGATTTAATTTATTTATTTAGTTTTAATGATAGGTAGGTATTTTTCAAAAGTTTTGTCACAAATGTTTATGTTTAGTTATAAATATTTTTTTTAGTATTAAAATTATTTAATAAATTAATTTTTTATAACTCATTCATTAATTTATTAACTTTTTAATTTAATTATTATAATATCAAAAAACTTTAAAAGACATTTACTTCTTAAAATTCGCTTTATTTTGTTGATGATTTTTTTTTTTATTCTAAAATGTTTTCAATGTTGTACAAATTTGCACAGAACGAACGAGGCGCGATCACAGCAACAAAGCGTGACAAACACGTTGGAGACACGAGCTACACTGAACGCGTTGAACGTCTCCGCTTTAACACGATGTCTTCGCCTTCGCCTGTTTTGTTTTGTTTCAATCATTTTGCAGCGTTATATTTTTAAGTCTTGGTTTTTTTTTCTTTTTTTTTTTGTTTTGCTTGTTTGTTTACAGCACCTATAATTTTTGCAACAATAAACAAGATGTTGAGAATGTGAGCGCAAAGAGTAACAACAATAGAAACAACAACAAGCTAAAAAATAAGGGAAGACTCCGTTGATAAGAATCGTGAGTCGCACTTGCAGTGCTTGCGTCAGAGAAATGAGCGAAACGTGCAACCATAACAACAACAACAACAGCAACAACAACAACAACAACAACAACAAAATCAGACAGTTTTAATTTTATTTTTTGGCTGGCAACACACTCTACCGGTCAGTTACACAAGCGACAGCATGTTGCAGCAACATTTCTGTAACCAAACAAAAGACTTAAGCAACAAACTCTATTTGTGTGGGGGAAAACAATAAAAAAATGTAATTTTTTATGCTAAACAAACGATGGGAATACGTTTAAATTTGGTGATTAAAGGATTGATGACCAATATAAATCAATAAAATTAAAAAATGTTTCTCTACAAATAGCATCAAATTAATTTGATGATACTTGCGTAACAACGATCTAATGTCAATAGAAGAGATGATGAGCTTAACTGACAAATTTTTGCATTTATTAATTAAAAATTTAATGATGTGAATATATTTTCATTAGAGAGAAAAGATAGATAGATAGATACATGGACTTTGGCAATAAAGTAAACAAAATTTTATAGTTTTAGGCAATACTCAGTCTGTTATTAATTGGAAATAAGTGTATTGATCGAAACGTTGTTAAAATTTTATTAATTTAAAGATGCAATAAAAAGCAATAGGTTAATTTTTTTTTATGCAAGAATACGAATTTTATATCATGCTGCCGATATAAATCTTTTTAAGCCAAAGAAAAACTTAGACTGAAGATATGAACTGATCTCTTTTGTATTTTTCAATTTTTTGTTTTAACAAATAAAGTTAATCATTAAATATATTCACGAATATAATGGGATGACATAGTCAAATCCAACCATGAACGGGATTAAGAATATTATTTAGTATTCACTTAGTAAATTTTAAAGCACTTTCCATAAGAGTTAAAAAATGTTTAAGTTAACATTTAAAGTTCGGTTAAAGTTCGTAGTTTTGTTGTTTTGTTTTATTCTTTTTTTAAAAAAGTGGTATAAAGTTTTTAGTAATTTTTAAGACAAATTAATCTAAGTTGAGTTTATTGATGTCAAATCCTACCCATACATAAAAGGTGGAAAAATTTTCTGAAATAGCATCTTACAGTTAACATAATGAAATTTTTTTCAATTAAAATGACAATTCTGGCAATTATAGCACATTTTTGCATGCTTTTAAAGGCTACAAAAATTGATTTTATTCTACGGCTACATGAAAAGGGACCGAAAGGTTACCTGGCGGGTAACCAATTGAAAACTCAAGACAAATTATAGCGTTTTTTTTCATTGAAATAAAAAATAATAAAAAAAATAAAAATTAATATATGTGGAGCGTTCTTTATCAAATCGGTCACCCACCCAAAACGTTTGAATGTTTGAGATAAAAAGTTCCACAGTGGCTTAAAACTATCCTTGAAATCTTTATTTTTTACCACCGTTTGGCGAATTTGAGATGTTTTATATTTTGTAGGTGTTTTGGCCACTTTTTTGGACAAAAATTACTAAGCACAAAAAGGAAACGTTTAAAAATTGGTTAAGATTAGTTTTAATGGTTATGCTAATTTGATGAAAGTAATTAATCCATATTAGCTTACCAGGAATAGCAGAATACCTCATATTTATAGAAAAGTATGTGCGCATTAGTTTATAGTTGTAAATATGAAATATAAAAATAAATAAATAACTGGCCATTTCAGCCCTTGAAAGGACTTTGACCTAGCTTCTTATGATCAATTGTGTTGTGCGTGTTATTAAATTTGTACACAATTGACCGAGAACTGGACCTACATGTTTAACGCCGACTCCGAACGGCGATGAACAGAATGCTCTTGTTCTCAAGAAGCTTTACATGGCATTTTGATTATTCTCTGAGGTTTGGCATTGTCTGCAGAGAGGTGGCGGCCGTACAGAGAAATTATTTTAATTCAAATAATTTTCTGTCACTGCTGGGGTTCCAACTCGGGTCTCCCGGTTCGTTGTTGAGCGGCCACGCACTTTAACCAACTACGCCACTGACGCCACAGTATGAAATATATTTATATAAAAAGTAGTGTACATTTTTATGTCACCACTTACTGCGGAAATGGGTCGACCGATTTCAACCAAAATTTCAGGGTACGTTGGGAAAGTTTGCACGAAATTGGCTCATTGGTTCCGGAGATATGGCATTTTAAAGATATATATATAAAAAAAGGCGTGATATGTGTTTGTAATTCTATAATTCAAGAACGGAGCATCCGATTTGCTTGAGGTTTTCTTTGTTGTGTTCTTTTTAAGCGTACCATGGTTCGTATGTGAACATTTTTGCCACACTTCCTTTAACCGCCCGCAAATTAATGAAAATTTTATATTTCAGACGGCTTGGGTCTTATCAGACTAAAATTTAGTAGTTTAGTTCATATGGTCACTGTTGGCAACAGTACTACAAATGAAGGGCGAGCTATACAAATATGCTGGGGGTTCCCCCTCACTTATATATGTATTCTACCTATATTCTTTTCTATCTTGGTTTGTTCGGTTGCTTAAAACTTGAAATCGACTGGACCAAATTGGATACTTCCTTCTGCTAATATGTGATATCGAATATTTTTGGAATTATAGGTCACACAGCATCGAAATTTGATATTCGAATGAAATTTTTACGTGCCGTTCCACTGGTGAAAATTTATGGGCGTTGAACGAGAGGTGTGGCACTTTTTCAGCAGCCCAAATTTAAGGTATAACTCTCGAGCTATAAGTAACATATCAATTCAACTCAGTAAAAACGTACTTTTTAGTTGTGTGCTTTTACTGGTAAAATTAAGTGACCATTTGACAAGTGGGCGTGGCACTGCTGATTTAAGTCAAATTTTGGTATCGAATAGCTTTGGAAGTAGATATCAAATAACATTGAAGCTCACAATGGAGAATGTATTTCTACAAGAGAACTGGGACGGGCATAGGAAAAGGGGTTATGGCTTCGACCACACAAGTCAAATCTTGATATTGAATAGCTTTGAAAATAAACGTCGCATGACAATAAAACTCAGTATGAAGTTACTAATTGCCAAAGTCTTTCTACTGGAAAACTGGTACGTGCATTGAAAAAGGGGGTGTGGCCCGATTTCCTGTACAGAAAAGCTATGGAAGTTAAAATCACAGGACATTGAATCTCATAATGGAATTGCCACCTGGGAGTGATGTTCTGATACTGGGAAACTGTAACGGGCAGTGGAACTTGAGCGTGTTGTCAGAATAAGGGACTAATAAAAGTTTTGAATTTACTTATTATTTCCAATATACTTGCCGGGTGCAGCAGCGCGCGCCGGGTATCGCTAGTTTTATATAAATACAATAAAATTAGTTATTTTACCCCATAAAACTCTGGTATAAACACTATGGTGTTATATGGTTCCAATCATCATATTGTTTTTTTTTTTTTTCATTTTGAATTTATAATTTTTTGATACCAAAATCAAGTTTAACAACCTTGAGAGCCCGCTTGTACAAAGTTTTTCTCAAATTTTATAAAATCTTGAATAATAGCCAGTTTTACTTGGCAGCTAGCCCACTGTACACTGGACATCGATCTGTTGTCATTCAGAAGATTTAATAAAGTCAACTAACAGAAGAATAAATATTTCTTAGTTGCTTTGTTCATCGATCATATTATCAACAACTGATCACCAAATAGTCCAAATATGTTAATAAGTGCGCCTTTTCGATGAGCAATCAAAATCTAGCCCGCCTAAAATCTCAGTGGAAAAAATATTGTTTTTTGCAATTGAACGGTTACGTACATTTGAGTCATATTTATTGTCATATCATCTAATATAATATTACGTAAGGGGTAAGTCATGCAAATGATTTAAAAGTATTCTCAAAAGCAATCGATCATCTCTTAGGAAGCTAAACTCATGCATGGAATAATAATATTGTATGAAATTCTAAGCATGATGTATTTTTTTTTTATTATTTTTTTTATTTTTTTTTTTTTTTTTTTTTTTTGATTATTATTGTTTTTATTTTATTTTTTATTTTTTTTTTTTTGGGTTGATCAATCAAATTTGAACAATTATTATTTGAATATTTTCATTCTAAAGACTTAAGTTCTTGATTTAATTAGCAACACTTGGATTTTTTTTTTTTTATTTTAAGTTTTTTTAATTATATTTGTTCTGCATAGACATATCAGTCATTAATCATCGGTGTAATTTATTAATTTTTTTAAATAATTATTTTCAATTGGCTATAAATATTTCAAAGGTGTTTAAATAATCATTATTAACTTATCAAATTGACATGAAATGTACTCAGAAAACCGTTAACAAACCACAATTTTTTTAAATAAAAGCGAAGCCAAGCCAAGCTGCCTGAACAATAAAGATATTAAGTGTCACATTCAACAATTAGAGCAATCTAGAGAAATAAATCAATGCAATATAATTAGCACACCAATGGCATAATTTCAAGTCTACTTTTGTTAGGATTTAAAATATAGCGGGGCATTAAAAAAAAGCTCACCACAAAACGCTCGTATATGAGACAGCCGTTGTAATGAACTCAAAAGTGTTACGTTTAAAAGCGGAAATACCTTTGCCGTTGTTTCTTAAAATCCAAAGCTTAGTGTTACGCACATGTTTGATCCATGTGCATTTTTGCAACAACATTTCACGTGTACGTGTATTTTTCTAACATTTCTACAGCCTAAGTTTCTCACACAACAGCAAAAACGACCAGCAATAAGCTGGTTAAACACATCAAAATAAGTACGGGATCGGGTTATTTTTTGTGTTCATTTTTTTTATTTAAATTTTTTTTTTAAATTTTAACCAGAAAACTTAAAACTGCTAAGTCTAGGTAACAACGTTTAAACAGCCTTCTTAATTGAATTGAACAGTTAACGATAAACAAAGCACGGCCAGACCTTGAGCGGGTACTTTATAGGCTTGAACTCTTTGGAATACTTAAATTTAACGACTTTAACTGCTGCCACATAAATAGTAGTGCGTAGAGCACTTAAAACTCCTAATGAGCCGAGAATATATCAACAAGACACGTTTTGTCAAAATTACCAGCAACAAGCAAAAAAACATGTGAGCCATAAAGCTATTTTTAAGGAAGGTAGCGGTGCACGTATTATTTTTAGTGCTTTTTAAACATCTTATTTTTAACATTATCGTAATTGTGCGTGAATTAAGCCTAACTTTTTGTTTTTTCTTTTTTTTTTCTCCGAATTTAATTTATTTGTTCAGTTCAAACCTACCTTGGCGTCATTGCGACAATCATCTTGAAGTTAATGGCGTATCTTAACAATTTGTTTAATTTATTATCAATGCCTAAATTGGATAATTTTAAACTGCTCTTGTATGGTAAGAATTGACAGTAACATTTATTTTTATTAATTAATTTTCTGTTTTTTTTTTTTGTTTTTTGTTTTGTTTTGCAAATTCTTTATTTAAACATCAAAAATGCGCTTCCGAGAAGATGACGACAGCATATTTGCGTGTTACAACGTAAATTATTGTACAGTTTAGTATGTGCTTATTACTAACGAATTTGCGGTATTTCGCTTACACAATAAATTACATCAAAAAAAGAGGTGTGGCCCAGAACATACGAATTTGTCACTTAAACCTTTCTTGCTTGAGTTAAAAAAAAAAGAAACGGTAACATGTTTGATGAAATTTATTGCTTAGAAATTTTTGGGTTTGTTCTTAATTTCCACTTTAAACAAGATTTTATCGCTTCAACTGCGTGATAAATTGAATGATATTCAAAGGTGCGTTCGTATCCTAAGTCTTTTGTTTGAGAGTGCAACTTAAAGGCATCTATTAACCCATAAATGCACAAAGCTCCCGATTTTTACCGAAAAAATATATTTTATGTAAAATTGAGTAAAAATAAAAACTGCGTTTTTAGTTTTTAAAAGTTTTTTTTTTTAAAAGTTTTTTTACAAAAGTGGTTGCATCCATAAAGATGCAATGTGAATTTACCCAAATCTAAAACCCCTATTAAAATATATCAAAATAAAAGAAATGTGTTATGAAATTTTTATTAATTCATTTATTTAAAAAAATTAAAATTATCAAAAGCTGCAGGGAGTGCACACTGTATCTTTAAAGATACAACCAACTAAAGTGACCCAGTGAGGTGACAAATGATCGAAATTTTTTTGAACCACTTAAAATCACTAAAGGACATGTTTTGAAAACAGTCAGTATTTTTTCCTAATCAAAATTATTTATCTGTTCCTAGAAGTTCAACTGTTAAAAATAGTGTTTATTTAATTAAAAACAAAATGTTTTGACTTTGTACATAATTTTTTAAAAAAGTATGACAAATAGAAGTAAAAACTATTTTTTTATTTAAGACTTATAATATTCTTAATAATATAGAACCGATTTGAAAAAAATCAAAACAAAAATATAGCCATAGGAATTTTTTGAATGGTTGTACCTTTAAAGATACACGGTGCATTTAAGGGTTAAATTATGCATCTTTTTATGAATGACGCAACTGTTTTTCTAACTACTCATTGTGTTAAGGGGGCGGGGGGTTGTATAAGGTTTTTAATTTTTTTTTCATTTTTTTATTTTTTTTTATTTATCTGAATGTAAAACATGTCCAGAGTATTGTGTCAAAATGTCAAGTAAATTGGAGCAAAACTAACGAAGATAAGCGTTTCAAGCGTCCAGCCCTCATGCTCGATTTTTATACCTTCCTGACAGCTGCGCGCCACGCCCACATTCAAGCTGCTTCAAGTCCTTTTGTTATCTCCAAATTACTTTCTACTAAACATCTGCACAAATGCACTCGTTTTATCCACAACAGTAGATCCAACAGTGCAGAGTTCAGAGCTTGACAGAACTCTGTTAGTCAAGCAGAGCGTATCCAAGTCATTTAATGATAACAAACGAACACTGCAGAGCACTCGTCAGCTTCAAATCAAACCATGTTCGCCGTTTGCTTTAACAGAACAATTACTAACAGCGAAAAATGCATCAATCACATCTAACATAACAGAACCTTGGCGAAGAAATTATTTCTACCATCGGAAAATAGAAATTTTATTTTTACGAATTCGGTGCTTGGGCGAACACGAGGTAAAACTGGGTCGCTGAATCCGAAATCGTTTTCAGTATTTTAAAATTATAAAATTTTCAACAAAAGGGTTGCCACCTTATAATGTATTTTTGCCGAGTTTAAAAAATTGTAAAACAGTTTTGGGGGGTCACTGTTTTCAAATCTGATGTCAGAATTTTAAAATTAAAGATAGCTATTAGCTAGAGTTGCCACCTTTTTTTTTTTATTTTTATGAATTCGGTGCTGGGGCGGACACTAGGTAGAAATGGGCCGCTGAATCCGAATTTTTAGTCAGAATTTAAAAATTATACAATTTTCAACAATAGAGTTGCCACCTTATAATAATTTTGATATTCTGACTTCGGATTCAGCGACCCATTTTTACCTAGTTTTCGTCCCAGCACAGAATTCGTAAAAATTAAAAAAATTAGGTGGCAACCCTATCAGCCGTGTTAATTTTTAAAATTCGGACATCAGATTCGAAATCAGCGACCCCTCAAACTGTTAGATAATGTTTAAAACTCTAAAAGCAACATATTATTAGGTGGCAACCCTACAGGGTTAAAACTTTCACAATTTTAAAATTCTGACAACGGATCCGGATTCAGCGACCCATTTTTACCTAGTGTTCGCCCCAGCACCGAATTCGCAAAAATAAAAAAAAATTGTGTGGCAACGCTATCAGCCATCTTAAGTTTTAAAATTCTGACATCAGATTCGAAATCAGCGACCCCCAAAACTGTTAGATAATGTTTAAAAATTTAAAAAAAAAATTATCAGGTGGCAAACCTATTGTTCAAAAATTATACTTTTGATATTCTGACATCGAATTCGGATTCAGCGACCCATTTTTACCTAGTGTTGACCCCAGCACGGAATTTTTTAATCTACAAAAAATTTAGGTGGCAACCCTATCCGCCATCTTTCATTTTAAAATTCTGAAATCGGATTCGAAATCAAATACCCCCAAAAACTGCTTATCACAAAATCTACAGAACCCTAAATGGTCTCAATACGCTTAAGTTTTTCCTACACTTCATTGAATTATTTGGATACTTGGATTATTTGGATCGGAGCCACACCCATTTGTTAAATGCCCATCCCAGTACCCTACTTCCCATATTCTACTTTCTAGTAGATGGATATCACCAAGTAGGAACTCCATATTGAGTTTCATTGTTATACGGCATTTACTTCCAAAGCTATTCAATATAAAAACTTTGAATTGTATGGATGGTGCCACGCCCCCTTGTCTAGTGCTTGTTCAATTTTTCCAGTCGAAAAACGCGAATAAATAGCAAGTTCCTACCGAGTTTCATTGATTTGTGACTTATAGTTCGAAAGTTATACCGAAAATTTGGGCTGCTAAAAAATGCCAACCCCTCTTTCAGTGCCCTTAAAATTTGACCAGTGAAATGGTACGTGTGATTTGAGGTCGAATTTCCGAGGCTGTGTGAAATATAACTCTAAAATTATTTGATATCGCAAATTTGGGTCGTATGTTATGTACCACGCCCACAATAGGTATTCGGTGCACTCCTTCTCCCTAATCTTATTGATTTAAAAAAACAATTATCAAAATCAGTTTGGAAACACGGGAGAAAATGGTTTTTAGCTGTTTTTCCTACGCCTATTTATATATTGAATATTATTACGAACGGAAAAAATGCATTTTCATACTAAACAAATAATTCTCCTATTATAATTTGAATAATTAATAAGAAAATTCCTTTATTTTTTTGCTTTTTAAATATGCACCTAATGATTTCTACAAGAAAATGACACAGAAAGACACAGCATAACTCCAAGCGTTCTGCTGTTGTTTACATAACTTTCTAGTCAGTGCACACTTCTTTTTCGAATCGTGCCTAACATTGCTTTGGTATTAGTTTGTTCTTGTTCTGCTCCGAGTGCTCTCTGTAGTGTTAGGCTTGATTTCATTGATGAGAGCAAAACATAGCAAAAGCTTGCTCAACACGAGTGCTTTGAAACGCATTTCAAGCGCACTCGTGCAGAGGTTTACTTTCTACTTTTATGGGTCTTTGTAAGTATGTAAACTGACCAGAATAACAATGAGAGTCTCAATCACTTCGAAATGCTGCTAAAAAATGAGAAAATCGAAATAAAAACCTCAAATAAAACGAAATAAAACATATTACCTTTTAAACGCATTTCGATTTTCTTGTTTCAGATGATCCGATAACGAATTATGGAGTTCATCGCGTAACAACTTTTTTTCGAGGTGCCTCCGGAGATTAGATGTCACGGACTTATTTATTAATATTTTTCATTTGATAATTCTTCCAAAAATACTTTAGATGTTATACCATAACATGTATATAAATTAATAAACCAACATTGTTCATATCTTTAAAAAAAATCATGAATATATGCCTTTTTTTTTCTCTTTTAAAATCTTAAGCTCCCTCCCCTTAACATGACATTATATTGATTTACATGTAATAATTAAGACAGTTGAAACATTTGTACTCATAAAGTTACCAAATAACTTCAGCAAAAATCATTAACATGATCATTCATTGTAATGCGAACAACAAACGTGACTTAGAATGTTTGTTGTCTGTCAAACAAGCAGCAACAAGACTTGTAAAACATGTTGATTATAGTATCAAAATCGCAAAAAAAAACATTACAAGATTAAGGAAAAAACCAAACTGCTTTCCAACCTTTGTTTGGCATTATAAACATGTTTGTAGATCAGTTTTTTTTTTCTTTCATAAAGTAAGTCTTTCGGTTAATATATCGATTCCGTAACATATTTTGTGTTATTTCCGCCCTATATGAGCATCACACATAAAGCCTTATAACTGAAAACCACAAAATTTCCTTTCTTTTATGTGCCTTTAAAGAAAATTATTGCAATTTACTTGTTAATGCATTCGTAACATTGTAATACTGCGATGAACTAATTTATTCATAGCATCCTTGAGTATTCAACAAAACAAAGATATCGGCCCAATTTACAAAAAAAAAAAATAATAATTGTCTTCATTCTATCTTATTAATATATCTGTGAATGTCACTATCTAGTATATGTGTATGCACATGATCACTTTCCTAACCGCTTGTCCGGCTTCAACCATATTTTGCACATATATTAATTGGTGTAATGAGCAGACCATAGTTTACTCAAAAAATGCATAGATGGGCCGACACTCTTTAATGACTGTTCGTAAAATAAGAATAGGGAAAATTTACACACAGGGTACCGAACACAGGCTAGTTAGTGTTAATCAGCATGTAAAAAGTGGGCAAGAGTAGACAGAGGGGTATGGCACATTAATTTGAATACTTAGTGTCATATCTTAGTAAATATATTCACAAGGGTACGAGGGCTGCCATTTAAGTTTTGTACCTTGGCAACACTAAGCATTGACTGATGAATTTTGACAGGTCCACTCGAAAATTTTACATATTCTAGTATAAACGTACTCACAACGTTTTGCTGTATGTGCGTTTATTGTGCTGTTTACAGTGGTTACAGCAAAAAATGGAAGTAACACGTGAACATTTTTGGGTGATGATTTTTTTTTACGATTTTCGACGTGGATTTTTTTTCTGTTGGATGCCCCCTGCCAGAAGTCTTTGGAGAATTAAAGAAAACCAACCACCGAAGAAAGATCATCCTCCATCACGGCAATGCGAGTTCCCATACATCAAACAAAAGAGTTTTTAAGCACTTAAAACGTGAAATTTATGGGTTATCTGCCCTATAGTTCCGTCTTGGCAGCCAATGACTTCTTCTTGTTACTTCACATTAAGAAAAAAATGCATTGCGATCATTTTTATTAGTATGAGCCGTTGAGGCTTTCGAAAACCTGGTTTCGGAGGTATCATCTTCAGTGACACGGAGGTGGAAGAATTCTTTCGAAAATCAATTCAAACGAATGCAAAAGTGTATTGATCATCTTGAAGAATACTTAAAAAAACAGTCTCGTCAAGGTGATGTCAATTGGCCACCGAGATCATGCTATTTAACACCGTTGGACTTTTCCCTCAATGGGAGGGTCTATGCCAATAAACCCTAACCGATTCCAGAGCTGAAATAGAAACTCCAACTGGCCATTACATAAATTGATCCAATATTATACCAGAATGTCATGGAAAATTTCATAAAAATGGGTCGCGTGTGCTAGCAAGGTCAAGGGAGCCCTCTGAGTGATTTTATATTCCATGAAAAATCTCCATGTCTTTACTTTATAATGCAATAAAAACTCAAAGATATTTCAACAAAACCGTTCGTTTTATTAAAAAATCAAAATTTAACTTTTGGTACACCCTTTAGTAAACATATTCGTAAGCCCATTGTTATATCATCAATTTTCACTAAGATTTTCTTTTTTTTGTTCTACAGAGCCGAAATTGTGCTATTTATGGTAGTGTACGACAGCTAAGGAGCAATTTCAAATTTTTGGATTAATTTTCTTATGTTTTATTGATATTTGCAAAAAACTACTGATTTTAAGTTTTAACGGCTGTTTTCATTAAAAATTATGAACCTCTTATAAAGCATTCATAAGAAAAAAATCAAAGAAAAAAAATTAAAAACATTATTCATAAACGTTCAATAGCGTTAAAAATCTCTTTTTTAAATATGGTTGAAACCTTCACTAAGCCCTCGATAGGCCGACTCGTAGAGGAATGAAGTAGAAAGCAGAGAAAAGCGAGCTAGTTGTCAAAATCAGCTGTTCATCTCGAGTTTCTTTATGTTCATGTTTCACAGTTGATTTTAGGTTAAACTTGTTACAGGCTTTTTTGCAGATTGAACACTTCCTCACAATTTTATAGTTTTATTATCATTGTTTTTATAATATTTTCACTCAAATTAACACAAACTTAGCACAAGTGTCCGCACTGTTTACAACTTGAAAACTTAATATTTTTATTTCATTTGACGTTACTACGAACTTCATCGTTTTGACAACTAGCCAATTATTTCATTTCCCACCCTTCGTTGACGCGTAAGGGCACTAAGCGAGTCGGCCCTACCTTATAATTCTAATGGGTGTTTTTTTTAGGGGTTTGTTTTTCGAATAGAGATAAAACTGGCATTATGTTGTCAAATCTGGCAACTCTAATGTCATTTATGTTCAGTTTGGTTTGCCATTTCATCATGAACAGGTTGACGAAAGAACAACGCTTGCAAATCGTGCAAATTTATTTCGAAAATAATGGTTCAGTTCGCGAAGTTTACCGCAAGCTCCGTCCATTTTATGGTCGACATAATCGTCCATCAGAGCAATTAATTCGGTTAACCATGGGTCGTTTTCGCACTACGTTTACTCTATGTGATAATACGCATCCGCAGAGACGTCAAACAGTGCGCACCGAAGAAACAATTGCCGCTGTAGAGCAAAATGTTGAAGAGGACCCGAATGAATCGATTCGCCACCGTGCACAGCAATTGGAGCTTTGTCCATCAACTTTATGGAAGATTTTGCGCAAAGATCTTGGCGACCTTACAAGATCCAGCTTGTGCAAGAATTAAAGCCGCGAGACCATGCAATGCGTCGTGATTTTGGTGTATGGGCCGAAAATGAGATTGATCTCGATGATGATTTTCATCGCAAAATTTTGTTCAGTGATGAGGCTCATTTTTGGTTGAATGGCTACGTCAACAAGCAAAATTGCCGCATTTGGAGTGAAGAGAATCCACATGAGATCCTTGAGACGCCATTACATCCACAAAAACTGACTGTTTGGTGTGCTCTATGGGCTGGTGGAGTCATTGGGCCATACTTCTTCCGAAATAATGCCGGAGAGTCAGTTACCGTTAATGGAGACCGGTAAAGAGCCATGATAACCGACTATTTTGTTCCCGAATTGGATGGCATGAACGTGGATGAGTTGTGGTTCCAACAAGACGGCGCTACATGCCACACAGCGCACGTCACAATCGATTTATTGAAGGAAACATTCGATGAGCGCATAATTTCGCGGAATGGACCTGTCAATTGGCCACCAAGATCGTGTGATTTGACACCATTGGATTATTTTCTTTGGAGATATGTGAAGTCGCTCGTCTACGCCAACAAACCAGAAACGTTAGGGGACTTGGAGGCCAACATTCGTGGCGTTATTGCCGACATACGGCCCCATATGCTCGAAAAAGTGGTTGAAAATTGGACCTGTAGAATTGGCTTTATTCGAGCCAGCCGCGGCGGCCACATGCCCGAAATCATATTTAAACATTAATGGCATAAAATTATCCTTCCAATAAAGCCAAATTGATGGACATTAAAACGATTTTCTTGTGTTTTATTTCAATTCGAAGTTCTATACCTCTAAAAAAAACACCCAAATTTTTACTTAATTTTTATGTTCCATTTTTCTTAAAAAAATTCCCAAAAATTATAAAAAAATTTTCGAACTGATAGAACTATATCATCATGAAGGGAATTTATTGAGGTTTAAGAAATTTATTAAAAAAAATAAAAATAAATAAATAACTGGCCATTTCAGCCCTTGAAAGGACTTTGACCTAGCTTCTTATGATCAATTGTGTTGTGCGTGTTATTAAGTTTGTGCACAATTGACCGAGAACCGGACCTACATGTTTAACGCCGACTCCGAACAGCGATGAACGGAATGTTCTCGTTCTCAAGAAGCTTTACATGGCATTTTGAATACTCTCTGAGGTTTGCCATTGTCTGCAGAGAGGTGGCGGCCGTACAGAAAAATTATTTTAATTCAAATAATTTTCTGTCACTGCTGGGGTTCGAACCTGGGTCTCCAAAGTTCGTTGACATAGCGGCCACGCACTTTAACCAACTACGCCACGGACGCCACTTTTTATTTTAAGAAATTTATTACTTTTCATTATTTTTTTGCGTTCCACCCATGAACTGACGTCTTAAAGGTAAACAAATGATTTTTATTTTTGCTTCATGCAATGGAAATCTTTCAAATTCAAACAAAGTACTTATTTTACTCACCTAAATCATTGATCCCTATATCATTGACACCTAAGTAATGATCCATTTATTTGTTGTAAGAGCCGTTGAGCTTAGTTTCAATTCAATTTTACTCATACACCTCGTTGATAAAAAAGTTAAATATTTTGTTTTTTTATTTTGGATTTTAATTGGGTGGGATCGTTGGGCCTCAATTCTTTGCCAAAATACCAAACAAAATGAAATTGATAATACACCCCGTATAAATGACGTGTAAATTCTAAAATTCTAAGGAAGGATACAACAATTCGTTTTAATATAATTTAACTCATTCGTTGTGTACTGTGAAACTATAGTGAAAAAACACGTGCTTTTTGAGCCTGTTGTTGAAGCTTAAAAAAATTCATACAATTTTGAAGTTTTCATATACGAATTTCAAAACTATCATGACTACATGGCGGCAAAATCATTAGTTAAGAAATTACTGGTTGTAAATGATACAGCAGAACGTGGTGTTGCTTTAATTTGAAGGTTTAATGCCGTATTAACACACCAGGAGGAGCAAAAGCAGTTCATTTTGCATGCAATGGAAAAACATTTTAGAAATATCCCAACCAAAAACTTTTCGAAAACAAAATTTTTAGAATATTTAACTTCTTCAAATAAATAAATTATTTTATTTCTTTTTTTTTTTAAAATGGTATTTTATTTTTTCCTGAAAGTTTTTTCAAATTTCTTAATTTTTGGTATACACCTAATTCTGTTTTTACACGGTAGATTGGTTCCAGAAAAAACCATGTAAAAAAAAAAGAAAAGACGTTGATCGTATAAAAAAATAGGGGATTGGTTCTTTATCTCTAAGACCTATTAAAATGAGCAAGGATTTTTTTGAGAACAATTATTCATGTTTATTTTATTAAATCACATATGTATATATTTTTTTTTTATTTTTATTTAGGTTAAAAAGCAATTGAAATTTCATTTTTTTATAGTTCTTACTCTGGCTTCGTTTAAACTGAACATTTTGCCAAGAAATGAAGGTGATCTAAAATTTCAATTTTAGTTTCCAAAGAAATAGCTTTACGTTTTTGTTTTGTATTTCTAGTTTTCGACATTTTCTTTTAGGCATACATAAAAGATTTAACAAAATTCAAAAAATATAAACAACTGATGGAATATAAACTATTTTTTGGCTTACTTTTTATTTTAATGCGTTAAAATTCAATTAAATTTAACGTTAGAAAAAAAATTTGCCTATAAAAAATGTCTTTACCTTTAAATGATAGTTCACAAAATATTAATGAACATGTGATATGAACATGTTTCGCAAAAATTAAATTTGACAAAAAAAAAAGAAAAAATGTAAGCCCAATAAAGAAATTTTAAATTTTCAAACCGTGTTAAATCAAAACCATGTAAAAAAAGACCGTGAAAAAACAGAATTAGGTGTACTTACATAATTGTCAAAAATAATCATCAATTCCAGCTCAATTCTGCAGACTTAAATTAGGTTTTTTTAGCACATGTCTTTAACGAAGGTGGATTTATCAGGTGAGCTGGTTAGGTACGGATTTGACTTCATTGGGGGTCACACAATTGTTGTATCCTTCCTTAGAGTTTTAGAATTTACACGTCATTTATACGAGGTGTATTATCAATTTCATTTTGTTTGGTATTTTGGCAAAGAATTGAGGCCCAACGATCCCACCCAATTAAAATCCAAAATAAAAAAACAAAATATTTAACTTTTTTATCAACGAGGTGTATGAGTAAAATTGAATTGAAACTAAGCTCAACGGCTCTTACAACAAATAAATGGATCATTACTTAGGTGTCAATGATATAGGGATCAATGATTTAGGTGAGTAAAATAAGTACTTTGTTTGAATTTGAAAGATTTCCATTGAATGAAGCAAAAATAAAAATCATTTGTTTACCTTTAAGACGTCAGTTCATGGGTGGAACGCAAAAAAATAATGAAAAGTAATAAATTTCTTAAACCTCAATAAATTCCCTTCATGATGATATAGTTTTATCAGTTCGAAGATTTTTTTATAATTTTTGGGAATTTTTTTAAGAAAAATGGATCATAAAAATTAAGTAAAAATTTGAGTTTGATCTTCAAAAACACCATTAAATATCGCACCTACATAAAAAAAGTTGCACGGACAGTCTTACCTGTTTAATTGTATGTTGAAAAAAAAAAATAAGACCGTTAACTTTTTTTAATAAAGTTACAGAGCAAAAATTGTTTGAGCCTTTTTCAAGCAATTTTAAGCCCGTTTTTGGTGCTTTAATTGAAAACCGGCTGGCTATTTTCCACTAACGATACTCGTCTTTTGATGCAGAACTTATTTTTTAACCTCATTCTATTAGAAAATGCTGGTGGAGCGAAAAAAAAAACACCTTTGCATTTTTCATATATATTGTGGGTGCTCTACTGTATATGTTTAAAACACGATTTGTTTATCTAATTTTTAGTGTGTTTTTAAAATATTTATTAAAAAAACTATTTTAAGCATGGTCTTGATATTGTGTTTGCATTAAGCAAATTTGCTCTTCCTTTTTATGCCCATGAACCGAGATATTCCGCGTTCAATACTATTTGACACAGAAAATTTTTTCAACGAAATTTAATGGAAACGAAATTTCGTAGACAATCGCGTTGGTCCTCTCTCGCCGAAATCCGCTAAGAAACGTCTAGCATAGTGCCATTTGTACCATTCACATACCGAAAAGCAACGCTGATCCTACAACCGACAGCCACTTTGATTCTGTTCGGACTCTTAGCTGTTCAGAGTTGACATAAAAATTATATGACAAGATCTAAATCATTTGTGTATAAACATTTATTATCGCACATAACTGATTATAACTGATTATAAGAAGCTCGGTTAAAGTCCTTTCGAGAGCTGCAATGACCAATTCGTTTTTTGTTTTCATAATTACGCAGTTAAAAAATATAGCGTTGGATTAATAATTTTGTCATTGACCTTTGATTGATTTAGAATTTTGCTTACCGAATTTATTTTGAAACAATGCATTTTTTTTATTAACATTTTTAATTACCGCGCAACTCTGAGTGCTACACTTCTTTTGAAGTGTCCCATACAGTTTATATCTTAATTGCATATCTTGTTTTGATATGCTAAAATCTTGAAATTTTGTTATTGATCGCATGTGTTTCGTTTTCAAACTTGATATTCATATTAATTATAAGTTCGTACAATTATTTATTTTATTTTAAATATGCAACACAAGTATCAAAATAAGGATATGTTGCTAAAAATAACATAAAACGTCACTAAATTTGGAAAGTCAAACAAAATTAAATAAAATTTCTGCTTAATAAAAAAACAAAAATGCATAATATTTAAATAAGAACAACGCTTTTTGTACGCATGGGGCAAAGTGTCAAGGCCTTTTTGTAAGCGTGCATGAATTGATAAACATTAAAAAACTCTTAAATGAATTGTGCATCATTGCAGCTTATAATTACGATTAAGTCAAAAGTTGCAATCAACAGTTGATTTTTCATAATTATGTTTGAAATAAGACTTTTTTGTAAGTTAAAAAGGCAGTAAAACAAGTGCGAACCAACTGTAGAGAACGCCTGCCGCAGTTACACAGAAGCATTTGAATATTTAAAAACGTTTCTATAGAACGTCGAAAATAGACACGCATAGGCAATGATTGAAAATAATTAAGTTTTATTTAAATGCTCAGGCGCAGCAACAACTGCACGTGCTCTTTAATGATCTAAGACAAAGGTCAAAATCGTTAACTTTCTATAGAACAGCATGTTCGTTGCTTAAATCTTTTGTTTTATTCACAGCTTCTTCTGAAGCTTAGCTGTGCACAGAGAGAGAATGAGAGCGAGAGTCATGGTTGGCAATTTTTATGCTTTATTCACAGTGAATATATAAATATTTTTCAAGATTTCGCTAATTTTAATTATTAATGCTAAATATATTTGCTCCCATGTGCTTAACTCTACAAAACATAAGAAAATCATTTAAATATTCAAAAGAATTGCAAATTTGTTTGTTAAGCCTTATTCAAGACTTTTTAAATACTTATATTGCAGACCTGAAATGCGTGTCTAACAGCACAATCCAGACGCACCAGCAACAAATCAAACAGAACACGTTAGAATTGACATTAATAAGCAAAATCACTTAAATGGTGACAGCAACAAGATTCCAAGCTAGTCCGCCAAGCGGCAATTTAAATCGATAAAAATCATTTCAAGTGCGTGGCTTGACCTTGATTTTGTCTCATTAAAGCATTAAGCAATTAATTTTTTTCTTTCAAACTCGCTATTCAACTGCTAAAGCATCACAGCACAATTTATGTATAATTTTTCAATAAAAATAGTATTAGCTAGTTTTTTTTGAATTTTATAAAACACACACAATTAAAATTTTAATCTACGCATTACTGTCGCCATTTTCTTTGCCATCACCATTGAGTGGTTGTCTCAAATTTTCAACACGCTTGAAATATCTCAGCATTTTAAACTTCTTAATGCCATGGTGACGCAAGAATTTCAGAGTGAAGAGCACCAAATACCAGAGTAAGGCCAAATAGAAAATCTGATCGCAGAGTAGTATTAGTGCCAGTATAACTTCCAAGGAATTCAAAGTGGCCTTGTGCTGATCTAACCATTCCGCTTCATCGGGTGGTGGAACTGAAACGAAATTAAGTGATGACCAAAGTCGAAGACTCAGAATGCCATAAAATTTACTTTTTAGCGCTCCCAGTTCTATAGTCGAATTGGCATCGAGATGCAGGCATAGGAATACGTCGTCCCAATTGCCAGCCGCCGACAGTTCATCGATATTGTTGCACATTCTTTGATGTTCTGCGGAGTGCATTTGAAATTTTGTTTTCTGTTTTTTATTTTTAAATGTACACACGTAAATAATTCGATTTACAAAATTTAAATATTTAAATTGTCAAAACATATGCTAACTGCTGACATTTATAACGAGAAAAAGCTGACGAATATTTAAGGGGCGTCTTTTAAATTTTAAATAGTTTCAACTAGTTGTTTGGAGTATGTTTATTTTAAAGTTGACTCTATAAAAGAAGAGGCCAGCAAATAAGGGCCCAAGAATTATGATGTTTTAAGTAAATGACGTTACGTTTTACCGCTAGTAAGAAGTTGAAAATTGCATTTTTTCAAAATTCATCTCCGTTGCATTGAATTGTTACTCGCTAAATATAAAAGCTATGACTAAGCAAATGGTACGACCGTAAAGGTTAATTCTTTGACTTTATTACAAAAATAAAACAAAAATTAAACGTCATCTGGACGTGGTGGGAGATGCCTAAGCAACGCAACTGAAAATTTGTTACATGGAATTATTACTCGCTGAGTATAAGCGCTGGGATAAAAAATATGACACACCAATAAAGGCCTATTCTAAGCCCTCACAAAAACAGTAGACAAAAAATTTCTGACGTCATGGAGACACAGACAGAGCCGCTCAACGATCGACAATGCAACATTCATGCAACGGCGTTGCATTGAATTTTTACTCAGTGAATATATAAGCTACGATAAATGTTCAAAAAAGAAAACAAAGGATTTATACTTGGCCTTACGAAAAATATACAAAAAAAAATTCTGACGTCACCTGGTCGTGAATATAGCAGCTTATGTAACAGAAATGTAATAGCGTTGCATGGAATTATTACTCACTGCGAAGACGAGCTGTTGTAAATTTTAATTTACGACAGCATAGGTGTGTTATTACGCCTCACAACTAATTTACAAAAAAATTCTTATCGTCATGATTTCAGTGTGGCAACCACATAACGGAGTAAAAATGCTACAAGCATGAAAAAACGTTGCATGGAATTGCATCTCTGTGACTACGGAAGTAACGGTAAATTTTAAGGAACGACAATGAAGAAGAGGTCCTCGGGCACATGAGAACAATAAAAAAAATGTACGGTGCCATGAGGCCTCTCAGCGAACCGCCTGAGGCCTACCAACAACAACAACGACAATACCAACACCAACAACAACATCAACACCAACACCAACAACAACAACAACAAAACAACAACATCCACATCAACATCAACATCAACATCAACATCAACATCAACATCAACATCAACATCAACATCAACATCAACATCAACATCAACATCAACATCAACATCAACATCAACATCAACATCAACATCAACATCAACATCAACATCAACATCAACATCAACATCAACATCAACATCAACATCAACATCAACATCAACATCAACATCAACATCAACATCAACATCAACATCAACATCAACATCAACATCAACATCAACATCAACATCAACATCAACATCAACATCAACATCAACATCAACATCAACATCAACATCAACATCAACATCAACATCAACATCAACATCAACATCAACATCAACATCAACATCAACATCAACATCAACATCAACATCAACATCAACATCAACATCAACATCAACATCAACATCAACATCAACATCAACATCAACATCAACATCAACATCAACATCAACATCAACATCAACATCAACATCAACATCAACATCAACATCAACATCAATATCAACATCAACATCAACATCAACATCAACATCAACATCAACATCATCAACATCAACAACAACATCAACACCAACATCAACATCAACATCAACATCATCAACATCAACATCATCAACATCAACATCAACATCAACATCAACATCAACATCAACAGCAACATCAGCATCAACATAAACATCAACACCAACATCGACACCAAAATCAACATCAACATCAACATCAACATCAACATCAACATCAACATCAACATCAACATCAACATCAACATCAACATCAACATCAACATCAACATCAACATCAACATCAACATCAACATCAACATCAACATCAACATCAACATCAACATCAACATCAACATCAACATCAACATCAACATCAACATCAACATCAACATCAACATCAACATCAACATCAACATCAACATCAACATCAACATCAACATCAACATCAACATCAACATCAACATCAACATCAACATCAACATCAACATCAACATCAACATCAACATCAACATCAACATCAACATCAACATCAACATCAACATCAACATCAACATCAACATCAACATCAACATAAACATCAACATCAACATCAACATCAACATCAACATCAACATCAACATCAACATCAACGTCAACATCAACATCAACATCAACATCAACATCAACATCAACATCAACATCAACATCAACATCAACATCAACATCAACATCAACATCAACATCAACATCAACATCAACATCAACATCAACATCAACATCAACATCAACATCAACATCAACATCAACATCAACATCAACATCAACATCAACATCAACATCAACATCAACATCAACATCAACATCAACATCAACATCAACATCAACATCAACATCAACATCAACATCAACATCAACATCAACATCAACATCAACATCAACATCAATATCAACATCAACAACAACAACAACAACACCTTAAAATTAAGACACCTAAAACGCACCTTTCCAAACTAGGAAAGGGATTCGGTATATTTGATTAAGTCAAGAATTTGGTCATGGATTTTTGGAATTGAAGTAAGATTATAAAGAAACATCGTCACGTCAAAACCTACGGGTGTGTCCACGACACAGCCAGCTCTTTTTTTTAATTTTAGGGGTTTTTTACCCCCTTGTGTGAATATTAAGGTGAAATAATGTTTCCCAATTTTAAACGAACTTAAATTTGTAAGAATTTCACCGAAGTTCTTAAATCAAACCATTGGCTATCAGAAACCATTGGAATTTTTGCAGTTATTTTCAATGACCCGTAAATTGTCGCACAGAGTAATTGTTCTTTAATTCACTGCTGTATTTTTGTTCACTAATTAATTTCTTTTCAATTGTTGAATTAATCAGCGCAATGTTCTTTAAGATTAATAACGTCCTTTAAGATGATAAAGAACTAGTTGATCCTTTACATATCGTATAAAAAATTTTACAGACTTTAATGTAGAAGCTATAATTTTGATAATTTTGAATACAAATTCAACTAAAGCATACTTTAAGAACCAATTTCTGACACAATTTCAAAACCATAAATTTATTCTGTTTCGATACTTTTTCATTAAGATAATGATTGGCCGATTGGTGATGGAAATACGTAGGGTCAAAGGTTCAATTGCAGTTGTTTCTCAACAAAATTAGTTTTTTTTTTTTTGTGCAAATCTTTAAAGCTTATCAAGCAATAGTTTCGAACTTTATTTCGAAGATGTCAAAAAACTTCTATTAATCAATAAAAAGTGCACTTTTATATTCTTATACGATAACCAAACATCATGATCATTATCATAGAAGGAGAATTGTTAGTTTGGGAATGTGTAAAAGAAAATGTGATGAAATTTTTCCTTTTTTTGTAATCATATTCTTTTTGACACGGTTATTAAAAACAGCAACAAACGAAAAGGAAAAAATATTAAGTAATAACGTTCGTAAGACTTTCACTTTCCATCAAAAGCTTGGGGTGCAGTAGGTATACATTCATAAATATAACAATCATAAAGCTATAAAAAAAAAAACAAACATATATCAAAATTTCTTATTTTGGCTGCCATTATTATACACGCGCTTATTCGCCGTGTGCATTTGCCCTCTGCATTCAATTTGCTCCTAACCCAAAAACGAAATAGCCCGTGTTGGAAAAAAAAAAAACAATTTGTATGTTAATTCAAATGCATGTGTTATGTTAAAAAAAAAATAACAAAAAATAAACAGCTCGTTAAGTCATTAAAGAACACTTAAACATGGCTTTATCACGCATAATTCATAAATTAAAATTATAATAAGTAGAAATTTTGAATTCCATTCAAAAAGTGGAAAATGGCAAAACAAAAAATAAAAAAAAAAATTCAATGAAGGGCAGTCTACGAACAAACAGAGTGTTACTCTAGGCAATTATAGAAATTCATAAATATTCATTAATAAATTTGCATAAATGAATACTAAAAAATATGACTGAACTTACAAACAGACAATAAAAGGAACAATCGTACAATAATAAAAAATGTATAAAAAAACACACACACACAAACACATCATTTGTACAATCAGTGTTTATAATAATTTTTGTAAAATCATCTTCCCACGTTCAGCTTCGCTTGCTAAGAGTTGAGGCAAACATTTACTTACAAACAAACTTGAATTTCAATTTTTCACTTTCATACAATTTATTTCATTGCTTTGTATTGTATTGAGTTGAATTGAATATGAAACTGCTGTGCATTTCAAATCTTAATTTAATTTTCTGTAACTCAAACTATATTGCGAAAAATCTAAACAATCTCAAAAATCAGATAAATATCAAATGTAAAAAGCTGAAAAGAATGAACTAAACTTGACATTAGAATGCTTTAAATATAGATATAAAGTTTTCAATTTCAGCTGCAAAGCAATAGAAGCTCATTCAAACGTGACAACATTAAATTTAAGTTGTAGTAATAATCAATGGCTAAGACATGCATTGTTAAAGTGTTGACGGCAGTCGCGTGATGATGACAACACTGACTCACTCACTCGGCTATACTGACAATAGAATGTTTTTTGCATAAATGTTTTTAGCGCTGAGTAAGATATAAATAGGAAATAAGATAAGCATTGAAACTAAAGCAAGTTCGTTGCTTAAGTCTTTTGTTTTGCTTGCTGGGCCATAGTCAGGGGATATCATTTGGCGATTTGGCAGCTAAATAATACAACTTTATATGAAAACTGACAATAATAGAGCAATAATAAAAAAAATTATTTACAATATTTACTTGTCATCTGTTTTACTGGATTTTTTATAACTTTTTTTTCATCGCAGTTGAGCAACTTTTCACTAAAATTCGTGCAAACAAAATCTGAGCTTAAAACATTTTTATTATAAAATATTTTTATAAATTTGAATAGCACCAAAAAAGCTTCGTTTTTTATAGCTTGAGTATTTTGCTGTCACACTTCTTTTTATATATATATCAACTTTAATCACTCGAAAAAGTCGTTTCATGATACGGAAGTTATAAAAATATCAAATTTCATGTTTCACTGCAGCTTATTTCCAAAAGCTTCTTTGGCAATATAAGGACTTAATTAATGATTACGCTTGCCAAGCGATTGTTAAAATTATTTCATAATGCATAAAAGCGATTTTAGCTACTTTAAAATTATCCAAACAATGTCTGATAGCTTGAACAGATAAAGAAAAATACTAATAATTTTTTTTTCTCTCCTCACATAACATATGACTTAAGAACACTTTTAGGCACTTTTGACCACTGTACATACAAACAATTAATAAAAATAAAATCTACTGCGTCATTTCTTCAACAAACATTCAATTTTCGCGCGAATTCGAAAAAAAACTACAAATGAGAACAATTAAAAGATTTATTGCCATACATAGTGAACTGAACAATTTTAAAGTAAAAAAAAATTATAATTAATAATATTGTTTTATAAACTGACGCGTTAAAAATAATTCGATCTCTCAGAAGCCAAATTTTGACATCATACATTGTTGCATTTTTTATGGGTTTTTAATTTATTCACTTCATTTCATTAATGAACAGACAGAATTTTAAGATTTGAATAACTCATGAATTGACTTATTTACGAGACTTAATTACATTAAATTGTTGACAAAATTATTTTAATTATTGCATGACCGAAAATGCGAGTGAGCGCAAACCAGTTGGACATGTTTGTGTTTATTTTAAAAATACATTGCGTTTTTATTTTTATTTTTTATGACTTTTTATTCTAGGGCCTACATACTGAGCACCACTCTGATTAAGAACAGCAACAAGACATACAAGTATCTTTGCATTGATCACATTCAACGAACTCAACTCTTGTTAACTGTTATGCTGGCAGCTTCTTAATTATCTACTTTTCTCTCAGTCAGTGGTTAGGTGAACGTCCGAAAATCAGATGATTGTAATGTGCAAAATATCAGAACTAATGTGAAACGTAACTGTCAATGAGCCTTTCTTCTAAAAGCCAACATTTGATGTTTTTGTTTGCCTAAACGTGCTACCTATTTATCGACAGTTTCCGATTTTATCGCCAAAACCATAAAATTTGTATGGGAGCCCCCCTAAGGAGTGGTCGGAGGGAATAGGTGTCAAAGGCAAAAATGTTCCTTTTGCAAGAGTAATGGGGGTCGACCATACATATTAACCCTCTCTGGCACCCTCTTAAAGGTCATATGCTCAGGTGTATGAAATAAATAAACAAAAACCATAAAATTTGTATGGGAGCCCCCCTAAGGAGTGGTCGGAGGAAATAGGTGGTAAAGGCAAAAATGTTCCTTTCGCAAAAGTAATGGGGGTCGGTGATACATATTAACCCTTTCCGGCACAAACACAATAAAATTTGTAGTGGACACCCCCCCCCCCCCCCCAGGAGTGGTCGGAGGGAATAGGTGTCAAAGGCAAAAATGTTCCTTTTGCAAAAGTAATGGGGGTCGTTCATACATATTAACCCTTTCCGGCACTCTTTTAAGGGTCATATGCTCAGATGTATGGAATAAATATTTTACTTAATAGTTTTTAAAAAAGATGTCATCAAAAGCGAATTGACTAATTCTACGTCTTGTGTTACGACGTAGTCGAAACTACTGTATCTTTTTATTTATTTTTCTATTTCATTTGTGAATAAAATACAGACAAAAAAGAAACGACAAGACATAATTAAAACTAAGGAAATGGCTTTGAACATATCCTATTTCTGGCAAAAATATAGCAACATTAATAGCACTCAGAGAGAAAAAATAGAATGAATTCTAACATGGTATAATAATTACAAGGTAGCATTGACAGTTGCTTGAGAAACCATCGCCTGTCAAAAAATATACCCAAAAAGAGAGGGCACACAATCGGCCATTGAAAACACAAACAATGTTGAAAACGTTGAAGTGAATAAAACAACAACCTTTACAAGGAATTGCGTAAATGCGTGAGTGCGAGAAAATTGAGACGCATGGTGACAGGAATGAGGTCGGAAAATTTTTCGAAAAAATAAGATGCCTGGCCGATGGTTTCAAGACCGGGGCCTCCTCTTGCAAGGATAAAAATTAGGGCTATGATTCTTATTCGAAGTTTTTGAACTTTGAAGTATTCGAAGCTTCGAAGTTCGAAGCTTCGTTTCAAAACTTCGAAGAGTAAAAAAACTTCGGATTTACGAAGCTTCGAAGCTTGACTATTCGTTCAACATAATAGGCAGTAAAAAAATTCGAAGCTTCGATGTTTTTACTCAAAAATATTTCATACATTTTTTGTGTCGGTGTGATACACTTTGATATAAGAAAAAAACATGAGTTTCTGGGTGTGGAGCTAAAAGTTCTGATGCTCAATCAGTGATATGCAATGTATGCGAGCGAGTATTGCAGTCGCATGGATCCACGAGTTCACTTCGTGCGCATCTAAATATGCATTCAATTTTTCCAGAAGAACTACAAAGAAAACGCCAGCATGAAGAAAGGTAAGTACACGGTGGGATGCTGTAAGGCCAAAGGTGTAAGACCATATTGGCTTTATAACATTATTGCGATGATAAGAAATCAAAAACAATGTTTCATTTGCAGAAAATCATTTTTGGCTTTATAACCGTAGCGCTGATTATTTTTTTAATTTTTCAAGTGAAAGCCAAATTCGGCATTCTTACATTATTACAAATGTCGCATAACAACGAATCTAAGTATGGAATTACTATTGAGTGATGTCCTTCTACTAGAAAACTGGGACGGGAATTTTAAGAGGCTCCGCTCATACAAGCTAAATTTTCAAGATCGAATTGCTTTGGAAGCAGAAGGAAACTGAATCTCAGAATGGAGCTTTTATTTGGTGATATCTTGCGTGTAGTAAAGCGTTTTATAGAAACCGTATTTTAGTACAGGGGTAGAAAAATACCCTTCTGGGCCAAAATGGGTTAAGTTAATTTCAGAGAGCTTACGTTTATAATTATAAAACGCGTTCAATGTCGCATTGAAAACTGACTGAAACAAGTAGTAGTATTTTTTCTGCATCTATGAATTACCCATTCAGAAAGCAATAAAAAATTGTTCACAAATTATAATAAATAAATATGTAGTAACACAATATGTATTTCAAACTGGGTATCATTCGAATACTCGAAGAATTCAATTCTTCGAAGTTTTTCCTATTCGAATAGTAACATTTGAAGCTTCGCCTCAAAAACTTCGAAGTTCCGAAGTTTGCTTCGAAGCTTCGAATATTCGAATACTTCGAAGCTTCGAAAAAACCGAACATGAACAGCCCTAATAAAAATGGGAATCTAGTGACAGATATCCAGAGTACACTGATGATGTGGAGGGAACACTTCTCTAGGCTTCTGAATGGCGACGACGACAACAATCCTGCCAATAGAGATGATATCCCGGAATCCCCAATTTTGGACTACAGCGTTGAAGTTCCGCTGCCCGACCATAGTGAAGTCTTGAAAGCTATAGCTTGGCTTAAAAACAACAAAGCCGCAGTAGCCGATGGCTTACCTGCTGAGCTCTTCAAGAATGGAAGCGAAGCTCTATTTAAATGCATTCATGAGCTTCTATGCAGAATATGGTCGGAAGAATGCATTCCAAACGATTGGAACCTCAGTGTGCTCTGCCCAATCCACAAGAAAGGCGATCCCACAATTTGCGCCCACTACCGTGGGATAAGCCTTCTTAATATCGCATATAAGGTCCTGTCGAGCGTACTATGTGAAAGACTGAAGCCCATCGTAAACCAGCTGATTGGACCTTATCAGTGTGGCTTCAGACCTGGAAAATCCACCATAGACCAGATATTTACGCTACGACAAATCTTGGAGAAGACCCTAGAAAAACAAATCGACACACACCATCTTTTTGTCGATTACAAAGCCGCCTTCGACAGTCCAATAAGGAATCAACTATATTCCACCATGTCTGAATTTGGTATTCCTGCAAAGCTCATCCGCCTTTGCAGAATGACACTGAGCAACACCAGCAGTTAAGATCGGGAAGGATCTCACTCCTCCATTCGATACCAAACGAGGTTTTAGGCAAGGTGATTCCTTATCGTGCGACTTTTTTAACCTAATGATGGAGAAGATCATCCGAGCTGCTGATTTGAGACATAGTGGCACGATATTCTACAAAAGTATTATGCTGCTGGTGTATGCTGATGATATCGATATCATTGGCCATAATACGCGCGAAGTCAGCGCAGTATTCTCCAGATTAGCGGTGAACGCAGATAAGACGAAATATCTAGTGTCAACAAACAAACAGTCCCAGCGTCTTGGAAACCATGTCACTGTTGACAACATCTCCTTCGAGGTTGTTAAGGAGTTCGTCTACTTGGGATCCAGCATAAACTCTTTCAACGATATCAGTATTGAGATAAAACGAAGGATAACTCTTGCCAACAGGTGTTACTTTCGGCTGAGTAGGCAATTGAGAAATAGAACCCTCTCTCGACGAACAAAACTCACGCTCTATAAGTCACTACTCATGCCCGTCCTATTATATGCAGCACAAACCTGGACGTTGAGCAGTTCTGATGAAAAGACTCTGGGAGCCTTCGAGAGAAAGATCCTTCGTAAAATCTTTGGTCCAATCTGCGTCAATGGCGAGTACCGAATTCGATGGAACCACGAGCTGTATGAGATGTACGCTGACATCGACATAGTTAAGCGCATTAAAATCGAGCGGCTCCGTTGACTAGGTCATGTTAAGCGAATGAAAAACTACGCTCCAGCAAGAAAAATATCCGATTCGGTGCCCGGTGGTGATCAACACAGAAGAGGACGCCCACATCTTCATTGGAAGGATCAGGTGTTGGATAACCTGACCACGCTTGGTGTTTCCAATTGGCGGCAGCAAGCGCAGAACAGAAATGGCTGGCGCAATTTCTTATACGAGGCCAAAACCGACTTACGGTTGTAAGCCCCAGATAAGTAAGTAAGTACAACATCAATTTTTTGTGGCACAACAACGAATTTTTGTCGACCTTCACGAAATTCGTCCTGTAGCGAAATGCGACCACGATCGAATTCAAAAAACCAGCTAAACACGGTAGCTCGAGATGGTGCTTTATCACCAAAAGTCGAAGCGAACTTATCGGCACACTGCTGTTGGTTTAATCCACATCGAAGGTCGTAGAAAATCTTCGCTGGAAAATGTTCACGATTTAATTCCATTTTTTTTACGAAGATGAATGTTCCAAGTATCTAACAACATAAATAGCACTCGTATGACAAAATGTTCTAAGTACGTTCACCATTAAAAATGTTAAACTTTACAATGACAATGTCAGCTTTTACATATTCAGAGTAGTGTTGCCATATTTCAAGAGTTAAAAATCAACCTACATACCTGATTTTTCCAACAAAGATTCGAACGTCCTCTTCTATGATGACCGCCGTGGGATAAATAAAAAATAAATAAATAACTGGCCATTTCAGCTCTTGAAAGGACTTTGACCTAGCTTCTTATGATCAATTGTGTAGTGCGTGTTATTAAGTTTGTACACAATTGACCGAGAAATGGACCTACATGCTTAACGCCGACTCCGAACGGCGATGAACGGAATGTTCTTATTCTCAAGAAGCTTTACATGGCATTTTGATTACTCTCTGAGGTTTGCCATTGTCTGCAGAGAGGTGGCGGCCGTACAGAAAAATTATTTTAATTCAAATAATTTTCTGTCGCTGCTGGGTTTCGAACCTGGGTCTCCAAAGTTCTTTGACATAGCGGCCACGCACTTTAACCAACTACGCCACGGACGCCACTTGACCGCCGTGGGATACCAAATCGAATATTTGTTCGCAAGACCGTCACTTCCGCAACATGACCTAACCAGCCAGATGGTAATATTTTTTTGGTTAGTTTCAGAACAAGAATAGTTAGGCAGCTTTTCGAATCATCCTACTTACTTACTAAGTTGGAGTTTACGTTTATGTTAGTCTGTTTTGGCCACATCCAAAAATTTGCGCCAACAGTTAGAAATTCCAAGCATTGTCAGGTTGTCCAACCACTGCTCTTTCTAACGGAGATTAAGTAAGTGAATAATTTTTTTGCCGAACCGTCGTCTTCTATTCGGTCAACATGATCTATCCAGCGAAGTCGCTCGATTTTTATGTTTTTGACTATGTTGATGTCACCGTATAGTTCTTACAGTTCCTGGTTTTATCGTGTTAGGTACTCGCCATTGACGCAGATTGCAAATGTGTTGCATATAATAGAACGAGCATGATTAGTAACTTTTAGAGCGTTGGTTTTTTTCGTCAAAAGAGGGCTCTGGTTCTCATTGGGCCCAATGAGCCCAACGTAACTCCTGTTAGTAAGCGTTATTCTTCGTTTAATCTCAATGCTGGTATTATTGGATGAGTTTATGCCTGGAATCTAGTATCGAATGCCAAAACCTTAACAACCTCGAAGACAGTTTTGTCAGCGTGGTTTCCAAGACGCTGAGACTGTTTTCTGATACAAGATATTTTGAATTATTTTCGTTATATTTCTACTCTGAAGAAGGCTTACTAACTTCGTGTGTATTGATATCGATATTATTAGCACACGCCAGCTACGTCCCAGATATAATCATGCAGCTACGTTCCAGATCAACATCTCGGACGTCCTTAATTTAAAAAGTCACACACTAAGAAATCACCTTGCTTAGATCCTACTTTGGTATCGAATGGTGAGAGAGATCCTTCCCGATTCTAACAGCGTTGCTAGTGTTGCTCAGTGTCATTCTGCTGAGTCTTATGAGCTCTGCAGCTATACCAAACTCAGGTGGAGAAAAAATATTGTGTGTGTTGATTTATTGACGTGACGAAGTTACGTTATACTGCTCTAGTTTCCAAAAAAGTTGAAAAATGGATTTTTTTCTAGGGTGTTCTTCATGATTCGTCGTAGCGAAAGTATTTGGTCGATGTAAGATTTTCCAGTTTCAATTGGCTTCAGTTTGTTGGAAAACAATACTCACAAGGCAATGCGTGAGAGTCAGGAGACAAACCTTCACATGGCTACGTGCCTGATTGCCTTAACCTTTCGAAACCACCATTATCCTATCGTGACCAGCGAAATCCACTGAAGTCAACTGAAACTTCTCCATGATGTCCCCTAGAAACAGCAAACTGAGAATTCGTCGTTGCGCATACAAAAAAGGCTATGTGTAAAATTTAAATTTTTTTTTTTTATTTTACCATTTAATAGCCATATGTATGCCCCATATATTCACCAAATGGTTTCTTGATATTCTTCTTGGTTCAGAAAATGTGAAAGTTAGCCAGCTATGTGAAAATAGTATTAAAATTGTTAAAAACCAAAAATGTTTTTTCGCCTCCTGAAAAATTGTTCAAAAACACATACCTTTTTTGTATGCGCAGCGACGAATTGCCAGTTCGACTGCTAATCCTAGTGGCGGGACACCTGGCTTAGACAGTTTTGTGCTTTAAGTCTACCATGTAAAAAACACTTTCAATGGAACCATAAAGAACATAGAAAGGTACTTACCCCAAATATCTGCTTTATTTCGAACTTATTTTGAACTGAACTCAGCTTTTCAATTCAGATAGGGTATTTCGAAAAATGTCGTGCTTTCTAACTCGATAGCAGAGCAGGCAGCGAGCTTGACTACCTCCAGGGGTTGCGGGTTCCCAGCCAGGCCATGTTCCTACGATTTAACCTTGCTGCATTTCTTCCCTCATTTCTAATCAACTGAAATCGAAAAATCACAAATATTTATAACTTTAAAGCTCTTGTTGTTGGAAGAGAAATGTATGGATGAGATGGGTTAATAACTGAAATTAACTAAGTTTAAGGCATAACGCATGCCTCAGATTCTAATTCACGTGTTTCAACGACTTACCGCCACGCTAAGAACATTCTTCGCATGTTTCACTTGATCTTCCTTCTTTCTAACTAATATAGATTCCCCATTTCAAACCAAGGTAGACCTGACTTAAAAGGCTGAATATCCTAAATCCGTGGTTTAAAGCTAAAAAATTGTCTATATATATATATATATATATATACATAACACAAGAATACAAAGTTTGGACGTAAATATTTCTAATAAGGCGTTCATGCTGGAGCAAAAAACAGCTTTTTGTAAAAAGCAACTAAACGCAACATAAAAAGTAGCTTTTCGCCATACTGATGCCAGTAGAAAATAGCAGAAAAAATCAAATCGTATTCTGGTTTTTTGTATGTGTCACCCTGTGTTCAATTGATTCTTCCGAAATTTGAAGTTAGTTTTCTGACATCTTGCAATGGCTGCGTTCAGCAGGTACAACTGTTGTGCAACTATTGAGTGTGTGTCTGCTAAACGCATAAGTATCAGTTTCTGATCAGCTCAACATGTGTTGTGAAAATTCTCAGTCTTTGGTATCTTTATATTTTTCTGGTACATTTACTCAACGTGTTGAGCTCAACAGTAGCACAACAGTTTTACCTGCTGAACGGAGCCAATGTTTTACATGTATCTCTAGTACAGAGACTATAAATTATATAGAATTTGCATCAGAAACACTCGAGCAATTCCACTCAGAGTTTAGCCCGCAAACATGGGCACGGCGAAAAACGATGGCCAGGCGAACTTAATGGCAGAGCGGCGATACACTTATGTTGCTAGATTTTGTTGATAGACTCTAGAACTACAAAACCTTATCAACAAAGTTGTCGTAAAGCCATGTCTATATTTGTTTTCATAGGAATTCTAAGCCGACGGACGGCTTGTTTGTTTACATTTTTTTTGCATGGTTTCTGTTGTTGCTCTTCTTTCTTTGTTTTTCTGCAGGTTTTTGTTTCGCTAGGATTTTTAGCTTAATATTTGGCGATCGTCAGAAATTTTATATTTTTGCGATTTTGTCTATATCGATGAAGCTGTAGGAAAATCGATGTAACTTTTTTAATTCAGTTTGAATTGAAATGCACCTGAGGATAAAATTGTAGATAATTTTATCACCTTTAAAATGACATCAAAAATTATTTTTTTGCTACATTTATTATTTTTTTTTTAACTTAACTTAATATTATATCTATCATCTATCTATCTTAATCAATCCCTTCTGAACCTACATATATAATAAATATAATTTTTTTTCTATAATAAATAAATTGGTCTTGTTGCCTCGCAGGACAATCGCCAGCTAGAACAACTAGGTTGTCTTGTTGCTGCTGTATTGGCTTTGTTGCCACTAAAATATGCAATAAAAATATTTAAATAAATTAAATATACCTTTTTTTATTGTAAATAAACTATAAATCAATAATAAAAATAAAATAAAAAAATAAAATAAAAAAAATAAAATAATTTTATCAGAAATATTTTGTAATTATATGAAAAACTTATTTTAAATATTTTAAATAAAAAATTACTTGTAAGAAAATGAAAGTTAAAGTTCGAAAAATTTTAAATTTAACAAAATAAAATAAAATTAAAAATAAATAAATTAAAAATAAGAGTGAAATTAAAAAACTAAAACCAAATTTATAAAGCAAACAACATTAAAAATAAATTTTAAATAAAACGCAAAAACTAAAAATTTATTAAAAAATATAACAGTTTAAATAAAACATAAATAATAATTTAAAAAATGCCATTTTATAAAAATTGTGAGAAAATTATATAAAAAAGAAGGTGCTAAAATAAAACGATAAAAATAAAATATAAAAATTAAAAAGTGTCAAAAGTCAAAATAAAAAATGTAAATTCAATATAAGAAAAATATATATAAATAAATACAAGTTAAAATTAAATATATAACTGAAAATTAAGATTTCTGATTGTATTCACCACAGCAACTCATTATCATATCTTACTCGCTAGTTTCTGAGATCTTAACGAGTTGATGTACTCGCTACGAATATTTCAAGCACATACAACAACCGGATGTTTGCTTTAAGAAAAGCAATTGAGTTTCTGAACGCTTCCGAACCACATTTGCCAGCTGTGAACATAATACATCTTATTCACTCACATCGGTTATCTGTCCTTTTCACCTTCTGCGCTTGTCAAAAACTATTTTTTTTTTTTTCAGTACAAAAAATTTGCTACAGCTTCCTCGTTCGATTAGTTTTTGCCAGCGCGTTTCTGTCGATTTAAACAATTTACTTGTTCTAGTGAAAAAGCAAGAATATTTGCATTTTACTCTTATTGTGTATAAATAAGAATTGAAGTGGCGAAAACCAGCAGCAGCTGTGTTTAGATAAAATAAAAAGTAATAAAATCGATTTCAGTGAAAATAAAATAAACACAACAAAGGAAATCTAAAAAAAAAATCTGCAAATCTACATCCTCAACGCACAAGCTTTTCCACGCAATGTGAAAAAATCACTTGTGGATTATTTTTTGGTTGATGAAATGTTCACACAATTTAGGAATGGATAAATGAGTAAAAGCGATGAAAATAAATTATATAATTCTACGAATTTTGAGTGCAGCTGTGACTAAAATGTGAATTGAATTGCGGTCAAGTTGCACCCTGTATATTTGTTTGTGCAAAAAGTCTGACTTCGTCATTCCGTGTGCAATTGGGTCATACGAGATCTTGAGTTTTTGTTGTTGATGATGTAAACTACACAATAATTGCTAATTGCATGTGAATTTTAAATAATTTGGTATTTTGAGCAACCAAAACTTTATGCTCTTCCATTTTCTAATCTTTAATTTTTTTATATATATATAAAATACTTTCTTGCTGTTATTTCGTTCAGTGCTGCACAAAAATGAAAATATTTGATACATTGTATGCTTTTGCAGCGTTTAAACAATTTGACTCTTCAATTTAAGTTGAATTTTTCTATCTAACTTTATTGATTTGATTTGTTTATCTTTTCTTTCTATCATATTTTGACTACATAAGTTCTTCCATCATCGGTTGTAGCCATTTTTGGCAAATAGTCTGTTTTGACGTCATTAGCCTGTTTGGTTTTTTTTTGTTTCCTAAATTTTCATTGCTTTTGTTGTGGCTTTGATTGCATGATTCGTGTCGTGTTCGTCTTGTTCTTTTTTTCTTGATTGGCTCCTATTTTATTTAATGGCATGTTTGTACCATAAAATATACTAGCCTGTCCCATGCCTGTCCAAGATGAAATTAAAAAAAAACAAGGTTGCCAATCGTTGCTTAAAGAAAAGAGTTAGTGCTAAGACTGAGGTCACACGATGGTCGTTTGCTGATCAATTTTTACGTTGGTAGGTCACACCATGATATGATTATACCAGGTAGGAGGGACAGTTTTTTCGTCTTACACCAACTGTCAAAAAATAAAAAACGAAATAGACCAAAAACAAAACAAAATTTCATATCTGCTTGATAAAAGCCATGATACAAGGTCTGTTCCCGTACTCGAAAAAATGGTAAAAGAGAGTGCAATCGTGAGAGTAAAAAATTTCCCTTCCCTGTCAAAAGCTGCAAGTTTTAGTCCGAGAAATTTCTTCTGGCAAAAATGGTAAAAGTGTCAAACTGCTTAAAATCATATGTTTACATGTTAGCAAAGAATTTGCAAAACAATAAAAGTTCTTTGGAATAAATAAAAAACTGTTGGAATGGAAACCAAAAACATGGGAGATTGTATGAAAACTAAATATAAATGTTTATTTGAGAATTAATTTTTATATTGTTCAAAATCTTTAGCATTTCGTCTGCACTGCCAATGCTTCACATCAAACAAACAATTTTATTTGACAGTTTACACAATTTTAGTCCAAAAAGCGTTCCCGTACTTTTTTGTGTTTTTCAATATTTTTGAGAGATTTTTCCTTACTCTCACGTTTTTGACAGTTTTACCATTTTTAGCCCAAAAAGTACGGGAACAGACCTACAATTATACAGGTAGCATTGACAAGTACAGATTTTCTCAGCAACAAGGAAACGACCATCTGTCAAAAACAGTTGTTCGTGCAACAAGAATTAAACGAATGTAAAAATAAATAAATTCCGCAAAATATGTGCGTTAAATACACAATTATAATAATGAAAATTGTGAAAAAATTATGTGTGATATGTGTTTAACGTTTTCCAGCCGTGGTGTTTTAATTTTAATTGAAAACTTCTTCAATTTCGTCCACATGCATCTGCAGCTGCTGAGGTTGCTGCACTCAAACGTTTTCAACCTTTTTGACGTGACGAAGTTACGTTGTACTGCTCTAGTTTCCAAAAAAGTTAAAAAATGAATTTTTTAAAAATTCATCTGCGTTGCATTGAATTGTTACTCGCTGAGTATAAGATCTATGATTAAAAAAATGGTATGACCGTAAAGGTTAATTCTTTGCCTTCATTATAAAAACAAAACAAAAATTCAAAACATCATCGGGTCGCAGGGGGAACTGTTTAAGCAACACAACTGAAAATTTGTTACATGGAATTATTACTCGCTGAGTATTAGTGCTAGGATTAAAAATACAATACGCCAATAAAGGCCTACTGTAAGTCGTCACAACAAAATTAGACAAAAAATTTCTGTCGCCATGGGGACGCTGAGACAGCTGCTCAAAGATCGATAACGCAACATTCATGCAGCGGCGTTGCATTGAATTTTTACTCAATGAGTATATAAACTACGATAAAAGTTTAAAAAGGAAAATGAAGGTTTTACAAATGGCTTTACGACAAAAATAAAAAAAAATTCCAGCGTCGTCAGGTCGTGAATATAACAGCTTATGTAACAGAAATGTTATATCGTTGCGTGGAATTATTACTCACTCAGGAGGAGTGATACGGTAAATTTTGTTTTACGACAGCATGGATGTGTTATTAGGCTTCACAACTAAATTAAAAAAAAAATTCTTGTTGTCATGATTTCAGGGATGCAATCACATAATGCAGTAAAAATGCTATAGCCATGAAAAAACGTTGCATGGATTTTTAACTCTGTGACTACTGGTGCAACGGTAAATTTTAAGGAACGAAAACGAAGGTGAGGTCTTCGGGCATATGACAAAAATAAAAAAAAAAATTGACGGCGTGTCAAAGACCCTAAGGGAACCGCCTAATGTGACGCATATGCATCAACCAATGGGGAAGTGTGTAAAATTAAAGAAAATAAAAACACACTAATTTTTTCCTGTCGGGAAAAAAGCCGAAGCTCAAAAAACCCGACATTTATTGAAATCTTTTCTCTTTGATGGTCGTTTTGCAACTGATTGACCGCCTGTCGTCGACATAGTCTCCGAAGTCTGTCAATCATAATGCGACAAAACTACAATAAAACTTATTTATGATACAAATACAAATTACAATAAATGAGTTTTATACAGGAAGCAAAAAAAAAAGCTAAAAGAAAAGCACCAACTCAAAATCCAACAACAACTTCAACTCCAACACCAACACCAACACCAACGCCAACACCAACACCAACACCAACATCAACATCAACATCAATATCAACATCAACATCAACATCAACATCAACATCAATATCAACATCAACATCAACATCAACATCAACACAAACATCAACATCAACATTAACAACAACAACAAGAAACTTCGTCACGTCAAAACCTACGGGTGTGTCCACGGCACAGCCAACTCTTTTTTTTTATGTTTGCACTTAATAACATTAAGTTTACAAATTATTTTCGTTCTAGTAATAATAACTCACTATTAATTAAATAAAATAGGCAATATTTTGTAAGAAAATGTTTGGTTATTTGCAAGCGCTGAAACATAAACAATGGCGAAAACATAAGAATTAATTGAACGCTCTCTTTCTTGACTTTTTTTTTGACAGATGCTCGTTTCCCCAGCAACTGTCAATACTACCTTGTATTATTATACCATTGATAAAAGCGTTTGCCACAAATAACGAAATTTTGATGTTTTTCACATTTTTTTAAAATTTATAAAATTTACAAATTTTACCATGATACAATAAATACAGGTAGGTTCGCTAGATGACAGCGTACTGCCGCGAATGTCAACACGAAGTTGACAACGCATATAAAATCTCAAAGCTATAAAAAAGTTCATAGAAATTAAATGTAAGCAAACAACTTTTTTTATATCGATTTTGACAGTTACGGCAGTATTAAAAGAGAACACAGTCAGGTCTGCATCCATGGTATAATAATACAAGGTAGCATTGACAACTGCTTATTTTCTCTTCTACAAGAAAAAATCTCCTGTCAAAAACAACTGTTTGTGCAAATGCATCAGCAGCTGCTGAAGTTGTTGTTTTTTTTCACTTCTACTTTTTCATGATACAATTATATAAAGTAAAATATACAGGCAAATGACAGTCAGTGCAAGACACTCGTGAGAAAAACGCCAGTTGTCACTCCTACCTTGTATAATTGTATCATGTACTTTTTCAACATTGTTTGTGTTTTCAATGGCCTATTGTGAACGCTCTCTTTTTGAGTATATTTTTTGACAGGAGATGTTTTCCCAAGCAATTGTCAATGCTACCTTGTATTATTATACCATGGTCTGCATCTACCTCTATTTTTTTTATAATGAATTTTACTAACTATTTGTTTATTTTCACTCTTCGTTGCTTTGAAAGAGAAGCTATTTTTGACAGTCGGTGCAATCGTTCGTGAGAAAATAGCCAGCTGTCAAAGCTACATGGTAGTTATTGTATTATGTATTATATATTGTATCTATATTGTATTATATATAAAATTGTTTTTAACCTAAAATTATTGTTTCTCTTACTTTAATTTTTCTTTTACTGTCTGTAAAAAATATGTATGAAAAAGAAGATAAAATTAAGAGTTCATGAATATTTTTATATCTCTAAGTGTAAAATTCTCACGTTTTTTCGGAAAAGTGTTTCTTTTGCATATGATTACATTTATAGTTCTATTGAAAACTTTACAAGAGTATGTCAGTTACTCTCAATTAAAAACATTCAAAGAAGATGCACAAGGTTTGCTCTACGTCGTCTGTACTCGTGGGAAAATATGTCTATCTACAGGGTGCGATGCCAGTTGCTAAGTGTTCAAAGACTCGCTCAAAGGCGAGTAATGGCTAATATTATGTTTGTTAAAGATATAATTGATGGAAGAATAGACTCACCACAATTATTAGCCCTTATCCTTTTCCGTGTTCCGAGTCGTTTTCTCAGAGAGAATCAACTATTCTATATACCTCTACATAAAAGAAACTACGGCATAAATGAACCAATAACCAGGTGCCTATTACAATTTAATTCAGCTGCTAACCCGATTGACTTCACTATAGATAGAAACATATTCAAGAAACAGTTGGAGTACATCCTATTGATTTACTTTTAAAAATGGTATTTTGTTTTGTTTTGAATTTATTTCTCAAAACAAAGAGTAAAGCTTTAATTATGTTAATTATTATTATATAATGGGTTAAGTCTAAGTAATCTGTAATACCTGCGACACATTGGTCCATTTAAACTCGTTTCAGTGTTTTTTCTCGTTTAAATATCTGCTAAACTATGTTTAAAATTCGGTTAGTCAAAACCAGTTTCCGAAACTCGTTTATCGCAGTTAAACGAGTTATAGCAGCTGATTTTGACATTCCTCTTCCTACACTTTCGTTGAGAACTATAACACTCGAGCAAACGCTCTGAAATTTACGATTATAGTGTTGTTCACTTATCCATATTTCTCGTTATTTTTATAAACTAGTTAACAAAAATATTGAGTGTGTCATCCCCAATGGTTATATTTTAAACTACAAAAGATAATCACGGTTTCCTATGGTATAAATAGATGGTATAAATAAATATTTTACCTTATCATTATCTTCTAATAATTATTTGAACTCTTTGTTCCGTGCAAAACAGTGTTCCTAGGTGGTAAAATTAAGGATCTGGTCGTTTAAGTAGCTAAAATGTACTTTATTTAAGGAAAATTGCTATTATTGTACTGTAACATTATGAGAAATTAGTCGTAGGAAACCCCTGTTGAAATAAAGTGTAGGAGAAAAAGTAGTGGAACTGAATGAAATGTCAAAAATTGCTCGCTGTTCATTTTCTTTTATTTATTTATTTATTTAGATTGAGTCTATGAATCATAAATTCTTACAGACTAGAAATAAGTACAATTTTAATAAATTAAATTAAACTGGCTTACAATGTTAAAAGAATAACATATAAAATCAATTGACAAAACTAGAAAATAAATTACAATAACAACACTTAGCTATAAGATAGAAGGAAGAAAGCTTTTTAAACAATCTTTAGGCACAGAAAAGTCAATACTAAACTTCATGGACAAGTCATTATATAATATTAGGGATCTTGTTATGGGCTCATTTAAGGCATAATTTGTACGATGTTGTTTAATAAAAAAGATTTTAAAATATCGCAACTGCCTAGACGGGATATTGAAATCAATTAATTGTAATAATAAAGGACTATCAATTTTACCAGATACAATATCATGGATATATAAAAGTGAATGAAGTTTTCTTCGAGTTTCAAGAGATTTTATACCCATTAATAAGCAACGCACATGATAAGGTGGGAGGTTCATAGTTGTATAAAGTGGTTTTAACATTGATCTAGTAGCGGATTTCTGAACACGTTCCAATCTTAGAGTATGAACAGCATAAACAGGATTCCAAATTATGGAAGCGTATTCAAGCCTAGATCTGACAATAGAATTAAATAACACTTTAAGAGTGTGCGGGTCGCGATAATCAGTACAGTTTCTTCGAATGAAAGCAAGAAGTGAGTATGCTTTAGGTAACAGAAAGTTGTAAGTGCTCAATAAATAAAAACTTACTATCAAAAACTACACCCAAGTCTCGGATTAAATTTACTTTCTCTAGTGGGCATCCGCCCAGAGAATACGTTGACATTATGGGTAATAATGATTTACTAAATGTAGCATGCGCACATTTATTGATATTAAGAGGAAGGCCATTGCGAACACTCCAATCCAAGACATTATTAAGATCGGATTGGAGTGAAGTGATATCATCATGAGTAGCTATATTAGAGAAAAGCTTCAAATCATCTGCATAAAGCAGAAATTGTGAGTTACGGAAGCACTTATTAATATCATTAATAAATAGAATGAAGAGAAGAGGGCCAAGAACACTACCTTGTGGCACCCCAGATGACGCCAGAAAACTATATGAATGCACATTATTTATGGAAACAGAACACTTCCTAGAGACTAAGTAAGATTCAAACCATTTTAGTATGGCCGAGTGAAATCCCATTTTAGCTAGTTTTCTGATAAGCAGTAAATGAGGCACTTTGTCGAATGCCTTCGAAAAGTCAGTGTAAACCACATCTACTTGGCAGCCCAGCTCAAATGATGAAACGCAGTAATGAGAAAAAGTTGACAAATTAGTCACAGCTGATCTACCTATCACAAAACCATGTTGCTCTGTGCATATTTGGTGCTTGAGTAAGAAGTAAAGTTTAGATTTTATTAAAGATTCAAAAATTTTTGAGACATTGGAAAGCTTTGAGATAGGGCGATAATTCGAAACATTATCTTTGGCACCACTCTTAAAAATTGGTGTAATTGAGGCAATCTTCCAACAATCAATAAAATTGCCAGTTAATAATGAATTATTAAAAATTAAACACAGAGGCTTAGAGAAAGCACAAGAACAATTTTTTAACAGAATAGAGGAAAAACCATCCACATCGGACTTAAAAGAGGATTTTAATAAGGATAGAGCTTTAGAAACTTCTGCATCAAATAACGACAGAGAACCCAGGTCAATGAATTCAGTAACGTCATCAAGATTGGTAGAATATAGTGACATACAATCATGTTCAAAATTAGATTTAAAATAATCCGCAAATAGATCAACAGTCTCCGAAGTTAAATGAGAACGTTTATTATTATAGAGCATTGAAGTGGGGATATTTGATCCATCTTTTTTAGACTTAATAAAATTCCAAAATGAATTAGGATTGGAGATTATTTTAGTTTCAATGTTAAGAATGTACTGTTTATACAAAAATTTGTTCAAAAAGTTAAATTCTCTTACATAATGTGAGTGTTTAAGTTGATGATCTGAGTTATTAGTTACTTTAAATAAATTAAAAAATTTGTTCCGTAAATTTTTTAGTTTTTTTAGGCCTGGAGTGTACCAGGGCAGCTTATACTTCTTTCGGGAAACTCGTGGTATATTATCATTGCAGATATTATGGACTATAGATTTAAATATGTCATAGCACGTTGCGGTACTTTTTCCAAAAAACAGGTTATCCCAATCACAAACATTCATGAGAGATGATATAGTATTAAAATTACAATTATTATAGTTGAAATAATAGTTATCTTGTACACAAGGCAGAAATTCATAAAACTCAAATTCAAGAATGAGAGGCAGATGATGAACAGTTACTGGTGAGAATGGAGATAGGCATTCATATAAATTGAATCTTATATTTCTTGAAACAAAAATTAAATCTAAGATCTTATTAATTTTATTCATAAACGCGTTAACTTGCAACAGGTCAATAGTTAGGTCAATTTTCTGTCGTGTAACCTACCATGGTTAAGAGTGTGCAAAATGTGGAAGAGAGTAAAAAAGATTCATTGAACGCCAATCAGAAGGTCACCGTGTGACCCCAGCCATTGATACTAGTTTTGTCAGCGACTTTTTTATTTATGATACTGATATGATACTGATCTCCCATGAAAAAAACGCAGCTAATAATACAAGGTAGCATTGATAACTGCTTTTTTTCGCTTCTACAATTAAACATCTCCAGTAAAAAACAAAAAACAGCTGTTTGCTAAATGCATCTGCTGAGGTTGTTGTGCTTTTTTCAATTCAGCGCATGATAATTACAAGGTACGCTCATATTGGAGAGCAGGGTGCGCTAGTTGTCAAAATCAGCTGGTAATTTTGAGTTTTTCTAAATGTTGTTGCTTTTGTCGTTTGACGTTTGTAGCTCCTACAGATTTGTTGTTGGGAAATTTCAGAATTGAGCAGCCATTATAAAATTAGCCTACCTTGTAATTGTATCATGCACCTAACAACACTATTCAGATTGCCGATTGCTGTCATGTACAGCAATCTCAAAATGAACAAATTGATTGCTGCAATCTGTGTTCATCGGCCTAAGCTCTCAGAGTTTTTGACAGTTTCACATTGAAAATAACAACAAAACGATTAGATTTTTTGATTGGCAATCACCGTGTGAATTGGGGACAAGCAACTGTCACTGCTACCTTGTAATTATTATACCATGGTTTTGTTGTTGCTTTCAATGTGAAACTGTCACTCTCTTTTTGTCACTGTCTTTGTAACGCCCATAAGGAGGTGTGGTAGGTATAAAAAAGTATATTTATTCTTGATCAGCTTCACTACCCGAACCGATTTAGCTATGTCCGTCTATCCGTGTGTCTGTCTGTGATCACGAAATTCGATGTTTAAGCTTGATCTAAAAAATAAAGACCAAGTTCGAAAATGAGCAAAATCGGATGAAAACTACGCATACCTCCAATACAAAGTCACTTTATCAAAACTGTAAAATCTATAAGAATTCCACACAAATACATACATATATGGACTTGAAACAAAGCGTATGAGCTTTGATGTTTAATATGCGCTTTGTGTATGAAATTCAATCAAATCGGATGAAAGAGGACCAGCTTGCTATGTTAGGACCAGTTAAAATATAAAAAAAAAACAATTAGTAATGCCTACGTTTTAGGATTTGTAACCAAATATTTATTTAAATGCCGCTTAAACCATACCTTTTGCTTCGAGTCCATGAATGGAATCAATTCACTTTCTTGTTTGGCGCCCAGTTAGCGTGAAGGCTTCACTAATGCTTATCAAAAGTAAGCCAAAGCATTAAATTGCAACCTAGTTATCACAATTTTTATATATCTACAATACAACAAAAAACATTAAAATACTTATTGGGTAAGGTTAGTATTTTATGAATTGGAAAGAAAGATAAGTAATTACAAAACTACCGTATAACTTAATAACCATAAAAAGAACTTTGCTATACGTGACATCCACAAGAAAAAAATAGCTACTCTCTATGATACATCAAGAACTGCACCTATTTAAAATTCTTAAAACAGAGCAACACTGAAATATGCTGATTGTATTTAGATTTTGTTCTATTCAATATACATAGCTACATATAAAGCTTGTGATTTTGTTGGATATGTTGACCTTGTGCATAAATTAGAATATTTTCTTTTCTCTTTTTTGTTTGTTTTACTATCGTCACTTTTCTAAAGCAAAATTTTAAAAATACTAAGTTCTATAGTGATCATTGCACGATCATAGCAAAAGCTTCTTGAACATTTTTATGTACATATGTATTCAAATATACATAGAATTTCTTCGCTCTGGTATAAAAACTGAAACATCTGTTCAATATTCGAACATATTTTTGCAATGCAATCATTAAGATATTTAAGTACATAATTTATTTATGATCTATGCTAAAGCTTTAAAGCTGAGGGATTGTGTATAAGACTTTGTAGCAGTAGGTGGCAACGTCTTTTTGTATTAGTCGAATTGTAGACTCACCAATTTTACATTCGTGGGCGAAGTTGTGACGTTTCAAAAGAGGAGCGTACAGAGTTGTATATTTTGGTAATTTCTGAGCCTTTAATTATTTTGTTTTGAGCTTTTACGCTTTACTTGAAATTAAATTTTTTAATATAGCTGTGTAATGCTGCCTAAATGCTTGTTTTTAAGTGGGAGTAGAAAAGATGTTGATTAAGGTACTAGCACACTTTAAAAAAAAAAAAAACGAAAATTTTTTTTAAATAATAGGTCAGTTTCCGTACTCTACACTGTGTAAGATTTGTGTTAAATGTGTGCAAGAGAGTAAAAACGAAATGTGAGAATAGTTGCAAAAGTACGGAAACAGCTTCTAGTAAGTTTCAAGCACAAAACAGCTGATTTTGACTGCAGCCGTGTCAAACGAAAATTGCGCCAATTATTAAAAGCCATTTTTTAATGCAAAACTGGACAATTACTTATTTTTTATTTATTATTATTTATTTGTTGTACGTAAATTTCTTTTTAGGCACACAATTTATGAATTTATTTATCGCAAAACATAAACAATTATGAAATGTAATTTGACATTTGCTTTTTCTTATTGATCCTTATTCTTCTTATGCTTGTTCTTACTTTACTCGAAGTCTCGAGGTCTAGCACTCTCTGTGCAGTTTGTGTGTTCGAGAGAGCGATTTTATGCTTGATCTTCTTCTCCCATTTTAAGCACAGAAAGTACGGAAACAGAAAATAGTGTCCCACAAGTTACACAGTGTGCGTACGGATACAGAACTAATATCGATCTACAATGTCAGGGAGACGTATCTCAAATATATGTTTATATAAATATATATAAACACATATGTACTTGCGCCGCTCCACAATGCATCGAATGAGTACGAAAATAATATAAAAATATTTTTTTTTTCAAAAAAGTATGCAATCTAAAACCATACTATTCAGTTCTATAAAATTTTAAAGATTTTGTTAATATCTTTTTAATAATTCATAAAGGCGAGGCCTTTTACTACACCTTTTTATTTGAAGAAAAAAAAGTAAAAAAAACTTTGCATTTTTCTCTAAATAAAATTGTGCATGTTCTCAAGAAGCTTTACATGGCATTATTTACTCTCTGAGGCTTGCCATTGTCTGCAGAGAGGTGACGGCCGAACAGGAAAATTAATTCATTTGTAAAAACTTTCTGTGTCAGGTGCGTTTGAACCAGGGCCCTATGGCGTGTGGGTCACGCACTCTACCCACTACTCCACGGTCGTCACCACTAATCATATCGTGATAAATTTTGGAGCATTTTGTTCGTTTGAGTGCCTTGTAAGACAATTCACCACTTTTAGACCAAAAATTTTAAATATTAATTTTTTTGGGTAAAAAATACCAAGAAAATGTCCCATTTTTTTGATTTTTTTGCACTCCCGCGTTTAAAAAACGTAAAAGGGGTTTATTAATTTTACCACTCCGTTTGTAACACCCATAAGGAGGCGCGGTATATATAGAAAAGTATATACAGTGTGCGACAAAACATACACAGAACCAAAAACTTACTTAATAACAAAGAAAAAGTTATTTTTCCCAATGTATTATACATTAAAATTGGTCCAAAGTACGAGTTCCTTGGTTCAATGAATCTTTGTTCTTACGTTATTTCTTTGATATGTTATGAAGAAAAATGAGTTATTAATGACACATACAACTGTTACAATAAGTTAGTCTGTCCTTAGAAATTTTAAAACAATATCAAGATATATTTTAAAAAATCAGTTTCTTATTGAGATAAAATTCTCGAATGGTTTTTTAGATATTACAACACAAGAACTGGAACAAAATTTTAATGAACACGAACAATGAACTGTTCCTTAAAATTAAGAACAACGATTCATTGAGCCAAAGAATTCGTTCTTTGGGGCAATGAATAGTTCTTAAAAACCAATGAATTTCGCTTTATGAACGAGATTCTTTGATTTTAAGAACAATATTTGGTTCAGTGTATGCACGAACTTGTTCACACTACAATAAAGCCTATTATCAATAAAAAAATAATGCCTATAAAAGCCTATTACCCTACAAAAAACAGAACACATAAGCCGAAAAGAAAAATTTTGGTTATCATGATACCATGAGATTCCATTTACACCGTTGGTTTTCAGCAACGACAAAACATATGCACGAAATCAAAAAAACTGGCATATTGTAGTTGTTGTAAAAGATTACCAACAACAAGTGTAGTTTAACAACAACAAGTGTTTTTTATAACATTTTAACAATAGGTAGAGAGAATTTGCACGTATTTTTAGTTCATTCTGATCATCCGAAGGCGTCGTTTATTTTTGATGGTTTTTTCTTTAAAAATATGGGAAATAATAAGTATTCCAATAAATATAATATAAAATTATAAAAGATAATAATAATGGGGAATCGGTAACATCGATTGCAAGAAAATTTTAAATACATCATAGCGTAATTTCCCGAATTATCAACCGTTTTCGGTCTTAAGGGTCGTTGACTTTTATAAATAAATGTGGTCGGCCGCGGCAAACCAGCAAACGAGACGACCAGGCAATACTGCGATTGATAAGAAAGAATCTCTTTGTATCGGCAAGGTCCATAGCAAATGAATTACAGCTAAAAATTTCAATCCGGTCTTCAAAATTTCAATTGGTCTGGGGTTGTTTTTCTGGCAATGGGATCGGGCCGATTCATAAAATAAATGGCATAATGGATCGATTCATGTATAAAGATATCCTTCAAAATGTTATGCTGCCACACGCAGGAAATGCCACTAAAGTGGATCTTTCAACATCACAACGACCCCAAACACACAGCAAAATGTGTGAAAGAGTGGTTCGTTGTAAACAAGATTGAAACTTTGAAGTGGCCAGCACAATCGCCAGATCTCAATCCCATAGAAAATCTATGGGATATTGTAGATCGCAAAATAAATCGCGATTATTGTAAAAATTCTGATGACCTCTTTCGACAAGTGGAAATTGCATGGCGTGCAGTTTCTGGAGACATATTATTAAATTTAATAGAGTCCATGCCATGCAAATGCGAAGAAGTTCTCAAAAATAATGGTTACGCCACTAAATATTAGTGAAATTAATTAATTTTGTAAGAAAACCGAAAATGTACTTATGTTTTGTCGCTAGCAAGAAGCTGTGTTATACCGTTATTTTTTATTTTTTTATTGTTAGCAACAAATTTTGTTAGATTTTTTTTTTGGATTTAGTTTATTAAGGTCATAAATGAATAAATAAATGATTTAAGTTGCATTCTATATGTTCTTGTCGTTCTGGGAAACCGTGATGGGCTCAAGTCCGTGCATATGTTTTGTGTATGCACACTGTATATTCTTGATCAGCATCGTCACCCGAGTCGATTTAGCAATGTCCGTTTCTCTGTGATCACGGTTACAGCCGTAATTTTGAAGCTATCATCACAAAATTCGATATTTTAGTTTATATCTAAAAAATAAAGACCAAGTTCGAAAATAAGCCAAATCGGATGAAAACTACGCCGGATGAACAACCATCGGGTGAAAACCACGCCTTGCCATACAAAGTGACTTTATCAAAACAGTAAAATCTCTTAGAATTGCACAAAAATTAATATAGATTTGATATTTAACATACAATATTTTCTGTTAAAACTATGACGAAAATGTTTTTACGAATAAACATTTTATTGACTGCTTAAGACTTTGAATATAGTTTGGTTTGGCCGTGGGGGTATTTTAACTTCGACAAGAAATCGAAGACGATTTCTTACTAGTTTTTTATTCTTTATGTCCAAATATTTATGTCCTTGCGGCAAAAAAGAAAAGAAAGCAAGAAACCAAAACATAAAAGCACTAAATTAAGGAGGGTAAGATTTGAAAGGTATATTTTCATGATTTTTTTTTTTTTTTTTTTGTTTTTTGAGATACGAATAATGTTGGTTTAATGTTCATTTAAAAATATTAGGAAATAAGTCCGTGACAGCGAATCTCCGGAAGCGCCTCGAAAAAAAATCTGTTTTGCGGTGAACTGCATAACTCGTTACCGGAACATCTGAAACAAAAAAAAAAAATTAAATGCATTTAAATGGTGATATGTTTCCTTAGGTAGTCAAAGGGAATTTTTCTTTTCAATATTTTTTATTTTTGGCAACATTTAGAAGTGAAAAACGCGATTTTGAAAAAAAGTAGCTCTGACGTTAAAAATAACGGTGGTTTTTGTAAAACCCGATTTTGAAAAATCAAAAGTTTTTTATTTAATTATGTTGTTAAAAATGATTTAACGATTGATGATTACTAAAGTTCTATTTTAAACTATTCTCTTTAATAATTGAATACTGGTTTTTAGCTCCAAACTTGCTATCTACTGAATTAATTCATCAAAATTAAACAAATACGCTTTAAAAATCGACCTTCAACCTTTCTGCGATTCTCTTTTAATAGCCTATTCAGTTCATACGGTTCAAAAATTATCACATATTATAAAGCGAAACACTGAAATTTGTTGTCTACATTCTTAACACTTCCTGTCGCTATCTAGCTCTCTATACATCTCTGACACCCTTTGCTTATTTGAGCCAACTCAAAAACTGCCGGTTAATTAATGAAGCATGTTAATTTTATATATTAATTGTTTTTTGACGTGTTTCTTTTTCTAACAACAGTGATAACATTTTTTTTTATTTCTTTTATGGTCTGGCAACAATGGTTAACATTTTTTTTTCAGTTATGAAGATGATGAAATTTGTTTGCTTCTCTGTTGGGTATAATAAATGAAATAAACATGTTAATTAAACACTTTTAATTCATTTTTATATTTAATAGAAAAAACAGAATTAAAAAAAAAACTTAATTGCCACAATATGGCGCCTGCTCTGAAAATAAAAACTAACAAAACATCAGCTGTAGAAATAATATGAATTATTAATTATTTTTTCTATGAAACCTTGTTATCTGTCCATCATTCTCGGTTGTACTAAGTTGAGTTTTTTACTTGTGATCGAAAATTTCTGAGTTTTTACGCTCTTTTGTTAGAAACAGGATTTTCCTTAAGTTATTTGTTGCTACTAGTAAATTCTGTTGATATTTTTTATTAAATTTTTTTATTTTTTGTTTGTTAAAAAATAAATAAATAAATGCAAACAAAAAATTCAGCAGCAGCACTTGACATCACTTCAAACAACAGGAACAAAGACAACAACAACAACAACAACAACAACAACAACAACAACAACAACAACAACAACAACAATAACAACAATAACAACAACAACAACAACAACAGTCAGAATAATAACAACATCAACTTTTTGCTGTCAATACTATTTCATAACAAAAAATATGAATTTGGTTTGACGTCATGCGCTCTGTCAGTTGTTGACATATATTTAATGTTTGTGTTGCTACTTCACAACAACAACAACAAAACAATTACTTGTATGTATTTTCACGCTTCTCATCAACTCTGAAATTTAATTTTAATGTAATGAAATATTTTATTCAATGTCGTTTAAAATTATCTAGAATTACTAAGCAGAAAAAATTTAAAAACATTTTCTCAGGAGCGTTCAAATTGACAATGCGACCAGCCAAAGCTAGGCCATTGAACTGATTTTGCATTCATTATATTACAATCTCTATTGCTTTACCTGTGAGTAATGCAACAAAGAACTTGTACTTATGCTGTTTATGAGGTATTTTTAGACTGTCACCTGATTTTTTAAATTGTAAACCAAAGTTAAAATCCCACAATCATATTTTTAACGTGACGAAGTTACGTTTTACCGTGCAGGTTTCCAAAAAAGTTGAAAAAAGGCATTTTTTCAAAATTCATCGGCGTTGCATTGAATTGTTACTCGCTGAGTATAGGTGCTATGATTAAAAGAATGATATGGCCGTAAAGGTTAATTCCTTGACTTCATTATAAAAACAAACCAAAAATTCAAAACGTCATCGGGACGCGGTTGGAGCTGCTTAAGCAACGCAACTGAAAATTTGATACATGGAATTGTTACTCGCTGAGTATTAGTGCTAGGATTAAAAATATGATACACCAATAAAGGCCTGCAACAAAATTAGACAAGAAATTTCTGACGTCATGGGGACACAGAGAGAACGTCTCAAAGATCGACAATGCAACATTCACGCAACGGCGTTGCATTGAATTTTTACTCGGTGAGGATATAAGTTACGATAAATGTTTAAAGAGGAAAATGAAGGATTTATACTTGGCCTTACGACAAAAAATAAAAAAAAATTCTGATGTCGTCAGGCGTGAAGATAGTTGCTTACGGAACAGAAATGTAATATCTTTGCATGGAATTATTACTCACTTAGGAGACGTGCTAGGATAAATTTTGTTTTGCGACAGCATAGATGTGCTATTACGCCCCACAACTAAAATACAAAAAAAAGGGTGGCAACCACATAATACAATAAAAATGCTACAACCATAAATTAACGTTGCATGGAATTTTTACTCTGTAACTACTGGCATAGGGGTTAATTTTAAGGAACGAAGATGAAGGTGAGGTCTTCGAGCGCATGCTAAAAATAAAAAAAAAATGGACGGCGTCATGAGGCCTAATGTGGTGCATATGCATTACTTTTGCTGGATAATTTGCATGCAAGTAAAGCAAAGTTAATACATCAAGGAAAAGCACAACTAGTGGAGAAGAAAATGGAAAAAGCAAAAGCAACAACAACAACAGCAACAAGAACAGCAACAACAACAGCAACAACAACAATAAAAATCTAGTTATGATTTCAACAGTTTTTTCGGGGCTACCAACACTGATCACAAACAACAAAATAACACTGTGAAACCGGACTATGAAACCGGAAAAGGACTATGACATGAATTGGGATATGGATTAGGACAAAAATTAAGACACATCTAAAACACATCCTTCAAAACTAGGAAAGGGATTCGGTGTATTTGATTAAGTCAAGAATTTTTATTAAAGGAAGAGTTTGGACATGAAATAGGAATACAAAGAAACACCGTCACGTCATAACCCAATAAACCAAACGGATTCGTTTCGAATTCGAGGTAAAACCGAGATCTCGTGCATTTAGTTCGAAAGCGATTTTTTCGAAATTCGTTCTACTTTCGTTTTCGAATCCGCGAAAGGAAGAAATTCACACTTCGTTTTCGAAACGAGATTTTTAGAATAATCGAATCGTTTTAGAAACGAGATTTTTAAAATAGTCGCATCGTTTTCGAAACGAGATTTTTGGAACAATCGATTCGTTTTCGAAACGAGATTTTTTAAATTTTCTTATATTCTCAAATCTTATGATTTCAATATTCTTCTTACGAATCCAATGACTTTTTTAATAATTTTTATTTCTTTTTAAAAATTTTGAATTATAACTTTATTGCAGCTTATAAAATTCTTTTTGTATTCTAAAATTTTTGTAAGAGAAGCCGTTCGGTGAAGGGAAAAATCCCTACTGCAGTTCACGGCCGTGACAGAAGGTGCTGGAAAAAAAGATTATCTTATTGCAAAGAAATATATACATATATATGTATATCCTATCTCGATGACATCTTGTGCATCCATTTTTTTGAAATTAATTTTCTGTTTGCTTCTGCAGAGGAACTTCTTGTGTCCAGCAGCTTCAGTCACGGCCGTGAACTTCAGTAAGAAATTTACCCCTCTACCGGATGGCTTCTCTTAAACTATTTAATATATTTAAACTATTTATTTATACTTAACCTGGCACGGTATAGCTCCCTGATGAGGAGAATTGACTTAAAATTCTCATACGTTTCTTTTTATTAAAAATAAACTTTAAAAATGTCAAAATGCGAACTTTTTGAAAGCTTATAAAAGAAAGTGATTTGTTTTTTTTTTTTTTTTGTTTTTGACATTTAAGTCTATAGTTGCCACGGTTTTGTTTTTCATTTTTTTGAAATTTGAGAAGTGCAATTTGAAAGTGCTTGAAGTGCTTTGTAAACACATTGTAGAAGATCTTAAAAAGTTTTTAAAATTAAGTAAAGAATTGTATTTTATCCTTTGGTACATTAAAATCGTGTAAATAAAGAAACAAAATTTAAAAAATTGTTTTTATTAATATTCTCCACAAGATAGACAAATTTCATAAAATAAAATATTCGCTTTTTAATATTCTCGGAATCGTCTCGAATTCTAATAGAAAGCGAGAACTCGGATCCGAGATCTCGGTTCCGTTTCGAATTCGAAACGAATGCGAGTCCGCTATGTGGTTTATTGGGAACCTACGGGTGTGTCCACGACACAGCCAACTCTTTTTTGTTAGAAAGAAAGAATATGAAAACCCCGCACCATATGGGATTAAAGTACGAGTATGTGAGTAGGAAATAGACATACATTATATATTTTTATAGCATGTGATATCCTCTGTGATTTCATTTGATGCTAGGAGTTTGAAAAAGTCTGACTTCATCATGGTGTAATGAACAAGATGAATGTAACAGTTAAATATTTGGCTAAATCTGTCAAACTAACGAATGAGTGAAACAGAAAACATGATTTTGTAGGATTTGACAGTTCAAGGGTTCGATTTTTTGAGAGAAAAAGAAAATTTGCGACCACCTTATTTAACTTTTGCTATAAAAGCTCATCACTTACTATATGTATAAACTTGACAATAATTTTAATAATTGTTTAATATGTGCTGTCAAGTTTTGAGATTTCATTAAAAATGAACAAAACAAAATTTTGTTCATTATTGGAGGCACAAGATTGGATAACTTCTAAAGATGGAATTTCACTCATTCGAATGTTTTGATGTAGCAACTGTGGATCCAACATTTTAAGCGGAACATTATTCTGCCGTTCACGAGCAGGGAGCTTTCCTAGCTTACATGCGTTTGTTGTGGCCGCAGAGAATTTTCTTAAGCTTACTTACCATCTGATCCAAACGTACCCGGAATTTCCCGTTCAAACAAACCGCGCTTAAGATATTGTCAAAATCTTTTTTTTTTCTGTGTTGGTACATCTGTCATCTGGGGCTCAAATAATTCAAATGGCTTGAGTGCCATTTGTTGGCAGTTTACACATGATAACTATGTCAACAAGTGAATTTTTGTTGAGTTCTACGAAAGTCGTAATGTCGAATTTGGTTGAGCAAAATTGGTTGACTGAAATTTTGTGTTTCTACCAAAGTATCATATGGAGAAATATCAAAATTGTGGAGAAATAACTCGTAGTCTCTCCACACTCCGGCTCACACATCTCACTATTTGTCCAAAAACAATGTTCATAACTTTCCGCAAGCACCGTATTCCCCAGACATTGCTCCTGGTGACTTTTTCCTATTCCTACGACTCAAATGACCAAGCGATTTGAGACGATTGTGGCTATAAAGGAAAATTGGCAGAAGGAGCTGAAGGCGTTTCCATAATCAACCTAAGAAAAGTGTTTTCAAGATTGGAATATCGAAATAATATTGGAATATTTCAATAAAATGAATATCGATGAATAATTGAACCGTTTTCGTTTTTTTGAAGAGGTATTTTGGAAGGAAGGTATTTTGTGATGAGAAGATATGAAAAAAGCTTGCTAGAATCAGTGATATATATTGAGTTTCTGGTAAAACTGCCAGATCTATTATAGACGGCGATGGCATAAAAAAATAGTTCATATATACAGCAATTGTTTTTTCGTTTTTTATTTGATTTTTTTTTTTTTGTTCGTTAATTTTTATTTTTTTAACCAGTATTTATTTTGTTCCCCATAATCGTACAAATCGAATTCACGTTCTTCAGCCGTGCACTTGCCCACACCGAGAAAAAAAGCAATAGTAAAATCACCAAGCCGGCTTGGGTAAAGAAAATTGTATGGAAATTAGAAACTTATGGTTATTCACCAAAGTAATATATTGTTTAATACATTGCTTTGAAAGCACATGTTTGATTCACCCAAGCCAAGTATATAACATTTTAACCAATAGTGTAGGTAAACCACCGAAAACTTTGACACTTTTTCAAAATGGTGTGAGCAAAATTTGTCGCTGAATACTCCCTGCTTGTAAAAGTTCTCGATTAGTTTTTGTAACGCAAATTATATAGCGTAGATGTTTAGCCAAGGTGCAATGCTTCATGAGTGCATTTTGTTGGCATTAAATTATATATATATTTATAAGCGATCTAAATGCATAATTTTTTTTTACTTTGTAAATCTATGTTGTAAACTATGTAAATGTATGTCTATTTACATTAAATAGAACAGGTTTTCCTTAATAAAAATTAAAATTTATGGTTCATTCTATTTCGAAGTTTCATCAAAGTGCTTGGGTAATTTTGCACAACAGCAATATACAAAATTTTACCTAAGTATATGTAATGGGTGTTTTTTTTAGGGGGTTTGTTTTTCGAATAGAGATAAAACTGGTATTTTGTGGTCAAATCTGGCAACTCTAATGTCATTTATGTTCAGCTTGGTTTGCCATTTCATCATGAACAGGTTGACAAAAGAACAACGCTTGCAAATCGTGCAAATTTATTTCGAAAATAATGGTTCAGTTCGCGAAGCTTACCGCAAGCTTCGTAAATTTTATGGTCGACATAATCGTCCATCAGAGCAATTAATTCGGTTAACCATGGGTCGTTTTCGCACTACGTTTACTCTATGTGATAACACGCATCCGCAGAGACGTCAAACAGTGCGCACCGAAGAAACAATTGCCGCTGTAGAGCAAAATGTTGAAGAGGACCCGAATGAATCGATTCGCCACCGTGCACACCAATTGGAGCTTTGTCCATCAACTTTATGGAAGATTTTGCGCAAAGATCTTGGCTTGCGACCTTACAAGATCCAGCTTGTGCAAGAGTTAAAGCCGCGAGACCATGCAATGCGTCGTGATTTTGGTGTATGGGCCGAAAATGAGATTGATCTCGATGCTGATTTTCATCGCAAAATTTTGTTCAGCTCATTTTTGGTTGAATGGCTACGTCAACAAGCAAAATTGCCGCATTTGGAGTGAAGAGAATCCACATGAGATCCTTGAGACGCCATTACATCCACAAAAACTGACTGTTTGGTGTGCTCTATGGGCTGGTGGAGTCATTGGGCCATACTTCTTCAGAAATAATGCTGGAGAGTCAGTTACCGTTAATGGAGACCGGTATAGAGCCATGATAACCGACTATTTTGTTCCCGAATTGGATGGCATGAATGTGGATGAGTTGTGGTTCCAACAAGACGGCGCTACATGCCACACAGCGCACGTCACAATCGATTTATTGAAGGAAACATTCGATGAGCGCATAATTTCGCGGAATGGACCTGTCAATTGGCCACCAAGATCGTGTGATTTGACACCATTGGATTATTTTCTTTGGGGATATGTGAAGTCGCTCGTCTACGCCAACAAACCAGAAACGTTAGGGGACTTGGAGGCCAACATTCGTGGTGTTATTGCCGACATACGGCCCCATATGCTCGAAAAAGTGGTTGAAAATTGGACCTGTAGAATTGGCTTTATTCGAGCCAGCCGCGGCGGCCACATGCCCGAAATCATATTTAAACATTAATGGCATAAAATTATCCTTCCAATAAAGCCAAATTGATGGACATTTAAACGATTTTCTTGTGTTTTATTTCAATTCGAAGTTCTATGCCTCTAAAAAAAACACCCTGTACATTTCATACTTGTTTTTGGAAATTTTTTACAAAAAAAAATATACAGTAATTTACCTAAGTATTTCTATATTTTATACTTCTCCCTGCATATTTTTTTTTTATCTATTTAACTTTGATAGTTGAACAAAGTTTTTTGTTGAAAATTTAAACACTATGTTCGACAGAATAAGCAAGCACGCTTCGTATAAATTGTCGAAGCTAATGTGTAAATTACAAAATACTCCGCTAATTTATCATCCAAATCAATATCAGTAAGTTAACATGTAAAACTTTGGTCTTTTGACTAAAAACTTAGGAGGCTGAAAACTGTCAAAGCCATCGTATAAATTATATAAGGTTTTTTATTAATTTTGCATAAGTTTTTTTTCTCGGTGCAGCACTTCTGTATGGGTCTTCTTGAACTTGTCTCTTATCATATCCTCTTAAAATGGGACAATCAACTGCTGTTTATGGCCATTTTCCCCTGAAACATTCACACGTTTCCGCAATAAAATCGTTCCTTTGCGAAACATTGTCGGTAACTTGTTGTAGTTTATGTGGAATCTAAATAAAAGCCCATTCTCATCGGCTGAGAATGTTCCGCGTAGCTCGACTGCTGCTTGTTAATTTGTCAGTTCAGTCTTGAGCACCAACTTCCAGAATGCTCTTTTATAGAAGTGCTCTTTTATATAAACTTTAAAAAGTTTATATGAACATAGAACGATAGTATAGAGAAGGATAGAGAACGATACGTGCAACGAAACGAGGCGGATACTGTAACTTCTTTGTGGGAAAACCAAAGGGTCCAATTATAAACAAAGGCAGAAGTGTAGAGGTTCGTTACGTAGTAAAGCAACTTGACTGATTGTCAATTGAATAAATTTCTTTCCTAACGAAACATGAAGGAATATTCAGTGCTTTGTCCATAACTAAGTGTGATTTACAAAATTCCTGCATGCAGCGATGTCAGCTACATTTACTAAATTCAAAGCATTTAGATCGTTTTTCGAAATTATACACTTTGGGGAACTTGTGGAACCCTTTGCCATTAACTTGTATAATAATCCAAACGTTTTACTGTGGCTTTCTAAGATTTTGAAAAACATCTATTAACTTATGATTTGTTTACAAATGTGACATAATCGGGCTCATTATAGCAAAAGTTTTTGATATGAGATAGTAAAAGATCATAGAAGACATCATGGAAACGCGGCTTAATCCGCTAACTTGAAATTTTTGTACAATTTTAAGATTCTCTTCCATTTATAACCCACACATCCATATATATATCGACATAATACACATGTACATGTATAGTAAAAGATCATAGAAGACATCATGGAAACGCGGCTTAATCCGCTAACTTGAAATTTTTGTACAATTTTAAGATTCTCTTCCATTTATAACCCACACATCCATATATATATCGACATAATACACATGTACATCACTGACTTCAAGAACAACCAATTAAATGGAAATATTTGTCAAAACTCAAGTGTCGGCGATGATGTAAGTACCTTTACATCAAACAGATTTTCCGCTCTTTCAACTAGACGAAACATTTTCTTCAATCTAAATAATTGAATAAGCTAAAGATAGAAAATAAATTTGCTGCTGTGTTGTGCATCTACAGAGGAAAATTACTATATACTTAACGTAGAATTAAATATGCCCATTGTGTTCAGACATCTTTTTAAAAATTTAATTATGCTTTGGTTTTGGTGGGGGGAAATAATGAAACCATACATATTTCATCAATTTAATACAGTCAAACTATCCTTTTATATACTAGGAGTATTCACGAAGTGAGTGGTGTTTTTGTTATATATTTTTTTGTAAATATATAACATAAATTTAACTGAGTGAAATTAACTTCGTCAATCCGAAGATAACTTAGCAAAGACATAAACCATTATTTCTTATCCGTAGGAAAATAGATTTGTGCAACTATTTATAACTGCACGCAGTTAAATTCGTAAATCTAAGGACAACTTCAAACCCGGGTCTCCAGGTTCGTTGACATAGAGGCCACGCACTTTAACCAACTACGCCACGGACGCCACACAACTTAGCAAAGACAAAAACCAATAAGTCTTATCCGTTTAAGTGCAAAGTACGAATATAACTTGGATACGAATTTAACTAACGACACTACGAATTTAAATTCCTTTCAAAGGAAATCACTTTAACATCGACTTAGAAAAACAGAAAAAAAGAAAATTAAGAAAATATTTTTAAATTTATTGAAATGCAAAGAATTTATTTCAAGTGTAAACTTTGGAAATTTGTCATCAGAAATTCTTCATCATCGTAGTGAAGTGTTGTAGGTCCATGGTACTAACTTTAAATGAAAAAATCCTAATAAGCTAAATACAAGCTTGGAATATTATTTATTCCAATGCACAGATAATTGATGCACGTTTCCAATGATCTATGATGACGAGCTATGGACAGAGAGCGCTCTGGGAGCGTTGAGAGCAAGAATTGAGAGCAAAGGCTTATGTAGCAACACAAAACGCAACAACAAGTCAAAGACAAAAGACAAACATAGAAACAAAACAGAAACAAAACAGAAGCTTTAAATGTAGTGGTGCCCATACCCGGTCATGAGGCCAATTAACCATTTTTTGATGTAAAACAAAATTTTTCGTAGCACTTCAGGGGGTAATAACTCCATGCAACAATATTGCATTTAACTATGTTGCATTAGCTGCTTTCCCCAAGACAAAGACTCCGGAGTCGAATCGGCAATCAGCTGAGTGACGTGCGACCGGCGAAAACCGCCTAAAGCGACCGAAGACCCAGCAAAGCGCTTGAAATGTGATGGCGTCTGTTTTCTGGGATGCATGCGGTGTAATTTTTATTGATTACTTGGAACAGTGGACGAACGATAAATAAATCGTGACAATTACATTGCGTTTGAAGCTAGAAATTGTGAAGAAAATACCCCATTTGGCAAAAAACAAAAAGTTCTGTTCCACCAAGACAACGTGCCGTGCCACAAATCATTAAAAACGATGGCCAAAATAAACGAATTTCGTCTGGAATTGCTTCCACACCCACCGCACAGATCTGCCCCCAGCGATTACCACCTCTTTGCTTACTTGAAAAAAATGTTCCGCGGTTAGAGATTTGCCACAAATGAGGAGGTCATTGCCGAAATTGACGCCTATTTTGAGGCAAAGGAAAATCGTTCTTCAGCGGCGGCATCTAAAAGTCACAGAAGCGGTGGAATGATTGTATCGCCATTATAGGGAATTATTTTGATTACTTATGTTCGGGATTTATTGAGTGAAGAGGGTTAAAGTTGGAACTTTCTTCATTATTTTCAAAAAACAACCGCCATCTTGACGTATAGATGTCGGTTGTTGTTTGCAAAGAATGAAGAAAGTTCCAACCTTAACCCTCTTCACTCAATAAGTCCCTTCTGGGATATTGGGATAAGTCGGATACTTCTGGTAGTGCCGTCGTATACTAATTAAATAAAAACCCATACAATGCCGATGCATTTTGAAAAAATCCTTTTTCCATTTTTTTTGGAAACCTGCGCGGTAATACATAGCGTTTCGCGTCAATACAGAATATGAGACAAAAACAACAGTTCTATAATATTTCTCCATGAATACTAAATAGTTTTTAAATAAAGTGATATATTTTTCTATTAAAAATGAAAAGTAGTTTAAGTTTAGTTGAAATAAAATAAAATCATGAAAGCATAAAACCCCAAGACAATATTAACGAGTTTTACCCTATGTCACTTAAACTTAAACCGCACAATTGCTCAAGTCATTGTTGGATATTTCAATAAAATGTAGCCAGTCGTATGAGAATTACGTCTACTTTGGCGACATTTGAATAACTACGCGACTGCCTTGGAAACAACAGATTGGGTGACTGAGTGAGTGAGTGTCGGAATGAATAAATTATTGAATGTGTCTGTAGACTGAATATGAGGTGGCGTTGAGAATTGAACTTAACCGCACTGTACACCTTCGTGATGTACACACAAGAAATATACAGGCAAGAAGATACAGTGGAGGAAGTCGTTAGCATGGCGTAGACAACAGATAATCGGGTTTAGTGTTTCCTTTGAATGGCATTATGTTGTATTGATTGTGTTTCTTGTATTTATATGCCATGCATTGTACTGGTATTTACACCTATTTACTTGCTTGTGGCTTTGTTTGAAGTTTAAGTGAAAGCTTAGTAAATATTATGTTTCACTTACTTAGCTTAAGCTTGAGTACTGCTAAGGGTTTCACTTCACCTCTTAAGTACCCATCAAAATCTTTCACACATAGCTTATTTGGTTTGTATACTCTACGTTTTCCGTTTTGAAAGCTTTTCGTCTAATTGCTCGTATTTAGTGAATGCTTAACTAGCGACTACGTTAGCCACTTGAAGCTTCTAGAAATGTACTTTGATGTGTGCATGTTTTCTATACTTTTTCTTCTTTTCATTTTCATTTTCGTTCAATTACAACTTAATCAATAATAGTCTCCATTCATGCTATTTTATAACCTTAAAGCTGCCATACTTTTCTCCTACATCTGCGCTAGTTTTTTACTGTATTTGTTTTCATGCACTTCGGTATATATCCATCAGTGAGAATAAAGTTGCATGTTGCATCATGACACGCCATGCAAAGGTTTTTAAACAGTTGCAATTGGTTTCAATTTGAAAGCACTGAGCTTTTGCGTGGGTTTGAGTTGCAAAACTGAAATTTAACTTTAAAAACTCGCTCCGGATGTTGTCATAATTTTCAGTTAACAGATAGTGTTACAGGGTAAAAACTTTTTTTTTTATCCTCTTATATCTTGGAAATTTTTTATTAATTTTGATTTTCAATGAAATAGCAATGATTGCTTCATACATATGTCTTTTTACACTTTGAGGTACGGAAATTTCATTATAAAAAATACTCTTAAGGTAGGTACAAGAAAAAAAATCCAAAATATTTTTCTTTTTTTATTATTTATTATAATTATATTTAATGTTATCTTATATATTAATACGCAAACATCGAATGTTGTCGTACACTTTTTCAATATTTATTTTTGAATAAGGGCAATGAAACGGATATCATTCGAAAGGCACCATAGATGTGCCGAATTATGTTAGATTTTAAATTTATGACCTTTGACCCGAAATATTAACGTTGAAAGTTTACATTAATTTTAGTTACGGATCTCAGAACTGGGAAGAGGTAGAATGAAGAATGAGGTATCGGATGAAAGGTCTGGCTGCACAATATGATTGAATATTTGATTGGTGATCTTTGACCTCAAATATGAGCGGAAAAAGAGCATTTATTAAATAAAAGCTAAACTGTAAGAGATGGAAAAACATGATATAGGAGAGAAATTTAGACATTCATAAGATGTGCAAAAAATACTTTGATATTTTTCACCATCGTTTACGGTTACCCTACAATAAGAACTTTTTCATGTAACAAGTGTCAATATATGTATATTGTGATGGTAAAATTGCTTACAAATAGTAAATTTTGAAAAAGTTCCGTTATTTTGACATCAAAATTAATGTGATATCTCGAAAACTATAGATGTTCTCAGTACAACGTTTTTTGAATGAAAATTCATTGGTTGAGAAAAAGAACGGTATACGAAAACTTTTTTGCTAATATTTTCCACGAATGGTATGTTAAAAAAATTTCCCTTTATTATGATACCAAAAGTATTACGAATCTTCGAAACCTGTAGATTTTTTCATGCAATGCATTTCTGAAAGCAATGTTATTGCCTCAGAATGAGAAAAAAACAATTGATATTTCAAATTTTGATTTTGCAAGCAAATATCTCTGCCATTTTTCAATCGATTTTCATTAAATTTTCTCTGTCTGAAAGTTTAATTAAATGACTTTGAAGAAATAAATAAAAATTTACCGATATCTCACCAATTCAATTTCTTATGTTGTTTTCAAAAAAACTCTAAAATATATTAAATTTTTGCTCAAAAATTAGAGCAGACATTAAATTTGGTAATTTTATTTTTTTTTCCTATTTTCTTCTCTTTCATATAACATATCATTTATTTGCAAAAATTGCTTAATTTTGACACATAATTTAATTAAGTTTTTCTATCATCGAAAATCATGAGCTACCCCTTTGATTTTTTTTATGACAATTACATTTTTCAAAATGTTGTTTTTGTATTTTTACAAAGTTCTACAGCTTAAAAAATAATTTCTGTGAAAAAATTTTTCTAATATTTCAAACCACTCCAAAGTTATATACGCAAATCTATGAGTGCAGGAAAAAAAAAATATTTTGAATAAAAATACAAGTACAAAAAAAATCAATTTTTCAATGGTCGAATTTTGACCAAAGGCGATACTAGTAATTATTAACATCTGAGTAGGTTGAAATTATCTGAAACTATCTGAGTGGGTTCAATTTCGTACCAACATACCACAAAAGTTTATTTTTCAGTGGTTCATATTTCCTCCCATGGTACTTCAAAGAGTTAAATTAAACACTGTTAAAGTTGTTCAAAACAAATATTTTCTTAAGTGAACACAAAAATTATAATATATTCGGCGTTTTTTGGATATTAATGGAAAATAATAGAAATCTTCAATTTGAGCTGTTCGATAGAATAGGAGTGTTGTAAAAATTACTTTTCTTACTTTCGTTATACTGTTGAAAAATACAAGAAAAAGCAAACGGATACTTAATATTTTGTAAAGAATTTCCTGTTTTTATTATCAAATCATCTTAAATGCTAAAGCTTAGCAATGAAGTAAGACTATTTCTTAGCGTTCGTGAACCGTTCTATGCCAACAAAGCCAGAGAGCCTGGGTTCAAATTCCATAGGATTATTAAAAAATTAAAATAAATAGGGCCATAGCCCAGCTTAATAGTAAAATAATGAAAATGAAAATTTAATATCATGTGCCGCATGGTCAGAGCAAGCTTCCGGGTTCTTTCTGATGAAATTTTCGCCCATTCTTCCGTTATAATTAGTTTTAATTGTTCCTTTGATGTTATAGGATGCTTTCGAAATATGTCTTTATCTTGTTGAAATATGTAACGACCCGATAGCCCAAGGTTCTCGGCACTTGCTTCCAAATTTCATTTCAAATCTGTATTTACTGCTAATGGTTCATTCTGAATGTTATGAACCAGATGTTGCCAACTCCATTTGCACGTATTATTATTTCTGATAATTTTGTGAAGCACTATACATGTTCATGCATTCTCAAGTATATATTAAGTTCATGGTGCATTTCTTTCTTAATTTCTTATCAACTGAAATTGAAAATTCAATAATATTTACTACTCAAAAGTTAAAAGTTATAAAAGTTTATAACACTTCTCCTTATTCTAATTCACATCACGCTCTTTCCCATTAATTTATCACCCCATTTTGAACCAAGGTAGACTTGACTAAAGATACTAAAGACGCGACTGATAGCTAAAATAACAAAAATTTTCAAGAAAAACGAATTTTCAGTTTTCGGCGCGTTTTTCATTTTCAACTATCCATGACCAAAATGGTAGAAAGAGATCTTCTTATATAAGACAACATAACTGCGTGAAGCTAAATTCGTAAATCCGATTTAGTAAGGGATTGTTCATAAATTACGTGACCGATTTTCACCTCCCCTCCCCTCCGTTGCTCTTCGTAGTGCATTTCAAAACCCCTCCCCTCCCCCCATAAAGTAACGTAGTATATGAAATAAAAATATTATTTGATCAAAAAATATTTGAAAATATACTTAAAAAATATTATTATCTTGACTAAATATTATTATCTTGACGTATACTATCATGCTTAGATAATTTAAGAAAAAATTTTTAAAATCAATTATTTTCATAGATAAAAACGATTCAATCTTCAATCCAAGAGTCGATGCTCTCAATCACTGGAATTGAAGAAGCTGGAAACTATTTGGACTCTTCGAATTAGAATTTTTCAACGGATTCCATGTCGACCCATTCAGGTGCATCCTCATTTCTTATGCAAAGAAATTTACCTGGTCTTTGAGAGAGTACCCGTAAAGGCTGCTCCCGTGCAGCACCAAGCTCAGTGTTTTTGTGAATATGGTTCCTTAAAATTGATTTATTTAAATAGTACTTTTTATTCCGATTTGTTTTAAATTAAATAAAACTCACTTATGAGAATTCATAGATGTTTTTGAGGCGAAATGCAAGCCGCAGATAGGACACGATCTTGAACTGATTTCAAGATTTCAATTTGTTCATGTTTTTTTATTTTTGGTCACGTTACTATATCTGAGACCCCCCCCCTATCGTTACTTATCGTAGTACATTTTAAAACCCCTCCAGCCCCCTAAATTTGTAACGGAATTTATGAACGACCTAACACGGACCTACAACTCTTCAGTATATTCCAAGAATTTCTGATGAGGAATTTCCAAAGTTCACACCTAGAGTAATTTTTTTAATTTTTTTTTAAATTTTTACAATTGAAAAGGTGTTTTTTCAACCCTTTAAATTGATACTAAACATGTTCCTGTAAAAATATCCACTTAAGTATATATATTTTATTTCTTTCCGTAGTATGGAAGGTGCTACGTTCTTATGTTCAACACCGCCCATTTTTTCCACCTTTAATAATTTCTAATAATGTTAAGCCACATTTTCATTTCAGATTCAAATACAATATCAAGGCCTTGCGTTTGAGTCTCAAAATTTGTTTTGATTGAATATCCCACACCCCATATGACAACTATATTCATATATTTTGTAGTCTTAAGATTTAATAATTTTAAATCCGATTTCAAATTTAAAGACAATATCATTCATAAACCTCTAAATTACCCGTTCAAGGCAATTATTTAGGAGGTGTCACGTTTTTTTCTACTCCCACCCATATTGGTGATAAGGTCATTCAAAGTGTAGGCATTGAACCAATTCTTTTGGTTCAATTTCGCCCATATTTTTTCGTTTTTTTTTTTTTGACGTGACGAAGTTACGTTGCACTGCTCTAGTTTCCAAAAAAGTTGAAAAATGAATTTTTTAAAAATTCATCTGCATTTCATTGAATTTCGCTGGGTATAAGAGCTATTATTAAAAAAATAGTATGACCATAAAGGTTCATTCTTTGACTATATTAAAAAAAACAAAAAAAAAATTAATACGGCATAGGGACGTAGTGGGAGCTGCGTAAGCAACGCAACTGAAAATTTGTTTAATGGAATTATTACTCGCTGAGTATTAGTGCTAGGATTAACGATACGCCAATAAAGGCCTACTGGAAGCCCTCGCAACAAAATTAGACAAAAAATTTCTGACATCATGGGGACGCTGAGAGAGCCGCTCAAAGATCGATAACGCAACATTCATGCAGCGGCGTTGCATTTTATTTTTACTCAATGAGTATATAACCTACGATAAAAGTTTAAAAAGGAAAATAAAGTTTTTATACATGGCTTTACGAAAAAATTTTGTTGTCATGATTTCAGGGATGCAATCACATAATGCAGTAAAAATGCTACAGCCATGAAAAAACGTTGCATGGATTTTTAAGTCTGTGACAGCTTAACGGTAAATTTTAAGGAACGAAAACAAAGGTGAGGTCTTCGGGCATATGACAAAAATAAAAAAAATATTTGACGGCGTGTCAAAAACCCTCAGGGAACCGCCTAATGTGACGCATATGCATAACTTTTGTTGGATTAATTGAAATTAGAGCACAACCAATGGGGAAGCAAAAAAAGAAGCTAAACGAAAAGCACCAACTCCAAATCCAACACCAACACCAACACCAACCAACACCAACACCAACACCAACACCAACAACAACACCAACATCAACACCAACACCAACACCAACATCAACATCAAAATCAACATTATCATCAACATCAACATCAACATCAACATTAACATCAATATCAACATCAACATCAACAGCAACATCAACATCAACATCAACATCAACATCAACATTAACAACAACAGCAAGAAACTTCGTCACGTCAAAGCCAAAAACATAAAAAGAGAAGACCTCCAAAATGTTATTTTAACAGAATTTCGTGAGCGAACCTGACGGGCCATCGAGAAGTGAAACATGTTGTGTTTTTGATAAAATCGTGAAACATGCTGCGCTACTCAGAAAAACAGGTTTTCTTCTTGTTGCGAAGAGCACAGATGATAGAAATTTTGTGATTGTGTTTGTAATTGCTATTTTTATCAACAAAAATAGCGAAAATTTGCAACAATGCACTTTTTCGCAATTTTGTTTAATTTCTAGCAAACTAGCATTTTTTCGCATAATGCAATTTTGTTGGAAATAATCGCGGAGGCCCGGGTTCAATTCCGGCGGCTGGCATAATATTATTTTGTAATTACGGCTGGCATGATTTTTTTTTTAAAATTATGCATTATGAACTAATTTTCTTTAATCAATTTTTAATAAATAATTTATAATTTTAACAAATTTCAGGCAAAGAATTTATTTCTTTTCAATAATTTTGTTTTTTTTATTATTTAAGCTTAGCTAATATCGCGGAGGCGCGGGTTCAATTCCGATTTTTTTTCAATTTCGCATTATTTATTTTTTTTTTCAAACAATTTTTTAATAAATAATTATATAAATTTGCAAATATAATAAATGAAAGGGAAAGAATTTGTTTCTTTGCAGACATTTTTTTTATTATTTAAGCTTATGTCGTTAATATATAAGCACATACATATGTGTACGTATTTAATTTTATTTTAACTTTATATCATTTCTTTAAAATAATTTAATTAACTATTGACATTTTGTCAAATTTTTTACTAATAATACTTACTTTTAAGTATGTGTTTTATTCAAATCAATCTATCAATTTTAGAAAAAATTTCATTTCTAAAATGTCAAATTTATTGAATTTTATGAATTTTTAAATAATACCATATTCAAAAAATCTAATAAATACCAAACAATTGGGAACAATGCAGAACAAGTTAGGAAAACGATCATATTTAAAACGCTTTAGTAAATTTAAGTTATCTTTCGAAATAAACTTTCATAATTTCGTAACGATTATCGATATCATTATCGATTGTCGAATAACGATTATCGATATCAATGAATCAATCATTTTATAACGATTATTTTTTATTTTAATATTTTCTATCAGAAATAAAAAATACTTTTATAATCGATATTTTTTAGATCAAAAATAAAAATCAATCATAGACGATATTTTTTCGATCAGATTAAAAAAATTATTTTTGATCGAAATTATACCGATAAAAAAAAGGAACATGTGTATTAAGATATAAATTAAAATATAATTGAAACTTAAAAAGTTACAAAATATCTCGAAAACGAAGGAAGATATAAAAAAATGGTGGTTTTGACTTATCTCAGAAAAAGTGTGAATATTACGTATCGTATTGAGTTTAAAAGTTATAAGCGAAAATTTGAAGAAATTTTCTGGTAATTTTTTAACTAATTTCTCTTAATAACTCAAACAAAAAAATTGCATTTTTTCCAAAATATCCAAAATATTTTCTTGTATCCAAAAAAATACCCAAACTCTTCTCCTAATCCTTGTCTTAGTCCTTATTCAAATCCTTGTTCTAGTCCTTTTTCAAATCCTTTCCGGATCGTTATTTGTAATATTGATTTGAATTAAATTTTAATCGATATTTTTTAATGAAAAAATAATTTTTATTTCTGATTAGAAAAATGTAGATCAATGCTTCATATCTATTTCTGATCGAAAAAATAACGATTAGAGAATAACTTCTATTTCTTTTTGAAAAAATACGATCATATAATAACTTTTATCTCTGATTGAAAAAAAATATCGATTAAAAAGGTACTTTTTATTTGTGGTTGAAAATATTTCGATAAAAAAAATTGTGATAAAATGATTGATTGATTGATTGATTTTAATAAAACTTTTATGATAATTTCGCATTGATGTTTAATTGATTTATAATTTTTTTTTCCTCAAATGGTTGTATTATTTGAAAAAAATTGTTTCATTTAAAAGTAAGTATTATTAAAAAAAAACTGACAAAATGTATAAAATTAATTAAATTATTTGCAAGAAATGGTAAAAAATTAAAATAAAATGTACTCTAAAGATATGCACATACAATACAACTTCCTAAGCTTAAATAATAAAACAAAATAAAATTACTGCAAAGAAGTAAATTTTTTGCTCAAAATTTTATTTATAGAATTATTTATAAAAAAATTGTTTAAAAAAAAATAATAAATAATGCGAAATTGAAAAAAAAAAATCATGCCAGCCGCCAGAATTGAACCCGCGCCTTCGCGATATTACCTAAGCTTAAATAATAAAAAAAACACAAAACAAAATGACTGAAAACAAATAAGTTCTTATAAAAATTTATAAAAATTACAAATTATTTACTAAAAATTGAATAAAAAATATAATAAAAAAATGTATATTTTAAGAAAAAAAAAAAAAAAATCATGCCAGCCGTAATTACAAAAAAAAAAAAAAATGCCAGCCGCCGGAATTGAACCCGCGCCTCCGCAATCATTTCCAATGAAATTGCATTTTGCGAAAAAATGCCAGTGTCATAGAAATTAAACAAAATTGCAAAAATAACAAAAAGTGCATTGTTGCAAATTTTCGCTATTTTTGTTGATAGAAATGGCAATTACAAACACAATCACAAAATTGAAATGATTTGTGATCTTCGCAACAAGAAGAAAACCTGTTTTTCTGAGTAGCGCAGCATGTTTCACGATTTTATCAAAAACACAACATGTTTCACTTCTCGATGGCCCGTCAGGTTCGCTCACGAAATTCTGTTAAAATAACATTTTGGAGGTCTTCTCTTTTTATGTCTTTGGCCAAAGCCTACGGGTGTGTCCACGGCACAGCCAACTCTTTTTTTATTTTAAACTTGCAATAGTACTCCAATATATTTCTTTCAGTGAAATCAACAAAATTACGATTTGAATTTTTCTAGTCATCTTAAATTGATAAATGATTTAAATTAAAACATCTGAATCTTCCTGAAATTGGTGTTTTGTCTATTTCACCACTAGTTTGAAATTTTTTCTTGCCATTTTTGTGCATCTTACCTTTTGAAAAAGCCACTTTCGCTATTTTGTATGAATTCAAACTTAAATTAATAAGTTTAAAGTTTTATAATTTTTTTGATAAAATAAAACCAAGATTTACGCAGATACTTCCCTTTTTAATCATTTAAAACATTAAAAGTTCCATTAAAATTTGTTTCTTTTTAGATTTTTAAACTATTTTCACAATTTTGTTTTTAATAGTTTACTGTTATTTTATTAAAACAAAAAAAATTAAGGAATATAAAAATAAATTGTTTTTTTTTAAAGAACATCCTTTTAAAAACTTGGTAAAAATCCCAAAGAATTACCATTTGTGTAAAAATCAAACGGACTAAGTGACTAAACGGATCTGTTTTTGTTATTCATAAATTGTATCGATGTTCTATCAAAAGAATATTGATAAGTATTGATAAATGGTAATAATCCAATTTTTAAACTTAAAGTTTCAATTTTCTAATAACCTAGTAACACTAATATTTCATCGAACACAGCTGTATAAAAAAATTTAAAACAATCAAATTTTTGAAACAACAATCGATTATTTCAAAAGAATTTCAAAGAATTAAAAATGATAAAAAATTTAATTTACTTCATACAAATCATGATTCCCAATCGTATATTTCTCAATGAAACTTTGTTGTTTAACAGTCTCTTTAACTCGGTTCTCTGGCCGTACTCCTCTTCCCGTTGCTCTCATTTTGGCGTTTCATTTACCTTCCCATCTGTACACAGCCTCTATCTATCAATGCTTCCGTTTGATTGCTTGGTATGTATTTTTTTTTTTTGTTTTTTTTATTCTTCTATCTTTTTCACTACATTTTCTGATTTGCGCTTTTTATCTATGTTGTCATTTTTAGAATTTTTTATTTGAATAGTTTTTTCATTCTCAACTTGTTTGTCTTGTTTGAGTCATTGCAAAAATTTACGAAATCTCTTTAAATACACGCTTTGTGAGTTTTGCTATTTTTACCCGAACATATTAAAAATTTTGTCTGTTTATTTTTTTTTTTTGTTTTGTTTTTCTTCGTTTTTCATTAACTATGTGTGGATATTTTCAAAGTCACGCATAAATTTATTTTTGAAAAATTTATAGCTTTTCATCTCTTGCTTTTAGTGTAAAATCGATTTTATGCTTAAGGCTATACTGGATGTTATCTAGCTAATAGCATGAAGCTAATTTATAATAACAAAATTAAGTCAAAAAGTTAAAAAAAAAATTTTTTGAAAAACGGTTAATTTTTAACGGTATTTGCATTAAAATCAAAGCAACGCAAAGTCAAAATCAAACCTTATCTTGCTTGAAAATAAAGCTTTTTATTTTACTATCTTTAAAATCTTTTAAAAAAATCAACAGTCAGTCATATTATTTGACAAATTATATCTGAGATATTGAGACAATGATTGAGATATGAATGCTTCATATTGATAAAAAGTTTCATTTCATCTTGAAAAATATCGAAAATGCTTGAAGGTGAAGAAATCTCACTTTTTTCTTTTGATTTTTCACTCAGAACTAAACTATGAACAAAAAATTGTTGATTCTTTCTTCTATAAATACGAATAAAATAAATAAAAAAAAACTGATAGTTCAAATGTCAGTCGCTTTGAAGATTACTGACAAAAATTTGATAAATGTAATCTTTAAAAATATTTGTTTATTAGAAATGCTCTAAATACTGTCAAAGTGCAAGTCAAGAGCTAAAAAATACCATTTCGCTCAAACAAAAATAATCTAATTCAGCTAAGAAAAATTTGCAGAGAGTAGAAATTTTTTATTTTTGAACGAAACAGTTCAGGTGTTACACCTATCCAAACAAAACTGCCTTTGTTCATAAATTTGTTCAAACGTACGTACATTTGTTCAAACGTACAATTTGTTCAAACGTACATATCGCACACCCTCTTCAAAAGTCCCACAACTTAAAATTTGGGAATTTCCAGGAGAGTCAAAAAACTATTTCGTTGTCAAGCAACTTCATACAAAAGAAGGATACAAAATGATTTTTAAAATTAACGAGCAATCAGATTAAAATAAAATTTTAACAGTCGATGGAGATGTGCAGTACAGATTGATTTATATTAAAAAGTCAAAATTGAAAAATTTCGAGTTGTGTCACTTTTGAAGAGGGTGTGCGATATGTAAGATGATCTAAGCAAGGCGCAAATCTGTAAAAACAAAAGAATTGTAATGTCAGACAAGTGTTATGTGTGACCTCAATTCAAGATAGTCAGAGAATCAAAATAGTGTTCAAACTACTCTTCCAACTATCAAGTTATCTTATTTGGTGAATTTTAATTTCAGGGAAACAGAAATAAAGAAAAGACCGTAGAAACCGTAGAACGATGAAAAGATCAAGAATCGAACCCGAGGCCTTTGGGTATCAAGCAAGCGCGCTCTACCTTATACCGATCATGTCAAGTGACCATAATTGCTTCACCTCAAAGCCGGACAACATTTTTTTAAGAAGATAAAACATTACAGCCAATCAAAAACAAAATTTCAAACCGAAAGGTCAGACACTGATACCTTTATTTATGTATTTGCCTCAGCTGAATCCTAAATTCTTTTCAACGGTTCATGTTATTACAGCAATTACCTCCTTCAGCTTCAATTTTACAGCAAATTGAGCACCCATTTATTTCAAAAACTGCTCCAGTGAATTGAAATTATGATACGAAATTCGCATTTAACGGGTCAAAATATGGGGGTTGTCCCAGAAGTACCCGACCTATAAAAAAAACGCAAACAATTACTTTACTTTACACTTTACACTTTTCTCAGCCATGTTAAATAACTTCCATACCCTGTTTATGGAAAGAACCGTCGAGCTTCTCAAAGTAACTATCAACCACAGACTGCACCTCTTCATTGTTGGCAAATCTTTTAACATCGAGACATTTTTTTAAGTTTGAAAACAGAAAATAATCCGAGGGGGCTAAATCTGCCGAATAAAGTGCGTAAAGAAGCAATTCGAACTTTGACTCATTAATTTTGGATATCGCGGAAAATAAAACTTTATTTTCGCCAAATTCGGCGGTTTTTTTATTGACTTCATCACTCAAACGCTGCAATAAGTTCGCATAAAACTTGCCATTGATTGTTTTTCCTCTCTGATGATAATCAATGAAAATTACCCCATGCGCATCCCAAAAAACTCACGCCATGACCTTGCCTGTAGATGGAACTATCTTCGCCTTCTTTGGAGCTGATTCTCCCCTTTCAGTTCATTTTTTTACTGTTCCTTCATCTCAGGTTTGCAGTAATGGTCGCATGTTTCATCCATGGTTATGAATTGACGCAAAAACTCTGCTTTATTGCTGTGAAACTTCGCCAAACACTCGATTGAAACATCCTTAAGGCGCCGTTTTTGTTCCATGAAATGAAATGTTTATCATGTCTGCTGTCTCGTGCACTTTTAGTGGACTGTCATTAGGACTTGTAAGACCGGGAAATTGCTATTAAGTCCCGAAATTGCAAGTCGTTTCTGTCAGCCAATCCCATTTTGTGGATTTTCTTCACCATTTCTTGCGTGGTCTCCTCATTTGGTTAGCAACTGGGATGTTAGTCTTTGCAGCTCGTACGGCCTTGTTTAAATTCTGCAACTCAATATATTACTGTTGTAAACGAAGGAGCAGACTTTCCCAGAGAAGAATCTAGCTCCGCTTTGATATTGTTAACTTTAAATATATACTTTGCGAGCATTTACTATTGATAACTTCCAAACAAATACTGAACAACAAAAAATATATTTGTCAATAACGCGACAAGAATTCACTTCCGTGGTAAGCTGGCACATAGCTCTCAGAGTCTACCATAGGTAAGAACGCAAAACTCAAACCCAATGTAACCCCCAGGGGCGAAATGGTAGCCCCATTCGTTTCATTGGTGTGTAGGCCCAAAACACCAGGGTTTGTTAATTAATAAACCAATGAGATTTTTATTGAAAGTTGCTTTTTTTTTACAAAAACCCCACTGCTCTCAAGCTACTACTTTACTGCTAAAATAATAAGATTATGAAATGCACCTTATTAAGGATAACATTGAAAATGGGGAAAAATTACCTTTATTCTAATAATTTTGAATATGCCAAAAAAAGAGCTATTTTCCCATCTACTTATAATTTATTTATTTGAAAGGCTGTCCTCAAAAAAATTTTGCAATTCGTAGCAAAGAAATTCAGCATTTTTGTCAAAACTTTTGCCGATAGTCATACGTTGAAGAGTTACTTGCTTGCTTTTCAACTAAAATGAATTTTCAATCGACGGAACTATTTCTAGTAAATTTTTAGTCAAAAATTTTATCTTCAGAGGACAACATTCATTGTGAACATTTCAACCAAAAAAGTAAATCTTTTTAAGAATGTCGAAATTTATACTTATAAATTAATATTACTTAATGTAAAAGTATTTTATTAAAAATTTATTTTCTTATTTCTTTTCAAAGCAGGTATTTCAAAGAAACATCAATAGAGGCATTCACTTAAATACTATCGCAGTTTAAAAAAAGTACACAATATGAGTAAGTCCGGCGGTCCCACACCACCTCAGTACACATACGTTCCACCACCGTCCGCACCGCCTTCCTATCAGGAGGCAGTCGGTGGCGTCAAGCCAGTTGGTCCCTTTACACCCGTGAATGCGCCCATTGCAACCACAACAAATGCCACCATTGTGACAACTGTCGTGCCCATCGGACGTGCTGCCACTCACATGATCTGTCCATCGTGTCATGCAGAAATCGAGACCAGCACACGCACTGAACCCGGAATGATTGCCTATTTATCAGGATTTGTAATTGCTTTACTGGGGTGAGATAGCGATGTTTGCTCTTTAATTCGATTTTATTACTTTTAACTATGTTACTTGTTTTCTATTTACAGTTGTTGGCTGGGCTGCTGCTTGATCCCATGCTGTATTGATGAATGCATGGATGTGCATCACACTTGCCCCAATTGCAAAGCGTATCTAGGACGTTATCGTCGATAAAAAGTAGAAAACTAACGAATTATGTAGAAAACAGCAAAAATATTAAAAGAATCATAATAGAAATAAACGAGAGAAATGGGGCATTTCAATAAGGTTTTGACTTAGAAATCGGCTTAGAATGTTTGCAGTTCAGCTTGGAATTTGAAATAAACGAGAACGATATATATTTTTTTTTTCTTATTTAATGAATCAATAGAATAGTAGAACGATATATATTTTTTTTTCTTATTTAATGAATCAATAGAATAGTTATAAAATACAATAAAGACGCTCAAAAATAATTAAAAAGTTTGAGTGTTCATAGCATACCTTTTTTGCTATGAACGAAAATAACGATTCCTGAATATCCGAGAATCTTCTATGAACTTTTGAAACATACTTTACCAGACGTTATAATTAAAATAAAAAATATCAAACCAGCTGTCAAAAATACACAAAAACAAAAGCGATTCTCTGGTGATTACTTTTGCATATGAATAATTTTTCTTTTCTTTTAATATGTATACTATGCTAACATGCTCAACAAATGAACCCTTCACTGTGCAGCATCACAAGCTTTAAATATTAAATGAAAGCTGCTCTTACTAGTTCGTATTTTTATTTATTCATAGAAACAAAACAACTTTTATATAAAAACCCAACTTTTTTGGTATTTACTTCAATTTTTAATTACCTTTTTTAAGTTTTTGTCTATGTGTTCTGTATAAAACATTATTTAATATAGTATTTAAAAGTTAACAACAAAATAAACAATTTTTGTCGGCTTTAAAATTTTAACCAAAAAAAAAAAAAAAAAAAAAAAACTGAATTGCTCGTGCCTTTTTCTGTTTTTTTAAAAGGAAAAAACTTTTAAGAATGGATTCCAAAAAAGGTATCAAAAGTCTTAAAATTTCTTTATCCAAAAATATAAGTAAAAATTTTGACTTTGTTATATACAGTGGCTCCATCGCAAAATCGGATATAGTTTATCTAATATAAATGTAATTTTAACTTTAAAAAAGTGTTCTAAGTTTTTTGTTTTTTCTCTTTTATTTATACTCCACATACTCACCTCCATGATGTAATTAATAAGGTGGTAGTGAATTTTTCACCACGCACTCAATTTTGCTGAATCTGTCAAAAAATTGTGACATAAAGAGAGGACCTGTTGGTAAGTGTCAAATCATTATTTGTTTTGTTTGCTTGCTTGTGATAGTTCTAGCCAATAAGTAATAAATTAAAATTATATGTAGTTTCGTCGGATTTTCATAAAAATAATTAAAAAAAACAGTGAAAAACTAGAGCCAAAACATATATCATAAACTTTATTTTGCTATTGTTTTGCTTTAAATATGCAATCAGCTGTTTTTGACAGATCCAGAGTTCATTTTTGTGAGAGAGGTTAAAAATTAACTACCACCTTATTAATTACACCATGCTCACCTCTCTGAATAATAAAAAAAAAACAACAACTTTTCAGATGGTAACTGTTTATTCGCACCAAAAACAAAAATAACTCAATTTCTAGCGCTCAACGCAAAATCGGACAAAGTAAAGTAGCAATGGTAAAAATGCCGTTATTCTGAAAATTCCTACTTCGAAACTGAGTTTTTTTGTCACATTCGTTTGTAAATTGTATTTAGAGGCAGTCGGTATTAATGCCAAATAAAAATATTTTTAAAATGGCTCCATATTGAAAACAAACTACTGTCGAAATAAGGCAATTAATAGTAAAATTAAATTTGGAAGGTAAAGCTGTAAGAGAAATTGCTGAATTGGTTGGAAAAAGTAATTCTACTGTCCACGACATCATCAAGAGGTTCCGTGATGAGTTTAGACTGGCCAATAAAAGCAAAGAAGGTTATTGCAAGATATTAAAGGAGTGAGAAGAGCGATCAATATTGAAAGAAATCAAACAAGATCCTTTTAAAACCGCAAAAGAACTCAAAATATCTCTAAAAACTCGCACTGCAAAAGATGTTTGCCTAAATACTGTTCGCAATACTTTATATAAATTCGATTATTATGGGCGAGTTGCCAGAAAAAAGCCTTTTATAAGCCTTAAAAATAAAAATAATAGAATAAAATATGCTAAGGATTATTTACTAAAAACCGAAGATTTTTGGAATCAGGTAATTTAATGGTAAATCATCTTATTGTACATAGATGATTTGATTATTTTAAAGTTTTGTTCACTGACGAAAGCAAATTTAATTTGCATGGGTCAGATGGCAAGATGTTTGTGTGGCTTAAACCAAATAAAGAATTTCATCACCAAAATACAAAAGCCACAGTCAAACATGGAGGAGGCTCTGTTATGGTTTGGGGCTGTATGTTGAGTGCCGGGGTAGCCAATTTGCATTTTATTGATAGTAAAATGGATAAATTTGTCAACCTCAAATTTTTGAAAAAAAATGTAAAGCAAAGTGCAGAGAAATTGGGTATCGCAAACAACTTTGCCTTTTACCAAGACAACGATCCCAAACACACATCAGGCGTTGCAAAACTTTGGTTGATCCTTAACTGCCCCAAACTTATACAAACACCTGCACAGAGCCCAGACCTTAATGTAATTGAACATCTTTGGGAGGAATTAGCAAATTTAATTTAATACATTACAATTTAATACATTAGTTCAGGTAAAAGAGGCTTTATTAGAAGAATGGAACTCCATAGAGCCGGAAGTATGCCAAAACTTGGTAAAATCAATTCCAAAGCGCTTACAGGCCGTTTTGAACAACAAAGGATACGCAACTAAATATTAATTGTTAGGTATTTGCATTTTTGGCATTGCTTCTTTACTGTGTCCGATTTTGCGATGAGCGCAAGAAATTGAGTTATTTTTGTTTTTTGGTTTTAATAAACAGTTATCGTTGGAAAAGTTGTTGTTGTTTTTTTTATTCAGAGAGGTAAGTATGTGAAGTGCTAATATAAGCAAAAAAACAAAAAAATTTAGAACATTATTTAAAAGTTTAGAGCTCATTAATATCAGACAAGCTCTTGTCCGATTTTGCGATTGAGCCACTGTATATGATGATATTAAATCATAGCCTAGGCTGAGAAACGAGTTGTTTTTGTAATCACTACACTTTATTCTAAAACTCTATTAAAAACACTACAAAATGTCTTGTTTTTTTTAAGTAATTAGATCTTTAATAAACTGTATATTAATGAAATATATTCATACATACATAATAAATATATCTAATATCAAAGCAGACCGTTTCTTCTTTTAAACAAATGTTGTGAATCAGAGTGAAAAAACGTTAGTTGTTCTGACTTTATTATTTTTTATTTTACCATTATTTTTTACTTTAGAAAATTTAGAAAAGAAAATTTATGTCCTGATAGAGACCTTCCGTTTAGTTTAACTACCCGCATTTTCTACGTTGGCGTATGATAAACATAAAATCATTATATCCAACTTTTTCAATAAAATATTATTTATTTATTATTTATTATTATTATATTAATCATTATTATAAATTATTAGTTATTATAAATTCTCCCCGCATACTATCTAATTAACCAAATCAAGTATGTTAGTATTTGGTGTATGTCCCCCTCGGGCTTTTATAAGAGCTGAAATTCTAGCTGTCTTGGAAATTCTGAATTCAATATCTTTTTGCAGTAGTCTAGCGTAGTCTTTCTGTATTACAAGCCTCGATTATTGATATCTTCAACTCCATTTTATTTTTTGAGTTTTTTTCGAAATACATAATTATTCAGGGGCAATGGAGTTGGGGTCAGATCGATGTTGGTTCCAGGCCATTTTAAGGTTTTTATGTCAGCTTAGTCCAGATAGATTGGCCCGGTGGTGGTCAACGCAGAAGAGGACGCCCACATCTTCGTTGGAATTATCAGGTGTTGGATAACCTGACTACACTTGGTGTTTCCAACTGGCGCCAGCAAGCGCAGAACAGAAATGGCTGGCGCAATTTCTTATACGAGGCCAAAACCGACTTACGGTTGTAAGCGCCAGATAAGTAAGTTAGTCCAGATATTCCTTTACTTACTTACTTACTTATCTGGCGCTTACAACCGAAGGTCGGTTTTGGCCTCGTATAAGAAATTTCGCCAGCCATTTCTATTTTGCGCTTGCTGGCGCCAGTTGGAAACACCAAGTGTAGTCAGGTTATCCAACACCTGATCCTTCCAACGAAGATGTGGGCGTCCTCTTCTGCGTTGACCACCACCGGGCACCGAATCGAATATTTTGTTCGCTGGAGCGTCGTTTTCCATTCGCTCAACATGACCTAGCCAGCGGAGCCGCTCGATTTTAATGCGCTTTACTATGTCTATGTCAGCGTACAGCTCATACAGCTCGTGGTTCCATCGAATTCGGTACTCGCCATTGACGCAGATTGGACCGAAGATCTTACGAAGGATCTTTCTCTCGAAGGCTCCCAAAGTCTTTTCATCAGAACTGCTCAACGTCCAAGTTTGTGCTGCATATAATAGGACGGGCATGATTAGTGACTTATAGAGCGTGAGTTTTGTTCGTCGAGAGAGGGCTCTGCTTCTCAATTGCCTACTCAGCCGAAAGTAGGTAACACCTGTTGGCAAGAGTTATCCTTCGTTTTATCTCAATACTGACATCGTTGAAAGAGTTTACGCTGGATCCCAGGTAGACGAAGTCCTTAACAACCTCGAAGGAGATGTTGTCAACAGTGACGTGGTTTCCAAGACGCTGGGACTGTTTATTTGTTGCCACTAGGTATTTCGTCTTGTCTGCGTTCACTACAAGACCCATTCGACTCGACTCTTTCGCTAACCTGGAGAATGCTACACTGACTTCCCGCGTATTATGGCCAATGATATCGATATCATCAGCATACGCCAGCAGCATAATACTTTTGTAGAATATCGTGCCACTGCGTCTCAAATCAGCAGCTCGGATGATCTTCTCCATCATTAGGTTGAAAAAGTCGCACGATAAGGAATCACCTTGTCTGAAACCTCGTTTGGTATCGAATGGAGGAGTGAGGTCCTTCCCGATTTTAACTGTGCTGCTGGTGTTGCTCAGTGTCATTCTGCAAAGGCGGATGAGCTTTGCAGGAATACCAAATTCAGACATGGTGGAATATAGATGATTCCTTATTGGACTGTCGAAGGCGGCTTTGTAATCGACAAAAAGATGGTGTGTGTCGATTTGTTTTTCTAGGGTCTTCTCCAAGATTTGTCGTAGCGTAAATATCTGGTCTATGGTGGATTTGCCAGGTCTGAAGCCACACTGATAAGGTCCAATCAGCTGGTTTACGATGGGCTTCAGTCTTTCACATAGTACGCTCGACAGAACCTTATATGCGATATTCAGAAGGCTTATCCCACGGTAGTTGGCGCAAATTGTGGGATCGCCTTTCTTGTGGATTGGGCAGAGCAGACTGAGGTTCCAATCGTTTGGAATGCATTCTTCCGACCATATTCTGCATAGAAGCTCATGAATGCATTTAAATAGAGCTTCGCCTCCATTCTTGAAGAGCTCAGCAGGTAAGCCATCGGCTCCTGCGGCTTTGTTGTTTTTAAGCCGAGCTATAGCTTTCAAGACTTCACTATGGTCGGGCAGCAGAACTTCAACGCTGTCGTCCAAAATTGGGGATTCCGGAATATCATCTCTATTGGCGGGATTGTTGTCGTCGTCGCCATTCAGAAGCCTAGAGAAGTGTTCCCTCCACATCATCAGTGTACTCTGGATATCTGTCACTATATTCCCATTTTCATCCTTGCAGGTAGAGGCCCCGGTCTTGAAACCATCGGCCAGGCGTCTTATTTTTTCGAAAAATTTTCGGATCTCATTCCTGTCACCATGCATCTCAATTTGCTCGCACTCACGCATTTCCGCTTCCCTTTTCTTTCACCTGAAAATGCGTCTCTCTTCCCTCCTCTTCTCTTTGTATCGCTCTTTAGCAGCACGCGTTACAACCGACTGCAGGGTGGCTTTGTAGGCGGCGTCTTTTCTGCAGTGGCGTCGCGACACTCTTGGTCGTGCCACTGGTTTCGGCGAGGTTGGTAGTAGCCAATCACCTCTTCGGCAGCCGTACGCATAGAGTGGGAAATATGATTCCACTGCGCGCATATATCGTCGATCGGAGGAGTGCTTTCTTGAAGCAGGAGTGAGAGTCGAGTAGCGAAGTCTTCGGCTGTTTGCTTTGATTGCAGCTTTTCGACGTCTAGCTTTCTCTGTGCTGGATTGCGCGCATTCTTGGTTATATTCCTTTACCTGTCATAATAAAAAGTATTGCTATAAATTTTATTGTTTTTTTATAAAAGCACTGACTTCCGATTATAAAAAAAAACTAGTAAGAAATGATTGATCTTCGACTGGGCCGAAGTAAAAATACCCCCACGGCCGAACCAAAGTATATTCAAAGTCTTAAGCAATCAATAAAATGTTTGTTTGTAAAAACATTTTCGTTATAGTTTTAACAGAAAATATTCGCATTTGTTTTTAATAAAGTCACTTTGTATGGGAGGTAGGCGTGGTTTTCATCCGATTTGGCTCATTTTCGAACTTGATCTTTATTTTTTAGATAAAAGCTAAATATCGAATTTCGTGATGATAATTTAAAAATTACGGATGTAATCGTGATCACATACATATGGGTGGTGATGCTGATCAAGAATATATATACTTTTCTATATCTACCACGCCTTATGGGCGTTACAATTGAAGTGACAAAATTAATACAATTGGAGTGACCCCTTTTACGTTTTTTAAGCGTGGTGGTATAAAAATGTAACTCACAATTTTCGCCCTATGTCATGGCGCAGAATTGTCTTGAAATATCGGATCAATCACTACTGGAAACAAAGCGTTAATGTGTGTCTCCAAAAACTCATATTTTCAATGCCTCCTTGAACATTTGTCAGATCACTACATACATAATATAAAATGCCACGCTAAACCATAAAATTTGGAGGAAACTTGCTCTACAATCTACTATCAAAATACTACACCAATCGATTGGTTGAGTTATATTTATTTTTGATTTGATACACGCATTTTTGTGTTTAAAATTAGTGGTTTCCTCGGTTGCCGTGCTCGTAAACCTGCAGCTATAAATCTTCTGAGCACTGTAAAAGCACTTATATTGACCCCGTTTTGTTCTCTCATCTCGGAACTCAACTTTTCTGAATACGAAAAGCGATTTCATTTACTAAATACGAAAAGTGGGCTTAAATTTTATAAATTTCGACCGTTCTGCTGATGATTTTTCTATTTACTAGTGGTCACAACACCATTAGAAAGGTGTTTTCAACTTTGAATTGGGAATATTCCCTTGAGAATATTCGAATTGCATTACTTTCCATACATAATGTTTATGGACCAATTGCAAAAAAAACGTACACAAAGAGGTTTTCATTTTTTGTTTTTAAAGTTTCTTAAATTTTCGCGTTAGAATAGTCAAATTGAGTGAAAATTAATGGAGAATTCGAAGTTGTTTTTAGGCCCTGCAAAAAATCATTTTTTCTATGGTTTTTATACGATTTTTGTATTGAACGTCACACAGCAGATATGTATATGAGAAAAATCACTAAAAATTTGAAAAACGTTAGAAATTAAAGCTTACTGTGATGTTTGTTAAGTTATTTAATCAGTTAAATCAGCTTTTGCAAAAATCGCCATTTCAGTTACAGAAATAATAATTTTTTACCAAAAATACGTACATACTTTGTTGCAATTTTAACAGGAAAAAAATTAAATATTTTTTTACAAAAAATTAAAAAAGTCAATAGCTAGTTGAATTTTTATTGAAAATTTATTAAGGCTCCACGTTTTACAATATAACTTCTGAACCCTTTAAAACCACATCTTCATTTTATATCATTGGAAAGTTATAACATAACGTAAAAACGTAAAAAATTAAAATTATAAAAAAGAAAAAAATTATAGCACGCGTTGCTGGCATGGTATTAAACTTAAACAAATTAAGAATGAGTCAACTTATTGCAATATTTTCAAAAATTTTGTACTTTTCCTCAAAATAGATTAAATAACTTTTCCAATGATACTATATTACAGGTAATCGGTCCTAAGTTGATTGAGCTACGTTGTCTCAAAATAGATCCTATTTTGGCCGCGAACAATTATTCTAAAAATTTATAACTTCGAATTTGTTTTTCATATCAATAAACCAATACTAGAAAAATATTTGAGCCAAATCGGAGATGATCAGCGCAAGTGAGCACTTCAATGTGAAATGGGCGATATCAGTTAGTAAAAACAAAAAGCAAAAATCAGGTCAAAGTTGTTCCTTATCTAGTCGTTCCTTGTCTTGCTTTATTTTTTTTCCTATATCTTCGTGCTCTTTCAGCAGGCGTTAACTTTGCTATTTTGCTCTTAAATATACAAAAACGAAATACAAAATAAATACTTCAGCCGGTGGTGTGACATATCTTAAAAGTGACGTTCAACACATTTGCCACTTTTTAGTTTTTTTTTCTTTGTAATTTTAGTTTGCAAAAATACGAAAACAAAAGAAATTTTTCAAAACCTATGAAACAATGATTTTAAACTTAGATTTTTTATTTACTATTTTTGCGTTAATAAAACTCCGCGTGACGTTCAATACATTTTTACACGTACTTATCATGATGAACTGAGAAAACACAAAAAAATGTACTTTAATATTATTTAATCGTTTTCATTTTTAGAATTTCATGAGCACTAATCTCTGCACTTTCTTAATATAACATTCTTGTCATCTATACCAGACCTAAATTAAAACTAACGAAGCGTAAAAAAAAGTGACGTTCAATACAATGCGCGGGGACTAAATGTAAATCGAAAGCCAAATTCGCGATGACAATGTTTTGAGAATAACAACAAAATAAAACAACTTTTCAACTTTTTTCACGTTTTTCTTCAAAAAGTGTAACTGAGGACACATGTTTTTGTATTAAGCGAGTACGAGAGAGCAATATAACATTCTTCAAAACAAATATGCAAACAATTTTAGGATTCTGAAAAATATATTTTGTTAATAAATATTCTGCAGTGATCACTTTCTCATGTTTTATTTGTTTTTTTTCTTTTTGGTTTTACCTAAAAACAGAGTTAAAAAAACGGGGACAAAAAAAGAGCGTTTTGTATGCAATTGACCCATATAGGTTAGCCAAAATCATGTAGCACGAATACCATGGATACATCACAAAATTATTGTACTTATCCGTGGATATTGTTTTTCGTCCGGATTTTTTGCTTTTTTCATAGATCACAAAAAAAAATTTAAGGGAGCTACATGAAATGTCTAGCCGTTAGCTCTCTTACTTAACCCCTTCGACCCCAAATTTTTTCCTGTTGTTCAAGAAACTATTTTGGTATTTAAATCATGATTTACTTACTCAAGGAGTATTTGTGGAAAATTGTATGTCTTCACGCCCCTCCGTTTGGGTCGTAGAGAGAGTTGCTTGTAAGCAACCTTGGGCCATAGTGGCATAAGTAAATAGGATTTTTTATATGAAGAATTTATGTTTTTATTTGAGTTTATTACTAAGTACTGCTAAGTTTAGAATCACTAAAAACAATTTTTGTGGTGTAAAAGTGGTCTGTAACAGTTAATTTGCAATGTTAGCTAGAATTTAATCAATGTTTTTCGTTATACTTAAGTAAATTATAATGCTTATTGTAAAGAAGTCAAGCATTTGTAACTGATGTGCTTGGATATCAGTAAAAAAACTCGAATGTACCACTTATATTTCCTCTCCAGTACATTTTACTTCAATACCCTTTTTCTGATGACGATATAAATTTGTTTGATCCTTTCTATCAATAACCTAAGTATCGAACAAGTCGGTAAAATACTCGACAGGAAACTTTTTTCCAAACACTTTTTGAAAGTTGAAATGGTTCCATCTTAGAACCGATTTTTTTCGATATTACTGTCAATTTCCACTTCTTCAGTCATTTGTTCAGCTACTTCTCCAACAAAATACTCCAAGAGTCCAACTTCAACTCTTCTCCTCTTTCTTCAATATTGTTCCGCAAAGTGCCGCAGTCATCAGTTGGTGTGCCGCGGAAAAAAAATCGAGGCTTTGTGAAGATAATACACCTAAAAATTAGGGGTACTTGTAGCCAGGGCTTCTGAAAAACACCCTAATATTAAAAATGTATATTGCTTTTTACACATAGAAGCACTGAAGACGAAGTCTCTGCCTGATGAATTATTGTCGGTCCTAAAAAAAGTTGTTGAAATTGTCAATTACATCAAGTCGCGACCGCTGAACTCTCATCTGTGTAATGTAGTGTGTCAGGAAATAAGAGCAGATCATCAGTCACTTCAGTTTCATATCGAAGTTCGATAGCTTTCTCGCGGAAAAGTGTTATCTCTGATTTACGAGCTAAAAAATGACACCCAGAAGTTTTTAGAGGCCCACGGTTCAGATTTTGCTTCTGTGTTTAAAAAAAAAGAATAGGCCAGATATGGGTAGTAAAACTTGCATATCTGGCGGACAGATTCGCTCATTTAAATGAGCTTAATAGAAAAATCTAAGGCAGGAATATTTTAAAGTCTACAATCTACTTACAGAATCTACAATACCTTCTAAATTAGTCAACATAGTCGAGACATCTTTTTTTATTTATTTATTTATTTATTTATTTGTGTGCTAAGCCTTTTAGGCTTTATAGCAATTTGAAAAATTTTTTTAAATTTAAATTCAGAAATACAATTTTACTAATACTTATAATGCTAACAATAATACTAATATAAAGAGCTCAGTTCATTTCAAATGCAAAAACAAAACCAAAGTAAAATAAGTTCAATTGTAATGTAATGTAAATTAAAGTATGAGCGTTTAAAAATGCACAGACTAATAGATAATATGAATAAAGGTATTATAAAACAAAAAATAAATAAATTAATAATAAATCATCCAGAGGGTCCAAGGCGGTGGTATCGAGAGTTAGAATATGTATAAAATATATATCGTTCTGTCTTGAAGCCAATAAAGTTTTGGCTTAACAAGATGGTAATCCGACGAATTGGGTCGTATTTACCACACCAATTTCTTGTACGAAAAGAAAATGGTTGCGAACGCAGGCACTAAGACAAACTGGGTCTCATTGGCCACTCATATTAATATACATATAACACCTCGAAGCGGAAATGTGGTACATAGTATCAGAGTGTGAGATCTAGAAAAATGTTAGGTATCAAGGCAAACAAGGCCCGGTACGCCATGCTGAATAGTATATATACAATATTATTCATTCTGTGATTTTAAAGCCGATGATGTCTTGATTCATCTTTTATTTATCACACCAAGTTCCTAGCAAGCTAAGACAAAGGTAACGAACGCAGGCACATAGACAAACTTGGTCTAATAAGCCACTTATATTAATATATATACTATGCAGATCGTTCTCAAATTCTATATAGGAATAAGTCCGGCAAGTTCAGGTCCATTCAGATGTAAATGCGTAGATTGATTACCATCCAACAGAAAAGTTCCGTATCCTTGGAAGAGTATGTTGAGAATCAGTGGCGGTGCTGCAGATAATCTATTATTTTAAGTTTAATTGAGTATAGGGTTTCATTAAAAGATATAACATCTGAAACGGAATTGAAGTCTCCGCAAGCGCTTCTTAGTGGTTCATTTTGCAAGTAGTTAGTTCTACAAAAGTTCATAAAAAGTAGCTCAAAAGATCTTCTTGGTCGAAGAGGAAGATTAAAGTAAATTTTACTCAGTAAGTATGGACTGTCAACAAATCCATGTATAAGTTGATAAATCCAGCAAACATTAAGCATGATTCTACGATTTCTTAGAGAAGGTAGGTTAACAAGCTTTAATCGATATTCATAGGGTGGTAAGTGAATGTTAGTATGACAATATATATTGCGTAAACAAAACAAAAGAAATTGTTTCTGAACTGATTCTATATCGTCAACATAACACCCATATCTAGGACACCAGACAATTGACGCATACTCAAGTATGGGCCTTACAAGCGAAGTGAATAATGTTTTAGTAATGAAAGGATCATTAAACTCTTTTGACCATCGTTTAATAAACCCTAAAGTACTGTTTGCTCTGCTTATAGCTTTATTAATATGAATGTGAAAGCGAAGTTTTGGGTCCATAGTTACTCCAAGATCTTCGAAAACTTCTAAGGACTCAAGTGTATAGTCACTTATTTTGTAATAACTTCGAGAAGGTTGTCTTCGAGAAAAAGTCATGTGTTTGCACTTTTTCAAGTTAAGCTTCATGCAATTGATTTCACACCAGTCACAAAGATGGTCAAGATCGGTTTGTAAGAAAAAAGAGTCTGGCTCATTTTTATATGACAGGAAAAGTTTAACATCATCAGCGTATAGTAAAATATTACTATGAATTACAGCAGATGGTAAATCATTAATAAAAAGAAGAAACAACAGAGGCCCAAGGTGGCTTCCTTGAGGTACACCGGAAGTAACAGGGAACTCCTCTGACTTAACATGGTTAAAGATAACACTTTGTGTTCTATTTACTAAATAAGATTCAATCCAAAGCACTAATGGTGTTGGAAAACCGAGAAGGGTTAGTTTTAAAATTAAGAGCTTATGATTTACAACATCAAAAGCTTTACTGAAGTCAGTATAGATAACATCTGTTTGTAGACCTTTTCCAAAATTCTCAATAGTCTTTGATGTGAATTCTAGAAGGTTAGTAACAGTAGATTTTCTAGATAAGAATCCATGTTGGAATGGGGACATTAAAGATTTCACGCTATGTGATAATTGTGAGGTTACAATAGCCTCAAAAAGTTTAGGTAGGGCGCTAAGCTTTGCAATTCCGCGATAGTTATCTATTAAAGATCTATTGCCGGATTTATGCAGCGGAATAATAAAAGATGATTTCCAAGCCAGTGGAAAATAGCAGGATTGCAAAGACGCTGTAAAAAGTAAAGTGATGGGAATTACAAGTTCTTCACTGCAATATTTTAAAACACATGAAGGTATGTTATCAGGACCGCTTTTATAAGATGTTTTGAGGTTTTTTAAGTAGGTTAAAACTGTATCAACATTAATTATTGGGGAGCAAATGTCACCAGGCTGCACATTATAAGGGTAACCAAAATTATCGTAAGAAGAAGATGAATAAGTGGTCTTAAAGAAATCTGCAAAAAGACTACAGATAGTAGAATCAACATCTGATTCAAATGTTTTATATTTCATAAAAGATGGATATGAATTTATCTTACGTTTAGTATTAACAAAGTTCCAAAAAGATTTTGCATCAGATTTTATGTTTAATTTAACTTTTGTTAAATATATATTATAGGATTGTCTGCATAATTGCCGGTAGTTATATTTAGTTGAGGTATAAGAAGCAAAATCACAAATGTTATGAGTTTTTTGATACTTTTTATAATATTTCGATTTTAAGTTTCTCAGCTTTCTCAGTTCTTTGGTATACCAAACGGGACCAGATATTAAAGAGGATTTTCTCTGTGGCACTGAAGTTAAAAAACAATTATTAAGAGTACTGTTAAAGGCAAATACAGCAGAGTCAAGCGTTTGTGGCAATATTCTTGTGTTATTAATATTAAGTACAGATGACCAGTTGATAATTGACAAATTATTTCTCAAAACTACATAATTCGTTCTTTTAAAGTTAAACTCTAAGGAAGGATTTTGAATACGGTTTGATATAGATTGTTTAGGAAAATTCAGTGTGATTTCGATAGTTGGATGGTGTGCGTCTTCAGGATACACAAGTGGATCTGACCTATTAACTGAAACAATATTACTATCATCAAAATAAATAAGGTCTAACAAGCGGTTGTTTCTATTATAGTGGCAGTTTATTTGAAAAAGTCCTTGGCTCGAAAGCTCATTTAAAAATGAGTTATCAGATGAACACTCTGAAGATGGCAAGAGTACTGCAGAATTTTCAGTACAGCAGTTCCAGGAAACATTAGGAAGGTTGAAATCACCCGTTATTAGAATGTGATCATAAGGCTGAAGTTGAGAGCAAATTTTATAAATCGACGCCAAATGTTTCCCATACACTTCAACACTAGAAAGTGGAGGTATATATGAACATGTGACATAAATTCTCAAAGTACCAAACTTTACAAGAACACAGCAAAATTCAATATCTAAAGACTCAGATATTAATATTTCTTGTGAAAAGTGAGAAGATTTAACGGCAATTAACACGCCACCACCATTGCAGAAATTACCAGCAATAGAGTTTCTATCTTTGCGGTATATATTAAAATTGTTAGACAGAATTTCAGTATTTAAAGTACTAGGTTTAAGCCAAGTCTCACTGAAAGCAATAATGTCAAAATGAAGATTATGGCTTAAAATGTGTAAGTCTGTAAGTTTAGTATTTAAACCACGAACGTTCTGATATAAGGCTAGGAACTGAAGGCAACAATCTAGTTTTTTGGGTTCACGCTGTGAACAGGTAAGATAGCCAGTGAAGTTTGAGGCGGTGATTTTTGAATAAATTCGTGCACCAAAGTATTTTCCGGCCAAAAACCTTGATCCAGAACATTATTGAAGAGATCACTAGGCAAAGTAATTTTAAAAGATGAAATAGTGCGCTGATAAGAAAATCTCAGTTTGTGAACCGAAATCTTCTTATTAAGAAGGTTTAACTTAGAGTTTAAATAATATAATATATCACCTTCAGATGTATCAACTGCAAAGCGAGAAACAAATATAGATTTTGCTGGCGGAATAACTACAAGTTCCTTATGAACAGGTAGTTTATTGCTGCTATTCGATATTTGCTTCGGTATAGCTCCAGTAGAAACCGAACTAGGAGAGGAAGGAATGATATTAGTACTCGTAGCAATGCTAGGAGAAACAATAGAAGCACAAGTCTGAGCATATGTTTTTTTTGCCACAGGAGGAGAATTTTCATTTGCGGGAACAGCTGAAGAAGGTACAGTTAAAGTTAAATCAACTGAAACTGCAGCATTAGTAGGCGTCAACTGATCCATAACAGACTTTTTCAGTGGTCCTTCAGGTGGTAAAACTGAGGCAGGTGAAATAAGATCAATATTTGATGACAAAGGCGAGGCTATTGCAGTAGATTTTGCTGAGCTTCGAAGATTTTTGTTACTTCGCTTTCGTTTTGGAGACGCAGAAGATTCATCCAAGACCTTAAACTTTTTGAACAAAGTTTCAAATTCAGCCAATCTGGCCTGAGCCGCCTCTAAATCTTTAGACACTTCCAAGAATCCTCTTCTAGATTGTCTAATAAGCTTAAGGATATCAACATCCGTAGATCTGCAATCAACACATGACCAACGAAGTCCTTTGCCTTCGTTGATTGCGTCATAAATTCTTGCATTCAACGCTGCGCACTTGAAGTGAAAAAATGAATCGCACAACCAGCAATTTACTACGCGGTCGGATTCGTCTTTTATAGCACAATTACGGAAACTGCAGAACATTTTAAATTTGAAGTATTAATAAAATGCAAAAATAACCATAAAAAAGAAGATACCCGGTTTTCCAATAAACAGTTTAATAAGCACTGCAAAGTTATTAAGTGCAGCCCTGGTTATGTTTATTATAAACAAAACAAAACAGGCCAAAAACAGATGAGCAAGTGTAAAAAACAAACAATCGCTCTCACTCGCTTGCACACAGAAAACCTGTTTGTAGTTAAAAGAGAATAAGATGTAATTAAAGCTTAGAAATATATGTGCAAGAAGAATATGATAATTCGCTCTCGCACAAAGAATAAAATAATGTGTATATTAAAATTGACACAAAAATAAAATTTTTAATAAAAAGGATTAATAAGAATGCTGGCACGCTGCAAGATGACCCAGCAAAGATGATCAGCCAAATGTTTTAAATTTAATTATTAATTGACTTTAACGAACTTAAGAACTTTGAAACTTTTTAGACTTAAACACGTCAGTATGAAAAGAAAGCAACGAACGACTTTTTGTCGTTCGATCTTCTTCATCATCTTCACTTACCATATCTTCAGATTGATCCCAATCGAACTTCTACATCTTGTTAATCTATTCATTATATAAACTTCTCATATGCGGCTTCATAACCAAAACAAAATATTTTATATCCACTATAGCCCAAAGTTGCCCACAGGCAACTTGTGAGTTTTATAAAATCATTACTTTATGTATAAAGCGCACAACGCAAACTTACTTTCCAATTAATGTTATGTGATGTGTGTAGAATACAGTATTTATGTTACAATACAATATTATTTAACTATTATCGAAAATAGTGCACTTATATCTGATAACTCCAGTTTACAATAAGCTGATTAGCTACAATTTCACTTCACTCTTCCAAATATAGGAGGAATACTAACAGTTAATTTTGCATCATTTGTTTTGTTTATGATTCTCAAAACACTAACCTATCAACAATATATAGTTTAAGAAAAATATATTTTTCGTAGCTTTAACTATAAGACGACAAACATGTGAAATTGCTTTCAGGCAACGTTGGGGTCGAAAGGGTTAAATAAACACTTCAATCAAAATCAAAATCTAAATAGGTCTGGTCGAAGTGTTAAATGTCAAGCAAATGGTAATCCGAAAAATCGCTCTAAGCTGGAGTAAAAAATCCATAATAATGTGATATCAAAATCATTCTGAGCAATCGCGATCCTAGATACATTTGGGGCATTATATTGGAAATTATGTTGGCATTGGAGACCCAGGTTCGAACCCCAGCAGCGACAGAAAATTATTTGAATTAAACCTCTCTGCAGACAATGAGAATAAGAACATTGTCTTCTATGTTCTTGAGAATAAGAACATTCCGTTCATCGCCGTTCGGATTCAGCGTTAAGCCTGTAGGTCCATTTCTCGGTCAATTGTGTACAAACTTAATACACGCACAACACAGTTGGATAAGTCCTAAGATAAACCTTTTTCTCTCTTTTTTCGCTCTTTTTGTTTGCTTTCAAAACTTCGAATTGTCATAGCAGAGTCAATAAATAGGGACCGTCCCGTCGAAAAATTTAAAAGTGAATGCCAATCAACTTAAAAGTTGAGAATTTTTACTAACATAAAATACTGAGATTACATCATTTCAAACTGAAACTGGCTTTATTAGATAGATAATTGTATGACATTAGTGTTGAAATATGATTTAAGGCATGTGCCCCCCCCCCCCCCCCGGCACGATCAAATGTGACCCATTTAGGATGTCCAATTTTCAACAACTTTTCCGAGGATTCCATCCCATACTTTAAAATATTCGTAGGATTTAAATTGGATTTAATCTCAAATTAGTACTGTTTCATTGAAATTGGTGCCAATGGCAAGTTTGCTTTGATTCTTTAATAAAATTAAAGAGACTTATAATGAAAAAAGTGGGAAATGCATCAAGAGAAATGGCCGCGGTTTTTAATAAAAATTTTTCGCCTGCTCTTACGAATGTACAAATTTTGTCATAATTCAATTTCAACTTATGAGGATTAAAGCTCTTTACTTATTACTTTACTATTAGTTATTTTAACAGGTTTGATATACAAAAAGGGTATTCAGTAAAATTTGTTAAGTCCTGCTTTATTGCTTATATATTAAAATTAGCAGTTATTGTCGTTAATGTGAACGCACCTGCTAAGAAATTTACAACCAAGTGCTAAACTGATATAAACTGACAAATCTGGTGACAGACTCCTACAGCTACAAATTGAAAAAACTAAATCACTCGATAAGTTTGACGTTTCGGACTTAACAAATGGTATCTGCTAAACAAGAAAACGGTGCAGAGCTTGTTAACTTGCTAAAAAGCTGCTAAGTCTGTTCCTAAACAAAATTGTGACAGGACTTAACAATTTTGTTAAGTTTAGCGAGTTAGCAGGACTTAAAAAATGTAGCGAATAATATTAATTGTAGATATTTTGATGTAAAATTTGAAATTAGCTTCCACGCATTAAAAAATTTGCAATGAATTTTCATGATTTTTATCTTCTAAACTATTCGAGATCGACAAAATTTAATTGGACGAATTGGCTTATACCTGCGACACATTGGCATAGGAAACCTTGATTATTTTTTGTAGTTTAAAATATAACCATTGGGGATGACACACTCATTATTTTTGTTTACTAGTTTATAAAAATAACGAGAAATATGGATAAGTGAACAACACTATAATCGTAAATTTCAGAGCGTTTGCTCGAGTGAGAGAGCTATAGTTCTCAACGAAATTGTAGAAAGAGGAATGTCAAAATCAGCTGCTATAACTCGTTTAACAGCGAAATAGAGTTTCGGAAACTAGTTTTGACTAAACGAATTTTAAACATAGTTTAGCAGATATTTAAACGAAAAAAACACTTAAACGAGTTTAAATGGACCAATGTGTCGCAGGTATTAGAAAGCCCATATACATTAAAAAAAATAAAATATTTAGCCATAAGCTCTAGAGTAAAATTAAGCCAATCCAAATAAAATAGCACAAATGATAAAAAAGTGGTCAGATCTGACCACCGCATGACAGATTGATTCTTATCGAAAAATTGAAACTCTAAAAAACACCCTTTATATGGCACACAAATTTACTGACATTGCGGAAGCGCTGCCAGAACACTGCCAGGTTTGAAAAAAACGCACATTTTACATTCTCTGTGTTTCGTACTCTTCCATGTTTTAACTCTTCATTATTGCATTCGTAAACATAAAAAGAAAATGTCAAAATATTTTTATACTTTTTTCGATAGCACTTAAGAAAATGCAATGAAAGAGGGTGGAGAAAATTTTTGACAGCTACTACTGCACAAAGTAGAAAAAGTTGCTGAGGCGATAAGAAAATTTAATAGAAATACAAGAAGAATTAAAACGAATTAGTGGACAAGTGAGCAGGAAAAATGGTGTTGCGCTCAGGCATAATTATTCCATTTCAATTTCGTGACCATAAAAAGCTATTGATGATCGGTGTACCGGAAGAGAATCGCGACCTTAGTATTTGGGATCTGAAAAATGTTGGTAAGTCAGCAGGTTGGTGGAAACATCAGCGCGCAGACGAACACCAAAAAAAGAAGTAATAAAAATAGATGACTTCGACATCGTTGGTGTGTATAACAAAAAATCTTATAACGTACAGGTAGTAAATATGAGGAAGCATTGACTTCCGTGGACACTCGGTACTAAGTCTTTACATAAACTATTTTTTTTTAAGTATATTTTATATGAATTATAAAATGTAATAAACAAAAATTTTATCTCGATTTTTTGCAGTGCGTGATGCTTTTGGCCTATATGAGTTCGAATTTCGGAACAAGAAGATAGGTTTTCAAATACCAGAGAAGTTGTTGCTGCATTATTTGGCGCAATGCAGCGATTTAACCAATTTTGTTATCGAAGTGGAGCAGGGTGAGTGCAAAAATGATTGTTGTAAATTTGGATATGAGGCAAGTGTTATGCCTCTACTTCAATCAATTGAAGTTATAAGGAAATCTATCTAACATCTTAATTCATAACAATTATTATTTATTTATATTGCTTTTCCTTATATTGTGCACATTACAATTTCAATAAATTTTGTATTTTAATTATAGCCAATAAGGAAAATAGGCCGCTTAATGACAACCTTTCCTTCGAACCATCATGCTCACAAAAATTTACCGCATCAACACCGCAAAAATCCAATGAAATTCCAAAAGGCTTGCATGCGCCAAGTATGGAAACAGTACCGCCAGGACATGCATACCCGTATGACCACAACAATTCTATGGACTATTCAAATATGTCTGCAGAGCCTGCTACCAAGCTACGACTTGGTGAACCCTATTCGAATGCACAAACTCCTGAAACTCTAACACATTCCATCAATCCGTTGACTATAAAAGCGGATGCTAGTGAAACGCGTTATGAACCCCGATTGCCATCAGATCAGCCGCCAAACTATCATCATCCCAGCTATAATGATAGCATGTTGGAAAATCATGATCTAGATGCACAATACTCAGCAGCAACTTTGAATAAATTTCGAAGTAAGTAAAAAGTAAAATAATTAAACTGTTTGCTAACGAATCATTTTGGCGTTCTTAAACAATTTTTATTCTTTGCGCAAATTAGAAAGAGGCGAGCGTATATCACGTGATCAAAAAGAAATATACGTGAAGTATGTTGAGGAAAATCCCTGCATGATAACCCAACGATTGAATGATTCGCTTTTGGAACCGCATTGGAAGAAACTCGCAGACATCATGAACAGTGTACCACAAGGAGCTATGAAAAGCGTAGAGGAGTGGAAAAATGTAAGCACCTTTTTGAAATTAAGAAATAATGCTTCAAATGTCTCTTCACTTTCTATAGACTTTCTATACCTGGCGCTATCGTGTTTTCATGTTGGTTCGTCACAATTCCAAGCTAGCCGGCAGCGCTGCGCATAATCCTAAGAATTTCAAGCAAATCACAGCTATTGACCAACGCGCTTATGCCCTATGGACAAGTCATAAGCATGCAATGCAACAGGATTTCGATAAAATGGATATGAAACGTGGATTTAACTATTAAGAATTTAGGCAAAAGGAAGTATAACAAGGTGCAATGAATGGCAATACATAAAAAATAACAACAAAAAATCAGTTGTTGATGCATGGATCAGTTGTTATAATTAAAAAAATATTATTTTGTTAGAATTATAAAATGTTCAATTTTAAGTGACATTGTCTATTGTATAGAACTCAACGTATGTACCTACCTATCGTTAGTTTTTCGCTACATTAAAAGAGCTTTTTTTCTACTTGCGCTGCACAGTAAAAGTTTTAAAACTACTCTAAAAGTCATGCTTTTGTGACGTCAAGATTATGAACATCAAAACTACACTTAAATTAGTTTTAAGCCTATTAATTGTATATAATCAACAGACAGATTATAGCATATTAAGTAAATAAAGTTATATATGATTTTTTTGGTTATATAAAATAACATTTTTAAACTAAGAACTATTTCTTAGTTTAGCATGTAAATAAATATATGGTAAAATTTTAAAATAATTCTTCGTTCTTTCCATAAAATACTAAAGTCCTTGTTTGTGAACACAGTTATTGTTGTACAGAAGCTCGGATTTCAATTAGCTAAGATTGAAAAATATTTTCCAATCCCGTAATTGGAAAACTTAAAGTAACAATACTTATTGTTGCATCCATCCTGTATCTCTTTGGAACCAAGAAATAAAATAGAAGCTCATTTTATGATAGCGAATAATAAATTCGGTATCACAAGAATAAAAGGAAATAGCCGTTAGATTGTAAGGCAGTCTTACTTTATGCTCTCTTGTTTACTTTCAACTTACTGACAACCGGAAATAATATCGTGGAAGATTCAATAATTTCAAAAATTATTCACTTCAATAATTCCATTACAACAGTAGCATAGTAATAAGAAATAAAATAATCGTTTAGTTCTTTAAACAGTAGTCGTTAATGATTTCTTGACATGACAGGGAAACGCCTTGACGCCAGATATGGTTGAAAAATAGATCAGCGGACTTTAGAACCGTTTAGAAAAGAATTGAAAATGATCGAAATTTTTTAATTTTGGTTTATTGAAAAAATAAAATCTATTTTATATATTTTTATCCACAAAATTGCATATTTTATTCGGGAACTTGTTATTTAATAGTATTAACCCTTCGCGTGACACATGAGGTCTTTCGTGTCTAACAGTTTTTTTTTTTTGTTTCGACTGTAGTCTTTTACGGGTGTATATATGAAGCTAGGAGTCCCGCGAAAAAAAGTTTAGGACTGCAGTGACCTGCTGACAAGCGTTGAACCAAAGATCATATAATATTATATGATCTTTGGTTGAACAGTCTTCTTTCAACTATGTTGTAATACGAAGACATTGACATTTTTTCTGCACACAAAAGACCTCATGTGTCACGGAAAGTAAGTAAAAATTACATAAAAAATTATTATTTATTCTTTTATTTATTATAAAAAATTATTATTTATTCTTTTATTATCAAAAAATTATACAAAAACCCCGATTGCGAAAAGCATATCTTGAATTTGTACCTTCAATGTATGCCAAATTAATTTTGATTTTTACATTGTATTTTTATTTTTAAAAATTCCCATTTCATACGTTAAAAAAGCTTATATGCACTCTAAAAAGTTAAGCAATTTAGGTATAATATAAGTGTAACAACCAAAAAGAGGAGCTGTTTTCAAAAACATTTTTTAGGTATAAGAAGTTATTATTTTTTTTTTAATTTATACAGGTTATTGTGCATAAAAAATACTAAAAAATATATTTTTTTTTAAATACAGTTCTGGCTTTTATATAGAGGGCACTGAAAATGTCATCGAAAAAAAGAAACTCGTTTCGAGGAAATCGCGTTTAAAGTTTTTTTATTTACGTCATATGGAGTTTAGACATAGGTTTACGAAAACCGTTATAACTTCTGTTTTGACGTAGAATACGTCGTTCTCGGAGGTAAGTAGGGTGGTTGATAGTGATCAGGTGTCGGTATTTACCTTACTTTTTGAGCCTTTGGTGGGCCTAAAGTACTAATCGTACAATGTTGATCTTAGCACTTGTTGGTCTGCTTGATCCTCAATGCGACAAAAATTCATGTTAGAACTGTCTAACTTATATCAATTTTACACAATTACATGAAATATAAAGCCAACATTTGATGTTTTTGTTTGCTTAAACTTGCTACCTATTATCGACGGCTTCCGGTTTTTTCGACGGCGAAGACAGCGCCATCTAGCGTGAAGACATAAATCTTATAACTAAAAAAAAAAAGAAGCATACTTTTGGGGTCATGTTGTTTTTAGCAGAATCGCGTAGCCCAGTAATTCTGATTCATTTTGAGGGGCATGCTTTTTTAACAGAATCTGTTATTGAAATGTCAAAATTCCGCAGCCAATTAAATAGGGCATATTATCGACAGTGAAATTTATGTTGGGGCATGTTGTTTTTAACAGACTCGCGTAGCCCAGTAATACTGAATAATTTTGAGGGGCATGCTTTTTTAACAGAATCTGTTATTGAAATGTCAAACGCAGCCAATTAAATATCCGGGCATATTATCGACAGTGAAATTTTGACACATGGGTTGTTGAACTTGATAGCATTGAACAAATTTTGTTTGCTTGTTTAAGTTTTCTACTTATTTAAGGACAGTTTCCGGTTTTATCGACAAAAGCATAAAATTTGTATGGGAGCGCCCCTAAGGAGTGGTCGGAGGGAATAGGTGTCAAAGGCAAAAATGTTCCTTTTGCAAAAGTAATGGGGGTTGGTGATACATATTAACCCTCTCCGGCACTCTCTTAAAGGTCATATCCTCAGGTGTATGGAATAAATATTTTTAAAAAAGATGTCATCAAAAGCGAATTGAATAATTCTACGTCTTGTGTTACGACATAGTCGAAACTACTGTATCTTTTTTTAAAATATCGATTTAAAAATGTGTATGTATATTCTTTCAACTATAAAGAACGCATTAAGCATAGTTGAATAAATATGGTTGTCTCGTGGCTGATCGTACTCTCTTCTCAGTACCCATAATTGTCAAAATCAATGAAAAGCAACAACAACAACTTCAACGGCTTTTCATGTTATTAATTTTTGTTTTCAGATTTTGTATGAGCTGTCAACTTCGATTTGACATTTATGGGAACTCGCTCTCACCCATGCGACAACCTTATTTATTCAACTATGGCATTAAGCCAAAAAAAAATTTTTTTAAATTTACACGTATATTATACCTTAAGACAATATTCCTGTTTTTTTTTTTGTCAATATATTTTTCTTCTAGTTTCAAGTTTTAATTTTTTTATCGCGTGTGAGATTTTGAGATATCTTTGTTATACATAAAGTTATGATTATTTTAGCCAGGCTTGTAAAAAGCGAAGTACAGCAGAGTCGGGGTACGGTGAACCCCTAGTGCCGTGAACATCTCGCTAGGGTGAACGTAAAATTTTTTACATTGAGTACTCTAAAGCGTGAACAGTGCAAACCTGTGTAACGTGAACAGAGTTCTAAAATGAAAATGAAAATGGAATCGCAACAAATAACTAACGGTAAACACTATTTACCGTTCTTTTTCATCTAATTTTTTGTGAAATGTAAGCACAAATAAAGATCAGTCAAGTTCGTGTGTAACTGATGTAATGGAAAAAACAACAATTAGAAAAAACTCAAAATCAACAGCTGAATAGGGTATCTAGTTCACTTAGGCCGTATAGTTCACCTCTTGATATCTGTAACCAGTGGTTAAAGTACTCAATTTTCAGTAGTTTCAGATCACAGCAAATATCCACTGCTTAAAGATATACAGAGGTGACAATACGGCCCTAAATCTCTTATATGAGCCCATGGTAGAATAAACAAGGTAGTATCGCGGCTTAAAATCCTCTCTCGCACTGTGGCTGTGTGCTATTCGGAAACTTTTCACTCGGATGATGCAATTTTGACAGTCTGAATGAGAATATTTAGCACATGTGAGATGATTATGATTGTCAAAAATTCATGTAGCCCCAGGGGTTTGTATAAATTTTAATGGTATGTTAAAAGTAATGCACACGGAGGGAGCTGCTTAAGCAACGTTACTATAAATTTGGTGCATGGACTTATAACTCGGTGAATATATGAGCTACAGTTAATGCTATAAAACAGAAATGAAGGAAAAATATAAACATAATTATAACGTCGTCAGGTTGCAGAGGTAGCAGCTTATGCAACAAAAACTCAATAATGTTGTACGAAATTATTTCCCAATGAGTAGAAGTGTTGTGGCGTCCATGGCGTAGTTGGTTTAAGTGCGTGGCCTCTATGTCATCGAACCTGGAGATCCAGGTTCGAACCCCAGCAGCGACAGAAAATTATTTGAATTAAAATAATTTTTCTGTACGGCCGTCACCTCTCTGCAGACAATGGAAAACCTCAGAGAGTAATCAAAATGCCATGTAAAGCTTCTTGAGAACAAGAACATTCCGTTCATCGCCGCTCGGAGTCGCGTTAAAACTGTAGGTCCGGTTCTCGGTCAATTGTGTACAAACTTAATAACACGCACAACACAATTGATCATAATAAGCTCGGTCAAAGTCCTTTCAAGGGCTGAAATGACCAGTTATTTTTTTTTTATGAGTAGAAATGTTACGGAAAACTTAATTTTACGATAGCAAAGAATGGTTCTTTGCACTCATAATGAAAATGACCGCCTAGTTCATAAAATATACAACAACAATGACAACGGGGCATGGAATTATTGGATACTCCATGGACTATTGGCCTTATTGAATATTTTATGGAACGACAGTTAAGCTGAGGTGACATGATAAAAATTAAAATAAATGGTGTCATGATTCCTCTCAGGTGACCGCTTAAAATAACCCAAACTCAATATCGTTGCATTGATATATTGTATGATGCTAAGGTAAATGTTAATGTACCACACAAAAGCAAAAAAAAAAGCAAATGCAAAGGCAAAGGCAAAAGCACTAAAAGTAAATATAAAAAAATAAGATTGGTACAAGGATTTAAACAAAGATTAGGACCCAGGAATAAGATAAAGGGTAGAACAAGAAAGCAGGAAAAGATTAGAGCATGGAATTTGCCAAGGATAAGAACAAGGATTAAGGATTCAGACAAGGATTGGAATAAGGAATATAACAAGGATTTGAACAAACTAAATACTAAAATATAGTAGAAAGATTGGGAAAATATGTGTGGAAAACGGCTACGAAAGGAATGCGAACAAGAATAAGGGCATGGTATAATAATACATGGTAGCATTGACAGTTGCTTGGGAAATCATATACTGTCAAAAAATATACTCAAAAAGAGAGCGCTCACAATCCGCCATTGAAAACACAAGCAATGTTGAAAACGTTGAAGTGAAAAAAAACAACAACCACAGCAGCTGCTGATGTATTTCCACAAAAAGCTGTTTTTAACAATTTATGTTTTCCTGTTGAAGAGAAAATAAGCAGTTGTCAATGCTACCATGTATTATTATACCATGAATAAGGGCAAGAATGTGAACATGGATTAAAAAGAATTTGGGCAAGAAGTTGGAAAATTATAAGAATAAGGATAAAGATGCGGTAATAAAGGAAAGAATAGGGATATATGAATGTATTGTAATTTTCTTAACACTGCTGCCTTAATTCTCTCATCTTATTTTCTGTTCGTTGGATAGTAATAACGGTGTAAGAACGATTTTGAAAATCGTTGAAACAAAACTTCGAAATATCTGCACGTCTCAATAAAATGTACGTTATAGAAGTACTTTCCTACTTTTTATTTCATCAACACTGACGAACTGCTTTTTCGCGTCCGCTTACAAAGATATTCGTAAACAAACCCTTTCTTCAGAAAAAAACCGCTGCTGTCATAACAAACTCGTCATGCTCTTTGCTCTTTACTATTTTCATATTTTCTCTCATCTTACTTCACAATGAAGAATGCTCATTTTCTATTATTTCACTTTTCTCGTCTTTCTACGCATAGCAGAAATAGATAAAACAAAACGTTGACATTTCGAATAAAGGAAAAGGAAAAAATTAAGAAGAATAGAAGAATTTTTGTTGTGAGGAAAATTGTTTTTCTGTCTTACGCTGCACGAATTTGTTGAACGCTATTTTGCACTCCGCTGGAAAAGATAAGAAAAATTGTGAAAAATATTAAAAAATCTGTGCAGTGGAGGATAAGCAATTGGATTTGAAGCAATGGTGCTGCGCTCGGGCATTATTATTCCATTTCAATTTAGGGACAACAAGAAGCTACTCATGATTGGAGTGCCCGAGGAGAATCGAGACCTTAGCATTTGGGATTTGAAAAATGTTGGTAAGTGCCAAAGATGGGAGGTAGAAAAAAGTAACAACGCTCAGTAGACGACTGCGGCCATAAAAAGATGAAATAAAAATAGATGACTTTGTCGTTGTATGTATAACAGAAATATGTGGAGTGGGGTAGAAGTGATAAATGATTCTGGCTCTCGAGTATACTTCGACTGACACCATATCAAGTATTTATGATGATTTTTACTAAAAACTTTTCTTGCATTATTCTAGTGCGCGCTGCTTTTGGCATTTATAATTTTGAGTTCCGGAACAAAAAGATTGGTTTCAATATACCGGATGAGCTGCTGCTGAATTATTTGGCGCAAAGACACGACTTAACCAATTTCGTTATAGAAGTTGGACAGGGTGAGTGCGAAATATTATACGCACATTAACATAAATTTTATAGTAATATGAAAAATTATATATGATTTTCTTTAAGTTGCACACATTTAGGCGCGATGCTTATTTCCGATTTTTCTTAAAAGAAGTGGTACCTACGCGTAAATTGATAACGCGTTCAGCTTCCGAAATAAATACCCAATCGAATACAAAGAGATGTCCAAAAGTTCGACAAGGAGGGGTGGATCAAATAAATAATCGTTAAATTAATTCGTAACTCATAGCTTCATAGCACTTTAAGATACTGGAAGAAAATGTTACTCAGGGTTTACTTCTAATTTATAGTCTAAGTTTTATCTAGAAAGAATTTTTATCGATATGCTCAGAACGTCAAGAGCGGCTGCATTCAGAAGATATACAGCGTTTATATTATAACGGGGCACTTTCGAAGAGTTCTCCAAGTTTGTTTAGATAACCGCAAATTTAATAATAAAATATATTGCAAATCTGAAATCCTGAAAAGCTTGATAAATAAATCAAAATTAGTTTCAACAAAATACTAGTTCACAGTATATTATCTACTGTTATAATAGGCTAACAGATTTACTAGTTGACCAAAATAAAAAAAAAAAATAATACCCACTTGATACAATTATTTTTCTTTAAAAATCTAAGCCCCTTAAGCTCCATGAATTGACTAGTTGGACTTTATCTCGGGTAAATTAAAACTGATCTATACTTTTAATATATCAAAATAAAAATAATCATCTCTTATATATCGTCATATGAAATCAAAAAAGGCGTAAGTTACCAAAAATACAAAATTGACTTTTTGATTGATTATGAAGCACCGTATCGAAATACATGTTCATGCAAAATTTTACACTCCTACTACTAAAAACGACGTTTTTATATACAAAATTCAATAAGCTTTTCAGTGCAAGCGCAAAGCAAAGCCCAAGCATTTTTTGCTTCTCCTGCAAAATTTTTCAAATGTAACTTACGGCTTTTTTGATTTCATATGACGATATGCTGTTCGCTTTGTTTTCCAATGAGTCTAGTAAATTTTTTTGCAGGAGTGGACTTAACATGAAAAATATTAGCATTTTTTTTACCTTCGATTTAGATTTCTGCAACTTTTTTTTTAGTTTTAAAATCCGTGCGATAGAAAATCTTTTAATGCAATATTTGAGATTAGAAGACATTAATCCACTGAAAGTAAAATTAATCAATTTCAAGACACTTCAAAATGTTAAATTTTCTCTAAAATGATTCTTTGAATTTTTGTCAACGGGGTTAAACACATATATAAGTGGATAATTTTTTTTCAGAAATTACTATCGTCCAATGAAAAGTACTTCTTTTTAGTAAATATATAAATATGTAAAAAATATGTATTGGAACGAACTTTTGGACATTTCCTATTGAATATTTAAATGGGTATCATTACACTTTATTCTGCTTAATAATTTTTAACGTTTCGGTAAGTCTGTGAAAGTAATATTTTTGTTCATTTGAAAGTAATAATCTCAACGTTTGTTTAAATTTTATAAACAAACCATCGTATTTAAAATCTCTCAACCCGCGCGCAACTCGGTGTTACAAGCAGTACAGTTTTTTACGTAAGGGCTTAAACAATTTTAATTCTGTTATATTTTTAAGCTAAAAGTTAAAAAAAAAAAAAAAAAAAAAAAAAACAAAAAAAAAAAACTTGCAAAGAAATTAAATTGGATTTACAAACATAAAAAATACACATTCTTGTTTCTAGTAAGTCCATCAAGTATTTCATTATTAAAACCAAAAATATAAACCAATTATCTTTGCAGCTTTGGAAGGACACACCAAAGATGTGCACAAAGCAAATGAAAAGGAGTCTTTATCCTATGAAGCATTGTGTTCGCAAACATCAAAAGTACCTTTGCCACAGAAGTCATGTGGGAGTTCCAACGATACCATCACACATAATCTTACATTGCATGGCGAAAAATCACCACAAGAAGCTGCGACCAACAATGAAACATCGAATCAATTGAGCACAAACCTGGAGCCACCGCAAAAACTACGCATAACACAAGTCTATAGCGAACATTCATCACCAGAGACGCTAACACAATCCATTGATCCAATGGACATCATACCAAAATCAGAACAGGATGAGAGTGAGTTAGAAATGCGTCAATCGAGATACGAAAGTCGCATTGCGAGCATGCAGCAACATCAGCAACAATATTTTCAAAGCTTTGGCCACAATATCCTCGGACATGCGGCACAGCACGCAGCACAGCAGTACTCACCCGGCAACTACAATCGATTTAGACGTTAGAGTTTAATTATCTGTTTGTTTAAATAATTTTTAACTTATTTTTTTTTTCATAACGGTAGGAAGAGGTGAACGCATGTCGAAAGATCAAAAGGAGCTGTACGTTAAGTATTTTGAAGAGAATCCCTGCATGTTAACGCAAAGACGCAACGACATTATGTTGGAACCACATTGGCACAAACTTTGCAATATGCTCAATAGCGTGCCGCAGGGTGCAATGAAAAATGTCGAGGAATGGAAACAGGTTGTAAAACACAAAACTTTACTAGCTTAATTTGAAATAACTGAAGCTCATTTTGTTTTTCTTTTAGACTTTTGATGCCTGGCGTTATCGAGTCTTCATGTATACGCGTTATAACTCAAAATTAACAGGCATTGCAGCCCAAAATCCAAAGAACTACAAACCACTGACGCCTACCGATCAACGCGCCTACGTTATGTGGACCAGCAATAAAAGCACTGCGCCGCAGGACTATGATAAAATGGATATGTTTGCGCAGCTGGATGACACCAATGGCGACTTCGATTATTGAACAAAAATTTTAATTTATTTAAACGGATTATGCAATACTAGTTTTTGGATTTTTTAATTATTTTTTTTTGTTTTGTTTTATTTTTTTTTTTTTGCTTTGTTTTATTTTTTTTTAGTTACGTTTATTATTAAGTAGGTAGAAATGGAGTAGAATCAAAAAATGTCTAAAAAAAATGTACTTAAGTTTATAAAATAACACAAAAAATACACATTTTAAAGAATTTTAACTGTTTTTTTTTATCTTTTTTGTATTCATAAATGTTAACATGTGATCTTTGGTTATATATAAAGCTGTTTTTGTATTAAGTTTAACACCATTTCAACTTTCAGTTTACGAACCCACCAATGACACACGCTGTACTTCCTGTCGCTGTTTGCCGCTGCAAAAATCCGGTGAAGACTTAAGCACCTCCGCAGTAAATTCACAAAGCAATCAACGCCGCTTTCGCCATAGCAGCAGTAGCAGTAATACTTCACCAACTGCAGAGTCAGCCTATAAAAAACGTCGCCATACCCTGAATACCAATGAAACACATACGATAGAGGACGCGGAAGTTAGCCATATACATGTTGAGCCTAAAATCGATTACGACTACATCAGCAACGAAGATGAAGCCACAGTAGCAACCTCTTCCGCGAACGCTGCTTATCATAGCGAAGCGCCGAGTCCAGAGATTCACTTCGAGCGCTTGCAAATGCAACATGAGTTTTATATAAAACAACAGCAGCAACATCATCACCAACAACAGCTGCAACAACACATGGAAGCATTGCTACATGAGCGACCAAGCGGCAATACTTTAAGACGTATGTTGAGCATTTCTACTTAAAAGTAAAGCCGTTTATTTAAGAATTCATTCATTGCAGAGCGTAAAGAACGCATGTCACGCAAGCAAAAAGAAGTATACGTTACCTATTTGGAGCAGACACCCATAATGAGCGAGTACAAAAGGAATGATCCCTTCTTAGATGTTCATTGGCAAAAGTTGACTGGGATCTTGAATAGTGTGCCTCAAGGTGCCATCAAAAGCATGAACGAATGGAAACAAGTACTATTTTTAATCACTACAACAATAACAAATATTCATCATCTTTTTTCCATTTTCCCATCTACAGGCCTTCGACAATTGGCGTTTTCGCATTTATTTGTATGCTCGTTTCAATTCTAAAATCACCGGCGATGCTGTCTTAAATCCTAAAAATTTCAAACCCTTAACAATAACGGACAAGCGTGCCTACTCACTTTGGATACGTAATCCTGATACGGCGCCTCCAGATCTGGACAAAATGCGTAACATTTTTGTTAATCTAGACGAAACACCGCAAGAATAGGTTTAACAGGAAGACTGAAAATCGTCAAAGTATGCGGCAATATTGGGTGCTTAGTGAGCAATTTAGGTTATTTTTTTATTAATGTTATTCTGTGTAAGAATTTATATTTATTTTATTTAGGTTTAGTTGAAAGAATTGTTAATTACGATTTAATATAATTTGTGTAAATAGAGCGTATTATAAAAAATTCTTAATTTTCGTGATTTATTTAGTTTTAAAGAATATGACTTGGCGTTAAAAAATTCTTGTGACCTACAATGAGGATAAAATGTTTGAAAATTTCGCAATGGAAAAGATAAATTATTCCAATATTGGCTTTAATGAATTGAAAAGCAGTGCTCTCCTCCAATAATATGCAATTTTAATCAAGAATACTCGTAAAAGAAAATTGAAAGGGTTCGGATATCCTTTCGATACGAATATCTCAATCGCAATAGGGCTCTCTTAAATTACTTTAGAGATCCTTTTTCCCTACTGGGTAAGCTTAACCAAGATTTGAACCCATTTCGGATTTATAAAAAGTAAGCAATTAGAGCCTGAACAGAATCAGAGCGATTAGCGATTGGCGACATTTTCAAGCAATAGAATGCATGAAAACGTATGAACACGTCCAAAATCAAATTGCTGGTCGTTGATCGCGACGAGCATTCGCCAGATTAGAGCCCGAACAGAACCAAAGCGGCTGTCGGTTGTCGGGTGCGCTGTGCAACAAAATACATGAAAATATATGCAGCCGCCAAAAATTAAATGGCCGTAAAAAACCGCTACGGAAAAACGCCAGAATAGAATCAGAGCCTGAACAGAATCAAAAATCGTTGCGGCCTCCGATCTTTGTTGTTGGAAAATACATGCAAAATGTAGAAAAAACGCAGCTCTTTTTCCGCAACGATAAATCGCACAATTAGAATCTATTCTATTTCTTCTCTTGCGACCGACGATTCTCTCTCTGAATGTCATTAGTGTTGCCATATTTTTGCTAGAAATGGGATATGTTCAAAGACATTTCCTTAGTTTTTATTATGTCTTGACGTTTCTTCTTTGTGTGTGTTGTATTCACACAATTGAAGAGACCAATACATTGAAATGAAATAGAAAAAATAAATAAAAAAATACTAAATAAAAGCAACTTTGAATCGTCAGTCGCAATCGCATCATTCTGGACACATTCTCTGCGTTATACGACCAGAGAGGATCGGCGGTCGCAACGATATTTGATTCTGTTCGGGCTCTCAATTCTATTTTTTCTCCGACGGCTGGCGGATCTCTCTTTGAGTGGCGTAAGTGTTGCCATATTTTAGCTAAGAACTGGTTGTGTTCAGTGCTATTTTTTTAGATTTTACCATGAGCTGACGTTTTGTTTTGTGTGTTGCATTCCATCAAAGAACTAAAATATAAGGAAGTGGTGTTGTCTACACATACAGTGTACGTGAACTGTGGCCAATTTCGTAAATTGAGTGAGCGAGACAGAGTGTGTTTTTTTGACATTTCTGAGCGATCGTCAGCTGTTCACAAGTCTTCTCAGTAAAAAAAAAAATATTCGCGCCAATTTGATGTGACCACAGTTGTCACAACGCAATCACTGCTTCAGGGGCGCATTATTTTTTCACTCTTTAACACACTTTTGGGGCGCTTTTGTCTTCAGCAAAGTTTATAATATGTAATTGTTATTTTTAATTTTTTTTCAGATTTCCGCATATTTTGGATCTCAAATTATATTATATTATATTATATTATATTATTACATTATTATTACCCAATGAAATATCAAAAAAAAAAAAAAAGAAAAAAATAAGTGGTGGAAATATAATAAAAACAAAACTATATTATCATATTTTTAAAAACCCTTAATTTATAATAATTTAATTATTTTTATATTATATAATTAAATTAGCTCCAAAATCAGTAAATTTAACACAGAATCTATTGTATATGTGATTCCAATTAGAAACCATTTGGAGCTTCTTTAACGATCTTACCGAATACGGCCCTGAGTAAAATAATTCTGTATTATAATACAATTTTCTTTTCATATATTAGGTCTTTAATTATCAAACGTTTTATTAATACCGTAAAAATCTAAAAAAATATTTTATGTTATTCTAATCAGAAACAATTTGAGCCTTCTTTTTCGACCTAACCGAATACGGCCCTTTGAGAATGTTTATGTATTTGTGTCAACCAACACGAATAAGAAAAATACCACACTTTTGTGCAATAACATCACTTCCTTATATCTTAGTTCTTTGCATTCCATGAGCTAACATTTCGTTTTGTGTGTGTGTGTGTTGAATTTGTACCATTTAGAGCCCGAACAGAACCAAAGCGGCTGTCGGTTGTCGGATACGCTGTGCCACAAAATACATGAAAATATATGCAGCCGCCAAAAATTAAATGGCCGTAAAAATCCGCGACGGAAAAACGCCAGAATAGAATCAATTCTATTTTTTCTCCGACGGCTGGCGGATCTCTCTTTGAGTGGCGTAAGTGTTGCCATATTTTAGCTAAGAATTGGTTGTGTTCAGTGCTATTTTTTTAGATTTTACCATGAGCTGACGTTTTGTTTTGTGTGTTGCATTCCATGAGCTAACATTTCGTTTTGTGTGTGTGTGTGTGTTGAATTTGTACCATTTAGAGCCCGAACAGAACCAAAGCGGCTGTCGGTTGTCGGATGCGCTGTGCTACAAAATACATGAAAATATATGCAGCCGCCAAAAATTAAATGGCCGTAAAAATCCGCGACGGAAAAACGCCAGAATAGAATCAATTCTATTTTTTCTCCGACGGCTGGCGGATCTCTCTTTGAGTGGCGTAAGTGTTGCCATATTTTAGCTAAGAATTGGTTGTGTTCAGTGCTATTTTTTTAGATTTTACCATGAGCTGACGTTTTGTTTTGTGTGTGTGTGTGTTGCATTCCATGAGCTAACATTTCGTTTTGTGTGAGTGTGTGTTGAATTTGTACCATTTACACAACGAAAAGCAACGCTGATCCGACAACAGCTCCTATTCTGGAACCGACAGCCGCTTTGGTTCTGTTCGGGCTCTTAGAATCTATTCTTTTTTTCTCTGCAGACCTGGCGATCCTCTCTTTCAGTACTGTCAATGATAAGTCAATGATAAGTGTTGCCGTATTTTTCCTAATGATGAGGTATGAGAAAAGTTCGCCAATCGCTAATCGCTTTAATTCTGGACGTGTTCTCAGCGATTGGCGAGAAAAGATGATCGCCAATCGCTTTGATTCTGTTCGAGCTCTTAAATATAAATTCTTTTAACCCCTTTCCAGACAAAGGTACATGCAGTTGCATTGAAAATAACTCATAAAGTTAAATCTTTTCTGTTTGCGCCAACATTCGTCATTATGAGTTTCGTCATGTTTGGCGCACTCAACAATATTTCACACATTTGACGCACTCTATGCGTTCTGTATCAGGCTCTAGACAAGTGACAAAAATACTTTGAAAAATTTGTTAATTTCGTTTATTGCTTGTAATGTTTTTTTCACTAAAGTGCTCTCAAATAATATGATTTTGTCATAACTTGTCACGTTACCCACAAGTTGCAAATGTAATTAAAAAAATTTCAAAGCATATTATTTTAATTTTTAATAAATTATTCTCAATTTTATTTCAGTTCTTCTGGTAATTTAAAGATAAAATGCAAAATTTTGTTAACTTAATTTATTTATATTCAATTTTGTTTGTCATACAATGTATTAAAGTGTTAATATCATGGTGTAAATGGGGTAAATATCTTACTCATTTCTATGGGTAGCACTTGACCAATCTGACAGCTAAAAATACCATAATTTGGCATCACTGTAAAACTTGCTTCTTCTGGCTAATCATTGTCTTTGTGAAATAGAGAATAGACGCAAAGAAAAAATAAAAAATAAAAACTAATTTAAAAGCTAAATAAATTTCGACCATCGTTTTAATTTTATAATTTCAAGTTTCTTCCTCAACGTTAATTGAACTTCAACAGTCTTGAAGTTTTGCAAAACATAGTGCACACAAAAAATTATGTCGATATGTCGTTATATCGAAGTTGAGTAAAATAGCAAATTGCTATTATAGGCCTATTAATCTTTTAATATCATCTGATTTTAATTATTTGATTTTCTGCATTTAATCATGATTGAGTATACAATTTGAAAATATGATGATGATTAGAGGAAACAAATAAAGTTTTTCTCTTAAAAATTAAAGAAAACAGCAAATAACAAAATATTTTTGGTTCCTTTGAATTGATTTTAGATTGAAAAGTGTTCTGTTGCTGAAAGATTAAGAAGCAAATCAAAGAAAATCTCAAAAATTAATTGAAATGTCTGATAACATCGGGAATTCCAGTCTCTTCGTTTTCGTTAATCTTTTCTCTAAGAACAAAAAATTGATAAGAAAAAGTATCGCAATATCGGCGTTTGCAAATTATCCCCAAACAATAGGCAAAAATACAAAACTCATTAAATAATATTAATATTTGATAACCAACCGAATGGCATACCGTATAATAAAAATAAATATATAATTAGATTTGTGTTCTTTTGTGTTTTACATGATAAATGTATCTTGTATTCTATGCGTAAAATTTTCTTAACATTCGCTGCCTTTAGTGTGAACATGCCCACTACCCCAAGCTATGTAGTGTGAAAAAGGGTTTACAAGTAATAATATCGATATGTCAACCTTAGGACTGGCAACTCTGAAATTGTATGCATTTCAATTCAGCTTATAAATAATACTTTTATTAAAATCAAATAGTCTTGGATTTTAAAAGAAAACTTGTCAAATCAGAACTATTGTTGATTATGCGTGACAAAAGGGAAAGGAAACGCCGTCGAGTAAATCCACCTCATCGTTGGACAGACACTCAGACCAAAATCTTGCTTGCAGCAATCTTAGATGAAGTACAGTCTAATGGCGCTGAAATGTTTGAGGTGAGTGCTTTTCTTATACCCAGTAGACTCTAACATCTATCTTATGCTTGTTTAGAAACCTACAGCGATGAGGTTCTATGATAAAGTTATTAAAAATGTTACTGAAATTAATGGGATTGCCACCTGGTCCGTTTGCAAGAGTAAAATGCGCTACCTGAAACAAACGTACCTACAGGCACTTGCATGGAATAAACAAATCGGAGCCGGTCTTTTAGCTGAAGGCAACACAAGAGCAGTGGCAGGTTTGATCTTTGCATCAAACAAATAACTCAAATTAAAAACTGTACTTAATCTTACAGAATATATGAAAAAATACTGTCCTTTTTGGGATCTACTGGATAAAATCTTCGGCCAAACTGTTAAAGCAATGAAGCAGGAGCAGCTAAGTGGAGAGATTAAGGACGGTGATCCTTTGCTTGTTGTCTTACGCGAAGAAAACGACGCTGATGATCAATATGAAGACGAAGAAGAAGAAGATCAAGAGGAAGACGAAGCTGAACCTGAACCTGAAGAAAGTGAAACTGATCAGAGTTGCAGTGAGAATGACTTCAAAACATTTAAGAATCAGTTTAAACAAAAACCAGCAACACCCGCGACACCAGCAAAAACGAGCAACAAGCCTGCGAGCTCTACAACCACTTTCTCTGCCAATTCTGGCTCAATTGCGGTGCTGGTTTCCATGCAAGAAAAAAAATTAGAGTTTGAGGAAATGAAATGGAGACAACAGCAAGAGTACGAGATACAAAAGCTAGAACTGGAAAGAGAAAAATGCAAGCTAATGAAGATGGAGCTGAAGCAGCGACAGGAACTGAAACGACTTGAAATCGAACGAGATGAACGTTTGGCGATGACCAAAATGCAATTGGAAACTGAAAGCGAGGAGCGAATAAAAAAGTACGAGCTAGAATTAAAAATTAAGAGTAATTTGTTTTAGGTATTGGAATGATTTACATATTCATTTCAAAAAGTTTCGATTTGGTATCCATTGTATATCAATGCACTTAATTTAATGATCATTTTGTTAAATGGCAAATTTTATATAAAATTCCCTTACATTGTAAAGCTGGCAATTTAATAAAATGATAGAAATTCAAAGACAAAAGAAAAATAATACTGGACTTTTTTTTTAATTCTGGAGAATTTCAGTTAACCGGCCCGAATGAAATTCGCAGTAAAGTCTGAAAGGAGCTAACGCAACAATAGCAGACTTGCAAAAGTTTGGCTTTGGCTGGGAGACATTAAATTTCTGATCCCCCACGTATTTATTGTAAATATTTCGCAATTGATAATTATGGGGTTGGAAATTCAGATCTGTACTAGCCCTGATCTGCTGAAATAAATCAAGTTGAACGTGTTGTGCTTGAGATGACTGCAGGTATCTTATCACTTTTTTGTTCTTTCTATTTTGATTTTCAATTTAATTTTTATAGGTTTAAATGAAATAAATGTCAACATCGAACTTATCATATTCGACTGTTCAAGTTGAGTGATAGCAGTTACCAGTAAGGTGGCGTAACTTACCATATGGGCAGACAATTAGACCTCGTTTTTCATCAGATACCGAAAAGTGCGTAGTTTTTGAAAGAAACCATCTACTTTCAGTATTAGATCAGTACCAAAGATCCCTTTCAGTCAACGTATCCTATAAAAGTATTTATAGAAATACTCATTCTGAGCACTTGAACAGTTTCTTATATACTTATTAGTAGAATTGACGTTCAACATATTTTTATAAATCCTCATGAAAATATCGATAATGCTGTTGGCTTTTTCTATGGAAATATCTTCAAATGCTTCACACTTTCTGTCCCTTTTCTAAGGCAGCAGACCTTCATATCTTTACCCGCTAGTATAATAATGCCAAGGGGGTGAACATCATATGTAACCTATCTAGGCCATATTCAAACTACACTTATAACTGACCCGAGAAGTTTCTACCAGTTCATCAATATAAAGAGAATATATTATATAAAGAGAATAGAGATATATATTGTCAGAAATCTTCTCGGACGACCCTAAAATAATTCCAAATCTATTTTCGACTCTTCAGTCATTCATTTACCAGCCACAATGATGAACTGGATTCTTTAAATTTCTCTTCTCTAAGACAGTGTGTGCAAACGTCGCTGCTTCATTTAATATTCAAACTTGCCGATGTCATAGGAAAGTTACGAAATTTAAAGGACGATTAAAAAATCCTGGACCCGATATATTGACTGCTATTGTTTTGAAAAAAAAAAATTTACAAACACGTAAGCCCGGTTTCTTTTGGCTTTTTTCTAGCTCTCCATTTACAGTCAGTTTTCCCGAAGTTATGGAAGAATTTTTTTCCTAATACCTCTACATAAAAAACCCAAGAAATCATATTTCAAAATTATAGATCGATAGCATAACTGTCATGTGCACGCATAATTCACGAAAGTATGTATTTTTTACATTAAGAACCTTCGGGAGTTTTTCGTAAAAAAATACCATTATGTTTTTAAGCTGTATTTTATTTTAGATCAACATTTTTTTACATTATTAAAGTATAACTATTCAAGATTCGTGGCGACCGTGGCGTAGTTGGTTAAAGTGCGTGGCCGCTATGTCAAAAAACTTTAGAGACCCAGGTTCGAACCCCAGCAGCGACAGAAAATTATTTGAATTAAAATAATTTTTCTGTACGGCCGCCACCTCTCTGCAGACAATGGCAAACCTCAGAGAGTAATCAAATGCCATGTAAAGCTTCTTGAGAATAAGAACATTCCGTTCATCGCCGTTCGGAGTCGGCGTTAAGCCTGTAGGTCCGTTTCTCGGTCAATTGTGTACAAACTTAACAACACGCACAACACAATTGATCATAAGGAAGCTAGGTCAAAGTCTTTTCAAGGGCTGAAATGGCCAGTTATTTATTTTTTATTTTTTATTCAAGATTCGTTCCTGGCATTTTGGTCCAAAAATATTTGTCGATAAGGTTGAAAAGTGCAATGCCGCGAAAGACCTTAAATTTGCGGTGAGAAATATATCTGAAGACTGGTTCATCTTGCTCACTGTAAATTTAAGGTCTTTCGCTGCATTACACTTTTCAACCTTTTCTTCTTGAAGTTACTTGAAAGCGTTTCCGTACACATTTTTCCAGCACGAGAGAGAAGAAGAACAAGCAGAATGTCACTCTCTATCGAACTTTGCTTGAAATGAGTACACAGACATAATGACTCAAATATTTCAGTCTATGCTGATGATACAAAAATCCGTCGTTGACTCTAACCGCCTTCAAGATGATTTAAAGAGTTTTTCCACTTGATATGGCCCATATTACACGATGTCCGTTTGTCCGGCCTACGCTAGGGCAGACAAGCGATTTTGTTGTTGCATCCGCTCTCACTCTCACTGTTTTTTGACAGTTTCACATTGAAAGCAACAACAAAGGTCGGACAAACGGACATCGTGTAATATGGGCCTATGAAAAAAAAAATGTCTGGTGCTAAACGTCAATAAATTCCAAGCTATCACATATTCTCGGAAGAGACAACTTTAATTTCCTTTAAGAACTTATTACATGCCTGGAAAGCTAGTTCCCTCAGTAAATTCCTTGCGTGAGTTGGGTGTTATCCATATCGATAACATCGTTACATAGAGCCAACTCTGCACATGGCTTTGTGAAAAATTGATCCAGAGAGTTCTCCAACCCATACTTTACGAAATATCGAGAGCTTATATTCAATATGACCTATCTACAAAAACACATTTTTTCAGGAGAGCAAAAAAACCGCTTGTATCAATCAGTGTACAATTTTTTTACCAATCAAAGTACTAGAATGTTGTACAAATTGGTTAATAAGTTTCCATGTTAAAAAAAATTTAATTTAAGCTTATACTTTTCCTTTAGGCGTAGAAACGTTATTTTGCATATCAAAATTTTTTATTTTTTTGTGTAAATATGTAGATAAGTCTTTTTTTTTCAATAGAAAAAGTAAGTTCTTTGTTGATTCTTTGATAATTTTATTCAGATGTTCATTGGTAAAAATATTATTAAAAAACTAGAAAAATATCGAAATAGCAGCAAAGAATAATAATATTGGGCCATTAATATAATTAATTACATTTTTTTTATATTGTCATAATAAAAGTGATATTCCGATGGAATGACAGACTTCAAATCTTGCAAATTTTTCCATTTATTTTGCTTGATTGGCAGCGGACCAGTATGAAAACATTTTGTCTCTGCATATCCTGCATATCTTTTAATACGAGTTGGCAAGTCTGCGTAATCTTTATCGAAATCCAACTTGAATTTAACTTCACCGTTTGGAAAATATTTAAGTGATCTACGCTGGGAAACTGTTGGATCATTTTTGGTTAGGCCAGGTCTGATACTCGAAAAGCGCAAAAGCTTGGCATCGTTAAAGTTCCGAAAGAAATCATAATTCAAATATAAAGCTTCAAACGGCTTTTTTATTATTTTGTTATCAATTTTCACTGTTGCCCGCGCCTCTTTAGTTATCCTAATGTAATCGCTTGGCATATATATGGACTGATTTTTTAATTTTATTTCGATTTTATCATGTGCACTAACACACTCCATATGTGTGTGTCCTTTCTCCAAAAATTTCTGCTCGATTATTTTATTATTTTCAATTGCAAAAATTGACAGTGCATTTGATAACACATGGTTACGATTTTGATAGCCACACCCATCGGAATAAATTACGATAGGCAATGTATCTGACAAGCAATATGTCTTTAAGTAATGTATTATACATTATATGAATGTCGAAGCGGACAGATCGCCATTAGTTTCGCTCCACCAGAAATTTGTACATTGATGTGTGGTCAAGTTATAAACAGTGAAGTTATGCACTTGAAGCCGTTGCTTGTAATAAATAGCTGAAGCATTAATGTCGGGGCAAAGTTTAACTGCTTGTGCATCCATTGTGAAAACATGACATCTTCCCTCTTTACCTGCAATAGAATCCTGCTGCTTCTCAAATTGAGCTCGATTTTTTTTTCAAATATGTAAATTAAATTCCTCATTTGTGATATGTTTGGCTTTGAAGCTGACACATGCATCGCATTGATCTTTTCGTGGCATAAAGAGCGATAAATTTTTTTTCGAAAAAATCTGCGAAAATGTAAAAATTGAGACTGGATGAACTTGTTTCTCTAAACATTTGGCAACGTAATCTTTATAAATATCTACTTTAGTCTTAAACGTTGCTGCAATGTACTTCTTATTAGTATCCTTCCGACAATAATGACTTTCCATTTTGTCCAAGTTATCTAAATATTCATTTATATAAATTTTCGAAGCAGTTTCTTTCGATTTTTTTACAGAAGAATTTTTCATAAAATTCCCTTTTAGCCAGTATTTTAGCACATTTCCCCCAATTGATAAAGTTGAAAGGAACATGGATTTACATACTTGTAATTCTTCATACCCATGAGGTAACTTATACACACAGCTCTGTGACTTTTTTTAATTTTCCACTGTGATACGCTTTCTGGGGAACATTGTAGCGTGGTCTTTAACAAAAACTTTCTTAGCCTCCCAGCTTATGCTCCAAAACATTGAGAAAATATTGTTCCTGGTTTCTTCATCAAACTTGTGACAGTGTCTTAATTTGCTTTTCAAACAAAAAGCTGACGAGCACTTTGGACCCATTGTTCTTTCTGGTTTTAGGGTTTTCTGTTCGCATTTGCTGCCCCTCATGCGCTTCGTTGCGTTTTCTATCCTTTTATTAGACTTAGAGTCATGACTTCTCTTTTTTCTTCGAATAAGGCTAATTGGCAAGTTATCGTCAGAATCTGCGTAAAAAGTCTTAATATTTTAAGAGAACTTCATTCGATTATATAATAACCTGTTATTTGACCAATTTCTTCTTCCGTCGATGATGCATAATCAATTGCTATGCTTTTCAATGCATTTCCTTCTTTATTTTGCACTGCCATTGTAATCTTTCACGATTTTTTTCAAATTTTCTTAGATATTTCGAAAGAATTGTGTAGGTGAGTCGATTTGCATTCACAAAAAAAAAAAAATATTGTAGAAGATAAGTTCAACAATTAACGATAAAAACTATGCTAAACGTTTTTGTTTTTCGTATTGAAATTAATCTCACGAATGACAGATGAGTCAACGACTTCTTTGCGATAAAAAACGAATTTCGTGAAAAATGTAGATAGGTCATATTGAATATAAGCTCTCGATATATAAGACCTATCCTTGAATATGCTAGCCAGGTCTGGTCCCCTTTCTATTGCTCCCATTCGATGCGTATCGAAGCCGTAGAGCGGAGATTCATTCGTTTCGCTTTATGCTGCCTTCCCGGATCTGATAATCCCGATCTATCTCCATATGCTGATCGGTTAAAGTTCATTAACATTCAAACTCTTGAAAAACGAATCACTAACTGTCGTCCTCTGCTCCAAATGATATCCCTTAATACCAACCCACACCGTATTAACAAATAATACCGTAACCATTTGTTTTTGATGCAGTCATTGTGTTACCTTTAAATTGAACGACACAAATGTATGCCTCGGGGTAAAAATGTTCTTGCTGTTGTTAATACCATCAGAAATATTCGTATAGAAGGTTTTTCCAGTGTATTACCATCAGTTTATTTAGGTACAGCTCCACATGCGTAGAAGCAACCGTTTTCTTGCAATTGTTTGCCGAAATTGTAAGTCATCTATTAAGTCTTTCAAGACTCACAGCTCTTAACCCAGACCAGCCAGCCAATATGTTGGCAGGACAATTTGGCTTTCGGAACCATGTAGAATACGAAAATAAAATAAAATGTCCGTTACCAATTTCCTCTTATAATTTTATTTGCATTAAAATCGTTTTTTTTTTTTTTTAATTCATTAAAATCATAAATAAAAACAAATTCAATCAAAACAAAAAGTATTTATTTCTATTTCATTTAAATATGAAAACGTGATATTTTTACATGTCGTCGTTCGGGGATTTACGTGCTCTATGTGCCAGTTTCGATCAGCAAGTTTTGATGGATGCGACGTTTGGAACGTAAAGAAAGAAAGAAAATAATATCAAAAATAATGAAAACAAAAGGCGGTATATGGTGGTTCTGGTAGTACCACTATAATAGCACCATTAACTCAAAATTGTTAAAAAGGCGTATGGAGCAGTTTTTGCTTGTTTAGTTATACTTGTATTTTTTTCAAGTCAAACCACTGCTTTGGTGGGTATATTTTACTAACGTTCATTTGTTTTGAGCCACTTGTATGCCAACATTGCAATTTCTCAATGATTTCTGTGTCCGTGGCTTCAAATGGACTAGTGCTGAGAAAGTGCGAAAAAGCTGAACTCTTAGTTATGTTTTCTGCGTTCTATAACTTTATAAGTGCACGACATACTTTGATCATCTCCAACAATTCTCATTCTTTATTTATTAAATAATTTCAAATATCTGAATACGAATAAAAATACATTTTTAAATCGCATTGAAGGAAGAGAGAATATATTCGTCAGTTCTAGACCCCTTAAAGAACAAGGCATTTGCTTTTTTCTCATCTTGGATAGAATGCTGGTTAATATCATAAATCAATTTAATTTGTATAAATATTTATATATTTGTTCTCTTTATTCTTCGAATTTTAAATTTAATAATTTCACAATTTTATGTATTGGTTTATATTTAATTTTTGTTTTTTTTTTTTTTGTTTTTTTTTTAATCCTCACATATTGCAGGTTTAAATATATATATATAATTTATTTTTCTTATATAATATATATCTTTATATTATATAGTTTTATACAGTTTTCATTTATATATAGTATTTGTATATATATATATATTTTTTTCTTTTTATTTATTAAATCAATTTAATTTGTTTTTATAACGAGCTATAATGTACTCTCACTTATACACACGCAAATTATTACATAATTCAATTGGCAATTTGTTTGTTCTTTATTATTACGATGCAGTTATTTTCTAGGCTACTTTAAATGACCTGCTTCCATAAGACTTCTTTGTACAAACATAAAACTTAAAAATGCCTAAAAAAATAAACAACTTACGAACTAGCATCAAAAAATATAAAATCTAATAACACATTATTTTCAATAATTATTTTAACAATTGGTATTAAAATGATTTGCATACAGTTGTTGCTGTTTGGGTTATTGACGTTAACAAAAGACGCATGACGGCGACTTCAATGCGGCCTTAAATTTATAAGGTTTTCACATGAATGTTTCAATTTTTTTAATTATTAGTTTTTTCAATGAAAATTATTTTGTTAAATTAATTCGCTTTAAAAAAAATTTGTTACATGTTTTGTTTTTAAATAAAATATATCTTTTTTTAATTTATTTAACACCATTTTCAGAACTTCCATACGTTTAAAGAAAAATATTCAAAATATTAAGAATTTCTTCAAAGAAAACTATATTTACAATATTCAACGCAGAAGAGAGAAAAAATGTTTAAGAAAAAACTATAAAAAAATATTAAAACTAAAAACTTAGCAAGAATAAACTGGCAATTTAATTATAAAATACAAAAAATACCTGAAGTTATACAGTAAAAATTTATGAGCAAAAATAATAATTATATTTAAGTAAAATTATTTTTTCATGTTAGTTAAACTTTTTACAAATAACATTATTAAATCATACACTGTTACAGGATATATGTAAAAAGTAATCATAAATGCAAAAACAAAATTTTTAATTAAATTGTTTGATAAAAAAAGAAATAAAAATGTAAATTTTTTAAATAACTTGCAAGGAAAAGATTAAAATAATATAACCTAAACAAAATTTAAGTCAAATAAAACTATAGCGTGAGCGAGTGGCCAACGTCAGAGTTGTTAAGACTTTGAAGTTGGTCGTTGAGATATTTTGAGGTGAAGTTTGAAAAAAGTGCTTATTTCAGTTTGAGTTATTTAGGCTAGCGGCTCTACACCATAATTTTCAGATATTGTAGGTATACAGGAAGTGACAAATGGAATTCAGAAAAGCTTACATGAATTCAGAAACTGGTATTTGGAATAGTTGTTTTAACCTTCAAAAAGAGACAAATGAAATTCGGAATATTCGAATTCGGAAGTGTCAAATGGAATTCAGAAAAGCTTACATGAATTCAGAAACTGGTATTTGGAATAGTCGTAACCTTAACCTTCGAAAAGAGACAAATTAAATTCGGAATATTCGAATCGAATTAGAAACGAGACAAATTGAATTCAGCAGAGTACACTGAGAATTCAGGGAGTGAAATAGAACAAATAGAATTCAAAATAGTCAAAATTAACTCATAATGGATCAGGGTACGGAAAGGTCAAAATGAACTCATAATAGATCAGGAACTGAAAGGTCCGTCTATGCACGCTCGCGAGCCGGTACATAGTTCATTTTAATACACGTTCATTTTGCTTTTGAAAGGTTTCACGCTCACGTCTGAGAGCCAAAACTCAATTGCAATCTTACTTGCTTATGTACGAGAACTTTAAAAAATAATTGAATCTTTCATGACACTTTGTTGGTTTTGTCAACTCCTTGTATGTATAAGAAGCTATGATTTTCAGAAAAATAGGTCCCACTGGGATATGCAACTAGTTGGATCATTGGGGACTTTTTTGAGTTTTATGAAAATCTGTCATATGATTAGTCAAATAGGTTCCACTGAGATTATGTACTAGCTTTAAGTCATGGTGTAATTAAGAAGGTGATCGCCCGAATCTTTCACTTCTCTCAAAAAAATTGTACCTACACTTGTCAAAAACAGCTGATGGTGAATTCTAAGCAAAACTTGTAAAACAATCTGTTTTTTGCACCTTATCTGTTTTTTCTCTCTTTGTCAACACTTTCTTGACAATCGTTGTGAAATTTGTAAGCGTCACGTTCACCTTAAGTCTGCTTCCGTACTCACTTCAAGTAAAGTTCGAGTAATAGAGAGGAATTTGATTATGTCAAAATTAGAAAATTTGTTAAAAACTACAGAGACGACTTCAAGTAAGTCATGGTTGAATAAATAAGATAGTCGCATGGGTGAGAGCGAGTTCCTATGAATGTCAAATCGAAGTTGACAGCTTATACAAAATTTGAAAGTGAAAATTGATAACATGTAAAGCCGTTGAAGTTGTTGTTATTGCTTTTCATTGATTTTGACAATTGTGGGTTACTGAGAAGAGAGTACGATCAGCCCCGAGACAACCTTAACAATTCAACCATGAAGTAAGTTTCAAGCACAACATTTGTTTTTTGAAAATTAAAATTGAATAAAAATCGAATTAGTTTTCATTTCAAAGAAATTGCAAATGAATTGTTACTCAGGAACTTTTGGGTTCCATTTGCGTTAATGTTTATTTATTAAAGCTTTATTTTTATTAATTTGGTACCCAATATCAATTTTTTCCCCCAACAACCAACTGTTTGAAGCTCGAGATTCATGCTCGAAGAAATTTTTCAAGTAAAGTGCGAGTAACTAGGGAGTGACATTTAGCTTGTTCTTCTTCTCTCTGAAAAAAATGTGTGAAGAAACGCTTTCGAGTAACTTCAAATTACTTGAAGTGAGTACGGAAACAGACCTAATATTGTTATTTTTTTCGGATATTGTGGACTTCTTGGACAAAAATCTATGAATAACAGTCAAATTAACTGTAAACAAAGATTAACTGTGTAACTAGATGGATTACTGGAATTTTTTTAAAGATTCCACATACTTGACTGATATTTATAGATTATTGTCTAAGTAGTCTACAAAACTCAAAAAAATTCTAATAATCCAACTAGTTCCATAGACAATACCAGCGGAACCTATTTGACTGGAATTCATAGATTGTTGTCCAAGGAGTCCACAAAACCCAAAAAACTTCAATGATCCAATTTGTTCCATAGATAATACCGGTATAATCTATTTTACAGATTTTCACAGATTTGTACCCAAAGAGTCTACAAAACTCAAAAAAAGTGTAATTTATCTAACTAGTACCATAGATAGTCTCAGTGGAACCTATTGGCCATAGAATAATGCATTTGCATACAAAACGTCAACAGAAGTTTCAAAAAAGTTCAATGGCTCAACTTATTCCATATATTAGAGTGGAACCGTTTTTGCGTAAGATCATAGCTTATTGGCAAACAAGTCCACACAAATCATTAAAGTTGCAATGACTTAGCTGAAAGCTTAACTTTTCTAAATTCAATTGACTATTGACCATTTTTGAGTTCAATTTACCTCTTTCTGAACCCCATTTGAACAAATCTTGTACCTCAAAGACTCATCATAACGTACAGACTCGAAGGCGAAAGCTATAAAATATTTAGTAGGGTACGTGTACGATAACTTGTGTATCTTATCGAATCGTACGCTCACAAAGGCATGCGAGCGGAAGATTCCGTACTTTGTAATGGACTTAGTGAATTCAGAATTTACAAATTAGATTACAAAGAAGTCACATTGAATTCGGAAGGAGGGAATAAATGAGAGCACAATAAGGGAACAAATTGAATTCGAAATGATCCAAATTTAAAATAGAATTTTCCGAATATTAAAATTTAGTTCACGAAGGGTTTAGAGTTGTTCAAATGGAATTCAGGAAAGAGGCAAATTGAACTCAGAAATGGTCAATAGTCAATTGAATTCAGAGAGAGACAACTTGAACTCAGAAAGTTAAATGAAATTTGGAAAATTAAAATTAGGTTGGAAACCGTTTATTTGAATTCGAAAACCATCAGATATGAATTCAGAAAGGGTAAAATAAAAGTTAGAACAGTCAAATTGAATGTAATTTAGTTAATAGTCGTTCAAATGAAATTCAACAGAAATTATTTTGAAATGGTAGGAAATTGAATTCAAATGGAGATGCAATACTGAATTCAGAGTTGGTGCAATGGAATTTAATTGATGATTTTAATAAATTTAATTCAGAAGTTGTCAAATGAAATTATGAAATATAAAATTGAATTAAGATGTCAAACCAAATTCAAAATAATAATCTCGGAAAGGAAAATATTGAATTCATAATTTATCAAATTGGGATCTATTTGACTTATTTCAAGTTAATTTTAATGTTTATGAATTTTATTTGACTGTTTTGTATTCGGCTTGACTGTTTTGCATTCGGCTTGACTGTTTTGAAAATCAATATTCAAAGGTTTCGAAATTAATTTTGACTATTCTGAACAAAATTCAGACTATTGACATTTGCCTGTTTCTGAATTTTATTTGACTGTTTAGTGTTCAATTTGACTATCTTTAACAAAATTCAGAGTAATCACATTAATCTCAATAAGGAACATATTGAATTCATAATTGAACAAATTGGGATCCATTTGTCTTATTTCAAGTTAATTTGACTGTTTCTGAATTTCGTTTTACTTTTTTGTATTCAATTTGATTGTTTTGAATTTCAATATTCAAAGGCTTCGAAATAATTTTGACTATACTTAATTCTATATGTCCTTTTTTGGAATTCTATGAATTGCAATTGACGGTTTCTGAGTACCATTTGCGCTCATTTGAATTCAATTCGATAATTCCGAATTTCTTTTATTCATTTTTGATTTCAATTTGAATATGGTATAGAGATCAGTTGATGTAGTTGGGTCCTAACTTACAAAATTGCTTTCGAATTTTTCAAAGCCATTTGTGCCTTATCCATAACTGACAGTTCAAAGCCTCTTGTTTGTTATTTTTTAAAAAGAACTAGTTTTAAAACTGATAGATTACAAAATAGCTATGAGTAGAAATGCTTTGACATTAAAGGATTTTTCTAAACAGTTGTAGCCCTAAGATTTAAAAATTCTCCAGTTGCTAGAATTGATTTGAAAAAGCTTTGTCTGTATGGGCATCGCTGCAATTATAATTATGGTGAAAACTTCATCGAATAATGTGCTTATAGCCATGCACATTTTTAACTATAGTAAAAAAAAAACAAGATGTGCCACAATGTGCCCGATATGTGCTAACAAGTCGATATGGTAATAAATTATATAAATGTAAGTTATCGACGTTCTCAAATTTTTTCAGGAATTCAGTCATTGTGCTGCAATATGCTCAAGTTGTGCTGCAATGTGCCAATATTTAAAAGTATTTATATGTTAACAAAGCTAGTTTAACGCTAGCTTTCACTTTCACTTTGTCGCTAATAACATCAGAGCAAATTGAAATTTTTATTTAAAACTTTGGGAACATATTCTTGAATAGTTTTACTAGAAATTTATGGTATAAAAAACAATTCAAATTTTAAATCATCTAAAACTATTTCCCCCTTAAAGCAGAAAATGATACTCCTTGCAAAATTTTTAAAAATGTAAATATTTTCTTTTATTTTATGCAAATAACCTCTGCATAGCTCAGCACAATTTAGATATTAAGGCTGGCGATTAATCCTTTAAATGATTTCAAACTCGACTTTAATATTTTACCCATATTATTCAATAACTTTGTAACATTTAATCTTTACTTTTTTTTCTTAAAATAGATTTCAACAGATATAAAAAATGGCCTCAATTAGATATTTTCCAAATAGTAAAGTCCTTTCACATTTATTCTAAATGCTAAACTGAGACATATTCACATCGAAAGATTGGAAATCTAAAATAAATTGAAAGCAAAAATTATTCGAAATCATGATAAATGATAAATTTCCCATCATAAATTGGGAAAACGAGCTATTATATAAATGCAAATAAAATTACTACTAGCAGCGTAGCCGAAACAGAACATGGCTCCCACTTTTATGAACAAACGTTTTTTTATGGTAATAAGTAGGCCTGGCATCTGGAGAAATGTTTTGATGCTCTTACAACTGGCTAAAATGCAATTTTTTTTAAAATAGTCTCTCTTAGGCACATTGCAGCACAAACCAAGTACGTCGCAGCACAATTATCTTTGTTTCCTATACTGCATATAAAAGTGCACAGTGAGCACATTCTAGCACATATATTTTTCAAGTTATAAATTAAAAATTCCAGAGCTAACTTCATGCATAACATCTATTAAGTACATTAAATACTGACTGAAAAACAGCGCAGACTGTCTAGCCAAGCTTTGAAAAGTCATATCTACTAAAATTGTGAGAAGCTACTAATTTTGAGCACGAAATAAACCGCTCAGACTGACAGAAAATAAAGCCCGCTCTTGGGTTAAAGCTTATCTTCTTTCAAACTTGTAATGATCACATTCAACCATAAGAATAATATCCAAACTCTTGTAGGCTCAACTCAAATCGAGCCATTGAACTGGATACAACTCAATATCTTTCTCAATCTCTTCTCTTTCGCTCTGCCTATGCAATTGGATGCTTCTGCTGCTGTTGCTTGACCAGACAAACTTGCGAGTTGTTGCCTAGACTGGAACCATCCAAACTGTCCAAATCCAGCGCCGTATCAATCATTGTTGTATCGTGCAGCAGACGCAAACGACTGGGCGTCAGTTCAGTTGTCGCATGATGCGGTTTGCAATCGCCTGCAATACTATTGGAGGCTGCAGCAATTGTTGCTGTTGTCGTTCTCAGCAAATCCATGCCTACTTTACGCTTGGCATGCAATTTGCTCGTCGCTGGCTGCTTGCTGCGAGTGTGCACTACAAATGAAGCACTCACTGGATCATCCAAGTCTAAATCATCATTTAGCAGCGATGATGATAGCTGCGATGACTTCGTATGGCTGTTGTCAACATTTGCTATGTTATTGGCCGCGTATTGCTGGTTTTGCAGTGCATGCTGCTGCTGTTGTTGTTGCTGCTGTGGTTGCTGCAGTTGCTGCCGTTCTTCGATTAGATTTGAGTAGACATGCAAGCTGGGATCATGTTGGTGCAACGCCTGACTTTCAACAATTGGACTGATGCTGTTGTGCGCAGCTATTGTTGCTGCAGTTGGTGTTGAGGGTGTACCGCCGCTAATGACCAACATATTATCACCGGCCACTATAGCTACATTTGCATGCGGTACATTGCTGTACATATTTTCCGTCTGTGAGATCGACTTGGGCACCATATGTTGCTCAGTGTAAGGTGTGGTTGATGTTGTTTCAGCTGCTGTTGGCATGCTGTCTACAAGTGCTAGATTACCTGCAATAGCTGCTGCCAGCAGACCTGACTGTGGACCTTTGTAATAGCGTCCCGTTGATGTCGTTATGACCTTTGTTCGGTCTGCATCTGGTGCGGTTAAAATTTGTTTGTGTGCATCAGCAGCACTTGGCGATGTTGCTGGCGTAGTTGTTGCCGAGCTATCATATTCGGCATTAAATAAATTGCTATAACTGCCAGACATATTGTTGCTATTCTTTGTGGCCTTATGTGTGGCCGCGATGGCTGCAACTGCTGCAATAACCTCGCTGTTGTCGACTACAACAACTTCAGCATCATTAGCGATGTCGACAACATCACCAATGGTGGCATTGCCACCACTTATACCATCTTCAATGTTATCCTCATCATTGCCATTATTTGTCGTAGCACCAGCAAGTTGCAGACGCAATTGTTGCTGAAGCTGCCTCGAATGCGGTGACTGTATTGTTTGCGGCTGTGGACTTTCGATTTGTGACAATGGAATCTCATTGTCCACCAAGTGGGCTAAACTATTGGAATTACCTGCATGTGGGATAAGAAGAAAAAAGAAAAAACAAATCGTTGTTAGTCAAATTAAAATATTTAATTCGAGAAAAACACTTGCATAAAATAAACAATCATAAAATTACAACAAATTTAAGGACATCGTATTTTATATACATAGTTTTAGGCAATGTCATGGAGGGTTTTCATTTTTTTTTTGTTTATATAAAATAATCAGAAATCAGAAAAATTAAAATACTAAGCAACATGTTGCAGCGGGCTAAACGAACTTAAAGAAGACCAAAAAGAAGCAGTCGTAAATGCTTGAAGAAATTTGCTAAAAATGAAAAATGTTTCAATATTTCTATAAAATGTTATAAGTAGAAGCTATATAAAAGGCTTTATTAAAAAAAAAAAAAAAAAAAAAAAATAAACAACTAAAACTATATGAAAAACAAGAGTTCAATATAAGGCTTAGTCATAAAAAATAAAGTTTAACAAATTTATAGAGCTTTTGGAGTTTCTTCGAAATTTTTGGAGAAAGTGGAGAAGACGGTTTCCAAAAAATAAACTGAATTTTGAAAGTTTTAAGCAGGCACTATTTTTCTGTCCTTTTCTAGTCTTTGGTTAGAAATAAAGAAAGCTTTTAGAACATGTGGCAAAATAAATGAACTTTTAATTTTCAGTAGCTTTTAAAAACATCGCAGATCTTTTGGGCGACAATCGCCAAATGGTAGTTTGCAGACTAAAATTCCCTTTGCGGGGAATTTTTCTGAATGCAAAAAGTTATTTTGACTCCTTAGAGATGATAAAAGCTTTCACCCAGAATGGTAAAGTTTTTGTAACAGAATCCTGAAGACAATCCTAAGTACTTAAAAGTAACAAAATAATGTTCAAATTTTGGAAGTATTACAAAACAGTTCAACAAGCATAGAAAATATTTGACAATAAAACTACAAAAATACTTAAGTACTTAAGTAATACAAGAAGTATTTAAAAGTACTTCAAAACAGGTTAAAATTTTGTAAGTATTACAAAACAGTTCGACAAGCATTGAAAATATTCTAAAAACCACTGGAATGACAGTTTGACTAGTACTGAAAGTACTTAAGAACATTTAAAAGCAGCTTGATTAACAGTTAGAAGATCACTGTAAAATCAATTTGAGGGATACAGTGCCTTTATAACAGATGATAAACAAAGTACTATTTGATTATTTAGAAATTTCTAAAAACGAGGAGTCTCCTCTATATCAAGACCCCAAGAGACGTTAAATTTAATATGCAAATAATGTAAAATTACTTTTTCCTTAACATTCTGGTTTTGTGGAAAGAAACAATTTTTGAAATTTCAAGATCACTCTGCCAGCCGGGTTTCGTAACAAAGTAGAACTTAGAAACTTCTTATCAACAAACTTTGAATCTTTTTATAATTTCAGAATTGAATTCAACGTTGTAAAATTACTTCTTCCTTAACATTCTGGTTTTGCGGAAATAAACAATTTTTGAAATTTGAAGATCAAGATCGGGTTTCATAATAAAGTAGAGCTAGATTCTTTTTATAATTTCAGAATTGAATTCAACGTATAATTTCAAGAAGAGTTTTCTTTTAACATAATTTAATTCTTTAGAAAATGATGAAAAAGGATTCAATTTCGATTTTATTTGACTCAAATTAGCAAATGTGCTTTATGCCAATGCAAATTGGCATTGCTTTTTGCAAAAGCATGTTGTAAGCAAAGTTGCGTTATAGAATTGAAAAAGTTTGAGTAAAAAATGCCAGATTAAATGTTTGACAAACATTGCAAATATTTGTAAAAAGCTTAAGAAGCACTGAAGAAAGAGTTTGTCTAGTACTGGAAGTATAATCGGAAAATTTGAGAATGACTAAAGTACATATTTGACAAACATTGCAAATATTTTTAAAGAGCACTGAAGAAATAGCTTGCCAGGTACTGGAAGTGTAATCAGAGAATTTGATAATAACTCGACTAAAAGTATGTCATGAGCTGACAAGGCACTCTACAGTAAAAAGCTCTGCATTTTACTATATTAACCGTTTGCGATAGTATTAATTTTATATATGGGTGTCATGCTGGTCGGAATCAATTTTCGTTGAAAGAACAGTAATATACAATATGCAAGATAAAAAACTTTAGATATATGTAACATAATAATATGTTTAATTTTATGCACAAATTATATTTTTTAGTTCTTAATCGTGTGTTATCTTTCAAAGCAGTCTCCAATATGAAGCATACGGCTGGAATGGTAAAAAAAGCTTTTGTGGCTGAAAGCTGACATACGACTGGAACGGTAAAAACACTTTGGTGGCTGAGAGCAGACATACGGTCGCAAAGAGTTAAATATGCCATAAAACTAGTAATCTTATTTAATCTATTATTATTATTTTACTAGATTAAATAGGATCCATTTTGTCCTATCAGGTTTGTTTGTATTTAGAGCTTATATATCTGTTAGCTACTTTGAAATCGTTAGATCACCAGAATCACCAGTATGTTGGTTGCATTAAAATATATAAAAGTTAAAAAAGCACTAGGAGACAGTTTGACAAACATTGGCAAGTAAGAGATTAATATTCAGAAAATTTGAAAGCAACTGAACTGATAGTTGAGGAAGCGCAGTAAAATCAATACGAGAGGTATTGGAATTACAGCTGAGAGGACTTCGTATAGTAAATAGCTCTCTGCATATAATTAAATCCAATAACACAGGCCTACAAGGTTTTGCTTTTGAGCAACCAGTGGTATTTTCTAAAGGAATTTTTTTCGAAGAATCTTAACCTGAATTCAGAATTAAATTAATTTATGGGTTTTATACAGGAAAACTGATGTTTTCATAACTTTTCACAACCAAATAGCTCACTGATTATTTCTCTTTTCTTTCAAAATGAGCTGTCGAATGGCAATTAACGATTTTGCTTTGTAAAGATATGACCGTGCACAAAAAAGAAATTGATTAAGTCATTTTAAAATAGAAATAGCTTTGCAAGGTAAAATCATTAATTATGATTCCATTCTTCATTTCGAAATGGAAGAGTAGAACTAAATGATGCAGTCGATAGATAGATAGGTGGTTAAATAGATATACATGGTTCGCGGAGATTTTATCCTAATGTGTCATTCCTTAGTTATTAACGCAGATTCTCCGCTTACAATTTTTCAGAAGATATTTTTGAGACTATGGTGGGCAAGACGTGTTACTGTGATTATTTTGTAGATCTAGATGTCCCTCCCTTACTTGAAGAAAGACTCGAAATTCATTTACAAAAATTCTAGAGGATTCTTCATTATCTGACCAGAGTCGAGACAGGTAAAATTTTAGTAAGTGGTTTTTTTAAACTTGCAGTGTCCATTTTAACTGGTGCCGCACTATCTGTAGGTAGTAGGTTCAGTTATCATTCAAATGTCGTTTTCTCTAAGTTATGATGATTCTTAGGTGGGTGTCGTTAAGGAAATACATATAAATGTGCTTGTGGAATTTTACTCTATTATATTCGTTGAAGTCAGTTGATCTTGCTTCAGTATTTATTTTTACGTATTTTTAGAAGAGGGTTCTACGGACACGGCAGAAATATCCCAGTTTTGTGAAAGCTGAAACATAAAACTGCAAGTTAAGGAGTCAGTTTTTTCTTTCACGTCAAAACTACTATGGGCAGAAATCCAATGTAGAATTGTTCTATTATTTTGAGTAAGGTTTGAGGGAACAGTAAAAATCTCTTAAACTAGCTTACATTTGATAATAGGAGCTTTCAGAGTTTTAAGAGCAGTGTTTTAAGAGCACCTATAGCGCGATTTGAACTATTGAATCTTTCACATCTTTTTGGCATGCATTACCGGAATGTATTAAGTTTTTATCAAAGTTCCAATTATGCCATGGAGGACAGTTTTTATGAAAGCGATACAAGCGTAAGATGTCTTCAAGAGGCATGTGGAAGTCACACTTTTACTTAATAGGGGTAAAGGGTTAATCAGTTGCTGAATAAGGATTAATGTCCCTGTAGAGGGGCGGAGGTTTTTCTAGTATCAATATTCCTCATGTGGAAGCGCCATTGTAGGCTTATCAAGTCTGGCCTTCATTTGGATTTGGATATGCCTCGAAGTAAGCCCTAAGATGAGGGCTGTTGAGGACCGCAGTTGGAGTGGGTTTGATGGAATCGGACTTGCGTATACCTACAATTTTTTGTTAAAAGCTTAATGGACCTTCCTGCTTGAATTTTCGATCACCATAACGCTGCATATGACCAGGGTAAATCTCATGATCAAGGTGTATTTCATAAGCATCGTTTTAGTACCAAGACCCCAGTTCTTTTCGTATATTCTTCTGTAAGTTCAAAATGAAGCTGTACATCTCTTGATGATGCAGTCTATTTGTAGATCCAAGGACAATTTATTTTCTAGCTACAAGATAAGAGTTCACAAAACTTAATGCGCCCTGTACATAACCTAAAAAGTAGCCCAAAGAGTCTTTTTCGGGTAAACGTTTTTAAACTCAACTTTTTTTAAATCCTGATAAGGCGGAAGAAGAATAAAGTTCAGATTCATATAAAGTAGATCTCAAGCCCTCATTATTAGCTATAAAATTTGATAGAGGAAAAAACGGTAATAATTGATAGGCTTGTATAATCAAAAATAATTTGTGCATCTTGTCTTCATTTAAAAAAAGTACTGTTATTCCACTTCAATTAAAAAATCGGTTGTTATTTTTCAATTTAAAAAATAACATCAAGTCGACTACACAGGCCAGTAAAATTTTGATGAACTTCAGACTCAGAAATCAAAACATTCCCGAAGGTTTTCGATGTACTGAGACTTGGTGAGAATTTTTCTATTTGCTCTGGTATTCGAGATATTTTTAGCTGAAAATTCTAAAATCGAAGTTTTTCGAAATATTTGAGGTTATGTTACAAAGGTAAAGGCAAGGTAAATTTTTTTATAAAATTAGGATGGGATCCCGAATGTACGACTTTTAATATAAAAAAACATTTTGATTCGAACGGACGTGCTCAGGAACCCTGAGAAATCGATAGAATCCAAAAATATGGGATTTTTAAAGAAAAGATACGGGTATTGATATTCTTCGGCAGAGCTCAGGGTTGTTCAATAAAAAAATTTACAGTGCTGTGACACTTCTCCCAGTGGAGACCGAGTTCAATTCACGGAGACCGAGTTAAAAAAAAGCAACCAACTGAGAACTTAATGAAAGACATTTATTAAATTATTTATATTAAAAAAAATGTTCTCCCGGTGGTATTAGTGAGCATGTTGCATTAAGGCGCTTAAGGGCATGCAATTTTTACATAATAATAGGATTTTTTACAAACTAAAATAATTTAAACTTAAATAAAGCGTCGAAAAAAATACTCTTTTTCTCTCTTGAGTAGACATGGGTAACGCAGAGCTGCGTTGCGTTATTGAGTTAATGCACTTAATTGCGTTGCTACCTTTGTTGTAATACAAGCACGCAATAGCGCAGTAACACTACTGCGCAGTAGCGCAAAAGCGCAGTACAGTTCAACGTGTTTGATGGTGAAAGTGAAAGGAAACTTGAAGTCAACGTTACACTTGCAATTTGTATGCAAACCAGAAACCTGGTTAAAATTGTTCAAAAACATCTGAAACGATGATTATTTTGACTGTATACTTGAACTTAACGATATGTAAATTATTGGTGGGCGAATGATGAGCGCTGCGTTTCGTTCATACGTTTATGTTTAATATTAAATATTTATCTTTTCGATTTTTTAAGTGAATTTATGACTTCTTTAAAACATGATGTGGTTAGAATGATGTGGTTTTGGTTCAATTTATTTTCTCTAGCTTATGCCAAATTGCGCAAAGAACTTCACCACATAACTCAATGCGCTACGCAACTCATCGCATACACAAAATTTACCACATCATTCAACGCGCTATCTAACGCACTAATTCACTGCATTGATAAACGCCTTGTTGATACAGAAATCATGTCTTTTTTAACTGCTCCATGGCGCAATTGAGTTAGCGCATTCCGTTAAAACAGCAAACTGAGCTTTAGTGAATGCGTCAGCGCATTAGTTTTTGCTGCGGTACCCATGTTTAGTTTGTAGAGATGAGAGTAAGTCGAAAGCTTATTCTTTAGGGTAAAAAAATGAGAATAAAAATATATGATAAAGTGCAATGAAGATCAGAGAAAACAAAAGCATTAAAAAACTAAATGTTGGCAAAAGTAATTCGTTCAGTTTAAGAATTATTGATTGAATTACTAAAGCGATTCGAGTTCCAAATGAGTTGGCGAGTGAGTGAGAGTGTGAAGTGTGTTTAAGGTAGAGACGATTAAGAAAAGTCAAGAGAAATATCGTTACATTGTCATGTTATTTAACAATTCTTAAGTATTGTATTACAAACAGCATCCGAAACGGAAATGTCTGTCGAAATATTCTCGTTTGCGGTGGTGACGGCGCAGATGTTGCTGCTGTTGCTGTTCTAACTTTCATTGAAACTCCAGGTTTTTCAAACTCAATTTTATTGGGATTTTTATTATTTATAAATGTCAAAGAAAAAAAAAAAAAATAAATAAAAGGCTTTAAGAGAGAGAGAGAACCAAAAAATATATATATTATTTACAAAGCAAAATAAGTTAATGAATGCAAGCAAAACAATGCAAATTGAAGAAATATGTGAACTTGAGAAAAGAAAAAAATATAGGTTGTTTTGCTGGGAATTTTGAAATATATATAAATGTATTTTTTTTTTTAACTACAAAAATTTAATTAAGTTTAGCATAAAAAAAAAACCAGACAAACCATTATAAATTTTATTTAATTTTTTTTTATATATATATATTTATTTTTTTATTTTAAAAGTTAATAAATTTGCTATGGAAACAACAAAACTCACCCAATAGTTATTTTGTTAAAATATGTTTGCGAACTTTTTGCTTTGAACTTTGAAACTCATTTATTCATGAAGCATTTTAAAAAGAGAAAGAGATGGCGATATAAGGCGAGAGACAGAGAGAGAGAGAAAGATATATAATGAGAAGAGAGAGAGAGAGAGAGAGTCAACAAATGTAACAAATATCGTAACGAGTGAATAAGTCGAATAAAAACGTTGAGGCAAAGTCAAAAAAAGAGAGTTAAACAAAAAAGAAAAAGACAAAAATATAAGCAGAAAAAATAAATGAATGAATACAAATGTTCTTATTTAATTTCTTCTATTTATTTTTGTCTTTAATTCAATGTTTAGCAGCACAATTATTTTTATTTAATACTCTAACAACAACAAAAGGAATTTTTCAAATTCTTTCTCTGATTCAACGTCATATCAAAAATTTACAACTGTAAATATTATTTTTTTATTTATTTTTATATTTTGTATTTTAAATTCAAGCAAATGCTTAAATAAAAATAATAATGCACTTTGTAGAGTTACACAAAATTATTGTACATGTCAATTATAAATATTTTGCTAAGAAATTTAACGATATTTTTTATTTAGTTTGATGAAGAGAGTTTTTTTGCTCTCTGTGAGTGTGTGATGTTAATTGTGTTGGTGTTTCAAGTGTTAAGTATTTAAGTTTTACTTTTATTTTTTATTTAACTATTTAAGTTATTAAATTTGAAAATCTTTAAATAAAGTGTTTATGAATGTGGTCACAAATCTTCTACAAATGGAATTATTAAGACAGAACGAGTGTATGAAAGAGGCCAGAGAGGGACAATTTAAACGGAAGCTGATCTACCAGAATCATGTAGCTGTCATTTCGGTTGCAAGGTGAAATTTCACAATGGTTCTGAGGTTCTGTAACTTCTGAATCAAAAGAACAAGATTGATAGAAACAAGATTACGTATTCCGGCAATGATAGAGAAAGAACATGACGTCATCCAGCGCTATTGTCAGACTTTGGAATAATTTTAGTTTGGGACCCACGCCTAAATATATTTTTTTTTATTTTTATAATATGTACATATATGAACCTAAAAAAATTTTGCCGATCTCGAATGGTTTAGGAGATAAAAATCGTGAAAGTTTAAAAATTGATATTTTTTGTATACGAAAATATCCATATTTTTATACAGAAGAGTAGTTATTTTTACTTTACTTTTCCGCAAGAATATATTTTCAATTTCGTCAATTTGCCTAAGCCATCGCACATCTGCGTTCGTTTTTGTTAAGCAGAAGCGCTGCGTGACGTCATGCACTCAATTGAGAAAGAGAGCATTAAATAACGAGACTGCGGAACGCGTAATCTTGTTACTATCATTCTTGTCAAAAGACAAAGGAACTCTTTCTCTTGCTGCCAGAGCAACAAACATGATGTTATGTTTATCCCTAGTATTGAGTACATGGCGAAACGTTATCAAATTTATACGGGGATAATTTTTTTAGGATAAACGGCTTTGAAGTTATATTGGAAAATATCGTAAAATTTACAATTTTTCGGGGTAAGATTCTGATATCTCGCTTATTATTATTGAGTAATTTCTAAAATCAGGTATTGAACAGACACACAATTTTGTGCTCTACAATTATACTCTAGAACTTTTTCGCAGGAGAGATTATTTTTGCAGGTATTTTCGAAAACTAAAGCTTTAAAGTGGGCGTGTCATTAAAACACTCTAGGTAGAACCGGGCCTAATCAAATACTTTCGCTTTAGTCCTTATGAACTTATGAAATGATTACAACATTTTCCAGTTCTGAAACATTTATTTTCAAATGCGTCCCTTTTTTTGAGATAATTTCACTAGTCTTTTGATCAGGCTTTTGAGATGTAAAATAAAAATATTCAAATCTAAGTTAAAAATATATCTATAATCTTCAAGATTTCTGGTTATATTTTTTTACTGCCTTGGGGAACTAAAATAAATGTTGTAGCCACTAGATATGGGTAACGCAGCAAAAAAGAATGCGCTGCCACACCAACTCAAGCGCAGTTAACTGTGTTAGTGAATTGAGTCAACTCTATTGCGCCATGGCGCAGTTTGAAATGCTGGTCAGTAGACGCTAATCAGTGCAATGACTATTGAACTGATTAATGCGTTAAGCTATGTGGTAAGTTTTGAGAAAGCGATGAGTTAAAGGGGGAAATATAGTCAGAGTCCGAAAAAAAGGTCATGTTTGTGAATTTTTTTAAGGAAACCTATGGGATATTTTTATATGAGGATTTTTATACCTAAAAATATACACATTCAAGAGTATTTTATATTTTTATTTACTAAAAAAAAGTGCGTTTCCCCCCTTAAGTAGGGCATTGAGTAAAGTGTTCAACCCATTAACTCATTATTGAATAACAGAGTAAAGTGCTTTAACTCAATTTCTAATTGCGTTATTGCGTTAATATACTTATTTTGATAACTCGTAACGCAATGACGCAGTAAAAAATAAATATTTCTTGATCTTTATATTTTGTTTAGTCAAATGTGTTCGATTTCAGAAATGAAAGCAAACTTGAAACTTGCAGCTAGGCTGTTTAATATGTCAATTGGTAAGACATGAAGATGGTATCGCTGGCTCAAATAATTTGTAATTTTTAAAATCTTGCTTTCATACGATGACTGTCAAAGTGTAAGTCAATTTCATGAAGGAGTTTGTGGGTGACATTCATTTGAATCCAACCAACTTTTGCTATTTTTGTAATAATGGAACAAGTTAATTTCGAATTTTAAAAAGCATTAATTTTGAATGGAGTAAACACTGCACAAGCAATGGAATGGATTAACAAATATTATGGTAGATCTGCTCCACCCAAAAGAACTATAACTTATTGATTTGCTGAATTCAAGCCTGATTTTACAAGCCATTCTGCTGAAGAACGTTCAGGTCTCCCAAAAGAGGTCTCATCAGCAATATGATCAACAGAATCTATACAATCGTATAAGACAATCAGATATGAACTGGCTCGGTGGTTTCCATTTTGCATGATAATTTGAGTTGGTTGAAAAAAGCTGGTTGTATGATAAGATAGGAGCCGCGTGTGTTAATAATCGACCAAAAATACATATTTTGTGATTTTGAGCAAGGTTTAGCCATGTTCAACCGTGAGAGGAAAGATTTTGTGTATTGATTAGAGATCTGTGATGAAACGTGGATTTACCATTATACAACTCAATCAGTACAACAAGAATAACAATGGGTTGTGCCAAGCGGAAGTGCATCGAAATGGCCAAAGACACAACAATTTTTCGGAAAGGCTTTGGACAGTGTTTTTTGGGATTCTCACGGCAAATTATTGATAGACTATCTTGAGAAAAGAAATTCAGTAACAGGCAAATATTATGCTACATTATTGGACCTTTTGAACGATGCACGTACCATCTCTCATATGTCATTAAAAATAATGGCATAACACAACGAATTATGCTTTGAGATGAGCTTGGATGGGGAAGCTCAACTGCTTTCTCCAGATATAGCACCCAGCGACTATTATCTTTTTACCAATCTCAAAAGATGGCTCACGGGCAAAAGATTTACATCATAAGAAGTTGCATTGAAATCTAAACGTAAGTATTTTGAAGTTTTGGACAAACCGTGCTATACAAAACCTATCGAAATGTTAGAATATCGCTGACCTAAGTGTATCGAGCTAAAAGGAGAGTATGTTGAATAATAAAAATAATAAAAATTAATCTTGCTAAATTATTGAAAAGCCTAGGATTCTGCCGACCATAAAGATTTATAAATCAGTTTGATTTTTTGTAGAAGTCTTTAATGAAGTTTTGAACCAAGGGTTTCAGGTGTAATACCTATTCAGTCAAGTCTGCCTTGGTTCGAAATGGGGTGATAGATAAGTAGGAGGGAAGGCGCAATCAAGTGAAATATATGTGGGATGTTCTAAGCGTGGTGGAAAGCTGAAGAAACATGTGAATTTGAATCTGAGGTAAGTGCCTTTACCTCAGTCAATTCAAGTTATTAGGCATTCATTCTCATCTACAAACCAACGACTTTATGGCGAAAATATTGATGAGCTTTCCGTTGATTAGAAATGAGGAAAATAAATTACAAATGCGAAAAGTTAGAGACCATGGACTGGCCGGGATTCGTACCCGGAACCTCTGGGATGGGCGTCGAGCACGCTACCTACTCGACACCAAGGCCACCATCACCATTTTTTGGAGTTTAAGGCGAACGCCTTTTGTAGCCTTTCAAAACTCGCGAGTTTTAGAGAAGAATTATTTTGATGCCGGCATTGAAGATTCTGAATTTGGTATGGCTTCGAAGTGCTCATCCATACCAAATATTTTTCAGCGAGTTTCGTAATTCTTACGTTCCTCCTTCACGCAAAGAAATTTTTCGTTTACCGCAACTGAAAAATTAACTAACTACACTTTGTTTCCGAGTTGTATTTGCCGCAAACGAATATTCAGTTGCCCTCAACTTAAAAATATATATACAGTGACATACAATACTGGTCACAAATCACTTAAAAAATACAAAAATGTTAAAATTGTTCTATATATTTTATATATAAAATAAAATTTTTATATTATACAAAAATGTGATTTGTTTTATATTTCAAACGTGTGAACACTAAAGTCCGTCTGGTGGCAGTTCATCTTTTCCATCAATTGGTATTTCGTATGATTGTTTAGGGATGTTATTCTGTTTGGCATTCTTTTTACAAGATTTTCCAATGTATCAGGAATAATTTTTTGCCATTCTAGCAACGCTCGTTCCCAAAGTTTATCCATATCCTTTGGAGGATTATTTTCTGTGAAAATTTTTCTTTTTAGAATGGATCAAAAATGTTCAATGGGGTTCATATCAGGAGACTGCGCAGGCCAATCTAGAAGTTTGATCCCATTTTCATTGAACCACTGCTTTGTTATTTTAGTTGTGTGCTTTGGATCGTTATCCTGCATGAAGACATCATCCCACCCTTGTTCTGCCTCAAATATATCCAAAGTAGGTAAATACGAATCTTCCAAAATATGAATACAGGGTTTTCCAATAAGAGGTGTTATTGTGAATCGCCCGCTATTGTGAATCGCTCACTTTTAAAGCTTTTATTCTTTGACATTTGACAAGTAGAAACTACGCTATTACTAAAAATGGAACGATACATGCTTCAACATCGCATTGAAATTAATTCACTACAAAAATGGTGAAAATCTTGCAGTCACAGTTCGCAAAACTAAAGCATTTTTTGGTCGTCGTGAAGCAGCTTGTCGGACCGCAATACAGAAATTGTTGAAAAAATTTGAGCTGTTGGGACAAGTTAGTGATGTGAAGAATAAAACCTGTGCACGTCGCTCAAAAACAACTGAGAATATTTATGCTGTAGCCCAAAGTGTTGAAAAAAACCCAGGTTTGTCCATTATCCTTGTCGTTCTTTGGAATTGGGCATTCCACATACGCCATTACACCGCATTTTGCATAAAGACTTGGGTCTTAAGGCTTATAAAGTTCAGTTAACACAAGAACTCAAGCCGGCCGATCATCAACAACGTCGTGTCTTTGCTGATTGGGTCCTTGAAATGCATGAAAATTATCCGGAATTCCATCGAAAAATCATCTTGATTGATGAGGCCCATTTCCACCTCGGTGGCTACGTCAACAAGCAAAATTGTCGCATCTGGGGCTCGGAAAACCCAAGAGTTATTGTTGAGAAGCCTCTCCATCCTCAACGTGTGACTGTTTGGTGCGGTTTATGGTCCGGCGGGGTCATTGGACCTTACTTTTTCGAAAATAAGGTTGGATCAGCAGTTACGGTGAATGGATTGCGCTATCGAGAGATGATTAATGATTTTTTATGGTCGGAGTTGGATGGTATTGATCTGAACAACGTTTACTTTCAACAAGACGGCGCTACGTGCCACACAAGCAACGAAACCATTGATCTTTTATGGGAAAAGTTTCCGGACCGTGTTATCTCTCGAAGAGGTGATCACAATTGGCCACCGAGATCTTGTGATTTAACACCTTGCAACTTCTTCCTTTGGGGCCACGTGAAAAATAAGGTATACGCCAACAGCCCAGCATCGATTGAAGACCTCAAAGATGGAATTCGTGAGACTATCGAGGACATAGGGCAGCCACTTTGCGATTTGGTTATGGAAAATTTCATGAAAAGGTTATTGTCCTGTAAGCGTGGTCGTGGTGGCCATTTGGCTGATGTTGTTTTTCATTATTAACGGCATACCTTTCTCTTTATTATGAAATAAACATCCGATCATTTATCTCAAAAAATGGCATTTTTCTTTGAATACCAAAATAACACCTCTTATTGGAAAACCCTGTATAATCCGTGGCCCTCATTATACCATTGATTCGTCGCAGTACTCCGACTTGATTGCCACGAAAGCATCCCCAAAGCATCATTGAGCCACCTCCAAATTTCAATGTCTGACAAATATTTCGTTCTTGAAGCCCTATACTTGTATCAACCCAAGTCCACATGCGTCCGTCTGACCCAAAACGGTTTATTTTTGTTTCATCTGACCATGTTACCTTTATCCAATCATCAACTATGAAGTGCTCATACTTTTTCGCGAACGCATATCTTTGCTTTCGGTGCTTATCTATCAAAAGAAGCTTTTGAAACTTTCTTCACTTTTGTTCTAGGTTTAAGTCCACTTTTCTTTAGGCTCCTGCGTGTTGTCTTATCTTCAGGACCTGGTTGGTCTCCACAGCAGTATTTGTAGCCCCAGTGACTATTAAACGCCTGGCTATGCGCTCTAAGCCTGGAGATAGCATTCGTGGCCTACCACCACATTTTCTTGGGGCAATCACATTGGACTCTTTTTTATTTTATTGATTAATCCAAGTGATGTGCAATATTGTTTTGCAATTTCTCTATAAGATATTCCATTTTGTATATCTTCTCGCACGGCCGCCTTCTAAACTGAGTTTTTTGCTTATCCCATGTTTATAATCCTAATGGATGCAATAATTGATATTTAAACAATTTTACTATAATAATTTTAACAATTGCACTCTCTTTTTAACAGATTAGTTCCCAAAATATGTTTGCATTTTTAATAAGTCTTACCGTGGACAATAATGTTCACTAGCACGTGTTAACTTGTCAAAAGTATGGAAAAAACCGTTACTTTAAAAAAGGGTTGCTATCAGATAGTTAATGTATTACATGATCGTTAAAAAAAGAAAAGCGTGGCCAAACATACATAACATACATACATACATAACAAATTTTCTGAAATGGTGAATTCAATTACTTTCGTGAACAGTATTGTCTGTCACTGTATATACATATATATACCAAGCTATTTCGGTCATTACTATTTATTATATTAATTATTTTTCTCCTTATGTTCGTCCGTCTTCTCATAGATTGTACTCATCGCACCTCTGTTGCTATTTCCGCCCACGTATTAAACAAATTACAAATTTGCAACAATTTAGTAACAATTTGTCCAAAAAGTAACTCTGAACTATAAGCTTTGTGTTTATACAAAGAAGGGAAAGCAAACGAAGTTTTCAGTTGGGAAAAACAAACTTTTAAATTTTTGCATTTAGAAATCACTCGGGTATATGACAAACGAAATTAATTTCCGGCAACTAAATGATGTGGCGTCCGTGGCGTAGTTGGTTAAAGTGCGTGGGCGCTTTGTCAACGAACCTGGAGACCTGGGTTCGAATCCCAGCAGCAACAGAAAATTATTTGAATTAAAATAATTTTTCTGTACGGCCGCCACCTCTCTGCAGACAATGGCAGACCTCAGAGAATAATCAAAATGCCATGTAAAGCTTCTTGAGAACAAGAACATTCCGTTCATCGCCGTTTGGAGTCGGCGTTAAACTTGTAGGTCCGGTTCTCGGTCAATTGTGTACAAACTTAATAACACGCACAACACAATTGATCATAAGAAGCTAGGTCAAAGTCCTTTCAAGGGCTGAAATGGCCAGTTATTTGTTTATTTTTTATTTTAACTAAATGACGCGATTCTCGCAACTGACTATTATTAAGACAGATGTTGAAACGTTTGCACGTAACGATTTCAAGCACGAAAAATCAAGTTCTTTTGCGGCAAACTGGCGATAAACGTTATTTTTTTTTCTTTGCGTGCACGCTTCCGAAGAAACAAAAGCTGTCAACATTTTCGATGGCTTGTAAGGAGCTAAGCATTTCGGCGGTGAGTGGCCGTATTTTTTAAGACAATATGGTGCTTATATTCGCAAAAGAATTTATCGCAAAATAACAAAAAGAAACAGAAAGAAAACAATTTTGACATACACCAGGGTAATAAAAACTACTTCCTAGTTTCTTCATCGTAGCGGATACTACACGATACACAGGTATCTTACCGTACAGTAAACTTTTTTTTAGTTCGATTCAAAAGTTCGATTAAAGTCAATGAAGATGAGAAATATGGGCGATCGCCGTTCCACCGATGAAATAGGGTAGAATCATAAGATTTTTGATATAAAAATCATAACATTTTTAGCTTCGTCATGGCGCAATTGAGTTGGCGCAATACGACAACACAGTGGTTTGTGTGTCAGTTCAGCATTTTTTGCTGTATTATCCATACCTACTAATAGCAATCGTTAAAAATTCATTTGTAAATGTCTGAACAGTCTATTTTGAAATATTGACTGATTAGACACGACAGCGACATGCTTCTACTAAGATAATATGATATATTTCCCCTATTTTTATTTGCAAATAATTTTTGTGTTTAAAGTCATAAAAGAGCCATATTGTATGGGAATTAACTCAGAGGACCATAAGGTCCATAACGGCTAAAAGGAACTTAAAAGCTTTTGTTATCACAAAATTATTTTCATCTGAAACATTATTTTAATTGAAAACAGACGAGGCATATTTTCGCTGTTAACTGATCTGTTAGCTGATCTGTTAACTGATTATTAAATGTTAAATTTAATATCAGTCGAGAATCTACTAGGAACTCTGAGGTTCATACCTAGCACAAACCCCTTTGTACTTAAGGGTGTACAAAGTTGCAACGAGTAAATCTATTTCTATTGCAATGGTGAACATCATCTACTGATTGGTTGATTTTACTTTATAACAAATTTAAGTTATTTCATTGTAATATTTGGGATTTTTAATGAATTTACATGATATAATAGCTCAATAAGCTGAAGTGGACTTCAATTACTTCAAAGAATTGAGAAAATTTTGGTAGTTTTGTGAGAGCAACATTTTTGTGAAAATCAATTTTCGGGTTGAATTCGAATTTCAAACCTCTGAGTTAACAAAGTTGAGGAAATTTTTTAAAAATATCAAAACAAAAACTTTGATTCAGTCTTATTTTATAAGAAGTGATACTAGTTTTTCTTTTTGAGTTAATTTTTGATACTACTATTAACTCTATAATTGACTTGTAAGCTTTCGGAAATAAGAAAATAATTTAAAGAGTATGTAAAAGATATTCAAAAGTCAACTGCTTTTAATTTTGATGAGAAGCTCTTAAGAGGATTTCTCCAGAAGTCCATACTTTAAATGTGGCTCTCTAGTCGAAAGGGCTTTGAAAGAAGATGTTTTGCTTCATAGATGATTTTTAGAATATTTGAAAAGTTGTCTATGTTATAAGCAAAGCATTAAATTTTACGTCATGACAGAGTTAAGACTTCGTTGAATTATTTGTTTTGGGTTATTCTTATATAAAAATATCAAATTTCTTTTGTTATAATTTTAAGAACTTTAGTTTAGCGAAATTTCATTACGTTTTTTCTCTATTTTTCTTTTGAGTACACAACAATGTTTTGAATTTTTTTTAATGTTTTTACAATGTTATTTTTTTTTTTTTTTAATTAATTTTCAATACATATACAAAATGGCAGTTTTTAGCTTTTTGTCTTCGTTTTTATCTTAAATCAGTTGTTTTTCTTTAATTGCATTTAAAGTTAAATTATTTTTCAACACCAGCAACATTTGAATTCAATGTTTTTTTTAAAGTTACATATTCATTGAAACCTTAATTAATTAATGTGTTTAATGTATGTGGATGCGTATGTTTTGGAATTTTATTTAATTCTTTTTATGCCATAATAAAAATGCAGCGTTCAGATATGAAGCAAAAAAAAAAAAAAAACAAAATTTCAAATATTATGAAATGATATTTTAAACGTTTTTATTATGCAGTAAATCGTTATTTTTTTTTTAGTTGTTGATCAAAAACAGCACGGGAAACGTGTGTAGCAATTAGGCGGTAGGGAGCGCAGGCAGGTTAAACAACAACAACAAAAAACAGTAACATTGTTTACACTAAAGCTGTAGTGTTTTCGTGTGTGACGTTGAGGGGGTGGTTGGGTGGAGGCGGCGAAACGTTTATTATAATTACTATAAACATAATAGTATATAAATTGATGCTTCAAGCCAAATAATAATGGCATTAATCTGGCTCGAAGGATCAATAATGTTTGCATACAAGTGTGCATAATAAATGAAAGTTTTCTATGAACCAACTAATTTCAGGTTAACTAAGGTCAACAAAGCAAGAGTGAGCATCAGGAGAGAACGTTGACGTGTGGCAACATTATTTAAAGATAATTGTAATTTAATTCGTTGTGTCGCTAGTCACTAGTGTTAAAGCGGTTTATTATTTTTGAATTTTCCGGCACATAAAAAAAAAAAAAAATAAAAAAATAATAATAAATCCAATAAAATGGAGCTTTTTTCCATTTTTTTTTTACTAAAAAGCGTAGAACTAAATGTTTTAAGCATACAATTATTTTTTTTAATTTTTTTTTCTGATCAACAACTAACAATTTTATAATATATCAATATTAATATATTTTATTAAGATATTTTTATAACTATCAAATATTGTTAACTATGATTTTTTTCACTTTTCAAATACGGCTCTCCTCAGATTTCTTTGGCTTGGTGTGGTTTTTTTTATAAAAGGACATTAGGATAAAAAATACAAGCTGTGAATCATAGTTTCCTACAGTCGAAAATCATAGCAGTGAACATATTTCTAGTTACAAATCTACTAGTGCCATAGTAGTCTCATGGTCTTCTTTAATGAAACATTGCAGCAATACATGTTCATTCTAAAGAAGCGTAGAGTTGTGGAAACTTAAAAGAAATTCTCCGAACATAACAACCGTTTGTGGAAATCTATGTCTCAAAAAAGAAGCCAGAGGTGGTTTTGAGACATAGATAATTTGGAACAGAAATAGGATTGGAGTTAGAAAAATTGAAAAGAAAAAAGTTAGGTTTTTCGGTCTTATCTCGACAATGGTTTATTAAAAGGAAACTTAAAGTATATTTAAAGTTGTAGTAAAAGCCTTAATCATGTCTTCAAAAATAGAAAATGGCGCATATTCGAAAATGTAATATGCGACATATCGTCGTTCGTAAATTATTGTGTTCTATATCACAAAATTGAAAAAAATGAGATAAGACTGGTATATAGGCAAATTTTTCGAGATCTATCGATCTGGGTCATCAGTTTGCTTTTATCTTTTATAGTTTTCGATATATGAGACATCTACTTTGTGCTATACAACACTGTTGTGACAAGCTTCGTAACCTATTGTGTTCTATATGCAAAAAATCGTGCATATAGAACAAAAACGAAGCAAAAATACTAAGTAAAAAAAATATTTTTTTATTTTGTTCTATATGCAAGTCTAAATAAAGTTATTATTTGGAGGTCTTTGTATTTTGCTTTTTGTTTTGTTTTTTTCTGGTTTTTTTCTTAGCTTCACATTGCACTTGGCAAATGAAATGTCAGTTGGTAAATAAAATGAAACAAAAAAGAAAAGAAAATACCCATCATAAATAACATAAGGTTAGAAGTTAAATTTTACAACAACGTTAAAAAAAAGCTTAATACTAAGAATAAGAATGGATAAGCAATAGATAAGAAGATATCATTGGAGAAAGTAAATGATGTGAAAAGTTTATACAACTTTTTATCACTTGATGCATTGGCATACTACAATAGGGGTATTCACGGGTTGATGCGAATTGCAAGAATGCAAAAATGCAACATATTTTTCGCACTAACGCGTGAACATCAATATTGTAACTTTACGATAGCGGAAAGAAATATATTGCCACCTTATTTCAAAATAAAAAAAAACTTATTTAAATCAACGTACAAACTTAGCCTTTTTTAAGTTTTACCCAGATGGAAACTATGCTTGAAAACACCCATAACATGAATCATCTGTTTCGCATCACTGTTTGTGCGCTTTCGCAATAGGTTTGAGCAGTGCGTAATTCAAGAAGAGTCCCAAAATTGCTTCTAATGTATTTGTTGTTGGAATGAAGCAACAATTCGCAATCTTGCATTTTCGCATCGTCGCAACTGTGTTTCGCATCAACCCGTGAATACCCATAATAATTTGTTTAATACAATTTAAAATATAGGTACAACTTTTTGTCTTCGTTTTTTTAACGAACTTTCTTCAATTAAAAAATCTCCGTAAATCAAGCATGAACTTCGTGGAATCAAAGTCAAATAAATTTGGTTAATTTTTTACTTGATTTTGTGGTCGAAACTTACCTTTTAAGAAATTAACAGGTATTGATTTAAGTGGACTCATAAGAACATATGTATAAGATTAAGTTGAAAATTAAGTTAATATTATAATATATGAAATAAAGTTTTTGTTGAGTGAAATCACATTGCTTTTCATTTCTCCAATACATATTACATTTTGTTCTATATGCTATAAAACAAGAATAGTTTCGTAAATAAGTGCATATAGAACAAATTATTTTTTTTTAAACGCATCTTACTCTAAAAAACGCTTCCAAGGATGAACATTTTTTTTGACAGAAAAAACCACAAACTCTTGAACTTTCATTGGTAAAAAAATCGCGGCAGATTTTTCGGTTCAGTTTTTTACTAAACTTTAAACTTGATTTACCAAAAAAACATTTTTGTCATATAGAACACAATAATTTGCGAACGACGATATGTTACAAAACTTCATAGCAGCAATTATAATTTATGTTAAGACATAAAAAGGTTTTCTACAAAAAAAAAAGTATAGAAACATCATTAGGAGTCTTTCCAGGCACAATCCCCAGAAATAAAATATGAATTTAAGCGTGCGTTGTTAGTTGTTAGGAACGTTTCTTACTCCACAACTAGGAAACTTTAGTTTAGTAGTTAATCACACTAGTCAAAAAACTAGTCCGAATCATTCAGATATTTAATTGGTAAGAAATGCAAAAATAACATTAATAAGACTAATTACTAATACGAGGGCTGCCTTTTAAACCTTGCTCTTAGCTAACACTAAGCATTGCCAGATGAATTTTGACAGTTCCATTCAAAAACTTGACATTTTCTAGCATAAACGTACTTACAACGTTTTGGCGTATGTGTGCTTATTGTGTTATTTACAGTGGTGTGACAATTGTATTTAAACAAAAAAAATGGAATTAACACGTGAACATATTTGGGTGTTGATTTTTTAAGATTTTCGACGGGTATTGACTAGAAAAGAATGCATCAATCAACTTAGTTCGGCTTTTGGTTATGAAGTACCATATCCAGCTACTGAAAACGCTGGTTCAATGAGTTCGAGCGTGGTCTCCGTTCTCTCCAAGACGAATTTAGTGAAGATCGTCCAAAAACAGCTGTTGTGGCAGAAAACATCGATGCTGTGCGTGAACCATGAGATGGAGGCATTCTTGGGCATTAGTGAGGCTAGCAAATAATCGATTTTACATGAGCATTTAGGCGTCAGGAAGATATGTTCCCATTGGATTCATTATAATTTGATAGTTGCTAAAAAAAAGGATTGTGTCGATTGGTTCAAGGAAATGCGACATCAGCACAGGATACGAATCATGGATCTACGCTTATGAGCTCGAAACAAAGCAGCATTTCATTGTTTGGGTCTCTCGAAGTAAGCAAAACCCGACAAAAGTTGTCAGCGAACGGAGCACATCCAAGCAATGGGTTGCCAGTTTTTCAGGAACACCGGTTATGTCACAATTGTACTACTTGAGTAACGGAAAACTGTTAATGTTGAATGGTAAATAACCATAGTGGTATTCAGAATCAGGTGCAACTGGTCTTGTATCGTAGCATTTGCAAAATGGTAGAATATATTTTTACTGTACGCAAACAAAATATACAGAGATACACTTACTACGCTTGTGCAAATATGCAACACTTAAAACCCATAGTTTATATTTGCAACACTGAACTGCAAATGAACAGCTAAATAAGTTGACAGCGTAGAAAAGAAAAATAAACTAAAAAAAAATAAATAAAAATGGATCAATCAAAAATTATTCACTACAAATCTTCTTTTTTAAAATATGTATTTTATATTTTTAGAAATATTTTCGTTTTCACTTATCAGCTGTGAATTGTGTGGTTTGCAACGAGTGTGAAAAAATAAAAGAAAATGGGCGTTCAGGGTTTCTGGCAAATATTTACCATTGCACAAATTTGCAATCTTAAATACACAAAATTCTGAATACCACTCATTTGTTTGCCGGAAGTCTTCGTAGCAAAGAGGAAAACCAACCAGGAAAATATTCTTCCATCACGACAATGCGAGTTCCCACACATAAGCGAGAAGGACTTCTACACCTTAAAAGGCCTTCAGAAGCCTGGTTTCGCAGGTGCCTACCAACTTCAGAGTGACAAAAATGTTTTGAAAATTGGTTCAATCGAATGGCAAAGTCTGAGTATTGATCGTCTTGGAGAATACTTTGAAAAACAATTAAAGCGCACAGTAACAAATTTGAGGATAATTTTTACAAAAAAAAAAAAAATTTGAGGGTAATTTTTTACTTTGCGCTTTAATTGTATTCTTTAATTTTATCCTTTCTGTGGTATAAACTGTTTTTATAACATTTTTTATTTTGATTTATATGTATATCAAATAGTATAAAATTAATACTATATTTTTTAGTGTGCATTTTCACCGATTAATCACTGTTCTTTCATTTCACTATTCAGGCACAAGACTTAAAAGACAACCTACGTATTTCTCGACGAATATGAGGCACTTATAATCTGAGATATTCTAAAAACAATAGACACTGCCCAAAATTTACGAATTTGTAATTTTTCCAACAAATAATTCGCAGTTACATTAGAGTGATCGAAAAAAAGTTTGAAAAAAAATCACTCCACGTTTCAAAGCTAATCTCAAGAGGATTCCAAAAACAAAAAGAAATGAACAAAAAGTAAAAAAAATTTTAAGGAATTTAATTTAAAGATAAAAAAAATTCAGGGGAGAGGGTAAATCGGGCTATTAGTTGAACATGACTTCCGAAGTACAAATGCTTGTCTTTTCAACGATATCTTTTTTTTAAGATCGGGCATGTAATGTCTATTCAGCTGTTAATTTTTTTTTTTTTTAATTCACTCGAAATCAACTTTGAAATAGGGGATGTTTCTTAAAACTTTTTTATTTTTGTATTGTGGCCGACCTACGTCACCACAACGACTTTGTTAAACTTCGAAATAGTTAAAAGACCCATTTTTTATATTATTATCATTTAGAATGTATTTTTGTTTTGTTGTTCATTTAGAACTCGATTCTAATCCTACCATTTAAATGCAATTGTGATTTAGTAGCCCAGCACAATCATGCAATTTTGCATTCCCTTCTTTTCGTTTTGAGCTTTTCTCCAATTCGATGTGAGTTGTAGACTTGGGTTCGAGACCCACGGATATCAAAGTGTCCTTGAACAAAATTTTACATTAAAAATTCTTTCTTAGAAAATTACTGTTCATTTATTGACTCCTCTCATATTATTACTTCATTTGTTTTTTTATACAATTTTAAAGGTGTTGCGCCAGAGATAAAATAGTTTTTTGGAAGTCATAAAATTTTTAAAACCCTCAATTCTAGCCATTTTGCCATGAGGTTGAAATGGGGTTGTAATGAGGTTATTTTAAAATATGGTGAATTGATTACAAACACCAATTATTTTATAATGTGTGTCAACCAAATGTCAGTACAGTTAATTTTCATTGAAAGTTATATTTCAAATAATTTTTTCGTTTTATATAAAACTTGCACACTTTTAGGCATTTTTCACAAAGAGTAATTAAACCGATTCGATAATGAAAATATTTCGGTCTAGCCGACTTTTATTTTTTGTACTGTTTTTTGTAACTTAACTAAACAATATGGAGAAAATTTATAATTATAACTTTAATTATAAATATAACTCTACTCCTTATTTTCATTACTATTGCATTAAAATAAAATAACGTGAATAATTGCAATATTTTTAGGGATAAAACAGGTGTGGAAGAAATCTGAGAGAGAGTACATACCGTTCCGCTCAAAATGTTCCTTACGACTACGTTATACTATTCAAATTCAACTTTGTTATTTTCATATTAATTTCGAAACATTAGTTTTCGATCAACAACACTAACTTTTCGTTTTCTTTTTTTTCTGTTTTTGTTCGAATATCTTATCTTAAGGCATAATTTGGAAGTTTTTTATTATTTTTTTTATATATATATAAATTTTTTTGTATTTAAATTTTAACTGTTTGTTTCTTTGTTGGTTTAAAATTTGATCGCATTTTACCACTGTAAAAAAAACCTAAAGAATACGACTAGAACCCACAGTTAATTGGTTTGGGTTATAATTGAAAAATAAGTCTCATTGGAGATTTTTTGTTTTTTTGTTTTTTATTTCGAATGTGCATTTCGAAATATTATTGCATGCCAACGAATTTCGAAATTCGTTAGCTTCGAATTCAAAGTGCAGTTAAGCGCCTCGAAGTGGTATTGTTGACTATTGATGATACACGTTGCGACTACTTTTAGACGCATTAACACGCATACCAGTGTGATTCGTCGTCGTTGCTTAAGTACTAGTAGTAGCAGTAGTATTAGTAGTAGTTGTAGTAGTAAAAGTAGTAGTGTAAGTGGTAGTAGTAATAGTAGTAAACATAGTAGTAATTGCATTGCTTCTTGCATTTTTAACAACAACAACAATGAGGCGAACACTTGTGAGCAGCGGCGGCACAAATTTTGAACAACTTGAGCTGCGTACTATGACGAATCGCTCGCCGCCGCATCCTCAATAATCGAATTCAAGTCTATATTGAACGAGTATTCGTACAGGTTCGAATAGCGATCGCGCTCCTTCCATGGCGATCGGTGATTCATATAAAGATTTCGTTTACTAACACGAAATATCTGACTATCTTTGATCGATTGATCGTCGTCGCAGGGTTCGCCGCCACCACCGAAATCGCACTCGCGAATTGTCAGTCGATTTGTTGGCGATTTCAATTCGAACATCACCTCCTCGTGTTTGTAGCGCGTACGCATGGGCAGCGGTTGATAGCCGGCAATGGCGGCCTTTTGTGAGTCTACCGATTGCGTCGACGGACGACGTTGACCGCGTATCCTTGTAAATGGATAGTTGCGAAAGAGATTTGTGGAGCCTGTCGTGCGCTGTGGTGAATAATATTTAAAATCCGCCGGCACTGGCGGTTGCGGTGCGGTCGTTACTACAGCAGGTGCGGCTGCTGTTGGGGCTGCACTGCTGGTGCAGGTTGTTGTTGTGGTTGCTGATGTTGCTACTGCCAGGCCCGGCAATGTCATCGTCGTCATCGTCGTCGAATGCAGTTGCAATGTGGAGGGACGCAGTTTTTGTTGCTGCTGTTGCAGCTGATGATGACTGTATTGATGGTGTTGATATTGTTGTTGATGTTGGTGGTGAGTGTGGTGGGTGTGGTGTAATAACGGCAGTGGCGAGTTGCGCGTGTCAAAGGAGGGCGACAATGGAAGATGCAGTGATTTGCGCAAATTTAAACGATACGTTGATGAGGTGGCAGGGGAATGCATTAGTTGTGGCGTCGTCAGAGAGCTTTGCGAATGCGACAAAGACACCGACTGTGAGTCGAGTAGTAGATGTTGTTTTTGTTGGTTTTGTTGTTGTTGTTGTTGTTGTTGTTGTTGTAGCAGTGGCTGTTGCAATAGCGTATGAAGTGAGCATTTTTGTTGTTGTGACTTACCGTTTTGAAGATTATCATAACTGCGCGGTCGATAGACGCCACCGAGTGTTGATGAGTTGGGATTCGACTGTCGGAGCAGATTTATGTTGGTGATGGTGGTTGTGGTGGTGGTTGTGGTGGTAGAGCAGATTATGTTGGTGGTGGTAGACATGTTGTGAGTGCACATTGTGATAATGGTGTAATAGAGAAAAGGAGGAAAGAAATCAAACAAAAAATTGACAAAAATAAAAATTAAGATAATCAGTGCGGAAGTAAGACATTTTTCAAGTTTGTATTTTGATCAAGCGGAACGCGCTAATAACTCACCTCATCGTAGAGTCGCGGCTTGAGTTCGTTGGCGCCAATACCTATGCCGCCACCAGCACCACCCAACATGGGCTGGTTTGTGATCATGGCGGCGCTGCTGACATGTGTAGCACTGATCACATCGCTCAGCGGATGACGTGGACTGGATGTCTGTTGCATTTGCAATATGTATTCATCGGTAGCAATGCCGCGTCTGTGGTGAAATGTTGAAAATGATGAAAATCAAAATGTTTAATGAAATAATTTCAACACTTACCGATCTATCAAAGATGGCGTCATTGGACCGCACAATATGTGGCAACAGTTGAGACAAATGTTCCCTCGCGAGTAGGGATTGATTGCTCGCTGGCCACCTTTGGAGGAAAACGAACCTTTGAGCTGTTGTGTAGCAAAAAAGGAAAAAAAAAATTTTGAAAAATTGTTATTTAAAATTGTTGATATTTTCTTACATCTTCATTCGTTGTCTGATCGCTTGTGGTCAGATACGTATGAAAGCCGGCCAAACCGATCACTGACCATATCGAAAAGAAACAAATGAATACGACAATCACAGTGAAGGGCGCCTTCTTGATCACCTCGAAGACCTCCTGTTCGGTTTTCATTACTATGAAGATAAAAACAAAAAGTGAAAAACTATATGGCAAGAACATGTTTATACACGATACTTACATAAAACTAAATGAGTTACCGAGCAGGAAAATATGAAGACGGCTAGAAAAGCCAACGAGACTAGAAACATGTAGAAGAAACGATAATTACGCTTCCCCACGCAGTTGCCCACCTGAAAAATAGAAAAGAGAAATTATAAATAAAACGCATCAAGAATTTGTTTTATCCGAAGAAGCTGATATACCCGGTGTTGCCCGGTATTTTATTTTTGAATATGTCAGTATCTCTTAAATCAACTGCGAATTTCTTTTCCCAATATTCGATTTCGAGAAGAAACGAAGAATTTTAAATATTAAAAGACATTTTGAAACCCCCACTAATAATAATAATTTGAAAACTTTTCGTTACTGTCGAACATGCTTGAGTTTTGTTATGAAATAAAATATCAAAACATAGATCGACAATCAAATAAGAACAACGTAATGTCATAGCGAGCACACACCGAGCACACCTTGCATCAATATCGATAAAAACGCCGTATCTCGAAAAGGAAGCGAGATAAAGCCATATAATGTTTTATTTACGGTTTGCTTAAAGGGGATACCAAAGATACCGAATCGGGGAGTCAAACGATATGAAATCAATAAGAAAAAAATTCAACACTGACTATTTTTCTATATCCTAGATATAACAGTGCCTATTGAGTTAGGATCTACTTTATGTAGTTCTATGCTTGGATGTTATTTTGTTCGCTTGTACAGTATTTGATTGCACACCAAAATATCTCCTTAATACACTGCTAGTTTTGAAATGCGACTGCAGAAGAGACGAAGTACTTGAAAGTATGGCAGATGGCTTGCCGGTCATTTTATATTCAATTCAATATTCTTGAATTGTTTCTTCAATACTGATGAATCCAAGATTAGCTACGGAGTTGGAGCCGGTATATACTCAGAGAAACTGGGTGAGGCGGAAGTTCTTCGATCTATTCTCGAGCAATTGTAATACCCTCTTCTTTATATTAAATTAAAAAATTTCTTCACAATACCGGGCCGTATTTTTCACCAAACAGCTCAAAAAGTGTTAAGATGGGTCGAATCGTTGTTTCTTTTGAAGCGGTCTCAGCATTCTTGACACTCATCTTTCACTGATTTTTTTATAAGATGGTCGTGTAATATACCCGTAATTGTCGTCATAAATGACTTTCATTTCACTCATTATGGTTTGACCAGATTTTCCTTGGACAGGAAGATAATTACAGATTATATTTAAATTTGCTCCCTAGATGCATTTTTCTTGTGGAATTACATGATTATTGATTGATAACTCATAAACGAATGGTGTTTTAGGCCAATTGCCGTGGGCCTTTTTTGACGTGACGAAGTTACGTTATACTCCTCTAGTTTCCAAAAAAGTTAAAAAATGAGTTTTTTAAAAATTCATCTGCGTTTCATTGAATTGTTACTCGGTGGGTATAAGAGCTATGATTAAAAAAATAGTATGACCATAAAGGTTAATTCTTTGACTATATTGAAAAAACAAAAAAAAAATTTAATACGGCATAGGGACGTAGTAAGAGCTGCGTAAGCAACGCAACTGAAAATTTGTTACATGGAATTATTACTCGCTGAGTATTAGTGCTAGGATTAAAAATACGATACGCCAATAAAGGCCTATTGGAAGCCCTCACAACAAAATTAGACAAAAAATTTCTGACATCATGGGGACCCTGAGAGAGCCGCTCAAAGATCGATAACGCAACATTCATGCAGCGGCGTTGCATTGAATTTTTACTCAATGAGTATATAACCTACGATAAAAGTTTAAAAAGGAAAATAAAGCTTTTATACATGGCTTTACGACAAAAATAAAAAAAATTCCGGCGTCGTCAGGTCGTGAATATAGCAGCTTATGTAACAGAAACGTAATATCGTTTCATGGAATTATTACTCACTCAGGAGAAGTTCTACAGTAAATTTTGTTTAACGACAGCAGGGATGTGTTATTACGCTTCACAACTAAATTACAAAAAAAATTTTGTTGCCATGATTTCAGGGATGCAATCACATAATGTAGTATAAATGATACAGCCATGAAAAAACGTTGCATGGATTTTTAACTCTGTGACTACTGGTGCAACGGTAAATTTTAAGGAACGAAAACAAAGGTGAGGTCTTCGGGCATATGACAAAAATAAAAAAAAAATTTGACGGCGTGTCAAAAACCCTCAGGGAACCGCCTAATGTGACGCATATGCATCACTTTTGCTGGAATAATTGAAATTAGAGCACAGCCAATGGGGAAGCAAAAAAAAGCTAAACGAAAAGCACCAACTCCAAATCCAACAACAACTCCAACACCAACACCAACACCAACACCAACACCAACACCAACACCAACACCAACACCAACACCAACACCAACACCAACACCAACACCAACACCAACACCAACACCAACACCAACACCAATACCAACACCAACATCAACATCAACATCAACATCAACACCAACATCACCATCAACATTGACATCAACATCAACATCAACATCAACATCAACATCAACAACAACATCAACATCAACATCAACATCAACATCAACATCACTATCAACATCCACATCCACATCAACATCAACATCAACATCAACATCAACATCAACATCAGCATCAACATCAACATCAACATCAACATCAACATCAACATCAACATCAACATCAACATCAACATCAACATCAACATCAACATCAACATCAACATCAACATCAACATCAACATCAACATCAACAACAAAATCAACATCAACATCAACATCAATATCAACATCAATATCAACATCAACATCAACATCAACATCAACATCAACATCAACATCAACATCAACATCAACATCAACATCAACATCAACATCAACATCAACATCAACATCAACATCAACATCAACATCAACATCAACATCAACATCAACATCAACATCAACATCAACATCAACATCAACATCAACATCAACATCAACATCAACATCAACATCAACATCAACATCAACATCAACATCAACATCAACATCAACATCAACATCAACATCAACATCAACATCAACATCAACATCAACATGAACATCAAGACCAACATCAACAACAATCATCATCAACATCAACATCAACATCAACATCAACATCAACATCAACATCAGCATCAACATCAACATCAACATCAACATCAACATCAACATCAACATCAACATCAACATCAACATCAACAACACCAACAACAACAACAACAACAACAACAACAACAACAACAACAACAACAACAACAACAACAACAACAACAACAACAACAACAACAACAACAACAACAACAACAACAACAACAACAACAACAACAACAACAACAACAACAACAACAACAACAACAACAACAACAACAACCACCACAACAACAACAACAACAACAACAACAACAACAACAACAAAACCAACACCAACACTAACAACAAACAAGAAACTTCGTCACGTCAAAATCTACGGGTGTGTCCACGACACAGCCAACTCTTCTTTTTTTTTTGTGATGACCATCAAATCTATACCGTAAATGCGATTTTCATAAATGGGGTATCAACAGAAAGGTCTTGCTCTGCAGATGTGCAATAAGGTCTTACTTTTTCTTAAGTATTGTGTATTTAAACAAAAATAGCAAAACAATATTCTGCAAAGAAAGTAAGTTTTCTATGAAATGCCTAAAAGTATGATATTTTTTTCCTGAAATTTTCCAAAATCATTCTGTTGTATAATTAAAGCAGTTGAGCAAAGCGAAAACGTTAAAATAACTGTTATCTTAATGTACCAGCCGTAAAATAAAAAGTTCGTGCAAAATCGCTATTTCAGTAGCCTTTACTGGCATCGCAGCTAGCTTGGTTGAACGAGGACGTACCCTGCACAGCCAAACTTCCTAAACCTCTTGAGATATATCTGTATCAGGCATTAAGCCAAATTTCGCGCACGGAAGGTACTTTGATTGTGCTCATCTTATCATTATTGATGAAGCAAGTATTATTCATGCAGTAGCACTGACAGTAATTGATCGTATGTTTCGCGATATTACCAGACATTCGTAAAGTGTTTTTTGAAAATTTGTTGTATTTTTTGGTGATTTTAGGAAACAGTTACAGTAAAATCTTATTCCGGACGCGTTGCACATTGGAGTATTTCATTCCAATTTGTGTGATTAATTAAAAAAATCAAATCGAAGATGTCCAACCATGATTGATATCGTTCTAAAGAGAAGAGAATTCTACATCACTATGCGAAAGAATAATTGAAAAAAAGTCAACGGTGTCCGTGCACTGCGATTGCAAATTTGACGTTTTCTTTACTTTTGGTGCGCGCATAGTAAAAAACACAAAAGTTTTCTTATTTCCAAGGGATTTTTCTTGAAAAATTAATTAAGTATAATATTTTGAGCAATGGGACCTTCTACCTCAGGTATTTTTGGAACGTCAAATGAAATATTTTAGTACAAAAAGTATCTGTTCGTATTTTTAATGTTTTTTTCCGTTCAGGCTTATAAAATGTGTGTTTTTAGTTATATATGTAAGCATATAGTTGTGAATACCACTCAATTCAGTAGAAGTATATTTTTTTTCTTGAAACAACAAATATAAGTGATATGTTAACAAAAAAATAAAAAAAGAAGAGTTGGCTGTGTCGTGGACACACCCGTAGATTTTGACGTGACGAAGTTTCTTGTTTGTTGTTAGTGGTGTTGTTTTTGTTGTTGTTGTTGTTGTTATTGTTGTTGTTGTTGTTGTTGTTGTTGGTGTTGTTGTTGGTGTTGTTGTTGTTGATGTTGATGTTGATGTTGATGTTGATGTTGATGTTGATGTTGATGTTGATGTTGATGTTGATGTTGATGTTGATGTAGATGTTGATGATGATGTTGATGTTGATGTTGATGTTGATGTTGATGTTGATGTTGATGTTGATGTTGATGTTGATGTTGATGTTGATGTTGATTGTTGCTGATGTTGGTCTTCATGTTCATGTTGATGTTGATGTTTATGTTTATGTTTATGTTGATGTTGATGTTGATGTTGATGTTGATGTTGATGTTGATGTTGATGTTGATGTTGATGTTGATGTTGATGTTGATGTTGATGTTGATGTTGATGTTGATGTTGATGTTGATGTTGATGTTGATGTTGATGTTGATGTTGATGTTGATGTTGATGTTGATGTTGATGTTGATGTTGATGTTGATGTTGATGTTGATGTTGATGTTGATGTTGATGTTGATGTTGATGTTGATGTTGATGTTGATGTTGATGTTGATGTTGATGTTGATGTTGATGTTGATGTTGATGCTTATGTTGATGTTGATGTTGATGTCGATGTTGATGTTAATGTTGATGTTGATGTTGATGTTGATGTTGATGTTAATGGTTATGATTATGTTGATGTTGATGGTGATGTTCATGTTAATGTTGATGTTGATGTTGATGCTGATGTTGATGTCGATATTAATGTTGATGTTAATATTGATGTTGATGTTGATGTCGATGTTGATGTTAATGTTGATGTAGATGTTGATGTTAATGGTTATGTTTATGTTGATGTTGATGGTGATGTTGATATTGATGTTTATGTTAATATTGATGTTGATGTTGAAGTTGAGTTGATGTTAATGTTGATGTTGATGTTGATGTTGATGTTGATGTAGATGTAGATGTTGATGATGATGTTGATGTTGATGTAGATGTTGATTTTGATGTTGATGTTGATGTTGATGTTGATGTTGATGTTGATGTTAATGTTGATGTTGATGTTGATGTTGATGCTGATGTTGATGTTGATGTTGATGTTGATGTTGATGTTGATGTTGATGTTGATGTTGATGTTGATGTTGATGTTGATGTTGATGTTGATGTTGATGTTGATGTTGATGTTGATGTTGATGTTGATGTTGATGTTGATGTTGATTGTTGCTGATGTTGGCCTTGATGTTCATGTTGATGTTCATGTTTATGTTTATGTTTATGTTGATGTTGATGTTGATATTGATGTTGATGTTGGTGTTGATGTTGGTGTTGGTGTTGGTGTTGGTGTTGGTGTTGGTGTTGGTGTTGGTGTTGTTGTTGGTGTTGGTGTTGGTGTTGGTGTTGGTGTTGGTGTTGGTGTTGGTGTTGGTGTTGGTGTTGGTGTTGGTGTTGGTGTTGGTGTTGGTGTTGGTGTTGGTGTTGGTGTTGGTGTTGGTGTTGGTGTTGGTGTTGGTGTTGGTGTTGGTGTTGGTGTTGGAGTTGGAGTTGTTGTTGGATTTGGAGTTGGTGCTTTTCTTTTAGCTTTTTTTTTGCTTCCCCATTGGTTGTGCTCTAATTTCAATTAATCCAGCAAAAGTGATGCATATGCGTCACATTAGGCGGTTCCCTGGGGGTTTTTGACACGACGTCAAATTTTTTTTTTATTTTTGTCATATGCCCGAAGACCTCACCTTTGTTTTCGTTCCTTAAAATTTACCGTTGCACCAGTAGTCACAGAGTTAAATTTCCATGCAACGTTTTTTCATGGCTTTAGCATTTTTACTGCATTATGTGATTGCATCCCTGAAATCATGACAACAAAATTTTTTTTGTAATTTAGTTGTTAAGCGTAATAACACATCCCTGCTGTCGTAAAACAAAATTTACTGTAGCACTCCTCCTGAGTGAGTAATAATTCCATGCAACGATATTACATTTCTGTTACATAAGCTGCTATATTCACGACCTGACGACGCCGGAATTTTTTTTTTATTTTTGTCGTAAAGCCATGTATAAAAACTTTATTTTCCTTTTTAAACTTTTATCGTAGGTTATATACTCATTGAGTAAAAATTCAATGCAACGCCGCTGCATGAATGTTGCGTTATCGATCTCTGAGCGGCTCTCTCAGCGTCCCCATGATGTCAGAAATTGTTTGTCTAATTTTGTTGTGAGGGCTTCCAGTAGGCCTTTATTGGCGTGTCGTATTTTTAATCCTAGCACTAATACTCAGCGAGTAATAATTCCATGTAACAAATTTTTAGTTGCGTTGCTTACGCAGCTCCCACTACGTCCCTTTGCCGAATTAAATTTTTTTTTTATTTTTTTAATATAGCCAAAGAATTAACCTTTACGGTCATACTATTTTTTTAATCATAGCTCTTATACCCAGCGAATAACAATTCAATGAAACGCAGATGAATTTTTAAAAAATTAATTTTTCAACTTTTTTCGAAACTAGAGCAGTATAACGTAACTTCGTCACGTCAAAAAAGATTGCAGATTTTCTGCGGTTCTTAAGAAAAATATTATTTTTTGTTTGCCCATTCAATTGAAATACATACATATCGGTGATTCCATGTAAAAACGCCCACGTTTCTGACATCACTATTTTTGAAAATTTGTAAATTCTCGGGATTAATAGTTCTCCTGAAACGTATTATATCTGCATACATTGTTTTTTAATTTTTATTTCTTTTTAAAAGATATACACTGTAAAAAATTTCAAAATATCTTAAAAAATACAATTAGTGCATGTATTCAAACAGCTGTAACTTCGAAACCGTAATTCGTACAGAAAAAAATCTGGAATATATCTTATAGATCTTGAATATGCGTCCTTCTTGTGGTATACTTTTTTTGACTCTTTTTATGAAATTTTTTTTATTTTAATTTATTTAGTCTGAAGTTTTGTGTCATATTTTCATGGTGATCGCAGTAAATTTTTCACCTTTTAAACATAGTATGGTTATAATACATCAATTCTTAAGATTTATAAAAATTTTAGCTTGGGATTCCAACAATTGCTATTATTGACGAATTTAAAAAAAAAAAATGACTGCAAAAGATTTCTTACTTTTTATCGAAAATTTCATATATTTACATATAAAACTCTTCTGTACATGGCTTTGTCACTGAACTCCTCCTAAACGGCTGAACCGATTTTGATGAAATTTGGTGTGTGTGTGTGCGGCTGGGTCTGTAGATGGTTTAGGTTTAAAGTTTAACCCGGTAGGTGGAGCTGTTGTTGCTGTGGCAGTGTTTAAAGAGGTATTTGAGAGTATAACTCAGAAACGAATTTAGAAACTGACATGATTCTTCGAAATAAAGTTGTGCTGGAGCTATACTAAGCAATAGTTGACCGTTATAACTGGATGATATACCTGGTTTTACTCGGGTGAAAAAATTTAAAATTTTGATAACTATTTGATAAGATTTTTATTTATTTTGTTTATTTTTATTCATTGTGTATTGTTGTAATTTTTTTTTTCATAATTATTAATGGTATAGAGAATTTGAATTTGAAAATTTTGCTCAAAAATAGTCGAATTGATATGGAATCATCGATATATGCAAGTAAAAGAACGGAACTTAAAATGTGTACATCAAGTTAGTGTTACATTGTTGTTTTTGTTGATGTTGTTGATGTTGTTGTTGTTGTTGATGTTGTTGATGTTGTTGATGTTGATGTTGTTGTTGTTGTTGTTGTTGTTGTTGTTTTTGTTGTTGTTGTTACTGTTTTTTTATTTGTTTTGTTTTCTTTTATTTGTATAAATTAATAAAGGACAGCAACTAGTGGCGAAGCTACTATTTGTTTATTGGAGGGGTAAAGGTACTCTACGTTGCTGTGTTCTTGTTGCTTTTGTTGGTGCTTTTTTTCTTTTGTTTTTATTTTAATAAAATAATAAACGTCAGCAGTTAGTGATATTTTATACATGAACCAGAAATAGTCTCTTATGCATTGTTGTCAATAGGTCAATTGTCCGAAGAGGCTCAGGAGGCTCGAAACAAAGACTTCAAACGCTTCTGGGACGATTTCGCTCGAAAATGTAGTAGGCAGAAGGCCAATGAAGACATTTTTAATAGATTTTTGATCACTTCAGATCCTTTAATATGTTCAAAAAGAAAGCTGCAAAAAAAAAATCAAACTTTGCCTAAAGCAGCTTTGAAGCTCCTCAAATCCGCAAAAGAAGATAGTAACGAATATTATAATATCAAAGATAATGATGATTACGAAAACAAAGAAGAAGATGATGATAATGATGTTTTTGTTAATGACTCAATGTCAGATGACTAATAATATAAAAACTAAAAAAAATTTAACAACCGCTCTATATTTTTATATTGCATATGTATGTCATTAATACTGAGAACAAAAATAAAGTTCCATTAAAGTATATGGTTTTATGACGATTTTTATAGTTTCTAATTGTTTGTTAACTAAAAAAATATAAATTCCGTTACTGAGACGCTTAGTTGATTTGATCACACTTTTTGCTATCAATTACCCCACAGTGCGTTGTAACAATAGAAAATAGCATTAACTGATCGATTCTGTGCGTTACCGGTAACAGCAATATTGTTACCGAAACTCGTTACCGGTCTTAGAAATTGGTATTCTGAGCACTCGGTAACGCTTTCAACAGTCTTTAACTCACCTTTTTGAAATGAAGCTCTCTCTTTTGTGCGGTGAAATATGAACAATAGAAAGTGAGAAGTAAATACATAGAATTAATTGCGTTATGTTGACTCTTTATATAATATTTGTTTTTCTTGGCAGGAAATATGCACGCACTATGCCGGCGCAGCTGCGGTGTTATCTATATTCAATTTATATATTAATTTTATGTAAATTAATATTACACAGTGAATTGCTATAAATTTTTATTCATTGGAAAGTGCTGAAGTAGCAGCAACATTGAATTTGACATCGTTTTTTATTTTTATTTGCTCCGATTGCGATTTGAGTATTTTAAAATTAAATTAATTACTCAAAATACCAGCACTTTTTTGAATGCAAGCTAAAAATTGTGTTCTATTTTGCTTGTTACCATCTAAAGAGATGGTAACAATATTCACCGCTTGGTCACAGATTACCAACAGAGTGTTCATGTTACTAAAAGGTGAATTTCTACGGTAACAAGATTAAGGTTACCGCGACAGAATTGATCTGTAAAAATTATGAATTGTGGTCTTACGTTAAAACAATAAAGCTTGAAAAAAACATACGATTAGACAAAGGCAAAAAGGAATTTTAAAGTTATTTGCGACAAGTTGGCTGTGACACACTACTTTGAGATACATAGTACCGGACAATTAGTTTTTGATCAGCTCCTTTTAGGCCATGGATTGCCGATTGATTTTATTTATGATGATCTACAAAGCGACATTAACAGTGCTGCCATAAAAGAAAAAGCTATTCTTGCACCAAAAGACGAAGATTCATGGTTTGAAAATGAATTTGTTGGTAATGGAACTATTGTAGAAGTTTTGTATAAAAGCATTGGCACAACCGTTTCTGATGAAGTGCAGCACAAATAAACTTTTCAACAGAGTTCCTTAATAGCACTGAAGTAGGTAAATGGTCTTCCGCGACACCACTTAACTTTCAAAACAGATGCAATTGTTATGCTAATGAGGAATCTTAATACAGCGATATGACTAATCAATCAGCAGACGGGTTGCAGATTTTTAATCCTTACAATAATACTGTCGATTGCATTTTACTAACTGGTGCAAGCATTGGTCAGCGAATTCTTATACCAAAATTTAAGCTCAGCCTATGGGAAACATTTTTTCCATTTAAAATGCAACGTTTTCAAATTCCGGTCTCTGTAATTTGCTATGACTATTAATAAGAGCCTAAGACAGTCGTTGAGAAAAGTTGCAGTATATGTAACATACCTGCAAGCCACAGTATTCGCACACAGCCAATAATACTTGGCATTAAGTCGAGTCCGCTCTTTTGATGTCGTGAAAATTTTTAGTAAAGAAAAGAGTATGCAGCGCATCCAACCCAACAATGAAGGTTTCACAACATCAAAAATAGTAGTTAATACAGAAATATGTTAAGAAGTGTTCTAATAAAAAAAAAACAAAACAAAGTAATCTTACACTAGATATCTTTTTTCTCATTTTGGCGTTTTAAAGCAGTGGTCATCAAACTCTATACAAGCATACTTTGTTTATGTATAAAAGCTCATTGAAAGTTTTGCACTGAAAAAAAAATACAACATTACAGAAATACAAAGATTATAAGAAATACAAAAACAAGAAAAATGCAAGACGGATGGTTCGCTTATTTGATTATTCAGCGTCTCCAAAAAAAATGTTCATCTGCTGTATTACAAATCTATGGGAGAGGCGCGAGGGGAAAATGTCGGTACAAGAAAACAATTTTTTTTCAATTGCTTCGTAAATAACGTTTCCCTTTGCGTTACCGTGCAAAGACACTACTGACAATATGCCTTCATATGTGTTAAAATTTTCATCAACCGTTCTAATGTTAACAATTAACTGGCATACGTCATTGTTGTCTGTGCTCTCATCTAAACATAAAGAATAAAATATGCATTCAGATATTTTTGATTTAAGTTCTGAATGTAATTAGCTACTTATTATATTTGTGCGTCGTGCTATTGTTGAAGGTGACAGAGGGATCGTTTTAATAATTTCAACAAATTCCTTCCCTTTTTCGCCAAAACAATTCATAACATCTTGCGTCAATTCCTTAAAAAATAAACCATCTTGGTAAGGCCAGCAATGTTTTGCCAGAGCTAAACGTACTATATATGATGCTTTCTGAACATTTGAATACACATACTTTGGATAACTGTGCATAGGCTCAGTAGCCAGTTTGCTATTTATTTCAATAAACGCTTTTTTTAAACGAATCGCTAGTTCTTTGCGCTCAGTTTCACTCAAACTTTTGTATGTTAAACTATGACAAGCATTATAATGCCGTTCAATGTTATATTTTTTACGAGCAGAAACAGTCCGGTAGCACACCATACTTCAGAAAAAGAGGTTCAGAAAAAATATTTTCTGCAAAAAAGAATTGCAACTCCCATTCAAGTAGAGACATTTTGCATAGAAATAGCAAAAACTGATATTTTTATGAGTGTAGCATAAGTTGCGTATGCGCAGCAAAAATACAATCTAACAAGCATGCATGTGCCGCAGGTCTATTCTGCATGAAATTTCAATAGATACTGACGCAGTTCAGTGCTCGTTCGTGAGTTAATATGTATACAGAAAGCTTTTAAGCACAAAAGCTCAAATGCCCGCGGGCATAGGCTTTGATAATCACTGTTTTAAAGCCATACGGATTTACTAGTTTTTCTTAATATCGCATATAAGGCGTCATATCTATAGCATGTAGCTTTACGCCTGAGAAATCTACTATTGACCAGATATTTACGCTACAACAAATTTTGGAGAAGACCCTAACGAAACAATTCGACACACACCGTCTTTTTGTCGATTACACAGCTACCTTCGACAGTGCAATAAGGAATAACCTTTACTCCACCATATTTGAATTTCGTATTCCCGCAGGGCTCATCCGTCTTTTCAGAATGTCACTGAGCACAGTTAAAATCGAGAAGGATCTTTGCCTCCCAATTTCGATACCAAACGAGCTTCGATGATTCCTTACCGTGCGACTTTTTCAACCTAATGATGGACGTAGTGGCAGGATATTGTATATACACTTCTGGTTTTACTTCTGACGCTTCTGGCGTATGCTGAAGATATCGATATCATTAGTCATAATTCTCGCGAAAGCAGTGCAGCATTCTCCAGAACGCAAATAAGACGAAACACTTTGTGTAAACAGCAAACTGTCTCAGTGTCTTGAAAACCACATCACTATTAACAACACTTCCTTAGAGGTGGTTAGGGACTTTGGACACTAAAAGACCGAGAACACTTTCTAGAATGCAGATAAGACGATGTGCTTTACGTCGATAAGCAAAAAAACGCAGCTTATTGAAAACCACGTCACTATTGACAACACCTTCTTTGAGGTTGTCAAAAACTTCGTCCAGTTGGGATCGAGCATAAACTCTTTCATCGGTGTAATCATTGAAGTTAAACGAAGAATTATTCTTGCCAGCAGATGTAACCTTAGGCTCAACAGGTAATTGAAAGAACCTATAAGTCACTTATCATGCCCGTCCTATTATGTGCAGTTCAAACCTGGATGTTGCGCAGTGCCGAGAAAAATACTTTGGGAGCCTTCGTGAGAAATTTTTTTCTTAAGATTTTCGGTCTAATATGCGTCTATGGGGACTACCGAATTCGATAGAACCACGAGCTGTGTCAGCTGTACGCCAATATCGACATAGTCAAGCGAATAAAAATCGAGTGGCCCGCTGGTCATGTTGAGCTGATGAAAAACGACGCTCCAGTAAAAAAATATCGATTCGGTACCCGGTAGCCAAAAATCAATGTTTGTATCTCTGTTGGAAGGACCACAATGCCAAAGCCGATCGACGGTTGTAAGCGTCAGGCGGTCAACAATCCTCAATGTCTCGTTTAAATAAAAGTGATATCGTGTAGTTAACTGTCATCAAAATAGCTATATAAGCCACTTGCTTTTTTCAAGTTGCGTTTTTCTACACATTTTTTTTTTCTTTATCGGAAATTCACCACAAATTATAAATCTTTTTTTATCTTTCCAATTGAACTGTAATACAACTGTTGGTACTAATTATTAAGCCACTTTTGTTATCATAGCTGCGTTTATCTTGCGTTAATTAGTTTCGAGTGTAGAAAATGTTTCGCTGTGGTCGGTCGGAGGGTCGATACGAAGCCAACGAGCAAGTAAATTTATTCTGCGTGCATGTTGCATCTATTGTGTTTTGCTGCGTGCTTCCACTGTAAATGTGCTCGGCAAGTTGCTGGCTGCTTCATTATGCGGCGCATTATACACTCAGAACGTTTTTTTTTTTATTTTTTTATTGGTCTCCTTATTACCATGAGTAGTAAACGTTATGGTTGCAGCGCGTTAATGACTGTGATTAAATGCAATGAATTTCAATTTACAAGTCGTTTTTTTCTGTTTAATTTTTCTATTTTCCTCTTTGCTCAGGGCGGCTGCTGTTACTGCTGTTTTGCTACTTTGCTACTTGCGGTTAATGCGAAAAGTTTTGTAGTGGGTGTGGTTTGGGCGGTTTATATTTTCAAGTGGATACTTGAGAATTATTTTTAAGCTTTTTTTAATGATGGTGAGCTATGTGTCGAAAAAATTCAAAATCGTTTTTGTTAAAGGATGAAAAACAAACAGCTACATTAGAGGATCCTCTTAACAATTAATGTGCATTTAAAATGTGACAATTTTTCGGTAAACGAATGTCATAAAGATTTCATCTTGGCATATTGAGTGCGTTTATGATGGTTCCCTTGCAGTTAAGTTTTTAAGCGTTAAATTAATTGAAGAATATTTAATGTTACGTATACGTCATGTTGCACTCATTGACATCTTTACTATGTAAACAATTTTTTTTTTTAATTATAAAACTTTTTAAAATTTTACCAAACATTAACCCTGAAACGATGCACATAAGTAAAGGCAACAACAACAACCAGCTAAAGAATTCAGCTCTTAGCCTCTGGCTGCAAAGCATGCAACATTCTAATAAAAGGTACACAAGAGCGGTTACTTGAGTAGCTGCGGCTGCAGTGGGTAGAAAGACGGCACACACACACTTACAACCCAACATCTTGGCATTTTAAAGCACTGCAAATATATGCAAAGGCACAATGCAGCTGCAGAAAAGTCCTCTCGGCAGCTCATGTGAAGAAGAAGAAGAAGACTTCAATGGCGCTCAAAAAAATAGCTACGACAACGACAAAGACGACGACATCGACTACAGCCTCAACCTTTAAAGGAGGCGTAGAAATTGGCCAAGACGCGAGACTTGTTAGCAACAAAAAGCAAAAGTTTAAGGCAGGCAGGCAGACCGGCAAGTTCTATGTATTTTTTTTTCTTTTTTTCTTGAGCCTTATAAATATTTAAGAGTTGCTCAGCTTTCTACAACGAAGTGGCATGAATTTATTTTTGTATTTTAGAAAAAAAAAAAACATCATTAACACACATTCCATGGTGCATATATGCATGTTTAACACACACACACACACATACATATGCGGCATAACTTACCCAAGGACAATGATGATCAAAACGATCCACACAATTATCACATAGACTGCAGTGTGACGCTCGAGGTGGCCTAAATATCTTGCATGTAAAACAATACTTCAGTTTGACCGTTTGTCCTTTAACAAGCACCTCTTTTGTTCTTGGTGGAGGTCGATATGTGGGGCTGTTAAGTGAATTTGGCACTTCTGCGGGTGGTGATGTTGAATGAATGTGCATGGTTGTATGAATGTTGGCACATTGTTGGCATAGTTGAAAGTATAAAGATATCCGCAAGTGACAAGAGCACAAATAGAAAATATTTAGAAATTTATTTAAAAATTGTTGTTGTATTTAATTTTGGTTGCTGCATTACTCACCAATTTGTTTTTCTATATAGGCTGCCTCATCGTGTGAGGCTCGCGGTATAACACCGGGATCTGTAAAGGTTGTTCGTAGCAAGGAACTCATTGTGAAGAAGTATAAAACAGCACCAACGATGGGTATCGCAGGCGTTATGCGTGTAGCTAAAAAAGGACAGCTGTAATGAGAAGAAGAATAAGAGATATTATTTCAAAATTAATTACTCATAAATATAAATAGAAATACATTTTAAAATAATATTAAAAATGAAAACGAGGATTGCTTAGGGGTGGTTTTTTCAAAATTATCTGTAGGATTTCTCTTTGAAATAAAGCACACAAATTAACCAAATACCAATATTTTGGCTTAATTTTAAAATTTACGACATGCAATTATTGTTTGAAAATGATTTCCTCTTGATGATCACATCGGCTGCGCTTGACGTACGACATTCGATCGACCCAATTATTCGTTACTTTGGCAAGCATTTCTGGGTGAATTTCGTTGATAACTCGTGTTATATTGCCCTCGAGCTGCTCAGTTGTTACCGGCTTATTCGCATTGACCAATGACTTGACGAAACCACCATTGAAACCATATAATCAAGGGGCGTCAAATCGCCCGACTGTGGCGGCCAATCGACAGGTCCAGAATGTGGCCAAATTCGCTCATCAAAAGTTTCTTTCGGCAAATAGATTGTTTTGGTGGCTGTATGGCTAGTTGCGCCTTTTTGCTGGAACCAGTGCGCATTGAGAGCATCGTTTGGCAATAAACCATACCGCATTTTGCAGTAGCGTGGTTCATTGACCGTCACGTTGGTTCTAGCCTCATTTTTGAAAAAAAAAATAAGGACGATGACTTCTGATTGCAATCCACATCAAACTGTGACCCATTGCGGATGAAATGTAATCTTCAATATTTCGTGTGGCGATTCATACCACCACATTTGGCAATTCCTTTGTTTAGCCAGAAATAAGCCTCGTTTTTAAATACGATTTTTTCATGAAAATCAGGACCATTTTCGTGAAATATAATAATAATAATAACTGGCCATTTCAGCCCTTGAAATGACTTTGACCTAGCTTCTTATGATCAATTGGAGATCAATGATCAATTAATATTTGGAGACGTTGCTCAGCCCTATATTTTTGCATAGTGGAATTTCAATGTTTCTGAATAAAATAAATAATAAAAAAAAATGGCGCCGATCTGACAACACAGCTATCCCTATTGGAAAAACTACAGCAAATTACGAGGGTTGTCTTTTAAGTTTTGCGCTTTAAGTTTTAAGGAAATTCTTAATAAAGTAGGCTAATTTTGGGTCAAGAACTAATTTTTTCGGGTTTAGCGGACGATTTTACATTAGGATATGTTATGGTCAAAAATTGTAGGACATCAAATCAAATAGGAAACCCGATTTGAAACATCCATTTTATACTTCTTCTAATCCACATTTTTAACGGCGCCAATCCAGTTTGCGAATTTTCTGAATTTTTTTTCGCGTCACGTGCTTATAAATATAACATCCAGGATTCAAAATCTGGCTTTGCAGGGAGGTTCTGGAATACTTTAAAAAAAAAAGCCCATCTACGGTCTATAACATCTTAGCAAGTGACGAATCATGGATCTTCCAAAACGAGCTAAATGCAACAAGAGTTGTTCGCAGTACATGCACATCGAAGTAAATGGTTGCCTGTTGCTTTGGCATCACTGGTCATGTGGCAACAGTGGCATTAGATCAACGTAGGATGGTCAGAAATTCAGAAAAAGTCAAAGAAAAGGCGAATTATTCTGCAAATTAAAATGCATCACATATCTGCTCAATGATTTTTTGATAAGCCAAAAAATGATTTGAAGGAGCATTCGTCGTACAGTCCTGATTTAGTATCCAATGGCTTTTTTATTTTCGGAATTAAAAAAAAATAAAATTACGTGGTCAACGATTTTCGACACCCAAAGAAGCGGTCGATGCATTTAAACTGTTTCTTTTGGAGTTATCGAAGTGGAAAAAGTGCTTCCAAAATTGGTTCCAACCCAAGTAAAGGTGTATCGAACTTCATGGAGAATATTTTGAAAAACAATAAAACTAATTTCGACCATAAATATATTGTTTTTTTTCTTCATTATTAGGCCAGAAATATAAATAGCAACCGTGGTATAATTTTTTTTTCCACTTTCTGTTCAAATGTTTGTAAATATTGCTTAAAAAAAATAAGGCTCAAATTATTTCAAAGGTACGGAATAAGATTTAAGTCTACAAAAAAATTCGGCTGAAAAATAGTTTTAAGCACTTAAGTTAAAGTAAAGCATGCAATGTTGGACAAATTTCTAAATCAACTTTTTACATAATGAGTCTAAAATTGAAGTGATGTGACCCAAATTAAAAGAATAAAAACAAACATATTAGAAAAAATAAAACAGATTGCATGTTGTTGTTGCATGCATTGTAACAAATTGCAGCAGCAGGGAATGATTTCACACACAATGCAATGGCATGCAAAACAACGCAATCAAGCTTAAAACACTGTCTAATGGGAACGGAATACGCAGCAAATAATAGACTGAGCTGAAAGCACAAAAATTTTAGCGAATTTTTAACAAGGCTAGAAACAATGGCAACAAAACAGCAGCGACAGCAGCAACAGCAGCAGTAGCAGCATAAGCAGCAATAACAAATACAATAGAGAGAAATCTGTTTACATTCAGTATGAATTGAGGCAGGAGCGAAAAATAAAAATTATGTGTGACCCGAAATACCCCAAGGATAATGACAGAAGGAGGAGGAGGTCAGGCCAGTTGGCAGAAGCGGCCTAGTTGAGCAAAAATTTTATTTCTAAACGCAATAATATAAATCGCGCAAACACACATACACATATATATAGACTTATATGTATATAAGAACACACAGCGGTGCAACAAATCTGATTAAGTACAAGTGACAAAAAAGTATGCAAAAAAAAAAATAAAAGAAAAAAAATAACCAACTAGTACGCTAAGAAATCCCTGCAGATGTGCTAGCTGCACAGATGCGAACTTCATTGTCTAGAGTCGCACATATGTTGGCATAGATGTAAGTGTTAGTGTAAGTAAGTGTATTTTTGTGTGAGAATGAGTATCTGTGCGGGTTTTTAGCTTTTATGCATGGAAATAAAATCTTCTTTTTTTATATATTTTCGTTGCAAAAGTTTACATTCATGCATCTGTCACACAGTCATGACTGAATGACAGATGCAGAGAAGCGAAGTAAAGACGGCGACAACAAGTGAAATGGGACAAAGGACAATCACTGGCGGGCAATTTGTATTTTTATGTGAATACGTTGGATTATCAAGGCATGAAAAAAAAGGAAATGCAAAAACAAAATATGCTTAATACATATATGCCTTAGAAATACATTTACAGCAACATAATACAGCAGTTAGAAGTTTTTGGGAAATGTTTCTTTTATGACAAGCTGACAAAATATTGCTAAAATAGCAGTATAAGCAGAATATTTAACTTGCATGCAGTTAATGAATGCTGACATGTGGCAGCCGAAGCATAAATTGAGTAAAGCTGGAGGGGGAAGATGATAATGTCAGTATTTATTTCATGAATTTCTATTAATATCACTCATACGCCTAAGTGCTCAAGAAATTTCAGGGAATAGTAATGAAATGTTATAGAATGGAATTAATTTATTTTGAAACAATTTTACAGTGTGTAACTTTATAATTATTTCAATATAATTTAGAATTATTTTTGATATTTCTTTTATATCATTATAAAAAAATATCAGAGAAGTTTCCAAACATAGCACAGTCATACAAAATAGACTGGTTTGGGTCGTGTGAAATATTTGTACAGCGACTAGATTTCGTATCTGTAAACTATCGAGCTGAATTGAAAAATCAAGTTGCTGCACAAAAATTATGAATTTTTTTTATCTATCATTTTCAAAGTAGTGTTGCATGAATTTGATTAGTTGAAAAATAATTCAGTCGTGAACCTAAGTAGATATAAAGATTATACCGATTCAAAAATTGTGTGGAAAGTTTAAGATTTACACTTTTTAATGGGGCACGCGCCGCTTTTATGAAACAAGGCACTCCAAATTAAGAAAAAGTCTCAAAAATTAAAAATATATTGGTGCCTAGATGTACCTCGAAGAGCTTAAAGGATTTTTTTAGAATTTTAAAATCCGAAAATCAATCAATATAATATAACTTCCAAAATAAAAGAGATATCAGCACACTTTCTTTTTAGTGGATAACAGAACATACTTCAAGGAACTTAATATTGGTAAATTGTTGGATTTGTCAAACTCATTCCTTTTTACAGCTTTTTGTATTAAGCATTTTTTATTTTTTATTTAAAATATTCAACAGTAGAATTTTTTTTTGTTTTTTATTCAATCGAGTTGAGGATTATGTTTTTGTATTTTAGTATGGAGCTTTACCTTTTAATTGATGCCAATCATTAATACTTATAAATGAAACCTTAAAATTATTTTGGTTAAAAATTTTGAAAACCTCTCTTATATTTATACCCCCACGTTTAAAAAACGTAAATGGGGGTATATTAATTTTGTCACTCCGTTTGTAACGCCCATAAGGAGGCGTGGTAGGTATAGAAAAGTATATATATTCTTGATCAGCATCAGCACCCGAGTTGATTTAGCCATGTCCGTCTGTCTGTCCGTCTGTCCGTCTGTCTGTGATCACGATTCCAGCCGTAATTTTAAAGCTATCATCACGAAATTCTATATTTAAGCTTTTATCTAAAAAATGAAGGTCAAGTTCGTAAATGAGCCAAATCGGATGAAAACCACGCCTACCTCCCATACAAAGCGACTTTATCAAAACGGTAAAATCTCTTCGAATTCAACAAAAATGAATATATGGACTTGAAATTTTGCATATGAGAAATACACTCTAAGTATGAAATTCAATCAAATCGGATGAAAACCACACCTACCTCCCATACAAAGTGACTTTATCAAAAAGGTAAAATTTCTCTAAAATCCACAAAAATTAATGTAGGGACTTGAAATTTTGCATATGAACTTTGATATATAACGTGTACTATGTGTATGGAATTCAACCAAATTGGGTGAAAACCACGCCCTCCTCCCATACAAAGCCATTTTATCAAAAAACAAAAGCGAATATTTTCTGTTAAAAATATAACGAAAACGTTTTTACAGATAAACATTTTATTGATTGCTTAAGACTTTGAATATACTTTGGTTCGGCCGTGGGGGTATTTTAACTTCGGCCCAGTCGAAGATCATTTCTTACTAGTTTTTATTCATATTTATGAACACAAAGGAAAAAGGAATTAAAATATATGTTTACTTTATTTTTTAAAAATCTAATTTTTGGTAAATTTACTCATATTTTTCTATGGTCAGCTACGACTCGTAATAGATACTGCTTTTGATCCTCGTTGCATAAAAAAACGAGGAAACGAGAAAAATAATACAAAGTACCATGAATTATTACCCAAAGTACCACCACTTATTTATTACAGAAGGGAAAGGAAGAATTGAAATGCGAGTAGTATCTACAGCACTTACATCAAATATTGTCACAATTTATAAAAATAGAAAAATAAAAAAAAAATAAAAATAAAATAAAAAAATAAATGTTTGTTTTTATAAATTATTGGCTTTATGTTAATATAAATAGATTTATTCGAATATAAATAGATATCGTTTGGATGTTTATTGGTATTAACTAGAGCTCTCGATTTTCGAGTTTTTCTAGCCATGAAAAAAGCCATGAAAAATGTGACTGAAGATTTGAGGTACAAAAAAATAATTTTAATAAGAATATTACAAAAAAATTACAACACACTGAAAAAACCCATTCAATGTCTAAAATATACCTATGGTTTTTCTGTACGACTTACGATTTCGATTTTACAGCTGTTTGAACACATGCACAAATTGTATTTTTCAAGACATTTTGGTATTTTTCACAGTGAACATTAAAAAAAAAAATTAAATCCAAAACAAAGTACGTAGATATAATACTTTTCAGGAGAACTGTCTACCAAGATAGTTTCAAAATTTTCAAAAATAGTGATGTCAGAAACGTGTGCGCTTTGACATCGAATCAACGATATAGAGCACTATTTATCTTGCAATGTTTTATAAAAAATAATTTATAAAATCTGAGTTGCCCGGACGGAATGTTAAACAGAATAAGGTACGGCCCATAGCAATAGGAAATGCCACTTTTTGTTTTTAATTTTATAACAAAAAATTGTCAGTGTATTTATTTAAAACTTCTTACATGCAGAAAACTTTGTTGTTGTGTCCCTGTTACAGACGCCATGTTTTATATTTTATTTGCTCTTTGGTTTTCCTTAATTGTTCAATAAGCGGCCTATAACTATAGGATATATGATAAGTAACCGGTTTAATTAAAATGTAAACATAAAAGTGAAAATAGAAAATACGTGTTCGTGTTATTTTGTGTTAAAATGCTGCGTGGTAAGTACCTAAGTCAAATGGAGCAAGGTCAAATTCTTGCTTTAAAGGATGAATGCCTCACAAAATTTCAATCAATTGCGTAAAGAATTAATCGGAGCTTCCATGGCGTCAAAAGTTTTTTAGCTGACAGACAAAAATACGGGAAAACAAAGCGCGGTGGCCGTAAAAAGAAGCTCACGAAGCGCGAGGAGCAACTTATCCCACGAAAAGCGAGCAACTCATCTTTGGCCTATACTCAATTAAGGTCATTTGTGGACACTAAGTTCTCAAAAAACACAATTAAACGATTGATTGGCAGCACCAAGCATCTCATCCATCAGAAATTAAAGCCTGCTCCTCGTTTAACTATAAACCATAAAGAACGTCGACTCCGCTTCTCCAGAAATAATCATGCTGATTGTGGAATCCGGCGGATCAGTTGCGGCGGGAAAATGATTAAATCTCGTTGATTTAGTTATTGTAGAAACCGGCGAGTAAGTTCAATGCGGATCGATAGTAAAGTTTGCGGATTTGGAGCGATTGTTGAAAATGCAACCGATCCGCACTTCATACAAATTTGTTCACTTTTCATCCGCAATAAATTTGGTGCGGATCAGTGAGAATTTAAAGAAAAATATTCAAAACAAAGAATGCGATATATGAGTTCAGTGTAATTTGAGGTCGTTAAACTCGAATTTAAAGTAAATAATAATTTAAGTAAAAAAATTTTTTTAATGGCGTCCGTGGCGTAGTTGGTTAAAGTGCGTGGCCGCTATGTCAAAGAACCTTGGAGACCCAGGTTCGAACCCCAGCCAGCGACAGAAAATTATTTGAATTAAAATAATTTTTCTGTACGGCCGCCACCTCTCTGCAGACAATGGCAAACCTCAGAGAGTAATCAAAATGCCATGTAAAGCTTCTTGAGAATAAGAACATTCTGTTCATCGCCGTTCGGAGTCGGCGTTAAGCATGTAGGTCCATTTCTCGGTCAATTGTGTACAAACTTAATAACACGCACAACACAATTGATCATAAGAAGCTAGGTCAAAGTCCTTTTGAAGGGCTGAAATGGCCAGTTATTTATTTTTTTATTTTTTAAAAAAATTTTTTAACATCCAACGTTTTTAAATCGAACTTAAAAGTATAAAATTATTTCTGCTACAGTACGGCTTTTAGTTCTCATAAAAACGTGGGGCGCATGCTATAGAGAATAGTAAGGAGTGTTATTAACAATTCTACTACGTTAGTCAACAAATGATTTCTTAACTCAGGTCCCTTGGGACTGTCAGGATAGAAACCCTTGCATGGATGGCAGATTCAAGTTTGCAGACATCTATTGCGTTCAGTCCAGTAAGTTCTACTTGGGTTTCAAAATTCTTCAATTTTAATGTTATCAAGTCTGAAGAGTTTTTTTGTTAAAAATTTTCCTATGCCTATCTATGCATATTTCTGATGAATTATGAGAAATTATTTATAAGCAAATAAAAATTTTAATATGTTACCAAGGTTTTCTTCACTCCTAAATATTCCCTATAGCATGCGCCCCACGTTTTTATGAGAACTAAAAGCCCTACTCCAGCAGAAATTATTTTATACTTTTTAGTTCGATTTAAAAACGTTGGATGTTAAAAATTTTTTTACTTAAATTATTATTTTCTGGTTTTTAGTCTTTTTTAATTTTTACAATAGATTTTAAGGGTTTCATGTTTTGATCAGTACAATTGAAATGATACTGAAAACAAATAATCAAGTGGACACCAAATTCTCTAAAATGTATCGATAATTTCCCAATATTAATTGTGGTTGTTTCTTTGACCATTGTAATTTTTTCTTTAATATTTTTTTTTTTAAATTTAGTATTTGTTTTTTCTCATAATTCTTTTGAATTCTATCAAAAACTTAAAAAATACGAAGTTTCAAAAATGTATGACTGAAGGTGACAAAATAATTTATTCAAGAAAATTAAATACGAAAAAAACCGGAAAAACGTCATTGACATTGTAAAGGATCGAACTCACAACCTCACGATCATAAAGCAAGGGCCGTGTGCTCTGAGCTACAGAACTCACACAAAAGGCAATAGCAAAATAGCAATAAATCAAACTACTATTTAAAAATAACTAAAAATTTTTCTTTTTAAACTACTTTCTTACATAAAAAAAAAATTCTCCACATTGTTGAGGCTCGAACTCACTACCTAGCGTATACTAAGGCGGTCGCTTTACGCTCTGAACTACAGAACTTACACAAAAATATTTTCTAAATAGCAATAAATCAAACTACTTTTTAAAAATAAATAAAAAAAATTTTATTTAAACTACTTTTTTACAATTTTTTTTTTTCATCTTCAGTGGTGAATTTGAAAAAATTTGAATTTTTTTTTCATAAAAAAAACAAAAATTTCATTTACATTGTTGTAAAATTTAAAAATTTAAAAAAATTTTAAAAAAATGTTTTCTGTGTTCAAGACAAATTTTAATTTGTTTATATTTCAATTTATTTTTAAAGTTATCAGATCAAATGCAAAAATTTTTCGCAGTGTACTAAGCCGTGGTAAGAAAATTAATGCCGCCCCAAAAAAGTCAGAAATACCATCGGCATCTGTACCAGAAGCCGCAGAGCTACAGCTGTAACGTCTTGGTTTAGAGCCAGATGATTTAGGACCCACGTAACACTTAAAAAACATCATCACCAACAAGAGCTACTGCGATGTGTCCTGACAGCTCCATTATGAAGGGACAATGTTGCATTCATGTTGTTTAAGCAATAGATTTCTTTTAAGTTTACTTTTAATTGTCTTTTTGTTTATTAAAATGACTTTTTATATTTTTTATTTGCACTTCACTCCCTATTTTATTTTGTTTTGGCAGCTGAACAGCTGTTGTAAGTTACGAGTAACAGATCGATTCTGTGCGTTACCGGTAACAGCAATATTGTTACCAAAACTCGTTACCGGTCTTATAAATCGGTATTCTGTGCACTCGGTAACGCTGTCAAATGTCGTAAACTCACCTTATAGAAATGAAGCTCGCTCTTTTGTGTGGTGAAATATGAACAATGGAAAGTGAGAAGTAAATACATAGAATTAATTGCGTTGTGTTGACTCTTTATATAATATTTGTTTTTCTTGGCAGGAAATATGCACGCACTACGCCGGCGCAGCTGCGGTGTTATCTATATTTAATTTATATATTAATTTTATGTAAATTAATAAATATTACACAGTGAATTGCTATAAATTTTTACCATTGAAAAGTGCTGAAGAAGCAGCAACAGTGAATTTAACATCGTTTTTTATTTAAATTTGCTCCGATTTCAATTTGAGGATTTTAGAATTAGATTAATTACTCAAAATGCGAGCTAGTTTTTGTAATGCGAGCTAAAAAATGTCTTCTGTTTTGCTTGTTACCACCTAAAGAGATGGTAACAATATTCACCGGTAACGCTTGGTCGCAGAATACCAACAGAGTGTTCAAGTTACTAAAAGGTGAATTTCTACGGTAACAAGATTAATGTTATCGCGACATAATTGATCTGTAAATAGTTTTAGGAATAACGAGTGCGGATCGGTATTGCAGTTAATTCGCACGGATTCAACGATGGGAAAGTACGGGGAATGCGGATCGAATCAACTCCCGCCGCAACTGATCCGCCGGATTCCACAATCAGCACGAATATGAACACTGACTGGTCTCAAGTAAGCTTTCTCTTTTTTACAAAAACAACATGTAGCCATCATATGTTGGCTAACAGGTAATTTTTTCTGACGAAAAGAAGTGGAACTTAGATGGTCCTGACGGTTTTCATCATTATTGGAGAGACCTTAGAAAGGACCCAAAATATTTTTCTAAAAGAAACTTCGGTGGTGGCTCCGTGATGGTTTGGGGTGCTTTTTGCATTGATGGTACTCTCGAACTGCAGCTGGTATCATCAAAAATGAAAAGTGTTGATTATGTAAATGTGCTCCAATGCAGTTTGGTTTCATTCTTGAAAGAACACCATCAAAAGGAGTGTATTTTTCAGCAGCACAATTCTTCTATCCATGTCAGCAAGCAAACTCTTAATTGGTTTCTTTACAAAAAAATTGCTTATCTTGGTTGGCCACCCTGCTCCCCCGACCTGAACCCTGGGGCATCTGGGGTATATGGAATAAATAAAGTGTTCTGAAAACAAAAACAATTAAGCAAAAATAAAGAGTAAACAAAACCTAAAATTTGGCCTCTGTAACAAGGACACAATAACACATTTTTCTGCTTGTAACACATTTTAAATAAATCCACTGAAAACTTTTTGTTTTAAGATTAAAAACAAAAAATGTGATTTCCTATTGTTATGGGCCGTACCTAAGCGATTGACAGTAAATATATCCAGAAACTATATGATATAAAAAATACAAGCGAGGCAATCTTTCGCTTTGACTCACGAGTTTAAGACCTTAAAGCAATAATCGTGAATTATAGGATGACAATTGCCCGTTAAAATTTAAGGAACGTAAAGCAAACCTTGAGAATCTTTTTTGAATTTTTTTCAGTTTGACAGTGGCGTTATCAAAATATAAACTCCAGATTGAAAGCTCGACCTAACAAACGCATTATATAGCATTTTTAAGATGTGGGGATCAGAAAACTCTATTTCTTTGAATGAATGCCACCAGAGTCACCGTTTAAATGACCTATAAATGGTAATTTAGGATCAGAAACAATACCAAGATCTCCATACGAATTAATCGATTCGAGTGGAATATTAACTAAAGGGTGTCCCAACAAGAACGCAATTTTTAAATGTGGCAACACTGGAAGTGTCATTGTTTGACATTTGAACAATTATTACTGTTTGCTAGTAGAAGGTACGAGGTTAGTAAAAATGGAGCGCTACACGAATGAACAACACATTCTCATTGTGAAATTGTTTTTCCAAAATGGTGAAAGTTTTGCGGCTACAGTTCGCAAATTGCGATCAATTTGGGGTCACAATAATGCTCCAAAAGAGTCAACTGTAAAGAGATTAATGGATAAATTTGCCGAAACTGGGTCTGTTAGTGATGTAAAGACAACAACGCTCCTTCGACCAGGTCTACCGAAAATGTCGCAGCTGTACGTGATGATGTCGCTCAAACTCCATCCACCTCAATTCGACACCGAGCTCAACAAATTGGTGTCTCCAAATCCACTATGCAGCGAATTTTGACGAAAGATTTGCATCTTCATGCATACAAAGTTCAATTGACTCAGGAACTGAAGCCAGCCATGGATAGCGAAGGGAGTTCGTTAATTGGGTATTGGAGAGACAACATGAAAATGCTGATTTTGCCGCTAAAATCATCTTCAGTGACGAGGCCCATTTCCATCTTGATGGCTTCGTCAATAGGCAGAATTGTCGCATTTGGGGTGAGGAAAATCCTCGAGTGATTCACGAGAAGCAAATGCATCCTCAACGTGTCACTGTGTGGTGTGGTTTTTGGGCTGGAGGAATCATTGGACCTTTTTTTTATGAAAATGAGGCAGGTCAAGCGCAAACAGTCAATGGTGTTCGGTATCGTGAAATGATAACCAGTTTTTTCTTGCCTAGAATTGAAGAAATGAATATGGAGGGCATGTGGTTCCAACAAGACGGCGCCACATGTCATATAGCCAGAGAAACAATTCAATTGCTGCATTGAATTGCGTTCTTGTTGGGACACCTTTTATATAATATGAATTGAAAAGGATACGTAAATTGAGTTTGGAGGATTGTTTCATATGTAAACACTTGGAAAAATTCAGAGGCAAACCATTTACTTCAGTCCACTGCCTACATGACATACATACATACATATTCATATCAGACTGCAAGTCGGAGATGTGTCCCAAACAAGATATTTTTTAAAAAACTTTTAGGTCATCTGCATAAAGTAGATAACGTGAGCTACTAAAGCATTTGAGGATGTCATTTATAGAGAGAATAAAAAACATTAGTCGAAGAATACTCCCTTAAGGAACACCCGAAGACCCAAGGAATTCGATAAGAATTTAAGTCGTTAATGCAAACAAAACACGTTCTCTCAGATAAGTAAGACTGCATTCAATTTGAAACGGCAGAGTGAAAGCCCATTTTCGACCTTCAAATAAAGGGTTCAAATTTTGTCTGGTATGAGGATTATTTTAAATGATTTAATGAACCACATAAATTGTACTTGTATGATTTTTTTTTTATGGAAAACTATTCAAGAATTCACAAAATTCAAAGTTAATTATGAGCGACATATGATGCATATCTGATTTCAAAATCGGACAAAGACATGCAGACAGCTAATATTTTATATTACAAGACACAAATATTAGATCTTACAATTTATATAAATTAATAAAAACATTATTAACCCATTAAATCCGGGAAAAGCACAATTTTAATATGATGTTTGAGACTTATTTTGTGCCATAAAAAATTGGAATAACAAATTCTAAATATACCTATTCTAATATTTTTGGTGCTGATCTTTCGATTGGTGCAGTCAAATTTGGTCGGCCACATTGAGTCTACCATCTTAAATTTTCAAAATCTAACCTCAAATTCGTGATCAACGATCTCAGAAACTCCTTGTTTATATATTTTTGGGACAATTACATCATTAGAGATGTGCATTTTATTAATAATATTCATAATTTATCAAATAACGTTAATTTTTTACACATTGATATATTGAAGAGGTTAACTTGATTCAAAGAAAAAAAAAAAATATTTCGAGTTATACTTTCGATATTTTGAGCACTTTTGGTGTTGGTTTGGCACCGATTCAGTAACTTTATTGATGCGAAAAAGATTCACAAAAAAAAAACGCAAACAATTTCGTTATTGTTTTAATTAAAATACGCCATTTTGATTTCTAAATTCATCATTATGCTAATCTGACTGCACTAATCGAAAGAGCGACCCCAAAAATACTAGAATAGGTATGTTTGGAAATTTGATTCCAATTTTTTAGTGGCAGAAAATAAGTCTCAAACATCATGTTGAAATTGTGCTCTTCTCGGACTCAAGGTTAGTTAATTTGATACTCATCAAGACTGGCAAGACTTCCTATAACATACCGTAGCGGTCAGATAAATGTTACAGTTCAATTTTTTCATGTTTTTTTAATTTTCCAAGGAGTTGCCAAACTTTTTTGAGTTGGTTTAGATGCAAGACTTTTATTTATGTCGTAAGGCTGAGAGGAAGAGATATTTTGAATAACAAAAACCTCTTGTTTACTTTAAAATCGAAATAATTGAAAAAATGTTATTTTCATAAAATGGTTGCTTTATTAAAAATAGAAAAAGAATAATGAATAACAATATCTGAACATAAAACTTCATATGAAATTAATACGAATATGAGTTTTTGTAGGTATTAAGTAAATTTTAATATTTAGTAAATCCTCCCTTGGCTTTGATAACTGCTTCAATTCTTTTAGGCATTGATTTTATCAGATTGTGACAGTATTCAATGGAAATGTCATTTTTCCAAGATTTTATAATGGCAGATTTGAATTCTTCTTTGCTTTTAGCATTTTTTTTAGACACATACTTCTTTAAAATGGCCCAACAGTTCACAATTGGGTTCAAATCGGGACTATTTCCGATTTAATTATTTATTTAGACTTTGTGCTGCGATTGTTTTCTTTTCAAATGAAATTTATTGAAGAAACTGAGAAGCATATTATAGATCAAACCGAAAGCAAGACTTAGTTTTGTGGAAAATATTTTCAAAAAGAATGAAAAAAAAAATAATTTTTCCAACATTTTGCTACATAAGCACCACAAAAATTTTTCTTAATAAAAAAAATAAAAAATTTTAATTGTTGCACAGGTCTCTACCAATAATTTGGCTTTTACAGATTGAAAAAAATATCAATTAGTCGACGAGTTATAGCCAAAAAACCATGAAACAATATGCAAAATGGCATTTGACTGCAAAGTTTGAAGGTCGATTAAAAAAAAAATTCGAACTAACATAAACAAACGCCGCGATACGGGTCTTCTAATTTAGCCTCAATTTTGACCCCTCACTCTCAGAATCGATCTAACTTTTGCTAACCTGAATTTGTTCCACAGTGTTATTGAATGTTTCCTACTATTGATTCCTTAAGACAATCAGCACCAGTTTATTATCAATCATTCCATACAATAAATACCAATAACGGCCCTATTTGCTTACTATTCTTTAGAAACATTCTTAAAAATGAGACCCGAACACAAGTAATAAAAACAAAATCCCGCATAACACCGTGTTAAACAGCTCTCACACATCACTCAGCACATACTTCGATATAAACATAATAAACTTTTATGAAATTAAAAGCTTCAAACTCATAAAAGTTCTTAGCATTGGTGTGAATCAGCCACACCTCAAGTGCAAACAATTAAAATAAAGCATACGCCATGAAGTACCTAAGCAGCATAAAAAACCACCATTGCGGGGAAAATTATTTGAAAAAGAAATTAAAATATATTTATATGGAGAGAGAAAAAACAAAAACAAAGAAACTTGAAAAAATTCACACTCACTCGTAAGCAAAGAAAAGCGCACTCGTTCCGGTTATTAGGACACACGTTAAGTAGAAGACACCCGTGTGTGGGGCCGACATCAACAGTCCATCACAGTAGAATTTATTGCGACCGGCATAAAGTTCCCATTTGCGTGTGACGCGTGTGTTCGGTGCCATGGTGCCACAGCAGCAGCAACACAGCAAATTCATTTAGCGCACCAAAAACCACCAATGTTGTTGCTGTTTGGAGAAGTATTTTGCTGTTTATAATGGTTGCGGGGTGGAATTTCTCCTCTCTCGCTCACACTCTTTTGCTTTAGTAGTTTATTTGTAGTGGCCACGATTTAAAGAAGTGGAATAAAAAGCTTCCTGCGCTATATTTTTGCTGTTGATGATAAGTTGCTGCTGCACCCAGTTGTAGTTGTTGTTGTTCTTCTTGTTAGGGTGGGTTGTGTGGGTGTGTATGGTGCTGTTGGTGTTTGTTTGGAGGCCAACTGTTGCTTGCTCATAGAAAACAGTTGCAATGCTAGCTGCTGCTGATGTTGCTATAGTTGTTGTTGTTGCTTTGAATTGCGTTAGTTGGTTTTTGTTTGGATTTAATTGTTTTCGTGGTTGTTGTTGTTTTTATTAAAGCTGAAATGTGGTTACAGAATTCGTTGTTGTTGCTGGTGTTTTTTGACGATTTTTGTGATTTGCTGGCATTAGTTGTTGAGGTTGACGTTTAAGTGTCGCTGTTATTGCTTTTTTGTTGTTTTAATTGTTGTTGTTGTTGCTGTTGTTCTCGTGATTCCCTTAAAATTTGGCTAATAACAGGGCTAAAATAGTTTCAGTCGTTTTTTGTTGTAATTCATTTGAATTTTTTGTTGCTTAATTGTAGCTTGTTGTTTAAAGTGTTATCTTAATTATTATTGTTATTATTCGTGTTGCTGTTGTTGTCGTTGTTCTCTTTATTACAACCGATGTCGTGGATGCTGCTGTTGTTGCTCTTTTTGAAGTTTATGGCTTAGAACTTTTTAGGTATTTGTTTAGATGGCGCATCTACTTCAAAACGTTATTTAAAACTTTTGTTCAATTGTGTGCGCAGTTTAAGCAAATCCTTAAAAACTACAGGATAAGAAATTTCCATAAAATGCACTCTGGTTAATTTTGTTATGATTTCTGCTGCAAAATGTGCAAAATGTCCAAAATTTCGTTATGACAGACGGGATTTTCTGTAATTAAAATAAAATAAGATGTATATGAAATAATGTTACTAATACGTCGTGGTGTACAAATAATGTTACTCATACGTTGCACAGTGAGTTGGAGTGAAGTAAATATAAAATAAATTTAAAAATAGTAATTATATTATGTACAGTTATAGTTTCTTTCAAATCAAAAGGAGTTAATTGTTTAAATAAAAAGTTATTTTCAAATGAAAAAATGTTAAAAGCTGTTCGATTGACAATAAAAAAACTACCACTGCACAATAAAATTATTCAAAATAAAAACCGCAAGGTTTGCGGTACATGAAATTTTTATTATAAAGAATTTTAATAGTCCAAATTATAGAAGTTGTATAAACCTTTCTTCAAAATAAGGGTTTTTTAACCAAAACAGAAAAACTTCGGAACCATATAAAGCAACTATCACTTTATTTCAACAAAAAATAAAATAGTTGGAGTTGAGCTCAGCTTAAGAAGACCTATTGTATTTCTGCTTGCTTCATAGAGGATGGTTCTCATTGAAATTTTATTATTTCAAAAACATTTTATTCAAAATTTTGATATACTAGAAAAAACTGAGAACATCTCTCTAAACATCGTCGATTTATGAAAAATATATAATATACATATAATTAATATATAAAAATGAATCGTGGTTTGTTGGGATGCTTAAAACTTCAAAATGACTGGACCAAATTGGATACATCCTTGTGTGAGTTTGTTCGTAGTTGTTACGCGAAGGTTTTGGAAAAATTCACGGAACATTGGACAAGGGGGCGTGGCACCTCCCATACAACAACCAAATTTTCGGTATAACTTTCAAGCTATAAGTCACCCATCAATGAAACTTGGTAAGAGCGTACTGTTTAGTCGCGTCCTTCGACTAGCAATTGAGCAAGCATTGGACAAGAGGATGGGCACCGCCCATATAATTAAAAAATATGATATCGAATAGCTTTGGAAATAAATGTCGCATAACAATAAAACTCAGAATGGAATTACTATTGGGTGATGTCCTTCTATGTACTACAAAACTGAGACGGACTTTGGAAAAGAGGGTGTTGCCCATACAAGCCAAATTTTGAATATCGAATATATTTGGATTTAAATTAAGCATAACAATGTAATTTAGTATGGAGTTGTCACTTGATGATTTCCTTCTACTAGAAAACTGTGACGGGCATTGGAAATGGGGTGTGACTCCGCCCATACAAACCAAATTTTTGGTATTGAATAGCTTTGAAAGTAAAGGTTACAAAACATTTAAACTCAAAAAATAGTTACAACTTGGTTATGTCTTTCTACTAGAAAACTAGGACGGACATTGGACAAGACATTGTGGCTCCGCTCATACAAGCACAGTTTTTGATATCGAATAGCTTGGGAAGTAACTGGAAGAAACTCAGTATAAAGCTACTAATTGGGCAGGTATTTCTATTGGAAACTGGCACGGGCATTGCAAAAGAGGCGTGGCTTCGGCCATGCAAGCCAAATTTTCGATTCAGAATAGCTATAGAACAGAACATGGAAAGTCAGAATGGAGTTACCACATAATGATGTCCTTCTACAAGAAAACTGGGACGGGCATTGGAAAAGGGGGTGTAGCTCCTATCGTACAAGCCAAATTTTTGATATTGAATATCTTTGAATGTAAAAGTCACATAATATTGAAAATCATAATGAATATACATCTTATTGGTGTTCTTCTACTAGACAACTGGGACGGGCATTGTACAAAAGGGTCTGGATCCACCCAAACAAGCCAAATTTTTTAAAATATTAAATAGCTTTGGAACAAAACGTCACATAATAATAAAACTCTGTTCGGAGTTACTAATAGCTTAGGTCTTTCCACTCGAAAACTGGCGCGTGCATTGGAGAACAGGTTGTGGCCCGATTTTCGATACAGAATAGCTATGGAAGTAAAAGTCACAGAACATTAAAACTCATACAGGAATTGCCACCTTAGAGTGATGTCCTACTACTGGGAAACTGCAATGGGCAGTGGACCATGAGCGTGGTTTCAGACTAAGGGACACATAACAGTTTTGAATTTACTTATTATTTTTCAATATACTTGCCGGGTGTAGCAGCACGCACCGGGTATCGCTAGTCGCCTTATAAATCTTTTGTGCTATTTTTGCTATTATACTGTGCTATTATAATTAAGCAAAAATGTTTTTTAAAACCCTCATACCATATCCATCATATCCCAGTTATCACATCATACCCATCAGAGCATAGCCTTCACTTTACCCATCATATTGTATATATTCGATCAAACCCTCATACCATACCCATGATTGCTTTACCATCATATTGTAACAATCAGACTATAACCATCACTATATGCAACATACCAGATTCATAGTAGCATACTCTTCATACAATATCCAGGATGCTAAGCCTATCATTCCATAACCATCAAACTATAACCATCAAATCGTTTCAATCATATTAAACCATCATACCATACCCATCAGTAGCCATACCTATCATGTCATACCCATTTTACCATACCCATCATACCATACCAATTGTACCATAACCATCATACCATACCCCATTATTAGATTCCCATTATAACATACTTTTCATGCTATACCTATTATACCAAGCTTATCACATAATTATCACACCAAACCCAACATTTTACTCCTACCATACCACAGCAATGAAACCATAACCATCATTCTTTATACATCATGTCATATTATACTGTACTCTTTATAATAAATCCATCATATCGTATACATCATACCAACCCATATACACACCCATCAACTTTACTAATTTTATCATGCCCATCATACCATACTCGTTATATAATATCCACTACACGAACTCAATCCTTCCATTCACAAAATAATACTCCATTCTCATCATTCTGTACTCAACATGCCATCACTATCCCACCGTATCAATGTTTTTTTTTAGTGGGCGTGTTAAATTTTATAATGGTTAGTTACTTAGTTTGTTAGTCACCAGTGGACTTATGTGCACCTTGACCCATAGGATCTATTGTGCATGCCCTTCATACGTAAGCTTTCTCCACTTCGACTGTTAATGACTTTGAGTACTACATCTGGGCTTGGTATATATTTTTAATGTAGGCACTAATACTTCTTTTCTCCGAACCCTCTCCAAATTTAAGAAGCATGAGTTTGCAAAATGTTGGGCATTTTTACAGATGTGATCTAGAGTTTTTCATACTCCTCGCAGAGTATGCCATGGTACATTTGATTCAGATAGTAGTATCTTCTTGATATAGTTTTGAGGTCACAGTGACCTGTAATAGGTTACTACTATTAGAAGTTTTGGATCAAATTTGGTTAACTTGTGTAACGTTTTCATTGAATTAACTCTGCTGAGAGTTAGAATTGATTGACTTACCTTTGCCTTTTGCAATTATTTCGGTTGCACAGAAATTTTATATATTCCCAGATTCCAACATTTTCTGCCATGTTAACTTAACTAACTCTTAACTAAATGATTCGGGGCAAATAAGAGGTGGGTATGTTCGTTTTGACAAGACAATTGTTTTTTAAATATTGCCTTTAAATCATTCATGTCCTGGTAAACACCACAACTTTTTTTTATTGTTTTGTCTTAGTGAATTCAGATAGTCAAAAATTAGTTTTAAAGCAAGCTCATAAGCTTCATGAGCCGCTGGACTGTCTGACTACCAGACCACATAACTATCCTATACAGACATTCCCGGACACATGCTTATCTCAATGATATATATTTTTGGTTGGAATTGATTAAAGTCCATGTTATATAGACCTATATATTCCCGGTTGGAAAATTATTAAACACCTTTAGAAGGGCTATTTTGATATTGGGACGGTATAACCCTGTTCTTGTTTCTACGTTTCTAAGCATATACCCTTCAGTATATTATAACTTTGAGCCACGTTTAGCTATTAAACTGTTGTTTTTAAAAATTTGCTTGTTTGGACAAATTTAACTCCCTTTTAGCACCTCGAAAAGTTTACTTTTGGCAGCATCCTTTGTTATACTTTTAGAAAATGGTCATCTTGGAAATTTTAGGAGTTCTTATTTAAATCCTAGAATAGTCGTATCTATTACCACTTATTCCTTTCATGATAGGTGCACTGAGACATGGTTTTTTCCGATTGCTAATGTTGCAGGAGGTAGTTCAAGAAGTGCATTCAGAGCTTTAGTTCGCATTTTTTCATGTATTCCCATACATGCTCTTCTTTGTAGCTTGTTGAAGATATTGGTTGGCGTTCGTTGATGGAGCTTTGGCGAACTTTGGTGGCCTCGGTAGTCACGTGGTTGCGCGCTTGATTGTTTCTCGGTTTCAAATCTCGGATAAGTCATGAATCTTTAAATTAAATTTAATGCGACCTTTTCATTCAGTAATTTTCTCTACACTAGTTGATTTTTTTTATTTATTTTAAGTTGAGATCTAGCAAACCTTAGTGACTGAGTGTATCACAGTTAAAGTCAGGAAAGACTACTGATGAGTTGGTGTAGCGGACCAACTAGACGAAACATTCTGTCTAGTCTGCTGTATGATTTGCTCTATACAAAGCCGTTATTGTTGTTAGTTGTTTTCTTCATTAACAAACTTGGCCGTTAGCTCAACAATAATTCTTTAATTTTAACTAACTTAATTTTTTTACTCATTTCGAATCATTTGAAATTGAAAATTCATCAATATTTAAGACTTAAAAGTTGTAGTTGGTGGTAGAGAACTTTGTGTTTAAGATTGTTTGAAAATATGAATGGTCTGAAGCAAAGGCAGAACACTTTCCTCAAATTCAAAGTCACCTCAAAGCTCAGTTTTCACTTGATTGCCCGTTTTTGTCCACAAATCTATCAACCTAAATCGAACCAAGGAAAATTTAACTGAATAGGTTTATAACCTAAAATTCCTGGTTTTAATTTAAAAAAGTGAGTGTTTCAAAGAAGTTGTTAGAAGTTACTCACTCCTAAGTAATTGACCACTTTTAAAAAGTTGATAACACTCCTGTCTAGGATAAGCCTTGTCAGGTTTCAATTGATATATTTATAGAAAAACATTCCAAGATTGTTTTTTCGAGATTAATATTTCACTTGACATCATGTTTTGACTTTGCGAAGGTCATTCTACACTTGTGTATATCCATGATGGCAAAACCCTGGTTGTTGAATCTTCAATCAAACAATCAAAGTTGACAAAAGATTATTTATGAAAGTATTAAAACTAAATTTGTAAATTTGTAAATGAATCCCTAAAATTTTCCGTTCAAATCAAAATTATTGAAATTATTATTCTTTACTTTCAAATTCTATATAAATACTACATTTCTGGCAAGAAAAAAATAATAGCGTGTTAAATTTAATTTAAATCCAACAATTATTTTTCCCACGCGATCATTTTAAATAGATTCACTGTGCGTCGTAAAAATAATGTCACTCATACGTCATGGTGTACATATGTATAAAATCGTTTGTAAGGCCTTATAGCGATAATTTTCATACAATTTCTGTATTTTTTTCTGAATAAAATTACGTCAAATTTCCAATAAAACCTACATGCTCTAGGTGAACTCTCTAAGCATTCCAAAAAGCAGCTTTTATGTTGACAGTTGAGTTAATTTAATACAGCTCAATTGTATTAACTTGAACGAAACATGTTCCAAGAACATGTTGTCACCGATTGTTTGTCTATATTTCTACGTATACATTTCAGACACTTCCTTCCTCGCTACATTCCGCATCATATCAATGACAATAAATGATTTCACACTTAAGTGTTGTTATGCGACGCCACTCAGAATCACAATCACAAAACAATTGCCGGCAACAACGATTAAATGACAGTTGCTTGCCTCTCTCTGGGTGGGTGCGTGCGAGTTTGTGTGTGTGTATGTCTTGTTTTATTTTTCTTCTTAGCTTTTATCAATTGGCAATTCAAACTTTCTTTTATGAACTGGCATCTGTTTATTGTATATGTTGGCCATAAGTTTACACAAGTGGTTAAACTTAATAGCCACAATTAGCCAAATAGACAACGTTTTGCTTGCTATCACCGTACAGCGTACAGTCATTAAGAACAGATACAGACTTTCGAGGATGGAGCAGGGCACACAAACACAGATACATATATATATATATATATGTATATATATGTATAATACAACGATAACAAGCCCTAATGTATCTAACGAAGCACACAGCTAAGCATGGTAGCATACACGCTCGTATTTATGAAGACGTTTAGGACAAAATACGGATGAAAAAGCTTTAATTGTGGTAAGCAAGTTTGACAATCATAAACTTCAAACTTCAACCACAAACTTAATTTGGAGGATTTAATATACATACTTTGAAATTAAATATTTATTTCTTCATTTTTGTTTTTTTTTTTTTAAGAGTTGAAGTGAAATTCTTAATTTAGGTTGAGAAATTTAATAAGAACAACGTAAAAGGAAGGTGATAAAATATTTTTGATCATGAATTATTCAAAAAAAAAAAGAACTTAAATATAAAATTTTGGGAATAACACATTTTAAAGCAGAGAAAAAAGGAGTAGAGAAGGAGTTTATTGTAATTTTTAAAACAAATAGCAAAAATTTTAAAAAATATTTTTTAAAAGTTTTTAAACAACTTTTCTGTATTAGAACCTAGTTTAAAACGACTCGATCCAGTGAACCCAAAGCAAAAAATTCATTTTTTCGAAGTTCGGAATTCGAAAAACAAAACATTTCGGAATTCACAAATGAGTCATTTTGAAAACATTTGTCGTACATATCTCGTAAACTATCGAAAATTTGTCGTAAACTATCGAACGACTACATATAAGGTCTGTCCCAGAAAAAAATCCTTTATGTTTTTATAGTACAAAAACCCAAGGATTTTTCCTAAAAAAAAAGGAAAATAATCTTTCTGTTTATTACTAAAGGAACATTGTTATTTAAGCCTACATTGCACTCAAGAAAATACACTTAAAAAATTAGTTAACTTTTTGATTACGATCCTCCATTAGGTTTTTATCGTCTTTCGTTGATTAGTAGTGCCATTTATGTCGCAATATTTTGAGGTTTTTTGCAGTTGGGTTGGTTTTCTTAAGAATTATTTTAATTAAAGTCCAATATCTTTCGATTGGCCGAAGTTCGGAGTAATTCCTGTTTCTTTGGAAATTTGGTATGCTTTTGAATTGTAAATTTAGAGGATACTCCACTCTTTTTAATCGCAATATAATATTCATGTCCAGGTCACTGGTAACTGCTTTGCAATACGTTTGATCCTACATGATCACTAGACCATCACAAAAAAAAAAATTTCGCCGCACACCAGCTAATCTGAAGCATTTTTGAAAGAAAGTTTCGTAAAAAAAGAGTTGGCTGGACACACCCGGAGGTTTTGACGTGACGGTATTTCTTGTTGTTGTTGTTGTTGTTGTTGTTGTTGTTGTTGTTGTTGTTGTTGTTGTTGTTGTTGTTGTTGTTGTTGTTGTTGTTGTTGTTGTTGTTGTTGTTGTTGTTGTTGTTGTTGTTGTTGAAGTTGTTGTTGTTGTTGATGTTAATGTTAATGTTAATGTTAATGGTAATGTTATTGTTAATGTTAATGTTAATGTTAATGTTAATGTTAATGTTAATGTTAATGTTAATGTTAATGTTAATGTTAATGTTAATGTTAATGTTACTGCTTCTGTTAATGTTAATGTTATTGTTATTGTTATTGTTAATGTTAATGTTAACTTTAATGTTAATGTTAATGTTAATGTTAATGTTAATTTTAATGTTAGTGTTAATGTTAATGGTAATGGTAATGTTATTGTTAATGTTAATGATAATGTTAATGATAATGTTAATGTTAATGTTATTGCAAATATTAATATTAATGTTAATGTTAATGTTATTGTTAATGTTAATGTTAATGTTAATGTTAATGTTAATGTTAATATTAATGTTAATGTTAATTTAAATGTTAATGTTAATGTTTATTTTAATGTTAATGTTAATGTTAATGTTAATTTTAATGTTAATGTTAATGTTAATGTTAATGTTAATGTTAATGTTAATGTTAATGTTAATTTAAATGTTAATGTTAATGTTTATTTTAATGTTAATGTTAATGTTAATGTTAATGTTAATTTTAATGTTAATGTTAATGTTAATGTTAATGTTAATGTTAATATTAATGTTAATGTTAATTTTAATGTTAATGTTAATGTTAATGTTAATGTTAATGTTAATGTTAATGTTATTGCAAATATTAATATTAATGTTAATGTTATTGTTAATGTTAATGTAAACGTAAATGCAAATGTAAATGTTAATGTTAATGGTAATGGTAATGTTATTGTTAATGTTAATGTTAATGTTATTGTTATTGTTAATATTAATGTTAATGTTAATGTTAATGTTATTGTTAATGTTAATGTTAATATTAATGTTAATGTTAATGTTAATGTTAATGTTAATGTTAATGTTAATGTTAATTTTAATGTTAATGTTAATGTTAATGTTAATGTTAATGTTAATGTTAATGTTAATGTTAATGTTAATGTTATTGTTAATGTTAATATTAATGTTAATGTTAATGTTAATTTTAATGTTAATGTTAATGTTAATGTTAATGTTAATTTTAATGTTAATGTTAATGTTTATTTTAATGTTAATGTTAATGTTAATGTTAATGTTAATTTTAATGTTAATGTTAATGTTAATGTTAATGTTAATGTTAATGTTAAAGTTAATGTTAATGTTAATGTTAATGTTAATGTTAATGTTAATGTTAATGTTATTGTTAATGTTAATGTTAATGTTAATGTTAATGTAAATGTTAATGTTAATGTTAATGTTAATGTTAATTTTAATGTTAATTTTAATGTTAATTTTAATGTTAATGTTAATGTTAATGTTAATGTTAATTTTAATGTTAATGTTAATGTTAATGTTAATGTTAATGTTAATATTAATGTTAATGTTAATTTTAATGTTAATGTTAATGTTAATGTTAATGTTAATGTTAATGTTAATGTTATTGCAAATATTAATATTAATGTTAATGTTATTGTTAATGTTAATGTAAACGTAAATGCAAATGTAAATGTTAATGTTAATGGTAATGGTAATGTTATTGTTAATGTTAATGTTAATGTTATTGTTATTGTTAATATTAATGTTAATGTTAATGTTAATGTTATTGTTAATGTTAATGTTAATATTAATGTTAATGTTAATGTTAATGTTAATGTTAATGTTAATGTTAATGTTAATGTTAATTTTAATGTTAATGTTAATGTTAATGTTAATGTTAATGTTAATGTTAATGTTAATGTTAATGTTATTGTTAATGTTAATATTAATGTTAATGTTAATGTTAATTTTAATGTTAATGTTAATGTTAATGTTAATGTTAATTTTAATGTTAATGTTAATGTTTATTTTAATGTTAATGTTAATGTTAATGTTAATGTTAATTTTAATGTTAATGTTAATGTTAATGTTAATGTTAATGTTAATGTTAAAGTTAATGTTAATGTTAATGTTAATGTTAATGTTAATGTTAATGTTATTGTTAATGTTAATGTTAATGTTAATGTTAATGTAAATGTTAATGTTAATGTTAATGTTAATGTTAATTTTAATGTTAATTTTAATGTTAATTTTAATGTTAATTTTAATGTTAATGTTAATGTTAATGTTAATGTTAATGTTAATGTTAATGTTGATGTTAATGTCAATGTTAATGTTAATGTTAATGTTAATGTTAATGTTAATGTTAATGTTAATGTTAATGTTAATGTTAATGTTAATGTTAATGTTAATGTTATTACATACTTATTTTTTTATTTTTATATTAATATTGTTTCAAAACGTAGGAAACATTTTTAAATTTTTTGTCATATCGTATTATTTTTATAAAATATTCACCGAAAACCATCGTATCCAAATCATATTTGCAAGAAAATTTTAAAAACAAAAATTTTTTTTGACCAAAATGTTTTTTTTTAACCGAATGTAGGGGTCGCTCATTTAAATTTTTTTTTCTAGCTTTGGAATTTACCGTCCGATCTTTAAGAGTGACATGTCGATAAATTTATTCTTTAAGAGAATTCCTTTTCTTCTTTTGAGGTCATTGACCTCAAATGACCCTTAGTAGTACTTACCTACAGGATCTCAGTTTTTACCATCTAAGTACCATTTTAATTTTGAATGAAGAAAAGCTTGTAAAAAACAAAATATGAAAAGCTTGTAAAAAATCATAAAACTTATACTAAAAAAATTTTCCGATTTTTCCCATAGAATATTTAAAAAAAAAAAAATATTTTGAAGTTTTTCTTGCAAAACGTAGGGTCATTTTTCATTTTTTGTCATATCTTTGGTTTTTTTTTTTATACAGAATACACCGTACACCATCTTATCCGAAGCATGTTTGCGGAGCTTTTCAGAAAATTTTTTTATTTTTTGACCGAACGTAGGGGTCGCGCAAGGACCCCGTTCTAGTACTAACATACAGATATAAAGTTCTACAAAATGATTTACAAAAATAAGAGTCAACTCAAATAAACGGATTCTTGAGCCGACGACATGAAGAAAAACTTGAAAGCGTGACCCCTACGTTCGTCAAGAAAAAAACATTTCTATCGAAATTGTCTTTTAAAAATGTTTTTCTTGCAAAATTGTAGCATAATTTTTAATTTTTTGGTCATATCTTTGGTTTTTTTTATACTGAATGCACCGTACACCATCTTATCCGAAACATGCTTGAGAAGCTTTTCAGAATTTATTTTTTATTTTTTGACCGAACGTAGGGGTCGCATTTACATTTTTCTTCATATCTTCGGCATTTACAGTCCGATTTTAAAGACGTGCGGCATACTTTTTTTTTTTTTTTTTTTTTTGTCTGAAAAGTCTCTAAAAGGTCTATACATTAAATTTTTCTAATGCTAGATAAGGTTAGGTTAGGTTAGGTTGGGTTGACACGGCTGCCTATTATAAGACACACTTAGGCCAATTAGGAGCGTTGTGGTACCAGGGGTTAGTTATTTTTCACTCTATCTAAGCCAGTTGGAGCTATTTATAAAGCTGAGAATTCGGTAGACTGAAGATTTTGAGAGCTGGGACATGAATCACTAAACTGGGGCTGAGAGCGATGGGCATGTGCAGAGAAGATGTGTTGTAGATTCTACCTGCTCCTCGTCTCTGCAACTTCTGCTGAAGTCGTTATGGAGGATTTAAGTCTTCGGGCATGGTTTCCAATTAGGCAGTAATCTGTTAGAACGTGTATGACAATATTTATTTGGTTCCTTGTAAGGGAAATTAGTTCCTTGTAAGGGAAATTAGTTCCTTTGAGCGTTTTAAGTTCAGGATTGGCCAAACTTGACGCGCCGTATGGCATGTGCTACCCGTAGACCAACTAATGTTGGTACTTTAAAGGGATAGTTCATACTCCAATTTGTTCCTTATCGACGTCGATAAGGGTTCGGTAGTACCATTACGAGCGAGTTCGTCTGCTTTGTTTCCTAGGAAGTCTCTATGTCCGGCGATCCAACATAGAAATATATTGAGCTGCTCTGTCATCTCATTTAGAAATCTGCGGCAGCTTAGGACTGTTCTAGATGTTGTTGCAACAGATTCCAAGGCTTTCAAAGCGGCTTAACTGTCAGATAGAATACAAATATCTCTAGTTGATATATCATTCATCTGAAGTCAAGTAACGGCTTTGTGTATCGCAGTAAATTTCGCTTCGAAGACACTGCAGTGGTCGGGAAGCTTTAAGACAAGGTTGATGTTTAGTGATTCAGAGTAGACTCCTCCCCCTACTTTTCCATCTAATTTTGATTCATCAGTGTAGATTTCAGTGGCATTGTTTGGTGGAGGACTTTCAAGTTCCCATTCATTTCTGGATGAAATTGATAAATCAAACTTTTTGTCGAAAAGAAGTTTTTGCGTAATGTATTCTACGGTCTGAGGTATTGGAGGAAGAACTTCCCTAATGTTAGAGTGTCCTATTGTACCTCTCTTCTATTGGGAAGTGGCTTCTAGACGGATTGCTGTGTTTGCAGCCATCTGTTTTGTTAGGATATCTAGTGGTGTCAGATGGAGCATAATGTCGAGTGCATTCGTTGCATTTAATTCAACATATATTGAGGTTTGTTTGTTTGTTAAGTGCGGGCCACCAAACTATAGCACCGAATAACAATGTTGGCCTTAGAGCCAGTGAGTAACCAGTAACCCAGCTATATAGAGCCAGTGAGTAACCTTATATTGTAATCCCCATTTGCTACCCACTGCTTTCTTGCATGAATATAGGGCTATATTGGCTGTTTTGGCTCTCTTGAGCAGATTGGGTTTCCAATTTAGTTTCCTATCTAAGATGACACCCAGGTGTTTTGCTTGTTCCGAGAAATTCAGTCTTGTATTTCCCAGTTTTTGAGGACTGATTGTGGGTAAGTTGTGTTGTCTAAGGCAAAGACCACTAACTCAGTTTTATTAGGATTAACGATGAGTCCACAGCTGGTATCCCAGTTTACGAGAGTGTTTAGAAAATTTTGCATAATATCTCGGAGAGTGGATACATATTTTCCTGAGATGACAATAACAACATCATCATGCTAAGTAGTGAAAATTCAAAAACTTGATGACCAACTGTAATCAAGTACCTACTTATTGGTTCAATATGCAGCCTATAAGGAACAAACAAGTTTTTTCCAAACATAATTTTTGCATGCGAAGCTTATCGACTAACAATATCTGTGGGCATAAAAAACAGTTACCAAACATAAAAGACCTACCCAAAGCTATGAAATTGTGCAGGATAAGCAAATGATGCATGGCCCCTGCAGCTAGCAGCGTTGAGCTTTATGGATGACTCAAAAGCAGCTTACGACTCACTAACGGCTGCCGGAAGGACAACAAAGGATCAATAAATGAATGGATGAATGAATGGATACATAGAGAAGCTGTTTAACATTTTAAGCACATGTTGAACAATATGCGATGGAATTGATGGGGGGAGGGTCTGATTGAGGCCTGGTGGCATCATTAGGGAAATATAAGATAGAGGCTTATTAGGATAAACGTACTCAAACTGACGCAGCAATAAATTTGCTGAGAAAACTCACATGAAGCAGCAGTGGCGACAGCGACAGCAACAGCAGCAGCAGCAGCAGCTGATGTTAAGAAGCAGGAAACAGAAACTTAGATTTAAGATTGATGAAGCACAATCTTGATGCTTGAGTAAAAGCAGCTACTGAACTTAAATTTTAATTGAGAACGTGAGTAATTGACAGCACCTGATGTTTCTATTAATAAAGTTCGATAGAGAGGAAGTGAGAAAAGCAAGAGAGAGAGAGGGGGAACGAAAGATAATGTAGTATTTTTGGCATATTTAACGCATGTTTTTGCCAATTCAATAGCAACCACCCGCTGACTGTACCGCAAAATTATTAAAATTTACAACTCAATTTCGAATTTAAGCACACGGGAATAATTTATCAAACCAAAACCAAAACCAAAACAAACGAAATAAAAAAAAATCAAGAATAAAAAGCAAACCAACTCAGAGCCAAGCCAAACTAAACCAAACACAAGGAACACGAAAATGAATCCAATTTCGATTTCGTGCAGTGGCAACTGTAACATTCTCTGGCTTTCAGCTTTCTACAATTTTTTATTTAGTCAAATAAATTATACGTTGGCAACTCGCACTGCATCGCACTAACACGCAGACAATGATGTGACACCTACACTTGTGCGCCAAAATGTGACCGACATTACCAAAACCATCTCTCTCATATAAACACACATCCACACATAGCCCCGTGCTGGCAATCCTTTTGCCACGCTGCTACTGCCGAACTTTTGACACATTCTGACTTTCGTTTTACAAAGTTCAAAACTAAAGCAAAAAAAATTGCTGTTTAAATAATAGAAAAGCAATTCGTGGATTTGTAACATCGATTGTGGGTGCCAAGAAGTGTCATTGTTGGATAAAGTGAAATTTTGAGCTATAAAGTAGTAGATAGTGGAAGTAAGAGTTAGATAAGATGTTGAGCACTACGAGCAAAATTGACAAGGAACATCGGCAGCTTGAGCATAGTTTATGCATGCGAAATGAGAGTGTAGGAAAATATGTAGACCTATGTTCAAAATGTTAATATAAACATTGTATAAACTTGTCAGATTTTATTCTAAGAATAGTTAATTTTCGAATAAGTCAACCTTACTAACTTAAAAAAAAATTACTTCACGCTAACAAAATTTTTTCACGAATTTTGGAAAATAATTCGATGATATATGAATTGGCTCTTCGAGCAGCTATTTGTAAACCATAAACCGCTGATCTTTTTTGTTTTTTATCATCTGAGGAACTGTTCATTTAGCATCATTTGACAAAATTTCATTGCATACTTTTGGGGACTTTTAACATTAATCAAAAGTTTTTATGTCCAAAGTGAAAAAAAAGAGTTTGCTGTGTCGTGGACACACCCGTAGGTTTTGAGTTGACAGTGTTTCTTTATCCTTGTCCTTATTCTTGTTCGCATCCATTCCTTTGTTCTCAAACTTATCCTCATCCTTCCATTAGTTTTTATTTGTCCTAATAATTTTCCTACTTCATGTTAAAATTTTAGTTTTAATGAACAACCATAATCAAATTTTTGACTTAATCCTTATCCGAATTCCTTTCCTTGTTTGGAAAGGTGTGTTTATGTGTGTCTTAATATTTGATAGTTTCGGTGAAGATTCAAAACAAACCTACACAGTTCCACAATGTTACTGTGCGACCGAAGAACAAATTATCTCGGTATGAAGTGTAGATCATGCGGAGATCAGATGGGGTAAAATATCTTTTGCACCGTTTTAAGAAATCTAAGCGCTTGTCCGCTTCTTTGGACACATCGAAAATATGATCATTCCAGGGAAGGTAAAATCAAATCGATATGCGACAGAAGATCGTTGATAAAAACCAGAAAAAAAAGTTGGAGATAACTACTTGTTTTTGTTGTTGTTGGTGGTGGTGGTGGTGGTGGTGGTGTTGTTGTTGGTGGTGGTGTTGTTGTTGGTGTTGTTGTTGGTGTTGTTGTTGGTGTTGTTGTTGGTGTTGTTGTTGGTGTTGTTGTTGGTGTTGTTGTTGGTGTTGTTGTTGTTGTTGTTGGTGGTGTTATTGTTGGTGGTGGTGGTGGTGTTGTTGTTGGTGGTGGTGTTGTTGTTGGTGTTGTTGTTGGTGGTGGTGTTGTTGTTGGTGTTGGTGTTGTTGTTGTTGTTGTTGTTGTTGTTGTTGTTGTTGTTGTTGTTGTTGTGTTTGTGTTGGTGTTGGTGTTGGTGTTGGTGTTGGTGTTGGTGTTGGTGTTGGTGTTGTTGTTGGTGCTGGTGTTTTTGTTGTTGTTATAATGCTGTTGTTGTTAATGTTTTTGTTGTTAATGTTGTTGTTGTTAATGTTGCTGTTGTTAAAGTTGTTGTTGTTAATGTTGATGTTGTTAATGTTGTTGTTGTTAATGTTGTTGTTGTTAATGTTGCTGTTGTTAAAGTTGTTGTTAATAATGTTGATGTTGTTGTTGTTAAAGTTGTTGTTGTTAATGTTGATTTTGTTGTTGTTAAAGTTGTTGTTGTTAATGTTGATGTTGTTGTTGTTAATGTTATTGTTGTTGTTAATGTTGTTGTTGTTAATGTTGTTGTTGTTAATGTTGTTGTTGTTAATGTTGTTGTTATTAATGTTGTTGTTGTTAATGTTGTTGTTGTTAATGTTGCTGTTGTTAAAGTTGTTGTTGTTTATGTATATGTTGTTGTTGTTAATGTTGTTGCTGTTAATGTAGTAGTTGTTAATGTTGTTGTTGTTAATGTAGTAGTTGTTAATGTTGTTGTTGTTAATGTAGTAGTTGTTAATGTTGTTGTTGTCAATGTTGTTGTTAATGTTGTTGTTGTTAATGTTGTTGTTGTTGTTAATGTTGTTGTTGTTAATGTTGTTGTTGTTAATGTTGTTGTTGTTAATGTTGTTGTTGTTAATGTTGTTGTTGTTAATGTTGTTGTTGTTAATGTTGCTGTTGTTAAAGTTGTTGTTGTTTATGTAGATGTTGTTGTTGTTAATGTTGTTGTTGTTAATGTGGTAGTTGTTAATGTTGTTGTTGTCAATGTTGTTGTTAATGTTGTTGTTGTCAATGTTGTTGTTGTCAATGTTGTTGTTGTTAATGTTGTTGTTGTTAATGTTGTTGTTACTTTTTCCTTTGATTTTACTTTTACTTTTACTTTTACTTTTACTTTTACGTTTACTTTTACTTTTACTTTTACTTTTACGTTTACTTTTACTTTTACGTTTACTTTTACTTTTACTTTTACTTTTACTTTTGCTTTTGCTTTTACTTTTACTTTTACTTTTACTTTTAATTTTACTTTTACTTTTACTTTTACTTTTACTTTTACTTTTACTTTTACGTTTACTTTTACGTTTACTTTTACTTTTACGTTTACTTTTACTTTTACTTTTACTTTTACTTTTACTTTTACTTTTACTTTTACTTTTACTTTTACTTTTACTTTTACTTTTACTTTTACTTTTACTTTTACTTTTACTTTTACTTTTACTTTTACTTTTACTTTTACTTTTACTTTTACTTTTACTTTTACTTTTACTTTTACTTTTACTTTTACTTTTACTTTTACTTTTACTTTTACTTTTACTTTTACTTTTACTTTTACTTTTACTTTTACTTTTACTTTTACTTTTACTTTTACTTTTACTTTAACTTTTACTTTTACTTTTGCTTTTGCTTTTGCTTTTGCTTTTGCTTTTGATTTTTATTTTGCTTTTGCTTTTGCTTCTCCATTGGTTGTGCTTTTCCTTGGTCATGCATTAATGATAAATATACGTTACATTAGGCGCTTCCCTAATGCGTCATGGGCCTCATGACGCCGTCTATTTATTTTTTTTATCATGTTTCCGAAGACCTCACCAGCATTTTTGTTCCATAATTACTATTGTAATTAAAATAAATGACCATTGCTCCAGTAGTCAGAGTTAAAATTCCATGCAACGTTTTTTTATTGTTGTAGCATTTTCCCTGCATTAAGTTACTACCCTGTGGTCATGACGATAACAATTTTTTAATATTTTTGTTGTGATGCTTAATAGCACATCAAGTATAAGTATAAGTATAAGTATAAGTATAAGTATAAGTATAAGTATAAGTATAAGTATAAGTATAAGTATAAGTATAAGTATAAGTATAAGTACAAGTATAAGTATAAGTATAAGTATAAGTATAAGTATAAGTATAAGTATAAGTATAAGTATTAGTATAAGTATAAGTATCAGTATAAGTATAAGTATAAGTATAAGTATAAGCATAAGTATAAGTATAAGTATAAGTATAAGTATAAGTATAAGTATTAGTATAAGTATAAGTATAAGTATAAGTAAAAGCATAAGTATAAGTATAAGTATAAGTATAAGTATAAGTATAAGTATTAGTATAAGTATAAGTATAAGTATAAGTATAAGTATAAGTATAAGTATAAGTATAAGTATAGTATAAGTATAAGTATAAGTATAAGTATAAGTATAAGTATAAGTATAAGTATAAGTATAAGTATAAGTATAAGTATAAGTATAAGTATAAGTATAAGTATAAGTATAAGTATAAGTATAAGTATAAGTAAAAGCATAAGTATAAGTATAAGTATAAGTATAAGTATAAGTATAAGTATAAGTATAAGTATAAGTATTAGTATTAGTATAAGTATAAGTATAAGTATAAGTATTAATATAAGTATAAGTATAAGTATAAGGATGAGGACAAGTTTGGGAACAAAGGAAAGGATAGGGACAAAAATAACGACAAGGATAAAGATACGCTGTCACGTTAAAACCTACGGTTGTACCCATGACAAAAACGATTTATTTTTAGATTCTTTTTTTTTGTTTATTGAAATCACGCCGGTTTATATGGTATGTGGCCGATATATTTTTTGCCGCATAGATTTTCTTAGAAAGTGTTTTTCTACTCCATGAAAACGTATGTACATGATTCATGAAATCCTTCAGGTTAAATAGGTTCAATGAAACTTTTTCAGATAAAATTAAACGAAATAGAGAAAGTTTTATACGTTGTTGGCGGGACGTCTTGAGCGTCTTTGGGAAAAATTATTAAAATTTTAACTAAATATAAAGAGGAGAAGTACGATTTCTACGATTTATATACAAGATTTTTGCTTCAGCAACTGAAAGAAAATTTAAATGTATGAAAAAATATTTAACAGAAAAAGTTTTGTACAAATTTAATTTTACATTCTTTTCATGTGATAACAGAAAAGATAAAAAGCTTGCAAGTTTCGAAAGCTTTCTTAAAGCAATCAAGAAATTTGTCAACGACTAAATGAATCGCTAAAACACGTAAAAGTTGAAGCTTAAAATTGTTATAGAACAATAACACATTGCAAGTTTTTAAGCTTTAATTTTTTTTTTTAAATTAAAGCTCATAAAATAGAATAAAAGCAATGCTTCCTTGCATTGCATTAAAAACTTTTCAAGCTATAATCTTTAAAAGTATGCATGCAGGAAAAAAAATGACAAGTCATTCGGTGAACATAAAATAAATGTTGCATATACTGCGGCTGCAGCATCAAACAGTCAGCCAGCTAGCCAGTTTGCCAGCAGCAACCTGCAATCTCTCAATATTCTGCGGGATTTTGTCTCGTTCAAAAATTTATTTTTATGAATGCACAACATGTGTAGACGAAATGTTGAACATGAGTGGTTGGGACAAAAGAGGCGACAGCGTGTGAGCGGCAGGGTGATGCAAAAGGAGCTAGCTATTTGTCAAATAAGCTGGCAGGATGCCTTCATTGGACTGAATGGCTGGTTGTGTGTCGGTCGCAAGCAATGACTGCAGCAGTGGGCAGTTTTTGCGTTTGTGTTGCTATTGCTGCTGTTGTTGGTGGTTGTTGTTGTTGTTGTTGTTGTTGTTGTTGTTGTTGTTGTTGGTTGTTGTTGTTGTTGTTTTTGCTGTTGTTGTTTTTGCTGTTGTTGTTTTTGCTGTTGTTGTTTTTGCTGTTGTTGTTTTTGTTGTTGTCGCATAGGACAGCAGCTGCTGTTTATGTTTGTTTTTTTGATTCTACACTCTTCGCTACCTCTCTTTCTTTCTTTCTTTCTTTCTCTCTCTCTCTCTCTTTTTTTGCTCTGCACCTAAATGTGCGAATACGAATGACAACAGAAGCAAAAAGCGAAAGTGTTGCTGCATTTTAGGCGGATTCGAAAACCAGGCTAAACTTTAATTTGCATATTTTACAGGGAAACTTTTGCGGTTTTTTTGAAATTCAAAAAAGTGTTGTTCTTTGCAAGTTGCTCTGTAATGCGCTTGAGTTTGAGTGCGTATGTATGAGTTAGTTCATTTGTTTGTTTGCATTAATGTTGGTGCGCTAGAAAGTTGTACTATTTGTAAAAAAACAAAAAACAAAACTACGACATGGTGTAGTATTTAAGAAGAACTTTACTAAATATTTCAACTTAATTAAATAAAAATATGAATAAAAAACTCTTCAAAAGAGAGAGACCAAATGAAATGCATGAAATAAGTTTTCTTTGCCAAGGAGACAGATTATAAAGAGCATTTTCAATTCCCTTCACTAACGATTAAATTTAATTTTTTGCTAAAAGCTCTCCGATCAGTCGTTGAAAGCGTTTTAATTAAAGAGTAATTTACTTAACTTTGACCGAAAGTTCGGTTGTTAAAGCTTTTGCCTCATTTCAAAAAGTGCCTCGTTCTTTGTTTGGCTGACACAAAGCATATCCTTGAGCTGAATCCTTAAAGAGAAAGTTAATGGATAGGCAGGCACACGTTTAATGAGAATTTTAACGAACAAAATCAAATGGGTTGGAAATCAGTTAAGAGCAGAGTCAACAGCTTCATTGCGTTCAACAATGTAAAAGTAATTGTGTTGCATACTTCTAGGCAGTAAAGTAGTAAATTAAAGTTAATTGCGGTTGCTATTCGGCATTTGTAACAAACAAAACTTAACCGCTTCACTAGATTAAATAAGTTATTAAAATGTGGGCATGCTTTTAGGCTGTATAGAAATAATTTTGAACTTACTCAAAAGCTCATAAAAGAAAAGGTACAAAAAGGTTCTTGTAACAATAGAAAGAAAAACATTCTGAATACAATGAGTTCTTAAACGTTTAATTCAGTCTTGAAATTCTTTGCATACTTTTCGACGTAAATGAAAAGATTTTTTTTTTCTTTTTCTTTTGTCACTTTGCTAACTTAAGGTCCTTTAAGAAGAGCAACAAATGAACAAAGGTAAATAAACTGATAAATATTTGAACACAAGTTAACTCAAGCAAAAAAAAAAAAATATAGAGCATACTTTTAGGAAATTATTTGAATTATATTAAAAAGGGAAAATATGGAGGAAATATTAAGCTTTACGGTTTAAGGGACAAATTAGCTTCTTTGTTTTTGTTTGTTATTTGAGCTGCATGCTTCAAGACTTTTTTTCTAGCAATAATTTTGGGTTAAATATTCACAAAGTTTCACGAGAACTTTTTTATACTTTTCTAACGAATTCGATGTCCCTTCAATTAGAATTTTTAATTCCATTGGAAAAATTTATAAATTCAAAACGAAACTTCACTCTTTCATATCTCGAATACCAAAGATACCACTTTTTTAAAGTGTAAATACATTTTTTTTTTTGTTTTTTAAAAGCTGCTTTTTGTTTTTTATATCACGAATTCCACCAAAAAGTCAACCTCATAGGTCAAAAATCAAATTGTAAAGAGAGAAGAGAAACTATATAGAATATATTCTATTGAATTCGGACAACACGTTTTAAGTTGAATTTTTCAAGATAACGGTAGTTTTTCTGTGTTTTTTTTTACTTTCGCGTGGTGAATAAGTTCAGCGAAAATTTTGCAGTTTTATTTTGATATTTGCCGTGAGGGCGTGCGCTATTTATTACAACAATTAAACAAAAAAATATTTGCTTCAAATTTTTTAATATTTTCCTAATAATCATACATACATATGCATAAATAATTATCAACGACATACCGTGGTAAGAGCAGTTAAATAAATTAAGAAAATATGTAGCATGTGCGTGACAATATTGATATATGTTTCAATGCAGACTCTAATATAAGAAATTTTTTGCGGAAAATGCTGTTATGTGTGGATATTGAGATGGCAAACCAGATTGAAAAACATTTTTTTTACTATTTCCATTGAAAAAAATTCCACGCGTTTCGCACATGTTACACTTTTTTCTATACAACAATGTAGTTTTTACACACTACGGGGTCGTTCATAAATTACGTTACCAATTTAGAGGGGAGAAGCGGCTTTAAAATGTATTACGATTAGTAATGATATAGGGGGTCTCATACATAGCAAAGTGACCAAAAATAAAACAACTCGAAAAAATTGAAATTAATCTCCCTTCATTTAAAAAAATTTCCATCCTTACATCAGCATTAGACGGTCAAACGTCTAAATTGACGGTTAACTATTGACAAGTGTCAATATGAATTCTCATAAGTGAGCTTTATTTAATTTAACCCTTAAATGCCCAGTGTATCTTTTTGGATACAACCGAGAAAATAAGCTATTTATTTTAAAATATTACAAAAATTAAAATGCTGGATATGTAATTTCACTCAGAAAATTTCAAATATAAAACAAATATTTATTATTGGCATAACTTTGTTGGTTTGGGAAATATTGACCGTCAAATTAAAAAGTTTTTTCATTTTTACGGAAAGTTCGGTTTTTGACATGAAATACCTTTTAAACTATTAACAATTTTAGAGTATCATTTAACAAACAAATTTAGAGTTATCATACAAAGAATCGCTTTCTACGTTTTTGCCAACCAAGCTGATTGATGGTATACGTCGGAATGTCCACTGTATCTATTTTGATACAGCCATGTTTTCTTTAAACAAACATTTTTTCCAAAAAAAATAAAAACGGGGTCGTGTTCAGGGGAACATTTAGTACAACATAATTTTAATGATATCGGTGTTGTTGGGCATTTAAGGGTTCAAATAAATCGGAATATAAAGTATTATTCAAATAAATCCATTTTAAGGAATCATATTCACAAAAACACTGAACTTGGTGATGTACGGGTGCAGCCATTACGGGTACTCTCTCAAAGGCCAGGCGAATTTCTTTGCATAAGAAATGAGAATACACCTGAATAGGTCCACATGGAATCTGTTGAAGAATTTGAAGAGTCCCCAAAGTTCCAGCTTCTTCAATTCCAGTGATTGAGAGCATCGACTTTTGGATCGAATAGAATGGAATAGTTTTTCTCGATTAAAATAATTGATTTTCAAATTTTTTTCTTAAATGTATCTAGTCATGACATAAAAGAGATTAAAAAAAAGAAAATAAGAAATTTTAAATCCTTTTGTTCTGTATTTCAGTTTTTAGTAAATATGATCGAAGGTAACAGTAATATGAACGTACGGTGTAATTGTGCGTGACGAATGTAACATGTGCGTGACGGTGTTTAAAGTTGAAAAAATTGTTTTATAATTTTTTTTTCTCAAATAACTTAACTACTTATATAATCTAGGATAACTTCAATTTCAATTTCAATTTCAATTTCAATTTCAATTTCGATTTCAATTTCAATTTCAATTTCAATTTCAATTTCAATTTCAATTTCAATTTCAATTTCAATTTCAATTTCAATTTCAATTTCAATTTCAATTTCAATTTCAATTTCAATATCAATTTCAATTTCAATTTCAATTTCAATTTCAATTTCAATTTCAATTTCAATTTCAATTTCAATTTCGATTTCAATTTCAATTTCAATTTCAATTTCAAAAAAAATTTTAATTTTAATTTTAATTTTAGTTTTAATTTTAATTTTAATTTTAGTTTTAGTTTTAGTTTTAATTTTAATTTTAATTTTAATTTTAATTTTAATTTTAATTTTAATTTTAATTTTAATTTTAATTTTAATTTTAATTTTAATTTTAATTTTAATTTTAATTTTAATTTTAATTTTAATTTTAATTTTAATTTTAATTTTAATTTTAATTTTAATTTTAATTTTAATTTTAATTTTAATTTTAATTTTAATTTTAATTTTAATTGTTATTTTAATTAAAATTTTTTTTTTTTTAAACCGCAGTATACTTTCAGGCCGTAATTTTAACTAGATAATAAAGGAATTTGCAATGAGCTTTAATTTTTATTGACTTTAATGCTTTATTGTAAATAATTCCTAGTTCTGAAGTTTATTTCTTTTTTGCCTTTTTATTACGTTGAATGCTCGATAAACTAATCAAATTTCTTACGTAGTTAAGAATTCATTGCATATTTTGAGGAAAAGAAGAATAAATATTTAATTTGTCTATAATTCAATCTAACACAGTCAGAAAGCATATGAAAACATCCTAAAAGCAGATCTAAGAAAATCCACAATAAAATAACAGACTTAAAATATTATTCCTTAAGCATAATAAAAAGCAAATGTTTCGAAGAACAAGAGCACAAAATAAAAATTCAACGAGGCGTAAGTAATGAGCAGGGCGCAGGGACAAGCAAAGGGCGGAACACGTTTCGACAATTTTAATATTGCTTTATTGCTTTATTGCTTGAGCGCCTAATAGTATGCCACTTAAAACAATTTCTTATTTTTTATTTTTATTAAATCGACTGGGGTCTGCTTTCTCGCTAGACCAGTTTTTCAACATTTTGTTGAATTGTTTCATAATGAATTTATGTAAGTAAAAAGCACAAAAAAATGCAAAAATAAAAAATAAAAAGCCTTCAAATCTATTGTTAGATGTTGTTAACTGAAGGATATAAAAATGTTGAAAGCAGTACGACGACCACAACAACAGCAACATCAGCAACAACAAAATAAAACAAAACGCTCAAATAGGCAGTTTATGTTTTGTACAACACTTATGTGAGCGTGCTCACTCACTCACTCACTCAGTCACTTTGTTTAACTCATAAAAATGTTCATGAAAACCGAGAACAATAAAAATAAAAACCATAAGAAATAAAAGTATAAAAAACTAAGCTGTGAAGGAATGTTGCCGAAAGAAGAAGATCCTTGTGAGAAAAGAGGTGTTTTGAATACAAAATTGATTTAGTGGAAAATATCGTAGAAGAGCACAATAACAACAAAATAACGTCATAAAAAAAGCACACACATTCACAGACACTCACAAACTCACACACAAAGAGCACAAGGAAATATAATATAAAACGTTGAAATTTCAACAAAGCGCTGATGCGCTCAGAAGATTTCCTTTGAACAGCCACATAAGAAAATAAAAAAAGAGAAGACAACATAAAGTTAAATCATTTTACTTTAAAGTGCATACTTTAAGGCGAGCACTCGAAATAAAAAGTAAAAAAAAACAAGAGCTTTTGAGGTGCTTGAAACTTATTATTGGTGTCGTTGATGTTGCGGTATTTTTTTTTTGTTTTTTTTTGTTTTTGTTTTTTGTTTTTATTTTGTTTTTGTTTTTTGTTTTTTTTTTTTGTGGACATATTAAAACAACATTATTGCTGCATAGTATTTAATTTTAAATTGCATACTTTTAGGCATGACACAAGCAATTTCATTGCAACAACAATAAATTCAACTTGACGTTGCATTTCTTTTGCCATTTCTTTGCAAATATACAACTGTTGGAAGCTAGCCAGCAATGGTGAGGAATGGTGAAATAGTGGAGCAGAGAGATAGTAGCGGCGATTTGTAAGGAACAAATGTATATTTTGTGGTTTTTCTTTTCTTTTTTTTTTTTTTTGCTTTTGCTCTATGTTGCATATTTGAAGGAGTCACAATGCTTTTAGTAAAGTATTTATTTTAAGATTATAGATGTATGTAAGGTTGTTCGGTTAAATGTTGCTTACTTTTGGTTTTTGGGTATTCATGGTTTTTTTTTATAACCGCGAAAATATCAATTCGCAGTAATGCAATGAGAGTTTATTCAGTTGAAAGTTGCGATGAAATTAAGTTGAAATGAAGTGGACAATAGCTGTGAGAATGATATTAAAAGCTTACAAAAGAAGACAATATTTGTCAGAATATTAAAAGATAAATTTCTATCTTTGTAGTCTAGAAAAAGACTATTTAAATAAGAATAGAAAAAGATGAATAAAAAACTTTTTGGAAAGGTCTTTTAAGGTCCTTTTAAGTCTTGAGCCTAACAATGAAAAAATAGTGGTCAATCAGCGAAAGTGCTTTAATTGCTTTTGAAATTATTCTCCAAGATGATCAATACATTTTTTCATTCGATTGAACCGATTTTCGAAATAGTTTTGCCACTCTGAAGTTGGTACCGCTGAAACAGGTTTTTGAAGGCCTCAACGGCCTGTACGGTGGTAAAAAAACGGTCGCTAACCATTTTTTTTTCCAAGTTATTGGGTGCCAAGTTGGGACTGTTATTCGGATGACCCATCAAATCCACGTTTTGAGTGCTCAAAAACTCTTATGTTTGCGGGATCTCGCATTGTCGTGATGGAGGTTGATCTTCCTTCGGTGGTTGGTTTTTCCTCAATTCCCGGCAAACAGATGGCTGTGTATCATTCAGCATCAATAGTTCTTCGTTGCTCTAGTGGTACAGTTGTGACATGGCCGGTTTTTCTGAAAAAACTGGGAACCATTTACTTGGATGTGCTCCGTTCGGGGACAACTTTGTTGGGTTTTGTTCATCTTAAAAGACCCAAAGAAGGATTGCTGTTGTATTTCAGGTTTGTAAATGTAGATCCATGATTCGACCTGTGGTGATATCGTAGTATGTTTCGAACCACCCCCGCTCTACTTTTTCAGCATTTCTTTGCACCAATCAACACGAGCCCTTTTTTAAGCAATTGCCAAATTATTGGGTATCCAATGGGAAAAAATTTTCCTGATGCCTAAATTCTCATGTAAAATTAAATGTTTGCTAGTTCCACTAATGCCCAAAGATGACTCCATCTCACTGTATGTCACGAACATGCTTCCAACAGTTCACGCACGAAGCATTCTTGCCGTTCTTGAACGACCTTCACGATATTTGTCTTGGAGAGAACGATAACCACGCTCGAACTCATTAAACCAGCGTTTAACAGTCGCTGGTGTAGTGCTTCATCACCAAAAGTCGAACTTAGTTAATCGATGCATTCTTTTCTTGTCAATCCATATCGAAAATCGTAAAAAATCATCACAAGAAAATTTTCACGTGTTAACTCTATTTTTTGGACGTGACGAAGTTACGTTGTATCGGACAGTTTACCAAAAAGGTTGAAAAAGGCATTTTTTTAAAATTCATCAGCGATGCATTGAATTGTTACGACCATAAAGGTTAATTCTTTGACTTCATTTGAGCAGCTTTGACGAGGGAGCTGTAGGTGTTGATGTGACGGTGTTTCTTTATATTCCTATTTTATGTCCAAACTCTTGTTTTAGTCCATGACCAGATTCTTGACTTAATCAAATATACTGAATCCCTCTCCTAGTTTGGAAAGGTGTGTTTTCTTAATTTTTGTCCTAATCCATATCCTAATTCATGTCATAGTCCTTTTCCGGTTTCATAGTCCGGTTTCATTGTGTTATTTTGTTGTTTGTGAGCAGTGTTGGTTGCCACGAAAAAAACTGTTGAAATCATAACTTTTGTTTTCAGCTTGTCGGAACACCAACACCGACATCAACACCAATACCAACACCAACATCAACACCAACACCAACACCAACACCAACACCAATACCAGCACCAACACCAACATCAACACCAACACCAACAACAACAATAACACCAACACCAACACCAACACCAACACCAACACCAACACCAACACCAACACCAACAACAACACCAACAACAACACTAAGACCAACACCAACATCAACACCAACATCAACACCAACATCAACACCAACAACAACAACACCAACACCAACAACAACGCCAACAACAACACTAAGACCAACACCAACACCAACATACACACCAACACCAACACCAACGCCAACACCAACACCAACACCAACAACACCAACACCAACAACAACACCAACAACAACACTAACACCAACACCAACAACACCAACACCAACAATAACACCAACATCAACACTAACACCAACACCAACACCAAAACAAACATCAACACCAACACCAACAACACCAACACCAACACCAACACCAACACCAACACCAACAACACCAACACCAACAACACCAACACCAACACCAACACCAACACCAACACCAACACCAACACCAACAACAACACCAACACCAACACCAACACCAATACCAACACCAATATCAACATCAGCACCAACACCAACACCAACACCAACACCAACACCAACCCCAACAACAACACCAACACCAACACCAACACCAACAACAACACCAACAACAACACCAACAACAACAACAACTACAACAACAACACCAACACCAATACCAACACCAATATCAACTATCAGCACCAACAACAACACCAACACCAACACCAACACCAACACCAACACCAACCCCAACAACAACACCAACACCAACACCAACACCAACACCAACAACAACACCAACAACAACACCAACAACAACAACAACTACAACAACAATAACAACAACAACAACAACAACAAAAATTCCGCTATGGATTAAAACAAGAGTTTGGCCATGAAGTAGGAAAAAACACATTGTCACGTCAAAACCTACGGGTGTGTCCACGATACAGCCAACTCATTTTTTTTATATGTTTTAAATTAATATGACAAATGTTTACGTTTGATAATTCCGTGAAAAATGAAACAAGGAATGATTTTTACGCCAGAAAAAGTTTTATTCTTACTCAATAAAGTCTCATTTTAGCTCGATACACTTCATCCAACGTTCCTCCAATTTTTTGATCCCAACCGAAAAATAAGATTTCGGAAGGTCCGTAAAAAATGGGCCTCTGTTTCAGTGATGGTGAATCTCCATATAGGCCACCTCGCTGGTGGTGAATCTCTATTCGCCGAGCCATTTCTTCAGGTTTGGAAGTAGATAATAGTCGATGGGGGCAAAATCTGGAGAATATGCTGAATGAATAAGCAATTCGTACTTCAATTTATGGAATTTTGCCATGGGAGCTAGGCATGTGTGAACGTGCGCATTGTCTTGATGGAAGAGCACTTTTTTCCTCGCCAAATGGGGACGTTCCTCTTTCAACGCGTCGTTGAAACGGTCCAATTCGGCTGAATAGTATTCGCCATTAATCATTCTTTTCGGTGGAAGTTAATCGATGTAGATTATACTGCGTTTATTCCAAAATACTTTCGCCATAACCTTTCCGGCCGATAGCAACGTCTTTGCCTTCTTCGGAGCATGTTCGTTCGGTGAAGTCCACTGTTTCGACTGTTACTTTGTCTCTTGTGTATTGTGATGGATCTATGTTTCGTCCACGGTTTCTAATTTAAGGGGGGGAAAAAAAGGTCGAGAGTGAGCAAACGCGGCACCTATCTTGCGGATAATTTTTTCATATCCAAATGATTTCGCAAAATGTTCCACACTCGTTCGTCTGAGATGCTGTTGGATTTAAAGTTACTTAGTGAAATTAAAATATTCACTAACTTCCCAAATTGCCGTCGTATTCGCAAGTATTCATGAAATTTTAATTCAGCTGATTAAAAATGAGGAAAGGCTAAACCTTAGGACCAGACCAGGCCGGGATTCGAACCCGGGATCAACAACAGAAATCGCCAAACAATACAATAGCATCTATTCGACATAGTGAAACACAGTGTCGATAATTTAAGACAGAAGTCACAAAAAACTGTTACCCTAATTGATAGAATAATCATTAAGGATCCATGATACTTCATATCAAGGCATTAATAAAATCAAGATGATAAAGGAGTTTGAAAATTTGGAATAAAGTTCTTAAGAGAAATGCAACGAAAATAAATTGAAGGATGATGGTAGCACACTTGTGCATCAGATAACATCACATTCGCAGAGCACCACCCAAGCGTGAAGTACTGAGCAGGAAGTGCCATTGTTTGGGAGTGCAAATCTTTGCCGTATAATGGTCAGAACAGATGTCAGGAAGAGCTGAGGATCACACTTCAGTATATGGTGTAAAAATTTTTGCACCACTTCACGTCACTTTACTTCAGAGTTAAAATTTTTTTCATATTTTCTGCTCATTACGTAGTAAAGTAATTAACTTAAAATTAACCATGTTCATATTTCTTGAACACATGTCCCAGACGAAGTTGAGGCAAATAAATAACAAATAAATAAAAGTGGAAAATAAAAAACCGCGAATATTTCAGGCTGCAGATGGCTTAAAGTGTTCAATAAAAAGCACATGACGATATGATGCCAACCCAATCGATTATATTCACACGTTATGTTAATTTATGCACAACCCAGACTGCAGTTTTTTTTTTTTTTGTTTTTGTTTTTATAAATCAAAAACATGGAATCAATTTATTACAGCATTAAAAACGTCTCACAGAAACCAATAAAAAAAAGGAAAAAAATAAATAAATTGACTTCGTTAAGGACCACTCAAAGTAAGGGAAGGGGGTTTAAGGCAAAAACACACACAAATTTGAGTTCTGAAACGAGAGTTGACATCAAAAATTAAACTCAACTTCAAAGTTGAAAATTCACAAATCCACCCTTTAATTGGTGGCGACAACCCGGAGTGAGAAGCTGTGATTTAAACCTTTTAGAAATATATGAACATAAAACATGTGCAGCACATTCACACGACTGACAAGTCACAGCTGTGCTCAATGAAATGAATGTGTGTGTGCAAAAATTTTTGTTTAAATTATGACCAACAATTTTTGGTTAATTTAAAGTAGTTGATTTAAATTAAATTAAGTTCAAACGATGTCGGCTTGGCGTGCTGCAAACGGATGACCAGTAGTCATCATGAAGAGCCGTAACTAAATATTGACCCAGAAGGATCAGTGAGTGTGAGAGCATGTGTTGGCGTGGATTCATTACACCACTTCCATAGCAACTGGGTTTGTGTGAGTGGGTGAGTGTATGTTTGGTGACATGGTTGCAGTAACTTTTTGTGGCGGAAAAATTATATTAAAATATGGTTAATTTGTGGCGCATAGAAGCAGAAGACAGCAACTTATGGTCCCAATTGTGGTTGTTGTGAAAATCAGGCAGCTTTTGGCGTAATTAGATTTGCTGGATTATTTTAGTGGGCAAAACTTTTGGCTGGGGCTTTTAAGAGAATTTTAAAATTTTACAGACTTATTGAATAAAATTATGTCAGACTGTTCGGAATTTATATTTTCTTCATATCATTGTAAAGTGCTGAATGTTTTTAGACTTTAGGCTTTTATCAATTAAAAATAAAGATGATGTGGCTCTAAAAATGAAAGAAAACTATAGGGAAAATAGTGTAGCATGCTTGATTTATAAGGTAGGTATTTAAAACAAGTGAACAATTTGTTGATAACACATTTGTGCGTGGCCAATTTTTAAAAAGTAAATTTTTGATATTCAAAATTTGCGGTAGAATTGTCAAAACTGCGTAAGTTAGTTCTTGAAAAACTCTTCACATACGTGATGGAGGATAAAATAAGAGACTCTGCATGTCCTTTTTATGCGTTTTCGAGTTGAAAATGGATATCAAAATGGCCACGCAAAAAATGTCGAAAATGGATTTTTTCGAAAAAAATGAAAAATTTTTTTCGTAAAAACCAACAAATTTGATATCAAATGAAAGCTTTTCGAAAATTATTTTAATTGGCACAAATTTTGTTTCAAAAAAAGTTTCTACTATTTTGTTGATGGTATTTTAAAGTGAATATTTACATTTAGTTTAAAATTGTTTTTGAGTAGCCGGAGAGTTGTGTTGCATTCATCACTCAGCATCGCAAAGTTCTGAATATTTTGAAACTTTATTCTTAAATGTAAAAAAAATGACACGTATGTAAATTTGAAGGATATATAGCTTAACATGCTTCATTTATAAGATGGGTGCTCAAAACAAGTGAAATAATAGTTGATAACACATTTGTACGTAACAAACTTTAAGAAATAAAATTTTCAGTGTCCAGACTTTGTAGTAAAATTTTTAAAACTGCGTAAGTTAGTTATTAAAAAAGTTTTTGCATACGGTATGGAGGATAAAATAACTAGCCCTGCATGTCTTTGTTATGCGTTTTCGAGTTGAAAATGGATACTAAAATGGCCATGCAAAAAATGTCGAAATTGGATTTTTTCGAAAAAAATGGAAAATTTTTTTCTTTAAAACGAACAAATTTTACATCAAATGAAAGCTTTTCGAAAATTATTTCAATTGGCACAGATTTCACTTAAGTCAAAGATTCTATTATTTGTTGTTTTTCAAATTAAAAAGAACAAGTGAGAAATTTGTCGAAATAATTTCAGCTTAAAATTACTTCATTGATTTTCAAGTTGGAAATTTAAAGCTAAGTTGTATGAAATGTATCAGTCACTAGAAAAAATAAGCTACACATTCAAAATGGCGCATAAAATACTACAGCAAAGTTTTTATAAGAAAAATATAAAAAAAATAGAAATTTTTTCGTAAAAACAAACGAATTTGATATCAAATGAAAGCTTTTCGAAAATTATTTTAATTGGTACAAATTTCATTTAAATTACAGATTCTACTTTAAATTGAATTTTTAGGTATTTTCGAAAATAATTTGATTATTGGAAGATTGTGTTGCATTTCGTTTTTGTACTCAAAAGGTGGGATAAGCCATTCGATGAATAGTTCCTGAACATACAAACTGCATTTATGTGGGAACTTATATATAAAAGGAACTTAGGAACTTTTCTAAAAAGCTATAAGAAAGAGCTTTACTACGTATTGGAAAATATAAATCTCGGGAATGTCCTTTTTTGTTATGAATTCATGGCAATAGACGCAGATTAAAGGGAAATTAGGGAATCAGAAAGAAATTAGGTGGTAAACATTCTTTTCATAAAGTTTATTCCTATGTGACTTATTAGTTTTAACAATTTTAGATGCACATTCAAAGATCAAAATCTACACCGAGGTAATTTTTTCTTTTTTTTTTTTAAATATATAAAAGTTGGGTAATAATGAAAGTAAATTAGCGGTTATTATTATTTATAAAAATAAAATATTTCAAAGTCGTATGAAATGGTAAAAAAAATCTTAAAAAAGTGCGTAAAAAATAATTTAAACTTACAACTTTTATTTTTCAAGGTCTAATTTTAGTAATGAGTTGTCAAAAATCTGTCAATCGCTGAAGCAAAAGCGCTTCACATCCGAAATGTAGGACAAAATACTTAGCCCCACAGGTATTTATTTTGCGCTTTGAAGTTGGAAATGGATTGCAAAATGTGCACGCAAAAAATGTCGAAAATGGATTTTCTCGAAAAAAATGGAATTTTTTTTTAATTAAAACGAACAAATTTGGTATAAAATAAAAGCTTTACGAAAACCATTTTAATTGACACAAATTTCATTTTTTAGTTGTTGCAATTCTTAATTGAATTTTATGTATAGTTGAAAATTATTTAAGTATCGGAAAAATACTGTTATATTTCACTTTTATAATGCATTCAAAAGGAGAAATAAGGATTGCGATAATAAATCCTTAAAATACAACTTGCATTTATGTGGTGCAAGGAGCTTAGGCGTTTGAAGTTTTTAAATAGCGTCAATCACCAATAAGAAATGACTTTGCTATGTGTTGGAAAATAGAAATCCCGGAAATTTCCTTTTTTTGTTATTAATTCATAGCCATAAAGGGGGCAATAAAAGGGCACACATGAAATTAGTTCGAAAAAATTACTTTGAAAAAAGAAGATTAGCTCGACTTTTCACAACGTAGCATCTGACACTTATTAGTTTGAACAATTTTAGAAACTTGTTGAGTTAAAAGTCAAAATCAACACCGAGGTATTTTATTTTTTTTTTTTTTTTTTTTGAAAATATATAAAAGATGGATAATAATAAAAGTACATTAGTGACTATTTATATAAAAAAGCACTTGAAAGTCGCATGATATTTGTTTAAAAATCTTGAAATATGTGTTTAAAAAAAAGCTAAAAATTACAACATTTATTTTTCAAGGTCCGATTTCGGTGATGAGTTGCCAAAAATCTGTCAATCGCTTATGCAAAAACGCTTCGCATCCGAAATGGAGGACAAAATACTTAGCCCCACAAGTATTTATTTTTGACTTTAAAGTTGAAAATGTATTTAAAAATGTACAGACAAAAAAGGTCGAAAAAGGATTTATTCGAAAAAAATGCAAATTTTTTTTTCTAAAATCCAACAAATTTGGTATCAAATGAAAGCTTATCGAAAATAAACTTAATTGGCACAAATTTCATCAAAGTTGCGACTCTCACTTTAAAGTTGAAGCAATTCGAAAATTTAACAGATTTGTTTGATTAATTATGACGTAAGGTTTCAGTCATAATTAATATATCTGAACGTAAGAAAACATTTGTCTTATACAGAAAACACAAATTTTGCTTTTTCCTCTTATTCTCCTTCATCTTATTCTTGATTATCAATTTCACTACGCCCACAAACATTTTATGTTATCTCCATAGAAAAGTGTAGCACTGTCGATGACATGTGTTGTGTAGGTGTGCAAAAATCATACAAGCATGTGCGTGTAATGCATGAATTTTACAGACACAGACACGTGTTTACGCATAAATAACGATGTGGAATTAATATTTGATATATGGATGCATGTGTCTGATAGCAGCAGGATATGCTGTGTGGTTTCGTTCAAGTATCATTGTGATGTTGCTCTGATGCTCTCCATTGAATAAAAAGGCGAAAAATCTTCAAGAATATGCTGAAATTATGAAATATATGTGAAATACTGTTCCACTAGATGTCAAGGCTGAGAATGTACATACTTATAATAAATTTCTTGCAAAGAAGTTCAAGTGATAAACGCAAAGGCATAAAAATGTGTTATGGCAAGAAGATAAAAATATCAATCGGTATGGGGGAAAAAAAATTGCTCGTTTAGAAGGTTTTAGGGCCAATTTATTAAATGGGTTTATAACAAAATGCAAATCAAATCAGAGCGAAAAAAACGAGCAAAGCAAGTTGAAGATACATAATCAGATTTTATTAATGATTAATGAGTGTGTTATTGCAGTAGTATAAAGCATTAATATATAGAATATATATAAAAATATATTAAAGGACATCTTGAGAGATTTAGGGTTTATGGTTAATAAAGCTTTTAATAAATCATAGCTTAACGACCATATAAATGAAGACCACTTTTTCTATAACTAAATGTAGAGCATTGTAAATTTTTATAGCATCTAGAATAGCTTCAGCGAATCCGGGTTACACAAGCCAAAATCTGCTTAAAATGACCCCACAAAACCTCGAAGAATTTAGCAATGTCACAACACGAAAGCATTTGGGCGACGCAACACGAATAACTTTCGCTAAACAAACTTAATAAAATAGGTCAAGTAGTTTTATGCACTGCCTTAAAGTATGCAGCAGTTTTTGGTATTTTCTTGTTTTCATTTTTGACCAGTTGTTGCTGTTACAGGTGCTTGTGTTATTTGTTGAAAGCTCAACTTCAGTTTAAAATGCGGTTTTTATGACTCTTATTTAATGAAAGCTCAACTATCGGGCTGAGCTTCGTTCGACATTCGTGCTGTCGGTAATAGCAGGCGCAGCACAGACAAAAGGTTGCACCGCTAAGCTTAGGTAAAAGTGCTTCAAGTCATTTACTAAACGAGCTGCCCCAAACAAACAAGCAAATGCCGAGAACCAGCCACATGAAGACAACCAACATGAGTGAACAGCAGAGTCAACAAAGTTCGGGCGGGTAGCATTGCTGGGTGGTTCAGCTTCTGCGACTGGTGATACGAGCCAAGTTGCGAAGCAATTTAAAAGAAAACAAACAATTATTTGTGCTGGCCAAAGGGTTTAAATTTAAAGAGCCAACGACGGGTTCAGCTAAAACAAAATCTAAGACCCAAACAAATAAAAATTAAAAATCTCGGTGGAGGGAAAGTGAAATGATAAACAGCTTTCTCATTGTGAACATAATGAAAATTAAATTAGCAAGGGGCATGAGTAGTAGTTGGGACAGAGCTGGGCGGAAACTTGTTTTAGTGGAATGTTCAGTTGAAATTTGCAAAGTTTGCATTTAGATATTTTTTTTTATTTCATTTTTTAATTAAAGATTCATTTAAAAGATATAATTGAGTGCAGTGAAAAGCTCAAACAGATGTATGTACAAGAAAATTATGAAAGAAAAAATATACAAAATTAAAAAATATAAAAATTGAAAATTCTTTAATATATTTAAATAAATGTGGAAGAATTCAATTTTAAACAATAAGAGCCTAAAAGAAAAATCAGAGTTAAACATTAAATATATTTAAAGTAGAAAAATTTAAAAATATATTTAAAAGTTAACATAATAGAAATAAACACAAAAAGATAAAAAAAATATACAAACAAAAAGAGCATAAAAAAATAATAAAATTTCAGTAACACAAAAAAACAAATAATATATTTACATAAAATTAATTAGAGAAAACAAAATCATTTAAACTCTAATGAAAAAAAAACTAATCATTTTTAAAACTTAAAAAAATGTTTTACTCTTTAAAGTACCATGGGACAAAATTTGAACACCTGAAAATAAACCTTTTTGTGGTATTACTTACTTATCTGGCGCTTACAACCGAAGGTCGGTTTTGGCCTCGTATAAGAAATTGCGCCAGCCATTTCTATTTTGCGCTTGCTGGCGCTAGTTGGAAACACCAAGTGTAGGTTATCCAACACCTGATCCTTCCAACGAAGATGTGGGCGTCCTCTTCTGCGTTGACCACCACCGGGCACCGAATCGAATATTTTTTTCGCTGGAGCGTCGTTTTCCATTCGCTCAACATGACCTAGCCAGCGGAGCCGCTCGATTTTAATGCGCTTAACTATGTCTGTCAGCGTACAGCTCATACAGCTCGTGGTTCCATCGAATTCGGTACTCGCCATTGACGCAGATTGGACCGAAGATCTTACGAAGGATCTTTCCCTCAAAGGCTCCCAAAGTCTTTTCATCAGAACTGCTCAACGTCCAAGTTTGTGCTGCATATAATAGGACGGGCATGATTAGTGACTTATAGAGCGTGAGTTTTGTTCGTCGAGAAAGGGCTCTGCTTCTCAATTGCCTACTCAGCCCAAAGTAACACCTGTTGGCAAGAGTTATCCAACGTTTTATCTCAATATTGACATCGTTGAAAGAGTTTACGCTGGATCCCAGGTAGACGAAGTCCTTAACAACCTCGAAGGAGATGTTGTCAACAGTGACGTGGTTTCCAAGACGCTGGGACTGTTTATTTGTTGACACTAGGTATTTCGTCTTATCTGCGTTCACTACAAGACCCATTCGACTCGACTCTTTTGCTAACCTGGAGAATGCTGCACTGACTTCGCGCGTATGATGGCCAATGATATCCATATCATCAGCATACGCCAGCAGCATAATACTTTTGTAGAATATCGTGCCACTGCGTCTCAAATCAGCAGCTCGGATGATCTTCTCCATCATTAGGTTGAAAAAGTCGCACGATAAGGAATCACCTTGTCTGAAACCTCGTTTGGTATCGAATGGAGGAGTGAGGTCCTTCCCGATTTTAACTGTGCTGCTGGTGTTGCTCAGTGTCATTCTGCAAAGGCGGATGAGCTTTGCAGGAATACCAAATTCAGACATGGTGGAATATAGATAATTCCTTATAGGACTGTCGAAGGCGGCTTTGTAATCGACAATAAGATGGTGTGTGTCGATTTGTTTTTCTAGGGTCTTCTCCAAGATTTGTCGTAGCGTAAATATCTGGTTTATGGTGGATTTGCCAGGTCTGAAGCCACACTGATAAGGTCCAATCAGCTGGTTTACGATGGGCTTTAGTCTTTCACATAGTACGCTCGACAGGACCTTATATGCGATATTCAGAAGGCTTATCCCACGGTAGTTGGCGCAAATTGTGGGATCGCCTTTCTTGTGGATTGGGCAGAGCACACTGAGGTTCCAATCATTTGGAATGCATTCTTCCGACCATATTCTGCATAGGAGCTCATGAATGCATTTAAGTAAAGCTTCGCCTCCATTCTTGAAGAGCTCAGCAGGTAAGCCATCGGCTCCTGCGGCTTTGTTGTTTTTAAGCCGAGCTAAAGCTTTCAAGACTTCACTATGGTCGGGCAGCGGAACTTCAACGCTGTCGTCCAAAATTGGGGATTCCGGAATATCATCTCTATTGGCGGGATTGTTGTCGTCGTCGCCATTCAGAAGCCTAGAGAAGTGTTCCCTTCACATCATCAGTGTACTCTGGATATCTGTCACTAGATTCCCATTTTCATCCTTGCAGGAAGAGGCCCCGGTCTTGAAACCATCGGCCAGGCGTCTTATTTTTTCGAAAAATTTTCGGACCTCATTCCTGTCACCATGCATCTCAATTTTCTCGCACTCACGCATTTCCGCTTCCCTTTTCTTTCGCCTGAAAATGCGTCTCTCTTCCCTCCTCTTCTCTTTGTATCGCTCCTTAGCAGCACGCGTTACAACCGACTGCAGGGTGGCTTTGTAGGCGGCGTCTTTTTCTGCAGTGGCGTAGCGACACTCTTGGTCGTGCCACTGGTTTCGGCGAGGGCGGTGATAGCCAATCACCTCTTCGGCAGCCGTACGCATAGAGTGGGAAATATGATTCCACTGCGCGCATATATCGTCGATCGGAGGAGTGCTTTCTTGAAGCAGGAGTGAGAGTCGAGTAGCGAAGTCTTCGGCTGTTTGTTTTGATTGCAGCTTTTCGACGTCTAGCTTTCTCTGTGCTGGATTGCGCGCATTCTTGGTTGCGCACAGGCGTGTACGGATCTTGGCTGCGACAAGATAATGATCCGAGTCTATATTGGCACCACGGATCGTGCGTACATCTAAAACACTAGAAGAGTGCCTTCCGTCAATCAAAACGTGATCAATTTGGTTGCGCGTCTTTTGATCAGGAGACAGCCAAGTTGCTTTATGAATATTGAGATGCTTGAATCTAGTGCTACTAACGACCATGTTTCGCGCTGCGGCAAAGTCAATCAGCCTCATTCCGTTATCGGAGGTATTGTCGTGGAGGCTGAACTTTCCGACTGTTTTTGTGGTATGTTGGGACAAAATTTAACCCACTCAGATTGTAATAATTATAACACTAAATGTAATAAAAATAAATAATAAAAAAGCATCAGAAAATTTAAAAAAATATTAATATAAAAAAAATTTAAAAATATAAAAAAAAATATAAAAAATAATAATGCAAAAAGGGAGAAGTTAACCAAATAATTTTAAATTAGAAACAAATTTAAAAAATAAGTCAATTTAAACTTTAATTATAAAACTCTTTAAAATATAGAAATATTAAATCAGGCTTATTTTTTAAAATAAAATATAATTTAAAAATTTAGCGATCATAAAAATTAAGCTAAAATAGTTAAATAAAATCATATTAAAAAAATTATTAAAATAACTCTCAATACAACAAAAACAAAAAGCTAAGCTAAGTTCCTCTAAAAAAAAACAAAGTTTAAATTACTAAAAACCAGTAATATAAATAATAAATTTTTTAAAAAATAGAGGAGACCACCAAAATGGAGACCATTTTGTAATGAAAAACTTTCTGTGTTTTTGTGATAAATACACAAGTAGGACCTAAAAGATTGAGTGGATTCACAGTGAAAAGTCATGCAAGACTACTGATGAGTTAGTGTAGCGGCCAGCGCAGTCTGTCTAGTCTGCTGTGCGATTTGCTCTATACGCCGTTGTTGTTGTTATTGATGTTGTTGTTGTTGTTGTTGTTGTTGTTGTTGTTGTTGTTGTTGTTGTTGTTGTTGGTGTTGGTGTTGTTGTTGGTGTTGTTGTTGGTGTTGGTGTTGTTCTTGGTGTTGTTGTTGGTGTTGTTGTTGGTTTTGTTGTTGTTGTTGTTGTTTGTTGTTGTTTGATGTTGTTTAAAAGAAAATATAACAAGCATACTTTACTTTATTTTTAAAATTAAAAACAGGTTAAAAAATTATTTTTAAATTTAAAAATCAAGGTTTTCAGGTTTATACCTGTCCAGCCCAGTCTACCTTGGTTCGAAATAGGGATGTAGATCAGTGGGATAAAAGGGGTAATAAAGTGAAACATGTGGTGGGAAACCGTTAGAACATTAGAACAAAACAAAACCGTTAGAACATTTTGTTTAGAAAAAAAAAAACTATAAATACATATAAAACATTAAGGGGAGTTATATATCCAGAACTTTTTTCAAGAGAAAATTTCAAGTCGATATCTCAAAAATTAACAAAGTTAGAGCCTAGTGAGTGAATCGCCTTCTAGAGAGCGCAGTGCTGGCCCTTATTTTCAAACGCGTTTTTCTCGAAGCCATGTTCAAAGTCGGTGACCAAGATTTCTCAGAACTCAGTGAATCCATCGTTTTGATTTTTTTGCAGGCTTATTTTATTCATAATAGTCTCGTACGTGTCATAGGATTTTTTTTTCGAAGCTTCGTTCATTTTTTATAGGTAAAATAATGACGAATTTTTGGTCGAAAATCGTTCGGAAGTCCGCCATTTTGTGAAAAATCAATATTTTCAAAATCGGCTATGACAAGTACGAGTTTTAAGTATCTAGTTTAATAATATTATTAATTTTTTTGTTTCAGATGAATTTAGGAGGAGCAATCTTGGTCACCGCATTTCACGTTTTTTTCAGAGCGCTCTACAAAAAATGCTGTATCTACCTTAAAATTATTTTATTTTTTAATACAAAAAAAAAACTAAAAATACTCCTGAATGTGTATAACAAAGTTATAGCCTAGTTATACTTAAGGTATAAGACCCTCATTTAAAAATATCCCTTAGGTTTCCTTAAAAAAATTCACCAAACATGACCTTTTTTTCGGCCTCTGGGTATAAATAAAAATTTTCGGCCACCCTTAAATAAAAATGAAATTTAAAGATTTAATACTAAAAATAAATTAATAATAACTTAAAACAAACACAAAAACAAAATATTTCACAAACACTTCATATTTTTTAAAAACAATATGAAACCAACACGACTAATATAACAGGTCATTCAATAAGTCCGTAGGATAAGTAAGAAAAAAAACAAAATTTTTTGCCTTCGAGAGCGATACGACGAGTATAGCAATGTTCCAACTTTTCGATACCACTTTTATAATACGATTTCTCTTTCTCGTCAAAATAGGCCTCAGTTTCAGCGATTGGATCATTGGACTTGAATTTCTTTCCAGCAAGCATTCTCTTGAGATCTGAAAACAAGGAAAAGTCGCTGGGGAACAAAATCTGGTGAATACGGTGCACAGTGTGAGATTTTGCCAATCTGGAGGGACTTAATTCAATTGTAGCCGTAGTTTGAAAGATATCGACTTGAAATTTGGCGAATTTATGTCCAATTGATCTGGAAGGTGAAGTTTTTTTGATTTTATATGTTCGCAATTTTTGTTCTTTATGACAAGAGCTACAACTTTGCCTCAGAGAGTAAATCGAAATTCTGAACGGTTTGCAAGATATGAGCCCGAGAAAATGATCACTTTTTTGCGAAAATGATACCGAGGCCCCAAATCTTTGGCGGCCCATAAACAAAAAAGTGCATGACTTTGGGAAAAATTGGGAGACACGGGTCTAGTGGTCACCACGGGTCGTAGTGGTGTCCGTATATGGTTATTTTGCCATGACTTAAAAAATTACACACAGTGATACCAATTTGAAATAAGAGAGCTACTGCCAATAAAAATTAAAAACCAAAAACAATCATTGTGGATTTAAACAAAGGGATTATTTGTTTAATATTTCACTTTTTTGTTTATTTTGCATAGTTTATTTATTTGTCAAAGAAGAACGTAAAATGGTAACAAGTTGAAAATTTAGTCTGAATCAGAATATTCTTCGAAAGTTTGATGATCCGATAACAATGCAACCACTTCCGTGGATAAAAGCTCCGCGTGTAGTAATAACGTATACTACATATTAATGGGTCGGATGAAATAAGCAGCCTATGTATTAACTCGTAATGTTTTCCTAGTGTACAATTCTCGGTAATTTCGTGTATTTTACCTGGACTCCAGGACTTCTTCGGAAAAATTGCCAATAGGTAGAATGCAGAAATAGATTATATCCTTTCCATGGTACAAAATTATATGCACAGTTACTGGCATGTTGAACCACGAATATTCGGACAAATAAAATTGTGTGGTTTCTTTCGTGTAGCATTGAAACGCATTTATATTAATGGAGTATCGACGTAAGTTTTTTCTGCGTCTTTAAAAAATCTTCTGGCAGAGTTGCCGTCGATTTTATTGCCGGTTTTTTGTTTTGGCATATCCACTAAAAGGCTCATTTCATGTTTAAATTTGTTTTGAATTTCTCTCTTCCTATCAGATACTTTAACTTTATTTTCCCTTATTTTTCCCTTTATAATTGTTGAGCATAGTTGAAGAGATATCAATGATATAGAAAAAATACTTTCGTCTGACAAATTTCCCTCAGTAAATTTTTGTTTGCACTCGTCCAGAAGTTGCTTAAACGCATTTTAAAGCCGATTCCAGTCCTACAGACTTGATGTTCCTTAACCAAACATCACGTAGTGTCTCCCGCGATATTTCACCCAATGGTCAAAAATTGGGCATTTGTGCAAAATGTTTGCAAGTTTTTTTTCTTCAGATCAGTTTTGGGACTTCACACGCTTATCACCTATATGGTAAGAACGTGAAACACAATAGAATATTAAAGTTGCAGTATATGAAACATACGCGATTTTTAAAAATGTTATTTATTAGCGGATGATGAAGTAAATTAAATAAAATATTCCAGAGCAAATATTAAAAAAACATTATTGAAAAAGGTTATGCTCAAACTATTTATAATTTAAGAAAAAAAACTTTTTTAAAAACAATGCACTCACGACTCACTTCTGATCGCTTCAAACTTGCGAATTTATTAAGCAGTCAAACTTGTTTTTACTCGCTTTTCAATAGCACGTGTTTGATTAGCGTTATCTCGAGGATGTTTTCATTATCATTCTGTTTTGTGTTGATATTCGTAACAAAGGGAAATTTTTCTAACATTTACCCAAAAATCATTAAATTTTAAGCATATTTTTTTTGCATTAAGTCCCTTCAGATTGGCAAAATCTCACACTGTGCGGTGGGTGCGTAAGCAATCCGAAGCCCAATTCATTTAATTTTGCCATCGATTTCATTGATTTGTGACACGTTGCATTGTCTTAGTGAAACGACACTTTTTTCTTTTGCAAATGTGGCCATTTCTTTGCAATTTCAGCCTTCAATCGATCCAAAAGTGCACAGTTATAGTCGCTGTTGATGGTGGTTTCTTTTTGGAGATAGTCGATGAATATTATTCCTTTCGGATCCCAAAATACAGACGCCATAACTTTATAGGCCGAATGTTGGGTCTTTGCTCGCTTTGGATTCGGTTCATCGACTGCTGCCCACTCAGCTGACTGTCTTTCGGATTCTGGTGTGTAATAGTGAAGCCATGTTTCATCCATTGTCACATATCGACGATAGAATTCGATTTTATTGCGGTTAAACAGCGCCAAACACTCCTCTGTGTGAGCTCACGCGGCACCCACTTTGCACAGAGCTTTCGCATACCCAAATGTTCGTGTAAAATGGTAAAAACACAACCATCTGATATCTTTACAATGTCAGCTAGCTCGTGCACCTTCAATTTGCGATCGTTCATAACCAATTTGTGGATTTTTTTATGTTTCCTGGAATAACAGCCTCATTTTGGCGTCCACTGTGCTCTGCATCATTTGCGCTGGTACGACCACTTTTAAAACCAGCAATCCACTTTTATTTTCCTTACAATTCATTTTTGTCCGTATTTAAATTTTATTTATACAACACACCTACACACCTATTCCATACAGCTGAAATAGCAGACAAGCAGCAACAACATCGCACTCTGTTCCTGCAGTTATCAATGAAGTTTTTAGAATTAAGATTCTTGCTTTCGGTTTCTTATAGTTCTCGTTTACTTTTTGATATGAATATTATATAGGTGGTCGCATGATGCAATTATGTAAGATAAGAGTGACAATCAGACATTTCCTCACTCGTGTCTTGCATATTTTGCTTTTTATTTTCTTTTCTACTTTTCCTTCTCTGATTTATACTATCTTTGACATTTGGTGACATAATATTGTACCAACTGTCAAAAATAGTATAAATTAGAGAACGAAAAAAGTAAAAAAGAAAATAAAATATTCAAGCAAATGGCATTTGATGGACGCAGGTCGTGAGAAAATAACCAGTTGTCAAGGCTTAGGCTATATAATCTTTATTACAAAAAACAAACGAGAACTATAAGACCATTAATAACATATTGAATTTAAATATACTATTTTTTAATTTCAATATTTCTTTATAACTTTTTTTTAAATGCGATAGTTTTATTTTCAAATAGTAAATATTTGAAAGATATTTAAAAAAATCGTGCATGATTTTAATATATCTATTATTAATTTTGTTTAAATATTTCAATATTTTAGTTAATTAAAAAAGTATTGAAATAAATTTGAAATATTTACGTAGTCGATTTATGCAAATGCGCTATTGGTGCAAAAATTACTCACCTTTTGGATAAATTAAAAAAGTTTTTGGATAAATTTAATATTTTCTTATCTTAGTGTATGGAAAAAATTTAGTAACGCCATCTATGTGTCATCCCATGGGCTTTTTGAATGGACTGTTATTTACCTTGAAGTTGTGTTGAGTAGGTGGCATAAAATACGATAAATTCACTCGATAAAAAACTTCTGGAAAAAATTTTAACCATTGTTTTGGAAGAGCAAAATTTCACAGGTGAAACGCTTCACCCACGTAGTCGATTTATGCAAATGCGCTATTGGTGCAAAAATGACTCGCTTTTTGGATAAATTAAAAAAGTTTTTGGATAAATTTAATATTTTCTTCTTTTAGTGTAAGGAAAAAATCTAGTAACGCCATCTATGTGTCATCCCATGGACTTATTGAACAGACTGTTATTTACCTTGAAGTCGTGTTGAGTAGGTGGCATAAAACACGATAAATTCACTCGATAAAAAACTTCTGGAAAAAATTTTAACCATCGTTTTGGAAGAGCAAAATTTCACAGGTGAAACGCTTCACCCACCGAAACGCTTCACCCAACCACGATCTACATAAAAAGACACTAAGACAAAAATATAGAAAATTTTACTCCAGAAAAAAATGAAAGAGCTCAACATAAATTAAAGTTAAATTTAATTAAACTTAAACTTAATTTGAAAATAAAATAAGTTTAAAAGAAATTAAAAAATTAAATTTAAAATAGAATATCAAAATATTACAAACAAAATAACAATAAACCTTGAAAAAAATAATAAAGCGATTGAGCCAATACAACTTAATCAAAAAAAAAAAAACAATAAACAAAAAAAAAAAAAAACAAAAAAAAACAAAAAACAAACAAAAAACAAAAAAAAAGAAAAACAAAAATGGCGCAAAAATCTTTGTTTTCATATTTTCAATTTCGCTTGAATATGGAAATCCTTTGAAGCGTTTTGTTTTGTCGCTAACGCTGTCATCAACATAGCAACTTAATAGATACTAGAAAAGGATATGATTTCTGTGTGAGTCTGTTTTTATGTCCGTAAAATGCGAATCTTCGTAATAATGTGTGTCATGCCTATTCATGATTTTTTTTTCGCTTTTTTTTCATTTCGGTTATGGATATAGTTGGAGATTCTGGCTGAAATTCTTGTCATCATGAATGTTGGAACCGGATGTTGCCATTAAGTAAGAATTTACGATGCTTCGTTAGCCTAGTTCGAATGCCGTTAAGAATGATAAAAGTTTGCTAATAATTTATGGTAGTTGCAGAAAAAAAAATAGTAAAAAAGCTTCAATTTAATATATGGCATGTTGGTTGAAAACTTTAGATTAGTAAAGCTTAGGAGTTGCTTAAAAGCTGTAGGAATTTTACATTTTGGGCGAGTTTTTTTTATTTATTTTATTATGTGAAATTTTTTCCCAACAGTTATCCAGAAGTCAATTGAGAAACAACTGGCCCATTATTAGGGCAATTAGAGCTAGTTTTGGACTTGTTTGAAAAGACATTCAATGCAAAACAGTTCGACTTCTTGTTTTGTTTAAGTGTTTATTTGTTTCTTTTCGTATTAATTTTAAATATCTTTGTTTACTTTTATTTTGTTTATGTGGTTCTTTTGTATAGGGAGTATATTTCGTGAGAAGTTTAGAACATTATTTCAATAAGTTTACGAACAGCATGATAAAAACAATGAATTAGATAGGTAGAAGGCATCGTACAAAAACATGGTCAACTCGTTTGAGCTAACGATCTCTGTTTGTTAGTCGACATCTTCATTTTGGAGAGTGTCATTAGTCTAGGAGGGAGTCTTGTCCTCTTAAAGAAGTGTTGTCAACAGAAACGTGGTTTTCAAGATGCTGAGATTATTTGTTTATTGACACCAGTGTTGCCAGAACTTTTTTTAGAAAAGAGTGAGATTTAAAATTTAATTTTATAAGCCAATTCCCAAAATTATTTTCTTTCAGATGGCATTTCGTTTTTGAAAACATTGCTCCATGGAAATGTCAACAAAGCTTCGTATTAGATTTCTACTGCATGTCGCTCTTTAAGAGATAGATATTAAACAGAAAGTTTCGCAAAGAAGGTCTTATACAGGGTGGGCCATCTAGTAGTTTCTTTTAAAATTATAGGTTACTTTCACACTGAGAGCTGTTTCCTCCTCGAAATCTTGACATAAAGTCAGTATCATAACTCCGCGGAAAGAAATGAATCGCTTTACGCTTGAACAACGTTGGGAAATATTGGAAACTTATTTCCAAAGTGAGTGCTGTGTAGCCCAAACAGTGCGTTATTTGAAAATAAGTTTTGGCCGAAATGAAGCACCCACCGCGCCTCCTGTAAGCAAGTTTGTGCAAAAAGTTCGTGAGACTAGTATGCTAGTCCCCGTCGACGTACGGTGCGCACAAACGAGAATGTGGCTGCTGTAGTTGAGAGTGTGAGACTCAATTCACGAACATCAAATCGCTATCGATCTCAACGGTGGGCGTTACGGTAGACTGAAATTGGAGACATGAATTTAGACGACCTCTGGTTCATTCAGGATGGCGCGCCATACCACTTAGCACATGCCAAAATCGATCTTTGCGCACCAAATTCCCAAATCGTGTTATCAGCCACGATGATCAGGTGATGTCAATTAGCCGCCTCGGAGCTGTGATTTGACCCTTTTGGACTTTTTTTGTGGGGAACCGTGAAGGACCGATGTTATGCCAACAATCCGTAAACGATTCAAGCACTTAAGGCCAATATCATCCAAGCAATCTGTGAGCTACAGCCCGAAACCATCAACAAGGTCTTGGAAAATTGGAGTGACAGAATGCGCTACTACGAAGTCAGCCGAGGCAGCCACTTTGCTCTTACTAATTAAACCGTAATAACACATGATCCAATAAGTCCCGAGACTAACAACTAGGTGGCACCGCTAACGAAATATCGATATAATATTTCGATAGTTCCAACCTCCAAACAATATGTGTAAAAATTTCATGACAATCTGTGAGTTCTTAAAGAAGTGTAAGTTCTTAACTCACACTTCTCAGTGATTTAAGTGACGCTACTGTTGATATTTTCAAAATAATGGATTCAAAGCAATTCCGTGTGTTGATTTATCACTGTTTTTTTATGGGAAAAAATACCGTCCAAGCTGAGCAATGACTTCGAAAGTGTTATTCGGACTCTGCTCCGTCAAAAACAACCATTTGTCGATGGTATGCTGAGTCTAAACTTGGTCGTACAGACACAAATGATACTGAACGTTCAGGACGCCCAAATGAGGCAGTTATTCCACAAAACATAAAAAAAGTACAAAAAATGTTATTGGCCGACCGTAAAGTGAAGGTGCGCGAGCTAGCTGAGGCTCTGAAGATATTGAAAAGCAGTGTGGGAACAATATTAAAGGAAAATTTGTCGATAAGAAAGCTGTTTTCCAAATGGAAACATGGATCCACCATTACACACCGGAATCAAAACGGTCGTCAGCTGAGTGGAGAGCAACCGCTGAAAGCAGCAGCGGTCGCCAAAGCGACCAAAAATACAACAGTCGCACAGTGGGGTATTTTATGCCAAAAGTGACGATTAATTATCGCCACTTATCGAGACAAAAATTGTACTTTGGTGGTTTTTGGGGTCGCTGACCACGAATCTGAAGTCAAAAATTTGAAATTAAAAATGGCGGCTTGAAAATGGCGGCCATGAACAAGCTAACTTCTACAAAAAATGTTTAAAGGAGGTAAAATGTTGTATACAGGGTTTTGTGGGGTCGCTGATTAAGAATCTGAAGTAAAAAATTTTAAATTCAAAATGGCGGCTTCAAAATGGCGGCCATGTACAAGCTTATGTTCTGCAAAAAACGTTTAATGGAGGTAAAAATTTGTATACTGGGGTTTGTGGGGTCGCTGATCATGAATCCGAAGTCAAAAATTTAAAATTCTAAATGGCGGCTTCAAAATGTAATCATTAGCTATGTACCTTTTACCGAATTACATAGTATAGGGTGTTTTTTTTAGGGTTTGTTTTTCGAATTGAAATAAAACACAAGAAAATCGTTTTAATGTCCATCAATTTGGCTTTATTGGAAGGATAATTTTATGCCATTAATGTTTAAACATGATTTCGGGCATGTGGCCGCCGCGGCTGGCTCGAATAAAGCCAATTCTACAGGTCCAATTTTCAACCACTTTTTCGAGCATATGGGGCCATATGTCGGCAATAACGCCACGAATGTTGGCCTCCAAGTCCCCTAACGTTTCTGGTTTGTTGGCGTAGACGAGCGACTTCACATATCCCCAAAGAAAATAATCCAATGGTGTCAAATCACACGATCTTGGTGGCCAATTGACAGGTCTATTCCGCGAAATTATGCGCTCATCGAATGTTTCCTTCAATAAATCGATTGTGACGTGCGCTGTGTGGCATGTAGCGCCGTCTTGTTGGAACCACAACTCATCCACATTCATGCCATCCAATTCGGGAACAAAATAGTCGGTTATCATGTCTCTATACCGGTCTCCATTAACGGTAACTGACTCTCCAGCATTATTTCGGAAGAAGTATGGCCCAATGACTCCACCAGCCAATAGAGCACACCAAACAGTCAGTTTTTGTGGATGTAATGGCGTCTCAAGGCCCTCATGTGGATTCTCTTCACTCCAAATGCGGTAATTTTGCTTGTTGACGTAGCCATTCAACCAAAAATGAGCCTCATCACTGAACAAAATTTTGCGATGAAAATCAGCATCGAGATCAATCTCATTTTCGGCCCATTTGCAAGCGTTGTTTTTTTGTCAACCTGTTCATGATGAAATGGCAAACCAAACTGAACATAAATGACATTAGAGTTGCCAGATTTGACCACAAAATGCCAGTTTTATCTCTATTCGAAAAACAAACCCCTAAAAAAACACCCTTTATATAGAACATAATTTTCGTTTTTACTACAAATTGGACAAAACAAGCTTTGAACGACATTTTATACATAAACAAAGGATTGCAATAACAATAGTTAATAAACATAAACAATGATGTTGATTTCACATGTACCCTGCAAACTGCAGGGCAAACAATTTATGTCTTACTAATATCAAAATCAGAAAATAAGTATTAAAATCGAACAAATATAATTTAATTTAATACCTTAACACATTCATCTGCTTCTTTAAATATATAAAAAGCCAGTGTTTGAAAGAAACATCAACTATTAATTGTGGAAAGGTGCACTGAATATGCCGCTTTCCATAATGTAGGGTAAACAGTAGCGGATAATAAAAAAAATAAGTGAAGAAGAGAACTGGTAAACAACAAAACAAACAAAAAACAGCAAAATCTGTTTAGTATTTAGATTTATATTGTACTTTATTTTCATTTGTATTAATTTTTCGAAATAAAATCGTAAATTCGTGACATGTTAGTTAAAGTAAAAAAATCGAAATACCGCGAAAGTGCGCAGCATTGACGCAACTTTTTTTTTTATAGAATATAGCTTGAATGTTCATAGGTTACGATAACCAAAACAGTTTTCCTTAATTCCACTCAACACACAACTATATCTCTATTAACATATTGAAAAATCCATATTTTTAAGGTTAAATTAAAATAAATAAATTAATATATATATAAACACTATTTCATATAAAAAATTTAATTTTGTATTGCTTAAATACCTGAACAAGAAGGTTCCATCGTAATTTTTTGGAATTTTTAAAAAATAATACACAAAAAAAAAACTTTAAAAATTTCGAATAAACACGTTTGTCACTGTGCACACTCAAAGAGAAAAAAATTATGACTTTCAAACTGCATTGCGGGTAAACGGTAGAATATTTTTCAACTGTTCTTTCACCTAGTGATACAGAATTTTATCTTCTTTCATCGGGTACCTAACATCACTATGTACCTTGAAAGTTTTTTTTTCAATTAATCGTCACTTTTGGCATAAAAAACCTTATTGTGAGTCGGCTGGAAAGGTTAAAGGGATGCGCATAGAATTTTGTTCATCGACTATCTCGAAAAGGGAAAAACAATCAACAGCGATTATTATATAGCGTTGTAAGAGCGTGTGAAGGATGAAATCACGAAAAATGGGCCCTATTTAAAGAAGAAAAAAATTCTTTTTCACGAAGACAATGCACCGTGACACAAATCGATGAAAACTGTGGCGAAAATCCACAAATTGGGCTTAGAATTGCTTCCTCATCCACCGTATTTGCCAGATTTGGCCCCCAGCGTCTACTGGCTCTTTGCTGACCTCAAAAATGCTTGCCGGCAAGAGATTTGGCTCGAATGAAGAAGTGATGGCTGAAACTGAAGCGTATTTTGAGGCGAAGTACACATCATACTACAAAACCGGTATTGAAAAGTTAGAAAAGCGGTGGAATGAATGTATTGCTCTTGAAGGAACCTTTGTTGATGGATAAAGATGAATATTTGCAAAAAAACAGTTTTTTTATTACTAAGTCTCGGGACTTATTGGACCATGTGTTACATGGAAAAACATTAATTTTGTTCTTTTTATTGCATTAAAAAAAAAAAAACTTATTCTATGAACTTTTTGGAAATTTTGTTTTTGCAATTTTCAATTGTCACTAGATACATGTTTTTAACTTGGAATTTTCCACAATATTCGCAGTTTTTCATACTCGTAGAAATATTTGGAAAGCAGAGTTAAATTAGAGAATCATCAATTTCCGTCTTTTTTAAGCTTTGAACCAACCTATTCAGTAAAGTCTGGCTTTGTTCGAAATGGGGTGATAGAATAGTGGGAAAGAGGGAGCAATCCCGATCATGGCCTTGCCGGGATTTGAAACTCGGGATTCGAACCCAGGGATCAACCATCAAGGTACTAAATGAGAAATTTTCATAAAATGCTTAAAATTTATCAAAAAATATTTCTGCTATGATTTGACAATTTTTAATAAAAGTTTATTGACCCTCAATGAAATATGTTTCCCCACATTAAAGATTTGATGACTGTATCCTTTTTACTCATGAATTTTTTGGTTTTTTTTTTTCTTTTTTCTGCCCGTGAAGCTATTATATTTTTTTGCAACACTTTCCAAAAACTATTAAATGCAAATGCTGCAAACCTTTTATCGTACCCTTTTTTCGCTGTCTGCCCTTTCTACTGTATTCTGTCTAAATTATTAAAATCGACTTTAACATCCTTTTGTAATTCATTGGAAAACTTTTCGTTTTTTTCTCATCATTATAAGTGATGAAGGGAAAGTGAGTGCATCATTGGCGTTGTTGCCGCTCGCTCGTTCGTTCGTTCGTTCTTTTTGTATGTTCGTCCTTTAAGCTTTTTCTCGTTTTAGCTGTGGAGTTTCAAGTGTAGTCGTTGTCGTTGTTGCTGTTGTTTCTGTCACTGTTGTTTTCCACACAATGTAAATGACCCATTTTTTGCGCTCGCTTTTATCAATTATCAATTAACCCAAATATCAGCAACGCTTCCTAAGCTGCCTCACAAACACACACACACACTCAAATAGACACACACACACACACATATAGATAGATACTTTGCTATTGGTACCTCAATCATCCGGCCTATGAAGCTGTCCTCCCATTCTTACAGCTGCCAGAAAAGCCTCTTTATTTCCGTATTTCTCTGTCATGCCTCCAAAACGCGCGCTTCTTTCGCTAACAAACTCATACACACACAGACTCACACACTAACTGACACTCATGTATTTGTTCTCATACATAGACATCACCATTTAAACAGCTAAATTTGTGTCACTGTGAAAAACGAAACTTATGCTCACATACTTTCTTTTTTAATTTAGATGTTTTTTCCCCCTTTTTTATTTTATATTTTGCGAATTTAAGCATCACAGCAGCTGAAATGAATACGCGTGAACAATTTTTCTAACGTTGATATTGCAAGCGTTTTTTTGTTTTGCTAAAAATATTCATGGAATTTTTATTACGACTATTCATTGAGACACAAACATGTTTTTATGCGTTACTTAAAACTTTTGCTTCAATTCCCAAATTTTTGCTCCCAAAAATTGAACATTCTTATGAACATTGCTTTGTGAGTATTATTAGAATTCCTATTTCTGTAAAATATAGTGATGCATACATTTAGGCAAAAATGTATTCGCAAAGTTTTACAACAAGATTGTAGGGTCAATTTTTTCTTTGTTTGAGTAACTGATGGTTCTATGCATTGCTATTTATTAGCACTGTTGCCAGATTGGGCGATATAAAATATTCAAACTAATTAACGATGAGAATTCAAAAACTTTGCTACATTAATCTTAAATCAAATTTTAGCGGATAAAAGTTATTATAAAGGAATTAATGATCTTATAATATTTCATTGTGAGTTCCATGCAAAAATTCATATATTAAGTGATGATATTTTTAAGATAGACATACTATGAAAAGGTGGCGGCCGTGGCGTAGTTGGTTAAAGTGCGTGGCCGCTATGTCAAAGAACCTGGAAACCCAGGTTCGAACCCCAGCAGCAACAGAAAATTATTTGAATTAAAATAATTTTTCTGTACGGCCGCCACCTCTCTGCAGACAATGGCAAACCACAGAGAGTAATAAAAATGCCATGTAAAGCTTCTTGAGAATAAGAACATTCCGTTCATCGCCGTTCGGAGTCGGCGTTAAGCCTGTAGGTCCATTTCTCGGTCAATTGTGTACAAACTTAATAACACGCACAACACAATTGATCATAAGAAGCTAGGTCAAAGTCCTTTCAAGGGCTGAAATGGCCAGTTATTTATTTTTTTTTTTTTTATACTATGAAAATGCCAGATTTTATTATAGTTTTAATCAAGCAAATGCTAAAACGATAACCTAGTCATTTAGAAATATTTAAAAAAATGCTTTTATTTTAGTCCGGATAGCTGTTTAAGCTATACAGGGTATGCCAAATACAAGTTTTCTTTTTGACGTGACGAAGTTACGTCTTACCGCGCAGATTTTCAAAAAAGTTGAAAAAGGCATTTTTTTCAAAATTCATCGGCGTTGCATTGAATTGTTACTAGCTGAGTGAGTATAAGAGCAATGATTAAAAAAATGCTACGACATAAAGCTTAATTCTTTGACTTTATTATAAAAACAAAACAAAAATTCAAAACGTCATTGGGACGCGGTGAGAGCTGTTTGAGCAACGCAACTGAAAATTTGTTACATGGAATTATTACTCGCTGAGTATAAGTACTAAGATTAAGAATATGATAAACCAATAAAAACTTATTCTAAGCCCTCACAATGAAACTTGACAAAAACTTTCTGACGTCATGGGGACACAGAGAGAGCCACTCAAAGATCCACAATGCAACATTCGTGCAGCGGCATTGCATTGAATTTAAAAACAAAAAAAAAAATATATGAATATATAAGCGGTGAATATATAAGCTGAAAAAAACTAGTAAGAAATGATCTTCGACTGGGCCGAAGTTAAAATACCCCCACGGCCGAACCAAAGTATATTCAAAGTCGCTTTGTATTGTAGGTAGGCATGGTTTTCACCCGATTTCGTTGAATTTTATACTCAGAGTGCATATTAAATATCGAAGCTCATACTTGAAATATAATTTCAAGTCCATCTATAAATTTTTGTGGAATTCTAAGACATTTTACCTTTTTAATAAAGCCACTTTGTATGGGAGGTAGGCGTGATTTTCATCCGATTTGGTTTATACGAATTTTATACTTAGAGTGTATTTTAAATATCAAAACTCATATGCAAGTTTTCAAGTCCATATATTCATTTTTGTAGAATTCTAAGAGATTTTACTGTTTTGATGAAGTCAAATGACTTTGTATGGGAGGTAGGCGTGGTTTTCATCCGATTTGGCTCATTTTCGAAATTGATTTTTAGATAGAATTTTTAGATAAAAGCTTAAATGTTGAATTTCGTCATGATAGCTTTAAAATTACGGCTGTAATCGTGATCACAGACAGACGGACATGGCTAAATCGACTGGGGTGGTGATGTTGATGAAGAATATGTATATTTTTCTGTACCTACCACGCCTCCTTATGGGCGTTACATACGGAGTGAAAAAATTAATATACCCCCATTTACGTCTTTTAAATGTAGGGGTATAAAGATAGCAGCTTATGTAACAGAAACGTTATATCGTTGCATGAAATTATTACTCATTCAGACAGTAAAAATGCTACAACCATGAAAAACCGTTGCATGGAATTTTAACTCTGTGACTACTTGCGTGACGGTAAATTTTAAGGAACGAAAATGAAGGTCCTTACCTTCCTCATCTTCGGGCACATGATAAAAATAAAAACAAAAAATTGACGGCGTCATTAGGCCCCCCAGGGAACCGTCAAATGTGACACATATGCATCAATATTGCTGGATTAATTGCATACAGCTAAGGCAAAGGAAAAGCACAACCAATGAAGACGCAATTAAAAAAAGCAAAAGCAACAACACCAACGACAACGACAACAACAACAACAACAACAACAACAACAACAACAACAACAACAACATCAACATCAACATCAACATCAACATCAACATCAACATCATCAACATCAACATCAACATCAACATCAACATAATCATCAACATCAACATAAACATCAACATCAACATCAACATCAACATCAACATCAACATCAACATCAACATCAACATCACCATCAACATCAACATCAACATCAACATCAACATCAACATCAACATCAACATCAACATCAACATCAACATCAACATCAACATCAACATCAACATCAACATCAACATCACCATCAACATCAACATCAACATCAACATCAACATCAACATCAACATAAACATCAACATCAACATAAACATCAACATCAACATCAACATCAACATCAACATCAAGATCAACATCAACATCAACATCAACATCAACATCAACATCAACATCATCAACATCAACATCAACATCAACATCAACATCAACATCAACATCAACATCAACATCAACATCAACATCAACATCAACATCAACATCAACATCAACAACAATTAAGTTGTTGTAAGATTAAGTCAAGAATTTGGTCATGCATTAAAAAAAGTTTGGACATGAAATAGGAGTATATAAAAACGTCAAAACCTACGGTGTGTCCACGACACAGCCAACTCTTTTTTTTAAATGCAATAAAATGAACAAAATTAATTTTTTTTCCATGTATTATGGCTTTATTAGTAAGAGCAAACATTCCCATTAATTATGGAACACAACGTCGTTCAAGTGGCTGCCTCGGCTGGCTTCGCAGTAGCCGAGTAGCATTCTGTCACTCCAATTTTCCAAATCTTGTTGATGGTTTCGGGCTGTAGCTCACGGATTGCTTGGATGACATTGGCTTTAAGTGCTTGAATCTTCGTCGTCCAAATTCATGTCTAAAATTTCAGCAAAAAAAATTGGTAAACATGGTTCTGTAACGCTCACCGTTGACCGAAACGTTGTTTCCAGTCTCATTTTCGAAAAAAAATGATCCAATGATGCAACCACTCCACAATCCGCACCAAATTGTCACTCTCTGTAGATGCATCGGCCTCTCGACAATAACGTGCAGTTTTTCCGAGCCCCAGATGCGGCAATTTTGTTTGTTAACGTAGCTACCGAGATGAAAATGCGTTGTGAAAATTTTTCGCCCAAAATCGTTGTGCAATTCAAGCTGCTCTATGGCCCAAACTGCGAAGCGATAACGAAGCGGATGGTCGTGCGCCTTCAATTGCTGAGTCAATTGGACATTGTAAGCGATTAATCCAAGATCTTTGTGCAGAATTCTCCTCAGGCTAGGCTCGTTGAGATGTTCAGATCGATGTCGAGTTTATGTTCGTAAATTGAGTCTCACACTTTCGGCTACAACAGCCATATTCTCATCTGTGCGCACCGTACGACGACGGTGACCATCAGTGTTGTCAACTAGCATACCAGTCTCACGAACTTTATGAACAAACTTGCGGACAGCAGGCGCGGTGGGTGCTTAATTTTGGCCAAAACTTCTTTTCAAATTACTTGGGCTACACAGCACACACTTTGGAAATAAGTTTCCAATATTTCCCAACGTTGTTCAAGCGTAAAGCGATTAATTTCTTTCCGCGGAGGTACGATACTGACTTTATGTCAAGATTTCGAGCGAGAAACAGCAGGCTGTGTCAACATAACCTATGATTTAAAAAGAAACTCTGTAAGTTCAGTATGTGTGACTATGTCGAAGTAAATCCCTTTTGCCCGGGAGGCTATCGCAGGGCTGGCCCTTTGGGGAGTATCGTGCTGGCTTTGGTAGTTCAATATCGTGAGCAGACCAGCGTTGTTCGGCGTAGAGTTGCGCAGTTGTATCCGCAGGTCATTGCAGTTCAAAATTTTTTTCCGCGTGACTCCCAGACTCATCTATACACCCGTAAAAAAACTAAAGACAAAATAAAAAAACGTTTGAACAAAAAAGACCGTATTAAGACTCCAAAAACTCACTCGAAGGGTTAAGAACAACCAGCATACAGGTTTTAAAACTTACGCCATCTTGTTCATTTTTAACATTCATATTATCATAACGGAAATTAAAGTGGACTAAAAAACTTTTTAAAAAAGAGAGAGGATAATATTATCACGTGTTGTTCCCATCGATATTTACACGATCCATCACTAAATTATTCAAAATATCTCCGACCTCACTAGTCGACTAGGTAGCTAGCTCGAATGTCACCTCAAGGGAACCTGGTTCGAATCCCAGCAAGGCCTAAGTTTTAACCTGCCTACATTTCTTCCCTCATTTCTAATCAACTGAATTTGAATATTTATAAATATTTACGCCTTAAAAGTAGTAGTTAGTGCTAGAGAAGTTTGTGAAACAGATGGTTCAGAACTAGAATTGACTGAGGTAAAGGCAAAACACTAGCTATAGATACTTATTCACATACTTCGACGGATTCATAACACGTTTAAATTATCCTACACAGGTTTCATTGAATTCATTTCTCTATTCCATTCATCTATGCAAGGTTCCTAAGTTCTCCTATTTGGGACAAGGCAAACTAGCCTTAATAACACTTGAAATCCTTGGTTCAATATATAGACAAGCTAAAGAAAAACTTTTTCTGACCACTTTAATTAAGAAACTAAGATACATCAATCATAAAAGGTAGATAGAAAAAATTTTGTAAAACAATTTAAATATTTTTATTTAATTATGCAAAAAAACACGTGCTCCAGGCATTGCCAGATTTATACAAATTTATCGAAATCAAATTTTGATTTGTGTGCATTTATAAAAGCAAAACGTTTACAATATTTTATTTAAATAACCAATCTCGTTAAAATGAACAAACAATGAGTTTCAAACAAAATACCTAGCACACTTTTAGGCTTTTATGAAAAATAATATTATATATTTTTGTATCCATGGCACGAATAACTGTTGCGGTTTATTTCATATTTGGCAAAAGAAAAAAAAACCTTTTATTAAAAATTTCCACCCATTCGCCAAACAACCAACAACAAGTTGCGCTTTCAGTGCAAACACTTAAGGCCCAATCACACACCCAAACACATTGGATGTACCATGTTTACACTGCATACTTTCCGGCAATACAAATATAAGCGTCAAATTCATTGCATGATTTTTGGCATAACAGCTTAAATTTGGTGCATGCGGCACAATATCCATTCACTAGCAAATATTTTCAATTACATTCGTTTTACAAATTGATTTTTTTTTGCCCCACCTGCAGCCATTTTTACGTAATTAAACTTGCACGAAAAACTGACTGAATAGGACTCGAATGTTGGAAATATCCATTCGGTTGTCGCAACAATATTAAAAAAAAAAAATGTTATCCTGTTATGTAAAGGTAAATTTGCTAGTATTGAATGGAGTTTCATTCATGGCGCTGAATAATTAACGCTGAAAGCTTTTTCGATGCAGTTAATAAAGCTTATTGAATGTAGCACGTAAATAAGTAGGAAAAAAAAAGAAATTTTTGTCAGAATATGTGGGTGAAATTTTGTGAGAATTCAATTACCTGGAGTGCTGCTGGCTCTAAACGATATTTAATTTTCGAATATTTACGTAGTGCTAAATAATTGCTAGGCAATTGGAAATTAATTGCTTGAATAATGTCAACAACTAAATGAAATTTATTCAAAAGTTTTGTCGTTTTATTATAATTATAATGTGTATGTGTGTGTGATAAGCCTTTTGCGTTGGAAGCAATTTGGGGGCAAAACAAAAAACAGCAAAAATTAAATATAAAATTAGCTTGAATGAAACTAAAGCATAAATTAAAAAACTGTAACGAACTTTTTCTTAAATAAATTATTTTTATTTAATTTGTTTTTTGATACATTTTTTTAATTTTCTCTTTGAAAATTTTTTACTGAATTCAAAATTATATTTTAATTTCTGTTCTTATTTTTAATTCAAAAGTTTCTATTTTCCTTCTATTTTAAATAATTTGAATTTTTTTGCTTTTGGTAATTACTATTTTAAAAATATTTTTATTTTATTTAGAATTTTTATTATTTATTTTCTTTATCCCTTATTACTTTTCAAATTTGACTTTTAGCCTTTTTAAAAATTTAATTTTTATTTTGTTTTTGTTTAATTTGAGTTTTATTTTTATTTTCCTTTTTTTAATTTATTTTTAATTTTTTTTTTTTGTTATTTTTTATTTTTTTAAATTTTATTTTAACTTTTTTTTATTTTTTAAAATTTTTTTTTATTTTTTATTTTTTATATTTTTTGTATCTTTTAATTTTTTTTTTATTTTTCGTAATTTTTTTAATTTTTTTAATTGTTTATTTTTTCAATTTTTTGTTTTTAATTTTTTTTTATTACTTTTATTTTTGTCTAATTTTTTTAATTTTTCTTTTCAATTTTTTATTTTTTTTAATTTTTTTTTTAAATTTTTTTTTTTTATATTGAAAACAATTTTTTCGAGCTCTAGGCCAAGCATGTTGTCAACAAGACAACATGAAGAACAAAGAAGGCAACAACCAACAACAACAACAACGGCTCTGTATAGAGCAAATCACACAGCTTGACTATACAGTCAAGTTCTCTGCCAAAAACAAAATTCCGGGTAACTTTCTCGGCATATTGGCAGTATATGTAGAACCTAAGTAGCTTGAGTGGATCACAGTGTAAAGTCATACAAAGGCTACTGATGAGTTGGTGTAGCGGCCAATGAAACAGTCTGTATAGTCAAGCTGTGTGATTTGCTCTATACAGAGCCGTTGTTGTTGTTGTTGGTTGTTGCCTTCTTTGTTCTTCATGTTGTCTTGTTGACAACATGCTTGGCCTAGAGCTCGAAAAAATTGTTTTCAATATAAATAATTAGAGGCCGTATACAAAATATTAATATTAAATTTTTTTTTTTTTTTAATTTTTGTTTTTAATTTTTGTTTATAATTTTTGTTTTTAATTTTTGTTTTTAATTTTTGTTTTTAATTTTTGTTTTTAATTTCTGTTTTTAATTTTTGTTTTTAATTTTTTTAAAGTTTTTTTTTATAAGTTTTTTTTTTTTTGTTAAGAGTCCTTTTTTAAATTTTTATTTTATTTCCTTAAGTGTTCTATTTCTTTTTAACTTTTGAATTCAGAACATTATGTTATACTTATTAAATTTTTAAAATTTTTTTATTTATTATTTAATTTTTTATTTTTTATTTATTTTTGTATTGATTTTATTTTTGTAAATGAATACTAATTTTTGTATTGTGTTGTTGTTATTGTTTATTTTCTTTATTGTCCTTATTTTTATTACTTTAATTTTATTGTTACATTAAGTTTTAGAGTTATTTTTCTTTGTGTTATCTATAATATTTGAAATATTTTTAGTTTTTGGTGATTTTTATTTTTTAATTTGTGAATTACTCAATTTTTAGTTTTTAATTTTTAGTTTTTATTTGTTGTTATTTGGTTTTATTTTTACAATTATTTTTATTTCTTTTTATTATTATTTTTTATTTTTTTATTTTTTTTATTTTTTTTTTTATTTTTTTATTTTTTTATTTATTTTATTTTTTTTATTTTTTTTTTATTTTCTTTATTTTTTTTTTAATTTTTTTATTTTTTTATTTGTTTTTATTTTTTTTATTTTTTTATTTTTTTTATTTTTTTTATTTTTTTTATTTTTTTTATTTTTTACTTTTATTATTTTCTTTATCTTGCTAATTTTTTTTAAAAGTAAGTAAGTAAATTTTGCTTTCTATGCATTATTCTTGTTTTTACTTACTTTTTCATTCTTTTTTTAACTATGTTTAAATTTTATTGTTACTATATTTTATGTTTATTTTTACTATGTTTTATCTTGTTTTTATTATGTTTTATTCTGGTTTTGACTATGTTTTATTTTTATTGTTACTATGGTTTATGTTTATTTTTATTATGCTTTAACTTGTTTTTTATTATATTTTATTCTTTTTTTTTTTTTGTATTTATGTAATTTTCTTCTATATTCTTTAAATTTTTCTGTTTTAATGGTGTGCATTTAAGTATATTAGCTTTTTGTTTAAAAATCTTCAATTGATTTCTTTATTTTTTTAATGTTTATAAGCATTTAAGAATTTTTTATTTTTTTATTATTTTAATAAAATAATTTTTCTTTTCTTCTGTTGATTTTCATTTTTCTGTTTAATCTTTTGTTTTATTTGGAATTTTTCTTTTTTTTTTATTTAATTTTATATTTTCGATATTAAATTTTAATTGCTTTAATTTTTTATGTGCTTTTATAAATTTTCTTGTTCTTATTTGTTTTTATTTTTATTTTAGCAGTTCTTATTTTTATTTAAGTATTTTTAATTTTTTTATTTTAGTTTTTTTTATTTTTATTTTAGCATATTTATTTTAAGTTTTTTATATTTGTTATTATTTCTTTTTAACCGATTTCAAAAAGAAGGAGGTTCTCAAGTTCGTTGGTTTCTTTTTTGACGTTGAATTACGTTATTCTCGGAGGTTAGTAGGGCGGTTGATAGTGATCAAGCGGCGGTTGATAGCATTTTTAGGACCCACTTTGAGCCTTTGGTGTGAATAAAGTACTGATCGTACAATGTTGATCTAAGCGCTTGTTGGTTTGCTTGATCCTCACTGGGAGGAAAATTCATGTTTGAACTCTCTAACTTATATAAATTTTACACAATTACATGAAATATAAAGCCAACATTTGATGTTTCTGTTTACTTTGAGCATGGTTCTTGTTTAAGGTTGTTACCTATTAATCGACTGCATTGGTAGAAGGTATAATATGAGAGTTCTGGCACACTTTCGGTTGAAAAAAGCGCCATCTAGCGTAGCGTAGCGAAGACATAAATCTTATGATTTCAAAAATATAGCCTACTTTTGGGGGCATGTTGTTTTTAACAGAATCGCGTAGTCCAGACACAAACGATTAATTAAAAAAAGTATTGCGTAATTTTAAGGGGCATGCTTTTTAAACAGAATCTGTTTGTAATGTATGTTTGCAAATGTATGTACATCGATAACTCCTAAAGTAAATACTTGTCCAATTGAGGTAATTTTTTGTCAATCCACTATAAACACGGAGGTATCTATTCAAAAAAGTGGGCAGTATTTGACAAAAGGGCGTGTCGCTATTAAAAAAAACGTGTGTCCCGGTCAATATTGACACTAGGATACTAAAATTTAGTATAGGTGTAGGAAAAATATTACATTTATATAAAAATATATAGATGAAGAATGTGGACAAAATTCGAAAAAGGGGTGTGTCAATATTAGAAAAACACTGTATCTCGAATAATATTGACACTAGGTTACTGAAATTTTTTACAGGAAAAGGCACAATTATTACATATTACTGTCAAGAAAGTGGACGTTATTATAAACAGGGGTGTTGCAATATTAGAAAAACAATGTATCTCGAATAATATTGGCACTACGGTAGTAAAATTCGTAGGACGATAATATTTGGTACGCTGGTAGGTGGGTAGATAGATTCAGTACAAAAGTGGACGGTATTATACATACACTTTAAGGAAATTACTGTTTATCGGTTAAATATTAATATTTGGACTCTGAATTTTGGTACAGGGTTAGGTAGAATCATTATAAAGTACCATCAATAAAGTGAGCGGGATTCGAAAAATAACACTTTAATATAAATTGCAAAGAGATAGAAATAGAAATAACCAACAAACTTTCAGAAATAAATAAAACTTATTTTTTAAGAACAAAGTTACATATTTGAAATTTTCCTTAAGAAGAATATTACCTAAAATTTATCATATTCTCTAAAAAGACAAAAGCGCCGACTTTAAAGCTTTTTTTATTTATAAAGGAATTAGTATATTTATGATAATAGAACATATTAAAAAAAAATAAAATAATAACATTTCCAATATATTAATATATATAAATAAATTTGATGACCAAGAAATTAATAGGAAAAGTAATTAGAAAGATCTAAGAAAGACCTGACACTACTGAAAATTGGTCATTAAAAGTAATAAAATGAAGTTGAGTAGCTTTACGGTAAAATGAAAAGGAAATTAAATCTGTATTATTTTCATAATCTTGTTATAATCAAATCAAAGCTGCGATACTATCAAACCCAGCGATTAGGGGAAAAAATAAAAGAATGCTAATTTCATGCCGATTTAAGAAAAAATAAAAAAAAAACAACGACGGTTATATAGGCAAATATTAACGCAGTTAAAGCAAATCGAACCAACAAAATTCTTCGCAGTTGTTATTCGATGAATAAACCGATAACGAACACAATAAAGGAAACCAAAAACTTATCAGCAAATATGCTATCTGCATAGCAATTTGCACAAGCAAAGCTAACCACGCATAAAACCAAAGAAAGCTAACACCAATACGCACCCATACCAACAAACATTTATTCGCACATTCATCGCACTCGCACAAAATGCAATTAAAGCTTAACATTTCAATTCCATCCACAACAAACAATATCCGTAGAAGTGAGTGTTTTGCTGGTCAATATAAAGCTTAATTAAACAACACAGAAGATGCGATACTCGAATGGCTGGGAGAGACACAGATAGAGAGGGAGAGAGAGAATGAGTGCGACAGCACTAGCAGAGCAAGAGAAGGAGGAAAAAGTCAAAGCTGTGCAATTCAATAATGAAACAGAAAATCATTGATATGTAAGAAGATAAGCTGCAAAAAGCAAGCGATAAAATAGGATTCGACATCTTGTATTTATTGTTGTAGTTAGGATGTTTATTGTTTGCATCTACTAAACCATAACAAAACTGCTTACACAAGGATTTCATTCGCATGAAATGTGAACTAAACATATAAGAGCAATTCCTCTATTTTTTGTTTTTTTTTTGTTTTTGTTTTCTGATATTGATAAAACAAGCGATTAAATAGGATTATTGAAATATGATTCACACTTCGACAGCAACCTTGGGAGTAGAGAATAGAGGTCATTAGATGTGGTCGTAATGTTGCTTTGAAGGACATGCAATGCAGTCATTAGTAGCAAGAGAAAGAGTCAAGGATCAAATCGAACAATCAATATCAGGAAGAAATACGTTAACTCTAGCATTTTGTATCATTACCAAAGAGACGATGGCTCAATACATAGAAATGTGATTTCCAAATTTGTATGGAGAACATACAAAATATAGCTTCTATAAAACGGTGCTAACATATCTTGATGTAAAAATCAAGAAATTAGTTTTACCTCGCAAGTTTCCAAAAAGTTGATAAGACCATTTTCCAAAATGCATCGGCGTTGCATGAAATTGTTACTTGCTGAGTATGGTTGCTATGAGAAAATGGGTCATTATGGAACGACAATTAAAGTATAATTCTCTGAACAATTCACAAACGTAAAACAATATAATTAATGACGTCATCGCTACGCAGAGAGATCTAACTAAGCAACGAAACTGCAAATTTGTTACATGGAATTACTAAAAGCTGAGGAAGGGTCCACAATATTATATAGTAAATGCTAGTTCTTAGTCCTAACGACAAAAATAGTAAAAAAATTAATGATGTCATGAGGTCAAGGAGAGAGCCGCTCTGAGATCGAAAATGTAACAATCAGACAACGGCGTTGCATGAAATTATTTATTCGATGAGCATAAGTGCAATGGTAAATTTTGTAATAAAAAAAATGGCTTTGGCCTTTTGGTAAAAATACAAAAAAAGGTGACTTTATTGTTAAAATACGTGGAATTATTAGTCGCTCAGTTTAACTACAATTTTACATTTTATTCAAAGACACCAAGGATTGGTTATTTTATCTTATAAAGATCGCCATAGCGATGGTCGCCACAGCACCACCATGATGACACCGCATAATGCAACAAAAATGTAACAAAAATTAAAAAACGTTGCATTTAATTATAACTACGTGACTAGACGGAACGGTAAGTTTTATGAAACGACAATAAAGATCAGGTTTTCGGTCTTATAATAAAATTGAAAAAAAAAAATGTATGGCGTCAGGAAACCACTTTGGGAACTGCTAAATGTAACGTAAATACAAAATAGTTGCACGAATTTATTGCATGACACTAAGGTCAATGTTAATGTTACACATGAAATCAAACGCAAAAGCAAACCAAAACCAAAAGCAACAACCAAAAGACAAAAGCAAAATTATAAAATGAAAGTAAAAACAAACACAAACACAAACACAAACAAAAAGAAAACCATAAACAAAAACAAAAACATAAACAAAAACAAAACCAAAAACAAAAACAAAAACAAAAACAAAAACAAAAACAAAAACAAAAACAAAAACAAAAACAAAAACAAAACCAAAACCAAAAACAAAAACAAAAACAAAAACAATAACAATAACAACAAAAACAAAAACAAAAACAAAAACAAAGCAAAAGCAAAACCAAAAACAACAAAAATAAAAATTAAAAAAAAAATAAAAACAAAAACGAAAACAAATTGAATTTAAAATAAAAATAAAACATTATAAAAATGAAAATTTAAGGATAAAAATAAGAACAAGAACAAGAACAAGAACAAGAACAAGAACAAGAACAAGAACAAGAACAAGAACAAGAACAAGAACAAGAACAAGAACAAGAACAAGAACAAGAACAAGAACAAGAACAAGAACAAGAACAAGAACAAGAACAAGAACAAGAACAAGAACAAGAACAAGAACAAGAACAAGAACAAGAACAAGAACAAGAACAAGAACAAGAACAAGAACAAGAACAAGAACAAGAACAAGAACAGGAACAAGAACAAGAACAAGAACAAGAATAAGAACAAGAACAAGAACAAGAATAAGAATAAGAATAAGAATAAGAATAAGAATAAGAATAAGAATAAGAATAAGAATAAGAATAAGAATAAGAATAAGAATAAGAATAAGAATAAGAATAAGAATAAGAATAAGAATAAGAATAAGAATAAGAATAAGAATAAGAATAAGAATAAGAATAAGAATAAGAATAAGAATAAGAATAAGAATAAGAATAAGAATAAGAATAAGAATAAGAATAAGAATAACAATAAGAATAAGAATAAGAATAAGAATAAGAATTAGAATAAGAATAAGAATAAGAATAAGAATAAGAATAAGAATAAGAATAAGAATAAGAATAAGAATAAGAATAAGAATAAGAATAAGAATAAGAATAAGAATAAGAATAAGAATAAGAATAAGAATAAGAATAAGAATAAGAATAACAATAAGAATAAGAATAAGAATAAGAATACGAATAAGAATAAGAATAAGAATAAGAATAAGAATAAGAATAAGAATAAGAATAAGAATAAGAATAAGAATAAGAATAAGAATAAGAATAAGAATAAGAATAAGAATAAGAATAAGAATAAGAATAAGAATAAGAATAAGAATAAGAATAAGAATAAGAATAAGAATAAGAATAAGAATAAGAATAAGAATAAGAATAAGAATAAAAATAGCGATAAGGGCAAAGACATTGGGGAGAGGATAAGGCAACGCTTAGGTCAGGAATAAGGGCAAAGAATGGATTGGGACAAGAAGTGTGGCAAGAATAAGTGATGGGAGTTGGACAAAAATTAACTGGGCATGGAATAAAACCAGAATTTGGACATGAATAAGGAGAAGGAGTGGGACAAAAATAAGGTTTAATATAAGAAAAATTATAAGAATGAGGACAAGTTTAGAGACAAAGCAAAGGCTCTGGATAAGAATAAAGACTAACAGCTCTATTCTAACAAAGTCACAAAAGCCACTTCAGTATCAATTAATACAGAAGCCACAGTTGATAAAAATTCCTATTTTGAGCACTTTAAAAAAGCTTTTTGTATATCAATAGTGATCGAAATAGTGACGAGCAGCTAAGCAGGTCACAAGCAAAAAAATCATATAAAAATTTCATAAAAAACAAAATAGTTCTTATAAAAATAGAAGAGGAATATTTTGGGGTCAAAATTATCACAATTTTTCAGTATCAATTGATTGTGAGGATTATGCCAGAATAGCGCTGTAAGTTACGTTGTATAGAATAGCGCTGTAAGATACGTTGTGACTCCAAAAATCAAAACATGTGTATGTCCATGACGAAACGAACAGCATCCTTTGTTTCCCGTAAGGCTATACTATTAAACGAAATAACAACAACCCAGCCGATTTGTGTTCCCCATATAAATAAATATTAAGATTCAGATAAGAGCAGATTCGTGTTCCCCATAAATTAACCCCGAATATTAACGAAAAAATAAAAACAAATTTGCTATTTCAGTCCTTGAAAGGACTTTAACCGATCTTCTTATGTTCAAATACACAATTGATCGAGAACTGGACCTACTACTTTTTATGCCAACTCTAAACGGCCAATGTGCATATTCTCAAGAAGCTTTACATGGCCTGGAGAGGTGACTACCGTATATTAACACTTACCAGAAACAAGAAATCGGTTCCTTTTTTGGCATTATTTCAACTTTGAGGGTAAGAGGGTTAAAAATTAATTTCAAAAACCTTCGGGAACAAGGAACTACTTTAAAGTTCTTGTTTAAAGAAATAAGTTTCGGAAGTTTTTGATTTGTAAGACACCATTATTCACTTATCAAATATTTTTTTAATCTTCCTTTTGTTACAGTTCTTTGTTTTCAGTGTACAGACGAGATGTAGGCCGTTTTTTTTACAATCAAAGTTTTCCATTCGAATAAGTTTGCATGTAGCAGAGAAGCACCAGATGCAGTCCGTGAGCTGGTAGCCAAAATGTCGAAGAAATATTTTGAACATGACAATTCGAACTGAAGCTATTGTTGATGTTATTGTTATTGCTGTTGTTGTTGCTGTTGTTGGTGTAAGCCAAACAATATCGTACTTTATTTGATCATCCTTGTGTTCACCAAGGAATTGCATTCTGCATTAATACAAACATTCACAAATCAGACACTTGCATTGTTTAAAGAGTCAGTAGAAGGAGCAAAAGGAGGAGGAGGAGGAGATGTAGCGAATAGTGAGTCACAGGAAGAGGTGGGCGTGAGAAGGAGTTTGAGCTTGTTAGAGCATTTTAAAGAAACGCTTTTAAGGCAACAAATGTTCGATGTTAGGCAATGCATGTATGTTGTAGTTCTTGTGGAAGTTGTTGTTGCTTTTATTGCTTAGTGCTGCACATCAAGACCACCACAAAATTCGAAAGGATAAACGAAGTGCAGCCAAACGAACAACGACAACGACAGGAGCTACATCGAAGGGCAGCTCCAACGGCGTATCGCAGCAGTCAAGCAGCTTTTTTGCCTTGAAGTCACCGCTGAGGGAGTCAAGGAGATTGTGTGCGTGTGTATGTTTGCTTAAGTTTTTGTTGTTATTTTTGTGTGGTTGTTCTTTTTTTTATTTTTTTCTTGTTTGCATTTTAATACATTTTAACAGAGTGGAAACAAATTGTTGAACTGTCACCGGGGTTAGATAGCGGCCGATCGAGCAAGCTATGCTGACATTTTCGTAATGAACATCATGATTATAAGAGCGTGTCATATCGCGCTGTCATTTACTGCAACAATTTTACGGAAGGCACTATTAGTGGCGTTTTTTCATTGAATTTTTTTTTTTTTTCTATTTACTTTACTGATGTTAGAAGGGTTTGTTGACAATCAGTTTTTGTTATATACAGAAGCGATATACTAGAAACTGCTTTTGTCAGAAGCTAATTAAAACTTTGTAAAAACTGATGAGTTGAGGTTGTGAGTTTTGAATGCTTTTGAGCCGAAAGTTCTAAAAAGTTGCCTTTGTTGTGTGTATCGTTAGGAATTTAGCTTTAGAAAATGATTTTTACAGGTTGATTTTCTAAGTGGCTAATAAAAGAATAAAAAACAACTGATTGTAATCATGAGGAAATGCTCATCCTGCCAACTATAATTAGCTCCAATATAGCGAGATGTAAGGACAATACAGCTAAAGATAGTTTATTAATTTTATTTAAATAACATAAATGTTTGATTTTTATCAAGTGCCATTAAAAACAAAACTTTAAAATTTATAAAAATTTTAAATTTATATTAGTCGCTATTATGCTCAATACGCAATACGTACTTTCCCTAGACACTGATTACAAATCTGATGTTAGTAGATTACACTGTTCAACACGAAAAAAAAATAACAAGGTTCTGAAACGGATTCTAATAAAAGGGACAAAATTAAAATATACGTGTATCGGCGATTTGAAAGTTTACGTATGAGTCTTATTTTAGGGGGGACTTAAGTTTCCCCCTTTTTGAACATTCTTATAGTGAATCGGCATAGGAAATCATGTTATCCTTACATTTTGGGTAACTATAGGATATGTTCTGAGGATTTATGTAAAATACTTTGAGGAACATTTTTGTGAAACATTTTAACACTCTAACTTCTCAAATTAAGCGTCTTTTTTGACCAATTTTGAATTTGACTCAATTCGACTCGGGACATCACTAGTAAAAATTCGATTTCGAATTTTTCCGTCTAGCATACCCTTTAACATCTCTGTGCGACCCCTGGCACAACAGAAGTAATAATTTTTCTATACTAGATTCTTGATAGCTTGCCGCAAGTTTAATAGGAGTTAGTGTGTCGATTTGACCATATTTTGGTTTTACATTTTATATTGATACCATTTTTTGAACTCACTACATGAAATATCCTTCCTACGGGACTGTTATGAAAAGACGAAACACATGTTTTACCCCCCACTTTCGCCCCCTTCTTTTTTCTCTTATCTCTCTCTCTCTCTTATTTTAAAATTTTGACAGAAATTTTCTTGTACATACTTAAGTATTGGCCCATAAATATTACACCATACCAATTTGCAAGTTCTTTTTGATTTTTGTCCCTTATATTTTGTAGAGACGACAGATACTTCACGTGGAATACTTCATAAAAATAAAAAAGCAATATTTCAAATTAAATTACTTACCTCTGTACAATCTGGAGAGAATGCTATCGTAGCAAAAACTCATCGAAGTCATAGGAACACATTTAAAACAAAAGCATACTGCTTTAACTTGCTAGTCGATAATCGTTTTGTCCTGACCTGGAATAGAAAAAAATTATTTTGTAAATATATCACTCCAGTAAGATTTAAAAGATAAATTTAAAAATCGATAGGATAAAACTTTGAAAGACAAAATCAAGTTTAAATGATTATTGTACTAACACCGCTAATAGTTGGTATTTACAAAGTTACACCTTAAACTAATCTATTTATAATAAATTAACTTTTTTGTTTTTTACTTTTACTTTTTGTTTTATTTATGTAATTTTATTTTTTTATTTTTTGAAATATTTTTGATTTAATTTCTTTACTTAGCACTTTTATTTTATTTATTTGTTATTTTATTTTTTGTATACTTATATTTTTATATTTATTTTTTTATTTTATTTTTTATTCTAGTATTTTATTTAATTTTTTATTTTATTTTTATCTGAAATTTTTTTATTTAACATTTTTATTATATTTTTTAAATTAGTTTAATTTTTATTTTTATATTATTTTTATCTTAGTTTTTATTTTATTTTCTTACTTTTTATTTATTTGCTTTTTAAATTTTCTTTTATGCAAAGCAGAGTGTCCGTGTCTCTGTATTTTTACATGTTTCCAATCTCTTCCATTTCTTTTGACCGATGCAATTCACTTTTATATTCAGAAGACTACGTTTACAATTTTCAAATTGACTGCACTCCCTCGTGTACTTTGGCAATATTAAGCACAATGCAAAAAGCGATCCGTATAAGCCAAATGGCCTATATCCCATTTGGGAAACAAATTTTTAGAGCTTGGTATTGGGATTTTGATAGCACAAATGGATACACTTCAGGAGCTATTTTTGTCACTATCACAAAATAACAGCATTATTTATTCTGATCGAATATTATTTCTATTTATACAAGGGATTATAAAAAAAGATGTATAAAGTGGGCGTAATAAACGAACATCCACCCATAATGACAAATACTATGCTATTAAGTAATAGGTACTTAATGGATAAGAAACATGGATAAAATACGGAATAGGGGTAAATTTTTCATTATTAGGCACCCTATTTAAATTGAACGGGATAATTTAACCACCAAGCCCTCTTCCCATACGATCACAAATATATTAAAGACCCTGGATGACCTTTTCAATTCTCTGGAGAAAGAAATTTATTTTGTGACTACAAGCACCATGTCTCAATATCACCATCTGTTCTTTAATTCATATCATGTCTACTTTCCATGGAGCAAAAAGTATTTATAGGACACAATTATAATATTTGACCTACTTGAAGTGTGTCTTAATATCGTATATTGAAGATTTAAAATATGAAATTTTGCCAAGACACTTTTTTTATGTATTCTTAATTTGTCCCTTTGAGTATTAATTGAAATTTTGCGAAATTTATAAAAAAACGACAGAATTAAATGTTAATATGAACGGAATTGTAAAAAAGTGGAGTATAACTAACACAAAACCTTCTGTTGGGTTGATAAATTTGTGAATTCTACAGATAAAGCTTAGATTCGACTTGTTTATATATTGTGATTGAAGCAAACGAACTTGCGAAATTAAATCACTTGCCCAAGCATTCGACAAGGTATGGCACGCCCAACTAACACATATAAGGCCAATAATTTGCAGATTCGACATGTCTTATTATCGGTGCTAACGCGTTAATGAAGCCATTATTATATATTGTTGTTCTTTTTTTCCTTTATTGATTGCAGGTTGATTATACTATTTGCAATTATTTCTCAAAAAAAAAAATATATTTCGTGTAAGAAAATAACTACATTTCATAATATATAAGGCTATCAATTGCGTGAAGAGATCATTGCTATTAGCAATTCATAAAGTCATTTTAATTCACTTTAAAACTAATTGAATTTATGATAAGGATTTTTAATTTCGAGTTTAGATTTAGAAGCGTTTAGATTTAAAGAGGTTTGACTCGAAGTTTCAAATAGACTTTGAATAATAAGTTCAAAAATTTTAGGAAAGTTGTAACTTCCAAAGAACTTAAAATAAAAATGGAAGCTACTATGGCCAACAGTTTTACAAAGAACTTTCATCAAAAATTACGGGAAGACCTATAGAATTGAAGACGAAATTTTTCTGTGAAGTTCCATAAGCTAGATAAAATTTATTTACCGAAGCTTTTTGAGGTTAGGCAATTCATAAACTTAATTGTTTTACACATCGAAGCTTTGTGAAAACGCTAACAAAACTGTTGGAAGGAATGCGAACAAAGCTGTAACCTGTGTAACTAATTGTTCGGGCGCCACAACGAGGTTTGACTTGAAGTTTCAAAAAAACTTTCGGCTTTAGTTCGGGCGCCACAACGAGGTTTGACTTGAAGTTTAAAAAAAACTTTCGATAATTCATTAACAAAAATTATGGGAAGTTACAACTTCCATGAAGCTTCGGGAAAAATGATAATGGACCAAGCTGTCATTCGAATTTTTATAAAAACCAAACCGAATTTTTTTTTTATATTCTTTTATTTTTTATATTTTTATATTTTTTTATATTTTTTTATATTTTTTTTTTATTTTTTTTTATTTTTTTTTTTATATTTTTTATTTTTTTTATTGATGGCAGGAATGGAATCTGCAATCTACTTATTTTCAGGTAATCTGATTCGCATTCAAAGCCGCCTTATCAGACGTTTAATGAATCGTGGGTTAGATTTTGAACGCTAACTGATAAAATATTATATTTCTCCTCTCGTATATTAAAGTTCCTATAAAAAAAAAAACGGAAAAGAAAGTACCTTATTAGATATTTCAGCCATTGACAATATTTTGACCTATGGCCTTAAGAACAATTATGCTAGATGTTAATGTTTGTACTCAAATTATCGAGAACTGGACCCACTAGTTTTTTTAGTAACTCCGAAAGACTAGAGTTAATTTCCTCAAGAATATGGCATTTATTTACTCTCTGGGATTTGTTACTGTCTGCAGAGAGTAACGTAAAGCAGCGATTGCCATCGCCTAAAACTTTCCACTCTTTCCACTCTCTTACAACAACTTCAATATTTCTGATTGTTGCAATTCGCCGAATCGTTCACAGGTGCACCGCAACCATACAGCGTGTGTTTGTTGTTGTTTATTCTTGTCGTTGTTGGCGCATGCGACCGCGTACAACTCTTGCTACGCTGAAGGTTTCTTGTTGGTAATTTTTCGTATGGTTTCGTCACCGATCAGTGTTGCCAGAACTTTTTTGAGAAAAGCGCGAGATTTAAAAAAAATATCGCCCAAAATCGCCCAATGAAAAAAAAATCGCCAAAAATCGCCATTTTTCTAAGAAATTTATTATATTAGAAAAAACAAAACAAATTATATACATTTTTTTTTAAATAATACTGAGATCGGTTAATAGTATTAGATATTCTTATTTTCATATTTTTGAGATCTATAAAAAATAATAAAAAAGCTACTTCATTTTATACGAGAATTTTGATCGTTAAAGAACATTTTTTTAGAGACTATAACTTTTTAGAATTTTTCAATATAAAACTTACAAAAAAAAAACCTTTTAACAAAAAACGTAGTTCCTTCAGCCATATTAGACTCCTTCTCCGTTTCGTCAATTCTCGAAGTATTGTTTAGTTCATACATTGATTTAGTTAATACAAGATGAATGCCAACTTTCAAATATTGCCAAACATTTTTCCGTCTACGGCTGTCTTAATTTTGTATGCCGATTACCAAAATTTTTCACTTTCAGATGGCACTTTGTTTTTGAAAACATTGCTCCATGGAAATGTCAACAAAGATTCGTATTCGATTTCTTCTGCACGTCGCTCTTCAAGAGATGAAGAAGAAGACAGAAAGAAGGTCTTATATTTTTAAACATCTTTCAGGACATAAAATAAAAGCATTTTCAAAAATTTCTAACAGACTAGGCAATCGTTTTAACATTTCCTTGATTAAAACTATAATGAAATTCTGGCCTTTTGATAGTATGTCTATCATAACAATATCATCACTTAATTTGTGAATTTCTTCATGGAACTGATAATGAAATGTAAGGTCATTAATTCTTTTATAATTGCTTTTATCCGCTAAAATTTTATTTAAGCTGAATGTAGCTAAATTATCAAAATTAAAATTTTTGACAATGTCTTCTTTTATAATTTTTGAAACAAGTCTTTGAATAAATGTTGTGATTTCAACGTAAGCTTGAAAAAAGTCAACTTTTTCTCGTTGAAAATATGAATTAAGTGAGTTGCTGTTTTGAAGAAACGTTCACAAAAAAAATAAGTATTTCGATATAAATAAATTATCGAAAAGGGCTTGTGAGCTGTGTTCAGTCGCATTGTTAACAGAGTGTTCCAAACACTTAAAACAATTGTTATTTTCTTTAATTGAAATTTTAAACACATTAGATGAGTTTATGAAAAAAGGTTGTTTTTACAAAAATCGCCCAAAAAATCGCCAGGCGATTTCCTAAAAATTTAAGCGCAAAAACAAGAAAAAAGCGCCAAATTGGCGATAAATCGCCCAATCTGGCAACGGTGACACCGACTACTTTTTGTTTGTTTTTTTTTTGTTACTAATTCCTTATTGTACCACATATTCAACGATTTGTTGTTGTTGTTGGTTATTTTTTTGTAATTGTTGTTGCACTCTTCAAAAATCACTCTTTGGCAATCCCTGACGTAAAGGGTAACGTAGTCAGGAGAAAAAAAAATTCATTTTTGAAAAATATTTCCCGAGAATATATTTTAATTAATTAACATAAAAAGATATTGTGGCAACTTTTTATTTTTGTTTTGTATTTTTTATTTGTTAAAATAATTATTTTTAAAGCTTTTGTAAACGATCTCTGAGAACTCCTCTAAAAAACAGGCGTCTTGTGGTGAGCACGATATCTCTGAACTGGATCATCTGAAATAAAAAAAAAACTAATATTAATTTTTGACGAAATTAATTCTCAAAAAAAAAAACAAAAACAAAAATATCATTACCTTTGTATAAATCTTAAAGTTTAATAGAATTTAAAATGACTTTTATAAAGCGATCAAAAGTTCGTTCTTCGCCTCAAAAAAAGGCATAAAGAGCGCTTATAAAAATAATGTAGCTCTATAAAGCTTGTTGCAAGCATTATAGAAGCTTATATGCTAATTGGACATGATTTAGACATGAAATGATATATGGAACCTAATTGAGGTATTTACTACCAGAAATAACATCTGAAATATTATGAACGGGATTGGACAAAAAATGTTGTACCAAGATTCGTATATTATGCACAATTAAATTGTGTTAGGAGTCACGTAAAGCACCGGATATTAAAGTATATATTTAAGTATAACGACTGCTTTAAATTACTCATAGTAAAAAAAACAAAAATTAGCGAAAAATTTACTGCTCCGGAGTTTAAAATGGCGACGTTTTCTTAATTATCACTTCTTATTTTGATATAAAAGTTTCATTGTGCCACTTATATAGCCACTTTAATGGCCAATAAGTTTTAAAATTTTTATACATAAATAAGAAACGTTAGAAAAGCAGAATACAAACACTCAACATTTTTTTTTTTGTTTTTGTTTTTGTCTTTCGGAAACACTCAACAACATTCAATCAACGCCAACTGACTGTAACGCCACATCCGCCTTCACACACACATACACGCATACACAGTCATACACACAAATATTCACTAACACTTTGCTAAATTGCAGACAATTGGCGCCAAACAAATACTTTCGTGTGCTGCAGCTTAAGCAGAATATTGCAAATATTTTATAGCAACCAATAAGGAGAGTGAGGTTGGAGATAGAGGTGCTCTATTTGCCCACTGTAGGGTGTTGGATGATGGGTGGCTGGTTATTTTATTATTAAATCGAGTTGATTGACTGACTGACTTTGCTTGTATACAGCACTTGAAATTTGCCATTGTTGTTGTGCAAAGCAGTACTTTTCTTGACATCCTTCCGTCCTTTCCAATCACTCTTTTGTATGATTTTTTTTTTCGTCCTGCTTCTCACTCTGTTTTTTCTTCTGTCGACTGCCTTTGTTGCTGCCAAGTTGATTTTCCATGTCGTCGCTCACCTAATCCTTTAGCATATGTTTACATTAGCATGCTGTGTTGCGCCTTTATGTATGCAGCAGTTTTTTTTTTTGTATTCATTGGTTATTGAAATTTTTGATGAGATTCAATTTTATGCATTTGACTGGTTTTCTATGGACTCGTTAACCATACTTCAGTGGATTCGGTATTGATTTGGTGAATTGTGATGGATTTTGTTGCTGCTGAGCCAAGTTTGAAGTGTGCTTTTGCAGGAGCATAGGGCACAAGAAAGAATAAAGACCTGAATTTTTTAAGGTTAAGAACTTCAAAAGGTATTCAAGTAAAATGAGTCTTATTAAAAAATAACCAAAGGAATTTGCTTAAAATTGTAAATAAATTTAAAAAATATCTTGAAAATTACAACAAACACATCCACAAAACCGTCCATTGTAACAATAAGAAAAAAACTGCCACCGAAAGAAATACCGTCGCGCAATTAAACAGAAAATCCATAAAAGCCGGACAAACGAGTTACAAAGTTCTCCAGCATAAATTTAAGCGAAGAGCTAAACGTTAGTACATACAACCACACTCACGCATATACCTCCTTCGACCATACTCAGCACACACACACAAACACACACACAAACACACACACAAACACTCAAACAAACACACCACAGTCCCACACTCGCAGGATTCACACTCGGAAGTAGTCTATTTATTCATTTATTTTAAATGTTTGCACTTGGTAGCTTAATGGCCAGAAAGAATGGATGCAACAACCAACAAGCCAACAAATGGATAACAAAGCAAAAAAACACCACTCGTGTGTATGTGTGAGTATGTAGCATTTGTGGTCGTTGTTGGCTCGCGTTAACCTTTTTCCGCCTAACATTGCATAGTGCAGCAGAAATTGTTATAAATCACGAACATTGCAGATCTTGACTCTACTCGGCAGCCTTGTTGTTGAAGAAGATACCAAATGAAGTAGCTCGCTGCTCTGGGCCAGAAGAAAGAAATGCTTGGGGATGCTGCGCTCGAAGAAATATCTTTTCTCTGGAGAATTTATGTTTCAACAAGGTACGGTCAAATAATTTGTGCATGTTAAGAAAGTCAAGGCAACTTGAGGTTATTGGAAGCGGGAAAAGCGGAAATTGTATTTAAATTGAGATTTTTAATTAAATGTCTAAAAGGAATCGTAGAGCAGATCCTGCTGTACTATTTAAAATTTTCAATATTTTCCATTTGACGCTTAAACTTTCCAAGCATAAAGTCGGAAATTTGCTTTTAAGTTGCTAGAGAGTAAGAAGCTTTCGATAAGAGCGAACTCTTTTTAAGAGTCATTATTTCAAAAAGGCAACAGAGAAAAAGCTCTCAATAAGAAGGAACTTTTGCTACAAACTAGTCGTTGCTGTTTAGTAAATTCAGAAATTTAGCAAATCCATTTTAAAAATTCATAGTTAACCACAGTTAAAAACTTTCAGCTTTCAATAAGTTTGAGCTTTTTAAATCCAATTTTTTTAAAAATTTTTGCATTTTTGAACTTGAATTTCAATTCCTCAAGTTCTTAAATTATAGCAATTTTTTAAATAAATAAATTTAAACATGGAAGGAAAACTTTAAAGTTTACCACAGTCCCAAAAATCTCGAAAAAAGCGTGCTCGACTGCCGCCCCAGAGGTCTCGGGTTCGAATCCCGGATAGGCCGTGGCCCTACGCTTTCAGTTTTCGCATTTGTAATTTTCTTTCCACATTTCTAATCAACTGAAATTGAAAACTCATCAATATTTACGACTTGTAGTCGTAGTTGGTGGTAGAGAAGTTTGTGGATGAGAAACTTTAAAGTTTACCTCAGTTGCAAAAATCTAGAAAGTGTTGAACTTTGAGCAATTTTAAGATTTATACAGACAACTGATCGAAAGAAAGAATGTCGCAGTTTTAAAAAAACTGAAAAGCTTTCAAAAGGCTAATTTCCTAACAAAATTATTTTCATAATACCGAATATATTGTTATTTTAAAAAACATTTTAAAATTTCAACGAAAATTAAAAAATTGTCCAGTTACGTTCATATAAAATAAAAAGCTTTTAAGCTATTAAAATTACATAAAATAAAACCACAGCTTTAAAGCTTTCAAAATCACATAGCAATATTGTAGATCTCCGAAATTTTTATCTTTGAAGTGGTTAAAACCACTATAAAACTTTCCTTTATTATATTCCGTTAGAACATTGCTGTTTAAAAAAGAGCTTTAAGCGATTCCAGGAATTAATACATTTTTAACTGTTCCTACTCGTAATAGCATGTTCAAACCGAGCAGTAAATTATGTTAAATCAATTTAATGAAGTTAAATCGAAAAACGAGTTCTCAAATGAAGTTAAATGCGTAGAATTGTTGTTGGAAATTTAACGAGTTAAATGATTTAACACGTTTCGAAACTCGTTAAATCACTGGTTTGTGTTCTTGCTAATGTCAGAAAAGCTTTTTTTTGCTTTTTAAACGCAGCCAACTCTGAAAAGGGCTTTATAATTTGAAGTTTTTAATGTAAACAAATAAATTCTTTGACAAATTTTTCTTAATTCTTTGAAAAATTTTTGAATATTTGGTTATTTTTTATTTTTTTATTTTTTAATAAACAATTTTTTATTTCTTTTAAAATATAAACAAATAAACTGACATTTTGAAACTAGTTAAAGCAGTATGCACGATGATGTTAAAAAAAAGCTTTTTTCGAATAACACGTTAAATTAAGTCGGTTTGAACATGCTATAAGACATTCTTTGACAAGTAAAAAGCTTTCAAAGCTTTCAAAAAGCTAAGTACAAAACATTCTCTGAAGATTAAAAAGCTTTCTAAAACTTTTCACATCATCCAGTTCTATCGGATAATTTTAGATATTGTATCACTTCATCGCTTCAAATTCCCAACAATACTATAAAATTTCTACTGGCTCTTAACAGTTAAAACACTAAATTCAAGCTTTAACAATATCTAAAAATATTGATTGATTTTAGAAATTTTAATAATTATATTAAAAGTCGATCAATTAAGATCAACAATTCATAAATGGTCAAGTATAAAGCTTTCTGTAATTATTTAGGAGCTTTACGTTATTTCGCTATACTTAAAAACTTGAATCATTCTCAGGAATTAGATATTTGAAAGCTTTACAGATAACAAGTCGCACTTAAAGGACAATTGATAAAACTAAAAAGCTTTAACACAGTGCGAGTTTTGTGCAAAACAAAAATTTTAAGAAATTTTATTAATATAAACAGAATATAATAAAATATTCAGAAAACACAATTTTACTAGAAAGAAAACAGCTTACATTTGCATGCACAAGCTCAAAATCCCCCGCAATCGCTTAAAACCAAAACTATTTAAAGAATGCGCATTTTTAACCCTCAAGAACTTTGACAATTATCACAATTTTTATATTTCCACAATAAGTCTTAGATATACTACCTACTGCTAAAGCTCGGAAACACAAACTTTGCAGAAAGCTTCTTCAAAAATTTTTTATATCGATGTATTTCAGAAATTTCGCGAATTTTTATGTAAGAACCATAAAGAATACCCTCTGTCAAAGTTGCTTTCAGTAAAATATCTTATAAAGCTTTAAAGTGTATTTTTCATTCATAATAGTATGTTCAAACCGACTTCATTTAACGCGTTATTCGAAAAAAGCTTTTTTCTTAACATCATCGTTCATACTGCCTTAACTTGTTTCAAAATGCCAGTTTGTTTGTTTATTTTTTTGAAAGAAATAAAAAATTGTTTTTTAAAAATATAAAAAAAAATATAAAAAAAAAAATAAAAAAAAAAATCAAATAAATTCAAAAATTTGTCAAAAAATTTATTTGTTTTCATTAAAAACTTCAAACTAAAAAGCTCTTTTCAGATTTGGCTGCGTTTAAAAAGCAAAAAAAGCTTTTCTGACGTTAGCAAGAACACAAACCAGTGATTTAACGAGTTTCGAAACTTTAACATGAGGTGTTATTTAGAATTAAGTCGAAGAAATAAGCAAAACATTAATTTTTAAGCAAATGGCGGCTTTACAACCAGCAAAACTCAATTTTCAATATAAATGAAATATTAAATTTTAATGTGACCTTTCATTATTTATAAAAAAAAAATAAATAACTGGCCATTTCAGCCCTTGAAAGGACTTTGACCTATCTTCTTATGATCAATTGTGTTGTGCGTGTTATTAAGTTTGTACACAATTGACCGAGAACCGGACCTACATGCTTAACGCCGACTCCGAACGGCGATGAACGGAATGTTCTCGTTCTCAAGAAGCTTTACATGGCATTTTGATTACTCTCTGAGGTTTGCCATTGTCTGCAGAGAGGTGGCGACCGTACAGAAAAGTTTTTTTTAATTCAAATAAGTTTCTGTCGCTGCTGGGGTTCGAACCTGGGTCTCCAAAGTTCGTTGACATAGCGGCCACGCACTTTAACCAACTACGCCACGAACGCCACTGGCGTTTTTATATTGAATTATTTATATTGAAAACGAATTTGAGATTTAGGCCAAGTGTGTTGAAAAGAAGACAACATGAAGACAAAGAAGGCAACAACCAACAACCAACAATCAACAATCAACAACCAACAACCAACAACCAACAACCAACAACCAACAACCAACAACCAACAACCAACAACCAACAACCAACAACCAACAACCAACAACCAACAACCAACAACCAACAACCAACAACCAACAACCAACAACCAACAACAACAACAACAACAACAACAACAACAACAACAACAACAACAACAACAACAACAACAACAACAACAGCTCTGTATAAGGCAAATCACACAGCAGACTGTTTCGTTGGCCGCCACACTAACTCATCAGCAGTCTTGCATGACTATTCACTGTGATCCACTCAAGCTACTTAGGTTCTACTTATACTGCCAATTTGCCGACGAAGTTACCCGGAAGCTTATTTTGACAGAGAGAATGCGTTTACATTAGTAACTGAGTTCTTATTTACTTATGATGCTCTCTGTGTCAAGGTTAACCTTGATCGTGTCATACTTTTAGGCATAGCCTTAACTTTGTGCATCTTCGAAATTCGATCACAGTGTTTTACTGCTATCAGAAATAAAATATTTTAGTTTTTTTCTCAGACATAATTTTTGACTCTGTCCGAGGGTTTATGTATTTCATTGCCAGGGTAATTTGTTTTTAATATGAAATAAAAAAATAGGTCCCATTTTTTCAACGACCTGTCAAGAGTTCCCTGTGATAACATGTACCCGCTAGAAGATATTCGATTTCAAAGTTCACCGAAACCGGTCGTTCGCCAATATCTCCGCTCCTTTTTGTCTGACAGAACATACCCAGCAGACATTTCGGAGTCAATTGAAAAGGTGAACTAGTTAATTTCTAGCGCAGTTCGAAGCACTCTGAAAAAGTACTCAAGGCATTCAGTGTAGAACAGTTCACTTTGCTTTTGTTTCCAAAAGTATTGCTGAAAAAAAACAAACGCGTTCTGGATATTTTTTAGAATTTGCTGCACATAAGAAAAAATAATAAAAAACAAAAAACAAAAAAAAAAAATTATATTTGTAGACATTTATAAACAAAATATCTTCTTTAATAAAACCTGTGTATGGAAAAAAACGTACAAATCAGGTCTTTAGGGCCTTTTCTCCAGTACACTAAATTTTTACACTTTTAAAATGTTCACTTTAAAACTAGTCAAAAAATAACCACTTTCAGGCTACTGCGAAAGCAATAAGTTTAAAAATGTCCCAAATGCCACTAGTTCAAATATGGAGAAAAAGGAGTGTTTATGGCGACAATTGTCTTTTCCTATGACATCAACCCGCAAAGAGCGTCAGTTCGTTCAATGTTAAAGGGTATTCAAGTGGAACTAGTACTGGTCGTTTTTGGAACTAGTTCAGAACTATTTCAAATTTGGTCCACTTTTCTGCTGGGTATGCTTTCGACAAAATTGTAGATCAAATCGTTCTCTTCAAAAATTCACTTAACAGCTTTAACGTAAAACTAGGAGTTTCCACGTTATAAGGTTAGATATGTCTGAACAGCGCAAATTTAAATCCGAATTTCAAAATTTTTTTTTACGACTTTTAAACTTTAAGTTTAACTTTAGGTGGCAACCCTATCCGCCATCTTGAACTTTAAAATTCTGAAATCAGCTGCCTTCTAAAACTGCCAACCACGGAGTCAACAGAACCCTCCTAATACCAAAGTCCTAATACGCTTAAACTTTTCCTACACAATCTCATTGAATTAATTGGATACTTGCGAGCTTACAAGTTTTTGCCGATCGTTTGAAGACTTTCAACTTTCGGATTCGGCAAAGTAAGACCCAAAAAGTCAAGTCAACGAGAAAGCATTGATATGACTTGTATCTATTTGATATTTTTGTAAGCAGGCTAAAACTTGCTTTTTTAAGTATGGATACATACAATATTTCAAGTACTTGAAGTAACTTGAACTTCAAGTAGGTTTCTGCAGCTCTCTGGTCTACACGTCCGCCTCAAGAAAGCTTTCGCAAGTTTGATAAAATTATGAAGTTTTGAGAACTTGGAATACAAAGTCTAGAATTAACTACCATAAAGTTGAATACTTACTCAAGTTTCTAACAAGCAAACTTTGAAGGAAATGTGAGCTTTTCGTTGCACTGCAGAAAATTAGTTGATTTCAATGCAAAAATAACTTTCCGGCTTAAAATAAGCAAGCATGCAAATTAAATTTTATGATTTTTTATAAAATTAATTTAAGGGAAAAAGCTTTCATCACTTAGACTCTTAATTATTCTATGAAAATCTATTATTTCCCACAAATCTTTATTTAATTTCTTCAGCACAATCATTTCTTCAGATCTCCAAATGTTATTAAAGCTTCAAGCTTTTATCAAGTTCTTGCTTTATTAAAAGTGATTTCTCTTTACAAAGTTTTTAACAAGTTTAATTTAAAGGAAAGCTAAATTATTTGCTTAAAAAAGTTACGAAAACAACTTCGGATAGTAAAAAGTAAATTAAAATAACTTGCAGAACATTCTACAGACAGTGCTCAGAGCAAGAAACTAAATCAACTCACGCAAGTTCCGATTAAAGATAAGAAAGGAAAACTTAGAAAGTTCTTTTTAAACTAGTTTTTTTCTTCTAAGCAAAAAAAAAAAAACGCAGAAAAGTGAGTTTGTGAAAAATGTTCTGGTATAGTCGAGGTGCGGGTCATTCTTTTGAGTGGCATAAAAAGTTTAACGTACACGTTGCTATAAACTTTCTACGCATTTAAAGTGTGTGAATGTTGGAAGATGATTTGCGCAGATGTTTAAATTTTATTTAATAAACTTGTAACAGGTTTTCTAGAGTGTCTCAATTCGTTTGTGAGACTAAGTTATGTCGAAAAAAGGACGAAGAAAAAGAGATAATCCAAGATGACAAAAAAAAAAAAAGGTGGAAAAACTTAAGAAGTTACAAACGCAATATTGAAAGCTGTAAACTCTGCTAGTTTCAATTTGAGCAAAATTATTCATAAACTTTTCGATGAGTTTGCTGAAAATCAAAAGCTTTTTTATGGCACAAAACTGCAGATATAAGAAAAATTATCTTTGCTCTTTGCCAGTCATGATGACAGCTTTTATAATTATTGTCATAAAAACGATTGTTACAAAGCTTAAATTTTTTCTGCCTAGCACGTAGTGAATAACAAAGAAAATTCCCAGCTGTGAGTGTAACAAGTGGAACAAGTGAAAATCCTGCAAAGCAAAGGACACTTCCCAAGCACATGAATACAATTGAAATAACGAGGAAATTGCGTGTACCTTCATTTCTAAGCTAAAAACTATAGGGATTAGAATAATGCCCATGAGATACACACATATAAACCCACACAAAAGTACTTCTATACACGCTGTTGATTATGCTCTGTTTTAAAAGCTCAGGAGACCGAGGAGCAGCTTCTAACGAATATGCAACAAAATAACTTTATGTTTTAGACAACCAAAGAAATACTTAAATTTAGCCTAGGAAATAATTTCAATGCAGCAGCCAGATAAATTGAGACTTTTCCCCCCACTCTTTACCCACTCGCCCGCTCGCTCTTCGCTTGAGTGGCTCTCTTACTGCATTCAAGCAGCTTTTGTTGAATGTATGTAAATTGAAGACGAAAACTACTTCATTTAGTGGAGCAAACAAAAAAACAAAGACAGAAGAAAACAAAATTAAAATACAAAAATTTGTATAACCAGTGTTGCCATTGAAATGTAATAAGAGTAAACTTAATTTGCCGCTTGCTTTTCGGCTGCGTTCTTCAAGTACGTACTTTAATTTTCTTTTGATACTTTTTTTTCACTTGCTACCAGGCTTCTTAATACAGAACTTTTTTTTTGTTTTGCTCCCCTCACATTTTATATGAGCGAATTACTTAAACAGCTGTTTTGGAGCACTTTTCTTCTTTATATCTTCTTTAATATTTTTTTTTTTTGTTTCCTTTTTCTTTCTAGTGTGTTCTTCGGAAGCTGCTGGCTGCCTAAATAAGGTTATAAATTTTAAGTAGGTTGCATGCAACGTTTTGGTAGCTTTTTTTCCTGTTTTTTTTTTTTTTTTGTTTTTTCTTTCTGTAGGATACTTCATTTCGGCTTAATAGGAATACTTTTTCTTTTTAGATGCAGTGCTTTGAAGAAAGTAACTTTTTCGTTATGTTGGCTTAAACAAAATGATTTATTTTGTTGCTAGCTATAAATTTTTATGGCTAAATCATGAACATTTAATTTCACTTCACTTTTGGTCGGTTCAAGGTTTTCATTATTAATCAGATCAAAAGAGCGAGCATCTCTTCTCTTCTCGTGAGGCTAAATGTGCGAGGATTAGAGTAATTTTAATAAATACTTGCTTTTAAGTGGGCACTTTTTTGGGTTTTATAAGAGTGAGCAAGAATTGCTGTTTGATGTTAGATATTAATTTCACCGGTTATCAAAGCTTTGTCTTGATTTTCTCAGTTGGTCGGCAGCAGATCTTTAGTTCTTATGAACAAATTTTATATGAACAAATATAAACTAAAATTATGTCTTCAATCAACATATCAAATTCAATTATTTCTTTGCATTAACAACGTGGCAACATTTTCCAACGGTGTTGCATGGAATTTTTACCAGCCAAGTATATAGGTAGATGATACAATAAAAGTAATGATACTAAAAAAGGTTGCTTCTTTAGCATTATGACACAAATAACAACTAAATAAATAGAATTAAGTCATCTGCATGCGGTGAGAGATGTTTGAGCAACGAAACTGCATATATGTTGCATGCAATAGTATCATGGAGTTGGTACTGGTTGAATATATGTGCTAGGTTAAAGAATATTATAAGCCAGTAAATGTTGATTTTTGACGTAGAATACGTCATTCTCGGAGGTAAGTAGGGTGGTTGATAGTGATCAGGTGTCGGTATTTATATCACAACTTGAGCCTTTGGTGTGCCTAAAGTACTGATCGTACAATGTTGATGTAAGCACTTGTTGGTTTGCTTGATCCTCACTGGGAGAAAAATTCATGTTTGAACTCTCTAACTTATATAAATTTTACACAATTACATGAAATATAAAGCCAACATTTCATGTTTTTGTTTGTTTAAATTTGCTACCTATTTATCGACGGTTTCCGGTTTTTTCGACAGTGAAGACAGCGCCATCTAGCGTGAAGACATAAATCTTATAATTAAAAAAAAGCATACTTTTGGGGGCATGTTGTTTTTAACAGAATGCTTTTTTAGTATGCTTTTTTAACAGAATCTGTTATTGAAATGTCAAAATTCCGCAGCCAATTAAATATTCGGGCATATTATCGACAGTAAAATTTTGACATTTCGACTCTCCACATGAGTTGTTGAACTTGGTAGCATTGAACAAATTTTGTTTGCTTGTTTAAGTTTGCTACCTATTTATCGACAGCTTCCGGTTTTATCGACAAAACCATAAAATTTGTATGGGAGCCCCCCTAAGGAGCGGTCGGAGGGAATAGGTGTCAACGGCAAAAATGTTCCTTTTGCAAAAGTAATGGGGGTCGGTCATACATATTAACCCTGTCCGGCACTCTCTTAAAGGTCATATGCTAAGGTGTATGGAATAAATAAACAAAAACCATAAAATTTGTATGGGAGCCCCCCTAAGGCGTGGTCGGAGGGAATAGGTGACAAAAGCAAAAATGTTCCTTTTGCAAAAGTAATGGGGGTCGGTCATGCATATTAACCCTTTCCGGCACGCTTTTAAAGGTCATATGCTCAGGAGTATGGAATAAATATACAAAAACCATAAAATTTGTATGGGAGCCCCCATAAGGAATGGTCGGAGGGAGTAGGTGTCAAAGGCAAAAATGTTCCTTTTGCAAAAGTAATGGGGGTCGGTCATACATATTTACCCTTTTCGGCACTCTTTTAAAGATAGATCATATGCTCAGGTCTATGGAATAAATATTTTGCTAAATATTTTTTAAAAAAGATGTCATCAAAAGCGAATTGAATAATTCTACGTCTTGTGTTACGATATAGTCGAAACTACTGTATCTTTTTGTCTTCATGACTCTTCTTTTTTGTCTCCATGACTCAAGAGAGGGATCATCGGTTTCCTTAAAAAAAATTAAAAAATATTATGTCGTCATAAGGCCACAAGCTGCTTTATGTGTCGCAAATGCCACATCGTTGCATGTAACTATTCATGGCGGTAAGAAAAATGTTAATATATATACCAAACGGTAACGGTTGGTTCTTAAGCCTTATGTAAAATGGGAAAAACAGACGATAAAATTAAAAAAAAAAAAAAAAGCTCAAGAACACAACAAAACAGAAACTTAAATATAAATAAAATCAAGAACAAAAGCAAATACATAAACATATATCAGAATAAGATAAAAATAAATAAATAACTGGCCATTTCAGCCCTTGAAAGGACTTTGACCTAGCTTCTTATGATCAATTGTGTTGTGCGTGTTATTAAGTTCGTACACAATTGACCGAGAACTGGACCTACATGTTTAACGCCGACTCCGAACGGCGATGAACGGAATGTTCTCGTTCTCAAGAAGCTTTACATGGCATTTTTATTACTCTCTGAGGTTTGCCATTGTCTGCAGAGAGGTGGCGGCCGTACAGAAAAATTATTTTAATTCAAATAATTTTCTGTCGCTGCTGGGGTTCGAACCTGGGTCTCCAAAGTTCGTTGACATAGCGGCCACGCACTTTAACCAACTACGCCACGGACGCCACATATCAGAATAAGAACAAAAACATAAAAAACAAGGATAAAGGCAAGGAATAGGAAGAGGACGAGTTCAATAAATATTAGGAAAAGAACATGGGTAAAGATTAGAACAAGAATAGGTCAAAAATTTGGAGAAGGATAAGGAAAAGGGCGATAAGGATAACGATACGGATAAGGGATAGGGATAGGGATAGGAATAAGGATAGGGATAGGGATAGGAATAAGGATAGGGATAGGGATATGGATGGGAATAGGGATAGTGATAAGGATAAGGATAAGGATAAGGATAAGGATAAGGATAAGGATAAGGATAAGGATAAGGATAAGGATAAGGATAAGGATAAGGATAAGGATAAGGATAAGGATAAGGATAAGGATTCGGATAAGGATAAGGATAAGGATAAGGATAAGGATAAAGGATAAGGATAAGGATAAGGATAAGGATAAGGATAAGGATAAGGATAAGGATAAGGATAAGGATAAGGATAAGGATAAGGATAAGGATAAGGATAAGGATAAGGATAAGGATAAGGATAAGGATAAGGGAAAGGATAAGAATAAGGACAAGGTTAAGAATAAGGACAAACTAAAAGCTCAATTCTTCACGTTAAAAATATATTATAAAGGAGCTCTTGTTAATGTTATCATTATGTACACAAAGTACATTTTCATATATCAGGAAATCATTAACTATTTGAAAGCTTTCAAAATCTGCAAAGGTCGCCACGCATGGTAAAAATTGAAATTTCTTAAGTATCATAGCTTTTTTCATATATGGGGCATTATTTTTGAAGTGATCCACCCAAAATTTCAAAGTACTCCGATTTTGATGAAATTTTCACCATGTATAGTTCTTAAGGTTATACGTTCAAGATGTTAATTTTGTACGCCCAGAACGACGGAATAACTTTTTACAGGGTGTTTAATTTTCAAGTTTAGTGTGAGAATGTGAAAGTAAAACGGTCTTTAACTTTTCAACGAATGAACCGATTTGACTAAATGAAACGTCAAACGAAAGAAAATTAATGAACGTTTTAACTCATTTGTAAGAATTTTGGAAAAAAGTTTTTTTCTATAAATTTTTTTTGAAAAATAAAAAAAAAATTATTTTTTCAAAAAGAATACCCCCTACGATTTTTTTCGCAACAATTTTACAAAAATAATAAACTTATTTACTTCAAAATGAGATATCATCCAGGCTGGTATCTCTTAGGGTTTTGAAGTTATGAGCATTTATGCATGAAAACTTCCAACTATTTTATTTCATCACACAAAAAAAAAGATTAAAGTCACCCAGCTAGCAGTTCCAATTGCGTAAGAAACCTCTGTATGCTAAATCTTAGCTTATATTAACAAAAAAATAGATTTATTGTTTGATTTTTTGAAATCTTTTTATTTATTATAAGAAAAAATCTTGAAATTAGAGTCTAGTGAATTTTTTTTTCAATATTATTGACTTATCTTTAGTTGGAATAACACAGTGATATCCTTGAGTTTATCAAAAAAAATTTCTAGAAAAAAACTTTTTTCCAAAATTCTTACAAATGAGTTAAAACGTTCATTAATTTTCTTTCGTTTGACGTTTCATTTAGTCAAATCGGTTCATTCGTTGAAAAGTTAAAGACCGTTTTACTTTCACATTCTCACACTAAACTTGAAAATTAAACACCCTGTAAAAAGTTATTCCGTCGTTCTGGGCGTACAAAATTAACATCTTGAACGTATAACCTTAAGAACTATACATGGTGAAAATTTCATCAAAATCGGAGTACTTTGAAATTTTGGGTGGATCACTTCAAAAATAATGCCCCATATGTATTTTTCTGCAAGCAAAATTGACAATTCTAAAAAGTAATTCAGAGATTTTTTTTATTTGAAATTTCAATAATTATTTTTCATTAGCAAACAAAATTTCGAGTGCAACACCCAGGAGCAGCAGCATCGGTTTTAAATTGATTTCAACGGAAGTATTTCAATTTTTAAATATTTTCTTTTCGTTGATCTTCTTCACTATCAAAGCTTTCAACAAGTACAAATTCATATATTTTTAACTGACTTCAAAAAGGAGAAGGTTCCAAAGTTCGTTATTTTTTTTTTTTTTTTTTTTTTGTAAATGTAACATATGTACATTAGAGTGTCCCTTATTTTGCGATTTTTGGAAATGTCAAGGGGCTGAAAGGTTTTTTTATGCGTTTTTTTATTCTAAGAACGAAACTAAAAAAAATTTTTTTTTACGACAACGTTTACCCGTGCCAATCGGGCCCGAAAGTTTCGAAAAAATGCCCATATTAGACCATATTTGCACAAATTAAAAAAAAATGTTTTCTCTGCTTTTTATAAATGTTTTACATTTTTTGGAACACATACATAAGAAATATGATATCCACAATGTTTTTTTATGGTGGGCGTGGTTACCGCCCCTGCTGCGTCGAAATTTTTCCCGCAGCCTTTTCCCACCTTTTCATGAAATTAGTGCAATTTAGGTATTAATATCAATAATAAATAAATACATTTTTATTATGCTAAAAGTATGATTACATTTCATTAAATTCACATTATGTACTTACAAAAATGAACAATAAATTAAAAAACTAGTATTTTAATCTGTGGCGGGCGCGCAACAAGCTAATACCTACAAGCAGTTTTATGGCTGCTTTTCAACCGAAATCATAGTTTTTTTTATAAATAAAAAATATTAAAAACCAAAATATATACCCCCTGAAGGGTTAAATTTTAATAAGAAATACAAATTAATTGTAAGTTTTTTTTAAGAGCATGTATTTTTTTTTTTTTTTTTTTGACAGTTCGAGTATATTTTTCGAGTATTTTGGGCCACAAAAGTAGGTTTTGTAGCTGCGCTTCTGATTTTGTAAGATCGAGAAATTCTTGAGCAAGTTGTACCCCACGCTCCGCAACATCATTTACAATACAAAGATCTTTAAAATAATTTTTTACTCTCTGGTATTCTTCATCTTTTTCCCATTCGTCAGAATCATATTTTAAAAAATTGCATGTCAAACTAAACCTACGAAATAGATTTGTTGTTCGACAAGATGCAAAACAATCTAAATCTTTTTTGTCCATTCATTTAAAGAATTTGGGTTTGCGATTGAATGATTACATGGAAACTTCTGAGCTTGCAATGCTGTCACCATACTGCGTTTTCTCTCAATAGAAACTGCATCATCGAAAAAAGCGAGTGCTACAAGTTCTTCGCCAAGGTACCAAAGATGCCGACCAAATTTTTGACTTGCAGCAATAGATATTTTTTTTTAATTGTCTTGTATGCGACCAAATCTTTTAAAAAAGACAGATCCTGATTTGGAGCTTTTATGCTATTAGTAGCTTCAAACCAGACTTTGATGTATAGTAGGACAACAAAAATACAGACTTGTCGGATTCCGATAATAATGAATAGCATAAAAGCTCCAAATAAGGCTCTGTCTTTTTTAATTAATTTGTATTTCTTATTATAATTTAACCCTCCAGGGGCATACATTTTTGGTTTTTGATATCTTTTATTTATAAAAAACAAACTATGATTTCGGTTGAAAAGCCGCAATAAGATTGCTTGTAGGTATTAGCTTGTTGCGCGCCCGCCGCAGGTTAAAATACTAGTTTTTTAATTTATTGTTAATTTTTGTAAGTACATAATGTGAATTTAATGAAATGTAATCATACTTTTAGCATAATAAAAATGTATTTATTTATTATTGATATTAATATCTAAATTGCACTAATTTCATGAAAAGGTGGGAAAAGGCTGCGGGAGAAATTTCGACGCAGCAGGGGCGGTAACCACGCCCACCATAAAAAAACTTTGTGGATATCATATTTCTTATGTATGTGTTCCAAAAAATGTAAAACATTTATAAAAAGCAGAGAAAAGATTTTTTTTTAATTTGTGCAAATATGGTCTAATATGGGCATTTTTTCGAAACTTTCGGGCCCAATTGGCACGGGTAAACGTTGTCGTAAGAAAAAATTTTTTTTAGTTTCGTTCTTAGAATATAAAAACGCATAAAAAAACCTTTCAGCCCCTTGACATTTCCAAAAATCGCAAAATAAGGGACACTCTAATGTACATCGATAACTCCTTAAGTACTTGTCTGATTGGCGTAATTTTTTGTCAAAACACAGAGACCATGAACACGGAGGTCTTTTTATCACGGTACCATGAACAGGGTAATTACTTAGCTTAACACTGAACAAACGCTCGTTGTAAAAATATTTTCGGTCATTAACAAAATTGTAAAGAAAGGTGCCTTTGACTGTTCACCAGATTATAAAACCTTAACAATATTTCAACTATTTTGTATATGTTGTGAGGCTGGTGTTGCTCAGTGTCATTCTACAAAGAGCTTTGCAAGAATACCAAATTCATACATGGTGGAGGACAGATGATTGCTTATTGGACAGTCGAGGGCGACTTTTTAATTGACAAAAAGATGCTTTGTTTCCATTCGTTAAGTGTCTTCTCGAAGATTTGTCGTTGCGTAAATATTAGGCCGATAGTGGATTTGCCAGGTCAGAAGCCACACTGACAAGGTGCAATCTGGTTTACGATGGGCTTTAGTCTTTCACATAATACGCACGACAGGACCTTATATGCGATATAAAGACGGCTTATCCCACTGTAGTTGGCTCAAATGGTGGGATTGCCTTTGTTGTGGCTAATATATAATAATTTGCTTTATAATATGTTTTTCTTTAATAGGAGATATAAAAAAATAATAATTATTCATGTCAAGGCCTTAAAAGATACACCGTGTGAGGAAATTACTTTGAAAGACGTGAGCGAAAAAGTCATGATATACAAGATACTCTTAATAAATCTGATGAGGGCACACCTTCATACAAATCAAAAGTTTTTTTATATCACAAGGAATACTAATTCGAGGAATATGAATAAATTCTCTCATATCGTGTTTGCAAGTCGCAACAGACAATCAAGCAATTTTCAAAAAGCTCTACCTCTTGGATGAACTTTAAACTCCCAGATCTAAGAATAGAAACAAAGCAGCAGCAAAAGTTGGAAAAATATTGTGACAAGACACGTAAAAAGTTGCAGGAAAATCGCTATGCATAAAGCTAGCAATAAACGAAAGAGCAGAGCAGACTGAAAATGCGTGCATGACAGTTTTAGGAAAAAATAGATGATGAAGGTCAGTAAGTAGAGTGTACAGGTCAAATACTCTTAAGAAACTTTTTTTGGCTAGCTTTGATGAAAGTTTAACAAAAAATATAGGCGAAGATACATGAAAGTTTCCAAAATTTTATTTTTATGAACTTGTGAGTTTGTGCAAAACTGTTTAACTGTAACTTCGTGGTAGTTGAGAAATCTACCCTCAAATATTTAAAACAACAAAGTTGAAAACTTGAGGCGCGTAAATCTTGCTTAAATAATGAAACTTGACGCTAAAGTTTACACGTTGAGTCAACACGAAATATGCACTCGAGCATTTTTATGTAAACTCCCGTAAATTTCAATAAAACAAGCAAAAAGACTTAAACCACATGGGAACACTTTATGGTGTGAAACAAGGGAACAACTCAGAAAGAATGAAAAAAACGACATCACAACCAAAGACCACAAAAACAAAAACGAAAGCAAAAACAATATCGTTAAGTTAAGCCGCGTAAAAATCGCACATTTATAACCTGTATCCAGACCCCACTATTTTGTGGCACTCAACGTCTAAATGGCATTTTATCACGCATTTATTCACGCGAATCGCTTGGCGCCAAAAACAAAAAATCGAACAAAAAAAAAACAGCACAAAACAACAAAAATAAAACAATGTCGAAAGGAAAACAAGAAAAGCATTTTTCATTTCCACCTCAAGTAACATGCCGGACGGTGAGGTGGCAGTCAGCGGTCAGCCAGTCAGAGTTTTGCTGGTTGCCGGCTGGTGAGACGGAAGGAAGCAATTTATTCGCAGAAGACTCACAGATGTACAGGCGAAAAGTTGCGACTAATGTTAGCTTAACAGCAAGAGGCAAGAAAGAGCGAGTAGGTCAGGTAGGAAGCGGCAGTAGATTGGGTAAAGTGCAAAATTGTTAAAAGACGATTAGGAAGTAGCAGCTGGGTCACAACATGAGCTACACGAGCAGGAAGAAATCCACTGACTGAACCACACTAGGTTGTCAAAGGTTTGGTGAAATGTGAGGGTTTTGCGAATATTTTCAAGTTGATATGTTTTTTGTATTTTTTTCTTTTTTAACTCGTTGTTTTTTTTCGCTGTGCTTGGTAGGAAACACAAAAATTCATGTCATTTGCTTTTTTCAAAATTTGTTAGGTTCGTTTGCGATTCACTTGTGAAGATTCAGACTAAAAGATCTGCTTTTGAATCAAAAACAACACATGTTGTGATAAAAAACGAAATAATCAAAAACTATTTGGTTTATTTAAAACAAAAAAAAAAAAAAAAACAGTTGGACGCATAGGCATCCGCAAGTATTTTTCAAGGGGGGACAAAGGTATGCATTGGTGTGCACGTATATGAAAATTATGATATGAAAATGTATAATATACACATAGGAAATAAATATATATAAGATTTTTCCAGTCCAGGGGGGGCAAGTGCCCCATGCTTTCCCCCGTGGACGCCCTTGGTTGGACGAATACTTTTTCATAAATGAATCATGAGATATTTCAAGAACAAATGAAAGCTTTTTGTGCAAAAATTATTCTCTGATTGAATAAATGATTTTGCTAATTTATTATCAGATATTCAATAAAGTTGTAAGGATTTTTTCGAGATGGCTTCACTAGTATTAAATCAAATTGGACAATCTTGCAACGAAATACATTTTGAAGCCTCATCCTTAAGCCTTTATTTTTCAGTATGTGTCGTTTCGCTGAAGTGCAAAAAACATAGTTTTTGTGTGCTCCGAATATGTCAACTTTTGTGCCAAAAAAACACAATTTGCGAGAAAGTTTACTTTTCTGCTTTCATTTGAAGAAAACTTTAGCTGAAGGTCATCGAATGCTGCAAGAAACTTACGGGGAACATGCTTCATAGATTTCCACATGTGAGTTTTGAATTTGGTTGGACGTTTTAGAAGTGGTGACTTTAATACGGATGACAAAGAGCGTGAAGAACGGTCAGAAACGTTTGATGATGCCGTATTGGAGGTTATATTGGATGAAGACTCGTGCCTATCGAAAGAAGAACTCGCAAAAACATTGGGAGTTTTCAACAAGCCATATCTGTTCGCTCTTAAAAGCAATGGGAATGATCCAAAAGGTAGGATATTGGTTGCCGTATGAAATGAGGCCGAGAGACGTCGAACGCCGCTTTTTTTAACTGTGAACAGCTGCTCTAACGACAAAAAAGAAAGGGATTTTTGCATCATAGTGTGACTAGTGATGAAAAATGGGTTCATAACGATTACCTCAAGCGCAAAAAATCATACGGACCGCCCGACCATACGCCAAAATCGACTCCAAAGCCGAATATTCACGGTGACAAGATCATGCTCTGTATTTGGTAAGACCAATTGGGCGTAATGAACTATAAGCTACAACAACCGGGTGAAACCATCACTCAACTGGTACGGCAACTCTACCGGTCAGAATACGAGCAAAAGCACGACAAGGTAATTTTGCAACATGACAACGCTCGGCCACATGTTGCGCAGCCGGTCAAAACATACCTTAAAACGCTGAAATGGGAAGTCTTACCCCACCCGCTGTATAACCCAGACATTGCCTCTTCCGACTACGCTTTGTTTTCGTTGATGATGCTTCTTTTCGAGGATCTACTCTTACGCTCTTTTGAAGAACTCCAAAATTGGTTTGATTCGTAGATCGCATCAAAAAACTCATTGTTTTTCGAGATGGTATCCAAAAATTGCCAGAGATATGGGGAAAAATTAGTGGCTAGCGGTGGACATTACTTTGAAAAAATGAATTTGGAAAAAAATTTTCACAATAAAGCATCAAACTTGAAAAAAATCATTTAACCCTCTTACAGGCAGCTCCGTAAAAATGATCGAATCAAGCCAATATTTTTTCCAAGTTGATGCAGTCAAAAGAACCTTAAATTTTAATTTTTAGTAAATGTAGGTCGCATTTGAAACAAACGACTTGTGTATCAGACTTCCGGTTCACCTTTCTTGCTTCGCTGCGATTAATTTTGAAATGATAATATTTCTTGATGGCAAAAAGTCATTTCGACGGCATACATTTCTGAATTGGCAAAAAAGTGTTCTTCCCCCAATAGCTTTCTAGATTAGGAAAGCGATAAACTGACATGTACAATATTATGCCGATGTAATGTTTTATTTTAGTGGTATTTGTGCTTAATGTTGGGTTTATGTTTCATTATCCTGCAAAGCAGAACGGTTTGCCTCTACATCCACCAATTCAACGACATCTTCAGTGAAAAAGTAATTGGAGAATTCTATTTATATGTAACACATGGAGCGTTTGCACCAGATCAGTTTGGATAGTTCTTTCGAATCTTTTGATATTGCATTCACAGCTGTTTATGAAAAATAGAATCAACGAATATTTTTTCCCCAAATTTATTTATAAAATAATTTAAATAAAGTCATATGTTATGAAACCGCCAGGATTAGTTTGAACTGATGGTCCAGTGGCTTAAACTGTTGGCAATAGAGATCGGGCCCTTTTGAAGAATGCTTTTGATGTGGTTACAGTTGATGGTTCTTGTGTTTCAACACTTTTGACCACTGCAACATCTTAAACGCAACTTGAAGAAGCCAATGGTAGCTCCAGTGTTGTCGAATTCACTAATACATTTATAGTCTCTACAATTGCATCCGTGATCTCAGCCGCATTCATATTCTGAATACATTCGGGTATAGCCTGTACATCATCCACTAACAATGTGTCCGGCGGGATGTTATCAAAACCATAATTTGGATCAGCATCACTGTCACCGCTTTCAAAACTTTCATCTGCGCTCTCCACACAATCGATGAACTCGAGCAATTGCTCATCAAACATTGCCCTCAAATTGATCTTTTTTCGTAAACGATTAGTATGATCCATCTTTCGCACAAAAATCAAATACAACTGTGAAAATAATAGAACAATAGATGAAAACAACATTGCAACAAGGAGGAACGCAAACCGGCAAGACCGTCTATAGACGGGTTAAAACTTTTTTGTACACCAAATATAAATTATCACTTTTTGTTCGTTAATAAGTTCGCAAATGAATTATAAATGATACTTTTTTAATCTTATTGAACATTTTTTTTTTCAGCAATGAAGCCATAATTGATGTGTATTCAATTAGTTTCGCATTTTAAAATGTATAATGAAGAACGTTGCCTTTTAAGTCCTGCGCCTGGGAAAATCAGTGAAAATGCTTTTATTGTTTATCAAAGTATTCTCCAAGATGATCAATGTACTTTTGCATTAGTTTGAACCAATTTTCGAAACAGTTTTGACACTCTGAAGTTGGTACCTCCGTATCAGGGTTTTGAAAGCCTCATTTTATTACTTAACTAGCGATACCCGGCGCGCGTTGCTGCACCCAGCAAGTATATTTGAAATAATAAGTAAATTCAAAACTTTTATTAGTCCCTTAGTCTAACACCACGCTCATGTTTCACTGCCCGTTACAGTTTCCCAGTAGCAGAACATCACTCCCAGGTGACAATTCCATTATGAGTTTCAATGTCCTGTGATTTTAGCTTCCATAGCTATTATGTATAGAGAATCGGACCACACCCCCTTTTCCAATACACATACCAGTTTTTCAGCAGAAAGACTTTGGCATGCGACGTTTAGTTCCAAAGCTATTCAATATCAAAAATTTGACTTGAGTGGTCGAAGCCATAACCCATTTCCCTATGTCCGTCCCAGTTCTCTTGTTTATTTATAAAAAAAACTTATTGAATCACACAATGTCAATTCTATAAAGTAAAAAGTCAGCCGTTTGTTCCTTTTGTTCATTTATAAATTACCGTCAAAACATGTGTAGAAAAGTTGCATGCAGCGAAACAAATAAACATACGTACATACATACATACAAACATACTTACATACATACATACATACATACATACATACATACATACATACATACATACATACATACATACATACATACATACATACATACATACATACAAACATACATACATACATACATACATACATACATACATACATACATACATACATACATACATACATACATACATACATACATACATACATACATACATACATACATACATACATACATACATACATACATACATACATACATCAAGTCGGATTGAATCTCATTCTTATCAAAAAAATCCTCAACATGCTAAAGGTGGTCAGTGAATCCCCTTTTAACAAAACTGTGTTAGATTAATTCACCTCATCAAAACTACTTTCAACATATTAGAATGTACTTCGATCCAATTAGCTTTAAGCGCAGCAAAGTATGTATGTATATGTATTTGTTTGTTTTGTTGTTTTGTGCTTGCTGAGAACAAAAAGAGTTTAGTAGAGATTGTGGATGCTTTTTTAAAAAACTTAACACTTTAATTAAAAAAAAAAAAAAATAAATAACTGGCCATTTCAGCCCTTGAAAGGACTTTGACCTAGCTTCTTATGATCAATTGTGTTGTGCGTGTTATTAAGTTTGTACACAATTGACCGAGAACAGGACCTACATGCTTAACGCCGACTCCGAACGGCGATGAACGGAAAGTTCTCGTTCTCAAGAAGCTTTACATGGCATTTTTTATTACTCTCTGAGGTTTGCCATTGTCTGCAGAGAGGTGGCGGCCGTACAGAAAAATTATTTTAATTCAAATAATTTTCTGTCGCTGCTGGGGTTCGAACCTGGGTTTCCAAAGTTCTTTGACATAGCGGCCACGCACTTCAACCAACTACGCCACGGACGCCACAGTTAACACGTAACACTTTAATTAAAGATACTTATTATTGAAATTTCGAAAAGAAAATAACCAATGAACCTTTTGTAGCATAAATGTGATATTTTAAAACTTATTTCAAAAAAATAGGACCAGTACTTTTGGAGTTTTGCGGACACAAAAAAGTAGTCATTGGGTGTCAAGTCGGTACTCTAAGACGGATGACCCTTTCCGAAGTCTTACGATGTCGAGGAGCCATAAATTTACGTTTAAGCACTTGAAAATTCACTATCAGATGTAGAATTTTGTTCTCTATCGAACTTGAGATTTCTAAAAAAAATAGAAATTTCTAAATTTCCATATTTTAGGGTCGAATACTCCACAGTGCATCGCTTTCCAATCCAATTTTGCCATTTGTTAGTATTTATATTTAAACTGTATAAAAAATTTTGGTTGATAGGTTAGTTCCCGATATGTGCAGTCATATGCTGCAGAGATAAATACATTTGTTCTTATGATGAGGTTGGGCTTTTTTTGTGTGCGCCATTCATTTTTTTGTGCCGTCCGTGGCGTAGTTGGTTAACGTGCGTGGCCGCTATGTCAACGAACTTGGAGACCCAGGTTCGAACCCCAACAGCGACAGAAAATTATTTGAATTAAAATAATTTTTCTGTACGGCCGCCACCTCTCTGCAGACAATGGCAAACCTCAGAGAGTAATCAAAATGCCATGTAAAGCTTCTTGAGAACGAGAACATTCCGTTCATCGCCGTTCGGAGTCGGCGTTAAACATGTAGGTCCGGTTCTCAGTCAATTGTGTGCAAACTTAATAACACGCACAACACAATTGATCATAAGAAGATAGGTCAAAGTTCTTTCAAGGGCTGAAATGGCCAGTTATTTATTTTATTTTTTTTTTTTATTAATTTTTTTAAGGAAATTTTTAATATGACAGTATTATGCTCTGATTGTGCTGTAATGTGCCGTAAAACGATTTTAAGAGAATTTAGTTAAAGCATTTAGTTTTTCGATTTCAAGATTGTGCCATAATGTGCTCAAGTTGTGCTGGAGAGAAATTTAGAAAAGGATACATATTTGCTTTTTTCGGATATAAAGCATTTTTTTTACCTTTAAATTATTAGTGTTGGTTCGTAAATGATTCGGAAATAGATACTTTTGGTTCACTGGGAAGCACACCCAAATTTCACTGGGAGAGCCCAAATATGAAAGTGCAAAAATCGAACGCACACATTCATACATTTTAATGATGTAGATATTGGTTGAATTTGCAGAAATAAGGTAATTTACAAATAAGTAGGCAAAACAAAGCGAAGAATTAGAAGAAGTGGAACGGAAAAATACATAAATTTTCAGCAAGTCAAGGCATAACCAAAACCAAAATAAAAAACAGAAAAAATGGAACGAAAAAACTTAAGCGATACAAATAAATAACTACGAAACATAAAGAATTCCTGCATAATAATCATATTAGTCACAGAAGAAATAGCGGTAATTCTCTTAAGAAAAAAAAAACGAAAACAGAGTTCAACAGAACGGAAAACGAAGACACCAAAAATAAATACAAAACGTTTCAAACTCAAGGTAAGCTACTTCCTTTTCCTGCACTCGAAGCGGAAGGAAGTGCACACACGCACTTACCTCGCGCAAAGCAAATTGTTTGTGCAGAAGAGCGCGCGCGATGTCGAAAGAAAATACACACGAAAGCTTTTTGTATGGCACAAAAACGCCAAAAAACGTAAAAATAAGTTTCAAATGCTGCAGACACACGTTATAACGTGAGTTGCAGCAACTAATCCTCAACAGGATTTCAAGCATATTTCTAAAGCTCCTCGGTGGGGTTTTTTTTCTTGTCAAAAAAGGACACGCCTGAATGAGTGTGTAAAGGATGTCAGATCTTTTTGCTTTAACGCTGCAGGACATTTTTGTGGCCAATGACGAAAAACAAGGTGAGGTGAAGTGACAGAAAAAAAAAATTTAAAGCTAAGCCTGAGCTAGGGTTAAAAGAGTAGAAACAAAAGTGTGTAAAAGCTCACTTCTGGCTGCTGGAACTAATTAAAAACATGCACATTTTTATGGAATTAGCTGCTTGCTTAGATTAAAAATGTGTTGGTTTTTTTTCATATTTTTTTTAAATATGCTGCCTTTAGCAGCCTACGCAACAACAACAAAAACAACAGCAACAACAGCAAATTAGCATTAATTTGTGGTTAAATCCCAAACGAAAAAGGAAGTCATGAGTAGTAGAAGCAGCAGCAGCAAACAGCAGGCAACAGGAAGCGTGTAACAGCAGGCGGCTGCAAAAGCTTTTACAAATTAACAAAGCTTATTGGCATTATACAAATTAAGCACACATTAAATGAGGATTACGTTAATTAGTTGATGTTTGCGTAGAGATGCAAAAATTATGTTAAATGTAGTTGAATTCGTTTTTTGATCTAGCTAGAGCTCCGGTGTTGATGAGGGTGTTAACGGATAGCAGCTACATAGCAGAGAGTTTCAGATGAAGAATAAATTTAAACGTTCTAGCTATTAGGTTGCATTTTTATTTTATTTATTATTTTTTTTAGAATAAAACCAAACAAGAGAAAGAGAGAGATCAAGAAGAAATACGAAATGAGAGAAACCACAGGCTCTCAGTTAGTAAGCTACATAGTAAGCTGAATATTTAAGTACAAGATAGATATTCAATATTATTAGTATAAGCAAATAAATAAGTTTTTCAGAAATTGGGCGTGGCAACCTGACATAAATAAATAAAAATTAAATAACTGGCCATTTCAGTCCTTGAAAGGACTTTGACCTAGCTTCTTATGATCAATTGTGTTGTGCGTGTTATTAAGTTTGTACACAATTGACCGAGAAATGGACCTACAGGTTTAACGCCGACTCCGAACGGCGATGAACGGAATGTTCTCGTTCTCAAGAAGCTTTACATGGCATTTTGATTACTCTCTGAGGTTTGCCATTGTCTGCAGAGAGGTGGCGGCCGTACAGAAAAATTATTTTAATTCAAATAATTTTCTGTCGCTGCTGGGGTTCGAACCTGGGCTTCCAGGTTCGTTGACATAGCGGCCACGCACTTTAGCCAACTACGCCACGGACGCCTCATCTGACATACAACTTTGAAATATATTACGTTATATCTTGGAAATAGGTGAAGGGATAATAGTGGTTAGAGTTTTGCAGTTTTAGGAAGACGTCTTATAGGTTATTTTATTACCAAATTAAATTATCCAAATTTTTTTGTTATTAATTTTTGTATTTCTCATTTTTATTTCGATTACAATTTTAGTTCCAATTTCTATTATTATTTTTACTATTTTAATTTACATTTTCATTTTTATTTTACTTTCCAATATCATTTTCAGCTTAATTTTATTCATAATTTTTATCAATAATTTTTTATTCTTTATTTTTTATTTTATATTTATATATATCTTTTATTTTTTTATTTATTTTTATATTTATTTTTATTTTTTAAATTTTTATTTTTTAATTTTTTATTTCTAATTTTTTTAATTTGATTTGTTTCTCTATCATTTTTGATATATTTTTTTTTATTTCACTTTTTATTTTATTTTGTCTTTATAATCTTTTCTGTTATATTATAATCTATTTATTACAATCTTTTTCTGCAAAAAATATTTCTTTTTTTATTTTTATTTTTTATTTATTTCTATTTATTTTTAATTACTTTTCTTTATATTTGTTTTTATTTATTTCTCACTTTTTAATTATTTACTTTTTATTAATCTTTTTATTTTGATTTTAATTTTTAACATTAGGTAAATTTTTTCCTTTTATTTTATTATTTGATTTCTAATTTAATTTTTATTTTAATAAATAATTGAAATAAATTTTAAATTTTAAATTTATAATTTATAATTTATAATTTATAATTTATAATTTATAATTTATAATTTATAATTTATAATTTATAATTTATAATTTATAATTTATAATTTATAATTTATAATTTATAATTTATAATTTATAATTTATAATTTATAATTTATAATTTATAATTTATAATTTATAATTTATAATTTATAATTTATAATTTATAATTTATAATTTATAATTTATAATTTATAATTTATAATTTATAATTTATAATTTATAATTTATAATTTATAATTTATAATTTATAATTTATAATTTATAATTTATAATTTATAATTTATAATTTATAATTTATAATTTATAATTTATAATTTATAATTTATAATTTATAATTTATAATTTATAATTTATAATTTATAATTTATAATTTATAATTTATAATTTATAATTTATAATTTATAATTTATAATTTATAATTTATAATTTATAATTTATAATTTATAATTTATAATTTATAATTTATAATTTATAATTTATAATTTATAATTTATAATTTATAATTTATAATTTATAATTTATAATTTATAATTTATAATTTATAATTTATAATTTATAATTTATAATTTATAATTTATAATTTATAATTTATAATTTATAATTTATAATTTATAATTTATAATTTATAATTTATAATTTATAATTTATAATTTATAATTTATAATTTATAATTTATAATTTATAATTTATAATTTATAATTTATAATTTATAATTTATAATTTATAATTTATAATTTATAATTTATAATTTATAATTTATAATTTATAATTTATAATTTATAATTTATAATTTATAATTTATAATTTATAATTTATAATTTATAATTTATAATTTATAATTTATAATTTATAATTTATTATTTATAATTTATAATTTATAATTTATAATTTATAATTTATAATTTATAATTTATAATTTATAATTTATAATTTATAATTTATAATTTATAATTTATAATTTATAATTTATAATTTATAATTTATAATTTATAATTTATAATTTATAATTTATAATTTATAATTTATAACTTATAATTTATAATTTATAATTCATAATTTATAATTCATAATTTATAATTTATTTTGGAACCTACTTTAATTTTACTTTGTTTGTATAATTTATAATTTATAATTTATAATTTATAATTTATAATTTATAATTTATAATTTATAATTTATAATTTATAATTTATAATTTATAATTTATAATTTATAATTTATAATTTATAATTTATAATTTATAATTTATAATTTATAATTTATAATTTATAATTTATAATTTATAATTTATAATTTATAATTTATAATTTATAATTTATAATTTATAATTTATAATTTATAATTTATAATTTATAATTTATAATTTATAATTTATAATTTATAATTTATAATTTATAATTTATAATTTATAATTTATAATTTATAATTTATAATTTATAATTTATAATTTATAATTTATAATTTATAATTTATAATTTATAATTTATAATTTATAATTTATAATTTATAATTTATAATTTATAATTTATAATTTATAATTTATAATTTATAATTTATAATTTATAATTTATAATTTATAATTTATAATTTATAATTTATAATTTATAATTTATAATTTATAATTTATAATTTATAATTTATTTTGGAACCTATTTTAATTTTACTTTGTTTGTATAATTTATAATTTATAATTTATAATTTATAATTTATAATTTATAATTTATAATTTATAATTTATAATTTATAATTTATAATTTATAATTTATAATTTATAATTTATAATTTATAATTTATAATTTATAATTTATAATTTATAATTTATAATTTATAATTTATAATTTATAATTTATAATTTATAATTTATAATTTATAATTTATAATTTATAATTTATAATTTATAATTTATAATTTATAATTTATAATTTATAATTTATAATTTATAATTTATAATTTATAATTTATAATTTATAATTTATAATTTATAATTTATAATTTATAATTTATAATTTATAATTTATAATTTATAATTTATAATTTATAATTTATAATTTATAATTTATAATTTATAATTTATAATTTATAATTTATAATTTATAATTTATAATTTATAATTTATAATTTATAATTTATAATTTATAATTTATAATTTATAATTTATAATTTATAATTTATAATTTATAATTTATAATTTATAATTTATAATTTATAATTTATAATTTATAATTTATAATTTATAATTTATAATTTATAATTTATAATTTATAATTTATAATTTATAATTTATAATTTATAATTTATAATTTATAATTTATAATTTATAATTTATAATTTATAATTCATAATTTATAATTTATAATTTATTTTGGAACCTATTTTAATTTTACTTTGTTTGTATAATTTATAATTTATAATTTATAATTTATAATTTATAATTTATAATTTATAATTTATAATTTATAATTTATAATTTATAATTTATAATTTATAATTTATAATTTATAATTTATAATTTATAATTTATAATTTATAATTTATAATTTATAATTTATAATTTATAATTTATAATTTATAATTTATAATTTATAATTTATAATTTATAATTTATAATTTATAATTTATAATTTATAATTTATAATTTATAATTTATAATTTATAATTTATAATTTATAATTTATAATTTATAATTTATAATTTATAATTTATAATTTATAATTTATAATTTATAATTTATAATTTATAATTTATAATTTATAATTTATAATTTATAATTTATAATTTATAATTTATAATTTATAATTTATAATTTATAATTTATAATTTATAATTTATAATTTATAATTTATAATTTATAATTTATAATTTATAATTTATAATTTATAATTTATAATTTATAATTTATAATTTATAATTTATAATTTATAATTTATAATTTATAATTTATAATTTATAATTTATAATTTATAACTTATAATTTATAATTTATAATTTATAATTTATAATTTATAATTTATAATTTATAATTTATAATTTATAGTTTATACTTTATAATTTTTAATTTTTAAATTATAATTATTAATTATTAACCTTTATTTTTTAATATTCAATTTTAAGTTCTTAATTTTTAAATTTTAGTTTGTTTTTATTTTTTATTTAGTTTTATTTTTATCCTTATCTTATTTTTAGTTTTTATTTTGGAACCTATTTTAATTTTACTTTGTTTTTATGTATTATTTTATTTTTTATTTTTAGTTTTATTTTTTATTTTTATTTTTATTTTTTTATTTTTTTTTATTTTTTAATTTTTTTCTGACAATGCAGACAATGCCAAACCTCAGAGAGTAAATAATGCCATGTAAAGCTTATTGAGAACATGCAAATTAGTCGTTCGGAGTCGGCATAAAACAAGTAGGTCCAGTTCTCTATCAATTGTGTATAAACATTTAATAACACGCACAACACAATTTGATCATAAGAAAGTCGGGCAAAGTCCTTTCATGGGCTAAATTGGCCAGTTTATTGTTATTTTTTTAATATTTAATTTATAAATATAAATTATAAATTATGTGTATAATGTATATTATAAATTATACATATAAATTAAATAAGCTGCATTTTGAAGCGAATAGAAAATTGATTGTGTATGCCTTGCAAACGATGACGCCATTTTTTAATGCAAGATTCACATCTATAAGATCTATTATCTCTGGTAAAGTTCTAAGTGGTTTCCCGGAAACCAGACCCAAAGATTTGCTTCTTTGGCTATATTTGAGGTTTTGTACAGGATTCCCAAAGTTATGAACTCTTTCCCACGAACTGCATCACTTAAGACTCTTATATTTAAAATTTTTACTACTCTTCCTTTTTTCCGGCCATATAACCTCAAATATTTGAAATTCATGATGTGATGCAACAAAAAAAAGTTCAGATTCGTAAACAGGAAGATCCCTACCCTCATAAGAAGTCCGAGAAATCATTTAATCCGAGAAAGGGAAAAAGATTCTAATTTTGCAGACTCAGGCCTGTAAATTTCATAACAATTACTCCTATTAAATCAACTATCATAACAGATTGTTTTCCTTTCATTGCATTCGGGAACATTTTTAGAATGAAATTCTCCTCCTTTATGGTTAATGAATGTTAACTATTTTTATATTTATAAAGAATTCATTACATAATAACGGGAAAATATATGGATGACATAAAATAGTGGACAAGAAAAAATATCGACCAGAACAAAAACAAAAATAAATCGTAGTAAATCGGATAAATATCGTTGTCAGCATCAGCATCTACAGATGTTGAAAGCTCAGCTAAAGATACTTATCGCTTTGACCCTAACAACAAAAGCACATTTAAAAAAAAAAAGGACCGAGGCTAACGTGACAGAATAAATAGCATTGGCTGACAGAAAAAAATGAAACACCCACACTCACATACACACACAAATAAACAAAAGAGCATGGCACATAAAAAATAAAATCCTTAGAAAGCTCAAAAAAAAAAACGGCAGAGTGAAAGAATTGAATGAAAGCCAGAAATCCCAATCGAATCCTTTTATCCGACGCACAGATTAAATGTGGTCAACTGAACGAAGAGGCTAGGACTGAACATAAAAATAACATGATTGGTTATAGCTGTAAACGGAACAGGATGATGGACAAGATATTCCAACCAAAAAATAGTTAGATGACAACGCTTGACTAGCAAGAAACCAAAGAAAGTACAAGCGAACAAGAAAGGGCCAGGTCGGTTCAATAGATGACACACAAAATAGAGGCAAAAAGGCAGAAAGCAAGAAAAAAAAAACAAAAACACAAACTGCTGAGATTGACGGTTTCATTAAAAGTTAACACAAAACCATCCAAAGAACTTAATTGAAAAGGCAAAAAGGCAGAACTGACAAGAAACGGAACAGAACGAAACAGAACAGCACAGATCTAAGCCGAGGGTACAGAAATTTGATGACCTTTGAAGAAAGCAACAAAAACTGGACCATAAAATAAAGTGATTACAAACATGATAGTGCAGAATGGATGAAAACCTTGAAATTTCTGGCATTTGCAAACTATTGAGAAAAGTTTATTCTTCTTCAAGAAAATACTTCAAAGAAGTACGTACAAAATACTTTTAAAATAAAAGGTATAGAGAAAAAAGCAAACAAATGTTAGCAAAACTTGTTGAAAAAAAAAAAAAAACAAATGTAAAAGTGGCAAGGAAGAAAACTCAACAAATAAGCACAACCACTTTGTCGAAGGTAGTTCGAATGTTTCTTGTTCGAAATCATGTCAAACTCCAATAAGAAGAAACAATCTATAGAGAGAACTCTATTAAAAAGTTCTCAACAAAAATTAACTTGAGTTAAATTTTGAAAAATATGATGTCAGGTAGGAAAACAATCCCACTCGAAAAGGTTTGTCGAAAAGTGTAGGTTTTGCGAACGCTTTGGGGTTAATTTTTTATTTTGTTTTGTTTTCGAACTTTGAGTTGCCTTACGTTGCATCACAAAGAGATGATACCACATTAAAAAATATAAATTAATTTAATTTTTTCATTTGAAATGTTTCATTTTCGAATAAAAGAAAAAATATTTTTTTAAATCATAAACGAGCTAACAAACGAAACAGTTATGGAAGTTGTTTTTCTTAGGAGCATTTGTGATTTGAAAGTGGTAAAAGCAGTATCTTTTTAAAATTCAAGTTTTAATCTTCGAAGTGAAATTTTGATCTTGAAACTCAAACATCAAGCTACAAGTTTCAAGTTTCAAGCTTCCAGTTTCATGTTTCATTCTTTCAGTGTCCAGCCTCAAGGTTCAATCTTCAATACTTAAGTTTAAAGGTTCAAGTTTAAAGGTTAAAGTTCCAAGATTTAAAATTTAACTTTCAAGGTTCACGTTTCAAGTTATAAAGCTTCAAAGTTTAAGGTTCAAGTTTCCAGTCAAGTTTCAAGTCAAGTTTTAAAGCAAGTTTCAAGTCAATTTTCAAGACGATTTACAAGTCAATTTTTAAGTAAATTTTTAAATAATTTTTCAAGTCATGTTTCAATTCATGTTTCAAGTCTGTTTCGGGTTATGTTTCAAGTTAGGTTTGAAGTCATGTTTTAACTCATGTTTTCAAGTCAAGTCAAGTCAAGTGACATCAAGTCAAGTGACGTCAAATCAAGTGACATCAAGTCATGCGACATCAAGTTTTTTTTTCAAGTCAAGTCAAGTCAAGTCAAGTGACCTCAAATCAAGTGACATGAAGTCATGCGACATCAAGTATTTTTTTCAAGTCGGGTCGAGTCGAGTCGAGTCGAGTCAAGTCAAGTCAAGTCAAGTCAAGTCAAGTCATGTGATGTCATGTTATGTCTTGTCATGAAATGGCCAAAATAAACTGGCCATTTAAGCCCTTAAAAGAACTTTGAACTTCTTATGATCAAATTATGTTGTGGGTGTTATTAAATGTTTGGACCTACTGGTTATATGCCGACTCCGAACGGCTAATGTGGACAGAAAAATGAATTCAATTGAAAAAACTTTCTGTGTCAAATGGAAATTGAACCAGGGTTCTCTGGCGTATGAGCCTACCCACTGCGCCAAACCCAATGTTACCAGAACAAAAATCTAGCCAACTAACTATAACAACTTATTTTCCGCTGCTTAATAAACTCAATATATATCCAACTACCCCGTGGAATTGCTTATGAAATAAAAAAAATACTTAAGTATCTCCCCTCTTTAAGTATCTGTCTTTTTTCCACTAATCATTTCATTAAGCAGTACCATTAAAATTGCTGATACGTGCGTTGTGTTCGCTTATCTATTAACACCACGCAACAGCATCATTATCACCGTCAACATCGTCATCGTTTTGCTGATTCCCTCGCTTATCGAGCAACCCCAAATGGCAGCAAAAACAACAACGAATAATTTAATAACTACATTAGGCACAGCAGAGTAAAGAAGAGAGTGCAAATATTTATCGTATGGAACATACGAAATAAAAAAAGAAACATACCGTTACGTTAGATATCTATGTATGTATATCAAGGTACCTTTATATTTCGCATGTGTATTTTCAACAAATACCCTTGGTTATTGAATGTGTTTAAATAAAAAAAAAATATTAAAAATAAAAAAAAAGTAAGTCAGTCATTGATTTTTGATGGTTCAATTTTCATCGAGTTTATCAGGTTGAGTTACAAGGTTAAATGGCAACTTTCAAGGGGAGATTGTTTGAAAAGAGGTTGCGGCAGGTTGGGTAAGGGGCTGTTCTATTCAAAAGCTGTTTATGGAGGATAATAAAAACAAATTATCGAGCTATTTATTGGTATTGAAACACGAGTGTTGAAATATAGGCAACTATTAGAAATAACAATTGGCACGAATATGTATCGAATAACAAATAAATTAAACAATTTGGAATAATGTATTGAGAAGTTGAAGAATATATTGAATTATAATATTTTGAATTTCTATGATTTTCTTAAAACACTAAAGAAACTCTTCCAATGTAAACGACAAGTACAAATCCTTCCTACACATCAAGTCTCAATATCAAAATTGCTAAATATGTGCGAATTTGAATTCAATGGTAAAAACCAAAAACATCACGACAATTTCACAATTAGACAATGTCTGATTATTTATAAACAATAAAAATTAACACTTTACTGCTTGCCATGCATGACTGGCCGTTATTGTTGTTGTTGTCTGTGCCTGATTTTTTTTTTTTAATTGAATTTCTAGATATGATAAATTTGGTGTGTATCTTTTATGTAAGTATGTAAATTTGTATGTGTCTGTAGGAATTAGTGTGTGATTGTGTGTTTCAGGGGACCCAGAATTTTTATTGTTTAAAAATGAAGGTGTCAATTATGGTTAACAGGTTCAACCTGTTTAACCTAAATGAAAAACTCGTAAATGATAGCATCAAAAATACGTGCAACATTAAATGGCTACCTGATAACATCTTAATTATAGCCATTTTTTTATCTACCGCATAAAGTTCAAAAGCTATACTACATTAAAAATTTGAGTTATGTGGGGAATACTACGCCTCTGTTTAGTTTTTACAATTTGTTATTAAAATTGTTAGTGATTTCTTGCTGAAGTTAGTGAATTAGGAAAACTATACGCCCCCTTTTATAATGTCCATATTTTTCATTGAGATTGTGTTATTGGATGGTGGTAATTGGAAACATCTCTTCCATAAATTATTCAAGATTTCAGGAAGGTGCCATGCCCCTTTATAAAATTAAATTTTTATAGAGCCCGTACGGAAAACGAATGCTTTTTAAATAATAAAGAGTATATCAACAAGAGGTGTATGATTTGTTTTAGGAATAACATGAGCAATTGTATAGATGCCCTTAAATGTATATTGGATTATAAAGCAGACATTTGGAGATTATGTAATAAACGCAATATATTTGAAACAAGCCCCTCGGCATAGCTTGAAGATCTTAATCCTTTTTCGAAGTTTTCGATCACACTTGCGCATAATCACTCTTTCTCCATCTCGGCGATGGCGACTTCAATGCTCGCTTTGAGAGTTAGAATTGTTTGCAAATGATTAGCGTAGACCTAACTGTTAACATCCTCTCTTCGCAAAAGAAGAAGTTAAATCGAATGATCTTCGTGGTGTTTTGGCCAATTGATGTCTCCAAAACGCGAAATTACGTGACTAAACAACTTCGTGCTCTCTAACTCGATTGTTTCACGATTTGTATGGCACGTAGCACCATCCTGTTGAAAGGAGAGGTCGTCTGTGTCCCTTTCCTCCATCTCCGACCACAAAAAATTGTTTATCATATCTTTATAGCGTATTCCATTAACTTTAAACGACTTTTCGAAAAATAACGGTTCTATGACAACTCCGACCCACAATCTTCACCAAACTGTCACTCGTTGTGAGTGCATTGAAATCTCCTGAATCACTCAGGGATTTTCGGTTAAAAGTGCCAGTGTTTTAACACTTCAGTAAGACAGTTAAGAATACGTATGAGCTGTCAAAAGTACATAGTAAACATTTATATTAAAATAAACTGGCCATTTCAGCTCTTGAAAGCACTTTGACCGAGCTTCTTAAGATCAAATTGTGTTGTGCGTGTTATTAAATATTTGTACACAATTGATTGAGAACTAGACCTACTAGTTTTATGCCGACTCCGAAAGGCTACTGTGCATGTTCTCAAGAAGCTTAACATGGCATTATTTACTCTCTGAGGTTTGCTATTGTCTGCAGAGAGATGACGGCCGAACAGAAAACTTAATTCAATTGAAAAAACTTTCTGTATAAGATGGAATTGAACCAGGATTCTCTGGCGTATGGGTCACGCACTCTACCTACGGCGCCACTAAACATTAGTAAATATTTATTAAATAAAATAATCGAAGCAATCTCCAGAAAAAATTATACTCATAAAATTGTAAAGGTCTTGGCCAGATTTAATTTTCAGAGTACCAATTTTCGAAAACCGGATGTCCAAAAAGTTTTGGAAATTTTCTGTCTTTCTGAAGCTATCTTAAAGAATGCTTTGATATAAAAGGTGTATCTACAAGAGATGTAGGGTTGCAAAGGCAGATGTTCTCTTGGAAGTTGTAAAATGTTGACACTCTTCATTTATAAATGCGTGAAAATTTACCAAGGAAAGCTACAAAATGAAACGACTTGGAAACGACTCGCTCCGGACGGTCAAGCGAAGATATTAACGTAGTGAAGAAAAGTGTTGAAAACAGCCCAAGCACGTCAATTTGTTACCGTGTTCAAGAACTTGACATATCCACATGCACACTGCAGCGAATATTGTCGAAAGATTTGGCTCTTCATATGGATAAGGTCCAATTAACTCAATAAGTGCAGTCGTCGGACCACCAGCAAAAAGGTACGTTTTCTGATTTGCTCTTGGAAAACATGAATGATGGTATTTGTAAAAAAAAATATATGGTTTCTGAGGAAGCTCATTTAAATAATGCCAACTACGTTAATAAGCAAGATTACCACATTTGGGGATCCAAAAAACCCGCAAGTGATTTTGGAGATGCCAATGCACTCACAATCAGTGACTGTTTGGTTCGGGTTGTAGCCTGGAGGCATCTTAGGACTGGACGTTTTCGAAAAAGGAGATACCAATGCACTCACAACCAGTGACTGTTAGGGTCCGATTGTAGCCTGGAGGCATCTTAGGACTTTGCGTTTTCAAAAATAAGGTCGAAAGAGCCGTTAGTCAATGGAGTGCACTATAGAGACATGATAAACAATTGTTTATGATCGGAGATGGAGTTTACGGACACAGACAACCTCTATTTTCAACAGGATGGTGCTAAGAAGAAATCGAGTTATTGCGCTCGAATTTCCTGGTCGCGTAATTTTGCATTAGGGGCTACCGATTTAGCACCGTTCGATTTCTACCTTTGGAGTTATGTTAAGAGTAAGGTCTACACGGTAATCATTCACTAATAATTCCAGTTCTCAAAGCCAACATTGAAGGCGCCAATGCAGAAATAGAGACATAATTATGGCAAAGAATGATCGAACATTTTGAAAAAAAGGATAAAGCGCTGGAAATTTAGCCGAGTCGACCTTTTGAAAAATATTCTATAAGTCCTATAAGTCTACTTTATAACCCATTGAAAATTTACGCAGCATTCAAATATTTCTTCATTTTATTAAAAAAAACAAATCCTACACCTCTTGTTGGTACACTCTGTATAAGCTCTTTAAAATTTAAAGATCATGCTTCAAAATTAATCAAAACAATTGAAAACCACGCCTTTCTTTTAATACGAATTGATATGTTAAAATCTCTTCACAAAATTTCATAAAAATTAAGACAAAACTCAAAATTTTGCACGTAAGTTTTGATCTGTTTGAATAGTCCGAGGTCGAGATTAGATAAAATTAGATGAAAAATACGCCTATTCCCCAAAATAATGATTGTATCGAAAAGGTTAAAGCCCCAATAAAAATCTAAAGATTTAAAATATTGGACATAAGCTCTGATCTCAAATATGCCCTCTTCGTTTGAAATTTGAGAAAATCGTATAAGAATTTCACCTATTTCACGTCATCAAAATAGTAAAACCTTCATTAATTCCACAAATACTAATCTGCTGACTTTTGACAAAATTAAGCTTGGTTTTCACCTAATTTAACAAAATTAGATGAAAACCACGCCTTTTTCCCATACAAAGTGACGTCATCAAAATAATAAAACCTTTAGAACTTCGAATATAATTAAATACGGCTGTGCGGGTATTTTATTTTTACGACTGTAGGAAAGATAATTTCTTACTAGCTTTTAAGATCAGATATTTCAACTGGCACAGAATTTTGTGATCTACAATCTCTCTCTAGGTTAAACTAACTCTCTTTCATCCTACTTTGCTTCTTCTCAGGACTACTACACTTCTTCAGAACTTTGTTATAGGAAGAAAAATTTAAAAGTTATAATATTTTGTTCTATATAGCCATAGGGCTAACTATTTAGAATAGGTCAGACTTTATATCGCTTCGTTTTTGTCCTTATAAAATAAAGAAACAATTTTCAGCTTTCGGCCAATTATTGTCGATGCAGCTTTTATTTTAACTGGTCTTAAAAGAGTTTTTTTTAAATATTACAAATGTTTTTTTTTAATTTTTAAATTTATCACAAAAACACAAATACGATTTTGTGAATACCCCTGATATGAAGCTATTTTCACTTGTAAATCTTTACTCAAAAATTTACAAAATTCTGTTGCTTCTCGTCAATAAATTTCAACAATTTTTCAAGGCTTTACTAGGATACAAATGAAACCGCTAAAACACAATGATTTGATTGTAGGAAAATTGAAAATCCAAATGGACAACACATCGTCGCATGAATAACAATGTTGCTCCTACTGCTGCTGCTGGTGCTGCATACACAATGCTGCACAAACAATGATTGAGTCATGGATGCATGATGCTTTCATCTATATCCATCCTAACCAAACATGCATCCATCCATCCATACATTCATTCATTCATTCATTCATTCAATAATGATTTGGATATTTTTGTTTTGTTTTTATTTCTGTAGCAGCTTTCGATTGCTTTGAAACGCTCACTTCACTGACCGAGTTCCGAATAAAATATGCAACATGCTGCGGCGCGCTTTTCATGATGTGCAACAAAAAATAGACACCCTTTTAACCCCCTCCTCATCATGTGGATGGGATGGTTCACCACATGCTAACTATGCACATTTTGAGTCGCTTCCATTCCTCCTTCTACTACTCATGCTGCAGCTGTTAACGCTTCTCTACCATTTCGAACAGCATGTGATTCATTTGAACTGATGGCTGGTTGCTCCTTCATGCCACACCGTTGCATGCCATGCCATGCTATGCTATGCTGTGCTCTACTCCAGTTTGAGATGTTGTTGCCACTGACCAATAAATGGAGCCTCGATGACTGCATCAGCAGCAGCAGCAGAAGTGATACGGCCAATTTTCTCGACCATCCTCAGATGCTTGTTCGTGGAAGTTGGTTTTATTAAAAAACAAAACAACAAAAACAAAATAACACGCCAACCAAAAATACACAAATCGATCGATTGCACAATTTTAAATGAATTTTTATTAGTGTAATGGAGTTCCCATGTTGTTGTTTTGGTTGTTGTTGTTTTTTTGCTTACTTTATTTTATTTTGTGTTATCTGGTTATATATTTTCAATCATGGATTTTCCATATTTTCTGCTCGATACACAATTTAATTATTTTTGCAAATCATATCAAATGATTTTCATTTTACATCCTTTTAAAAAAAAAATTCATCCTAGAAATTAATCCATATAAAATGTCATACTCTTCTTCTGCATTCCGGCGTGTTGTGTACAAAATTTACTATTTTTCTACTTTTTTCCGGACGTGATTTATTGCCGGCCGATATAAACGCTGAAGAGCAAAAAGTAGGGAAAAGGGAGCGGGGATGCACTCATTCTTCTATGCTTCCTACTATAATCTGCTCCAACTGCTGCTGTTGCTGCTATTGACTGGACTTTGAATTATATTTAAAATTAAATTTTCCAGGTGGGGTTGACTTTAGTTTTACCTAGAGCGTGTTGGATATCGATAATTTCCTAGGTTGAATATTTGACCCAATTAGTGAGAAAAAATATGGCCTGATGCTATCAATTTCTAATAACTACGTAAATTTTTTTTGTCATTTATTAAAAACCTTAAACTTTGCCATTTTATTTAGCATTCATCGGGCTATACGTATAAAAGGCAAATATAATAAAATTCAAGTTTCCAAATTAGAACAGACCAAGCAAATAATTTATTATCGGGCATATAATTAAATTCCACTTTAATAACCTTCAAGTGAATCTTGTCTTTATTAATATTTGATGAGCTTGATAGAGTTATATTAGGTTAAAGCAACTTATTGAGTCTTAACCGGCAATTACTGGAACCATCAAAAGTGAATTAGTAATGTGCTAAGTTTTTTTTATTTTCCTTATCAGTCATGGACGAAATAAGGACATAAGGTTTGTTTATTTCATTAAGGTTATCAGAAAAACATTTGGTGTTCATTTGGTGTTAATCAAAAGACACATTTATATACTAAGAATAGAGCTTTAGTTATTAATTGAAAACAATGGAAGCTTTCTGAATTCGTTTTTTTTTTTTTTTTTTTCACCATATGAACAATTATGCTGTACACCAATAATGTACACCACGTCATAGAACCATGATCTTGTCGATTGCCGCTTTGTTGCAGTTTTCGCTGTTTCATAATGATAAGACAATGGTCGCAATTAGTTTCTTATAAGACTGGCAGAAAATTGAGATGCGACCTGATAGAAATGAGATCAGAAAATTTTTTGAAAAATAAGACGCCTAGCCGATGGTTTTAAGATCGGGACCGCTTCCTGCAAGTTCGAAAATGGAAATCTAGTGACAGATATACAGACTACACTGATGATGTGAAGGGAACACTTCTATAGGCTTCTGAATGGCGACGCTGACAAAAATCCCGCCAGCTTAAACATGGCTAAAAAACAACACACCCACAGGCGCCGATAACTACCTCCTGAGCTCTTGCAGAATGGAGACGAAGCTTTATGTAAATGCATTCAGAAGCTTCTAAGCAGGATATGCATTCCAAACGATTGGAACCTAAGTGTGTTGCGCTCAATACAAAAGAAGGCGATCCCATCTTTCGCGCCAACTACCGTTGTCGCATATAAGGTCCTGTCGTGCATATTATGTGCTTGGCTGTAGCCCATCGTTAAGCAGCTAATTAGGAAGTATAAGTGTGGCTTCAGACCTGGCAAATCTATTATCGACCAAATATTAACGCTACGACAAATCTTGCGAAAGACTCTAAGGAAACAAATCGATACCCATCATTTTTTTTGTCGATAGCGAGGCGGCTTTGTGCCTTCGACCGTCCAACAAGGAATCAACTATACTCCACAATATCTAAAATTGATATTCCTGCAAAGCTGTGCAACAGCAGCACGGTAAAAATAGGTAGGGACTTCTCTCCTTAATTCGATACCAGACGAGGTTTCATACAAGGTGATTTTATATCATTCGACTTTTCCAAGTAAATGACGAAGAGGATCATTCGAGCTGCTGATCTGAGCTGATAGCTGATGATATCGCTATCATTCACCATAATACGCCCGAAGTCAGTGCACCATTTTCCAGATTAGCGAAAGAGTCGAGTCGAATCGAATGGGTCTTGTAGAAAACGCAGATAAGGCGAAATTTCTAGTGTCAATAAAAAACAAAAAAAAAAACAGTCACAGCGTCTTGGAAACCACGTCACTATTGACAACACCTCCTTAGAGGTCGTTAAGGACTTCGTTTTAATAGGATCCAGCATAATCTTCGGTAGAAGAAAATCTTCCAACGATGTCAGCATTGAGATTTAACTAAGAATAACTCTTACCAACAGGTGTAACTTTGGGTTGAGTAGCCAACGATTCTGGAGTAACAATATCTTAAATGATTTGTGCGAACTACTAAAAACCACTTCTTTCACAGAATTCTGACAATGTTTTTTTGGAATGAAACACATTTACACACGAAAAATTCTGTATTAAGGGTAGCTTAAAAAACAAGTTTATCCTTACAAATTCTTTTTTTATTGTAAGAATTTTCCAGTTATAATCGAATAACTACTTCACAAAAGATGAAAGTACAAAAAGAAGCTTATGCATGTGTGTAAATAACTAAGCGGGATGAACCAAACAACTGCATTGACCACAATAATAGTAATAATAATAATAAGAATAATAGTGGCAAAAGAACAATAAAAACAGTAGTGAGTACAAGAGAAACAACAACAACAGAAACACAGACTACTGCAATCTATAAAACATTAAAAACATGGCTAGGTCAAAGAATGGCAATAAAAATTGACCCCCATCAAGACTGAAACATGATATAGAAAAAAAAGCCAGTGGAACAATAAACAAGTGAAGAAAAAAAAAAACAAAAATGAAAAGAGCAAAAGCACAGAGTTCGTTTGAGTAAACTTTACCATGACTCACCTTTGCAAACAAACAAGTGGGGGAAAAAAACAAACTTCAACAGACGTAAGGGAAAACGAAACGTAAACAATTACACAGTCAGCCCAACATACAAACACAGGCAAAGAAAAAAGGCACAAAGTGGGTGGGTGGTTAAGTTAGGTTAAAAAAGTACCTATTGAGTAAAGTTAAAAAAAAGTTGAAGTGTCAAACAAAGCACATAACTTGTTTGATTAAAAAGCTCAATTGTTTAAACGTAAATATAAGAGGCTTTTAAGATCAAATGAAAGCCTCATAGTGTGGTGTTTTATAAAATTTCTTTTAAGGGTTTTACGCAGTGAGGAGGTAAAAAAACTTAATTTTCCAAAAATTTTCCTGAGAAGGCATTTCAATTCTTTAAAGTAAAAATTTATATACATTTTGTGGTAACTTTTAACACTATTTTCATATTTTTTATTTGTAAAAATAATTATTTTTAAAACTGCTGTAGCCAATCCCTCGGTTTTCCTTTAAAAACGACTTGCGGTGAGCACGATATCTCTGAACTGGATCATCTGAAATGAAAAAAAAAGAATTTTGTTAACATAAGGTATTATAAAATATTTTTGATAAAAATTACGGTTCCAACTACACAGTTTAACTCAAAGTATTTAAATCTGAACGAAGACGGATACTTTAAAATATAACTGTTTGACTGTTGTTCAAGGTCTAGATTATTATAAGGAAGTAGTAAAAATAAAATTACGTAGCATTTTTGTTATGTGAAGGTAGTAGGCAAATTGCTTCACAACTTGTTACCCCAAAAATGCGACAAATAACAATAAAAGACAGGCACGATGACAGGGCCAAGGATAACGTCAATTATTAGGGGTTGAAAAGGCACAATAATGAAAACATTTGAAAGGTCGTGAGCAGAAAATTAAATATAAACTAAAACTTATTGAGTCAGGTACGAAAGGAGAACAAACTAAGCATGAAAGAAATGCCCAAGTGCCAACGACAAATAAAAGCAAAAGCTTTAAAGTTGTGTTTACAATATAAGCACAACAAAAGAAGTGGCACGTGACATTCGTTACGTTACGTAGCGTTACATATTTCAAGACAATGTTGTTTGACCTTGCATTCGTAAAGATTGCTATTGTTTGATTGGGTGTAGTGCAATTGGCGCTTGGGTGAGTTTGTTAAAATCCAAAAACTGTCTTCATTGATTTTAATTCTACTGATGAAATGTAAACAATGGCGAAGATGTAACGACAACCAGAAATACGGGCACGTGCGATTGAATGATTTTGAAGGCACGAACGATTTTAATTTAATTTTTGTTTTTTTTTATGTTTTTTAAACGCATACAAATTGCAAGGAAGAAATTTAAGATGAAACTTAATGAAACAGAAAAAGGAAAAAAGATGCGGGTTGCTACGAAAATTCAATAAAAATAGAACCCAGAATGACGAGAAGAATCAGGGGTATAATGAATAAGTTATAGGTTCTAGTTAAATAGCTGTAAAATAATGCTAAACAAAAATTGAATAAAAAAGGCGCCAGCATTTTTTGTTAAAGTTTGGAAAAGAAAAACAACAACAAAACAAAAATAAACAGAAATAAAAATATTTCCTTTTGATTCTTCAAACTATTTGAAATACTAAACAAAAGTTGGAATACATTTTCAAGAACAAATACTCTTATTGCTTTCAATCGGCATCTTAAGAAAAGGTCTAAAAACATGTTTAGACAATAAAAAATAAAAAGAGCATGAAGCCCAAATTTAAATAATTCTTGTTTTTTACTCCCAGCCTAACATAAAAACAAATTTTTGCAAAACCAATTCTCAGACTTTCTTTATTTCTTTATCCATGGTATTGTCTATTGTTGAACATTTAATGCAAGTGAACTTTAATAAAGACAACAAAGAGAGAAACAAAAACAAAAGCAAAGAACAACGAACAAAAAACAAAGTGAAACAACAACAATATTGTACAAACCTACGCAAAGGTAAATATTAATATTTAATAGACCTGTTTGTGATGGTTTCTGTTGTTGTTGTTGTTGGTTTTATTTATATTTATATCAAAGCAAACAGACAACATTTTTATCATCGTCAGCAGATTTACATCTGAACAAACGCACAAAGAAATCGCTCGCTGCTCAACATCAGCCACAATGCAGAGAAGTTAAGTGAAGTGAAGCCATAATAAATCAAAAATAATAAAGGGAATTCTTGTCGGTAAATTTCCCACAATTAATAGGATTAACTTTGCAGTGAAATACAATGTTGCCGTTTGAGAGTTGCAAGTTTAATTAAAGAGCGTGGAAGAAAAAACTTTCATAGTTAATAGCAGCAACTATTTTTTGGAATTTCTTAATTTAACTCACAATTTACCGTAACTTCAGTTCACCAATTAGCCTTGCTACAAGACGAACTTAATTACAAATTTATATTCTTAAGGGAACTCATGTTATTATAAAGAAGTTTACCATTTTCATTTTCCATGCCATGGATAATTTTAGTTAATTAAGGTTCCAATTACATAAACAAATATTAGATATCTATTTTTGGCGGGACAAAGTTACATTGTACACTGAGAAAAAAACCCATATCTTTTCTCCATAAATAAATCTCTATTTTTGATAATAGCAATTTTCTCTTTTTCAGATGAAATTTCCTACAATTAGAACATGGTACAATGAAAACAAGGTAGAAGCATTTCGGAGAGGCAGACTGCCGCAACTGTCAAAACGAAATTGACTGCCCATAGAAAATCTGAAAACGATTACTTTTTCTATTTTTTTTTTTTTTATTTTCAAATTACTATTGAAAGACAATTTTGGCTATGAGAAAGAGAGTGCATTCCGAAATGCGTCTACCTCTGTTATTCTACCATGAATAAGAATAAATTTTCACATATTCGAAGAAATATTTCTTCACTTGTCGGAAATGAAAATATTTCAAGCTTCTAATAATGATAAGTATTTTTCTCCACTAAAAAATTCTCATTTATAGATAAAAAATTCTCATTTATAGATAAAAATTTCTAGAACATGAAAAGTTTTCTCTATTGTAGATAAACAATTCACTATGCGAAATATTTTCTTCAATAAAAGCAAATAATTTCTTAAAAATAAAAGTATTTTTCTCTAAGAACGATATATTTTTCTTATATTTCTCTTTTTCATGGAAGTTTTTGCCATTTTTAGGGAATTTTTGGTATCACAATTAGAGAAAGGCATTTTCTGGAGCAAACTCTATACCACTTTTCTCTTAATATGATGCCTTTTTTATCATATTCCGAGAGACTTTTTTCTGAGTGTACCGGACAGTTTCCAAAAAAGTTGAAAAGGGCATTTTTTTTCTTTGACTTATTAAAAAAAAAATTTCTGACGTCACGGCTCAAAGATCGATAATGCAACATTCATGCAACGGCGTTTCGGTGAGTATACAAGCTACGATAAAAGTTTAAAAAGGAAAATAAAGGATTTATACTTAGCCTTACGACAAAAATAAAAAAAAAAGATTAAGATAGCAGCTTATGTAACAGAAACGTAATATCGTTGCATTGAATTATTACTCACTCAGGATATGTGCTACGGTAAATTTTGTTTTACAACAGCATAGATGTGTTATTACGCCTCACAACTAAAATACAAAAACAAATCTTAGCATGTTTTCAGTGGCAACCACATAATGCACCAAAAATGCTACAACAATGAAAAAACGTTGTATGGAATTTTAACTCTGAATACTTGATTAAGTGAAGAATTTGGTAATGGATCAAAACAAGAGTTTGGACAAAAAGTAGGAAAATTATTTAAACAAATAAAAAAAAAAGCGGCAGAATGATGGATTAAAACAAGAGTTTGGACATGAAGCAGGAAAATTATTTAAACAAATAAAAAAAAGCGGCAGAATGAGGATAAGTTTCGGAACTTATTACTTTTTTTTACTTTAAACTATTTATATAATTTTTTTTTATTATTTTAGAATATTATTTTATTTTAAATATTTTTATTTTTCTTTTATTTTTTATTTTATTTTTCTTTTATTTTTTATTTTATTTTTCTTTAATTTTTCATTTTTTTTTTATTTTCATTTTTGTTTCTTGTTTTTTAGTTTCTTTCTTTTTTTTTGTTTTTGTTTATTTTATTTTCTTATGATTTTTATTTTGTTTATATTTTGATTTTTCTTATATTATATTTTAAGTATTTTAGTTTGTGTTATATTTGAAGTAATTAAGTATTTGATTTCAATAAATTTGTTTTTTTATATTTCTTTTTTTTTGTTTGTAAATTTTTTTACTTTTTTTATGCCTCCAGTTTTAAAAAACGTAAGTCACATATTCATCATGTTTTATTTTTTTTTTCGTTTCATTATTTTGTTTTTTTTTTATTTTATCTGCATTTCTTATTTTTGTATTTTTAGTATGGTTTTTATTTTGTTTTGTGTTTTTTATTTCGTGTTTTTAATTCTGACCTTTTTGTTTATTTTTTAGTTTATTATTTTTTATTCATATTCTTATTATTTTTTATTTAAATAAATAAATACCGGGAATACACCGAGAACCGGACCTACATGTTTAACGCCGACTCCGAACGGCGATGAACGGAATGTTCTCGTTCTCAAGAAGCTTTACATGGCATTTTGATTACTCTCTGAGGTTTGCCATTGTCTGCAGAGAGGTGGCGGCCGTACAGAAAAATTATTTTAATTCAAATAATTTTCTGTCGCTGCTGTGGTTCGAACCTGGTTCTCCAAAGTTCGTTGACATAGCGGACACGCACTTTAACCAACTACGCCACGGACGCCACAATTTTTGTTTTTTTATTTATATTCTTATTATTTTGTTTTATACATATTTGTTGATTTTGCTTCTTATTTGCTTAAATTTGTATTCCATAGCAATAAATTTGTAGTTTGTTTTTTCTTCTTACTTTTGCTTTTCTATTTTGTAATCTTTATTTTGTTATTTTTTTTTATTTATTTTTTTTTTATTTATTTTTTTTTTATTTATTTTTTATTTTTTATTAATTTTTTTTCATTTTTTATTAATGTTTTTACTTTGTGTTTTTAATTAACGTTTTTAGTAATCAAATTTTTCATTTTATCTTTATATTGCATTTTTATTTTTTTTTAATCTTTTATTTTTTTTATTTTTTAATTTGTATTTTGTATGTAATTTTGTTTATTTGATTTTTTATTTGGACATTTTTATTCTAATTATTTTTATTTTATTTGCTTACTTTAGATTTTTATTTCTTTGCTCCTTATTTTATTTTTTATTTTCTCGTTTGTATAATTATATTTTCATTTTTGTTAGTATCGAAATTTTTTTTTATTATCTTTTAGTACATTTTATGTTTTATTATTTGTTCCATTTTGATTTTAATATTTATGTTTGTATTTTTGCCATTTTGATATTTTTTATATATATATTTTTTTATTGTTTTTTGTTTTTAATTATAAAATTATACATTTTTGGCTGTATTAATTTAAGATCATGAACATCTTGTAAAGCCTTTACAAGACAAATATAACACACACACGTTCAATAACAATAAAAACCTATTTTAAAGACTTTATTTATGAAAGAACTCACAAGTGATCTATTAAAAAATATCTACTGAAGAAAACAGTGGAGCTAGTTTATGGGGCCAGAAAACTATCACAAATAAAACGATGCTTTTAAAAAAACACAATAAAATCATGCATATTATGGGTTCAAAAAACTTTATTCTATATATAATTTATTACCTCCCCCGCACCCCTCTCACTCCTACACAAAAACCTTTACCGCCTATATCTGTTTGAGTCATAATAATGAGAGCTCATAAAATTGTCAGAAATTTCCCAGTTTTTAAAGTCATAAATATGAGCGCTCATAAAAATGTTTATTGGGATATTTGTTTACATATCAAGAGTCAACTCATACCTAAGATAATTTTTATATATTTCTTTTTTAACAACCCTGGTTTTTATTTCTATTCAAGATTAATTAAAGCACAATTGTTATCAATAGTTTGGAGAAGCAGCATTTTATTAATAAATAATATAAAAGATAATTTCGCTTTTTTCCAGTTAAAAAATATTCATAAAATTACGTAAGTCTAATTTTAACCCTTGCTCAATCAAGCTACAGCGTCGCAACCCCATAAAAATTTTTCTGGCTTAACATTCAATAAATATACAACTTTTATACAGCTTTGGAAAAAGAAATGGCACACATCTCATAACATATTCATTCAATGATGAGCCCAATTATAAAAAACATAATTAGTTATAGTTAATTAGTTAATAAATTCTTAAAATAACAGCATCAGAACTCCTATATATTATATACATTTCCCATTCAAACATCTGGTGCTCAAATATCTGTTTTAGCACCATTTGTTGGCAGTTTGTGCGTCATAGTTTTGTAAACAAATCAATGTTTGTTGTGTTCTGCGACTTTGAAATTTTGTGTTTCTAACAAAATATCATGTGGAGAATTGAGGAGAAATATCAGCATTGTGGGGAAACAACTCGTGGTTGGTCCAACGACTCTAACATAGTTACCACTTCGTAGAAAGTGTTTTGAGACGATTAAGGGAAAATTCACAGAAGGAGCTGATTTTACTTTGAGATTACTTTGAAAGACTAAAACTAATAAACTGCGTGAAGTTAAATTCGTAAATCCGACGCTAACTTAGCAAAGACACAAACCAATATTTCTTCTCTGTAAAAAGTTAAATTCGTACTTTTTTGCAAAGTACGAATTTAACTTTTGGTACGAATTTAACTAACGACACAAAAAAGTTAAATTCGTACTTCTATGCAAAGTACGAATTTAACTTTGAGTACGAATTTAACTTTGAGTACGAATTTAACTTTGAGTACGAATTTAACTTTGAGTACGAATATAACGAACGACAATACGAATTTAACTTAATTTGTAAGGAAATAACTTTGACATCAACTTGGAAACACAGAAAAGTTGAAAAGTTTATGAAACATTTTAAAATATATTATAAAATTGAAAAATATGCATAGAAATTATTAAAAGAGAAAATTTTGGAAATTCATCAACAGAAATTGAAATGTAGTGAAATGTTGTTGAAACATTTTAACCACTTTAAATGAAAAGATTCTAATTTTCGAAATATAAACCTAGAATATGATTCATATCCATGGACAGGTAATTGATGCACCTTTTCAAAAAATTCCTTTGGCCAAAATCTTGAGTGTGCACTTATGAATGATATATCGTTGGAAAGGTGCATTAATTACCTGTCCAGTGGTGTACATACCATTCTAGGTTTATATTTTCGATGTTAGAATTTGTTCATTCAAAGTTAGTACCTTTTGCCTACACTTCAATACTTTTTCAAAAATTTCCTTTGGCCAAAATCTTGAGTGTGCACTTATGAATGATATATCGTTGGAAAGGTGCATCAATTACCTGTCCAGTGGTATACATACCATTCTAGGTTTATATTTCCGATGTTAGAATTTTTTCATTCAAAGTTAGTACCTTTTGCCTACACTTCAATACTTTTTCAAAAATTTCCTTTGGCCAAAATCTTGAGTGTGCACTTATGAATGATATATCGTTGGAAAGGTGCATCAATTACCTGTCCAGTGGTATACATATCATTCTAGGTTTATATTTTTGATATAACGATTTTTTCATTCAAAGTTAGTACCTTTTGCCTACACTTCAATACTTTTTCAAAAATTTCCTTTGGCCAAAATCTTGAGTGTGCACTTATGAATGATATATCGTTGGAAAGGTGCATCAATTACCTGTCCAGTGGTATACATATCATTCTAGGTTTATATTTTTGATATAAGGATTTTTTCATTCAAAGTTAGTACCTTTTGCCTACACTTCAATACTTTTTCAAAAATTTCCTTTGTCCAAAATCTTGAGTGTGCACTTATGAATGATATATCGTTGGAAAGGTGCATCAATTACCTGTCCAGTGGTATACATACCATTCTAGGTTTATATTTCCGATGTTAGAATTTTTTCATTCAAAGTTAGTACCTTTTGCCTACACTTCAATACTTTTTCAAAAATTTCCTTTGGCCAAAATCTTGAGTGTGCACTTATGAATGATATATCGTTGGAAAGGTGCATCAATTACCTGTCCAGTGGTATACATATCATTCTAGGTTTATATTTCCGATGTTAGAATTTTTTCATTCAAAGTTAGTACCTTTTGCCTACACTTCAATACTTTTTCAAAAATTTCCTTTGGCCAAAATCTTGAGTGTGCACTTATGAATGATATATCGTTGGAAAGGTGCATCAATTACCTGTCCAGTGGTATACATATCATTCTAGGTTTATATTTCCGATGTTAGAATTTTTTCATTCAAAGTTAGTACCTTTTGCCTACACTTCAATACTTTTTCAAAAATTTCCTTTGGCCAAAATCTTGAGTGTGCACTTATGAATGATATATCGTTGGAAAGGTGCATCAATTACCTGTCCAGTGGTATACATACCACTCTAGGTTTCTATTTCCGATGTTAGAATTTTTTCATTCAAAGTTAGTACCTTTTGCCTACACTTCAATACTTTTTCAAAAATTTCCTTTGTCCAAAATCTTGAGTGTGCACTTATGAATGATATATCGTTGGAAAGGTGCATCAATTACCTGTCCAGTGGTATACATATCATTCTAGGTTTATATATTTGATATAAGGATTTTTTCATTCAAAGTTAGTACCTTTTGCCTACACTTCAATACTTTTTCAAAAATTTCCTTTGGCCAAAATCTTGAGTGTGCACTTATGAATGATATATCGTTGGAAAGGTGCATCAATTACCTGTCCAGTGGTATACATACCATTCTAGGTTTATATTTCCGATGTTAGAATTTTTTCATTCAAAGTTAGTACCTTTTGCCTACACTTCAATACTTTTTCAAAAATTTCCTTTGGCCAAAATCTTGAGTGTGCACTTATTATTGATATATCGTTGGAAAGGTGCATCAATTACCTGTCCAGTGGTATACATATCATTCTAGGTTTATATTTCCGATGTTAGAATTTTTTCATTCAAAGTTAGTACCTTTTGCCTACACTTCAATACTTTTTCAAAAATTTCCTTTGGCCAAAATCTTGAGTGTGCACTTATGAATGATATATCGTTGGAAAGGTGCATCAATTACCTGTCCAGTGGTATACATACCACTCTAGGTTTATATTTCCGATGTTAGAATTTTTTCATTCAAAGTTAGTACCTTTTGCCTACACTTCAATACTTTTTCAAAAATTTCCTTTGTCCAAAATCTTGAGTGTGCACTTATGAATGATATATCGTTGGAAAGGTGCATCAATTACCTGTCCAGTGGTATACATATCATTCTAGGTTTATATATTTGATATAACGATTTTTTCATTCAAAGTTAGTACCTTTTGCCTACACTTCAATACTTTTTCAAAAATTTCCTTTGGCCAAAATCTTGAGTGTGCACTTATGAATGATATATCGTTAGAAAGGTGCATCAATTACCTGTCCAGTGGTATACATATCATTCTAGGTTTATATTTTTGATATAAGGATTTTTTCATTCAAAGTTAGTACCTTTTGCCTACACTTCAATACTTTTTCAAAAATTTCCTTTGTCCAAAATCTTGAGTGTGCACTTATGAATGATATATCGTTAGAAAGGTGCATCAATTACCTGTCCAGTGGTATAAAAACCATTCTAGGTTTATATTTCCGATGTTAGAATTTTTTCATTCAAAGTTAGTACCTTTTGCCTACACTTCAATACTTTTTCAAAAATTTCCTTTGGCCAAAATCTTGAGTGTACACTTATGAATGATATATCGTTGGAAAGGTGCATCAATTACCTGTCCAGTGGTATACATACCATTCTAGGTTTATATTTCCGATGTTAGAATTTTTTCATTCAAAGTTAGTACCTTTTGCCTACACTTCAATACTTTTTCAAAAATTTCCTTTGGCCAAAATCTTGAGTGTGCACTTATGAATGATATATCGTTGGAAAGGTGCATCAATTAACTGTCCAGTGGTATACATATCATTCTAGGTTTATATTTTTGATATAACGATTTTTTCATTCAAAGTTAGTACCTTTTGCCTACACTTCAATACTTTTTCAAAAATTTCCTTTGGCCAAAATCTTGAGTGTGCACTTATGAATGATATATCGTTGGAAAGGTGCATCAATTACCTGTCCAGTGGTATACATACCATTCTAGGTTTATATTTCCGATGTTAGAATTTTTTCATTCAAAGTTAGTACCTTTGCCTACACTTCAATACTTTTTCAAAAATTTCCTTTGGCCAAAATCTTGAGTGTGCACTTATGAATGATATATCGTTGGAAAGGTGCATCAATTGCCTGTCCAGTGGTATACATACCATTCTAGGTTTATATTTCCGATGTTAGAATTTTTTCATTCAAAGTTAGTACCTTTTGCCTACACTTCAATACTTTTTCAAAAATTTCCTTTGGCCAAAATCTTGAGTGTGCACTTATGAATGATATATCGTTGGAAAGGTGCATCAATTACCTGTCCAGTGGTATACATATCATTCTAGGTTTATATTTTTGATATAAGGATTTTTTCATTCAAAGTTAGTACCTTTTGCCTACACTTCAATACTTTTTCAAAAATTTCCTTTGGCCAAAATCTTGAGTGTGCACTTATGAATGATATATCGTTGGAAAGGTGCATCAATTACCTGTCCAGTGGTATACATACCATTCTAGGTTTATATTTCCGATGTTAGAATTTTTTCATTCAAAGTTAGTACCTTTTGCCTACACTTCAATACTTTTTCAAAAATTTCCTTTGGCCAAAATCTTGAGTGTGCACTTATGAATGATATATCGTTGGAAAGGTGCATCAATTACCTGTCCAGTGGTATACATATCATTCTAGGTTTATATTTTTGATATAACGATTTTTTCATTCAAAGTTAGTACCTTTTGCCTACACTTCAATACTTTTTCAAAAATTTCCTTTGGCCAAAATCTTGAGTGTGCACTTATGAATGATATATTGTTGGAAAGGTGCATCAATTACCTGTCCAGTGGTATACATACCATTCTAGGTTTATATTTCCGATGTTAGAATTTTTTCATTCAAAGTTAGTACCTTTTGCCTACACTTCAATACTTTTTCAAAAATTTCCTTTGGCCAAAATCTTGAGTGTGCACTTATGAATGATATATCGTTGGAAAGGTGCATCAATTACCTGTCCAGTGGTATACATATCATTCTAGGTTTATATTTCCGATGTTAGAATTTTTTCATTCAAAGTTAGTACCTTTTGCCTACACTTCAATACTTTTTCAAAAATTTCCTTTGGCCAAAATCTTGAGTGTGCACTTATGAATGATATATCGTTGGAAAGGTGCATCAATTACCTGTCCAGTGGTATACATATCATTCTAGGTTTATATTTCCGATGTTAGAATTTTTTCATTCAAAGTTAGTACCTTTTGCCTACACTTCAATACTTTTTCAAAAATTTCCTTTGGCCAAAATCTTGAGTGTGCACTTATGAATGATATATCGTTGGAAAGGTGCATCAATTACCTGTCCAGTGGTATACATACCACTCTAGGTTTATATTTCCGATGTTAGAATTTTTTCATTCAAAGTTAGTACCTTTTGCCTACACTTCAATACTTTTTCAAAAATTTCCTTTGTCCAAAATCTTGAGTGTGCACTTATGAATGATATATCGTTGGAAAGGTGCATCAATTACCTGTCCAGTGGTATACATATCATTCTAGGTTTATATATTTGATATAAGGATTTTTTCATTCAAAGTTAGTACCTTTTGCCTACACTTCAATACTTTTTCAAAAATTTCCTTTGGCCAAAATCTTGAGTGTGCACTTATGAATGATATATCGTTGGAAAGGTGCATCAATTACCTGTCCAGTGGTATACATACCATTCTAGGTTTATATTTCCGATGTTAGAATTTTTTCATTCAAAGTTAGTACCTTTTGCCTACACTTCAATACTTTTTCAAAAATTTCCTTTGGCCAAAATCTTGAGTGTGCACTTATGAATGATATATCGTTGGAAAGGTGCATCAATTACCTGTCCAGTGGTATACATATCATTCTAGGTTTATATTTCCGATGTTAGAATTTTTTCATTCAAAGTTAGTACCTTTTGCCTACACTTCAATACTTTTTCAAAAATTTCCTTTGGCCAAAATCTTGAGTGTGCACTTATGAATGATATATCGTTGGAAAGGTGCATCAATTACCTGTCCAGTGGTATACATACCACTCTAGGTTTATATTTCCGATGTTAGAATTTTTTCATTCAAAGTTAGTACCTTTTGCCTACACTTCAATACTTTTTCAAAAATTTCCTTTGTCCAAAATCTTGAGTGTGCACTTATGAATGATATATCGTTGGAAAGGTGCATCAATTACCTGTCCAGTGGTATACATATCATTCTAGGTTTATATATTTGATATAACGATTTTTTCATTCAAAGTTAGTACCTTTTGCCTACACTTCAATACTTTTTCAAAAATTTCCTTTGGCCAAAATCTTGAGTGTGCACTTATGAATGATATATCGTTAGAAAGGTGCATCAATTACCTGTCCAGTGGTATAAAAACCATTCTAGGTTTATATTTCCGATGTTAGAATTTTTTCATTCAAAGTTAGTACCTTTTGCCTACACTTCAATACTTTTTCAAAAATTTCCTTTGGCCAAAATCTTGAGTGTGCACTTATGAATGATATATCGTTGGAAAGGTGCATCAATTACCTGTCCAGTGGTATACATACCATTCTAGGTTTATATTTCCGATGTTAGAATTTTTTCATTCAAAGTTAGTACCTTTTGCCTACACTTCAATACTTTTTCAAAAATTTCCTTTGGCCAAAATCTTGAGTGTGCACTTATGAATGATATATCGTTGGAAAGGTGCATCAATTACCTGTCCAGTGGTATACATATCATTCTAGGTTTATATTTCCGATGTTAGAATTTTTTCATTCAAAGTTAGTACCTTTTGCCTACACTTCAATACTTTTTCAAAAATTTCCTTTGGCCAAAATCTTGAGTGTGCACTTATGAATGATATATCGTTGGAAAGGTGCATCAATTACCTGTCCAGTGGTATACATATCATTCTAGGTTTATATTTCCGATGTTAGAATTTTTTCATTCAAAGTTAGTACCTTTTGCCTACACTTCAATACTTTTTCAAAAATTTCCTTTGGCCAAAATCTTGAGTGTGCACTTATGAATGATATATCGTTGGAAAGGTGCATTAATTACCTGTCCAGTGGTATACATACCATTCTAGGTTTATATTTCCGATGTTAGAATTTTTTCATTCAAAGTTAGTACCTTTTGCCTACACTTCAATACTTTTTCAAAAATTTCCTTTGGCCAAAATCTTGAGTGTGCACTTATGAATGATATATCGTTGGAAAGGTGCATCAATTACCTGTCCAGTGGTATACATATCATTCTAGGTTTATATTTTTGAGATAAGGATTTTTTCATTCAAAGTTAGTACCTTTTGCCTACACTACAATACTTTTTCAAAAATTTCCTTTGGCCAAAATCTTGAGTGTGCACTTATGAATGATATATCGTTGGAAAGGTGCATCAATTACCTGTCCAGTGGTATACATACCATTCTAGGTTTATATTTCCGATGTTAGAATTTTTTCATTCAAAGTTAGTACCTTTTGCCTACACTTCAATACTTTTTCAAAAATTTCCTTTGGCCAACATCTTGAGTGTGCACTTATGAATGATATATCGTTGGAAAGGTGCATCAATTAACTGTCCAGTGGTATACATATCATTCTAGGTTTATATTTTTGATATAACGATTTTTTCATTCAAAGTTAGTACCTTTTGCCTACACTTCAATACTTTTTCAAAAATTTCCTTTGGCCAAAATCTTGAGTGTGCACTTATGAATGATATATCGTTGGAAAGGTGCAACAATTACCTGTCCAGTGGTATACATACCATTCTAGGTTTATATATTTGATATAACGATTTTTTCATTCAAAGTTAGTACCTTTTGCCTACACTTCAATACTTTTTCAAAAATTTCCTTTGTCCAAAATCTTGAGTGTGCACTTATGAATGATATATCGTTGGAAAGGTGCATCAATTACCTGTCCAGTGGTATACATATCATTCTAGGTTTATATATTTGATATAAGGATTTTTTCATTCAAAGTTAGTACCTTTTGCCTACACTTCAATACTTTTTCAAAAATTTCCTTTGGCCAAAATCTTGAGTGTGCACTTATGAATGATATATCGTTGGAAAGGTGCATCAATTACCTGTCCAGTGGTATACATACCATTCTAGGTTTATATTTCCGATGTTAGAATTTTTTCATTCAAAGTTAGTACCTTTTGCCTACACTTCAATACTTTTTCAAAAATTTCCTTTGGCCAAAATCTTGAGTGTGCACTTATGAATGATATATCGTTGGAAAGGTGCATCAATTACCTGTCCAGTGGTATACATATCATTCTAGGTTTATATATTTGATATAACGATTTTTTCATTCAAAGTTAGTACCTTTTGCCTACACTTCAATACTTTTTCAAAAATTTCCTTTGGCCAAAATCTTGAGTGTGCACTTATGAATGATATATCGTTAGAAAGGTGCATCAATTACCTGTCCAGTGGTATAAAAACCATTCTAGGTTTATATTTCCGATGTTAGAATTTTTTCATTCAAAGTTAGTACCTTTTGCCTACACTTCAATACTTTTTCAAAAATTTCCTTTGGCCAAAATCTTGAGTGTGCACTTATGAATGATATATCGTTGGAAAGGTGCATCAATTACCTGTCCAGTGGTATAAAAACCATTCTAGGTTTATATTTCCGATGTTAGAATTTTTTCATTCAAAGTTAGTACCTTTTGCCTACACTTCAATACTTTTTCAAAAATTTCCTTTGGCCAACATCTTGAGTGTGCACTTATGAATGATATATCGTTGGAAAGGTGCATCAATTAACTGTCCAGTGGTATACATATCATTCTAGGTTTATATTTTTGATATAACGATTTTTTCATTCAAAGTTAGTACCTTTTGCCTACACTTCAATACTTTTTCAAAAATTTCCTTTGGCCAAAATCTTGAGTGTGCACTTATGAATGATATATCGTTGGAAAGGTGCAACAATTACCTGTCCAGTGGTATACATACCATTCTAGGTTTATATTTCCGATGTTAGAATTTTTTCATTCAAAGTTAGTACCTTTGCCTACACTTCAATACTTTTTCAAAAATTTCCTTTGGCCAAAATCTTGAGTGTGCACTTATGAATGATATATCGTTGGAAAGGTGCATCAATTACCTGTCCAGTGGTATACATACCATTCTAGGTTTATATTTCCGATGTTAGAATTTTTTCATTCAAAGTTAGTACCTTTTGCCTACACTTCAATACTTTTTCAAAAATTTCCTTTGGCCAAAATCTTGAGTGTGCACTTATGAATGATATATCGTTGGAAAGGTGCATCAATTACCTGTCCAGTGGTATACATATCATTCTAGGTTTATATTTTTGATATAAGGATTTTTTCATTCAAAGTTAGTACCTTTTGCCTACACTTCAATACTTTTTCAAAAATTTCCTTTGGCCAAAATCTTGAGTGTGCACTTATGAATGATATATCGTTGGAAAGGTGCATCAATTACCTGTCCAGTGGTATACATACCATTCTAGGTTTATATTTCCGATGTTAGAATTTTTTCATTCAAAGTTAGTACCTTTTGCCTACACTTCAATACTTTTTCAAAAATTTCCTTTGGCCAAAATCTTGAGTGTGCACTTATGAATGATATATCGTTGGAAAGGTGCATCAATTACCTGTGTCCAGTGGTACACATACCATTCTAGGTTTATATTTCTGATATAACGATTTTTTCATTCAAAGTTAGTACCTTTTGCCTACACTTCAATACTTTTTCAAAAATTTCCTTTGTCCAAAATCTTGAGTGTGCACTTATGAATGATATATCGTTGGAAAGATGCATCAATTACCTGTCCAGTGGTATACATACCACTCTAGGTTTATATTTCCGATGTTAGAATTTTTTCATTCAAAGTTAGTACCTTTTGCCTACACTTCAATATATTTCAAAAATTTCCTTTGGCCAAAATCTTGAGTGTGCACTTATGAATGATATATCGTTGGTGCATCAAAGGTGCATCAATTACCTGTCCAGTGGTATACATATCATTCTAGGTTTATATTTTTGATATAACGATTTTTTCATTCAAAGTTAGTACCTTTTGCCTACACTTCAATACTTTTTCAAAAATTTCCTTTGGCCAAAATCTTGAGTGTGCACTTATGAATGATATATCGTTAGAAAGGTGCATCAATTACCTGTCCAGTGGTATACATATCATTCTAGGTTTATATTTCCGATGTTAGACTTTTTTCATTCAAAGCTAGTACCTTTTGCCTACACTTCAATACTTTTTCAAAAATTTCCTTTGTCCAAAATCTTGAGTGTGCACTTATGAATGATATATCGTTGGAAAGGTGCATCAATTACCTGTCCAGTGGTATACATACCTTTCTAGGTTTATATTTCCGATGTTAGAATTGTTTCATTCAAAGTTAGTACCTTTTGCCTACACTTCAATACTTTTTCAAAAATTACCTTTGGCCAAAATCTTGAGTGTGCACTTATGAATGATATATCGTTCGAAAGGTGCATCAATTACCTGTCCAGTGGTATACATATCATTCTACGTTTATATTTTTGAAATAACGATTTTTTCATTCAAAGTTAGTACCTTTTGCCTACACTTCAATACTTTTTCAAAAATTGCCTTTGGCCAAAATCTTGAGTGTGCACTTATGAATGATATATCGTTGGAAAGGTGCATCAATTACTTGTCCAGTGGTATACATACCATTCTAGGTTTATATTTCCGATGTTAGAATTTTTTCATTCAAAATTAGTACCTTTTGCCTACACTTCAATACTTTTTCAAAAATTTCCTTTGGCTAAAATCTTGAGTGTGCACTTATGAATGATATATCGTTGGAAAGGTGCATCAATTACCTGTCCAGTGGTATACATATCATTCTAGGTTTATATTTTTGATATAACGATTTTTTCATTCAAAGTTAGTACCTTTTGCCTACACTTCAATACTTTTTCAAAAATTTCCTTTGGCCAAAATCTTGAGTGTGCACTTATGAATGATATATCGTTGGAAAGGTGCATCAATTACCTGTCCAGTGGTATACATACCATTCTAGGTTTATATTTCCGATGTTAGAATTTTTTCATTCAAAGTTAGTACCTTTTGCCTACACTTCAATACTTTTTCAAAAATTTCCTTTGGCCAAAATCTTGAGTGTGCACTTATGAATGATATATCGTTGGAAAGGTGCATCAATTACCTGTCCAGTGGTATACATACCATTCTAGGTTTATATTTCCGATGTTAGAATTTTTTCATTCAAAGTTAGTACCTTTTGCCTACACTTCAATATATTTCAAAAATTTCCTTTGGCCAAAATCTTGAGTGTGCACTTATGAATGATATATCGTTGGAAAGGTGCATCAATTACCTGTCCAGTGGTATACATATCATTCTAGGTTTATATTTTTGATATAACGATTTTTTTCATTCAAAGTTAGTACCTTTTGCCTACACTTCAATACTTTTTCAAAAATTTCCTTTGGCCAAAATCTTGAGTGTGCACTTATGAATGATATATCGCTAGAAAGGTGCATTAATTACCTGTCCAGTGGTATACATATCATTCTAGGTTTATATTTCCGATGTTAGAATTTTTTCATTCAAAGTTAGTACCTTTTGCCTACACTTCAATACTTTTTCAAAAATTTCCTTTGGCCAAAATCTTTAGTGTGCACTTATGAATGATATATCGTTGGAAAGGTGCATCAATTACCTGTCCAGTGGTATACATACCTTTCTAGGTTTATATTTCCGATGTTAGAATTTTTTCATTCAAAGTTAGTACCTTTTGCCTACACTTCAATACTTTTTCAAAAATTACCTTTGGCCAATATCTTGAGTGTGCACTTATGAATGATATATCGTTGGAAAGGTGCATCAATTACCTGTCCAGTGGTATACATATCATTCTAGGTTTATATTTTTGATATAACGATTTTTTCATTCAAAGTTAGTACCTTTTGCCTACACTTCAATACTTTTTCAAAAATTTCCTTTGGCCAAAATCTTGAGTGTGCACTTATGAATGATATATTGTTGGAAAGGTGCATCAATTACCTGTCCAGTGGTATACATACCATTCTAGGTATATAGTTCCGATGTTAGAATTTTTTCATTCAAAGTTAGTACCTTTTGCCTACACTTCAATACTTTTTCAAAAATTTCCTTTGGCCAAAATCTTGAGTGTGCACTTATGAATGATATATCGTTGGAAAGGTGCATCAATTACCTGTCCAGTGGTATACATATCATTCTAGGTTTATATTTCCGATGTTAGAATTTTTTCATTCAAAGTTAGTACCTTTTGCCTACACTTCAATACTTTTTCAAAAATTTCCTTTGGCCAAAATCTTGAGTGTGCACTTATGAATGATATATCGTTGGAAAGGTGCATTAATTACCTGTCCAGTGGTATACATACCATTCTAGGTTTATATTTCCGATGTTAGAATTTTTTCATTCAAAGTTAGTACCTTTTGCCTACACTTCAATACTTTTTCAAAAATTTCCTTTGGCCAAAATCTTGAGTGTGCACATATGAATGATATATCGTTGGAAAGGTGCATCAATTACCTGTCCATTGATATGAATCATATTCTAGGTTTATATTTCGAAAATTAAAATCTTTTCATTTAAAGTGGTTAAAATGTTTCAACAACATTTCACTACATTTCAATTTCTGTTGATGAATTTCCAAAATTTTCTCTTTTAATAATATATATGCATATTTTTTAATTTTATAATATATTTTTAAATGTTTCATAAACTTTTCAACTTTTCTGTGTTTCCAAGTCGATGTCAAAGTTATTTCCTTACAAATGAAGTTAAATTCGTATTGTCGTTCGTTATATTCGTACTCTAAGTTAAATTCGTACTCAAAGTTAAATTCGTACTCAAAGTTAAATTCGTACTGAAAGTTAAATTCGTACTCAAAGTTAAATTCGTACTCAAAGTTAAATTCGTACTTTGCATAGAAGTACGAATTTAACTTTTTTGTGTCGATAGTTAAATTCGTACTAAAAGTTAAATTCGTACTTTGCAAAAAAGTACGAATTTAACTTTTTACAGAGAAGAAATATTGGTTTGTGTCTTTGCTAAGTTATCGTCGGATTTACGAATTTAACTTCACGCAGTTAAACTAATATCGATGAACAATTAAACCGTTTTCGGTTTTATTGAAGAATTCCTGTATTTTTCAGAAGGTAGTAGCATGTGGCGTCCGTGGCGTAGTTGGTTAAAGTGCGTGGCCGCTATGTCAAAGAACCTGGAGACCCAGGTTCGAACCCCAGCAGCGACATAAAATTATTTGAATTAAAATAATTTTTCTGTACGGCCGCCACCTCTCTGCGGACAATGGCAAACCTCAGAGAGTAATCAAAATGCCATATAAAGCTTCTTGAGAACGAGAACATTCCGTTCATCGCCGTTCGAAGTCGGCGTTAAGCATGTAGGTCCTGTTCTCGGTCAATTGTGTACAAACTTAATAACACGCACAACACAATTGATCATAAGAAGCTAGTTCAAAGTCCTTTCAAGGGCTGAAATGGCCAGTTATTTATTTTTTATTTTTTTAGTAGCATGCTTTGCGTTATTAAAATTTATTAAGGAGATTCATTGTTTTGAATTTTATATATATGTAAACTGGCCATTTCCGCCTTGGAAAGGGATTTAACCGAACTTCTTATAATCAAATTGTGTTGTGTGTCTGTTATTAAAAGTTTGTACACAATTGATTTTTCCGTCGAGTTACGTAAAAATTTGTAATTTTTTATATTGGTTGAGGAAGATAGCTCGGAGAACGTCAACATCTTATTTAATTGTACAAATGAGAGAAATCATGGATATTATTACAAATTATTTATTTATTAAAAAAGCAAAATAACTCCCATTAAATGCTTACTTAATGCGTTATTACAGTTTGTAAGCAGTAAAAACGGTTTAAAACATTTTTTTTATTTTTTTTTTGTTTGTTGGCTATAACACGACTATCTTTTCTGGAAAATTAAACTGTTTAAAGTGAAAAAATGCAATAATCACTGCCAAAAAAAAAAAAATCATACGAGTTAGAGCGAAGTTTTTTTTTGAGCAGTTTTAATTCTTCTATATTTATAGAAGTAAACGTATGAAATACGTCCGTGGCGTAGTTGGTTAAAGTGCGTGGCCGCTATGTCAACGAATTTTGGAGACCCAGGTTCGAACCCCAGCAGCGACAGAAAATTATTTGAATTAAAATAATTTTTCTGTACGGCCGCCACCTCTCTGCAGACAATGGCAAACCTCAGAGAGTAATCAAAATGCCATGTAAAGCTTCTTGAGAATAATAACATTTCGTTCATCGCCGTTCGGAGTCGGCGTTAAGCCTGTAGGTCCATTTCTCGGTCAATTGTGTACAAACTTAATAACACGCACAACACAATTGATCATAAGAAGCTAAGTCAAAGTCCTTTCAAGGGCTGAAATGGCCAGTTATTTATTTATTTTTTAAACGAATGAAATAGATATTTTGACATTTATGACTACATGAATTATGAAAATGTCACTTGAGTACACTAGGTCATTTCAGTCTTAAAGTTTGGAACGGGATCTTAAATTTTAAGATTTAAAATCAGAGTCGGACTTCTTTAAATTTGGAGCCTATAACTAGAATAATCAGTAAAAATATGGTTTGGATTCAATAAAAACACGTGGTACTTCTCTTGCAAATTGCTACAATTTTATCGCTTATTGTACATTGATTAAAAACGAAATCCCGAATGACACCGGGTATATAAGTCAGTAAAAAATTTAGTTGTAAAGCATAAGCGAAATTTTATTTTTTATAATAGTAAATTCTCGACGTTAAATAGTTGGGTTAATTTATAACCGAGTTTGATACAAATGAGTTTAAGGGTTTAAAGGGTTATATGCAGTCAGGGGGCCAGAATTTTCTTGGGAATGTTTCAGGAATTTGTCCCGATGCCATTTAAATTTATTAAAGTAAAAATATATAAACATATTGTAGAAACTTTAATCTGTGCTTCCATATTTTTTATTTGTAAAAATAATTATTTTTAAAGTTGCTGTAGCCGATCTCTGAGAGCTCCTCTAAAAAAAGGCGTCTTGCGATGAGCACTATAGTATAACTCTGTAATGAAATTAAATGAAAAAACCAAAAAATATCGTTGACATAAAGTATATCTAGACTTTCAACGAAGAAATAAGCGAAATATTAATTTTTGGTGAATAAGATGAAAATTATCCATGGGAAAAAACCTTCAATCAATTACTAAAAAATTTACTTAAAAAACTTGTGTAAGAATTTGAGACTGATCGGTTCAAAATTGCGTTTAATGGTTCGCATTTCTGAACAAGACGCTCCGTAACGATTTTAGAAATTTGCTTGTTACTTCGATAATATGCATGCGCCAACATTACCGTGTGTATGTTCATAAATATATGTACATCGATTAGTGTTTCCGAAGCTATAAACTCAACATAAGTTAACAGCTTCGCATACTTAAGGCCAGGTTACACCAAAAAACGTCCTTTTTCCAAGAATTTTTATTTATTGTTTAAAAAATATTTGGAAACTAAACTTCTTACACGATAAAAGTATACATATTTAGCCACTGGAAAAAATTTTTGTCTTTTTTTTTCTTTTCATTAAGGTGGCTCTGGAAACTGCTGCTCAAATTTTTCGATTCCGTGGTGGGTGTCACGATTTCTAAAAAACGAATCATCTAAAAGCAAAACTGTTTAATATTCTGTATCGAATTGGCTATAGTCGGAACTACAATGAAAAATTTCCACCGAGAAAAAAAATAAAATGGCGGATTTTTCAATTTTCGACCCTTTTTTGCACTTTTAATTGTTTATAACTTTTTTAAATAATAATGAATATGTTTGGTTGTAGTTCCGACCATTGAGAGACCATCTAGAGAGTAAAATGCCGTTTAGTTCATGTTGATACGCATGATAGTTTTGAAATAAGAGTGACACCCAGTTGAAAAAACGTGGTTTCGAGAAAAAGCCGATTAAAGTTTTTATTCGTGAAAATCGTGGAGAAAGGTGAATTTTACTCACCTACTCTAGCTACTTCTCGGTCGCGCGTATCTTCGGGACTCATTCTATATCATTTCTGAGAGTATTTTCTAGCAGTTTATGAAAAAAAAAATTTCGATTTTTTGAAAATTGTTTGGTGTAACCTGGCCTTAATATTGCATAGGTACTTGTAGGATAGACTTTTTTAATGTACATTCCCTGAAAAACATTGCATGAAATTATAGAAAGATCCTTCTCAATTTCGGGGACGCAGACGGTCGCAGCTTAGCTTTGCAAAAATTAAAAGTAGATAGTCTTACTTTCATGCTAATACTAATACATTGCGTGGGCTTATGCGAACACAAAGATAATTCTTATTAAGGATTGGATTATTTTTTATCTTAACGCCATTTTTTAATGTTATTATAATCACAGCTGTTTGTATTTTCCCAATTTTTTAAAAATAGAGCCAAAGTTTAGGATATAGGTTTTAAATTTTAACTTTAAGAAATTTGATTGCCCTTATGGGAAATATATAACATGGTATGCTATGCTATGCTATACTATAGCATGGTATACCTTATGGTATGCTGGTTTTGGTGTGATTGTATAACTCTGAAGTTGTTCTTATTTGTCTTACTAACATTAAATTTTTCGAAATTGTATTATAACAGATTTAATTTACTCTTGCCATTATACGGGATACGACTTTTTTAATTAAGATTATATTAAAGATTAGATCAATTAACCACTTAAAAATCAACTTTTTTGGTTAAAGGTTCACATCTAACGTGCGTGGTGGCCATACATATATTTTTTAAAAAGTATACATTTTTTAGAAAAAAATACATCAGATTTTCTTATCTGGATATAAACCCTCTGGGAAAAATTGGAAGGCTTCCATATGAAAATGATTTGGAAACATTCCTCATCGTATCTTTTGGAATCTTATGGGAAGTTTTAAATTGATATTTTTTCCAAACCGCTTCCTTAAGAATGCATGTGGGAACAATAGCATTAGAAGTGAAACATTGAAGGGTAATATTCCTCATCGTATCTTTTGGAAAGTTTTGGTTAGTTTTAAATTTATGTTGTTTCCAACCCGCTTCTTAAGGAATGAATATAGAAATTTTTGGGCTTGAAATGACATTGTGTTTATCAAAAGAAATGGAGTGTCTAACGAAAGGGAATGCTTCCTACTTTCTATAGAATGTTTCCTGCTTATATCCGGGAATGTTCCCATTATCCATAGTGAAACCATGGTAGAATTGAACATAAAAATGAACATAATGAACATAAGAAACTAAATGAACAAAAATGAATATAAAGAAACTAGAGATGAACAGCTGATTTTGACAACTAGACCGCTTTTCTCTGCTTTCTACTCCATTCTTCTCGGAGTCGGTCCTACCTTATAATTGTACCATGAGTGAAACTATCAAAATATTTATTTTTATTTCTGAAAAAAAGCATCTTGAAAAAATAATTGCCGCAAAAATACCTCTGTGCCACTTGCCTTAGGAGACAACATTGTGCGAACCATTGTCGATATACGACCCCAAATGCTTAAAAAAGTGGACTTCCAGAATGCGCCACATCTGAGCCAGTCGCTCCGGCCAACATTGACGATTTTATATTTAAACACTAACAGCCTTATTCATAAACACATTTTAGAGGCAGCGTAACTTTAAACGGGCTTTAAACAAGAAAACGTTATTCATAAACATTTTTCGTAGTTGTTTAAGAGCTGCGTAACTTAAACGCCGAAATTGGCGTTTAAAGGTTACGTAAATACAACCATGATTTTTGACACAAACCTTACAATCATAAGCAGAAAATGAAAAAATGTTTATGAATAACAATGTTAGCAATGTTGCATAGAAGCTACGTAAAGCCTTAAACAGTGTGTAACTAAACAAGCGTTTAAAGGTTGTTTAAGGAAATCTATTGAATAAGACTGTAAAGGCATAAAAATATCTTCTAATGAAGCAAATATTCAGTTTGAAATAATGTCCTCAGAATTTTATTTCAATTCAAAGTTGTACACCTCTAAAAAATAGAATCGATAAGTCTTTAAATTGTTTGTTGTTTTAATTACCAGATCCACATAATCATCAACCATCTTTTGAGTTGGCTTGAATCAGACAATTTCATCAAAAATTATAATTCACAAAATACATCTTTTGTGTTTTCTAAAGTTGGAAAGAACTCCAGATCATAATGTTGAAGAAAGAATTGGAAGAAGTGTGAAACAGCAGAACCAAAAAATATAAAAAACAACAGTAAGCAACAATAACTAAATAAATTAGGTTAAACTAGTTAACCTAGCAATAGAAAGAAGCACACGGCAGGCACAGAGACATACAGACATATAGAAAGATACGCAGAGATAAACGCTGAAATAAATGTAGGAAAATAGGAAAAATATAGCAAAAAACATTAGAAACTACTAACAACTTACCACTTCGTTAACATGGAGCGACGACAATAGCAGCAACAAACATTTAAGCCTAATTAAGGCGTATTAGACAATGACACTGACTTTGGCAATGCGAAAGAACCACCTTTTTTTTTGTTTGTCGCCGACTCAACTCGAAGCATCGAAGCAGGCTAATCAAGTTCCATCGATAAAGTTGAGCTGTTGGCGCATTTTTGTAAATTGTTTGAACTTGTTTATAATTTATTTTTCTTTTCTATACGATTTCAACACTTAAGTTTTCTGTTTTTTTTTTATTAAAATGAATTCAAATTTGTTGCAACTACAAAAACAAAAAGAAATGTTGAGTCGTTTTTTAACAAAACCAAAACCTTGCCTTAAACTGGAAATTATTGACAGAAGCTGCGGGTGGAAACGGTGGCGGTAAATATAGACAGCAAATGTGGCGAATGATGAGGTAATTAATGCAAATATGAAGATAAAAGCTAAAACAACTAGAAATTCAAAATTTGTTTAATTTATGCAATTCTCACGATTTTAGTTATATTCGCCATTGAATGGATTTTTTACTATTCATATTTTTATTGGTTTTTTTTTTTGCTGTTGTAATACGTGAACCAAGCAGAAGAAAACGACAACATCGACGACGATGATGTCGACGTCGCGTGCAATGACACTTTACAACACCAACAACAACAATAAAAACAACAACAACAGAGAAAATAGCTGTCAAACAACCAAGAAAACAAAATGCAGCGAGTTAGCTGCAGCCGCAGCGGCAGCTACAGCGACTGCAGTAAATTTAATTAATTCCGCACAAACGCTTTATGAAGCCGCTGCTTCTATTGTTGCTGTCGTTGTTATTGTTGTTGTTTATCTTAACATTGTTAAATATTCTTTTGTAATCAATTAAAATCAGCCAAATTCCATGCAAACTTCTTATTTTTGTCTTGATTTAAAGTTTGTTGTTGTTTTTAATTTTTTTTACACTCATGCACTAGGCTTTTTTACTGGTTTACTCACTCATGAAATTTGCTAAAGCTAATAACTAATATATACATATATATATAAATATAAATATATATTTAATTTAAATTACATAGAGTAGCACACTTTTGTATATAAAAGGCCGCAGCCTATAACAACAAAAACCACAGTGTGTCAGCCGAGTCAGCGATGACGACGACGACGACGACGACGACGACGTTGAAAACTTGACTTGAGTGCCACTGGAGCGAGCAGCTTTTTTTCTTTTATATTTGGATTTGTCGTCTTGCAATGGTTTGCAATTTTCTTAATTCTTCGTTCACTTTTTCAATTCAATAGTTTATTTAAAAAAATTTTGTAATGATTGGCATTTTTGTACTATGCCACACACTTGCACTCAATTGTTGTGTTGTTTCTTTTTATGACACATTTATATGTAGTTGATTCCATTCGCGACGCTCGAGTTTCCCACGTTTTCGATACTACATCCAAACGATTCAACGGCACAATACGAAATGCTCCAGTGTGCGAGTGACTTTATTCCAAGAAATCTGTTGTTTTTTTTTAATGCAGCGCATTGGAATTTCTGCGAAACGTCAAACAAGCTGTCAATCGCTACAGTACGTGTCAAGACCTTGAAATCAGCTTGTAATTGTAATAGATTGAGGATATCATGCGCAATTAATGGGATTTTTTATTGCCAAGTTGAAATGTGGTGAAGTTTATTGCAATTTTTTTAATGGACCGCTTTGACTGTTGACAATAAAAACCATCGTGGCGGAATAAACAAGGTAAACTGGCGACTGTGCGTTTCAATGTGGAAGCGTTTCTATCTGTCGAAGATTTCACATGCCCATACAATTTGTGTGTGGCAAATCATAATAACTCATAACAAAGTAATATCATGTTCACATTGAGCTAAAATTAAGTAATTTCGTGAGATAATTTCGAAATTGTGGAAAAGTGTTCACACTGTGTTTTGATGATTTTGTTTGACGTTTAATTTTTTTTTTGTCAATTAATTATTATCATGTATAATTTTTGAACACAATACAGCAGCATGAATCCAGAGGAAATTTCAAGAGCTGTCCTATTTTATTTTAATGAGCTTGAAGATACTGAAAAATGTGTAGATTCTGTAATAAATGATATAAATCATATGAAAAAAAAACGCCAAGATTTAATATTGAAAATAAACAACCTGTTTTTTTTATTTTTATTCAATTTAAAAACAACAATCTTTTTGATAACAAGATTCTTATTGTGTCAAAAAAGGTTGTGTTCAATGCACACAATTTTCAGATTTCAGGGTTGCAAGTAAATATTGGCCTAATTTCGTGAGTAATTTCAACGAAATTAGCTTGTTTGAGGTAATTTTGAAATTAACCAATTGTATGGGAAATTACCATTAAAATTATATCATTTCAGACGAAATTACACAAAAGCTCGAAATTACTTAATTTTAGCTCAATGTGAACATGCTATAAAGTTAGCTGCAGAATTCGAAATTATTCTAATATCTGTGAAAAGTTTGTTGACTGCCTGCACATCTGACATAAGGGCGTGGCTTTTATTTAGGGAAACAATTCAGCGTTAATGTAAAGTGGCTGGTAACGCGCCACTTAACGCTCTTGTTTAGGTTGCACAGTAAGCATAAAATTATTTGTATTGATTTGGAAAATTTCGACTCTGAGCGAGAGAGGATTTTCAGCGGCGGGACTACCTTGTTTATTCTACCATAAAAACCACTACGACTATGGATTTATTTTATGGTTGCTGAAAATAAAATGCATAAAAGTGGTTCTTCATTATAGACAACGGCAGTGGCGGAAAAAAAAAATTCTCCAAGGGAGGGTTTAAGCCCTTTCAGTCCATACATATTTAGCTTAACAGTTGCACAACAGGTCCACCTGCTGAACGCAGTCAATCTTATGCTTGTATTCAAGATCAATCTTCGAAACAAACATGTCAAAATTAAAACTAATTCAGAACTATAGCCAGAATGAACAGAGTTCATAAAAGCAAAGTCGAAAACGCAAAAAGCAAATTTTCGTTATGAACATGAACTTCTTATAACAAAAAATGTGATTGTGGGTTATTATGATTGCATGGAAATGCGACGTTATTACCTAGCGTCTCGACATGCCTCTCACACTGCAGAAGTGACAGTTCTAATATCAAATCTATTGCGGCAATTCATGGAAAGCAATATTGCTAGCCATGAATAGCCAACCATGGCAATTGAGTGGTCTCAATTGGCAATAATTGCCAATTGACAGATGGAAAACAATCAATTATTGTCTGTGGAGACGCCCTGTTATATAATTCTTGGTCCAGGCCATGGTGTAATTAACAAGGTGATCGTGACGTTTACTAATTTCCCTATGGTTGTCAAAAAATGTTGAGAAAGTAAGAAAAAAAGAGACAAGCTGCGGAAAAGTGTCAAATCGCTTGCACTCAATAAAAAATTGTAATAGATTGTTTTGCAACTTTTGCTTGGAATTTACCAACAGCTGTTTTTGACAAGGGTGGGTAAAATTTTTTTGAGATAAGCTAAAAATTCACGATGACTTTGTTAATTACACCATGGTCCAGGCCTACCCTAAGAACTCAACACTTGGCAGCTCTACTGATATGGTGAGATTGTGATAATATTTCCATTTTTTGCTAAAGTCCCAATATTCTCGATAAAACAGCCCCTAAAAAGCGAATGTCACAGAAAAAAGAAGTGTATACAAAACAAAATCGACCAAACAACAGATGGGAAAATTCTTAAAACTGGTTAAATAATTTGTTGGGACCTTGCAAAAGAAAAAAAATTGCAACAAGGGATGAATAAACGTGATAAGCAAATAGATACGAACAGCTTCAAGTCATCAACTATTCAAAGGAAATCGAAACGAAACAGAACAAAGTACCTGAAAAAGTGAGATTTTTGCAGATTGAAAAAAAATAAAGAAATGGCTGCGCCAACCAAGAAGGAAATGGAGAAGGTAAGAAAAATTCCTTTCAATTATTAAATTTAAACTTTATCAATCCATTTTAGTTAAAACAAAATGTGCAACAAAAATTTGAACAAATTCGCGAAGCACTCAGCTTACGAGAGCGGCTGCTGCTGCGGCAAATCGACGTCATAGCGACATCAACACAGAAAATGACGCGCGGTGGAACAACATCTGGAGCCACACCTGGTGCCGATGGGGAAGTGAAAGCCCCGCAAGAACTGCGTCTTCTGACTGACAACGAAGAACAGTTATTGAGCGCCATACGTTCCTATGGGAAATTCAACTTGGACAGCATTAACTTGGCGCTGTTGCAAGATTCTTACATGTCCAACGAGGACTATATAACACCCTCCAACGATCATGAAACTATGTACAAGTGCTTGAAAGCAGAACAGCTGGCCGCAGCAACATCAACAACTGTAGAGTACGAAGAGTCGCAACACTCGGCAGCGATAGTTGTTGATTTTTCGAGAAATAAATCGCTGATCGAAAAAAATGTATCGAACATTAACGAATCCATCATCAACATAACGCTGGCCGAAGCCAAAGAGCTGATACGTAAGGCAAAAACAAAACGTGACACACATGCGGTGCCTCCGTTAAATCTTGAAGAACTCGCTGATGAGCAAGAGTCATCAATAGCAGAAGTAGTTTCCAGTCTAGGAAAGTTGACTAGTAGCAGCATTAAGACGGAGCAAACTCTGGAGGCTGCCAAGAAAAACAAGAAACAACGCTTTAAACCAAAAATAACCATCAACAATTGCAACGGCACGATCAATCTGCGTAATATATCAAACCTAACCATCAACTGTGCTAACGAGGAAACAGTGCGTGCAGAACTACCACTACAGCAGGCCGTAGTAGAATTGGAACCATTCCTAAAAGAGCCAAACGTCAGTGCAGAAGCCGAAACCAGTGGCTCAGCCACCGTCGAGGAGTTGTGCTCCTCCTCTACAGGCAACTCCACACCCACCACAACAACAAACACTGGTGACGGCGTTGGCACCAGTTCAAATTACTCCAGCAACGCTAGCTCACGCAAACAATCACAGAAACACAAGCACGACACTAAAAAACCAGCAAATAGTAATCAAAATCCCAACGAAGATGGTGTCTACGTGGAAGACGTTGACGATGACGATGATGCGAATGAGGATGACGATGAAGACACCAATGCAGTGCATTGCGAATTCTACAATCGTCTGCTTAACGAAATCAAAAATAGTCTCAAGCAAAAGTCCACACGTTTTGTGGACAATGCGCAGTATGCTGTTTCATCTTCTACGGCTGTTTTGGACTCGAGCAATTGCGATTCCAATTCCAATGCCAACAACTCTACAAAAGCGCCACCCAAACGTTTTGTTCTCAAGAATTTTGAAAATCTCAAAATTGTGCTGGAATCAAATGGTGTTGAGGGTTCTGCCGATGAAAGTTTTCATCCGGTACAAATCGAACAATGGCTAGCAGAGATTATATCCGAAACAGATTTGGAACCGATGCAAAATACAGACATACTAGAACACAGTCGCATACACGAAAAGTGCAAAAAATAAAAAATTTTTAAAAATAATTTGTATACTTTAGGAATAAGTTTGTCATTATGTATAGCTTATGTTACTTAACATGGACTGTTATCAGTTTGCTCTTAACAGTTGGTGACTGTTAAGCAATCTGTTGCATTTACAAAATATCTCTGTAATTTAGTTTTGGTTGTTTTGACGGAAATTATTTCGAAATAAGTTTAACTTTTAAGACAAGTCATACCAAAAGCTTTCACCTGCATTCCAATAGCTACGACTTCATTGCTTTTAAGCTTCATAAAAAACAAAAAATAACCAGTTTATCATGACTCATCAATTAAAGCGTTTTAGCAAATTGCTTAAGCATTTTGCTCAATACAAAAATAGCGCAAAAATCTGCGCTTGTTTTATTAATTTAAAGTATTTGTTTACTCTAAATATTTAACTTAACTTTTGTACTTAAAGGCTTGGCGCTTGTTTTAATGTTAAAGTATTTCCCTGGTTTTTCATTCTTTTTTTTCCTATTTGTATGAAAAGTATTACTCAATTTTTTCAATATTATTTAAGTTTATACATTTTTTTTAAACTGTTACGATTTTTGTTTTCTTAATTATATTATACTTAAATCAATAGCTTTAAGTTTTCTGTGTTGATTTGATTATCTATCTATTCGCGCAAATTCGTTGTCAAGGTTTGCCTATAATAGACATGATACTGTTTAAAATATACCACACATGTGTGTGTGTTATACATTTTATGTTTAAACAAAACTTCCCAAGTAAACTGAGATACATTTTACGGTCATGCTGATGTGCCGTATTTGAGTCAGCGGTGTTTTAAAGCAACTCATGCAGAATTGTTTAATCACAACCACTTGAGTTGGAGCAATTTTTTTTTTTTAATTTCTTATATGTGTTTATATTCTGCTTTCTATGTCTATATTTATTAAGCCAATAAAAAATATTGTCTAAAAAAAAAAACTTGCAAAACCAGCGTTTTTACTTATTTTGAAGAGATTTTATGGCTTATGATTGCCCAAAGGTCATTCATAAATCAGTAGCGTTTCTAGCTCTAACTGGGCCCTCTATCTAAAGTTCTTAGGGTACCAAAAATTTCAACATTATACGTAGATAATATTTTTGTTATTATACGTACTTTACTTGCCTTTTCCGGCAAAGGTGTTTATCCATGTTTGAAAAAGATTTAAATTCATCAAGTTCTTCCCTTTCTATACACTGTATAGCTAAGTTTGATAGCGGATCTTATAACATAGACATTCTAAGATCATTTTTAAAACGTTTTCATTGAAAAAGTCCATCCATCTTTCAGCATTTCGTTTTGAATAACTGCTTTAATCTCTAAGAAACTGAAAGTGAGGTTATTGAAATCTATCAATAGATTGTTGGAATTTAGAATAGACAAGGTATGACATTTTTTTTAAGATGCTTTCCTATCCCACCCATATATTATTCCGTGATTTTATCTGGTAATGTAAAAAAAAACACGTTCTCCGGAAAATTTTGTTTTTTCGAGATTTAAAGAAAGTATTGCGATGCTTGTTACTTTAGGAATAATAATCTTCAAAGCTTTTTATTTATTTGACTTTTTTAAAAAAAGACCGATTTTTTTTTGGTCAAAAATAAAAGTTAAAAGACTTTTGAAAAAAGTCATAACAGTTACGGTCCCTGCCAAAGACTCATGATATCTGAATAGCGATAATTAATATTTTAGATTTGAAACCCATTTTTTCCAACCCAAGTTAAGAAGTTGAGTTAATTGAACGAGTTTAAAATTTTGTATCGATTCGGTGCCGTTTGCAGCAATTAGGCCTCTGTTACTCCACTACGTGGAAAATTTTGCGGAAGGATTTGGGTGTTAAACCTTTTAAAATACAGCTGGTGCAAGAATTGAAGACACACGACCTACCACAACGGTTAACTTTTGGTGAATGGGTGCTGGCAAAGTTGGATGTGAAAATTGTGTTAAGCGACGATGCTCATTTCTGGTTGAATGGATAGTTAACAAGCAAAATTGCCGTATTTGGTGTGAAGAGCAGCCAGAAGGAGTGCAAGAACTGCCAATGCATCCCGAAAAATGAACTGTTTGGTGTGGATTATGGGCCGATGGCATCATTAGACAGTACTTTTTCAAAGACTAGGAGGCAGACTAGTTGTTTCCCACATTTAATTTGAGATCTATCACTTTCAGAGAATTTAAGACATCTTTTCAAAGATTACCGGTGTACTTGAAACCTAGTGATTGGGATGTTCAAGACACAATCACATCACAATCACACAATGTATGCTAATCAGTTTCATTATCTGTGTGGAATATCCAGATGTGAATATTTTTTCCTCATAAAAAGCTAATTTATTACTGCTTAATATGTAAAGGTAAAAAGTTAGAGTCATGGTAGCCCATATCCAAAATATCGGACCAACACCGTTCTACGAAAGCCATGTCAAAATTTTCGTTCTACCAACCCCATGTTATGCGGTCATCGGTGAACTGGATGAATATTCTTTGATGAATATTCCCTACAATAAAACATTTTAATTTCAAACACTCGATTCAAAGAATTTGGCTGAATTTTAACGGCGATTCATTAGCGTCTTCTCTGACAACTTTTTGACTTATACTACAGTGTATATTTATGAATAAAGGAATTTTCCTTGACCTTGAAGTGCCGATAATGAAGGTCAATTTTTACAAATCCAGCATATTTTTTGATAAATTTTGTTGTCCTGCGTATTTTTTAGAAGAGTTGGAACAATGGAGAAAAAAGTTGAAAAGAGTTAAAATACCTTGAACCAGCGCATGTGATTAAAAGGCAGTGGTGGATCTAGGATTCGCCAAAGGGGGGCTGAAACTATACTTTTGTATACCAATGGGGGCTGAAGCGGACTTTTTTCGTTTTTCCCATATAAAAAATTCTCCAAGGGGGGGGTTAAAGCCCTTTCAAACCGTATGTAGATCCTCCACTGTTAACAAGGGCCCTACTCTGTATTGCGATGCGAAAAAAAATCGGAAAATAGCGTAATCGGTACTCCATAATGCGATAACCACGTGCAATTTGCTATTTGAATGCGCATCGCGTTTCATTTTCACAACGCATTGATTTACACATCGCAGGGCTCGTTATAAGAAATATTTTTTTTACTCCATATTTGTTGTTTTATTTTTTTTCTATTCCGGATAAGCCGGTTAAAATTTCACAAATTTCAATTGCTCTCATATCTTATTCCATATGAGCTACGAAATACGCCCAAATTAATCTTATAAATTAGAACCAACGTATTTTTATTCTTCAATGATAGCGATATGTATGTGATATGTTAGTGATATATTTAAAGAATCCTTACTTATAATTAAAGAACAAAATTTAAAGTCTTATTTCGGACAGTTTCTGAATAAATAATAGTAGATTCCAAGAGAAGTGAACAATTTTGTCGATCGAAAGTTAGGTTTCACACGAAAAGAAAAACAATTAAAATCGGTTTATTGCTTGATATGAACTTTATTTGTTTGCCCCAAATATTTATGATATAATAACGCAGAGGCAACACACCTTGTTGCCGTCTGACACCTGAGCGTACCAAACATGCAATTGTTACCTATAGAAATTATTCTTTAAAGTAAATAGAAATCGAGCTTGACCCAGTTATAAATAACACAACAATAGGTTTGGATTGAAAGAAATAAATCAACATGCAAAAAATAAGAGAATTCACAATATTCCAAGAATTTAACCATAAAACCTGCCTCAAATTTCAGTTACTTTTAATGACCGCCGTATCTATTGTTTACATGATTGATGAGCTTAAAAACTACAACAAAACATGGTTCAAATAAAGAAATAATAATTTAAGTACAAACTTAAAAAAAGAGCTCTTAAATGAAGGAAAAACATTTTCAACTAGTTTAGAAGTTTTCAAAACAAAAGCACTTAAGAAAATGTATACAATTAAAACATTGCAGCTGCGTAATTGTATTAAATTATAAACTACTTAAAATACATATATATTCAACTATATATAAGTACACTTCACGGTACAAAGTGCGCCTCTGTATTAGGATGATGTCCCTTTGTTAAAACAATCGAATCATTCTAATACACCTCCGCCAGCATATCCAGCAGCAACGGCGTAAAGTACGTTATAATACAATCTGCACCAGCGCGTTTGAAGCCCTTCATTGCTTCCATCAGCACAGCTTTCAATTCGAAGGCACCGTTTTGTGCACCATAGTAAATCATTGCATACTCTCCGGACACTTGATATACATACAAGGGATGGTCGGGGAACTTATCCTTGGTCTGCCGCAGTATATCAAGATACGGCATGCCTGGTTTGACCATCAGCATGTCGGCACCTTCCTCCACATCACGTTGAACTGCTCGCATAGCCAGACCTTTCGAGCCACTAGGCAGCTGATAAGCTCGTCTATCGCCAAAAGCCGGTTGAGACTGAGCAGCTTCACGGAAGGGTCCATAGAAATTTGAGGCAAATTTCGCCGAGTACGCCAGTAACGAAACGCGATTCTCCAGATCGGCCGCAATCAAGGCTTGCTTGATGGCACCTATGCGATTGTCCATCATGTCGGACGGCGCCACAATGTGTGCGCCCGCCTTGCCATAAGCTACAGCCACCTCACCAATACGCGCTATACTTGGCTTATTGCACACTCCATTCTCATCGAGCAAGCCGCAGTGCCCATGCTTGGTGTACGGACATAGGCAGACATCGCAGGCGAGCAGCAGCGTAGGAAACCATGAGCGCAACTTTGGCAGTGCACGCACTACAGGATTCTGCGGTGAGTCAGCATGTGTTCCATAATCATCTTTCAGTTTCGAGTCCAAGACACCAAACAGTAGCACTGCGGTGAGACCTTTGGCCAGCAGTGGTTCCAGATGGTCTCGCACACGGTTAACACCCATTCTTGATTGGCCAGGCATGCTGGCGATGGCTTCCTCAGCATCATCATCGTTCACTATAAACATCGGATACATGAGATTGTGCGGTGTTATTCCACAACCAGATTCCTGCAGTAGGCGCAGCGTTGGGTGGTGTATGGCACTGTGCAGTTTTGTGTCCATTTTATCTTCAGATTTAACTTATTCGATGTGTGGAGCGCACTAAGTTGCGTGATTCTAACTTTTTTTTTTCTTGTATTGATTAAGTAATAAATTTGCCTTCGCGTGTGCTTTTTGTTGTTGCGTTTGGGTTTCAAAATCTTGCCAAGTGAAGTGTAGTGCTGACCGTCCCGACAAAGCCGCGTTACGTACGTACAAAGTCTTTTCAATGAATGGCTATTTTTCGTATTTTTCTATACATTTTGCTTCGATTTTATGATTGTCATTCATGAAAGAGCGATAAAACCGGATGGGCAAAATTGAACAGCGAGAGAAATTTCAAAACACGAAAAACGTGCGCTCTCGCACCTGAATACTCGCTGAATTCCAATTGCAAAAAATACAAGAAAAATACAAGAAAAAAAAACAAAAATAAATATTCATAAGCTTATCGCAAATTATTAACCCATGTATGCCCTAAGATGAACCTGCAGAACAGTTGCGTAGAAGTTTTTTATTTGCCCATATTAAATAATTTTTAATTAACCCTTAGCTGCCACATCTCCATATTATCAATATTGTCGAGCAAAAATGTTGACCAGGTTATATACATTATATTTTTTCAAGTAATAGGTTAGTAGTACTACAACAAAGTTAACGTTAAAAAACACCAGCGGACTCCACAGCTGTTTTGTTTGGTGCTAAATGTGCTCTTCAGTAGTCTTATGCCATGTCTACACAGAGAGTTTAGTTTGAGTTCAACCCATGGTATAATAATACATGGTAGCATTGACAACTGCTTATTTTCTCTTCAACAGGAAAACATAAACTGTCAAAAACAGCTTTTTGTGGAAATACATCAGCAGCTGCTGTGGTTGTTGTTTTTTTTCACTTCAACGTGTGTTTTCAATGGCGGATTGTGAGCGCTCTCTTTTTGAGTATATTTTTTGACAGTAGATGATTTCCCAAGCAACTGTCAATGCTACCTTGTATTATTATACCATGAGTTCAACCATAAGTGTTCACACAGAGATGCGTCGGCAGAATTGTGTTCAGCGTGACATTTATTTGTTTACTTTTGTGTTCTCATATTTTTTCGGCACATCCACCACCGTGACATCAATTCCACTTGAAAACAAAGCTGGAGGTACCCATGCGTACACATGCGAGTTTTTCCTTGGCTGCTCAAATCGGAATTTTTATCGGCCCATACTGATATGAAGACCTCATCTTCTATACTTGCCCAAGTTCTTTTTTCGCTTTTTGTTCATTTTTTGCAAATAGTAAATTGCACAATTTGAGAACAGCTGTTTTTGACATTTCTCACTTCAAAATTGTACAAGTTGCGTCTGAAAGTGCTTTCATAAGAACATTAGCATACTTTTAGGGATTTCTCAAATTGAGTTTTGATAAAAACACAGTCACAAAGTTGAGTTTAGTCGAGTTTCATCTGCAAAATTGTACTGGAGAACCCAAGAGTTTATTTTGCGTTCAGTGGCAAAACTCAACTTTGTACTGGAAACTCAAACTAAACTCTCTGTTTAGGCATGACACTACGTAGCTTCTGGAATTCACAATTTTTTATATGTTAATTAGCACAATTTTCTGCAAAACCAAAAAACAAAATAATCATTAAAAATATAAAAAAGTAAAACAAAATAATTTTAAACTCAGCCGAAAACATCAAAGGATGATACAATAGCTAACACTCAAAATTTCGGCCAAACAATTAGCAGCCACAAGGATGGGGTTTTCCTGTGTTTTTTTTTTTATTTAAGATCTGACGGTTTCGCGGCGAAGATAATAAGCTTAGGATAAACTTAGTCAGCAAAGCTCTTAAGCATACAAATTGCATATGTAGAAGCACTCATGCTAGTTGACATGCTTCTTCGCGATGATTTAGGAAGAGCAAGTCGTCCCAAACGTACTTCTCAACCTGAAAAGCCAAATAATTTTGATCTGCTGCAAAAAAATCTAAATATATCGTCGATTGAAGAATATTGTCAAATAAAATAAATGTTTCCTGAGTTTTATTTAAATAAGCTCTGTAAAAATGTATTCAATATATTTTATATTATTTTTGAACTAAGTGTAGCTAAATTCAAGTTAAGCAGGGTTTAAGCCAGTACTGATTTAGTTATCAGCTGTATTTATGGTTAAAATATTTGCACCATTAATTTTTTTTTTAAATATCTATTTAAAATTTTAAGGGGAAAGTTGGAAATATGGCAAAAGCTCCGTAATTTTTATTTACTTACTACAAATTTTGGGTTTCAATATCTTTAACAAATGGCTTTGGACGTTCTATAAATCTGGAAACTATTAATTTCCAGATTCACTAAATTATTATGTGTTTAACATTAGAAGCTTGACACCACTTATACGGAATTGCAAAATTCTATAAGACAACAACTCGCAAGACATCTCTGTTTTATTTTCTCACTTTAAAAAACTTTAATTCTCGTATTGAAAAGGAAAATATTTTATCTTTGAAATGCAATGTTAATATGAAGATTAATTATGAAAACGTTGAAACCGATTGTATTTACTTCTCTGTTCGGTTCATGGTACAATTACAAGGTAGGCTCATATTGGAGAATCAGGTGAGCTAGATGTCAAAATCAGCTCTTGATTTTGAGTTTTGCTTTTTGTTTCGTTGCTTTCATCGTTTGACGTTTGTCGCACTTACAGCTTTGTTGTTGCACAATTTCATATTTGAGCAGCCCTTTTAAAATGTGCCTACCTTGTTATTGTATTATGGTCAAGTTTGCATAATCAACCCATAAAGTTTGAATAATATAGTGTAATTTGATTATCTGTCAAATTGAGAAAAATTGACAAATTAATTAACAGCTAGTAAAACTCATTTGTCACGAAGCTGGAGCAATGGTTACGAAAGGGTTAATCACATAGAACTAAAGAGAGCGAACTCCATGCAGTTTCTCGAAGATTTTTAGTCATAAAACAAGTCTTGCCAGATTAAACTTTTTCTCTCACACATCCCAACAAGTTGAATGCTTCGTGACCGACTGAACAGCAAATAAAACTATTCAAACACCAAATTGGGTTCTGAGTTTTGTTCTGGGTATCTTGAAATACGTTGGATCAATTAATTTTTTTTATTTATTTTCACCTGTTGGTCCGAGGTAATTTTGTTTATTTTTTGAAATTTTGTTTTAACAAATTATTTTAAAGAAACACCTAAAAAAACTCACCTTTTCATAACATACTTTACATAATCAATCTATTTTAAGGTTTCCTCTGATCAAGAACTGATTGAACATGTTTCAACCTCTTTTGTTAGGTCGCATAATTTCTGAAAAGTGACACTTTATTATTATTTTAGTCTGAGAAACCTTTGCTAAATCTTGAAAATAAAAATGAAAACACATAGACATAATTTTAAGCGTACGACCATTTTATTTATATTAAGTTTTAAAAAGGTTTTTTGTTTCCCCATTAGCGATGTCTTTCCACAAATCATCATCATTGTCTTCTTTTGTAATTTGGAATTCTAAATTATGATATTTAAATATTGGATAATAACTAGAAATTATATAATAATAGATCATAACTAACCACTAATTAAATTACATTTTTGTTATATTTTGATTACAATTTTTTCACAGGTTTCCTTCCCGATTAACTAATTAACTTTTTCCCATGGAACTATCGTTAGCAGTTCTTTTATTTTAAATAAAAAACTTTTTTGCTTTAAGCTATATTTTTAAATATAAACATAAATAAGTTACAGTCCACTTAAAGTTAATTAAGAGATTTAATATAATTCAAATAAATCAATATCAAAGTAAACTAAAGTTACTTAAAATTAAGTATTTTTAAACAAGGTTTACTTGTTGGAAGGTGAACTTAATAGCTGCTAACTTAAAATTACGCACTTGGTTTTTAATATTTGGTTTGGTTTTAATGGCTGTGAGGCAAAATAACAATAAACTAAAAGCAAAACTGACAAATATAATGTACAACTATAGTAAAGATAATTTAAGGACTACGATACCATGGCATGGTAGTGAAAAGGACTCGTTTTGGGACAAGAGTTAAACTTAAAATAAAGACGATTGCTTGCAGTGAACGAAGAAGAGCTGTTATTATGGCTTGATGCTGTGACACACTGCTGACGGAGGTCAGGTAAATAAATTAAATTGTGCTGCTGCTGCTGCTGTTCCAAAGAAAGATTAAGTCGCCGCTGGGGTTCATCCGTTTCATGAGCTGCCCATTTAACATTAAACTGGCTGTTTGAAACATTCAGTGTTGATGCTTGAACTGGTCAAGCCAAGACCACCTGATAGAAAACCCATTCTTCCATAAACGAAGGCACAAATGCCTTAGATGTTGTGTACTTTACAGTAGGTTTAAGTAAACGCAGCTGCTCCTCGAACAACTCCAATGATTCCATGCAGCTAGTACCGTTACCATGAGTCAAATATTTCCCATTCGGTTTGAGTATCTTAAACGAATGCTCTAAAATGGTACGTATAAAATCCCAACACTCCCCGATTGGTGCTCCCGATATAGGAATGTCAGTGAGATCGCCAAAAACATAATCGAACTTGCGCCCCTCTTTTATAAACTTCTGCATATACTCCACACAATCACCCACAATGATTTCATAGTTATGATCCTTGCGTTTCTCTAGAACATCGCCACAAATGGTGTTTAAATACTTGTTACATGCCTGCATGACAAGTTCATCGATTTCCAGCATAACAACCATTTTGGGTTTCTCCTTGAGTAACTCATAGAGCAGGGCACCATCACCTCCGCCTAGAATACAAATTTCTTTGCCTTCATAATTTTCAATGCCGCGACCCATGAGTGTCTCGGTATAGATGAGATCCGATTCGGCAATATCTGAAAGAAGTAAAACATCGGTTTATTCAAGAAATTATTTAACAGTGAAAAAAATAATAATTTTTGATTGCAACAGATTAAAAAGGGGTTCTTTTTGAAAGAAGACATTACAAAGTTTATAATTTTTGCTGAACAAATTTATAGATGAGAGCACGTTTGTGTGTTTTTAATTTGCACTCAAAAGTTATATGTAGCATTGAGCTTTTGTATGACAAGCATAAGAACTAAGAGCTTGGCCTTCGATTTCTGCGACAAATTTCTTCCAAATAATACCCCAAACAGCCATTCTGTAATAGTGATTGAAGTAAGCTTGTCTACAAGAAATAAAAAGAAAGTATTTCCCTTACACTTTCCGTAAAACACTTACCGAGATAATAAATTAACAAATTGTGTCGCAACGGAAAGTTCAAATTTTATAAAATTAATTGTAGAAAGTTAATTTATTAGTGTTTTCAAAATATGATTGGAAAATCTTTACAAAATAATTAGTTTCACAACACCAAATGTTCATAGTTTATTAAGCTTTATCCCATTCAACGATTCTGTAAAAATTATTGGAGTTAGCTTAGCTGCAATACATAATGAAAGCCTTTTCCAAACAAGATTTGAAAACACTTAGATAATAAATTTACAAGATGTGTTTTGAAGTTGTGTCGAAACGGAAAGCAAGTGTTTTGAAATAGTACTTAGAGTAAGCTTACTTTAGGTTTTAATTAATTAGCGTTTTCAAAGCATGATTGGAAAATGCTTACAACGGTAACATTTATAGATTTTTCCCTACCTACCAATACTTGAAAATGTAATGATTTTGAAAACGATGTATGTAAAGAAAATAATAAGTATCAACGCTCAAATATTTCGTTACGACCGATATCTTTAATATAGTCTTAAGGTTTCTTCGAGAATAAGACCTCTTCTTAGTACCTTACCGAGTACCAAGTCATTTCTTCAATTAGTCCCCCAAAATCGGAATTCTAGTAGCCACTTTATATTGATAATTTGAGTGCAATTGTTCAGGTTATGTGAAAAATTTTCTTTATATCGTTGTTACAAATGTGAGGTTGCGAATCTGAAAAATTCGATTTTTCTATTGCCATTGCATTCTATTACTGAAGTTGGAGATATTTGCTAGACCAACTTTGCAAGTTTGTACTCCTCACAAAATCGAGTATATTGATGAAGTCAAGTATCGAATATATACAATTTTATTATTTTTTCCTATTTGAACTATCGAATGTGGCATATTCGTTATTTTACGACGATATTTTTTGTAAAAAAAAAGTAATTTCGAAATAGTGCACACCATCGAATGTGTTAAATTTTCTGTGGGTTTAAGTTATTTTCAGCAGTATTTCTACAGGATATAAGTGATAATTGAATGATTGAATAAAGTTTACTCAAAAAAAAAAAAAAAAATAGCGTAAGACAAATCCTCTTAATTGAAAAACGGTTTGATCACATCGTTTTAGATAGAAAGAATATATAGGAGTAAGCTCAACTCATCCAAACCAATAAAACATCCTGCTTGTCTTGATGGTTCATAACATCAATCCTGATCAAAATTTCCCGAAGATGTGAAGAAAATTGTCTATAATAAATTCAAATTTCACTTATTGAGAACTCTGGAGGCACAACGTGAAATTTTAACTAGACCATTTGCAAGGAGCAACAAAAAACTGACAGTTGTTAAACATCTTTAGATTAACAAGTGGAAATTTGTGCCTCTCTCGTTTGAAGATGAAAATGAACACGGTAAAGTATAAAAAAAAAAAATAAATAACTGGCCATTTCAGCCCTTGAAAGGACTTTGACCTAGCTTCTTATGATCAGTTGGGTTGTGCGTGTTATTAAGTTTGTACACAATTGACCGAGAAAGGGACCTACATGCTTAACGCCGACTCCGAACGGCGATGAACGTAATGTTCTTATTCTCAAGAAGCTTTACATGGCATTTGATTACTCTCTGAGGTTTGCCATTGTCTGCAGAGAGGTGGCGGCCGTACAGAAAAATTATTTTAATTCAAATAATTTTCTGTCGCTGCTGGGGTTCGAACCTGGGTTTCCAAAGTTCTTTGACATAGCGGCCACGCACTAACCAACTACGCCACGGACGCCACGGTAAAGTATAGAATGTGGCATTTCCGTTACGTTATAATCATAGTAGAATAACAGAGGTAGAAGCATTTCGGACTGCGTTCTCTTCCTCATAGCCAAAATTGTCTCAATTTCGTTTTGACAGTTGCGGTAGTCTGCCTCTCTGAAATGCTTCTACCTTATTTTCATTGATTCCTTGTTATAATTGAAAAAAAATTCCTCATTTTCAAAGTAACGAATATGATTTATCAGCAAGAAAAATTGACTTGACTTAAATGTTCAAAGAATGAACATCACGCATAAGGTAACGTAAAACTACGTAAATATAGTAACTAGAATTATAATGATGACCGTGATATTTTTCTCTCATTAGTTCCCAATACTCTCTTATCATGATGATCTTAATGGCAAATAACTGAAGAAATAACCGAGTGCTTACTTTTTCTTTACTTTTTCTTAAACTGAGAATCGTTTCAAATCGAGTTATAAGCAGAACTCTGACTAACTCGATTTGAATCTCGATGATGAAATCGGCCGTTAGAGTAACTTTAGATTTAGTGCTTAGATAACTAAACTCTTGAATTTCATTATCAAGTTTTTTTGAAGTATCTCTTTTCGTCGTGATCCACATTTCGCAAAAACTAATATAATAGAAACTATGATATAACACATGGTCCAATAAGTCCCGAGACTAACTACTAGGTGACACATCCAACGAAATATCGATATAATATTTCGATAGTTCTAACCTTCAAACATTACGTGTAAAAATTTCATTACAATCTAACGTTTAGATCACAAGTTGCAGTGATTTAAGTGACGCTAATGTTGTTATTTTCAAAATAATAGATTCAAAGCAATTCCGTGTGTTGATTTATCACTGTTGATGGGGAAAAAATACCGTCCAAGCTGAGCAATGACTTCGAAAGCGTTATTCGGACTCTGCTCCGTCAAAAGCAACCATTTGCCGATGGTATGCTGAGTTTAAACTTGGTCGTACAGACACAAATGATGCTGAACGTTCAAGACGCCCAAATGAGGCAGTTGTTCAACAAAACATAAAAAGATATCGCTCAAATATAAATTAATATGGAATAATTGCGTCTACGTGCTACCCATGATATTGACTAAAAACTGTTGAAAATTGCGACAACAAAATTGCAACAACTATTAGATCAACAAATTAGATACCGTTATTTGAGTCTTTTTAATACCTTTCGTTTGATACCAAATTTGTATGTGTTTCTATTGTAAATAGCAGAGTTATGGTAAAAAACAAAAATTTTGCTGATTTTGAAACGCCATTTTGAAACCCTTAACATTCGATTGAGCACATATAAAAAAATACGTCAACCTTAGAATTTCATCTTCTAACAAATATCCGAAAATCATTCAAATCGGCGCCTGACACTTGGGGACCTTTCCTTGTTAGTCTCGGGACTTATTGGACCATGTGTTATATTGATATAATTGATTGATTATATTAATATAATATAATTGAAAACTAATTGATTTCATACTTGGTGTACATAGTTCTTCTCTCATTGGCTAGTGATTGAAAAGAAAGTTTTTTTTTGACTTTTGACCCTTGCTTATGACCACAATTCTCATATATCCTTTCAGTACAAATAAAAAAAACCCAAACGAGCTGAACTATACCTTCTCTCAGCAAAAATGTTCGTCATTATTACTTCTTTCAGGAATATGATAATTTCATTTTAACTCTGTTGCAAAAATGCACTTGGACTATGCAGGCAGGCGAAGCACTTACTTTGCAATTCATCCAAGATCAACATGTTGCCCAAAGTCTTGGAGTGCAATATTTGTATCTTTTGAAATGGTGAGCGCGTCTCATAGACCAACGAATCGATATCATATTCAATGATGCGTTCATCTGAAAAATCAAGTTAATGTATTAAATCAAATCAAGCATGAATATATAGAGGTTAAGATATATCAAGAGGCAAGAATTATTTATTTGTATTAAAACTACACGGTTTTCACACTTATATTGTTTTTTTTTTTTTTTTGTGTAACAAAGAGCTTACAAAAGTTATAACAGACATTAAAACAAAACTTCATCATTAAATTTGAAGCTAGACAAAAGAAGTGCTAATGAATTGGCATGTGTGACTTTTCTGTGTGCACGAACTCCATTAAATAATAAAGAAATTGGCTTAAAAGCAATGAAAACAAAAAAATAAAGTTATATGAAAAGACATGCCAATAAATGTTTCAAATTTAATGACAAAATAACTTGTTAGTTTAACTTAAAAGATCTTTTTTTTGTATCTTTTAATAACGTTTGATTTTAAAATCATGTGCGCAAGAGGACGATACAGCTCAAACCTAGGTATATAATGCAGATATAATCTGCCTTTAATAACGAAAATTTTGTTAAAGGTTAACTTCCAGTGAACCAAAAGCATATTTTATTTATTTAATTATGAATCTTTTTTGGGCGGAATTATAAAGCCGGGTTAAAATCCTCCAAAAGCATAAAAATTATATTTTTTCTTTACTTAAGTAATTACGAAAATTTAATAATTGTTCATAATCGAGTTATAAATGATAATTTACGAAATAAAAAAATGAAAAAGTCTTGAAATTTCTTTGCCATTTCGTTAATTATAGAACAAGTTTCTTTTGTGATTTGAAAATGAATCTTTTACGAAAGACGCAAACGAATTTAATTGAAGTTAAAAGTTATCTTCTTGACATAACGCAAAGAAACTTAGTTCGAAAACAAAAATTTATGATAGATAAAATGTTAATATGAAAAAATTCGCAAAAATTCACATTCACACCATCACTTTTGGTTCAATAGATGTCACTTCACTTTCAACTGTCAAAACGAAATGTTTAAGCTGTGTCATCCTACATTTGTTTTATTTTTAAAATTCGACATGCTTGAATGTTAAAGTAAATTATTTTATTAAAATTAATGATAAAATAGCATAGTATGTGAATAAAGTAGTTTTTACCTGCTGATGGAAAATACCTAGCGACATCGCCACGTTTCAATGGGGGTAATACTTGTCCAGAGTAAACTTTTAATTTCTTGGCTAAGGTATTTTCAAGACGTTTGGATGACTAATAATTGATTTGGTGAAATATTTTTTTTTATATTTTGGTTTTAGAATTGGTGGTAGTGGTGGTGGTGGTGGTAGTGGTGTATTTTTTCGAAATATGAAACAAACGAAAAATAGAATAAATTAAATTAACGAATAAATCAAAAGATATACATACATATGTTGAGATATGTTATAAATAATGTACAATACTTAAGTAAATGTTAATAATGAATTGATGCTTTTAAAAATATGAAATATGATCGAATAACTTAGTTGATATTTTTAACAATAAAAAAAAAGTAAGAAGCAGCATGTTGAAACAATCAGAATGAGATAAAATTAAGTACTAATTAACTTTATGAAGGAAAATCATGTATGACCTGGTATAGAAATCCTTAAGTTTGAGTTTTGAAAACTTATTTTGGAGTGCTATAGCATTCAAGCCTTCAAAGGCATACTTCTTAATTACGCTTAAGTAGAGGGTACAATTTCTTTATCATTTACATACCAAATACCATAGCATTTAAGGAGATACATTTAAAGGTTTAAAGGCATTGACAGTCTTTTTACTTTTATATAATTAATAACAGAACAGGAACGCTTTTTTCCAACAAAGATCTATTTCTACAATCTCAGTAGTTATTTAAAACTTTGCAGGTCTAACACCCTGATAGAAATCAAACCGTATCTCGATCCTTAATTTTTGCGATATAATTTCGATACCGAAACGATAGCTTAAAAAAAAATTGTATTTTTGTTTCTTAGCTCCGTATTGATGCCTACATATTAGGGATGTTACGGAGGTAAGTTTACTGGAACCAGAATCGGAACCGGAGTTTTCCAATTTGATTTATCGGAGCCGAAGCCGGAGTCGGAACCGGAGCCGAAGTCGGAGTCAGAATCGGAGTAAAAGAAAGATGTGTTAGACTCGATCGAAATAGATCGAAAAGGAAAATGTAAAAAAGAAAACGAAAATAAGCAAACGTTAACGTTGAAGAACAGTGCTGCCAGAGAGTTTATTAGTAATCAAAATTAGTTTATGGAGAACTGCACTCGTGTGTGAGATACGTCAAATCGTATCGAATCGATCGAATCAATGCGTTTCGATCTTCGTTATAACTCCGATTCAAAATTTTCGGAACCAAAGTCGAAGTCGGAGGTATAAAATCAATCCGACCTTTTGGAACCGAATTCGAAGCTCCGTTACATACCTACTACGTATCTTTAAAGCCGGATTTTAATATCTTAGTTTTAAAACAAATGTTTCATAAAAAAGTAAAATGTTTTAAAACAGAAATACAAATGGCTGTATTCCTTAAAAATTTATGAAACTTAATATAAAGCCTTTATAATGAAAATATCAAAACACGTTATTCATAAACGTCCAATTACGAAAAAAACCTTTTTTAAAGGCTGTATAAATAAGAAAAGTTTAAAAATGGTTAAAACCATCGATAAACCCATAAAGCATTCTGAAAAATTTTTGTTCCGATCTGAGCACAAATATTGTCAAAAATATATAAAATGAAAAATATTTCAAAATATATTAAAAATAAACACAATAAGGGTATTCATGCAACGCGGCAAGCTTATATATTGGGCAATTAGTTTTTTTTTATCACGTAGATGCATGAATGTCCCCTAAAACCGTTGATGAATTTGTTACTTATATGAAAGTTGTTTACCAAGTTAAACAAAAACATTCAACCGTCTGCATTCCAGGATAAATTAGAAATATGTTGTATTTACCTTCTGATTGAATAAAAAAGAGTTGGCTGTGCCGTGGACACACCCGTAGGTTTTGACGTGACGACGTTTCTTGTTGTTGTTGTTAATGTTGATGTTGGTGTTGATGTTGATGTTGATATTGATGTTGATGTTGATGTTGATGTTGTTGTTGATGTTGGTGTTGATGTTGATGTTGGTGTTGGTGTTGGTGTTGATGTTGGTGTTGGGGTTGGGGTTGGTGTTGGTGTTGGTGTTGGAGTTGTTGTTGGTGCTCTTCTTTTAGCTTTTTTTTTTGCTTCCCCATTGGTTGTGCTCTAACTTCAATTAATCCAGCAAAAGTGATGCATATGCGTCACATTAGGCGGTTCCCTGAGGGTCTTTGACACGCCGTAAATTTTTTTTTATATTTATCATATGCACGAAGACCTCACCTTCGTTTTCGTTCCTAAAAATTTACCGTTGCACCAGTAGTCACAGAGTTAAAAATCCATGCAACGTTTTTTCATGGCTGTAGCATTTTTACTGCATTATGTGATTGCATCCCTGAAATCATGACAACAAGGATTTTTTTTTGTAATTTAGTTGTGAAGCGTAATAACACATCCATGCTGTCGTAAAACAAAATTTACCGTAGCACTCCTCCTGAGTGAGTAATAATTCCATGCAACGATATTACATTTCTGTTACATAAGCTGCTATATTCATGACCTGACGACGCCGGAATTTATTTTTTTATTTTTGTCGTAAAGCCATGTATAAAACCTTAATTTTCCTTTTTAAACTTTTATCGTAGGTTATATACTCATTGAGTAAAAATTCAATGCAACGCCGCTGCATGAATGTTGCGTTATCGATCTTTGAGAGGCTCACTCAGCGTCCCCATGGTGACAGAAATTTTTTGTCTAATTTTGTTGTGAGGGCTTACAGTAGGCCTTTATTGGCGTATCGGATTTTTAATCCTAGCACTAATACTCAGCGAGTAATAATTCCATGTAACAAATTTTCAGTTGTGTTGCTTAAACAGTTCCCCCTGCGACCCGATGATGTTTTGAATTTTTGTTTTGTTTTTATAATGAAGTCAAAGAATTAACCTTTACGGTCATACCATTCTTTTAATCATAGCTCTTGTACTCAGCGAGTAACAATTCAATCCAACGCAGATGAATTTTTAAAAAATTAATTTTTAAACTTTTTGGAAACCTGATCGGTACAACGTAACTTCGTCACGTCAAAACGCCACTTTCTTTCAATAACACTTGGAATTAATAAGAACGAAAACAGCTGATTGATGTTATAAGTTTGCCACCTCGTTTACTCACTTAAATCGAAGAGCAAATACATCTGGTTTGTGGAAAAGCTTCTCTGTACAAATTTTGACAGTTAATTTATAAGGGGGATAAAGTTATCTTGTTTATACCATTTATAAGGGCTTTGCCCATTTGCACGAATACCCTTAATGTTAAAAAATGTTTGAAATGATATTTACAAAACCCTCTTAAAAAAGCTTCATAAATGAGAGCATTTTGCAAAATGCCTGAAATGTGCTTTAATAAACCTTTTGCTGAACCAAAATATTTTCAAAAAAATAATTAAAATTATTCAAAATATTTCAAACAATTGAAAATATGTCAAATCATTTCAAAATATATTAAAATATTTCCAAAAAATTTATTTGTCGAAATTGTGACAAATAAATAAAAAGTCATTGGAATTCATCAAATTCTCAAATCATAATTTACTCTCTTCCCACTTCAAATAGAAAGTGTTCCTATTTGAACCATGGTATAATTAATCAGGTAGGTGTGACAGTTTTCCAGCGAACATGAATTGTCAAAAATCATACAAGACAAAGCAAACAAAAAAAAAAAAAAAAAAGAAAAACAGACGAGTTTGACAATCCATGAACGATCTTGTGAGAAAATAGCCTGTTGTCAAACCTACCTGTATAATTGTATCATGATTTGAACTACAAAGCAGCTACAACAGTTTATGAAAAAAAAATTTAAAAGACTTTTTAACATTAAAAGGCTTTTTAACTATTGACCGTTTTAAGGCTATTATAAAATATTTTTATGAATACCGCTGTAAAAATATAGAAAGCAAATTTTTTAAGTACACAGACAATTGTATAAGTTGCTCTTCTTTTATTTTTGAGAAATATTTAACCTTCGAGCTCCTTGATATTGAAACCAAATTTAACTTAAAAAAAGTTGCGATAACCAAGCTCGATATTATTAACGATAAACCTTTTTACAGCAAGCACATTCATTTCTTGATATCGCATTTAAAATCGTAAACGAATAAAGTTATCACATTTACAACACGATATCTTTTGGTTTGCTGGGTTAATACAATCAAAATAGAAGAATTTCAATTATTTTGTCTTAGGTGAAGTGTTATGGAAAAGCACATTTTTAATATTGGTATAAGTAGTCACATCATGCTTGGAATATAATCTTTTTTACTCAGAGCAATCAGAGATTGAGACATCGTCCCTTGTTTGTTTTTTTTTTTTGTTTTTCATGGTCAATCGAACTACTGAATATTTGAAAATTCAAATTACTTTGGCCGTGAATTTGCATTTAAGAAAACAGTATCAAAGTAGAAAACAACTAGTTCGATAGCATCCCATGGGTTGTTATCGGGTAAATATAGGGTGTCATTAATGTACATATACATTGTTTAACGGGTCACAACTTTCTAATTTTTTGTTTTACCCTCCATTCGAGGGAACTTTTCAGAGAAGCACCTCTACACTATAATCGTAATAAGGACATCAGGACAGGCATATCTCCACGATATTGTTTCAAGCAGAAAACATCGCCAATAAGATCCCATTGAATACTCTACCCGGTCCCTAGATATCTTAAAAACAAGTATAAAATAGATTTCGCCACAATATCAAAAATTGTTAAAGAGTGTTTTCAGTGCAAAGATAACAAAATTGGAAATTGAAGAAAAGTTTAGCATTTGATTTTGAATCTTTTTCAATTAAAATACTACCTTTGATTATGTGCATTAAAGCTGCTATTAAAATTCATCATTTAAACTTTATATTCTTATTTTGGAACACATTGTAGTGTTAGACTACTCGATGACTCATGGTTCCTTTTTTGAGAATGCCTTTTTATGAGCATTTGACAATCGCTTTTACAATTGGTATTAAAAACAAACTAAAAGCTGCTACATATAAACTTTGTACATATTTTTTTTTTTCAAAGGTATTCTATAGGCGAAGTCACTTCTCAATCGTTTTACAGAATAAATAAGGTACGATTACACAGTGAAAACTGTAAATTATTCTTATATTTATCTTTATGGGTATGAAACATTAAATGTTATGTTGTCCTTTTTAAATTGGTGAGGACTTAATTTTTTGGGTTTATTTGTCTTCAACAATTAATCTGGCTACGCTACAAGTTTTCACAAGTCAATACAAAACTTGTAAGGAATGTTTTATCTTTGGCTTGGCCGAAGTTTAAATACCCACACACTCGTTTGCAATATATAATATCCGAAGTTATGAAAGTTTTATTACTTTGATGACGTCAGCTTGTATGGAGGATAGGCGTGGTTTTTATTTAAATTATACAAATTTAGGTTTTGACAAATTTCAAACCAAAAGTATTTGATATAAAATCTTATAACCAGAATTTTTAAAGATTTTACCCTTTAGAAGACGTCGTTTCGTATGGGAGGTGGTGGTTTTCATACGATTTTTACAAATTTCGAACTTTGAGTGCATATTTGGAATCAAAGCTCATGTGTAATTCAAAATCAAGTGTTTAGATTAATTTTTGTGGAATTTGTTCAGATTTCAACATTTTGGTATAGTCACTTGGTAAAGTGACGAGTACTCGTATGCCTTCATTTTTACCGCTTTTGAGTAAAACCTACATTAATATTAAATTTCATCACGATTGCTTCAAAATAACGGCTACGAGCTTTTGAAAGACAATAACATGTCCGAGCTATAGACTAAAATCAGATCCGATCAATTGATGAAATCTCGTTCTCTGCAAATTTTATGTTTCCAAATAAATAAACATATTCCGAGTCTAACTTTGTAAAATCCCGTTCGGTTTTGCTTGTTTAGGGTGGGTAGTTCTTTCTGATCTCAAAAGCTATACAAAGTTTATATCCTTAAATCATATTTAAAAACCTCGACCTGGACCCAATTTTGTTGTTTGAGAAATGTCGACTGGTAATTTTGTTCGTAATAATTTTAACGTGAATTCTGCGTTATTTTACCATTTCAACACAGTGTCCATGAGTATATTGTCAAGATCTAAAGTTAAGTGAATCTGGGAAAGAAGAAAATTCAAGTTTTTAGCATATAAACTTGATTGAAACAATTTTTTTAAAGATGGTGAACACCTCTGTTGGTGTGAATACAATTTCTCAGTTTTGTTTAAAAATAAAAAAATTTACCTATATATCGGAAAATTACAAATTTCCATCTTTCAGTAGACTACAATTTTAAAAATATGCTCTATAAATTCCACTTAATTTCATGATGGACTCATGAACTTTTTTTTGAAATGGATGCAATTCGTTGGGCGACATAATGACAGGTAAAATTAAAAGAGATATGAATGCAAATTATTAAAAATTGCAAAAGAAAAAGTTAAAAAAATAAAAATGAAAGCTCACAACTGCTTGACTGGCTATAAACATGCACAGTTATTACTGAGGAAATTTTACAAAAACAAATAAGCTCGCTTTAGAGTTGGTCAAAATATGTATATATATTTATAACTCCATAAAGTTTTGAAAAAATTTACCAAAAGATGGCTGAAGTGTAAGCGAGAAGAAAATACATGAAAGAAGGTGTTTTAAAGCTATTACTTAGAATAGAAATTTGAAATGTTCAACGTTTTCGAAATGAAGTAAGTGCGGGAAAATGGAATAGGCAATTTTAGGGAAATTTTTAATTTTATGAAGATTATAACTTAATATCGCATTGAGCAAATAGCTATGTATATAGATAATTAAAGTTATAAACTTGAAAGAACTTGTAAATTATTTAACAACTAATATAAAAAACCTTTAGCTCAAATTGTTTTATTTAATTATTGTTTTTTTAATTTTTTTTTTTTTTTTTTTTTTTTTAAAAAAAAAAGGATATTGACTGGGAGATTTCTTTTTTTTATTTTATTTAACTTTGGGATAAACTAGGTGTTGCTATTGCTTAAAAGGATTGGTTTAAATTTAAATACATATTTGCTGACCTGAGCTAGTCATGTATATATCTATATATCCACCACGTTTAATCGGCGGTAAATACTTGGAACGTTCGGAAGCTAACTTTTTACGCAAAATTAGTTCCATTGCTCGCATGCTCTGTAATTAACATGTATAAATATATAAAAAAGAAACAAAATATATCCACAATAAAAAAATACAAATACAAAAATTACGAAAAGAGAAAGAGAGAAAAAAAACAAGTTGTTAAAATATATATTAAATTAACTAAATTCAAAACTATATTATTTTAAAATTGTTATGACGGCGCAAATTTATGATGGTATCGATTTGACGAAGTGGCAAAAGTTTGCTATGAACGACTGTAAAAAGCTAATGCAGCCAACATGTATGCGAGTGTGCGAGGGAGTGTGCATTGCCAGCAACGTGAGCAGAGCAATAATTTCCAATATAAACAACATGGCAATATTATGTTTACAAACAATGTTTTTTTTAGCGAATCATCAGACCAATTTTTTTTTCTCCTCACAAGTCTATTGACATAGGACTAAAAGCAAAATCTAATAAAATAAAAATAAAAGAAATTCATTTAAAGTCGTAAACATCGCATCGTTGCTAAATTGCAACAATTTTTTGTTTGGCAGCATTTCATTTAAGCTTGTTTTCTTTTTGATTTCTTTAATTTTTTACATTTTCTTATTTTAGCATTGCAAGCAGACGGATATACGGGACCATGTTATTTTAGCATGTTGCTGAAAAAACTTTTTCGACGCGTCTATGTTGCTGTTTTTTTGAGGAATTTTAAAAATAATTAAATACTAGGGAAGCGTGTTCGTGACAGCGCATAAAAACGTGAGTAATTTTTAAACAAAAGAGTGCTAAGAAGCAGTTTTACTTTTTCTTAAAGCGACGCGATTTATGCCGCTTGTATTATTGCTTAAGTTGAATGGATATCAATGCGATGTTTCAATGACTTTAATTTCGTATTTTTTTTTTCAAACAAAGATGCTACGTTAAGGTGGCGGAATACTACTTAGATATGATACATTTGTTTCATTTTGGTTCCACTAGATCTAACCTTCAAAAATAAACAACTCTGATAGATGCAAGAAAAAGATTTAAATGAATGGATCTACCTATAAATATAAGGACAAGTTTTAAATCTACGTCTTAGATTGTATAGAATTGTTTGGTTGGGTTTGAAGAATTGTGCAACATTGACTGACTGTGTTTTCGCCGGTTTCCTTAGATCCATTGCATTTCCCTTTTTTGTTTGTTTTACGATATGCACCGTTTTGACATTTATGCCGTAAACCATCATCTGCTTCTAGTGACCTTCCAGATGTCAAATAGATGTGCTTCACTAACTCCTTCTTATCTTTCCTTGTGAGTACTTGTCTTTATTTCATCTGGATAATTGTGGGGTAGTGACCTGTTTGGACTTCTAAAAGTGCCCGGTTTTCTCGTTTGGCTGAAAGCAAAAGGCTTTTAGATTTATTCTCGTTTGACTCTGTTCAAAGTACTCGAGACATGTATGAGATATGCAATCACTTTTGAAAGTCCAGTTTGTGTTGACACTGTCTAAGGTCTTATCTTCTTTTGGCAATTCCTATTAGAATGAAGACATATGCAACAGCTTTGTTTGTGCTTGAAGTTGCACCATGTCTCCGTCGTTATACCAATTCATCCGTCGTTTCATTTCATTCGATATTGCTGGGTTTGGAAACCAAGCACAGAGTGACATCATGGGTATAACAGATACTTTTCAGAGCTTGTTAAAGTTTAGTACTTGGATGCTTCGGCGGCAGAAAGCCGGCTATGAGCAAAGAATATATGATGCCGATTCTTCCTCTTCCTCATCGCCCAGCTCCTAGAAATGAACCATCGTTACAATGAACCCCACATTAAGCCTACCCATTTGTTTTAGCTTCTTTGTGCAATTTTCGTTAAAACTAGTTCATATAAGCTTAATGGAGTGGCCTTAATTTCTTTAGAAAAATTTTCAATATTGCACCGCCCACCCCGTTTTGTCTTCATGGGAGTGAAAATAACTAATATGATGACGTGTTTTATCTCTTTAATATTTGAAAAAAAAATAGCCAAAGAACTCGAATAGCTTCTATACATTTCTAAAATAATTGCCTATGTGTCTCTTATGTTTTAAACTCTCTTATTGAGCCAAGTATTTCAGGTGTTAGTAACACCTTCGAAATGAGGTGATAAATTCAATTGAATATGTAAGATGTGCTAAGAGTGTCCGAGAACTGTAGAAACATTTAAATTAGAATCTAAGGCAAGTGTAACGCCTTTACTTCAGTCTTTTAATTTTAGTTTTAAGACAATCCCATCTACAAAATTCTCTACAGCCAACTACAACTTTTGAGTTGTAAGTATTGACGCATTTTTAATTTCAGTTAGATAGGTATGAAGATTAACTCTTTGTAGTACGGAAATTTCATTATAAAAAATACTCTTGAGGTTTAAAAAAAAAAATTTCAAAAAACACCACTTCTTTGTTTTGCCGATTTTACGAAAAACGCGTGAACTGGATATAATTGTATTTTTACATGTTATATTCAGACAAAGAGTTATGTTCCGTTATGTTCCGACTAAACACGGATGATTTACAAGCCCGGCGGCTGGTGAGGACTTATTTAAACCGCTGTATTTTAGAGCTATAACATCGAATCTAAGTCGGTTAAATTTTGTTCCAACATACCGCAAAGGTTTATTTTTCAGTATTTAAAATTTTGGCCCATTATACTTCAAAGAGTTAAAGCGTAGTACCTTGGCTTGGCCGTGATTTGAAAACGGGACCCCTTGGGCCGACAGTAAAGCGAGCTTTTACTCGACTACCGAGGCTCATTTTTGGCCTTTGAAAAATTTTATTTTTATTGGCGCATTTTCATAGTCAAAAACAAATGACAACTATAAAAAATATACTTTTGATTTTAGAATCGATTTTATTTTTTCGCTTTAAATAGACAAAACCATGGCGTATTTAATATATAAAAAAATTATTGCAAACTGAAAAATTTGCTGAAACTTTCTGGTTTTTCTTAAACAAAATTATTTTAAAATGTAAACATTTTATCAATTCTTTATTTATTTCCTCAAAAGTAAATATCATGACAAAAGAGCCAACAAGAGTTTTTTTAAGTAATCTTTCAAATAAAATTTTTAGATAAAGCCGCCTTTTTCATCTATGATTAGCATAAACTAAGCATCTTAAAGCTAACTTCAATTTTGACTATGACTATTGCCTATGGTATTTAATTTTTGTCCCTTCTTAAAAGAATAGCATAGGAATTGTGATTTTATTCCAGATAGTGGTTTACGTAATCTGCCGACAAATGGTAATGAAGTTGAACTAATATTAAAAAATTTGCATGTACAATTTTTTATTTTTGAAAATTAGATTGTCCAAAGTTTGAAGGATTCTAGGCACATTACTATTTTTGGCTGAAATTCTGTTAAAAGAATTATTTATTCCACTCTTTATTCCATATAAAGTGACCAAAATGTGCACAAAGTTTCAATTCATTTCGAAAAGCAGATTGGCGTCGAGGCTACAGTCAATGTGAGTTCCTTCAATAGTTTTCAGAAGAAAATATGAAAGCGGAATTGGTTTATTGGAGTAATTGGTCTAATTTTATGATAAAATAAAAATAAATAAATAACTGGCCATTTCAGCCCTTGAAAGGACTTTGACCTAGCTGCTTATGATCAATTGTGTTGTGCGTGTTATTAAGTTTGTACACAATTGACCGAGAACCGGACCTACATTCTTAACGCCGACTCCGAACGGCGATGAACGGAAAGTTCTCGTTCTCAAGAAGCTTTACATGGCATTTTGATTACTCTCTGAGGTTTGCCATTGTCTGCAGAGAGGTGGCGGCCGTACAGAAAAATTATTTTAATTCATATAATTTTCTGTCGCTGCTGGGGTTCGAACCTGGGTTTCCAAAGTTCTTTGACATAGCGGCCACGCACTTTAACCAACTACGCCACGGGCGCCACTGGTATTAAAAGTATCGTAAGTTTAAGACTGCATTTATACTTCTCCCAGTAAGAGTATTTCTGGGCTTTTTTTACTTTTTTTTTTTTATTTTGTCACAATAGCTGCGCAACACCTTGGTGACCTTGATTTGAACCTGTCGTTGATTTTGCACTTCAGAGTACTTTATAAAACACATGCTAATCATCATCTAATTTTTGTTGAACAATTAGTCTTAAGCCGTTAGTATTAAGCCGTCCACCGGAAGTTCCATTCGAATTTGTGTGTAGAAAAAATTTAATTTTAGATTCATCCTTTTGAATACATGATATGCTTTTGAAAATTTTTTTTTCAAAAAATAAATAATAAATAAAAATCAAATTCAAAACTAATCATTAACAAGTATATTTAGAAATAATTACGAGTATAGCGAAAGTAAAAAGATATCTTATCAGGATTTGTTGATATAAACGATAAAATTAATGTTTTTATTTTTATTGGCTGGTAAGATAAAAAAAAAAATTATAATCGTAAATTTATAAAATAATAAAAGCCGAAATAAGAAAAACGTTGGGCAATATTTAAAAAGCTGTGGATATTTCTAGATTTAAGGAATGGAACCCTTATTTATCAAATCAAGTTTATGTTCTTACGGCCATTGGAGCATTTATAGCGAGACAAGTGATAATAAACATAAAAATAGTTTTTTCAGAAAATTATAACCACCTGAAAGTTTTGTCTCACACTCCAGCTAGTTTTTTATGCGCTTCGCCGGTGCAAAACGAAAGAGTATAATTATCAACATTTGATATCATAAAAATGCAGATGACGCCAATGCCGTTGTCAAACTTAATATCTGTAACTAGGGAGCATGACTTACTAAAATAACCGCTTCTATTCAGACGACGAAAAAAGAAATGGTTTGTTTATAATTATAAATGCATACTAATATACATCAAAATGAGAAGCGGAACTTATTCAAGGTATTCAAAATACCGGGTCAAGCTTTTACAAAAACAAATTCTCTTATTCGCTCTATACATATTCATATCGCTCTATACAAAAACTGAGTTTAGCGCTGGACAAAAATACGAAGCAATGTGGAGGTTCTCAATTGCCCCACGTGATTCATCCACACAATATTTTGCCGAAGCGAATAGCTGTGGTTAATAAAATCAAAAGAAAAGACTCTCACGAGCAGACAGAAGTTAGTAGCGAAATACACAAGTTGGAAAAATTCTTTAATAGACGCTATTCTTAAATATTAGAAATATTTTTCTAAACGCCAACCAAGTTTGACGAAATTCTTTAAATTTAAAAACAAATATTCACGGACGGGAATTCGGGACAACTAAGTTTAACAATATACTTGTGCTTCAAATTAAAAAAGACTTCAACTAGAGAGAAGCTCTTCTTATCAGTTTACGCACAGAACATAGCTAAAATACTCATCAGTCGTCTTCTACTCAGCATTAAAAAAAAAAAAAAAAAACAGCTGACTGCCATGCGGTGAAGGTGAATGTGTTACATGAACATCAGTGCCCACCCATCAAAGTGCCCATACCGGTGTTTTTTTACTAGTTAACTCAAGCAGCTGCTTCCCTTTAATTACCCACGAACAAAAGTCATTTGGGGGTGGCAGAAGACACCAGAGCAAGCTAGACGCCTTGACATTTGAGAAAAATCAATGATTTCCGCCACTGGCAATGAAAATTATGGCTTTGCACTTTTGCACAAATTTCCGCTGCATTGTGAAAATGTTATAATTTTTCGAACGATTGCTTCTGGTGATAATAAATGCACATGCTATGCAATGACTTATTTTGCTTAAATTAAATAAATGATTGTGAATGATTTATGGATATATGCAAAATATATATATCGAAATTAAATGCACTGCACATATTTACATCGAAGGACAGCAGCGGCTCCTTGCCCTCCTCCAGATAGTATTCCACATTTATGGTAACCAAGCCCTGCTGAAAGATGCGGCACGTGACAACCGTTTCCTTATTCTCTGCCAGTACACAGTAATAACCATCGGCCATGGTCATCTGGAAGGCCAGCTCCAGCTGCGGAAAAATGTTCTCCATCTCGTTTCGCACTATTTTGGCAATATCCTGACGCAGTTTGGCATCCGATGTTTTATCAGTGTCCACCGTGAAATCAAATAGAATTGTTTGAGCTGCCATTGTTGTTCGATTGAATAAACTGCTTTGAGTTTTCACAATTTTTTGTATCCTTCAAGTGCTTCTTTAATCCTTAATAAAATCAATAAATGAAAATGAGTAGAAAATTTTCGAAATTTGCGCGTTTCACTTCAATTAGAACAATTTTCTTTGGGGCGCAGAACTCAACTGAGAAAGAGCCTAGTGAGAAAAACTTTGAGTGGCCAATTTTTCATGTTAAAAAAATTAAACGAGCGTGGTGAGTTTTTCTTGAAAACTATTCGCACTGTGGAGCGATTGTCAAATAAAACTGATGTTATAATTAAGTACCTATATCAAAACTTTAAAATAAATTTTTATATAATTTTTTCTTTAATTTTTCAATAATTACTAACATTATGAACATAAAAAAAAAAAATAAATAACTGGTAATTTCAGCCCTTGAAAGGACTTTGACCTAGCTTCTTAGGATCAATTGTGTTGTGCGTGTTATTAAGTTTGTACACAATTGACCGAGAAATGGACCTACAGGCTTAACGCCGACTCCGAACGGCGATGAACGAAATGTTCTTATTCTCAAGAAGCTTTACATGGCATTTTGATTACTCTCTGAGGTTTGCCATTGTCTGCAGAGAGGTGGCGTCCGTACAGAAAAATTATTTTAATTCAAATAATTTTCTGTCGCTGCTGGGGTTCCAACCTGGGTCTCCAGGTTCGTTGACATAGCGGCCACGCACTTTAACCAACTACGCCACGGACGCCGGTGACATTATGAACAAAAATTAAATAAATCCAGAAGTACAATTTTACAGAAAATTAACTGAAAATGAATTTTTTGCCTTATAAACTCTTTCAATTAAAACAATTTTAAATTTTCAATGAAACTTACTTAAAAATAAAAAGTAGCTCTAAACCGCCTTCGTATACACAAACATTTTATATAGTTTATTTAATTTTCCAAGCATTCATACAAATGTATAAAGCTCTTATAAGGAAAATATCGAACACATTATTTATAAACTTTCAATAACTATAATAATTTCTTTTAAAGGCTTCGTAAACGAGAGAAGTTAAAAAATTATTAAAACCATCTATAAACTCTTGATAAAGCATTTTTAAAATTTTTTTTTTCTTATCTAAGTACAAAAATTTCTATAAATATATCAAATTATTTCTAAATATATCCGAAACAAACACAATGTTAAAAATAGTTTCATAAATAAGAGCATTTAAAAATAAAAGCTAAAATTATTAAAACATATTTCAAACAAATGTAAAAGATGTCGAAACATTTAAAAATATATTAAAGTATATATAAAAAAAGAAAAAAAAAGAAAATTAACAACAATAAAATTTGTCTAAACATTTGAAAGTATTTACAAATAGTTGATAAAATGGCAATTTCTTCAGTGCACAGGGTAGCTTCAAAAATTTGAGGTTTGAATATAAAACAAAAAAAAAAAAATTATGAAATTGTGACAATAAAATAAAAAGTCATGGAATTTATCAAATTCACAAACCATTACATACACTCTTACCACTTCAAATCGAAAGTGTTCCTAGTTTAACCACAAAACAGCTACAAAATAATTCTGAATAACAAAACTTTAAATGTTTTTAACACTAAAAAGCTTTTTAAAAAGTTGAATAGTTAAACTTTTAAAAGCTTTTATAAATTATTTTGATGAACTTTAAATTTATATAAAATTGTATACAAGAAATTTTTTATGCCCGTATGCATAAAAAATAGTGAACGCTGCAGAGTAGTGTTAATTATCAAGTAGTAAAAGTTCTGTAGTGAACACTTTTTTTGCGGTATGGATAAAAATTTCAAGTTAACTCTATTTTCGAATTTCAAATCTAAGTGTTCACTTCTTTTTTATTTGTTTTGATTTCTTTTCTTTTTTGTTCAAATAAAAAAAAAATTCAATTTAATTTTAATTCAAAAATTCAGTATACCAGAAATCGATGTAAGTATTAAAAATTCAGCTTAAAAAGAATATTAATATATAAAATATGTACAATTTAATATTAAAGTAAGCAAAAAACATGGAATCATTTGACGAAATGAAAACCGGGACACTAGATGAAGATAACGACGGCGTTGTAGAAGCAACTGAATTTGAGTATTTTACTGGGACTTCATCGAGAGTATCTGATGGAACATTCATTACATACCTAAAAAAGTATGGTACAATTTTGTTGTCAAAGAGCCAGAAGCCCAATGACAAAATAAAAAAGAAGGAGGCTGTGGAAAAAATTAGTCGGCAGTTGTTAGGCAATAAGGTCATTTCCTATTCTGCGCAGCAAATTTTCAAAAAAGTTTAAAACCTAAAATCAAAATTAAAATGTAAAGCTGATGTTTAACGAACCGGGAACAGAAAAATCAATTTATCTGCAGCAGAAAAAGAGTTATCAGAATTAATTGATGCTACTGATAATCCAGCTATTAATCCTTTTAAAGGTAAGAAAATTTATTAAGATATTGAAGAGGATAAGGGTAACGATAGGGACAAGGATTAAAATAAGGACTTTAACAAGTATTAGTACAAGGATACGGACAAGGGTTAATTAAAAAATTATTACAACGATTGAGAGAAGATTTGAATAAGGATTAGAACACAGGTCAGGAAAATAATTTTAAGAAAGATTAATATCATGATTTGGACAATGATTCGGACATGGATTTAAATAAACAACGATTAAGACAATAATTTCTTCAAGGATTAAGACAAGCATTTTAGCAAGGCTTAGGACAGGAATTTCAACAAGGATTTATGTAAGTATTTGGGTAAGGATTAGGATAAGACTTTGAATAAAGCTTAGTAAAAAGATTTAAACAACGATTACTATCATTATTTGAACAAAGATGGCGAGAGGATTCAAATAAATGATTTGATTAAAGATAGGGACAAAATTTTCAACAAGGGTTAATATGAGAATTTGAACAAGAATAAGTACAAGGATTTAGACAATGGTCGGTGCCATCATTTTAGTTTCGATATATATCCAATGTGTTTACTACGATAATACTTAGCTCTACAACGTGGATGTGAATTCGATTTTAACATGTGACCTTTTGGTAATTTTTTCACAAATATTCGTTTATGAAATATACGTTAAGGGTCTTGACATTCCTACCTTACAAGCAATTGGTTGTCAGGTTGGAAGGTTGATTGACGATAAATAAATGTTGCAACAATTTTCTCAAAATAAAATATCAGAAATAACTATTCTGAATAATAATTCAAAGGTCAAAAATGCACTTTGTATTTGAAAAAAGGGTTAGTAAAAGGATTTAGAGTAGGGCAACGACGAGGATAAGGATATGTTGTCATGTTTTTATATTTTCGAATGTTTGTAACTGCAGCTAACTGCATCCATTTTTTTCCTTTTTGCATACGATTTTTTGAACATTTTCTTATTATATCTATTAATTTTTCATCGTCGTCGTCATGTTTTGAATTTATCTTATTCTTAAAAGATCTTATCAAAATGATAAAACTAAAACTTGTTTGTTTCTTTTTAAGGTGGAATTGTTTTAGCTTCATCAAAAATATTAGAAATTCCTCATATCGAAAGTGAACATGAAAGTGATGACTAAGACCTTCTCACACCAAAAAAGGTTTTAAAACTGCTAAACAAAGAAAAAGTATCCATATATTTATCGGCTTCAACAAGTTTTCCAAGCAAAACTACTCAAAAAAATTGAATAATGTGAATGTAAGGCATATTACCCTATTATATAAGAAGCATTCCTTAAAGTAAGATTTTCAGTGTTGTCTTGAAATATAGTTCTATTTAACCGTAATAAACACATTCCAAATCCGTAGTTTAAACGCTTGATAAAATTTTAAACAGTCAATTTAAGTAGTTTAGACTCGTTTCAAATGAAGTTTAACTCTATGTACTGAAAACCCTGAAAATTAAACATTTAATTCATTTTATGGTTTTTAACGAATTGGAGACGCAGGAAACAAACAGATTAACATTAGAACATCTTCAGAGACTTGTTCTTTTGAAGCAGCTTAAAGTTTTTGAAAAGCAGCCAAAAGTTTTTGAAAAACATAATCGTTTGCTGGATAAGAAGGAGAAGATTGCTGACAAACAACTAAAAGGATTAAGTAATTTATAAATATTTATAAAAAAATACATAAGTGGTGGCCCTAAATTTGAAATATGCCTTTTTTGTATTATTTTGCACATTTATTAAAAAAATCTCACAAAGTAAGCACAAAAAAAAACCCTTTGTGATACTTCTCAAAGTCAATGCATATCAGTTTTGGGTATTTTTGATTTTAGCAAAAGCAGGCTGACTTTCCGTTAAGTTATTGGTATTCACATATACCAGCATGTGTCTATTACTACCTATTTCGGCACGACTACGAGTCGCCGCGATTTAAAAGTACAAAAGTGCAACTAGTTATCGAACTAATTATTTTTTAAAATTTTTTCTTTGCTACAATATCTTCAAAAAAAAAATCTATATCTTCCATCTATCTAAAATATAAGCACGTTATTGGAAAGATATTTAAATTACCTTTGAATATATATTGAATTGAAGCAAAAATAGGTTTTCAAAATAAGCGAAATACTGATAAACCTGCAATTTTCTCAAAATTTTACACTAGCAAGATACTAGAAATATATTTTATTTTTAAAGCTTAAAGCTCTTCTTTTCATTGATATAAAAAAGTTAATATTTGTTTTTTATGTATTTATATTTAATAAATTTGTTATTAATATGGTCGAAATAATTATATTCTGGACAAGGGCAAATCATTAAAAAAAAACACCATAAAAAAATCACGTGAATCTTTGTGTTGTATACCAAATGAAAGATAAATTTTTAAGCTGTAGTTATTTGCTTTCCATAATTCATAGTAATAACGGTAATTTTAAAGAAAATAATGGTTTTATGTTTTTTGATCATAAGAAGCTAGGTCAAAGTCCTTTCAAGGGTTGAAATTGCCAGTTATTTATTTTTTTTTAATGGTTTTATGTAAGAAAATATTTTACTTTAACATACTAACAGTTAAAAAATGTGAAATACTGAGCGTTTTGGTTTATTTTACAATTTTCTGAAAGCTTACTATACTATTTCTAAAACATTACCCTATTTATCAATGGCTGTGTTTTTTACCAAGTGAGCTGCAAAAAAACGCCCGCTTAAATGAATAAATAAATAAAAATAAATAAATAACTGGCCATTTCAGCCCTTGAAAGGACTTTGACCTAGCTTCTTAGGATCAACTGTGTTGTGCATGTTATTAAGTTTGTAACACAATTGACCGAGAAATGGACCTACAGTCTTAACGCCGACTCGGAACGGCGATGAACGAAATGTTCTTATTCTCAAGTAGCTTTACATGGCATTTTGATTACTCTCTGAGGTTTGCCATTGTCTACAGAGAGGTGGCGGCCGTACAGAAAAATTATTTTAATTCAAATAATTTTCTGTCGCTGCTGGGGTTTGAACCTGGGTCTCCTTAAATAATACAGGAAACTGTTAGTGGCTGTACAACATTTCGTATGTTCTTCTAGTTCCAGATCAGTTCCATCCGAGTCCGAGCTTGAGTCTGAACAATTTGCAAATGTTGCCTTAATCAGATCTTCAGCTTCTTGCAGCTCTTTTTGTTGACGTAAACTAATATCGCTGTCCATTAAACAATAAGCAACCTTAAGCAGACAGAAATGTATTTTTTTTCTTCTATACCTTTTTTAATATGTATACCATTGCAATTTCTACGACTTCCATTACAAAATTTAGTTTTAATCTTCTGATTTGTTTTGTTTATATTTTTTGTTTACATTTTTGACACATCAGACAATGCTTCCAAGTTTTAAAAAACAATCTTAAGGGACTTCTCAGTCGTTTTTGACTACTCGCTTCGAAAAAAACACGGCTAATATTGATTATGTACTAATACTATGTTCACACACAGGCCGAAAAGACGCTTTTCAGCTGAAAAACTTCTTTTCAAAAAAAAGTGTTCACACTTGAAAAGCATTTCATTGTTCTCAGAAAATAAGATTCTCCTATTGGCTACATGTATACACATAAAAAAAACAGAGAGACGAAATGTCAAATATCAGTGATAACCTCAATTTTAGTAATAGATTTTGATTATACTCACAAAAACAGACTTCAAAGCAGGGTTTTTTCTAGCTTTTTAGAGTTTTTCGCTGAAAAGCACACAAAAAGACGCTTTTACTTTGACAGTTTTTCTATGGCGAAAAACTTAATATCATGTAGCTTTTCAGCTGAAAAGCCATTATTGTACGAAAAGCCGCTTTTCGGCCTAAGTGTGAACATGGTATAAGAAAAATATATCCATTTTTTCTCAGATGATCTTATTCAAAATTAAAAAGAAATCGATAACTTGAAAACAAATCGACAAATCAATTTTTCCTTTTTTTCCGAAAAAAATATATTCTATGTAAAATTGAGTAAAAATAAAAACTGCGTTTTTAGTTTTTTTTTTTTTAAAAAAGTGGTTGTATCTATAAAGATACAATGTGAATTTACCCACATCTAAAATCCCTATTAAAATATATCAAAATAAAAGAAATGTGTTATGAAATTTTTATTAATTCATACATTTTAAAAAGTTAAAATTATCAAAAGCTGCAGGGAGTGCACACTGTATCTTTAAAGATACAACCAACTAAAGTGACCCAGTGAGGTGCCAAATGATCGAAATTTTTTCGAACCACTTAAAATCACTAAATGACATGTTTTGAAAGCATTTAGTATTTTTTCCTAATCAAAATTATTTATCTGTTCCTAGAAGTTAAACTGTTAAAAATAGTGTTTATATAATTGAAACAAAATTTTTTTTTTGACTTTGTACATCATTTTTTTAAAAAGTATGACAAATTGAAGTAAAAACTATTTTTTTATTTAAGACTTATAATATTCTAAATAACATAGAACCGATTTGAAAAAAAAACCAAAAATATAGCCGAAGGAATTCTTGAATGGTTGTATCTTTAAAGATACACGGTGCATTTAAGGGTTAACACTTCGCGACCACTTTAGCAGAGTAAGTTGTAATTCTCAACATATTAAAACTACAGCAGGGGTGGCATCGCCAATCAGCATCGAGTTTCTCACCACGAGGTAAATATCTACTCATTCCATATGCTTTTGACGTTTCCTTTCAGTGACGTTTCTTCCTTATTATTTATAATACCGACGAAAAAGAAAAACATTTGTTTTGAAAAATGTGGAAAATTCGCAAGCTAATTAGAATAGGAAAAATCGGAAAATGCGGAAGCACAACAAATCGCACAAGAATTAAACGACAGTAGCAAATTAGAGAATAACACGCGAACTGAGGAAAAATCACAGCAAAATTGAGCAACATTGCGCGGATTTAATTTATTTTGATTGAAGTGTGTAGCGCGTTTGGTGCACGTTTGTTAAAGGTAGCTAAAAAAAAAATGCAAAACTTATCAAAGAATTATATAAACAAAATAATAAAATAACAGAAAAGAAAAATCACAAATAAAGAAAGGAAAAAGTAATAAACTATTGCAAAGTACAGCAAAAGAATTGCAAAAGTAGGCAGCTAATCAATGGAATGAGTGCTTGAACCTGAACTTGAAGTGTGATGAAACGATGGCTGGGCATGGATTCGTCAGAAGGGATCTAGTGAAAAAAAATGAATAATGAATAAATCTTTTTGATAAGAATTAACGAATATAAAAAGCAGAGACTTTTTTATGGTTAATAATAGAATTGTGTGCGTTAGTTGAACAAATGGGACAAGGTGACGAACAAGCGACAGCAGCTCGTTAGCTAAAGTGGTGCTCCAACAGAACACGCACCCACGCACAAGAAGTTCACGGTGGGCGGTGGCGGTCAGTTATTAAGAGACAGAAATTATTTGCTCTTGCTGCATATTATGGCTTAAATCATGTGAATCACACAAAAAACGTGACACGACGCCCTTCCGAGGAAAAATCAGGAAGTAAGCAGATCACGTTGTTCATTATGAAAAGCAGTGGAAGCCAGGTAGCAAGGTGGGAAGGAAGTGGCATGAATTCGTTCCTTTTTACAGCTTCTGCGCCCTGCTGTTGTGTGCCAATTGCCTGTAGCAACGTTATCGCTCAAATGTGACTCAGTTGGGGGTGGTTGATAGGTTGAAGCTGGTCGCTTAGTTTGTTTGAAAAGACCGCAAATTAAGCGCCTTTTTATGTTCTATTGATTTTTTTTAATAGTACCATTTATTTTTTTCTAGTGCCCTGTTCTTGATTTTTGCAGCACATTTCACGCAAATAGGACTTCAACTAGTTGGAATTCAACATAAAAGTGAAGTGCTGCAATTTAATTATGAAGCAAAGTAGCTACATTTAATTTAGTTACCTCCGCCCACACAAGTTACAGCAAAACATTCTTGAAGTCATCTCATAACTTCAGGAAATTTAGACATTCTGAAAATTAGCTTGAATGTGTCGTTCTGTGAATATGCAGCTGCTTGATGAGCCAATATAAGCGAGGTATTCAATATAATTTGAGTTCTGAATATGTTTAGACTCGGATATATATATAATATTAATTACAGCAGATGTTATATTGCGCTTCAAAAGTTCATGAAGTACTCGGCGATTCAATCATTGTCAAAACTATGCTGGATCATATAAAAATTGGATGTTACTAACACTTGAATGGATATTAGACTGGTCTTTATTTTTAAACTTTTGAAGCAATTCCCTATTCAATACATTTGGGTAAGAAAAATCTAAAAATTTTTTATCTAAAGCCAGATTCCTTCCCATGCCAGTGGTTGACTTAAAATGGAACCGAATCATTTTAAGCGAATATACTGTCGCTAATGCAAAAATATCTTCCAAGAAAATATTTGGTTGTACTAAGACAAAATTTTTGCAACAGAAACATTGTTGCGAAAGATAATGAATTGGCCATTTTGGTCATTTAAAGAACTTTGACCGAGCTTCTTACGATTAAATCGTGTCGTGAGTGTTATTATAAAGGGTGTTTTTTTAGGGGTTTGTTTTTCGAATAGAGATAAAACTGGCATTTTGTGGTCAAATCTGGCAACTCTAATGTCATTTATGTTCAGTTTGGTTTGCCATTTCATCATGAACAGGTTGACAAAAGAACAACGCTTGCAAATCGTGCAAATTTATTTCGAAAATAATGGTTCAGTTCGCGAAGTTTACCGCAAGCTCCGTCCATTTTATGGTCGACATAATCGTCCATCAGAGCAATTAATTCGGTTAACCATGGGTCGTTTTCGCACTACGTTTACTCTATGTGATAATACGCATCCGCAGAGACGTCGAACAGTGCGCACCGAAGAAACAATTGCCGCTGTAGAGCAAAATGTTGAAGAGGACCCGAATGAATCGATTCGCCACCGTGCACAGCAATTGGAGCTTTGTCCATCAACTTTATGGAAGATTTTGCGCAAAGATCTTGGCTTGCGACCTTACAAGATCCAGCTTGTGCAAGAATTAAAGCCGCGAGACCATGCAATGCGTCGTGATTTTGGTGTATGGGCGAAAATGAGATTGATCTCGATGCTGATTTTCATCGCAAAATTTTGTTCAGTGATTAGGCTCATTTTTGGTTGAATGGCTACGTCAACAAGCAAAATTGCCGCATTTGGAGTGAAGAGAATCCACATGAGATCCTTGAGACGCCATTACATCCACAAAAACTGACTGTTTGGTGTGCTCTATGGGCTGGTGGAGTCATTGGGCCATACTTCTTCCGAAATAATGCTGGAGAGTCAGTTACCGTTAATGGAGACCGGTATAGAGCCATGATAACCGACTATTTTGTTCCCGAATTGGATGGCATGAATGTGGATGAGTTGTGGTTCCAACAAGACGGCGCTACATGCCACACAGATCACGTCACAATCGATTTATTGAAGGAAACATTCGATGAGCGCATAATTTCGCGGAATGGACCTGTCAATTGGCCACCAAGATCGTGTGATTTGACACCATTGGATTATTTTCTTTGGGGATATGTGAAGTCGCTCGTCTACGCCAACAAACCAGAAACGTTAGGGGACTTGGAGGCCAACATTCGTGGCGTTATTGCCGACATACGGCCCCATATGCTCGAAAAAGTGGTTGAAAATTGGACCTGTAGAATTGGCTTTATTCGAGCCAGCCGCGGCGGCCACATGCCCGAAATCATATTTAAACATTAATGGAATTAAATTATCCTTCCAATAAAGCCAATTTGATGGACATTAAAACGATTTTCTTGTGTTTTATTTCAATTCGAAGTTCTATACCTCTAAAAAAAACACCCGATATGTTTGAACACAAATTATTAAGATCTGGACCTATTCGTCTTTATGCTGACTTCGGAAGGTCAATGTGGATGTTCTCAAGATGCTACACATTTAATTTATGATCTCTTGGTTAGAATCTTAGACATGGTTAGATGACAGAAAATTTTTTTCAATTGATCGACCGCCACCTCTCTGCAGACAATGGCAAATCTCAGAAAGTAAGTAATGCCAATTAAAGCGTATTAAGAACATGCACATTAGCCGTCCGAAATCGACATAATACTTGTGGGTCTAGTTCTTGATCATTTTATACAAACTTATTGGATGTATGCATTGAAACCCGAACTTTTACAACAGATGGGCCCACTAATACATGTGCTGTAACACTCCAATGTCATATATGCCATTTTATAGTACCATCGGTCAGCTGTCAAGCCACAAAGACAATTTGCTAACATTGTGGGATAGAAAACTTGGAAAATTTGCAAAAAAAAAAAGAATTTGCGGAAGTATTGTGAGGACACTTTTTTACCAAGAAAACTTTTCTTGTTTGCTGGTGGATGTTTATGGTGACGTTGCTCTACCTAGAACTCAGTGTTTTGAGTGGTTTAAACTCTTCGAAAGTGGCAATTTTGACATCAAGAACAAAGAACGCCCTGGTCAAGAGAAAAAAAAATTTGAAAACGAGGATTTAGAGATCCTCCTCATTGAAGACTCGTGCCAAACTCAAAATGAGCTCGCAAAAGCACTAGGCGTGACACAGGCAACCATTTACAGGTCTTTGAAAACGTTAGGGATAATCCAGAAGGTAGGAAATTGGATAACACACGAACTGAAGCCAATAGATGTTGAAAGGCAATTTTGCATGTCTGAAATACACCTCGAACGCTACAAAAGAAAGTCGTTTTGCATTGAATTATTACTGGCGACGAAAATGGATACATTATGATAATTCAAAGCGCAAGAAATCGTATGTAAAGCCTGGCTAACCATGAACATCGATGTCAAAGCCAATCTACACAAAGCTAAACACGGCTTTCAGGTAATGTTCAGTATTTGGAGTGATCAGAAGGGACAGCTTTACCGACAACAATTAATTTGTTTGAAGCGAGCATTGACAGAAAAACGGCCCGAATATTCGACCTGGCACGAGTCTGTATTTTTCCATCATGACAATGGTCGACCACACGTTTCTATACCGGTCAAAAATTACCTGGAGAATAGTGTCTGGGAAGTTTAACCTCACCCGATGAATTTACACCCAATATAAAAACACGCGAGAACTTTCCGTTCATCGCCGTTCGGAGTCGGCGTTAAGCATGTAGGTCCGGTTCTCGGTCAATTGTGTACAAACTTAAAAACACGCACAACACAATTGATCATAAGAAGCTAGGTCAAAGTCCTTTCAAGGGCTGAAATGGAATTTTATTTTTTTATAAAAACACGCACAATACAATTTAATCATAAGAAGCTCGGTCAAAGTTCTTTCAATAGCTGAAATGGCCAATCCGTGTTTTGTTTTTTTTTTATTTTTTCTTTGGTTGACTAGTCTGCATTGGCACTGAAGGGGATTGATTGAAATATGAAAAAAATAAATCTAACTGAATTAAATTATTCGCTTTTATCTCTCTTCCATTTACAGCTACGGACCAGTCTAATGGAAACTTAACAAAAGCTTAAGATTAACGTCAATGTATTACGTTCATGACGTGAATTGTAAACGAAGTAAAGAATAATTGGCGAAAAGCGCATTTCACAAGCCGATGAATACTAAATTAATTGCAAACTCTTTCGTCTGGAATTGCTTAAATATTTCAATTATAAAGCAACACAATTAATGCAAAGCTTAGTCTGTAAATAGATGAAATGATGGCGCTCAAGTGCATATTTCTGATAAATGAACAATCATAAAAATCAGAACGGAGAAGTGAGAAGCTATTTTAACAGAAAGTTACTCTTGCCGTTTAAATCACTTTTACACATAATAACAATAAAGAAATAAGTGAAAAAAAAACTAGTCAATATAGCGCACATCTCAACGCAGTGATAGTTAGAGAGCAGCTTTAATTAACGTACATTCAAGTGGATAAAAAAAAAAAAACAAAAAAAAAAAAAAGCTATTTGCCATATCTTAGAAATTTAAATAGAAAATGATTATATTCGAGCTTTTTGACTATTACGTTCAACAGCTTTTAAGTTTTTGTTCCTAAAGTTGTTTGCCATTATATTGGAACATAGAATATCATCATTGAATTTGCCTCAAAACATTTTAGATGTTCATAAATGTTGGAGTTGAAATGCTTTTCGTCACTAAAGTGTAAGCACCATGAATGTTTCAAACAAAAATAAAAGGGTTCAAATGTAACCGATGAATTTATACCATTAAAAAATCCTAAAATCAACATGATATTTTGCCGTATTAAAAATCAAAATATGTAAGCTTTAGTCGTAAAGTATGCAGAAAATAGTTTAATTAAAATTAATCAAAAGAATCTGTCCTGGCAAAATGCCTTAATAAAATTGAAAACAATTACTGCTTAAACAAGGCCTTCTAGAAAGAATAAAAAAATCAAGAAAAAAAAATAAATCAAAAATGCAGCAAGGAAGTAGTGAAGACCGTATCATCAGTGCCAACTCCAGTCCACGCATGCCCCACAAGTCCACCAATACGCTCTTTGGTCTTTGGCCCAAGCGTTCTACGAAAGTAGAACCACATCCGGTGAACAATGCCCAATCGTCGCCAAACAACGACCAACATCAGCTTAGTGCCTCATCCACAACTGCATCGCAACCGCACGATGTTTCCTTTGCCAAATGCTCACCCGATAAAAAACCCATCGCTAGCATTTCAAGCGCCATTCACTCATCTAATTATCTCAACAATAATACCGCTGCTGTTGCGCCAATACAACAATTTTCCGCAAAAGCAAAAAGCCAAACATTGCCACCAACTAATAATGTTGCCAACAATAATTTGGAAAAATCCTTCAGCAGCGGTCTCATCGGTCTACAACGTCGTATTAATCCTGCCACAGTGAGCAAGAGCAAAGCGCATCCTCATCGCCATAGCACAGATGGCTCGCAGAGTGATGGTGGCGAAGTTATGCTGCGCAACAAATCGCCCAAACATCGTTCACCAAACCACAATCGTTTTAGCCATCAGTTTAGCTTGTGCTGCAAAGCTGAACGCAAACCCCTAACGCCACCTGTAACAGTGCGCTACAATTCCATGGTTCCAGATGCTAGCAGCAGCAATGCCATAAAACGTGATAATCTTTCCCTTAGCTGGAGCATGACCGCAGATAACACCTCGTTATCGCTCACTTCAACTGATGCCATATCGGCAGCAGGCGGCTATTTGGTCTCGCCACCGCAGCCACTGCAGCTACCCAGCACATCAGCTCTAGTTCATGTTTGCTCCAGTGCTCCACAATCTCCAGTTACGGCCAAAGCAATGTTTACACCTCCTCAGAACTCTTCACATTCTTCGCCTTCGAATTCGTCGGTTAAGAGCACGCAGAGCGAGTTGCCAAATGAAACATTTACAAACGCTGGTAGTAGTGGTGGACCAATACGCCCCATTGCTGTTACAGCTTGTCGTTCACGCCTGCGCTTAAAGCTACTGCCGCCGGGCAAAGAAATTCCCAAACAACTGCCGCCATTTGAGTCATTGCCACAGCAGGAGGAGGAAAACGTGCGCAAGGCAACAACGCCGCAGCACATGTCCTCGCCAAATATAGCAACAAATCCAGTGGAAGTCAATATTGAGCAAGCCGATGTAGGTCTGCGTTTCATGTCGCACGAAAACATACAAATGCAGAAACAAGCGGCGGCGGCGTCGTCGCAGGGTACCGGCTTGGCGCGACAGGCACTGATGGCAGCGCAAGTCCTGAGTCTCATACCCACCGAGAAGGCGCGTGAAAGGTAGACTTTTTCTATTTTTTGATTTAATTTTTTTTTTAACTTTTTATTAGTACAGAAAATTGTTAACACTAAAAAATTATGCTTCATGATGAGAGCCTCTACTTGCTAAATAACAGTTTTAGAGGAATTCCGTGATTCGTTAGCGAAGTTAGTGCCGCGTCTATTACCAATGTCAATGCCTGATACCAATGTCAGTGAAATTTTTGTATCGGAAAATATTGCATATCCCATGTTTGAGCTTGCTTCTGCCGGCCTTCGAATTATTTCATTAGATATACACCCAATATTAATTTCTAATTGGTTCAAGGCATCGCCAGGTTCTTTTTATGCCTCCCCCAGCTAAGCCTTTAGAAAGTTATAACACTGTGAACTTCCAATAACGGATCTGCTTCTTGTCGAAAATTGTGGTGCGGATCAAAACTTAAATCTAGAAACAAGTGCAGGAGAACGATTTTAACTGCTTACCAGCCTTAAGTGTAGTTGAGTTCGGGGTAACTCCATGTTGAAGCGCTATTTTTCCCGATAAATAAGCGTGTGTAACCTGTATTAGCTCCACGATAGGAATTGTGGCAGAAGTCTATTCTAGCTTCATTCATATGTTGGATTTTTTAATGATTTACTTGTCAGGAAACCATGTATTTGAAACCAATGCAAGTCTAGCCAATGAAGTTGACAAGTAATGTTATGGTTCCAGTGAATCCTGGGACAGGTGTTAGTGTGGTAAGGGAAAATACCGTGATGATGCTGTTAAAAATCTCTTGAAAGTATCTCGGTTGACCTCCTTTTGTTCAATTTAATGTTAAACTCAAATACTTGGGTATTACTAAGAACGCGCTGATGAAGTTTATAGATCATAAATGGAAGGTAAGCCTGTCACAGTTCTAGTGTGAGTGTAGATGGAGAATGAGTCTCATGCATTTGTTTATTGTGAAACTTTGCAAGTTTTAGTCCAAGAAATTTCTTCTGGCAAAAATGGTAAAAGTGTCAAACTTCTTAAAATCACATGTTTACATGTTAGTAAAGAATTGCAAAAAATAAAAGTTCTTTGAAATAAATAAAAAACTGTTGGAATGGAAACCAAAAACATAGTAAATTGTGTAAATACTAAATATAAATGTTTAATTGAGAATTAATTTTTATATTGTTCAAAATCTTTAGCATGTCGTCTGCACTGCCGATGCTACACACCAAACAAATGATTTTATTTGGCAGTTTACACAATTTTAGTCCAAAAAGCGTTCCCGTACTTTTTTGTGTTTTTCAATATTTTTGAGAGATTTTTCCTTACTCTCACGTTTTTGGCAGTTTTACCATTTTTAGCCCAAAAAGTACGGGAACAGACCTAATATTAAATTTTGTTTCCCAACCCTGAAAATTCTTTATTTCGAGCATTTCTAGCTATTGGACAAAAGCAACAACCTTTCATTTTAAATACAAAGAAACAATCCGACAAATTTCTTTCAATCTTTAGAACATCTTATGAATTTCCAGAAGATCCCGTCATAATTTGTAGTAGTTTATTCGATAATTTTTTTTTTAAAGTATCAAGTATTAACCTTAAACGATGTACACTTTAACTGCAATTAGAATTGAAGATTTTTTTTGGAACTAAGCTCTGGGCTAAGTTAAGATGTGCTTTATAAATTTCTTCGTAATGAATTCATGAGCAATATGGCTTCTTTAGATAAATTGCAATTCCACAGGATTTAGATTCGATTTGATTTATCTCCAGGTGAGTTCAAACTACGTTTCACGTAAAAACTCAATTCCTACGCAACTTACTGCACTCCAAAAAGCCTCCTTTATTGGACGTATTGAGATATTTTAATGATTTTTAGGAAATAAGAAGCTGGTAAGAATTATTTCTGAGAAATAGATATAGAAGCTGACCTCTATTATTATAACATATTAAAAAATAATGCAAGTTGCTTGTTGCTTTTCCTTCCTACACTTCTTTCACTCTCTTTTGCAGAAGTTTTCTAGACGGACGCCTGGGTGCCTCATCGCTAATGGGACCCACTGAGTTGAACCGCGTACTGCCCAACAAGGAGATCACTATATTTGTCGGCACCTGGAACATGAATGGACAAAATCCGCCCAAGTAAAATATTCATATAATGTAACGAAAAATTTCTTACGCATTCTCTTTCCTGTCTTCTCAGACAAATGAACGACTTTGTGCTGCCCAATACCGTCGAACATGTGCCCGATGTTGTTGCCATTGGCACGCAAGAATCAAGTCCTGATCGCTTCGAATGGGAGGCCACCATACAAGAAACACTCGGTCCCTCGCATGTGCTATTTCATGCCGCCACTTTAGGCACACTTCATCTAGCCATCTATACGCGCCGTGATCTCATTTGGTATTGCTCTGCACCTGAGGATGCATCAATGTCGGTGCGCACTGGCTCCGCGTTTCGTACAAAGGGCGCTGTTGCCATTTCCTTTTGCCTCTTTGGCACCTCATTGCTTTTTGTCACCTCGCATCTAACGGCACATCAGCAGAAGGTTAAGGAGCGCGTTTCCGATGTAAAGCGCATTATCAACGCTCTGGATTTGCCAAAAAATCTTCAGCTACGTCATAAAAATAAAGATGTTACACAAAATTTTGACAACGTTTTCTGGTGTGGAGATTTGAATTTTCGCCTCGGTGAGCCACGCGAGAAGTTGCTCGAATGGATACAACATACAAAGTTTCCATTGCCATCGCATCTGCCACACGGTTACATGCACACGGATCAGCTATCTTCGGTGCTTGCTGATGGTGCGGCTTTTCGTGGGTTCATGGAGGCGAATATTACATTTCCGCCCACTTATAAGGTTGTTTTAGAGCTTTTAAACATCACTTCTTAATGTTCATGCTCAATTGAATTTAACTTGTTTTTTTCTAGTATGATCCAGGTACGCAACATTTCGACACCTCATCCAAGCAGCGTGCTCCTGCTTACACTGATCGCATTCTCTATAAATGTAGACAGAATCAGGGTCTAAATATGCCGCGTCAGAGCTCACTGCCAAGCATTTCAACGCCTACGCAACCTCCGGTGCAGTGTTTGCTCTACGATTCGGTGCCATCGATCATCACATCCGATCACAAGCCCGTCTTGGCGCTCTTTAAGGTCAATATACGGGCAGGCACTGACTCGTAAGTATATCTCACCATTTTTAAGAGAAACATTCAAATTAAGTACGATTTTTACTTGCTCCTCTTTAGCATTCCTTTGGCTGCTGGTTTATTCAATCGTGATATTTATCTGGAAGGCATCAAGCGTCGCTTAAATAATCAATACTCCGGCTCTTCAGCAGTTTGTTCAATACAATAGAGCTCCCCGCTAAACTGCTTAGTACTAGTTAAGCTTAGCTCATAAGTAAATATATCGAAGTAGCTTATGTAGCAAACTGTTTTAGGTGTTTTAAGAACGTCTATTGCCTTTAAACCTTGCTGTGTTTCGTCTTTTTCTACCTGCTAGTCATTGTCTACGACATTAGCCTAAGTTAGTCTAAGCTTCTAAAGTTTTATTTATTATCTATATTTTAAAAAAGAAATCAAATCTTATGGTTGTGTGTGCTTTATCTATGATAGGCCTTAAAAACAAAGCCAAAGGCTCCAAAACTCAAATTTTAACCAAAGTGCTTATATATTATTTATACTCTATTTTTACTCTGTTTTAGCTTTTAAATTGCTCAAAAAATTAGTAAATTTTTCTGCCTTTTAGCCTTTTTCATGGGGTTACTCTTAAAACATTTTCATAACTTGTTGAACTATTTGATTAAATAAACTAATCTATTACTATTTATATATAAAAAAAGTATTAAAATTGAATACTCAAATCTAAATTCTATAGAAATCTAGTCTAGTAATGAATACATCATCAAAAACGCTACTGAATAACTTATATAAAGACATTTATATAGCGAAAAAAAAGATAAAGTATAATAAAGTGAGTTATTGTCGTTTTAGTTTTTAGTCCTTAGCCTTAAGTCAGTATCTCAATTCCTTTTAAACTGAATAGAAAAACCTTGAACTTATTTTAAAATGTATACAAATGTTAATACTCATAGTTAACAGTTTTAATTTAAAATTGTTATCGAAGCATAAAAAAATGCGCCATAGTCTTTATAAATATTTTTCCTGAATTGTTTTAAATGTTCTTTCTGAGGCCTAGAATTTTGTGGCAGGAATAAAACAAATAAATTAGTTTACGCTTAAATCTCATGAATTTATTTATTTATACATATATATTTATCTACATATAGTATGTAACGCATAAAAGAAAGTTATACAATTGTTATGCTTTGTTAATTTTTATAATTTTAAAAGAGCATTTTTATTTTTTATAAAACTTTACATCACTAATTTTTGTTGTGTTTTTCGAAATCTATGTATTAAAGTACATGTTATGTTTTTAATAAATATTTTGTTACTGTTTTTTGTTACTATTTTATTTTGTTGTTTTAAGTTCTAAGTTGTGAAAGAGGTTAATATATTGCAATTATTGATTTATTATTTAAGTATCGGCTTTGGTCGAAATTCGACTATTTAAAAATTGATTTTTGTTTTGTATTTTTATTGAAAACATATTTTTTCTTTCGTTTCTTGTGCATATGTAACCGAACTCTGCAATAAAAGCGAAGATGCTTGTAGTCATCGTGCTTATCCTGAATTCCTCGCTTGTTAGGGGACAGATTAAATGTCTGTCTGGTCTGGCGCTTAATTAAAAAGAAAACAATGACAAATACTACTGGACTATGAAGTTTTGCTTTGGGCAACTAGGGGTTTATTTCCGAAGTAATTTTTCTACGAAAATTCAAATTGAGCTCGGAATTAGATGGAGATCAGAATTGGCCAAGCACGATTTTTAGATTTTAAGTTTATACCCAAAAACTTGCTGGAGTGGTGGTGAATATATAGTGATGAATATATTTCCGTGGGGAGTTTTAGTTGCTGCATGAATAGTCTTAGTGGATTGGCTTTTTAGTGAATGCCGCAACCATCATCGGTAATATAAATAAAAATAGCAACCTATGTATTTTTCGCATACACGAGGGTAGTCCCAGAAGTACACAATTTAACAAAGAAACCCAAAAAAATTTGAGAAAAATTTCGTTATTTCTCTACATAATCTCCCTTGTAGCTCGATGCTTCGATACCTTGTTTATACTGAGAACCGTCGAGCTCTACAAAATAGCCATCAATAGCTGACTTCGCCTCTTGATTGTTGGCAAATCTCTTGCCACCGAGCCATTTTTTCAAGTTTAGAAACAAAAATACTACAAGGGGGCTAAATCTAGCGAACCAATTTGGACTTTACTCATTGATTTTGGCCATCGAAAAAATGGATGTATGGTGCATTACTGGTGCATTATCTCGATGAAGCAAAAATTTCATTTCCGGCAAATCTGGCCGTTTTTACCTAACTTCATTACTCAAATGCTACAATAAGTTCGCACAATACGAGGGTTGGCATTTAAGTCTTGCGCCTCACAATGAAAAAACAGTGGTTCGTCAGTGAAAATGCTTTTATTGTTTTTCAAAGTTCCAAGATGATCAATATATTTCTGCATGCAATTGAACCAATTTTCGAAGTACTTTTGCCACTCTGAAGCTGGTACCTCTGAAACCAGGTTTTTTAAGTTCTCAACGGCCTGCTCGAGCATAGAAAAACGATCGCCACGCATTTTTTTCTTAATGTGAAGGAACAAAAAGAAGTCAATGGGTTGCAAGTCGGGACTGTAATACAGATGACCCATCAATTCCACGTTTTGAGTGCTCAAAAACTCTTTTGTTTCAGCTGATGTGTAGGAACTCGCATGGTCGTGATAGATGATGATCTTCCTTCGGTGGTTGGTGTTCTTCAATTCTCTGAAGACTCCCGGCAAATAAATGGTTAAGTACCAGTCAGTCTTAACAGTTCTTTGTTGCTGAAGTGATACAGTTGCGAAATTTTTTGTTAAGCTTTAAACCAATTATTTCAAGTGTAATGCCTATTCAGTCAATTCTGCATTGGTTCGAAAATGGGGTGATAGATTAGTGGGAGGGAAGGGGCAATCAAGTGAAACATGAGTAGGATGTTCTACGTGTGATGGAAAGTCGAAGGAACATGTGAATTTGAATCTGAGGCAAGTGTTATTTTTAGCTCAGTCAATTCAAGTTATAAAGCAATCTTATCTACCACCGACTACTTACGACTCCAAGTCTTAGTTATTGATGAGTTTTTAATTTTAGTTGATTAGAAATGAGCAAATGCGAAATGTTAAAGCGTAGGACCATGGCCTGGCCGGGATTCGAACCCGTGACCTCTGGGGTGGCAGTCGAGCACGCTACCTAGTCGACTACCGAGGTCGCTCACTTTTAAAGACCCAAAAAGTATATTACATCAAATGCGAAGGGTTAAAGCGTAGGACCATGGCCCGGCCGGGATTCGAACCCGTGACCTCTGGGGTGGCAGTCGAGCATGCTACCTACTCGACTACCGAGGTCGCTCACTTTTAAAGACCCAAAAAGTAAATTACTGCTTTCTTTCGGGCTCATAAGCGTAGATCCATGATTCGTTACCTATTCCCCGATGTCGTATGCATGTTACGAACCATCCCCGCAGTATTTTTTCCTTGCACCAATCGACACGAGCCTTTTTGTGAGCTACATTCAAATGATGGGGTATCCAATGGGAACAAATCTTCCTGACGGTCTTCCTTCCTCCTGAGTTCACGCACAGCTTTGATGTTTTCTGCCACAACAACAGTTCTTGGAAACAACAGAAATTCGTCTTGAAGAGAATGACGACCATGCTCGAACTCACTGAACCAACGTTTTACATTCGCTGGGTGTGGTGTTTCATCACCAAAAGTCCAACTAAGTTGATCGATGCATTCTTTTTTTGTCGAAAATCCATGTCGAAAATCGTAAGAAGTCATCACCCGAAAATGTTCACGTATTAATTTCATTTCTTTGCTGAAATACAATTTGCAAACCACTTTAAACAATATAATAAGCGCACATACACCAAAATGTTGTAAGTAAGTTTGTGCTAGGAAATGTTAAATTTTCGAATGGATATGTCAAAAATCATCTGGCAATGCTATGTGTTGCTGAGGCGCAAGACCTAAAAGGCAGCTCTCGTACTCGTAGTTGATAGTTTTTCCTTCCTGAAGAAAGTCAATGAAAATTATATCACGCGCATCCTTAAAAACTAACGCCATGACCTTGCCTGCAGATGGAACTGTCTTCGTCTTATTTGGAGCCGATTCTTCCCTTTTAGTCTATTCTTTTGACTCTTCCTTCGTCTCAGGTGTGAAGTGATGGACCCATGTTTCATTAATGGTTTTGAATCGACGCAAAAACTCTGCTTTATTGCTATGATACTTCACCAAATACTCGATTGAAACATTCTCACGACGCTGATTTTATTCCATTGTGAGTAATCGGTGGCGTCCGTGGCGTAGTTGGTTAAAGTGCGTGGCCGCTATGTCAAAGGACCTTGGAGACCCAGATTCGAACCCCAGCAGCGACACAAAATTATTTGAATTAAAATAAACGGAAGGGGGGTCTTGTTAGCCCAGTCTAGCCGTGAAGGGATGAGAACTTCATAGTTCTTTTCAAGATTTAAACAAGGTACACAGTAATCTGTTTTGTCGGGGACCGACGAGTTCAGAATTACCGTGTGACCGCAGCTGTTACCTATCCAATTTCCAGATTCTCTTAGTCTGAGGGCTGCTGAGTTAGCAAACTCTCTGGCAAAGATATCAAGGGGAGGAAGCTGAAGTATGACATTAAGAGCATTAGTTGGGGTTGTGGATAATGCACCTCTGAATTTTTGCAAATTTCTGAAGTGCAGTTGCCTTGTCAAGGGCCCTCCACCATACCAGTATGCAAGTATGGGGGCAAACCGTATACAAGTATGGGGGCGGACAATTGCCGTATAAATCCAGCGTACTATTTTAGGGAAAAAACCCCATTTTTTACCTATAGATTTTTTTACAGGCAAATAGAGCTATATATGCCTTTTTAACGCGCTCCTTTATGTTATCATTCCAGATAAGTTTCTTATTCAGAATAACTCCTAGGTACTTCGTGCTATCACTAAAGAGCAACCTCGTGCCATTCAGACGAGGCGGTACTAGGTTAGGGATTCTATATTTCCTAGTGAAAAGAATGAGGTCTGTTTTATCTGGGCTTACGCTTAATCCACAAGAGGATGCCCATCTCGAAAGGATTAAGAGTGCTCTTTCCATGAGCTGACAGAGGGTTGTTTAAGGAAATTTTCCGTTAAAGACGAGAGCGATATCAGCGGCATATGCAATAACCTTGTAGCCTTCCCCCTCCATGATGAACAACAGTCGGTCAACCGTCATGGACCACAGAATTGGAGACAAGACTCCCCCTTGCGGAGTTCCCCTGCTTACAAACCTACGGATAGAGGATCCTCCCACTTCGGAGTTCACCATCCTGCCCAATAGCATCTGATTGATGATACTGACGAGAAAATCCTCTACTCCCAGTTCTGAGAGGGCTGAGGTGACCGCACAGGGCAGAACGTTATTGAATGCTCCTGCTATGTCTAAAAAGGCGACAAGAGCGTATTCTTTGTTCTCAAGTGCTTTTTCGATTGAAGCCTCGAGAGAATGGAGAGCTGTTTCTGTAGATCGGCTCTTTATATAGACATGTTGGGGTTTTTGAAGCCTTTCGAGTTTCGGTTTAAGAAGAAGTCCAATGAGTCTCTCCAGTATTTTAACTAAAAAGGAGAAAAGACTAATAGGCCTAAAGTCTTTTGATTTAGTGTGAGAGGATCTACCCGTTCTCGGTATAAAGATAACTTTGGTTTCTCTCCAAGCTGTTGGAATATAATTAAGGAGTAGGCAACCTCGGTAGATTGTATTATAAACCGATGACCAATTTTTTCCATACTTACAAATTCACAAATTCAATAGAGAGCATTCACTATTGAGGACTGCCAAACAAATACTGAACAACGTAGCGTCGTAAAACTTCGAACTTAAGCTTTATAAGGCAGGTACTTTCGAACATAGTCATTCTTTTAAAACAACAACCGCCATCTATACATCAAGTCGCGTACTTCTGGAACTACTCTCAAACTTTTGAGAAAAAACGCGTTTAAATTTCAGTTTTCAGTTTCTATTCCTGTCTATGTACCATGTGTAGGTACACAAATATATCTTTAACTGTTTTCATTCTCGAGTTTCTCAAAACGATTTTAAAAGTACGTATCTGTGATAAGAAAGAACAGATGGTAAAACCCATGAACATATGGTGATGACCTATAAAATCACTGATTTTTCGAAAATTCTAAAGCGAGTGACCGCTTAATATAAAATTTATATTAAAAAGACGTTCACTGGATAACTGTTCAATCACAACATTCTGTAGTTAGAAGAGTGTAATTTTGAAGAAATTTAAAATTGTACAGTGAAAATTGGTCTTTTACACATTTTCCAAAAAATGTGTCTTTTAAACTTCAAGCAACATAAATGGTTCATTTGGGAATTTTTATTGTAAAAAAATGCAACATATGCCCAATACTTTGATCTGAACACCCTTCTCCAACCACACACGAAAAAAAGCAACAAGAATCTTAACTGAACAGCTACCAAAATTATGAACCGAATGTAACCGCAAAAAGTCAATTCAGATGGAAGTCCCAAAAAAATGAACTAAAAAATGGGCAGCAAAAACAAAGAGCACATCAAGAGCAACAAAATGAAACTGATTAAATTGTAGCCGTGTGTGTGTGTGCGAGTGTGTGGCCGAACAGATGGGAATGTGTGAGAAAAAGGGAGGGGGTAGGTGCCACTCCTTAAAATATCAAATGTGAAAAAATGTGAAACAAATAAATACAAGGACGAGCTACTCGAAAAGTTGTGATAACCAAAAAAAACAAAAACAAAAACTTCAACGAAAAATGCAAAAGTTAAAGCAATTGGTCAGCACAGGGTTATAACTACAACAATAACAACTACAATGCAATATATTGCCATGGCGAAATGGCAATCAGTTGTCTGCAGTAAAGTAGCAATGATATAACATCCGGCCAGCATTTCAGCTCCAAGCTTCAATGATATCAAACAGATCCACTGACGCACACAAACATCCACCCACCCACAGTCTGAAGTGATGTTGTGTGCATGTGCACTTATGTTCCCATTGTGGTTATGAATATTTTGCGAAACGTAAAATTCTCCACTTGACCAAAAACATTGGAAGCATGCAAGCAGCATGGTTGCAAGTGAAGCAACGCCAGTAAAACTCTGGCCGCTGCTGTTTTAAAGTTGTGCTCTTGCTTTATCATTGTTGTTGTTGTTGTTGTTGTTGTTGTTGTTTTTGTTGAAATCAGTTAACAATATGGCGCTGCAAATGGCGGCGAAATATTCAACGCAATTCGCGGTTGTACTCGATTATTCGGGCTGTGTCCAGCCGTGGCGGTATTTGAAGGAGGCTCTGCCTGAAATTAAAACTTTTCATTCTCATTTTCATTTCCTTACTTGAATTTGCATTTCATTTGCATTGGATTTTTGTTTTTGTCTTGTATTTTTTCAACAAGTTTTCATATTTTTTGCTGGTTTTGGCTAAAAATGTTTTTTTTTTTTTTAATTTGCGTTTTGCCAGTGATTTATGAAATCTGAAATTAATTTCAGCCTTAGTTGAAGTTATCATATAGTGTGTATCTTGGTGAGACCAGCAGAATCCACTCGAAAGTCTCTCATTAAAGTGGGCTCATTCTTATATAGATAAGCGCCTTGACAATTCTAAGAGAATTTATCAGAGTTTCGCCCACTGAATATGGTAAATTTGAAGATGGCCGGCATATAATGTAAAATGATCATTACCCAACTTATAATTTTGCTTCCTATAAAGTTGTATAACACTTTATATGAGAAGAAATATTCTTATAGGAGTGTTTGTCGATATAATTAACTGAAAAACATTCTCTAGATCAAATTATTCCGGGAAAAATGAGTTGATTTACAAAATAAAATAAACCGCGTTTTAAGGAGCAATTCCTGAAACAATTTCCAAAACATTAATTGATTCGGTTTAGATTTTTCTTCGTCAAGATTGGCAGAAAGGAAAGAGTGCTGACTGAAGCTCGGTGGCTCACTTTTCAAAGGCTTAAGCAATCCTCGTATTTGGCCTATCCGGTGGGTCAAAGGTTTAAATCCGGATGGGCCAAATACAAGGATTGCTACATATATTTCGGGAATAAATATAAAGACCAACTTTTTTTCATTGAAAATACCGTTATTTTTTTTCGAAATATTCTTCTTTATGATTAATACATTTCTGCATGCTTTCGAACCAATTGTCATAACAATTATCCTATATCGCTCAGACACCTCCAAGTTATAGTTTTTTAACGTTCTTCTGGCGTCGAAAATCTTTGGCCACACAGTATGTCTTTGATGTGCGGGCACAAAAAGAAGCCAAAACAGGACTGTACACCGGATAACCCACTAGTTCAATGAAAGCTCAAAAACGCCTAAAAGCTCGCACTGTCTTGAGGAATAATTCTTTGATGCTTGTTGTTAACCTTATTTCGCGGAACAATTTTGGCAAACCAATTGTTGTGAACCATTCCGAATTAACCGTTCTACGTATCTAAAGTGGTAACTTAGCCACATGACAGGTTTCTTGGGAGAAACGGGAGACCATTTGCTTTGCAATTGCATCGAGCATCGAGCTCCAACAGCTTTTGTTGGATTAGATTCATCTTGAAAAACCCATATAGTCGACTGCTGTTCACTTTCAGGCAAGTTTCCATTGGAAAGTTAAACATTTTTTAGCTCATACATACGCACAACGTTATGGCATTTGTTTGGTATATATACGCACAGTAGTGTTTTTACAGTGCTTTTAAAATTGTATTTCAGCAAAAAAAATAAAAAAAAGGAATTAACGTGTAAACATTCTTGTGCAATTACTTTTTTAGAACATTCGACGTGAATTATCTCAACAAGAGTGCGTTGAAGAACTTTTGGTGATGAGCCACCAACAAAAACCTCTGTTAATCGATGGTACATGGAATTCAAGCGGGACCGTATTTCGCTCACTGACGTATTTCGTGAAGAGCGTCCAAAATCTGTTGTTGTGCCACAAAACATGGATGTTGTGTCCGAACTGATAAGGCTGGAACACATAGAAGGCATTCACGCATTAAAGCATATGGCGTTTAAGTTGAAAACAAGTAAGCTTATGAGGTGACGTTCATACAAAGCAAGCGCGCATAAAGCATTAATATGCATGCTTCAAGTTGGCAAACTTTCAACTTTTTTCAAGCATCAAGGCATTGACAGGTAGTTTCGTACAACAAACAAATCAATTTTGAGAGACAACATAATATGAACGGCACATTGTTTGTAATTTCTAAATATATCTTGTTATTACAACTCATGTTATCAACAATAACGGCATAACAAAAAAAAGGTAAATCATCACAATACTTTTTTTTATCAATAACGACACATGTTGCGTTATGACGAGCTTGGTTTAAAGAACTTTTTTCAATTACACTGGCATAACTCACAATAACACAATATTCATGAATATTAACAACGATAAAAATATACATACTTTTCCAAAAATAATGTCACTACTAATTATATGTCACTTTTCCTGATAACTAAAGCGTGCTTTCACTCAAACGATCGATGCGCAACTGAGATAAGACGTTCTTGCAAATAATAAAGAGAGTAAGGTGCCAAACGAAATAACGGCATTTTTTGCTGCCACGTAATGAGTAAATAAGATAGCAATACCATATTTTGACAGATCAGAGATCATGTTTAAATACACATTTCTGCATCATTAACTCAAATATCGACTTTTTTGTGTTATGACGTTATTCGAGCAAATGAGCGATATGTTTTAAGTGCTTGCTATGTATGTTTTTCAAAAAGCATGCTTCAAAAGCATCGATGCAAATATGCTTTCTATGTATTCTGGCCTATAATGTTTGATCGTCACGTGATATACCGTGAGATTAAAGCCGGGAGTAGAATGATTGCGTATGAGTTTGCGTCTGTCTACTCGCTGGCGCAATTAGATTTGAAATACACGAAAGCTTATGGTACCGAGTAGAATGTTGACAAGCACAAATTTTGTCAACGTAATTTACGCAAAAAAAAGTAGAAAATCTTTGAACTTTTCTTGCGTAAATCACATTTTTTAACAGCTCTTTACAAATAGCAAACATTGAGAACAATGAAAAGAAACGAGTTTATTCTTTGAAATTTTTAGGAATGAGCTTTTATCAAGGAGCTTAAGTTATTACTTGCTATTTTGTAAACATTCCTTATTTTATGCTAATTTCTAATAATTTATACTACACATAAAAATATTTTCAAGATCTTAGCGCCAATTCAACTAAAATTGTATTTAAAAAATAAAGAAAACGTTCAATCATTTTGTATCCCTGCTCTAAGGCCGTTGTTATACAGACGCTCACGGGCACGCATTGTTGTTGTTTCAATGTAAAAGAGAAATTTGAGAGAGTGAGCGAGGGAATTTATTTTGCCCAGACTGGTCACCAAATGATTCCAAAATGAAATGGAATCACGAGATCAAAACAGGGGTTCGCTGTGCAATTATTCACAACATTTGTGTTTTTGCATGAAAATAGTACACTTTAAGTACGAAATGCATGAAAGCAGTAATGAAACCTGCTTAATAGCAACAGTCACCATACTCATACTCGTGATACTTTTTTGCATAAAGTATTAAAAGTAGCAAAAAGTGTACCAGTGTTCAGGGATCAAATGAGCGTCTGTGTAACATACTTTCATATCAGAGCTCATCAAACGAAAAAAGAGCGTAAAAAGGACGTGATCCGGGATCATATGAGCGTCTGTATAACAACGGCCTAAGCGCAAGAACAAATTGCATTGTACGTCTCACATATTTTGTTGCGCAAATAGCGCCAGGGAGTAGACGGACGCAAACGCATACGCAATCATTCTACTCCCGGCTTAAGGCATCCCTGAGCATTAACAGCAAACATTTAACATGAACACATACACTTTGTAAGGTTGGAAGTTCATTCGATGCAGTTGCGTTATTCGTCCGTTTACTCGCTGGCGCAATTTACGCAAGAAAATTATGGCAGAGTTCAATGATTGCGTTTTACGTCTAGAATAAGCAGGGCTACAAAATTGTAAAACATTTAATATTTTTATAATGAGAAATTTGTACCGTATTTACACACATATACTTAAAATGTCTTAATTTATAAATAAAAAATCTTAAATCCTGAGAGTTCTCTTAGAATGAAAAAAAATTAAGAATGAAAAAATAATAGACATTTTTAATTTTCAAGATTTATTTACAAGAGCCATCCCTAAGAGTAATGAGCTTTTTACTCGTTTCTTTTATTTCTCCTCTCTGTTCGTTATAAGTAACGAGCTGTCAAAAAACGCAAATTACGCAAGAAAGGTTGAAATATTTTCGACTTTGCTTGCTTAGCGAGTAAACGGACGCATATGCAAATGCAGTAAATGAATTTTCATCTGTAAGCTTTCACATATTTCTATTGCATTGCGTTCAGCGAGTAGACGGACGCATATGCAAATGCTGTGAATGAACTTCGAGCTTTAAGCCGGGAGTAGAATGATTGCGTATGCGTTTTTCATCCGTTTACTCGCTAGAGCAATTTACGCAAGAAAATGATGGTAGAGTTCAATGATTGTGTTTTACGTTCAGATTAAGCAGGGCTACAAAATTATAAAACATTTGGAATGTTCTTAATGTTGAGTTTTTATTGTATTTACACAAAAATACTTAAATTGTCTTCATTTATAAGTAAACAAATCTTAAATCCTGAGTATAAAAAAGTTCTTTTGAGAAATTAATAATGAAAAAATTATAGACATTCTTAATTCTTAAGATTTATTCACAATAGCCATCCCTAAAAGTAATGAGTTTCTGACTCGTTTCTTTTATTTCTTCTATCTGTTCGTTATAAGTAACGAGCTGTCAAAAAACGGTAGTTACGCTAGAAAAGTTGAAGTATTTTCAATTTTCTTGCGTAACTAACGTTTTGCCAGCGTAACGTTCACAACCATTGAACTCGCTCCCATAAGCTTTCACATACTTCTATTTTATAACGCCAGCGAGTAAACGGATGAAAAACGCATACGCAATCATTCTACTCCCGGCTTTAAGCACAATTTACGCAAGAAAATTATGGTCTAGTTCAATGATTGCGTTTACGTTCAGAGTAAGCAGGGCTACAAACTTGTAAAATATTTGGTATGTTCTTATCGGGGAATTTTTATCGCATTTACACAAAAATACTTAAAATGTCTTAATTTATAATTACAAAAATATTAAGTCCTGAATATAAAAAAGTTAATTTAATAAATTAATAATAAAATTGTGGCATTTCAATGTATTTATTTAATCTTAGCTTTATGCAAAATAATTCATGAAGCAATAGGTTCTATAATTCCGTTTTGGTTTTATTGCTGTTGCGCTTATTAGCTTTCAAAGTTAGTGGACTGCTAAAACCACAGAGACTACTGATGAGTCGGAGTAGCGTCTGACGAAACCATGGCCTACTATGCTCGGTTTGTTCTGCAAATAACTTTTGTTGTTGTAGCAACCTGTTGCTTCATGAATTATTTGGCATAAAGTTCAAAATATAATTCTTGCAGCATGTTCAAAATGACCTCATTTAACGTGTTATTCGAAATATTTGTCAAAGAATTAATAAAAATTTGTTAAAGAATTTATTTGTTTACATTAAAAGCTCTTTTTAGATTTGGCTGCGTTTAAAAAGCAAAAAAAGCTTTTCTGACGTTAGCAAGAACACAAACCAGTGATTTAACGAGTTTCGAAACGTGTTAAATGCTTTATTCCAAGTCCAAATTTGAAACAACAATTGTAAGCATATAACTTCATTTGAGAACTCTTTTTTCGATTTAATTTTATTAAATTGATTTAACATAATTAAATGCTCGGTTTGAACGTGTTATTAAATGCTCGGTTTGAATATGCTATTAAAAAATATGTTTTTTAAGAATTATAAAATTATATAATAATAAAAAAATTAGGGAAATTTTTAATTTTAAGATTTATGTACAAGAGCCATCCCTGAAAGTAATGAGATTCTGACTCGTTGCTTTTATTTCTTCTCTCTATTCGTTACAAGTAACGAGCTGTCAAAAAACGTTCATTCACTGCATTTGCATATGCGTCCGTCTACTCGCCTATGTTCGTAACGTTGGAAAAATGCAATTGTTGCGTAAATTGCGTTGACAAAATTTGCGCCTGTCAGCATTCTACTCATTACCATAAGCTTTCGTGCATTTAGAATCTAATTGCGCCAGCGAGTAGACGGAAGCAAGCGCATACGCAATCATTCTACTCCCGGCTTAAGAATTTCAGTAGAGTCCTTTCATGTGCTGAAATGGCCAACTCGTTGAGGTATTTTTTTTTCAAGCGAAAATTTCAAAAAGATTTTAAATCAATCTATGTTAAATCAATACAAACGTAGTTAAGCAAAACTTCTTAATGCATGTCCTTTAAACTTTCTCCATGCCACAAGATATTGACAAGATATGTCCTCGCTCTACTATTTGGCAACTATATTGGTAGGCATGTCTGCCGAGCAATGATTATTATGTAAATCGAAGCCTAAAATCACCACAATTGGCCAGATGTTGAATATTACTGACTTCGATGACTGTGGCGTGTGGCCAATACACACGATAATGTTGCTAGTTCTACAGCAAATTCCTTATAAATGCAAAATATTAAAGCAATTCTTGGAGGCCAATTACGTTTGGTCTAGCAGACGCAGAAACTTCATAATAGTCAGAGCAATCGTGTGTGTGTGCAAGTGGGAGTTGATATTGGCAACCTACTCTGCTACTACTCGTGTCCTTAGCTAGGTATATAAGGGAAGCCAGAGCAGCATCGACTGTGTATGACTTGGTTATTTTTTAAAGTAGCAGCATCAAGTATGCTTTCCCATGCCAAGGCCATGCATAGTCATGCCATGCCAAGTGTTCGACATTTGGCACAAAATTCATAAATGCTAATTTCAACACGCTGCTGCTTCTGCTGCTGCTCCTACTGTTGCTGGCGGCTGTTTCAAGTAACAAATATGAATGGCGGGCTGACTGACTGGTTGGCTCAATAGCAAGAATTACGCTTCTTATCCTTAATATATGCTTTGATTGTGCGTTAGCAGCAGAAGCAGCACCAGCAGCAGCCGCAACAACAAATGAAGCAATCAAGGATTTACTTTGATGCCATTTGATGCTTGGCTAAAGGCAATTCTTATTGCTTTTACGTGAGTGTGCGTGTTAGTGTATGTGTGAGTGTGTAGTATGGTGTGCGTGCTTGCATCAATATTTGTTAAATACTGAATTTGAATTCTAAATAGACTTCATCAATTGGTTAGAAGAATCCGACTTCTAGTTATTGTCTGGAACACCCACAGAAAAATATTAGTCATGCCTTAGTTGGCCAACTAGAAAAGCATTCATGCTCGAAATGTATATTTCATTTACGTAATGTGGTGAATCGGCAGCACACAATATCAGTCAAACTGTTTCTTATTAAAATTTCTAATTCCTCAACGAACACAGAAGAGAGCTCGAGGCCTCGGTAGCCGAGTAGGTAGCGTGGTCGACTGCCACCCCAGAGGTCAGGGGTCGAATCCCGGCCAGGCCATGGTCCTACGCTTTAACCTTTCGCATTTGTAATTTTCTGTCCACATTTCTAATCAACTGAAATTGGAAACTCATCAATATTTACGACATGAAGTCGTAGTTGGTGGTAGAGAAGGTTGTGGATGAGAGATTGCCTTATGACTTGAATTGACTGAGGTAAATGCATAACACTTGCCTCAGATTCACATTCAAATGATTCTACGGCTTTCCGCCACGCTTAGATCATCCTGCTCATATTTCACTTGATTGCCCCTTCTCTCCCACTTATCTATGACCCCATTTCTAACCAAGGCAGACTTGACTGAACAGGTATTACACCCAAAATCCTTGGTTCAAAGCTAAAAAAAATACCATGGCTAGAAGCTTCAAATTTATATTTCCTCATACGAGGGCAATTTGAGATGTCAGTGACTTTTTGAATTTCCCGTGTAGTAACTTTAAATTCAACACTGGTCCTGTCAATTACCATCTGTTAGTAGACTACTGACAAATTTTGAACAGGCTGCATTCTTTGGTTTGTGTTTAACAGCCATTGAACGCAGACAACCTTGTGAATTTTGAAGAAAATGGAGTGCAAAGTAAATTTCGTGTACTCACCAACCATTATTTTTTGCGTAAAAAAATCATTAATGAAACCAAAAAAAAGGCTTGGATAATACTATGAGGAGTATGCTCCATCAATTTCAATGGTAAAGAAGTGGTTTAATGAATTCCGTTGTGGTCGTACCTGCACGAGTGACGCTGAACGTTCAGGTGCCCAAAAGAGGTCGTCATGGCATAAATCGTCGATTAAATTTATGGAATTGGGCGTTCGGAGAACGAAACTACACGGGACGATCATTCACATCGAATACCTTGAAAAGGGCAAAACGATCACTTGCGAATATTATTTACAGCTGTTGGACAGATTCGACATTGACTTGAATTAAAAACGACCGCATTTGGCGAAGAAAAAAGTGCTCTTCCATCATGACAACGCACTGTCGCACATGTCTGTAGTCACCACATCAAAAATCCATTAATTGGGGCACGAACTGCTAACACATCCACTATATTCTGCAGATTCAGCCCCCTGTGACTATTCTTATTTCCAAACCTGAAAAAATGGCTCAGCGGTAAGAGATTTGGGTCGAATGCAGAGATCATCACTGAAGTACCACTGGAGGTCCATTGGTTAGGTTAGGTAAGGTTTTGGTGGCGGCTGAGCCGGTAAACGACTCGTACACTTGGGTTAGTACAGGCCCGTTGTGACACCACATAATCTCTTTTGAACCTATGAGAGATTTCCCTCCAGAGCGAACCAGTTCGAACGGATAATGAACTTTAGGATATGCTTGATTTCCACGCATGAGACTTCGGTAAGTCCACTTAAGAAGGGATGGCCCAGAGTCGCCATTCTCCTTTTAATTAGTGCAGGACATTCGCAGAGGAAGTGCTGAACATTTTCTACCTCTTCACATTTGCAGCATCTGCAAAAATCATATCATATAAGTCCTAAACGAAAAGCATGCGTTCCGATTAGACCCGTGACCCGTGAGGATTCCTACTATTTTAGACAGGTTTACCCTGCTTAACTCAAGCAGTTTGTTGGTGCTTTTTAAGTCGTAGAAAGGCCACGTTAGCTTAGCTATCCTACATGTGGCCTTTAGATTTAAAGGTCGGTTCCTGCACCGGAGTTTATAGGAAGACATGGGTATACCAATAAAGTCCTCATTTAAGAGGGTGTTTGAGGTCGCACCCTTCCTTGTCAATTCGTCTGCCAAATTATTGCTCTCAATATTCCTATGTCCGGGTACCCTCATGAGGTGGATCCTGAATAACCTTGCCATCTCGTAAAGAGATCTGTGGCACTCAGTGAGAGTTTTAGAGTTATCAATGAGTTTAGCTCCTTAAACACAGCCTTGACTAGCTGAGAAAATGAAAATACTCTTTCCCCTAAGGTTTTTTGACCTATAAACTAAGGCGTTTCATACATAGCTATCATCTCCGCTTGGTAGACACTACAATAATTCGGAAGTCTAAAGGAAGCTTTGATTTCAAGACCTTGGGAGTAGATACCTCCCCCTACTTGTTCTTGAAGCTTGGATCCATCTGTAAAAATTTGAATGCCGTTAGTTTTAAGGGGGGTTTTGTTAGCCCAGTCTAGTTGTGAAGGGATGAGAACTTCGTAGCTCTTTTCAAGATTTAAGCTAGGCACCCAATAATCTGTTTTGTCGGGGACAGAAGAGTTCAGAATTACTGTGTGACCACAGCTATTATCTATCCAATTTCCAAATTCTTTAGCCTGAGGGCTGCTGTGTTAGGAGTCTCACTGGCAAAGATATCAAGAGGAGGAAGGAGAAGCATGACATTTAGAGCATTAGTTGGGATGTAGGATAATGCCCCAGTAATACAGAGACTTGCACTTCTTTGAACCTTTGCAAATTTCTGAAATGCAGTTCAGTTCAGTTCAGAATTTGAGGGAAAAATCCCATATTTTACCTTTGCCTTTTTAACTGGAGGACCATGATAAAACCTATTCTTTGCGTTATCTCTTAAGTCTTGCGCCTAACAATGAAAAAAACAGTGGTTAATCAGTGAAAATGCTTTTATTGTTTTTTACAGTTTTGCCACTCTGAAGTTAGTATCTCAGAAACCAGGTCTTTTGAAGGCCTCGACGGCCTATCCCTAGAAAACATTCGACTGTTCGTAAAAACGCCGTAGAAAGTGTTCAAAAACTCTTTTTGCTGATGTGTGGGAACTCGCATTGTAGTGATGGAGGATGATCTTCTTTCGGTGGTTGGATTTTCTGAATTCTCCGAAGACTTCCGAAAAATAAATGGTGTTTTACCATTTAGCACTAACAGTTCTCCGTTGCTTAAGTGGTACAGTTGCGATATAACCGGTTTTTCTGAAACAAACTAGCGACCATTTGTTTGGATGTGCTCCGTCCACGGACAACTTTTTTCAGGTTTTGCTCACTTGAAAGGAGGGCAACAGTGGATTGCTGTTTTGTTTCGGGCTCATAAGCATAGATCCATGGTTCGTCACCTGTGGTGATGTCGTAGACGTGTTATGTACCATCCCCACGTTAAATTTTTTGAGCATTTCCTTGCACCAATCGACACGAGCCTTTTTTTGAGCAAGCTTCAAATTATAGGCTATCCAACGGGAATCAGCGTTTTACAGTTGCTGGGTGTGGTGCTTCATCGCCAAAATCGTACTGGAAATAATCTCATTAACGTACTTTAGACGAACTTCTCACGAATTAAGCAATTCAAGCTCGTTTAGCAAAATTTTAAATTTACTTTTACAAGTACTTTGGAAGTAGTATCGAGGGAGTATAATTCTTTCACTCATAACATCCCGGCCTGTTTGCCAAAATGTACATCGCCTGTTTTCACGAAGGAATTTTTCCGTCTTGCTGGAAATACCAAAAGTTGGTATTGCTTCTCAAGCCCGGAAAACTGCCCGATCAGCCCTCGGCATACAGACCCCTATGTATGCTCGACTCACTGGGAAAAGTATTCGAGAGCATCATCGTAAGAAGACTCCAACAGTCCCTGGAAGGACCAGGTGGCCTATCCGTAAAGCAATTCGGTTTTCGTCAAGGGAAATCAACCGTCGACGCTATCCAAGCAGTGATAACAATAGCCCGCGATGAGACAAATGGTACGAGACAGCTGCATAGTGGTAACTTTCGACTTCAAAAATGCTTTCAACTTAGCGAGCTGGACGTGAATACTGCAACTCTAGGCAAGTTCAGCACACCAGGGTATCTACAGCGAATTATCGGGAATTATCTCCAAGACAGATAGCTGCTCTACGATACTGACGATGGTTTGAAACTGTACGAAGTCTCTAGAGGTGTTCCACAAAGCTCAGTGCTGGGGCCAACTTAATGGAACGTCATGTATGATGACGTTTTTGGCATTGATCTTCCTGATCTCCCTGCGGATACCACTTTAATTGGCTACGCGGATGACATTGCTTTGATATCTGTGGCAAAGCACCTTCGTACACTTGAAGCGATACCCAAACTAACAACATGGCTGCGAAGTGTTGATCTAGAGGTGGTAGCTCAAAAAACGGAGGTGGTTCTCCTTAGCTCTCGTAAAGTACGCGAATGCATTACCCTTAGAGCAGAAGAGCATGTCATAACCTCACTACCATACTTGCGCTATATCGGTGTGCTCATTGACACTCGTAAGTCCTTTAAGGACCACCTACTGCCAATCAGCGAAAATGCGTCGAAGGTGAAATGTGCAATATCGCTCTTCATGGCGTACATCGGTGGACCAAGATCCAGCAGACGGAAACTCCTAGCTAGAGTTACTAGCTGGGCGGATGCCACTTGCAAAGCCTCGTACACATCGGCTATTCGGGCTACATATCGCGTCAGTGCATTGAGGGTTGTTAGTGCATTTCGCACGGTATCAGACGAAGGAATCGGAGTGATAGCGGCAATGCCACCGACTCTAAAAATTAAGACTCTTTTAAGACTCATATTTAATACTCTTTTAAGACTTATAATAAAGACACTTTAAAGACTCATAATAAAGACTGTTTTAGAACTCATTTAAATGAGTCTTTTTGCACTCAAAATTAAGACTCTTTTAAGTCATATTTAATACTCTTTTTAAGAACTCATAGAAGTTATTATTTTAAGAGTCATAAGTCTCATGTTAAAAGCTCCTTAATGGTTTAAAAACTCGTTGTAAACACTAGTTTCTGACATTGATATGATGTTAATAAAACCTCAGAAAATGCTTTCCGCCACTCTGGTGTACTATAAAAGACTTCGTCTTGTTGTACAACATTATTTAAATAAATAATAGAAAGCCCTTTTGCGCGAAATTGTCGTATGTGCCATTTTTCCCATTTATTTAATAATATTAATAATAAAAACAAAAATATTTTCATATTTTGCCATTCATCGTACTCATAAAAAACGCATAAAAAACTTTTTTTAGAGTCTTATTACTGAGCAATCATTTTAGAATCATATCAAAGACTCCTTTAGGATTCTTTTTATTGCATACTCGTAAAACAAAAAATACTCTTTTTAGAGTCATTTTTTTGAGCAATTATTTTACAATCATATCAAATACTCCTTTATGAGTCTTTTTATTGAGTACTCATAAAACACGCATAAAAAATACTCTTTTTGGAGTCTTATTTCTGAGCAATCATTTTACAATCATATCGAATACTCCTTTATGAGTCTTTTTATTGCGTACTCATAAAACACGCATAAAAAATACTCTTTTTGGAGTCTTATTTCTGAGCAATCATTTTACAATCATATCAAATACTCCTTTATGAGTCTTTTTATTGCGTACTCATAAAACACGCATAAAAAATACTCTTTTTAGAGTCCTTTTTTTGAGGCACTCAGAAAATGTTTGCAGGGAAGAATGGAGCCTGTTTGAAGTTCATTGTTAGTGTGTTAGGGAAGAGTGTTTGTTGCTTTGTTATGGAATACTATGAATTTATGTAACTACCACTTTGGGATTTGATGCTTTGATGTAGTCTAAAAAAAATGCAGATTTATGGGCAATGATGTCCTCAGAACATTGTACTACTTTATATATCAGCTTTTGCCTAACATTTCCTAGTGAGCCTTAGCTATACCTAGTGAAGATTTTAATTGCATAAATTGAAAATCATTTCAATTTTAATTTTCTCTATTAGTTCATCACTCGATGCCTTATCAAGGATTAATGGGTTTTTTCACACTCTTATATGTATTGATGAAAGATGCAGTAAGTGATAAAAAAAAACTAAGCGCAAAAGGCACTTCTTACAGTTGGAAAATAACCAACTTTAAGTGAATCTTTGTTAATTAAAACATTCAGTTTTGATTGCTTGGCTTCTGTCACTTAGCTTAGTCTTAAAATCGTCCAGTATCAGCTTCTTTTCATATTGCTATTCGACCTTAAGACATGCGATAGAAGTAAAAGGACTAGTTTAAATCATTTGAAAATTCATTGAAATGTTAAACAGTAGATGAAAATTGAAAAATAAGTTAATGGAAATAAAGTCATCAGATCGCTGCTATGGTTGTGTTGAAATTAAGGCTCATCCTTTTGTATTCATTCATACAGCGGCAACATCTACATCGACGCACTCAACATGATGATTGTTTTTCAAATAACCGGATGTTACCGGAAACACTGCTAGTTGTTGGCTTGTGTTCGCAGAGTAGTGGTTGTTGTTATTGCCGTTGTTGTTGTTATTGATGTTGTTGTTGTTGTTGTTGTTGCTGTTGCTGCTGCTGTTGTGCCTATTTTGAAATGCAAATTTTCCACGGTTGAGTGTTTTAATAACAAAACCAAAGTAAAACCAATACAAAGAAGACGCAATAAGTGTTTGAGTATGCGTTTCACTACTACCACATCCACACACACTTACACATGAGTGCCACACATTTACTCACAATGAATATGGATTTCAAAATTTTCAATCAGCCACCAACAATTGCTCATTGAACCAACAATATGTATATTTTACTATTGAACTGGAAATATTAAACTTTGTGCTCCATACGAGGCAAACGAGCTATAAGCCAATAACAGCAACAATGATGAGAACATTTCTAGCAGCAGAACACTCAACCTACAAGAGTGGGTCATAATAAATATAGTAGATTGGAGCTATGGGCAAGACTGGTCATTGTTTGTTGTTAAAGCTTGCAGCATGTTAAACATTTAAAATAGGATCTTAGATTGGCTATGTTAAGTGCTGCTTGAGGATGCAGGATAATGACTTCAACTTAATAAGAAAACATCTCCTTGATGTAGGATAAGTTCTATCTTTACATAAAAAAATGCAAGACTTGAAGAAGCTTCAGCGCGTATTTCAGTTAAGTAAAGATCTCAGACACTTTATTAAATTTTTTTATTTTTAAATTGTTTATCACAGTTAAAAGGAAAAACAAAAATTGTGACAGTTTTTTTTTTAGATATTTTGTATAAAATATTGGTTGATTTAATTGTTTAGACTGGTCTTTGTGAAAGAACATGAACATCAATCAGGAATGGGATACAACTTCCATAGATCAATATAAAAACGTGGAAAGAATCAAGAAGCAGCTACGCAAGGGCAACTGGAAATATTTACGCCAACATCCGGAGGTACATATGTCAAGCTATTCGCATTTCACTCAAAAATATCTCTATAGATACACACAATTCTCTCTAGATTCGTGCAATCATTCGCGTTTTTCTGCATGAAATTATAAACAAAAATCCAAATCATATCTATGAGTTTGCGGCCAAATTGTTCAACACCAATCGTACACCCTTGTTGCCAACTATGGTGAGTGAGTCCAAAATGATAACTCCTTTGATAAGTTTAGATATTAATCTAAAATATAAAAATATATATTTCTCATCTTTCTCAGGTTAATCAACAGTTAAAACTGGTTAAAAATCTACTGAAGAACAGTCGTTATAGCGAATATGATGGTGAAATGTTGTTTGGCGAGGTCGAATCTTCACATTCGCTTCTATCTAAGAGTTCGATATCCGAGAGCATTAACTCGATATTAGGCTTTGCCTGCGTTCTGCCAGATAAAGATGTTATCTAGAACGTCTAAAAAAAATCTCAAGCACTTTGTTGACCAAAAGAGCAAGATCTCTCGCTTTCTAGAAAAAGAAAAAAAAAATTAAATTTTTGTCATTCCTATTTGATTGGTTATCTTAAATATCAAAATTTCTTGTGGTTAAATATTTAAATTTACTAAAACAATTTATTAATAAAAAAAAATTACTTAAAAAAAAATAATTTGCCTGTATCTTGAACACATCCTTATACTTGTCCTTATTCTTGCCTCTATCCTTCCATTGTTCCCAAACTTGTCCTCAACCTCATCCTTATTCTTTTATTTGTACTAATAATTGTTTTACTTCTTGTCCATAACATACTCTTGTTTTAATCCATGTCTAAATGCTGGCCTTATCCTTGTTCGCATCCCTTTACTAATCCATGTCCTATTTCTTGTCCAAATCCTTATCCAAAATCTTTTTTTTGTGTATATATATATATCCTTGTTTGAAAAAGATCTTAAGCCATATCTTGTTCTTATTATTTTCCCAATTTTGTCCTATGTTTAGGGTGCCTTAATCTTTATCGTAATTCTTTTCCTAATCCTTGTCTTAATTTTTGTCTTAATTCTTGTCCAAATTCTTATCAAATTCCATTTTTCGATCTTTGTCCCAACCTTTGTTCTATTCCTTATATTTTTCCTAGTCCTAATCCGTGTCCAAGTCCAAATCCCTTGCCTTTATTTTTTTTTATAATACTTGTCCTAATCCTTATCAAAATCCGTATCCTAATACTTGACCTTGATTTTGTTTTTATTAAATTTTAATTTTTTTAATTATAGTTTTTGCTTTTGATTTTGCTTTTTGATTTAGCGTCATGCAATATATACATGCAATGATGTTGCATTAAGGTTATTTTAAGGAGTTCCCTGAGAGGCCTCATAACGTCATCATTATTTATTTTTTTATTTTTATCGAAAACCTCAGCTTTACTGATGTTCTCACGGAGTTATAATGTCATGCAATGTTTTTTCATTGTTGCTGTTTTTTTACTGCATTAAGCGCATGGTGTAATTAACAAGGTGATCGTGACGTTTATTAATTTCCCTACGGTTGTCAAAAAATGTTGAGAAAGTAAGAAAAAAAGAGACAAGCTGCGGAAAAGTGTCAAATCGCTTGCACTCAATAAAAAATTGTAATAGATTGTTTTGCAACTTTTGCTTGGAATTTACCAACAGCTGTTTTCAGGCCCGTAGACAAGGGGGGGGGTTTTTAGGGTTAAAACCCCCCCCTTATGATCCAAAAAGTATAAAAAAATAATATAGCGAAATACAGCGAAAACATCAACAAGCTTAAGTATCGAAAGAAGTTTGATTGAACTTTGTCTACCACCAGCAATTTAAGAATTTATTGCGTTAACAGGTGTTACGTGAAAGTAGTGAAATTTTGATTGAGTTTCGTTAGATAAGGTTAAGAGTTTCTATTGTTAATTTTATTGTGCCAAAACTACAAAAATGAGCCTACTTAATTGGCTGCAGAAACCAGAAGTAAAAAAGGCTAGAACGGTGGAAAGTAAGTGCTTGATTTAAATGATTTGTTCCTTTATCAATGCGTAAATGTGTTAAAAACAGGGACCGCAAATAACGATTATCGCTATCAATCAATCTTTTTATAAAAATTATTTTTTTATCGTTATTTTTTCGATCAAAAATAAAAATCATTTTGTGATCGTTATTTTTTCCGATCAGAAATAAAAGTTATTTTTTATCGTTTTTTTTTAGATCAAAAATAAAAATAATTTTATGACTATTATTTTTTCGACCAGAAAAAAAAGTTGTTTTTTATCGTTATTTTTTTCGATCAGAAATAAAAATCATTTTGCGACCGTTATTTTTCCGATCAGAAATATAAATTAATCATTGATCTATATTTTTCCGATTAGAAATAAAAGTTACTTTTGATCGATATTTTTTAGACCAGAAATAAAAATCAATCATTGATCGATATTTTTTCGATCAGATTAAAAAAATTATTTTTTGATCTATATTAAATCGATCAAAAAAGTAACATGTATATTAAGATATAAATTATAATAAAATGAAAACTTAAAAAAGCACTGTAACTCGAAAACAAAGGAAGACAGGAAAAAATAAAAGTGGTTTTGGCTTTTCTATAGAGGGTATCGAACTCGTGACACACAGGTAGGGGGGTTGGTCGATATGATAACGTTAGATGGGACACTAAGATGGGAGACTACTTATATTTTTTACTTCTATTTTCTACAGTTATTTTCTATTAATATTTTCTTTAGTGTTCTATTACTATTTTCCACCAATATTTTCTACTACTATTTCTTACAACCATTTTATGCTACCAGTTTGTTTACTAATCCTACTAATATTTTCTTGTCTAAGATCTTATTCTAATCCTTGTCCTAATCCTTGGCCAAATCTTTGCCTAACCTAATCTTTGAGCAAGTACTAATCCAAATCCTTTTCCAAATCCATGTCTAAAATCGTGCCCTTATCTTCGTCAAAATCGTTGTTCAAATCCTTGTCCAAGACGACTAGCTAACTTGGTAACGTGGGTTCGAAGCAACAACTTCTTTATTTTAACTCAAAAGTTTTATTTGTAAATATTGATTTGATCGAAATTTCAATCAATATTATTTCAATCCAGAAATAATTTTTATTTCTGATTAGAAAAGTATAGATCATTGATTCATTTCTATTTCTGATCGAAAAAATAACGATCAGTAATAATTTTTATTGCTGATTGGAAAAAATTCCATCAAAAATAACTTTTATTTCTGCTTGAATAAAAATATCGATCAAGAAATGATTTTTATTTTTGATCCAAAAATTACGATAAAAAATGATTTTTATTTCTGCTTGAAAAAATATCGGTCAAAAAATAACTTTTATTTCTGATCGAAAAAATAACGATCACAAAATGATTTTTATTTCTGATCGAAAAAATAACGATCAAATATAATTTATGTATCTGATCGAAAAGATAACGATAAAAAAAATCATTTTAATTTCTGATCGAAAAAATAAAGATCAAAAATAATTTTTATATATGATCGAAAAAAGAATCGATCACAAATAATTGAATGAAGATAATTTCTATCTTAAAAATCATGAAAAAATAAATCATGCCAAAAACGGAATCTCTGATTCACTAGCTTCATATTGCTATGTTTAAAATTATTTTACAATATCTTTTTATAAATGATCTTTTGATGTAAAAATTAAAAAATAACCGTTATGTTCTATCCCTGGTTAAAAAGTTGCCGAATATTTCTGAATGTTTGAAAGCTGTGTTTTTTGTTGGTAGCATGTTTGCATTGATTGAATATTAATGGATTAACTTTTTGCTTGATGCGGAATCGACAAAATCCGAATAATATTATATTTCATCTGTATTGCAGAAAACGTTCAAGAAACTTTGGAATCTGAAAAGTCTTCAGAACTTCCTTTGTAACCTGCAGTTGTAGAAAGCTTTAATGTTGACTGCTATGTGGAAAGCGGTAGTACAAGTTGCGGTATTAATATTTACTTTTAATGTTTATAACTCTAAGTTTGTGTGTATGATTGTAGAAATTTTTCCAGAAATATCATTTGATTCATCGTAACTGCCTTCGACTTCGAGAATATATCAATGTCCAAATAACGATATTTCCAAGTTGATGAGCAATATTGCCGATTCGAACCGCCTTGAAAGTTTTCAAAGCATTTATGTTCCTCCACCAAATTTTAATTTTCCTGCCAGCGGTTCTCGCAAACTCCGATTTAAGCATTCTTGGTTGAACCGTTGGCATTGGTTGGTTTACTCCAAATTGGAAAATGCAGCTTATTGCAAGTTTTGCGTATTTTTTAGAACTGGTTTTGGGGGCGCAGGATCACAACCTCTTGGTAATTTTACCGAATGATAATAAAAACTTTTTAAATAAAATTTTCTAATCTTTTCATTGTGGCCTTTATAAAAGTCAGGAAATACAAGAAAATGTCGTTATTCTAATCGTGGTTATTTTTATATAGAATTTTAAACCGATATAAGTTTGCAAGTAAATTATTAAAATAATAATATAAGATGCTTAATTGTCGTCATTTTAGAAGTTTGTAAAATTTTATTTTTTTTAGCGTCTTTCTGTATTCCAAAATGACAGTGCAACGATAAGCAAGACATATAGCCGATACACATTGAGCTCAACAAACAACAGTTTTGAAATTATAGAACACACGTTTTTTATTTTAAATGGGTGTGCATTCTTAAGGCTGTGTTATTAGAATTAACAAAAAAAAAAAAAAAAAGATACTTAATATAAATATATAAAATAAACAAAAATAAAAAATTAATTTTTGTTTTATGTATTTGGTGTACAAAAAAGTTTTAAAGTGTTTTTTTTCAACTTTGTCGCTTTATTGTGAAGAATTTGTTACAAATTAATTTTTCAAAGTATTGTCCATTTCTAGCCACTGATTTTTTCCATCTTTCTGGTAATTATATAAAAAATACCTTTTCATTTATCGATATCAAAAACTATCGATATTTTTTTTTAATCCAAACCCCCCCCCTTAGGTAAATCCTGGCTACGGGCCTGGCTGTTTTTGACAACGGTGGGTAAATTTTTTTTGAGATAAGCTAAAAATTCACGATCACCTTGTTAATTACACCATGATTAAGCGGTTGTCTCCGCGATGTTGTGACCCCAAACATTTTTTTTTATTTACATTTTATGACGTAAAAGACCATTTTTTGGCGTTTTAATAAAATTTTTCGTAGCACTTCTACTCAGCGAATAATAATTCTATGCAACAATAATGCAATTTTTTGTTGCATAAGCTGCTGCCTCCTCAACCTGATGACTTCATAATTTTTTTTATATTTGTCGTAAGGCCAGGTATAAATCTTTCATTTTTGTTTTATAATATTTACGATGCTGCATATACTTATCGAGTTATACTTCCATGCAACGCCGTTGCACGATTGATGCATTTTCGATCTTGTAGCGGCTATCCAGAGGCCTCATGGCGTTATGATTTGTTTTATTTTTTATTTTTGCTGTGAGGGCTAAGAACCAGCCTTTGTTGGCGTATAAGATTTTTTAACGAAGTACCTTTACAAAGCATATTATACGTCCATGTAACATATTTGCAGTTGCTTTGCTTAGGTAGTTCTCTTTGCGTACCGATGACGTCTTTAATTTGTTTTATTTTTTTATTTTTGAAATAAAGTTAAAAAATTTAACTTTACTATCCTACTAAAATTTGTATCATATCACTTATTCTTAGCGAGTAATAATTCCATGCAACGCCGATGCATTTTGAAAAAGGCCTCTTTCAACTTTTTTAGAAATCTGTGCGGTAAAATGAAAAGTTGTCGTAAGGCAAAATCTTTCATTTATGTCTTATAAAAATAAGCCTGCCGCATGTACTCACCGTGTAATAATTCAATGCAACGCTGTTGCATGATTAATGCATTTTCGTTCTTGAAGCGAAGCTCTTCTCATGACGTCATGAATTTATTGTGTATTTTTCTCATAAGAGGTAAGAACTAGCCTTTACTGGGGTATAAAATGTTTATGTGACAATGTTACGTTGTACCGCGCAGGTTTTCAAAAAAGTTGAAAATTGCTTTGTTTTTTTAAATGCATCGGCGTTGTATGGAGTTGTTATTAGTTGAATATAGGTGCTGTGATAAAACTGTTGGTACGACAGTAAAGGTTTATGACAAAATTAAGAAAAAAAAAAATTAAAGATGTTATCGAGAGTCGTAGAGAGCTGCTTAAGCAATAAAACAAAATTTTCTAAATGAAATTATAACGCATTTTCTATAAGTGCTACGGTGAAAATATGACACGATAGTGAAGGTTAGTTCTTAGTCCTTATGAAAAAAATAGACAAAAATTTCAAGACGTCATGAGACCGCGGAGAGAGCCTTTACAAGATCGAAAATGCAACGGCATTGCATGGACTTGTTACACGATGAGTATATGCGGCTCGGTAATAGTTATTAAACAGAAATTAAGGATTTATACTTGGCCTTATGACAAATACCTATAAAAACAAGTTATATCGTCGTCAGGTCACGTAGGTAGTAACTTATGCAACAAAAATGCAATATTGTTGCATTGAATTATTACTCGGTTCCTAGGGGTGTTACGATAAATTCATTTTACGAGTGCAAAGCTTGGTTTTTTGGCCTCATGAAAACAATAAAACAAAAAAAGTTTTGAAGCCCCTACACCACAGAGGCAACCGCTTAATGCAGTAAAAATACAAGAACCATTTAAAATCGTTGCATGGAATTATAACTCCACGAGTAATGGCGCTTCGGTCAATTTGATTGAAGGATAGTAAAGTTGAGGTGTTTAGGCATATGATAAAAATAAAAAAATTTGTCACCTCTCTGTCATGAGGCCTCTCAGTAAACCGCTTAAAGTAACCTTAATGCTCCAGCGTTGTATGTATAGATTGCATGTCGCTTAATCGATAGCAAAATCAAAAGTAAAATCAAAACCAAAAGACAAAGATTTGGAAAAAAAGGAAAATGGAATCGAATAAGAATTAGGAAGAGGATTCAGACAAGGATTGGGAAAAGGACTAGAACAAGGATTGGGTTAAAGAGTTAGGCACACTTAAAACAATTAAGGTAAGATTGGGAAAAAAATAAGAACAAGGATTGGAACAAGGATTTGGACAAGCCATGAACAAGATTTCGAACAAAGATTGTGGAAAAGAAGTGGGACAAGGATGTGTCAGAATGAACGCCAATGTTTAGATTTAGATTTATTGGAAACAATACAAACAAAAAGATATCGTATATTGATAAGTTATTTTAAAATATACTCTTGCGCTGCAGCAACGACCGTTCATGTTGCTGTCTCTCAACCGACTGCCTCTTTGCCTTCTCTTACAATTCGGCCTCTCCTGACCTTCGTCCTTTAGGACGAGTCACCTGAAGAATCGAGATCTACTTCGTTGTCACTGCCATCTAGAATGCTGACACACACCAAGGCTTCATGTGGTCGCTTGCTATGACACCAGTATAGCGTCGCCTAGAACGTAGTGCATCAGGCAGATCCTCTACGACGTATCTATCAAAATCTAACACTCTTGTGATCACATACGGCCCTTTATACTTCGGTTCCAATTTGTGCGTCTGTCCTGTTGCGCCAGGGACATGATCAATAACTACAAGCTGGCCCTCTTGATACTTATATGGTTGCCGATGTTTTTGGTCGTACCTCATTTTCCATTTTGCTCTTTCTGCGTCGATATTTGACTTCGCTTCTTGCTTTATAATATCTCTTCCGTCCTTGTCTAGTGGTCCAGGGTCATCATGTATAGCTTGAATCAAACGGTTTTCACTAACGTTGCGTAGATCGAAACCAAAGACAAGTTCGTTTGGACTAACTTTTGTAGTTGCATTACTCTGTGAATTTATGCTCCACTGAAGAGTAGGTAAATGAGTGTCCCATTCTTTGTCACTTTTAGTTGCACATTTTATTGAGGCCAAGATTGTCCGATTGACACGCTCCGCCTGTCCATTAGCTCGAGGGGTGCGAACTGCGTTTTTGATGTGTTGAATGCCATACTTGTTTGTGAAATCTTCAAATTCTCTTGATGTATAAGCAGTTCCACGATCTGATGTTATTTGTAAAGGTTGGCCGAAAATGGACATCATTCTATTTAGCGTATGTATAACCGGTGTTGTTTTGGTATTTCTAACAGGTTCCAATAAAACGTATTTCGTAAAAGAACATACAAGTACTACAATGTGCTGATTTCCACGTTTACTTTTTGGGAATGGTCCGAGATGGTCCAAATGAATAGACCTGAATGGAATTGGATGAATTTCCGTTAGGTGCATTTGACTCTCTGATTTGCCACCTTTTATTTTATTGAAACAACATTCAGGGCACGATGCAATATATGATTTCACATACCGTCTCATTCGCTTGAACCAAAAATTCTTTGCTATGCGTTGCAACGTCTTCTCCACTCCAAAATAACCTGCATCATCATGGCATGATTTTGTTACACGCCATCTCACGGCCTGTGGAATAACAAGCATTCGTTCGCCTTCTATCTTTCGATATAATCGGCCACAATGCACCTCATACTCATTTTTAATTTGTATGGCCTCTGACGAATTTTGTTGTTTTAACTTCTCCACAATGTCTTTTAATTTTTCATCTTGCATTTGAATCGCGTAAATCCAGTCATTGTTTTGTTCTAACGTCACCTGCAAAACACAATCAGCGATCGTTGATGGGTTACTCGGAGATAAAGCAGGTGCCCGACTCATAGCATCGACATGTTGCATTTTTGTTCCTTGACGGTGTACACATTGAAAATCATACTCCTGTAAGCGTAACCACCATCTGGCAACACGTGGTAACAATGATGATGAAGCTTTCGTGGTAACTATCGCATTGCAATCCGTTACGACAGTGAAATGCGTACCTACTAAATACATCCGGAACCTCTCCAGTGCTTCCACAATTGCCAGTACCTCCAGTTCATGGCTTGCGTATCGTTTTTCCGCCTCGCTGCACTGCCGACTGTAAAATGACACTGGTCTCCAAGCATTATCACATTCTTGCATCAATATTCCTGCCAGACCATTACTGCTTGCATCCGTATGTACCTCATGACACTTATGTAAATCGTAGATAACCAATACTGGCTTGCAAGAGATTGCTGACTTTAGTTCTTCAAATGCTTCAGCCTGCTGCTGCTGCCACTCAAATGGTATGTCCTTTTTCAATAATTTTGTCAACGGCTCTGCAATATGACTATAATTTTGTACGAACTTCCGGAAGAATCCGGTTAGGCCTAAGAACTGGCAAACTTCGGTGACTGAAGTTGGTTGAGGAAACTTATCAATGCATTCAGTCTTGTCGGCTCCTGGATAAAAACCTTGTTCATTTATAATATGGCCTAAAAATTTCACCTCGGATGCCAGAAACATGCACTTCGAAGGACGTAGTGTAAGACCAGCTCGTTTAACAGCTTCTAAAAATTCTGCCAGTACCTTTCTGCCTTCGCATGGTGTTGATGTTGCAATAATTACCTCATCGACATAACTGATTATCTGTTTTTTATAGTTTAAGGTTGCAATCAACTTAACTACCATCTCCTGAAAGCACATAGGGGCGTTAACAAGACCAAATGGCATGACATTATGCTCAAAAAGTCCTTCATGTGTTAGAAATGCTGTATAACCTTTGCTCTCTTCTTCTAAAGGGATCTGGTAATAACCAGCAGTCATGTCAAGCGTCGTAAAGAACCGTCCACCTGATAACTTCGATAATTGCTTCCAACAACAGGCATTGGAAATTGTTTCTTGACCGTAACTGAATTAAGAGCCCTATAGTCAACGCACATGCGACTTTCCCCGTTTGCTTTATTGACTAATATTACCGAAGCGGCATGTGGCGAAGAACTTGGTCGAATAATTTCATGATCCAACAACTTGCTTAAAATCGATGTTAGTTCCTCTTGTCGTGCTAGCGGAACTTGATACCTCTTGCCTACGATTGGTCTTTCCGACTTAACTTCAATCTTCATTGTAGTGGTTTTGCATCGCCCTATGGTGGATATGTCTTCAGCGAAACAATTTGAATATTCATCCAACAACATGAAAATCTCTTTACGCTCTACTTCTTCTAAGCTTTCGTTGACATTCAATTTGTTGTTGCTTTTCCGTTGCAACTGCAAAACTCCCGAGTCAATTATCATTCGTTTGTTTTCACTACATAAAACGTCTCTGCCCAATAGCATTGAATATGTCAAAACATTGTCTGGTACAATATGAAGACGTGCATTTACATTATCGTTACTCAGCTGCAACTGCACTTCTATCACTTCGGCCGATTCTACCATGGATCCACCAAACCCTTTAAAACGTTTGTACGACGAAATACGATTCATGGTTGAAGGTGTTGCCGATTGCGTTATCAACGAATGGTCGCTACCTGTGTCAATTAATGCATCTAAAATTTTGCCTTCTAAGCTTATTTGTTGTACAATTGGTGGTATCACATTATTGTCACTACAGCTTGTATTAATTTCTGCAACTGTTGATTTTGTACCAGATCGGCAATCCTTTGTGTCGTGGCCAACTTTCAAACATTTTTCACAGCGCAGCTTTTTAGGAGGACGTGGACATTTTATAGCTATATGCCCATAGTCATTGCAATTGTAGCATTTTGGACCTAATTTTCTCTCTGACTTGCGCTCAGTTGCTTGTACGGAATCTGTAAATGTTGTTATATGTCGTTGTACACTTGAAGGCGGTAAGGTTGCTAAGTTTTCTAACGAACGCCAGAGGTCATTGGTTGTGGTTAAATTCATTGCTAATAGTGTGCGTGTTAGATGTGTATCATTAAGGCCGTTGATGACATAGGAGTTAATTGATGCATCATCTAAGAACCCGCGTCTGGCAATGGTGAGCATATTATAATAATACTCTGTCAACGATTCGCCTGCCTTGCGTCGACGTTGATTCAGTTCCCTGTGAATATCAGCAGCATTTACTATACTCGGAAAGTCTTTCACTACTGCGCATTTGTCCGCATTTCATTCACTGACTTTGCCAAATTATAGACCAGCTCCTTTAACTCACAGAATGACTTGTCCCATGATTCTGTTTCCTCCACTTCGTCTGCCTCAATTTCATCAGAACCCAATACATTAGCCAGCGCAGCGATCTTATGAGCTTTATTTCCACTTGCCGACACCTTTTCTTTAGCAAGCAACATGTTCAGCTGCTTAACAGTCAAGCTATCCAGTTTTAATTTCATGTTTTATTAGTTAATAATCTTTTTCTTCAATTTAACAACTTTTTCCCCAAAACTTTCTTGGTCGTTGCTTGATTTTCCCCTTTTTTTTTTTTTTCTTTTCTTTTCCTTTTTCTTCACGTTTACTTATTTTAACGAAACGAGACTCGCTCGTGTCCGTTTGTTTCTCCTTTAATTCGTTGCTCGCCTTTGCTTATTTCGTGGCCGTTGTCACGTGCTTCGTAGAAAAACAAAATATCAATCTTCGTGTTTGCTCTTCCTTGCTGAGATCAAAATGCCTTATAAGATTACTTCGTTGCGACTCTCAAATTGTATGTATCATATCGTTGACTTTTCGCTTATTAAAATTGTTCATGCAAGTACATTGTAGGGTAGGTAGTATATTCTATTATTTTACAAGTTATTTTTAACACTGTTCAAAAATAACTTGTGGTGTTTTTAGAGCGCACCAACGCTCAGGATATGATGGCTTAAGAGCCGCGCTTGTTGAGAAAATAAAAAGATAGTTTTAAGCTAGTAGAGCTCAGAATTACCATCAGATAGATGCTGTCTTTATTTTATAAAATTAAAGATATTTATACAATTTTTAACACTATTATTTTAAAATTATTTTTACCACTATTTCCAAGACTCCTCCTTGAATTCCAATATTTCATAATTTTAATTTCAAAATAGACAATTGACCAATCACTCTTGGTTTGGTAAAATTCTTCACATTTCCCCTCAAATTGATATTCTCTACCAATAATTAGGGTTGTAGGGTTGGTCGGATCGTTCTGTAGGGTTGGTAGTATATTCTATTATTTTACAAGTTATTTTTAACACTGTTCAAAAATAACTTGTGGTGTTTTTAGAGCGCACCAACGCTCAGGATATGATGGCTTAAGAGCCGCGCTTGTTGAGAAAATAAAAAGATAGTTTTAAGCTAGTAGAGCTCAGAATTACCATCAGATAGATTCTGTCTTTATTTTATAAAATTAAAGATATTTATACAATTTTTAACACTATTATTTTAAAATTATTTTTACCACTATTTCCAAGACTCCTCCTTGAATTCCAATATTTCATAATTTTAATTTCAAAATAGACAATTGACCAATCACTCTTGGTTTGGTAAAATTCTTCACATTTCCCCTCAAATTGATATTCTCTACCAATAATTAGTTCACTAAACTTACGGCCTTGATTCTAAAGTGTCATAGGCACTTGTTCAGTTCATTAGCTTGTTGTTGTTGCGTAGAGTTTCTCATGCACATGCATTTGAAACACAACACCCGCTGTCGCGCTTATGCTTGTGCGGTATCTAGCGGCAGAAGTGTAAAAGGTGCTAAGTGCATCGAAAAGAATTTGAGTGCAATGTTTTGTTTACGTTAACATTTTTGGGGATTTAATGTTTAGAATTTGGCACAATATTTTTGTTGATATCTTTGGGTTTTATTATTGTCATGTGTTGGAAAATTGTAGCTACGCATGAAAGTCTTTTGGGTGGTCAGTTTGGTAACTATGTATGTACATATGTAAGTACACTACAACATGATGAATTGCGAAGTTCTACAAAAACTTCTTTGTGTCGGTTCTGCTTTTAAGATTCGTAGAATATCCCACTTCTGAAACTGTCAGAATGAACGCCAATGTTTAGATTTAGATTTATTGGAAACAATACAAACAAAAAGATATCGTATATTGATAAGTTATTTTAAAATATACTCTTGCGCTGCAGCATCGACCGTTCATGTTGCTGTCTCTCAACCGACTGCCTCTTTGCCTTCTCTTACAGATGCGACGGAAGAAGATGAGTGATTCGAAAAGGGAAAGGTCTGAAATTTAGACAAAAAAGCAAACAACAATTTAGACAAGGAGTATGACAATTTTAGGATATAAGATTAGGATTAGGATGAGGACATGTTTGGGATAAAAGGAAAGTATAAGGACAAGAATAAGTACAATGATAAAGATAGGCTGTCACGACAAGACCTATGGGTGAATCCATGATACAGCCAACTTATTTTTTTACCGTAGCTCCTATACATTAGAGAGCGTTATAATTCTATGTAACAAATTAGCAGTTTCGTTGCTTAGGTAGGTCATTCCACGTCCCAATGTGGACTTTATTTTTTATTTATTTTTGTCATAAAGTCAAAGAGTTAACCTTTACTGAGGTACTATTACTTTTCTTGTAGAACCTATACTATTGAGTAACAATTTCATGCAACAGCGATGCATTTTGGAAAAATTCATTTTTCAACATTTTTGGAAATTTGCGGTACCAGCATACTTTTCTAACGTCGAAAATTAAATGCAAAATGTATTCTCTTGAATTTATTGAATATAAAAAAATGGCTATTTAATGAAATTTCATGGGTTTTTTTCAAAATTCAAGTAAGTACATATGGACTTTAAGAAACACCCTTTACAAAACAAAAGGAATATCGTTTAAACCGATATCTCAGCGTGATAATTGTTTTTTTTATTTGATAGCACCAAAAATTATGCGTGCCCAAGGGCCCCTAGATGGCTACAAACGGCCCTGGAAAACCTTTTAATAGAAATAAGTTGTATTCGATGTTTAAATCAACTAACAATAGCGAGTTACAATTGAGTTCTTGCATATCCCATAACTAAGTCCGCTTTAAGAACTTACGCCTAAATTTCAAACTCTTAACTGAAAAATGTACTCACAACAGTGAACAGCTCAAATATTTGACATATGTCACCGCATAACATTAACAAGAATAGTAAACGGGTAGCTACCGACAAAATTCTCAATGCTTAAAATTGAGTTGCCTGTTATTGTGGAATAAAAATATTTAAAAGCATTTTTTACGCTAAGAATTCTTTTATTATTAATTCGTTTTCTTTCAACGAAAAAAAAAATAAATAATATTCCTCGTATTTATTTCAATTTTTTTCCCTGACGTACTTGTATTTGTTGCGCTCTATCACTTCTTTTCTTGTATTAAATATCTCTAAAATACTTCAGACGAACAAGCGAGCGGCTTATCTCAACGCACAATCAGCTCGAGATACAAGTACAAAATTACACAAAAATACAAAGAAAAAAAAAATAAGAAAAAAATTATGTTAAAAATGTTTTTATTACATTTCGCGCGTAACTCGTACTCATGGATACAGTTGGCAGCCGCCTTCGCTGCTGCTGCTACTACTTTACGACTTGCATCCAAGCGCACAACTAGGATATAAAGATATACACGACACACACACACACACTAAGAAATTAAAAGAAAAAAAAAATGTAAAATCAACGCTCACTACCAACAGGGGGAGAGTAGTAGTTAATACGAAAAAAATTAAAGAATGTTTCAAAAGAAATACTAAAGTGGTCCTTCTTTTCGCGCAACTCACGCGAACGTATTCAAAACGGCGAAAGGATATCGGCGTCAACAGGAGCCACCAAGAAGTTGTCTAGGAAACTCAAAAATGATAACGATGAAGACACGCTTCAGATCAGCAAGCGTTTGAGGAAAGCTAAGAAGTGAGCTATTGAAAAGTAGAAATAAAAAAAATATCAGAACAAATCTGTAAAAAGAAACCTACGACATGACTTCAGCTTCGTTGCTTGCTCATCGTAGCAACAAGCAATTCAATATGTGTTGGGTGGGCGTTTAAGTGTTGCTGATGAGAGATGGAGGTGCTGAGCAAAAAAAAAAAATAAAGGAAATCATTTAAATATGAATGGCACGCGCGACTCGCATTATGCTGTCAATGCGTGCTGAAGTTGTTGTTGCAAATACTACTTTTGTTGTTGTTGTTTTTGATGTGTTTGTTGTTTAGAAAAAAAGGACCTCTTTGTAGCGCACGTTAATACTAGGAATTTCTAACTAACTGAATGGTATTGAAAACTAAGAAATTAAATATTTACAGCTGCGAAAAAAGAAATAGCACACTCCTCATATAATGTGCACGAACTCATTTAACGTCAAGCACAACAAGAAATTTTTCTGAGAACACAAGAAGACACGTTTCTTAGAAAATAGTTATGAAACATGAAACAGTAAATTTTATACAGGTTTTCAATTTCAAATGCAACTTTTAAAAATTTAAAATGCAACTTTTTCCAAATCAAATTCAATTTTTTACAAATCACAGTAGCTTTTATCTATTTAAGAATGTTTGTACATATGAAATTCGGCCCGAATCTTCTATATCTTAATATATAAAAATTAATCATGGTTTGTTCGAATGCTTAAAACTTGAAAACGACTGGACCAAATTGGATACTTCCGTCTGTGAGTTTGTTCGTAATTATTATGCAAAGGTTTTGGAAAAAATTCACGGAACATTGGATAAGGGGGTGTGGCACCTCCCATACAACCCAAATCTACGATAGCGAATAGCTTTGAAATTATATGTCGCATACCATCGGAATTCGGTGTTCTACCTCAATTTACAAGTGCCGTTCCACAGGTAAAATTTTATGGGCGTTGGCCAGGCGCGGATCCAGGGGGGTTTGGGGGGTTCAAACCCCCCGAAATTCTAAAAGAACCTGTATTTAAATGTGATATACTGATATTTATTATGTGGGCTAAGAGTACCAAAAAGAAAAACATATTTTAAATATTCACACCCCTATGCTGTAAATGTTTGTAGCTGTTTCTACACGTATTGCTAAAATACTGAATTCTGTTCCAGTTTTTGTTTGTTTTTGCGATATCGCGCCTGTAGCTGTAAACAGTCACGCATACAATCTAAACCTGAAATCACAGTTTCGATAGTATCGGAAGTGTAGACGTAAAATTCCTTTTTATACAGTAATGGAGAAAAATTCCGGTTTTTGTAGTTTTTATTTATTTTGATGTTGGTTTTATGTTGGCCTTTTAGATTTGTATTCGGGTCAAATAAACAGAGAAATAACTTTTATTATTATAATCATCTTCACCCCAGCGTCAGTTTGTGGTATTTAACACAAAAAAATAATCCTAAGCACCACACAATCATATGGAGTGAAAGGTGGATGGCTATTTTGTTCGTAGCAAAGTTTTTTCCAATAAGTGGAATAATTTTTTCACAAATTGCAGCAAAACACAAATTATAACCTTCTTGTGAAAAACCAGAGGCTCGAAATAGATTTTAGACTAACGGTTTCTTGAGCAAAGTTGAATTTGCTCCGTAGAACATTATCCACGCCTACGATTTTTTGAAAAAAAAATTAACCCGCTCTAATGTATATAAAGGGTGGATAAATTTTAAGGGCCGATGTTGAATATAAACTACACCTAAATGTCAAGTTTTTTTCTGCATTTCATTTGACATTTCTCAATTTCAGACTAACTCAATTTGAACCGTTAAAGTTATTCAGGGTTATTATGAAAGTGGGCTTTCAAATCAAAATGCTTATCGAGCACTTCGTGATTTTTCGGTCAATTTAATCGTCCAAATGTGTGTACAATCGGAAAAATCGTGCAAAAATTTGAACAAACCAGGTCTGTAGGAGATGTGAAAACACCAGTGCATGCTCGTACAGCTCGTACTGCAGAAATGATTGCTGCTGTTCGCGATAGTGTGGCTGAAGAGCCGTCCAACTCAACTCGTCGTCGTGCCCAACAATTGCACCTCTCACGCTCGTCGTTGATGAACATTATGCATAAAGACTTGCATTTTCACGCTTACAAGGTGCAATTGACTCAAGAACTAAAGCCTTTTGACCATTTCAAGCGCCGTCAATGCTCAGAATGGTGGCAAAAAATGGCAACAGTGGATGATCAATTTTCGGAGAAACTCATCTTCAGTGATGAGTTGATAATCCACTTTCACCTCAGTGGATTCGTCAATAAGCAGAATTGCCGCATTATTTGGGCGAATGATAATCCAAGAGTGATTGTCGAAAAACTAATGCACCCACAAAGAGTGACTGTTTGGTGCAGTTTATGGGCTGGCGGCATCATTGGGCCGTATTTTTTCCAAAATGAGGCCGGTTAGACAGTAACTGTGAATGGTGTTCGCTATCGTGAGATGATAACGAACTTTTTATGGCCCGAATTGGAACATATGGATGTGGACGATATGTGGTTTCAACAGGACGGTGCCACTTGCCACACAGCTAACGAAACAATGGCTCTTTTGCGCGACAAATTCAATGGCCGTGTTATCTCACGTGGTGGCGATGTCAATTGGCCGCCAATCATGTGATTTTACACCGTTGGACTTCTTTCTTTGGGGTTATTTGAAAGAAAAGGTGTACGTAGATAAGCCAGCCACAATTCAAAAGCTAAAGGATGAGATAATTCGGCACATTGACGGCATAGAAACTCTCTTATGCCTCAGCGTCATCGAAAATTTGGACCATCGGATGGAGGTGTGCCGCCGAAGTTGCGGCGGCCATTTAGCCGATATTTTGTTCCATGCATAATTGAACCATACCAATATTATCACAATAAAAAGAAATGACAATAATTTCCTTAATAATTTGTGTTTAATTCAAAATCAACATCGGCCTTTAAAATTTAACTACCCTTTATATATATAACGTACATAAATATTTTTGAAATCCCCCCGAAATATATTCCTGGAACCGCCCCTGGCGTTGGCACTTTTTCAGTAGACCAAATTTTCGGCATAACTTTCAAGCTATAAGTCACACATCAATGAAATTTGGTAAGATCGTACTATTTAGTCGCGTCCTTCGACTAGCAAAATTGAGCAAGCATTGGACAAGGGGGTGTGGCACCGCCCATATAATTAAAAAATATGATATCGAATAGCTGTGGAAATAAATGTCGCATAACAATAAAACTCAGAATGGAATTACTATTGGGTGATGTCCTTCTATGTACTAGAAAACTGAGACGGACTTTGATAAAGAGGGTGTGGTTCCGCCCATTCAAGCTAACTTTTTGATAGAGAATATCTTTGGATCTAAATGTTGCACAATAATGTAATTTAGTATGGAGTTGTCACTTGATGATATCCTCTACTAGAAAACTGGGACAGGTTTTGGAAAAGGGGTATGGCTCCGGCCATACAATTTTAATTTTTGATATTTAATAGCCTTTGAAGTATGGAGTTACTTATTGGTCAGGTATTGACTACTGAAAAATTGGCATCAGCATTGAAAACGTGGCATGGCTTCGCCCATACAAACTAAATTTTCGACAGAATAACTATAGAAATAAAAAAAAGCCACAGAACATTGAAACTAAGAATGCAGTTACCACTTGGATAAATTTACACCGTGTAAATAAAGAACAGCAAAGGCGATCTCCAATTATAGTTCAACAGGTGGCGCAGTAGGCGGTCATTCCGTTTGACAATTCAGCATATTGTTTATTCTTTCTGATTTGATAATGTCAGCTGTGCGGTCACGGTTGATAATTGTCGTGAATGCTCGAAATTAATTCAATCAAAAAATTTATTTTGGGCAAAATGAAGTTTGCCTTGTTAGCTGGTATATATATAAAAATGGTTATGTACATATGTATGTGCGTACAGAGTGCACTATATTTTATGTGAACATTGAATAATTTTGCAAAAACAACCGATATCTCTTTATGAGGTGTTTTTATTTTATTTGGTCCTTTACAATTTATTTGGATTAGTTTTTGAATGTAAAATCAATCAAGTAGCCGCCTTTATTGGCCGAAGCAAAATGCGTCCTTTTTGCTACGTTTTCGGCACGAATGTTTGCCTTGAGTTCGTCAATAGCTTGATGGCTTACATTTTGCTTTTCAAATAACCCCACAAAAAGAAGTCCGGAGGGGTCAAATCTGGATGGCCAATCAATATCGCCATTTTTTGGCATTGCACGTCGAGGGAATTTTCGTTGCATTAATCGATTTGCAGTGTGATATGGTCTTGTTGAAACCAGTAACTGTCCAGACCTTTTTATACAAATTTGTGGGCAGACATAATGAGACAACATTAACCGATATCAATTTCCATCAACTGTCCCATTGTCTCTGAACAAATGGCCCAATGGCTTTGGCACAAACTCCGGCCCAACCAGTCAATATTTGGTCAAGCAGTGGTTCCACAAAAGCGGTAATTTTGTTTGTTAAAGGTGGCAGAGAGTATGAAATGGGTCTTGTCGGTTATCAAAATTTGTTTCCAAAAATCAGGTTCAATTTCAATCATTGAGCGACTGTTTCATCGTATTCTAAGCGACTTTGACCGTCTGTCGGCGCTTTTTATTTGAGTTATCTGCACTTTATACGGACCAAAATGAAAATCATCCATCAAAATGAGCCGTAAAGTGGTTCCACTGAGGCAAAAATGCTAAGCGCGGTGATGATGCGACACATGTGAGTTTTTGGCAATATTCTTTCTTACAGCTTCAACCAGTTCATTGTAACAATATCTTGGGCGTTGTTGAACGTTGAACATGTAAACGATCTGCTACTGTCCTGTGTTCAGCAAAATCGGAAACCAAACGACAAATTGTTGTGTCAGACGGTGCTTGTTAACCACATATATATGGCGAACATTGCATGTATGTGAGTGTGTATGTCAGGTATAGATTCCGAAACCACTATATCAGTTTTTTGATAAAGTGCTTATTATTAAAGGTTTTCGATCCACTGAGGTTTGCAGGGAGCGACCACCCCCATCCAACTGACCAGTTTAGGACGTTGCTGTTGGATGGCAATTTCTGTATTTCCCCACATTCGACTTTAGAATTTATAGTTCTATTCTGTGTGAGTAGCTCGTAGCAGACAGACCCCTTCGAATTCTACCAGATCGAGAGCATAACCTTCTTTTGGCGAATGTCTGCTTGTGACTGTCTCTTCGGCGCTTTATCTATCTTGAACCAGCTTCTTTTTTTGTTGTAGACATTTTTCGTCACCCGTAATAATTCACTTGATAAATGGGTCACTTTATACACGTTTCATGAGCCGATTTGAAATTTCAACGCGATTGACTTTGTGAATTTCTTTCAACTCGCGCGGGACCCAGACATACAATTTTTTGATGAAACCCGTGGACTTAAAATTACCGTGAACGCTTCCATTGGAGTAATTTAGAGCACTTGCAATTTCTCTGACTGTCGAATGCTTGTTAATCGCAACTAGCGTATTGATTTGATCGTCGTTAACCTACCAAAACGAGAAGCATCCATGATTGAAAAATTTCCATCACGGAAACGGACAAACCACTTCTGACATTGTCTTTCTTAAAGGGCCTCCTGGAGTTTTTTGAAAAAAATTACAATTTAAAAATTTTTGTTTTTAGGCTGTATTTTATTTCAGACCAACATTTTTTTCAACATTATTAAAGTATAACTCGATGGCAGAATTCCAGAGTATGCTAAGTCTAGCAAGTGAATTTTGCAGGAGACGCTTTCAAAGTTTATTTTGAATTTCTCAAAAGCCGTATAAGATATAAACTAAATTTTTTCGGTGTTAAAATCATATTTATTGCAGAATATTTTTACTGTGTTCGACTTTAAATTTTTTTTCACATCAATCCGAATTAAACAAAAACAATCTCCTTGAAAACATCCTAAGTTGACTTAGCATACTCTGGAATTAAGCCATCGAACTATGCTCACCGTAAATTTAAGGTCTTTCGCGACATTGCACTTTTCTAACTCATCGAAAAATATTTTTGGACCAGAATGTTCGGGACAAATATTGAAAAAATATAATCTAATAATGTAGAAAAATTTTGGTCTAAAATAAAAAACAGCTTAAAAAAATTTTTTTAAAAAATTTAATTTTTTTTTCGAAAAACTCCCGGAGGCCTTTAATTACATTTTCGCCATAAACTTACACTAATTTTTGTCTGGCTTCAGTTGCTTTTTAGCCTCTTTTGAAGATAAAGAGAAAATATGGCGATATATTCATCAAAGTTCTTCATTTTTAAAATACTCTTAAAACACGATCTTCAAACAAAAGCAGGAGAAACTGAATTACTTTATTTGTTTTACATGTAAATAAACAGCTGAGAGCAAAAAACTGATACATACGTCAAGATATGATAGATCATTGGCGATTACAGCTATGCCCAACAGAAAAAATGCACTTTCTTTTTGAACAACCCAATAGTTTATGACCGTGTATGGGCACCACTACACTTAAAGTTTCTGTGTTGTGTCTGTGTTTGTCTTTTGTCTTTGATTGGTTGTTGCGTTTTGTGTTTCTACATAAGCCTTTGCTCTCAATTCTTGCTCTCAACGCTCCCAGAGCGCTCTTTGCCCATAGCTGTTTATGACTCATTAGGGAAGAGAGAGAAATTAGTTAAAAAAAAATGTTCTAAAGCTTTTTTGAACGTTCGATTCTTATCAACAATTAAGCGAGTTAATATCAAACGTCAGCACCTCGCTCCCCCTTACTTTCCTAACCACATAAGCTTGAGATGACCTGTCTTTGTTGGTTGCAATTGTTTTCTGTTCTCGCCTCTTCGCATATTTTAGACGAATTATTTATTCTTTGAATTTATTAATCGTCTTTCATCTTCAATGCTTATGTTTCACTTACAAAGCAAATATCAAGAAAATCTCACAATATTTGGTAAGAGTTTTTTACTTGTTGTGCTTATGTTGTTGCGGGAGTTGTTGTTCTTGTAGTGCCTTTAGCTCTTAATGCTTTTTTTTCGCCGTTTGTGTTTTCATTAAATTACTGCAGCCATAGCAACTTTTCACTGCGCAGCGTCTTTTAAAAAAAATTCAAAAAACACAAAAAGATAAAGAAGGAGGACTACCAACAACAATGGAAACAAGAACAAAAATCAAATAATAGCAACAACCACAACCGAAAGCAGCAGCAGCAGATAAAAAATATGGCTGCACATCCGTTTTAGTGTTTTAGCAAGAAACATGGTATGTGTGCGTGTGTGAGTGTGTGAACTGCGAATATAGCAGCAAATGTAGTTGTATTTTTAAAAAGCATTTGTTTTTTTTTTTTATTTTATTGCTTTCCACCAACCATTTGAAGCATTTTTTATTCTTTGTGCGCTTTTTTAAAGGTATCTCACCGACTGCTTAGTTGTGTGACATGTGGAATCCTTTGTACCCATGCGTGTTCAAGTGCAGCGTTATAGCATGAACGCTCACGTACACAAGCGCCATTGTACTGCAATACCGCGTACTATATGGCACGGACAAACATACATACACAGACAGACATATAGACAGACATTTATTACTTTCATATTTTTATTGCTGAATCGTATTGTGTGGCATGCAAAATAGTTGGTTAGCGAATGAGTAAAAAATAAAATAAAAAATAAATGAAAGAAATCCAAAGCAAAGCATAAAACCGAAGGAAACTTTTTTCATGTGAAATGTTGCAGAAAAAAGTTTTGAGCAAAATGTTGAAAATAAAAAAAAAACATTAGAAAAAAGAACAAATTCGTAATAGAGTTGTTGGAAATGTACGAGTACATAGTGCAATTCACGCATACGTGATATGAGGCCAAGGCATACCGTAGAGGCGTCTTGCCATATATGAAAATCCAGGCGATAGAAAAAATGTTTTTTTTTTTTTTTTTTCCAAAAGTTATTGTATTAATTTTAAATTTTTTTTAATTGCTTTAGACAAGCAAATTGAGATAGCCACATGAAGTATGGAAATATGACAACATCACTGAAAAAGAATGCATCGATCAACTAAGTTTGATTTTTGGTGATGAAGTACCACAGTCATGGACGGTGAACCCAGCGACTGTAAGACGCATTTTATTTTACATGAACATTTAGGAATATTTGTTCCCGTTGGATACCTAGGGTGGTTGATGAATCATGGATCTATGCTTATGAGTCCAAAACAAAGTAGCAATCCATTGTTTGGGTCTTTCAAAGTGAGTAAAACCCGACGAAAGTTGTCCGCGTATGGAGTACATCCAAGAAAATGGTTGCCAGGTTTTTTAGAAAAATCGATCATATCGCCACTGTACCACTTGAGCAACGAAAAACTATTAATGCTAAATGGTACACAACCATTTATTTATCGGAAGTCTTCGGAGAATTAAGGAAAACCAACCAACGAAGGAAGATCATCTTCCATCACGACAATGCGAGTTTCGTTCAAGCATCAGTTCAAGCAATAGAGTTTTTGAGCACACAAAACGTGGAATTGATGGTTCTTCTGTCTTACAATCCCGATTTGGCACCCAATGACTTCTTCTTATTCCCTCACGTTAAGAAAAAATAGCGTAACGAGCGTTTTGCTACGCTTAAAGCCATTGAGGCTTTAAAAAACCTGGTTTCAACAGTACCAACTTCAGAGTAGCAAAACAGTTTCGAAAATTGGTCCAAATGATCATCTTGGAGAATACTTTGAGAGACAATAAAAGTATTTTCACTAATTAACCACTATATTTTCATTGTTAGGCGTAAGACTTAAAAGGCAACCTTCATATATATTTAAAGTTCTCGAAGAAAAGAGTTTTGTCCAAGTATCTTAATATACGTGTAAATTTTTCGAAAAAAAAATTTTTTTTTGTTTAATGTGTTCTTTATAGTTTTAAGAATATACATACACATTTTTAAATAGATATTAAAAAAGAAAACAGAAGTTATAACTGTTTTCGTTAACCTATGTCTAAGCTCCATACAACAAATAAAATCTTTAAACGAGATTTCCTCGAAACTAGTTTTTTTAAAATGGTTCGATAGATAACTCGAAATCTATTGGTTCAATTTCAATGATTTTTTTTGCATTTCGTTCGTTATTTTGTTCTTTTAGCATCCCCCTTAAATTCAAGTATCGATTTTTTTTGTTTTTTTATATAAACAAAAAAGCACGCGAAAATGTATCTATTTTTTGAACTTTTTACTTCAACTTCCACCATAATTAAAAAAAAACCCGCGGGGTCTTGCGTATTGGGGATGCTTAATATATGGTCTATGCTTTAAAATGTCATTTGATTTTTTTGTTTCCGATACATGGGGAAGGCCATATCCATCGAACCGTTTTGGATGTGTTGTTTTCAATGCCATTTTCAGCGGCCTCTATATAAAAGCTAGAACTGTATTTAAAAAAAAAAAATATTTTTGTAAAGTATTTTTTATGAACAATAACCTGTATAAATTTAAAAAAAAATAATAACTTCTTTATATAAAAAAATTTTTTGAAAACAACTCTCTTTCTTACATAGTCTTACATAGTCTCCTCACTGATTTTTCTGGCGCTTACAACCGTTGATCGGTTTTGGCGTCGCAACGCGTCGTCTAAGAATTTGCGCCAGCCATTTATGATTTGCGCTTGCTGGCGTCAGTTGGAAACACCAAGCGTCATCAGGTTGTCCAACACTTGATCTTTCCAATGAAGATGTGGGCGTTCTCATCTGCATTGAGCACCACCAGACATAAAATCGAATATTTTTTGCTGTATAGTTACAGCAACATGATCTGGCCTGTGCAGGTGCTCGATTTTGATGCGCTTAACTATGTCGATGTCGGCGTACAGCTTATACAGAACGTGGTTTCATCAAATTCGGTACTTGTCTTTGACGCAGATTGGACTGAAGATCTTAAGAAGGATGAAACTTCTCTCGTAGGCTCCCAAAGTTTTTTCATCAGAACTGCTCAACGTTCAGATTTGTGCTGCATATAATAAGCTTGGGAAGTTAATGAACGAACTAGTTCAATTGAACGATTCGCACTTATGAACTATGTGAACTTGTTCAGAGTTTCTCTTTCTTTTAATTTATTTTAGTTCAATTGATTTTGCAGTGAGTAGAACAAAACGCACGAGACCAAAAATAATTGAATTTAACGAGCTATGGTTTGAGTCTTTGGTTTGTCCAAACGAGCTAAAAGACCTAACGAACTTATAGAACAAACGCACTAAAAGAGCTAACAAACTAAAAGAACAAACGAAGTAAAATATGCAACGAATAAAAGAACGAACGAACTAAAAGAACTAAATGAACGAACTACTTCATTAGATACAATTGAACTAAAAAGAGCGATCTTTGTGGTGAACTAAAGTGATTTATAGAGCGAGAGTTTTGTTCGTCGAGAGAGTGCTCTGCTTCTCAATTGCCTATTCAGCTCAAAGTAACACCTGTTGGCAAGCGTTACTTACTTACTTATCTGGCGCTTACAACCGAAGGTCGGTTTTGGCCTCGTATGAGAAATTGCGCCAGCCATTTCTGTTCTGCGCTTGCTGGCGCCAGTTGGAAACACCAAGCGTGGTCAGGTTATCCAACACCTGATCCTTCCAACGAAGATGTGGGCGTCCTCTTCTGCGTTGACCACCACCGGGCACCGAATCGAATATTTTTTTCGCTGGAGCGTCGTTTTCCATTCGCTCAACATGACCTAGCCAGCGGAGCCGCTCGATTTTAATGCGCTTAACTATGTCGATGTCAGCGTACAGCTCATACAGCTCGTGGTTCCATCGAATTCGGTACTCGCCATTGACGCAGATTGGACCGAAGATTTTACGAAGGATCTTTTTCTCGAAGGCTCCCAGAGTCTTTTCATCAGAACTGCTCATCGTCCAGGTTTGTGCTACATATAATAGGACGGGCATGATTAGTGACTTATAGAGCGTGAGTTTTGTTCGTCGTGAGAGAGCTCTGTTTCTCAATTGCCTACTCAGCCCAAAGTAACACCTGTTGGCAAGAGTTATCCTTCGCTTTATCTCAATACTGACATCGTTGAAAGAGTTTATGCTGGATCCCAGGTAGACGAAGTCCTTAACAACCTCGAAGGAGATGTTGTCAACAGTGACGTGGTTTCCTAGACGCTGGCACTGTTTATTTGTTGACACTAGGTATTTCGTCTTATCTGCGTTCACTACAATACCCATTTGACTCGACTCTTTCGCTAACCTGGAGAAAGCTGCGCTGACTTCGCGCGTATTATGGCCAATGATATCGATATCATCAGCATACGCCAGCAGCATAATACTTTTGTAGAATATCGTGCCACTGCGTTTCAAATCAGCAGCTCGGATGATCTTCTCCATCATTAGGTTGAAAAAGTCGCACGATAAGGAATCACCTTGTCTGAAACCTCGTTTGGTATCGAATGGAGGAGTGAGATCCTTCCCGATTTTAACTTTGCTGCTGGTGTTGCTCAGTGTCATTCTGCAAAGGCGAATAAGCTTTACAGGAATACCAAATTCAGACATGGTGGAATATAGATGATTCCTTATTGGACTTATATTCCTTATGATTCCTTATATGGCTTTGTAATCGACAAAAAGATGGTGTGTGTCGATTTGTTTTTCTAGGGTCTTCTCCAAGATTTGTCGTAGCGTAAATATCTGGTCTATGGTGGATTTGCCAGGTCTGAAGCCACGCTGATAACGTCCAATCAGCTGGTTTACGATGGGCTTCAGTCTTTCACATAGTACGCTCGACAGGACCTTATATGCGATATTAAGAAGGCTTATCACACGGTAGTTGGCGTTAATAGTGGGATTCCCTTTCTTGTGGATTAGACAGAGCACACTGAAGTTCCAATCATTTGGAATGCATTCTTCCGACCATATTCTGCATAGGAGCTCATGACTGCATTTAAATAGAGATTCGCCTCCATTCTCGAAGAGTTTAGCAGGTAAGCCATCGGCTCCTGTGGGTTTGTAGGTTTTTAAGCCGAGCCATAGCTTTCAAGACTTCACTATGGTCGAGCAGCGGAACTTCAACGCTGTCGTCCACAATTGGGGTTTCCGGAATATCATCTCTACTGGCGGGATTGTTGTCGTCGTCGCCATTCAGAAGCCTAGAGAAGTTTTCCCTCAACATCATCAGCGTACTCTGGATATCTGTCACTAGATTCCCATTTTCATCCTTGCAGGAAGAGGCCCCGGTCTTGAAACCATCGGCCAGGCGTCTTATTTTTTCGAAAAACTTTCGGACCTCATTCCTGTCACCATGTATCTCAATTTTCTCACACTCACACTTTTCCGCTTCTCTTTTATTTCGCCTGAAAATGCGACTCTCTTTCCTCCCCTTCTCGTTGTATCGTTTTTTAGCAGCATGCGTTACAACCGACTGCAGGGTGGCTTTTAGGCGGCGTATTTTTCTGCAGTGGTGTGGCGACACTCTTGGTCGTGCCACTGGTTTCGGCGAGGGCGGTGATAGCCAATCACTTCTTCGGCAGCCGTACGCATAGAGTGGGAGATATGATTCCACTGCGCGCATATATCGTCGATCGGAGGAGTGCCTTCTTGAAGCAGGAGTGAGAGTCGAGTAGCGAGGTCCTCGGCTGTTCGTTTTGATTGCAGCTCGCTTAACTAATTCGGCTAGATTAACGATCGTTATTCGAGGCATTTTCTTTGACATTATTTATTCAAAAACTGTAAGCGAAGGCGTAATGACATGTGCTTACAGGGTAACTAGTTACTGAGCTTGTTATGGCAATAATGACTTCTCATTTCCCCATTGGGTACTAAGATCCACCGTCTGTTTTGGTACAAGCTATAAACTGTACTAAACTGTACCTAGGTTTAAAACTTAAAACTGGTTTAAATCTGATCAGTATACGTAACACTTACGGTACTTGTAAGAAAAACTGTTTGAAATAACACTTTACGGATATTTTATAATGCTTGATGTGTGTGGGTACAAAATAAAATATTCTGCATGTTTAGTGCTGATGCTTATTACTTTATATGTTGTGTGTGGGAGTGTGTGTGCAGTGTGCCTCTGTATTATCAGATACAACTCGTCGGCACTTTTTTTCCCTATTTTATATATATATATTTTTAGTAGTTTTTCATACTTTTTTCAAATGATTTTTTCAGGCTTTCCGTTTTTTGCTTAAAATCTTGCACACGAGATGCGTAACTAAGGAGGTTCTGGAGGGGTAAAAAAGTCATAAAGTCACATTAACACGTATGAGTAAGCAAAAGTTATTAATATGCAATGCACACACTTAAACACTAACCAGCAAACACACACACATACATTTACTCACACTAGCTCGGGACAGCTCGCAGCAGCACTGGCGCATGCACATAAACACAATAAGCGACGACGTAATAGTTAAGTGAGCGATGACTGCATAAACTAAAATGTTAAAGGACTCTAAAGGCAGTGCCTAGCATTGCAAGGATATCGTACATAAATAAAGATGATTGCTGGAATATATTCAAAATGAAATTTTGTAAAATAAGTTATATGGTTTATTGGTTAAAATTGTGGAAAGGAAGAAAATGTCTAGATTTATGGTTGACTGCATCGCAAAAGATGACGAAGCGAATATAAATCAAAGTGAGTAAGGAAGAAATTTGTAATTTTTCTTTGTGGTTTTGGGGTAGAGGTAAGTCTATAAATGAAACTTGCTTTTTCATAGAAACAAGTATTTAAAATATGACTAAAAAGAAGTTTTTCTGTAAAGATCAATATTCAATTCTTTAACCCTATCACTTATATATATTTTTGATAGGGTTAATATTTATTTATTTATTTATTTATTTATTTATTTATTTATTTATTGGCCAAACAAGGCAATTTTTAGAGCAAATATTTTTCTAAATTCTTGGTTAAAGAAATGGCATCAAAAAAATATGAACTTAATATCAATATCATCACAACCATATCCTTCCCTTTGATATATTTCAATTTCTGAAAAGTTGAAATGTAAATTCAAAAATAATGTCCTTTTTTAAACAGCCATCAATAAGAAGTAAAAATTTCCATATAAATGTCTGCCATTATGTTCCATCAATAATTCTTTCTGAGAAAATTTCAAATTTCCAAAAAATTGTTTTTATCATTGCAATTTGTTGCTTTTAAAATGTGATTTGCAATTCGAAAAAAAAAATCTTTCTATACTCGTATTGAGAAAATCACTTAGAGTCGAAGTTCCGAAAATACTTTTTAATAGACAGCGTAGGACTTAAATAAAATTGTCTCAATTTTTCTCATCGTAAAATCAACGTTAAATTGAATGCGATGAAAAATGAAAGGCAATAAAAATAAAAATAAATGTGTCACCACAGGACACGCGCACAAGGATGCAACAGAAATAATTTCGGGCACGTGTCTTGTTGTGGGCACGCAAACATGCCTGAGCGTTGAGTCGTTATCGGTGCTGCTGCTGTTGCTGTTGTATCGTTGAATGGAGGGTTGATATCGCAATAACTGGCGGATGCCTTTAGGGGATGGTGCGTATTTGAGGAGCTCGATGATTCAATGTAAATTATCGTGGAAAATCATAGAAATTCAATGATTATTAAAATTTGAAAGGCACACAGAAAGGCACCCTATAAAAGCAGACTCACATAAGAAGTATTCACATAAAACATCGACTGATAAGTTCCCGGTCTGACACACAGATAGCTCCACAAATACAGAATTAATATGGGTTTTTTTTAGAAGATAGCTACTGACCTTGAAAAGAAAGCTGTAAATGTAATATTATGACGATCTGACGTTTTATTCAAAATCTTGAATTTATTTTGCTTATATCTCCTAAACAAGAGGCCGTGGAGAGGTCAAAGTTGCACTATTTTAAAGGTGTTCTTTAAACTGCAAAGTCACCCTGCAGTCGGTTGTAACGCGTGCTGCTAAGGAGCATAACAAAAAGAAGAGGAGGGAAGAAAGACGCGTTTTTAGGCGAAAAAATGCGGAAAAGCGTGAGTGCGAGAAAATTGAGATGCATGGTGATAGGAATGAGGTCCAAACATTTTTCGAAAAAACAAGACGCCTGGCCGATTCTTTCAAGACAGGGGTCTCTTTCTGTAAGGATGAAAATGGGAGTACACTGACAGAGTACATTGACAATATGGAGGGAACACTTCTCTACGCTTCTGAATGGCGACGACGACAACAATCCCGTCAGTAGAGATGATATTCTGGAAACCCCAATTGTGGACGACAGCGTCGAAGTTCCGCTTCCCGACCATAGCGAAGTCTTGAAAGCTATAGCTCGACTTAAAAACAACAAAGCCGCAGAAGGCGATGACTTACCTGCTGAGTTCTTCAAGAATGGAGACGAAGCTCTATTTAAATGCATTAATGAGCTCCTATGCAGAATATGGTCGGCAGAATGCATTCCAATCGATTGGAACCTCAGTGTGCTCTGCCCAATCCACAAGAAAGGCGATCCCACAATTTGCGCCAACTACCGTGGGATAAGCCTTCTTAATATCGCATATAAAGTCCTGTCGAGCGTGTTCTGTGAAAGACTGAAGCCCATCGTAAACTAGCTGATTGAACCTTATCAGTGTGGCTTCAGACCTGGTAAATCCACCATAAACTAGATATTTACGTTACGAAAAATCTTGGAGAAGACTCTTGAGAAATAAATCGACACACACCATCTTTTTGTCGATTACAAAGCCGCCTTCGACAGTCCAATAAGGAATCATCTATACTTCACCATGTCTGAATTTGGTATTCCTGCAAAGCTCATCTGTCTTTGCAGAATAACACTGAGCAGCACCAGCAGCACAGTTGAGATCGCGAAGGATCTCACTTCTCCATTCGATATCAAACGAGGTTTCAGACATTCCTTATCGTGTGACTTTTTCAACCTAATGATGGAAAAGATCATCCGAGCTGCTGATTTGAGACGTAGTGGCACGATATTCTACAAAAGTATTATAATGTTGGCGTATGCGAATGATATCGATACCATTGGCCATAATACGTGCGAAGTCAGTGCAGCATTCTCCAGATTAGCGAAAGAGTCGAGTCGAATTGGTTTTGCAGTGAACTCAGATAAGACGAAATATCTAGTGTCAATAAATAAATAGTTCCAGCATCTTGGAAACCACGTCATTGTTGACAACACCTCCTTAGAGGTCGTTAAGGATTTCGTGTACCCGAGATCCAACATAAACTCTTTCAACGACGTCAGTATTGAGATAAGACGAAGGATAACTCTTGCCAACAGGTGTTAATTTGAGCTGAGTAGGCAATTGAGAAACAAAGCCCTCTCGACGAACAAAACTCACGCTCTTTAAGTCACTTATCATGCCCATCCTATTATATGCAGCACAAGCCTGCACGCAAAGAAAAAAAACGTTTATCGCCAGTTTGCCGCAAACGAACTTAGTTTGTCGTGCTTGAAATCATTATTAGCAAACGTTTCAACAGTTGTCATAATAACAGTTCAGTTGCGAGAAACGCGTAATATAGTTGCAGGAAATTAATTTCGTTTGTCACAAACGCGAGTGATTTTTAAATCACAGCAATTGAAAATTTCGTTTTTCCCAACTGAAGTTGACTTTTCAGTTGATCTCGTCTCCTTGCCGGTGTCGGTTTAGTTATTTGTGTTGTAGTGTCAGTGTTAACTTTGTGCTAAAAATCATAAAAAAAATTGTTATATTTTGTGTATTTAGTGTCAGTGTTAACTTGAAAAATTGTTATACTTTGTGATCGTTAAGTACATTAATGTTTTTCATTCTAATTTGTGCATGTTTTCAACGTAAATATTTTTGCATTTAATTTTGAAAATAAGTATTATACTTTGTTTTTAATAACCAACTTGTGCCGGTTTGCTTGCAATTGTTGTTGTGTGTTTTTTTCTATTCCTCTTTGTGCGGTGTTTGTTTTATTTTAATCTTAGTGCACGTCTCTATTGTTGTTGTCAACAAACTGTTTCGTTCACTGCATTGTGCTGAACCAACCCTAGAAGCACTTTTTTAACGCTTTTTGGTGCTCACTTACAATAAAATATTAGTTCAATGGATTATTTTTCTGTTGATAATATTGCTGCTTGTTCCTTGAACGAGCAGTGTAAAAGTCAGAATATTCTGTACCCTATGTTCAGTTGTTCTGGTCCTTGTGAGCAAATGTTTCACGCTTCTTGTGTTGGCATATCAAAACCGTGCGTTGATAGTTTAATGTCCGTCCGATCAGGGCTTCGTTGGTACTGTACCTCATGCAGAGCCCTTTCTCCTGATGAAATATTTTCAAAAATTAAAACTTTTGGAGAAAGTCTTAACTTGCTAAATAATGATTTTAGAAGAATTCTGTCATTTTTTAGCGAAGTTAGTGCCGCATCAACTAACAGTACTACTAATGAAAATGAAAATTCTTTACCGGAAAATATTGAAACTCTCTCTTCTGAGAATGCTTTTTCCGGTACTATGACCGTTTCATTAGTTAAAGGCCCAACAAAACCTAAGGCACAGAGGAAAAACAAAAGGAAAAATAATAAGCGCCGAAAGGCGTCCTCCGGGCAATCCGAGGCAAAGCAGCCCTCAGCAACGCCTCTTACTCCCCAGCAAACCGAAAAGAATAATTCGGTAATCTCTTCTACACCTTCTTCTATTCCTCCACTGTGTAATAATTTGAATGCGATTTCAACTGCGCCCAATAGTCATTTGACTTTAAAAGCTGTGTCGAGGACCCAAAACATTTTTGTTTCGCGTCTACAGCCTGACACAACATCAGAAAATATAGTGACGTTTGTTAAACAAAACAACTTAGTTGCTTCAAATGCGTTCTGTTCTTGTAAGAAAATAGGTAATAAGCCTTCCCACGCCTCTTTTATACTTGGAGTTGCAGCTGAAGACTTTGCAACTGTACTAAATTCAAAAATGTGGGCCGATAATATTCTCGTTACTGAGTTTAAGCCTAAAAATAAGTCTCGAAGGACGACTCCAGCCAACCGTCAGACTCAAAAAAACTAAATAGGCTATCCCTTTACTACCAAAATGTAAGGGGACTGCGCTCTAAGACTCAAAACATTTTTCTGTCGTCTCAGAATTGCTCTGAGGATATTATTGCGTTAACAGAAACGTGGCTGAATGGAAGCATTACTGACTTGGAATTGTTTGACAATAGCTTTCAGGTATTTAGAAGGGACAGATTCACTGACAATAGTTCTTCTGTCGGTGGTGGTGTCCTATTAGCTGTTAGGAACTGCTTTGTAAGTTCCATTGTTGATATTCCCTACTCATCTAACATAGAACTAATATGCGTTAAAGTTATACATTGTAACTCCAATGTATATGTTATAAATGCGTATGTTCCTCCAACGAGTAGTGCAGAGGTCTATGCAAGCCTTGCAGATTGCTTAGACTATGTTATAAACAAACTTGACGTTAATGACGACATTTTATTATTGGGCGATTTTAATCTGCCTAACTTAAAATGGCATTCTTCTGACGATGATACATATTATTGTGCATCAAATTCGAAGACCCGCCAAGAACATATATTTGTTGACAATATATGTTCTGACTTACAACAAGTTAGTTGTATTTATAATAGTCTTGAAAGACTTCTTGACCTGGTCTTAACTACAGACAGTAACAATGTCATTGTTAAGAGGGCTTTTCATGCTCTGACTCCTATTGATGAATACCATCCACCATTGAGCATTTGGTATAAATCGGACAGAGAGAACATAGTAAATTCGAGTTCAATGGACAAGGTTTATGAATTCAATTTTAAAAAAGCTGACTTTTTGAAGCTGAATCATTTACTTGATTGTAATCTGAATTATATTTTAGAATACATTAATGGACACAACCTTGATGAATCCATTAATTTTTTTTATTGTGAACTCTTTGCTATAATTTCTCAGTCTGTGCCGTTTAGCCTCAAATTTGCAAAAAACTCAGCATATCCCTGGTACACTAGGGAATTAAAAACGCTTCGCAACTATAGGAACAGGGCCTGGAAGAAATATGTCTGTAGCTTGGACTCAAATGACCTGGAAACCTACAAACGTTTGTTTCTGGAATTTGAAAATCAGTCATCTATATTATACCACGAGTATTTAGATAATATTAAGTTTAGAATATTGTCTGATCCAAAGAGATTCTGGGGATTCATTAATACTAAGAAGAAATCTGACGGGTTTCCTTCATCTTTCAAGACCCAAAATGGGTTTACAGACGATCCTGTCATAATAAGTGGCCTTTTTGCCAATCTTTTTAAAGAATCATTTTGTTCAGATTCTTTTCATCCAGATATGGAGTATTTTGAATATATGAATACTACACCCAGAGTATCTATGGACTCTTTATCCTTTACCTCAGAGGATATTTTAAAATATATTAGTTCGATCGATGAAGATTTTAGCGCTGGACCTGATGGAATTCCTGCCGCAGTGTTAACTCAATGCGGTTCAATTTTGTGTCAACCACTCTCTTTGTTATTTAATAAATCTATAGACGAAAGTTATTTTCCACTGTTTTGGAAAAAATCATTTATTAGTCCTATTTATAAAAAAGGTTGCAGGAATGATGTTATTAATTACAGGCCCATTGCTAAACTGTCATCGATTCCAAAACTTTTTGAGCGAATCGTGTATGATCGGGTAAAAATTCACTGCCGTGAAGTCATAACAACTCGACAGCATGGTTTTGTTAATGGCAGATCTACGGTATCTAATCTACTCGATTTTACAACCTTTTGCTTAAACACCATTGAATCTGGTTGCCAGGTCGACTGTATCTACACTGACTTTAGCAAAGCATTTGATAAGTTACCACACAATTTAATTCTATTTAAACTTAAGTCCATTGGATTTCCACAATATTTTGTAAACTGGATTAAATCGTATTTGACAGAACGATCTTATCAAATACGATTCCGAGGGGTTTTGTCTGCTGAGTTTATTGCGTTATCTGGTGTTCCTCAAGGAAGTCACCTAGGTCCACTTCTGTTTATTTTAGCCGTTAATGATGTGACCCATATCATTAAAAACTCTCATCTGCTTATTTATGCGGATGATATGAAAATATACAGAAAAATAAACTCTCAAGACAATTCAGCCCTACTCCAGTCCGATCTGAAATCTTTTGAGGTTTGGTGTTCTAAAAATAATATGTTTCTTAATCCAGATAAATGCCAAACTATGACCTTTTCGCGAAAAAGGAATAATTTAGTTTTTGATTATAAAATAAAAGATACTGCTTTATGTCGTGTGGATGTCGTTAAAGATCTGGGAATATTTATGGATTCTAAGCTTTCCTTTAACATTCATATTGATAACATTTGTAAAAAAGCATCTTCTATGCTTGGATTTATTAAACGCTGGGCCAAAGAATTCAATAGCATGATTACGACTACAACATTGTATTATGCAATAGTGCGTCCTCACTTGGAGTACGCAAGTCAAGTCTGGTCTCCGAGTTACAATGTGCATGTTGATCGAATAGAGAGAATCCAAAAATGCTTTATTCGGTTTGCCCTAAGGGGCTTAAGTGGATTTGACATTTTAAACCTTCCTCCTTATGAGGATCGCTTAAAACTTCTAAAAATGCAATCATTGAGTGAGCGAAGGAAGTCTGCAGACATCGTCTATTTACACCAACTCATAAACGGTGTATTTGATTCTCCAGAACTTCTTTCTCTTATACATTTTAACTCTAATCGTAGAAGCAGTAGAAATGCTAACAATTTAATTTACTTACCATTTAGTAGAACAAATTATATGTTAACTGCTCCTTTAAACCGTATGAGTAAATTAGTTAACAATTGTAGCTTTTTTGATGTTAACTTGTCTAAAGGTCAACTCAAAAGTAGATTAAAAACTATTGTGTAATTGCATGGTTATGTCTTTGCATGGTTAGTCGTGATGTCTTGTGTTGTCCTTGAGCCCAACCATATATTGGTGGGTAAATTTTTCCCACATTAACTTATTTTGAGCCACTAGTTTCAATATCGTTGATAATTTCAAAGATTTTTGGGTTGCGGCTTTAAATGGGTTAATGCTGAGAATGTGCGAAAAAGCTGTAGTAGCTAAACTCTATTGTTATTGCATGGTAAAAAAAAAAAAAAAGAAAATTATGTTTATTTTTCCCTTCGTTGTATAAACATAACGCTTATAGTTTAGAGTTACTTTTTGAACAAATTGTTACTATATAAGGAAATTGGTAGTTTGCTTAATACGCAGACGAAGATAGCAACGCAGATGCAATCCATAAGAAGACGGACAGACATAAAGAGAAGGGTTATTAATATAATAAATAGTAATGACCGAAATAGCTTGCAAACTGAATATTCGTTTGCGGCAAATACAGATCGCAAACGAAGTATAGTTGGTGAATTTTACAGTTGTGGTGAATAAAAAATTTCTTTGCGTGTGGACGTTGAGCAGTTCTGATGAAAATACTTTAGGAGCTTTCGATAGAAAGATCCTACGTAAGTTCTTAAATTCAATCTGCGTCAATGGCCAATACCGAATTCGATGGAACCACTGTAGCTGTAGGAGCTGTACGCTGACATCGACATAGTTAAGCGCATTAAAATCGAGCGGCTCCACTGGCTAGATCATGTTGAGCAAATGGTAAACGACGCTCTAGCGAAAAAAATATTTGATTCGGTGCCCGGTGGTGGTCAACGCAGAAGAGGACGTTCACATCTTCGTTGGAAGGATCAAGTGTTGAATAACCTGACCACGCTTGGTGTTTCCAACTGGCGCCAGTAAGCGCAAAACATAAATGGTTGGCGCAATTTCTTATACGAGGCCAAAACCGATCTACGGTTGTAAGCGACAGATAAGTAAGTAAGTTTTTCTTCTAACAAATGCTATATGTTTTGGGAAATTTTTAATTTTTGTATTTTCTTGTGATCGTAAACATCCATTTAAGTCCATTCCATTTTAGTTTGTAAATTTTATTTCTCAAATTTTTTTTTTTAAATGGATTATTCCGCATTAAAACTACCTTAGTTACTTATATTTAAAAATAAAAACCATAAGAACAATTTTTTATAAACAAGAGGCAAAAACGGCCCACGTGTTCCCTTTAAAACGAAAAAAAAAGAACTGAGTGCACCCTACTTTCTATGAAGTGGAAAAATATAAATTTGCCATGTCATGCTTGCAGTTTTTCTTTAACATCCCCTGGACCATTTCGTTTTTTTTTTTTTTAGGTTTTTGTTTTATTCCCGTCCTTGCTCTGCTTTGCTCTGCACTGTGTGCACAAGTGTGGCAACGTGATGTGCATTTAAAAACGCCGATAAAATGGTAATTAATTATGTAATTTACACATTTAGCACAGACAGGCTGGCAACCCTGTCTTACACACAAACGAGCTAGCCCACAAAAAAGGGTCCAGCAAGGAACAATCGACCGTGAGCATTCGAAAAATAAATTCAAAGTAGAAAAAATATTGTGTGTCATGTCATTCAGGAGCAGAAAAAAGCGAAAAAATAAAGGATGCAATGACCAGAAAGAACCGATGGCACATAGAGAGTGAGAGAGAGAGAGAGAGAGAGAGAGATAAGGTACGAAAGAAAGAAATTGCTTTAATGGACGCAAACAAGTGTAGCAAACAAGAAAAGGGTTAAAAGCTTGCGGTTCTTTTGTAATTATTGCAAAGTTCCTTTTTTATCCTGTTACGGCATTTTTATACCAACTGATTTTCTTGAATACTTGCCTTTTAGTGTCGTTTTTTTTTTCGTCAAGTGCAGTTCGTCAAAATCAGTTAAAAGTTGTCGATAGATTTTTAAGTGTTTTTTGTTGTGAAACTTCTTGTCGGAAATCGCTGTAATAATTCTTTAAACGCTTGCTAATCGTTTGTGTTGACTTTGCGTTTTTTTTTTCGTTTCTTATTTTGCTCATTTATAAAGCGTTTCTGCACCAAACGATTATGTGCGTGTTCGGTGTCCTTTTGATGCTGGCTACAACTTTAGTAAAGTCACCCTCTTAAGAACTGCCAACATCCATAAAACTATTAGGGTTGCCATATCGTGTGGATATGTGTTGTTATTATTGTTGTTGTTGTTGATGTTGTTGTTGTTGTTGTTGTTGTTGTTGTTCTTGCTGCTTTTGGTAATCATGTAGAAACTTATGCTCGTTGACGCCGGCTCGCTTTTGTGCGCCAGGATAATTTAATCCTGTTGCCCAAAACAATTGCTGTATCTAATGTGACACATATTGTGACAAATTGCACAAAAATTCGGCTGGGTTGGGGCACCAAAAGCAGTCGTCACAAGCAGCTGGGTGTGGTTAGGGAAGGTCGTTAGTGTTGAAGTTATGTTTAGCAATAACAGGGTGTTGCATATGATAAAAATGTGTTTTGACTCAGAAAAAGTATTATTAATTTTTTTTTTTTAATCTGAACCAACGCCTCCTATAAATACGAGGTGATGGCTCTATAAATGGAAAAGTATTGTGTTGATTCAGAAGATGGTTGATAGTTGGTTCGAAGGTGGAAATATGGAGTAGTGTCGGTGAAGATTTGAAGATTTGAATTTACACAGAGCAAAACTGCCGGGGAGCACGCTCGCAGGGAGATTATTTCACAGGTTTACTGAACAACTGAAGAATGAATTATCTCGACAATGCGAGGTTCTATTGGGCATCGAGGCGATGACATGGAGGTTGGCCTGATGAGCTGCTCGTGTGGACCTGGGAAACACACGAGCTGATGGCGTCAGTTCATGTAACTCCATTGAACAGTTGCCATAATAAACCTGTGCAAAAGGCTTAGGGAACTAATACTGCATTTATCCAAAAGAGTTGAGAAAAGATTAAATATTTTCATTTCTTGTCAAATACATTGCATGTCGTTAAATTCGGTCCAGAAGCTCCAAATAAGATCTTGAAGCCCTTGCCCAAAATTGTATTCCATTTTCGGCCTTATATGTGAGGTGAAGATCATCCGAAGATCAGTTGTAGTGAAATATTTCTTAATTGGTTTTAAAAACCTAGGCACTTGCCTTTTTCTTTCGACTCATCGAAAATGTGATCATTACACCTAAGATCATATTGGATCGATATGCCTAGAACATCCAGACCATCGGACTTAACAAGAATTGCGCGAGGAAGCTATTCGAATTTTAACTCATTGATTGTGGTCGTTGCGAAAACGGATGTGGAACTGGTACATTGTCTTGATGAAACAAAACTTTCTCTTTCGCCAAATGTAGCCGTTTTTTCTAAACTTCATCACTCAAACGCTACAATAAGTTCGCACAATACTCGCCGTTGATTGTTTTTCCTTTCGGAAGATAATAAATGAAAATTATCCCACACGCATCCCCATAAAACTGGCGCCATGATCTTGCCTGTAGATGGCACTGTCTTCACCTTCTTTGGAGCTCTTTGATTCTGTCCTTTCAGTCCATTGTTTTGGGTGTTCCTTTGTCTCAAATGCGAAGTGATGTACCTATTTTACATCAATGATTATGAACCAACGCAAAAACTCTGCTTTATTGCTGGTGTACTTCGCCAAACACTCGTTTGAAACATCTTTACGACGCTGTTTTTGTTCCATGTCAGAAATCGCGGCACCCATCTTGTGGATAGCTTTCTCATGTCCAAATTCATGACTGAAAGTCAATATGCGATATAAAGTACTTTTTGAAATGCCTAGCATATCTGCTATCTCGCACACGTTCAGTCGACGGTTATCTAATACCATTTTGTGGATTTTCTTCACCATTTCTCCTTATTGATTCAGCTCATACAAATAAATAAAATACATAAATAACTGGCCATTTCAGCTCTTGAAAGGACTTTGACCTATCTTCTTATGATCAATTGTGTTGTGCGTGTTATTAAGTTTGTACACAATTGACCGAGAACCGGACCTACATGCTTAACGCCGACTCCGAACGGCGATGAACGGAATGTTCTCGTTCTCAAGAAGCTTTACATGACATTTTGATTACTCTCTGAGGTTTGCCATTGTCTGCAGAGAGGTGTCGGCCGTACAGAAAAATTATTTTAATTCAAATAATTTTCTGTCGCTGCTGGGGTTCAAACCTGGGTCTCCAGGTTCTTTGACATAGCGGCCACGCACTTTAACCAACTACGCCACGGACGCCACTATTCAGCTGATTCAGCTCATACGGCCTCGTTTAAACTCTGCCACCCAATATATTAATGTTGTAAGTAAAGAAGCATATAGACCAGAGTAGAATCTAGTTTCGCTTTGATATTAGTTGGACTGAGGTCTTTCAATTGAAAGTATTGTATCATATAACGATAACCAATCATCAGTCGTACAAGTACTTTTCATGAAGAACATTTACTTCGCCCAAAAGAAATATGATCTGCATAAATGATCAACAGAATCCATGATATCGTATTGGACAATCTGAAAGTGAAAGTGAGTTAGATAGTTGAGGCTACAAAAATATCAAAAGGCTTTAAAAAAATAGCCATATTCAACTGTGGTCCCAAAGATTTGTGCATCAATTAGTGGACGAACTAAGATGAAACGTGGATTCACCACAATACATCTGGATCGGTACAACAAGCAAAAAAATGGGTTTCGAAGCGGCCAAAGACACAAAAATAGGCCAGAAAGGTTTTTAAGGTATTAATACGGCATATTATTGAGCACGCTTTTGAGAAAAGAAAAACAATAACAGGCGGATATTATTGGACCCCGTTTGAATGATAGAAAGAAAGAAAAAAAATTGTTTTTTGCAAAACAATACACCATCTCGAATGTATTTAAAAGCAATGTCAAAATTTAACACGTTGCACAGTGGGAGATTCGTGGCCATAAATAGAAAAAAGTATAAGTTTTGAAATTGTAAAAAATTTTTTTCCTAATCGACAGTTTATACTTCAGATAAGAAACACCAAAAAAATCACTCAGAAATCTTTTAAGGTTTGGTCAGAAAATGGCTCGAAATTTCAACTTTTTTCAATGACAAAAATTTGAGAATATCACTTGTTTTTACTACCTGCTGTTGTAAGTGTTCCAGTTTTTTTGTTTTTATAAGAATGGAATTGAAATGAAAAAATAATAAAAATAGGATATTTATTGTTTCATAAAATGAACGTTTTTTGTTGTTATTAAAATAAATTTATTTTTTGTGATTTTTTAAAAATAAGCATTTGTAGTGCAAAAAAGCTAAAAGTTTGAAAACTTTAGCAGTAAAACAAAAAGACATATAAAAAGATATTTTCAGTTTTTTCAAAATAGTATCCAGAAATATATGTATATATTTGTAGAAAAATATTGTTCTTGCTGCCCGAACTTGCCCCAAATGGGTTTAATGTGATTTTTTCTCGTTGAATGTCAATTAAAAAATATTTTATTTTATTATATTCAGCATATCTTCAAAATGAAAATTACATTAAAAGTAACAACGCCGATTTGGCTGAATTTTTTTCAGTTGTTCATAATTACCAGGAAAAGGATTTTACGAAAGAAAATTTTTGGAAAACCCTCCGGAAAAGTCGGGAAATTGGAAAAGTCGAAAATTGATTTATTTGTATGGGATTTTGTGTGCAATTGCTTCGAAATAGCTTTTCGAATGGAAAGAATAGGAAATTCTTAGTGGAAAACTCGGAAAATTCCGGAAAAACGCAAAAAAATGTGAATTTTTTTCTACAAAATTTTGCATTTTATCGAATAATCTAAGGATTTTGAACAATGTAAAGGTGGAAAATTCGTTGTGAGGCATAAAAAATTACTGATGATTGTTAAATTTATTGTGATAAAAGACGTTTTGCGTGCATTTTTTTTTGAAGCAGTAACGAGATAAATAATAGATGGCGCTGTGTTGGGTTCAATGTCACAACCCGATAGATGGCGTTATACGTTGACTTAGACTGTGAGCAATTGGACAGGTGTCTTTTTGGCATTAACATTTTCTATTGAGCAAATATGTGACTATTTTTGCATTTGTTAATTGTAGTGATACATTACAAAAAAATTCACTCCAATTTGTCAAAGCAATTAAACAACAATAAACCGAAATTAATGACTTGTCAAATACACATACTAAGTGCCCTAAACTTTTTTACCCTACTGTATGATTAACGCGCACCGTAACTTAAAAATGCCAATAATGAAGACATTTTTCACCATCTTTTAATATCTTCTGCTCCTCTTGTCAGCCATTTGCTACTGAAGAAAGACAAAAAATACAAAGAGCTGTCAGTAGAAGCTCGAGAACTTATACAAAATGAGCTTTATGAGAAATAAAACATATTTTTAAAATTGTAAACTAGCTTTTTCAATTTTATGCCGACTCCGTCCGTTTATGTTCTTAAGAAAAATCCCAAAACCCATAGAATTAAAACTTGTATACGAAGAGTTTAATAAGTGTAATATGGAAAGAAAGAAGATTAGGATAAAAGGTAGGGGTGTCTGTCGGCAAATTTTGCTCAAATTCGGAAATAAAACTTTTTTCCAATACATTATACGAGAATATTTTGTAAAGATTAACTTCAAGATTACAACTTTTGTTAAAAAAAGAAAGTGGGCGTGTCTGCAGGCGGATTCGATCCAAACTTATATATATTTCATATTTAAGTATGCAAAGCATTCATACCAAATTTGAAAGCTCTATGTTTATTTCTACTATTTTCTGCAAAAAAATTCGTATGGAAGGTGGGCGTGTCTGCGGGCGGATTTGATCCAAACTTATATATATTTTATGTTTAAGTATGCAAAGCATTCGTACCAAAGTTGAAAGCTCTACATTTATTTTTACTATTTTCTGCAAAAAAAATCGTATGGAAGGTGGGCGTGTCTGTGGGCGGATTTAATCCAAACTTATATATATTTAATTTTTAACCGTAAAAAGCATTCGTACCAAATTTCAAAGCTCTAGGTTAATTTTTACTATTTATGGCCAAAACTTGTATGAAGTCCTCCCACTGTGCGTTGCCTTGAATTACTTCCCCATCCCATGTATTCTTCAGATATGGCCAGTAGCAATTATTACCTTCTCTTCCAATTTTAAAAGATGGTTCACAGGAAAAGCTTTATATTAAATGAAGAAGTTGAAATGGAAACAGATACGTATTTTGATGAGGTCAACCAACTGTACAATAGAAAAGGTATCGAAATGTTGAAGGATCGCTGGACTAAGTGTACCAAGCGAAAAGAAGAGTAGGTTGAATAATAAAATTTTTTTTACCAAAAAGTTGAATTTTATTTTCGTATTTTGCGTAAAAGCATAACTTCTAAAAAGAAAGTTTAGTGGGAATGCAGTTGGTCGGAGTGTTTCCGTATAGCCCAAAATTGATTTTATATTGTTTGATTTCATCCAACTAAGTCCAAATAGGTTGGAGAGTATTCGTTTTATTCGAAGTGATGGCGAAAAACGAACACCATTTTTGACCTATGAGTCAAAGTTATTCTAGAATCCAGTATCGAATATCGGGCAAAGTTTTTTTTTAATAAGTGATAAAAATTAGTTTACAATTTTAGGTATGCTCTATAGACGAAACAGTGCAACATAAAAAATATTCTAATGATTCTTTGTAGCCAATGGCTCGTATATCAAATTCACAAAGGAAACTTTTAAGGTCAGCTAATAAAATAAGCAATTTTTTAAGGGTCAAAGTTTATGTCCATTTTAAAATAGTCTGTTCCTTTAAATCCAAACTAAATAATTATTTGCTTTGAGTTCTTCGGCAAAATTTATGGAAGTTTGTTGGCCCATAAAATCGGGTGGCATAATTTTTTCCTAAGCCCTAAGCCCCTTCCGTTTTTGTAAATGCACCAATTTTCCCACATACACTGAATACTAGTATACAGCAGAGAACTGCAATGAGTATCCGATAGAAATCGGATACTCGAATCATACTCGAGTTACTTGTTGTTCTCAACCCTATCCGTACTCAATAAAATATGTATAATACTTATACTCATTCGACTCATTAGCATATTTTCGGGTATAAGTACATACTTATACCCGAGCGCGGCGTGACCCGAAGCACTCAGACTCGTATTCAATGAGTGCGTCGAGTTAGAGTTTTGGGAAGGCGCTATATCCGAGTATTTTCGGGTATATTTTGAGTGTACTCTGAGTACTGCTTTTTCTCTGCCAACGTCTCTAAGCGACAATAAGAACAAGCTAATGCTCGCATATTTTGTTTGAGTTTTATGCTGAAAATTTGTTGTTGATATTTTATTTCGTTGTTAGTGTTAGTGTTTCGTTGTTAATGGTTTCGTTAGATAAAAACAAAAAACAACATATAGCACTGCATAAACAAAAAGAAAAAACAACACAAGACGAACACGTGTTTTTCTGTTTCTAACTAAGTGCTCAGGAAAAAGAAGCAAATACAAAAAAACTCATTCATTCTCACTGCTACGCTCTACTGCGCTCTGCTTTATATCAGTGGCAGAATGACCCGAGTGATTTGAGTATTTGCGTCAAACCCAAGTGTTTGGGTAAGTAGAAAAAGTATCAACAAAACGACAATAGCCATAAGTATTAATGAACCGAAAAACCCGAACTTTACCCGATCCGACTCGTGATTTAGGATACGTTGCGTATTACCGCGAAGGTTTCCAAAAAAGTTGAAAAAAATATTTTCTAAAATGCATTGGCGTTGTATGCAATTGTTACTCGCTGAGTATATATTAAATTAAAGACGTCATCGGGACATTGTCTATGCAACGAAACTTCCAATTTGTTACATGGAATTAAAGCACGCTATGTATAGGTGCAACGGTAAAAAAAATATTTCATGTCAGTAAAGATAAATGATAAAAATAAACAAAAAATTCATGACGTCATCAGGTCACGGAGAGAGCGGCTACAAGATCGAAAATGTATCAATCATGCAACGACGTTACATGTAATTATTTCTCGGTCGACATATGGAATAATAGAAATGAAGGATTTATACTTGGCCTTACGACAGAAATAAAAAAATAAATGATGGCGTCGTCAGGTTGCGTAGCTAGCAGCTTATGCCACAAAAATATAATATTGTTGCATGGAATATTAATTCCAATAATAACAATACACTAACAATAACAATAACAATGTACTCGTTGAAGAGAATTGTTACGAAATATGTTTACATATATTTACGACAGTAAAAAATAGTTATTTGACCTCATAACGAAAATGAAAAAAAATATTTTTGAGCCACGATATCACGGAGGTAACCGTAACTTAATGTAGTAAAAATGTAAAAAAAAATAAAAAGAAGTTGCATGGAATTATAACTCCGTGGTCATTGGTGCTTTTGTAGAACAAAAATTGGGAAAAGGATTAGGAAAGGGATGTAAATAAGGATAAGGTCAGGGCGTTCAGCATTGATTAAATTAAGAGTTTTGTAAAGATGTAGGACAGGTATTAGGACAAATATATGGATAAGGATAAGTTTGGGAACAAAAGAAAGTATAGGTTTAATAATAAAAACAATACAAAGATACGCTGTCAAGACAAAAACTGCGGTTGTGTCCACGATACAGCCAACTTCTTTTTTAATAGATTTTTAAATTTTCACATCCGCCATATATGCTCCGCTATCTTCGATTTAGGAAATTTTAACTTCTGATTTGTGATCACCGAGCGACTTCTTAGACCCCTGAGTAATGCTTCATTTCACTTTAAATAGATTTGAAATATTTTGGGAGCAATTATTTGAAGTTTGTTCATTGAAATGCGTCTATGAATTTTTTAATTTTCCTTAATTTTCAGGTGATAATTGTAAAAGAAAATTTATAAAATTTTTAATCTAATAGACTCATGGGGTTCAAGTTCAGAGTAAAATAAAATTCTTAACTAAGGAATGATTAAAAACATTTCTCAAATGTCATAGCAGTTTACACCTTAAAAATTGTTTCTTATGATATGTACCTTCATGATGCAATATATTTGTCAATCGTTGGGATAAAGTTTTAACTTAATTCTGCAGTGGAAATATCTTCGAGAAATGAGTCAAAAAAGGCGCAGGCTAAATACCCATTAGAACTGAGAACTATTTTTTCAAACATTAGAAGTGAGTTAATTACTAGAAGTTTATTTTTCTAATTCACCAAATTGCTTGTTTGGAGTTCTTATCTCATCTGGGCAAGAATCAGTACTGCAGTACTGCTTTTCCTCGACAGAATCTTAGATATTAGATATTTTTCATCATAATGAAATAATTGTATAATGTATGGAATCAATTATTTTTGGAGATGTTAGAATGGAATATATCTTAATGTAATTTCGGAGCTTTAAGTATAGTCCGTTTAAATTTTGACTTTATAGATATATGTTATATAATAGTTATAGATTCATTGGAGACTGCATTAAATTGAATTGTTGAAGGGTCAATTCCACTTTAGTCATATCTCCACTTTAGACATATCTCCACTTTAGTCATAACCATACTCCACTTTAGACATATCCACAATCCACTTTAGTCATATCTGGGGGGAGAATCATCTTTAGTCATACCTGGGGGCAGAATCCACTTAAGTCATATCTGGGGAAATATTTTTCTTTACTTTAGTTTTATTCTCAAGCTCTCGTTTATTTTTCATAGCCTTAACCCATTTAAGCCTGACCATAGACCGTAATTAGATTATATTTAGATTTTTAAACAAACCTGTAAAAACCAAAAGGAAAATTACACTGTTGCTTTTTTTTTGCCTTATGTCCATCCTTCCTCTTACTTCATCTAACCCGCGCTAGAATTTTTTCAATACTTTCAATATGTCATTATGTCAATACTTTCGTGGGTATTAAAATACCCATCAGTTAGAAAAGGGTTAATTTTTGACGTTATCAACGAAACACCCTGTAACGCGCACTGCATTTGTCATCGATGAGTGTGTCTGCGCTATAACAATGTGCGCTCCCTTCAGACTTTCTGAATGCTCTGAATTCCTGTGAGTTCCAAACTTTTTGCGCTTCTCCCCTTGATTTTTGAACATTTTCATGCTTACTGACAACCTTGCACTTTCAACAATAACAACAACAACAACAAAAACAAGTGATGCAGCAGCAAAAACACCGTCATATCTTGTTACGTAGCCAACAAACAATGACTACAACAACAACAATTGCCGCCTTAGAACAATGCATGACGAATCTTTGTTTTCTGCCTATTTTAACGATTTCACCCTGAATAAGTGCTGTCAAATGTGACTAATTTTTGTCCTTCGTCCCCCTCTGAATAATCTGACGCTTGCTATAGCATTGTTTCTGTCAAACGTCTGGAACGAATTTCTTAGCTGCACCTGCAAAGGACACAAAAGGATGCTGCTGCCACGAGCCACTCGGAGGATAGACGAACCATGAAAAGAGTCTTATAAGCATTGCAATTGTTGGATTGTTCAAAACAAGTGTTTTTTTTTTGTATTTAATTTTTAGTTTTTGCTTTGATTTTGTTTGTTTTTTTTTGGTTTTTTTATTCTTTGACTTTTTTCTAGCACTTGTTCAATTTAGCATTTGAATAATAATAATACAATAATAATAATAATAATAATTCTAATCCTAATAATTTTTTTATTAACATTTATAGTTTGTTTCACTGACTTTTCTTGTAAATAACTAATTTTGATTTTTCTTTCCTTTTAACTTAATTTTTGCTATTTTTTTGTTGTTTTTTTTGGCTTAATTCTCTTAATTGTCCACCATTTCCTTGGCACCGCATTCACTGTAGTTCATTTCCTCTGGTCGAAAGTAGGAATTTTGCATGCTATAAAGGCGGTCTATCGGATTGATCATTGGTGATTGTGTGAACGGACCCATCAGTTGTTGAAATGTTGCATAGCTTAGGCCAAGAATGGTGTTGAGTATGGGTTCATTGGTTTTGTTGCAGTTCTCTGTAATGAAGAAAAAAAAATTATTGATATTTTTAAGAATATATAAATCATATGGTTAAATCGATGATTGATAATAGATAAATCATATGGTTATATAAATCAATCCTTAATATAAATGTAAAGCTCCTAACTCCCTCTTCAGAAACTCAATTCGCTTTTTAGAAACGATTTTGTAAACTTGACATTTTATTATATAACAATTTACAAGAAGAATTGAATTTACATTGAACGCAATGATGCGTTTACTGCCTCAACGAATAATAAAGGCGTACCTCAAGCTCAAGGTGGCTATCTTGAGGGTCGCAAGAAGTGCTTGAGAAATCGTTTGATTTTAAAAATCCAGAAATACAAATGTATTCAAACATTTGCCTTCTATAAGGCAAGACTAAACCAGAAAAAAAACAGAGGTTAATGGTCAACAGCATTTACTTAATATGATGGTGTGCGGAATTTTATAAGGAAGGTAGTTCTCTATCCTACCTTAATCGAGTCAAGGTCTGTAAAAATCCGCTTTTCGAATCGAAGTGGAAAAAATTTCATAAACAATAATTTCGAAGATATTGGATATGAGTAGGAAGTTAACAGAAAGCCAAGAAATTTAATATCGCTAGTTTTTCATTCTGGAACGAGCATATGTTAGTTGTTTGTATGTCAGGAAGAAGCTGATGAAAACATCTTCCGCCATCTGAAAAGGCATAACTTATCCCTCACAATTTGAATCTTTTAAAAATTGTGTGGGAGTTACGGGGATGTATGTAGGATCTAAGTGATATAAGAGTTGATTGTTGTATAGAATCTATTGAGATTACAGCCACGTAAAAGTATTACAGGATCAAATGGAATCATAAGATCTAAAAGGCAATCGATAGTGAGAATCGTCTCTTCAAAGTTATTTCCATATTTTGTAAAAAAAGGATTTAAAACAGCCAAAAGTAACTTAATTAAATAAAAATAAATTCAATGCTTACAGAATAAGAAATTTTTTAATTTAAGGGTAAACACGACTATTTAACGATAGAGGTACAACACTCTAAATACCACAAAATCGAAAGCAATAACATTATTATCATTATAATTAGGATAAAGATTGGTGTCCGTTCGGTGAAGAATGCTGCTGGGATCGTTGAATTTTTTTAAAATTTTAAAATTCTAGTTAAATTTCAAACTTCAGAAATGAAATTCATTGTCATCAATAATAGCTCAAGCCCATTTACGTGCAATAAAACATACTTGTTCTTATCACTTTGGTTCTTAGCGCAACTGTTTTGGGCTTTATAGAAAATTGCTACAAATACATCAACTATTCTCATAACTTGAAGTTTTCAATCAGGACTTATTTTTTTTTTTCTAGAGCGCATTAGCATCTCAAAATATTAATTATCGATAATTGCACAGTCCAACAGCATTTTTGCAACATAGTTGCCATGTTATATTTTTGAAGGCGGTTATCCTGCAAATCATTTATGCGGAAGAAACTTGGAGTTCAGTACTTTTTTATTTTTTATTTTATTTTTTTTTTTTTTTTTTTTCTGATGAAAGGTAAGCCTTTATGCAGACTTAATTAATCACCTTCGGCTTAATACTATGTGAATTAACACCCATTAAATGAGTTTCTTGGAAGTTATTTTTTTGATTCGCGGTGTGACTATTGCCCTATATAACGAATTTCTGTACTGGGCCTATCCAATATATTTAATATCGATGGCTTAATATAGAAAAGGTGTAACCTTTTAATTTTTGTTTAATATTTTTGGTAGACCACTCTCAAATACCCCACATTAAAAAATCATCTATATTTAATAAATAGATATGCCCACCAGATGGAACAACTGCGCAATTTCATGCTGATGTTCGCTACATTGAGATAACAGATCCAGCACAACACTCCCTGAAAGCACAGTCCACAAAAGGCATTCTGACGAGAGGTTCTACAATAAAAAGCGCTTCAATACCATTCATACCAGCCAAATAGCCAAATAGGATAGCTAATAGGATAGATGACTGTGACTATTTGTCACTAAATTGTACATGGCCATGGTAGAATTATAAGGTAGGGCCGAGTCGCTCAGTGCCCTCACGCGTCAACGAAGAGTGGATAGTGAAAAGGTTTGGTAGTTGTCAAAATGACGAAGTTGGTGGAAATGTCAAATGAAAAAAGAAATATCATGTTTTCAATTTGTAAATAGTGCGGACACGTGTGTTAAGTTTGTGTTAATTTGAGTGGAAATATTGTAAAAAAATTGTAAATAAATCTATAAAATGCCGCGGAAGTGTAAAATTTGAAAAAAGCTTGTTAAAAGTTTAACCTAAAATCAACTGCGAAACATGAACATAAAGAAACTCGATATGAACAGCTCATTTTGACAACTAGCCCCCTTTTTCGCTGCTTTCCACTTTATTCTTCTCCGAGTCGGCCCTACCTTATAATTCTACCATGTACATGGCTTGATAAAATAAAAATTTGCCATTAGTATACTAGTACACTAAGGGAAAAAATATTAAATTTATCCAAAAAATTTTTAAATTATCCAAAAAGCGAGTAATTTTTGCACCAATAACGCATTTGCATAAATCGACTACGTAAATATTTAAAATTTATTTTAATACTTTTTTAATTAAATGAAATATTTAAATATTTAAACATAATTAATATAAAATATATTAAAATTATGCACCAAATTTTTTAAAATATCTTTCAAATATTTACTATTTGAAAATAAACTATCGCATTTAAAGAATATTTATATAAAAATATTATTCTCGCTTCACTTTTTTGTTCTCTAATTTATACATTTTTTGACAGTTGGTGCAATATTAGGACACCAAATGTCAAAAATAGTATAAACTGGAGGGAGAAAAAATAAATATACAAAATATATGTAGATAGAAGCAAAATATGTAGGTAAATGACAACCGGTGCAAGATACTTCAGAGAAAATATCAAGTTGTCACTCCACCCTACATAATTTCATTTCTTTGCCAAACATGCTTACTATATTACCCTTGCAACAATAACTAAATGAAAACTATAAGAACTGCAAATGCAAGAAATAAACTGAACGAACAGAGTGCGATGCTGTTGCTGCTTGTCGGAGTATGTGTGTACGTGTGCGATGCTGTTGCTGCTTGCTTGTATGGAATATGTGTGTACGTGTGTGGTATAAATAAAATTTAAATACGGGAAAAAACGAGTTGTAAGGAAAATATTTGATTTATCCACGTAAATATATAAATAAAATTTATACTCAGGCGTGGATAATGTTAATATGCGTTATTTCCCTTAGTGTACTGATGACAATACTTCACCACCTGCAACACGTTAGCACATTTCAGTGTGAAAACTTGGATGCATAGTCAAAGGTGTACTTTTGGTATCTAACTACTTAAGACAACGGTAAACCTCAATAAAGGTCCGTTGCTAAACTTAATGCGGTAGCTGTGGTCGAATGTGTAAGCGTGTATGGACCGTTCTATACAAATTATATGTACCGAAAAATCGCTGGTTGAAATCCCATCTGAAACAGAAAATTTTAAAAAAGGAATTTATTTAAATGGGTATTATTAATTTTGTCATTCCGTTTGTGACGCCCATAAGGAGGCGTGGTAGGTATAGAAAAGTGTATATATTCTTGATCAGCATCACCACCCGAGTCGATTTAGCCATGTTTGTCTGTCCGTCTGTCTGTCTGTGATCACGATTACAGCCGTAATGTTCAATCTATCATCGCGAAATTCGATATTTAAGCTTGTATCTAAAAAATAAAGGTCAAGTTCGAAAATGAGCCAAATCGGATGAAAACCACGCCTACCTCCCTTACAAAGTGACTTTATCCAAACGGTAAAATCTCTTAGAATTCCACAAAAATTAATATATAGACTTGAAATTTTGCACATGAGCTTTGCTATTTAATACATATTTATTATCTGAATATGAAATCCAACCAAATCGGATGAAAACCACGCCTACCTCCCATACAAAGTGACTTTATCAAAAAATAAAACAGAATATTTTCTGTTAAAACTATGACAAAATCTTTTTACAAATCAAAATTTTTTTGACTGCTTAAGACTTTGAATATATTTCAATTCGGACGTAGGGGTATTTTAACTTCGACCCACACGAAGATCATTTCTTACTAGTTTATTTATTTATGTAATGGCGTCTCAAGGATCTCATGTGGATTCTCTTCACTCCAAATACGGCAATTTTGCTTGTTGACGTAGCCATTCAACCAAAAATGAGCCTCATCACTGAACAAAATTTTGCGATGAAAATCAGCATCGAGATCAATCTCATTTTCGGCCCATACACCAAAATCACGACGCATTGCATGGTCTCGCGGCTTTAATTCTTGCACAAGCTGGATCTTGTAAGGTCGCAAGCCAAGATCTTTGCGCAAAATCTTCCATAAAGTTGATGGACAAAGCTCCAATTGCTGTGCACGGTGGCGAATCGATTCATTCGGGTCCTCTTCAACATTTTGCTCTACAGCGGCAATTGTTTCTTCGGTGCGCACTGTTCGACGTCTCTGCGGATGCGTATTATCACATAGAGTAAACGTAGTGCGAAAACGACCCATGGTTAACCGAATTAATTGCTCTGATGGACGATTATGTCGACCATAAAATGGACGGAGCTTGCGGTAAACTTCGCGAACTGAACCATTTTTTTCGAAATAAATTTGCACGATTTGCAAGCGTTGTTCTTTTGTCAACCTGTTCATGATGAAATGGCAAACCAAACTGAACATAAATGACATTAGAGTTGCCAGATTTGACCACAAAATGCCAGTTTTATCTCTATTCGAAAAACAAACCCCTAGAAAAAACACCCTTTATATAGTTCAAAAGGTAGAACGAAATAACTCATATCATGCGCAAAGTGAAAATGTCTAATAATGTTCTTTGATGATCGTAAAGAAATCCAAGCCACAGCAATAAGAAAATTTTTATACATTCGAGACAACTTGTATACTGGCGATGGCACGATTACGATTTCCGTGGCCCCAAGATCTGAATATGCAGTTTTGAAGAGCTCATTGAGAAAATAAGATTCACTGAAGGATTTATCGATGTATTGATTAGTTAGCGAGTTATCGATTTTTTTGTGGCGTCCGTGGCGTAGTTGGTTAAAGTGCGTGGCCGCTATGTCAAAGAACTTTGGAGACCCAGGTTCGAACCCCAGCAGCGACAGAAAATTATTTGAATTAAAAATAATTTTTCTGTACGGCCGCCACCTCTCTGCAGACAATGGCAAACCTCAGAGAGTAATCAAATGCCATGTAAAGCTTCTTGAGAATAAGAACATTACGTTCATCGCCGTTCGGAGTCGGCGTTAAACATGTAGGTCCCTTTCTCGGTCAATTGTGTACAAACTTAATAACACGCACAACACAATTGATCATATGAAGCTGGGTCAAAGTCCTTTCAAGGGCTGAAATGGCCAGTTATTTATTTTTTTTTTTTTTTATCGATTTTTTTAAAAAAAGTTTTTACTAAAGTCTTCATGTAAATTCGACTATATCTATGCTAATATTTGGCCGATCGGGATAATTTGGGTATCATTCGATAGCAAATTTAAACATCTTCAAAATAATTTGTAAAACAAAAATTTGGTACTTAATCTAAAACTAAGTATATTTTGTAAAAGGCAGAACCACTAAAAAAAAAATATTCAATAAGTCAAAAAAAAAAGTTAGGAAAAATATCATTATGTACTTCAGAAAACAACAAACAACCTTTGATAAAAGTCTATCTGACTCCTTTTACAGGAAAAGTACATTATGTAAAAGGCAGAACCACTAAAAAAAAATTATTCAATAACTCAAAATACATCGAAACTTTTATAAAGATCTTTCTTGTACCATTTACAGTATAAATGCACAATTTATAAAGCAAATCAAATATATTCATCCCAATTATGAAACATTTTCCTATGCTATATGATTGTACTGATCAACCTAAAATATTACATAACAGCGAAAATTGGTCAAAATAAAAGAAAAATTATAACATGCTGTAAACCAAACAAAAGTTTAATATATCAGCTTTCAACTAATTATATCTTTATTTAATCTTTGTAACGCATTTTTAAGAGAAAATAACGGTTTTATGCAAAAATAAAACATATTATGCAGAAAGACAGTCTGTAGCGTGGCCGATTTAAGAAAAAATATTTTTTTTTTAATTTCATATTAAAAAAATTTTAAGTATCTTTCAAATGACACCTAAATCATTCAGATCGAACAAATATTAGCAAAGATATAACCGAATTTAGATATTGGTACCGTTGAGTAAACTTTTTTTGAAAAATCGATATCTCGATAACTAATCGATATATCGATAAATCCTTCGGCGAATCTTATTTTGTCAAAGAGTACTTCGAAACTGCATACTCAAATCGAGGGGCCACGGAAATCGTAATCTCCCCCTGGCGATGAACCGAAAAAGTATGTGAAGCTCACCAACATTAATTTTACCTGTGATAATAACGTATCTATGATTGATTTAAACGATACAGGTATTTTACACCAGCCATCTTTTACAAAACACATTCCGAACGACGATTTAAAAGTTCACTTAAATAATTTTAACGATTTTCTACCCTTTAAAGATTCGGAAATTCTATGCCACATTCAAGGAACTGAGAGACACGTTCTGTTATGTAGCGCTGTATCAAAGCGTGTCACTCATAAACACCGCGAAGAAGTTATGGCTGTGACACTCGGAAGAAGAGTTTAAATGCCGAAAATTGAAAGGAAACAGGATTTGAAACGAAAGAGACAGACATAGAATTAAATGTTAAAGTTAGTATACTAGTTATATAAAAAACAAAAATTTTTAACTAAATTATGTTCAAATAAAATACTTTCTCTTTTATTGATGGAATGAATTATTTGCGCCTCGTGGTCATTTACCCCCCTGCGCGCTGTCCCGAGTATACTCGTCCAAACGAAGTCGCTTCCGTATTCAGAATGACGAGTATACTCGTCCAAAAGTAAACAGAAATATCTCTGAATCTATACAACTTTGAGACCCCCGCGAGGGCTCAAATTAAAGGGTGAAATGTCCTCTACAAGATAACACCCTGCTGAAATGGTCAATAAAATTCGGGGGGTTGAAAATAAGGGTAGGGGGTGGAGAGTCCGGAAATAAAATAAGCAACATTTCTGACGTGAAAAATCGTAGCTCGGGGCTGGAATCTGGTACTCGGGGGTTTTCGAGGTCGCTGGATCTGAATCCGCCATTATTGGGTTCCAATTCCTAAGGGTTGAAAATAGGGGTCGGGGGCTGAAAAATTTCACGAAACGAAAAATTTAAGATCTTTGGTAAGACTTGGATTAGCTATAATTTTCAAGAAGGAAAAATATACCCAGGATGTGCCACGTGTAGGCTCCAAGTCTCTAATACATCCCTTGTTTTTTTTTTATTTTTTTTTTTAATTTTTTTTATTATTTTTTTTTCGTTTTTGTCTTGTTATTTTTTATTTATTTTTTTGTTATCTTCCTTTTTTTGTCAACTTTTCATAATATTTGGTTATCTACGGCTTTCGTAGATATTAATCTAATACTCCTCCTGTGTGTGGTAAATTTTGAAACACGGGTCCGGGCAAAGTGCTACATCACATTCTTCACAACAATACCGCGTTTCTTTCCGCAAAGCTTTCCTACCCTCTCTCTTGGAACAACACACAACGCATCTCCGGGTTGGAACTACTTTTTCAGGAATTTCAAATTATTCTTTTCAAGATAGGGGAAGAATTTTCAAGAAATCGGTTACGTTATCTGTCACCCCAAACCCCTATTTCGAAGCCACAAATCCATCCACTAAAGTGAATTCCAAGAATATTAGGAGTTATTCTGCTCCCCTTCTTTGCTGGTTGTGACAAATTATTTCGATAGTGTCGATCGTCTACGAAGAAATTCTAACAAGCCCGAAAATCCCAAGTAATCCCCAAACCCACCCCTACATTCATACCTTGGGGTAGTTTTTTCGGGCAGCTGGAGTTGAGAATGAATTCAACGACCCCGAAAATGCCTGTGTAACCATTTCCAAAGGTGAACATCGATTACTTCATTTTTGTTGAAATTTCCTACCCCTACATTCACCCTTTAGGGTAGTTTTTTCGGTTAGCTGTTATTAGGAATGAATTCAGTGACCCCAAAAACCCGCGAGTAATAATTTCCAGGGCGGAAAACCTAGTATAATTTTGCTCACAAATTTCGACCCCCAAGCCCCATTTTCACCCCTTGGAAGGATTTTTACGCCCTAACAGATATCGGGAATGAACTCAGCGCCCCAAAAAACCCCTATACCAATCATGACTTTTCGGAAATCATTGTCTAAAAAAATTCATGCATTTGGAAGCGTTTACTCCGGGATAATTCATGCGCAGGGGGGTTAAGGTAAAAATATAAGATTTGGATTATACTCATGTCCGAAACCCCCATAGATATATTTTTTGGAAGGCGAAATTTTGAGAAATATTTTATAAATAAATAGAAAAAAAAATTAGAAATCAAAATGATCAAACGAAATTTCGTGAACTCGGAATTTGCCGTAGCTATATGCTCTCCAAGAGTTTTTTACTTAGGATTGATCAAAAATCAATGAAGCAAGGACTCAAAATTTCGTCTCGAACAAATTAATCCGCCCTAATATCTATAAGAGGCAAAAGATTTGTTTATAACAGTAAACAAACAATTGCTTGTTTGTCTCTTAAATGTTTAGCCGATTATAAACATGGTACATACATACATGGACATTATTTATAAAATAAAAGATCTTTTATATAGCTGCCTCAACTTTGATTGCATACCTAAATCTTTTATTCAAAGTTTTTGATCACTCTTTCGCATAATAAGGGCTTTATTTTGGCGCTGGCGACTTCAATGCTCGCTTACACAAGTGGAATTCTTTGCAAAAGGTTAGCGTAGCCCTTGCTCTTAAGGGGTTAGGTCACTCTAGATGCCGGAAAAATATGTTCTCTGTGGATATTTGTTTTTCTCAAAAATACTACACAACTTATCGAGATTCCAAGAAAGGGAGTTTATTATACACATCAGTGACTGTATAATATTTTTTTGAATATTTTTTGTGAAGTGATCAGTTTAAAAATTTCGATGACGTCTTGGTTTTTTAGGGTCCACGGCCGGACAACCAGTTCCTGTAATTTTTTCATTATAAGAAGTAATTGAATTTTTTTCGATTATATTTAATATCTGCTTTAGAAGCACGTAGGATATATTTGATAGTTGATTTTCGGCCAAATGGCGCACTTCTAAATTGAAAAATGTACCTTAACAAACAAACTCTTCAATATAAAAAAAAATCCTTCGTACTTCCACAATACGTACGTATACACAATATATTTTCCAACATGTGTTCAATGTTTTATATGTTCAATTTTCAATATCGATTGAAAATTGCCTGAGTTATGTTTCCGGCCAACTTAAAAAATGGAGTTTTAAGATAAACGCTTTTGAAGTTTTGAGTAGTAGATAGTAGTAGTAGTACCAGGCGGCCATATACTAAAATCAAAAACAAAGTACTTAGAAATTTCTTCCCGTAAGGGACCATTAGGGAACCATAAGAGACCATTTAAAAAAAAATAAATATTGATTTTAAGTAAATTTTAGAATGGCCTAACCTTTTAACATGATCTTTACGGAAAAAGTCTAACGGTGCTAAATCGCAAGATCTTGGTGGCCAATTGATATCTCTAAAACGCGCAACTACGCGACAAATCGATTGTTTCGAGATTCTATGACACGTAGCGCCATCCTGTTGAAAGTGGTTGTCATCTGTGTCCGTGTGCTTCATATTCGAAGCAAAAAAATTGTTTATCACGTTTTTATGGCATTTTTATGGCAGAAAAACGATTTTTTTGTTGAGCTGATTTTTGGATTTTTTTGATCCAAGCTGATTTTTTAAATTAAGTAGCATCCCAATTAATTTTTCTGATATGTAAGACAATAGCCGAAGGTATAATTAATATTATGTTTTTTCATTTATTACTGTATGTTTAATAGGAGCTGAGATATGATTATTACCGCAAACTCTATAAGATACGAAAATCGCTCGTGCTTGCATGACAAATATGGCCGCCATTTTGAAAATACAACGAAAAAATTTTTTTTGAAAGCAGTTCTAAGATGCCGAAACATTACGAAATTTGTGGTAAAAAATAAAAATTTTTTAAAATAGTCGAGCGACCACTATGTAATCAATCTCTGTGGACTGACCCTATAACGGATCTTTCGTACTCATTTTTGCAAAAGTACACTCCTAGGACGCCTCCGGCAAACAATCTCCACCAAACAGGCATTCGTTGTGATTGCATTGGCATCTCCTGAAACACTAACGGGTTTTCGAATGGCCAAAGGCTTCAATTTATCTTATTAACGTAGCTGTCAATGTAAAAATGATCTTTGTCAGAAAACACGACTCTATTTTGCAAAAATCACAGTCATAATATATGTCTTTCAGGACCAATCATAGAACTTATAGCTCTGCTGGTGGTTTGTCAATATTTAAATTTTAAATTAAATTTTTGTCAATATTCGCTGCAGTGTGGACGTGGAGAGGTCGAGTTCTTGGACACCGTGACGAATTGAGTTGTGTGGGTTGTTTTTAACACTTTCCTTCACTGTGTCGATATTTTTGATCGTACCTCCATGGCGTCAGTCATTTTGGTGACGTCACACCTCGAGCCAGTCTTTTGGAATTTTTTTATTGTGATTTAGAAATCACATGAATACAAAGAAAATTTGCTCGAAGAGCTTCGTAGCTGCGATTGGATGTGGCGACCGTAGCCAAGCTATGCGTGAACCACTCGATGCCAATTCGATACGAGGTTCGAACATTAGCTGACAGAAAATTTTTTCAATTATAATAAATTTTTCTGTTCTACCGTCACCTCTCTGAAGAAAATTAAATAACTTAGAGATTTAATAATGCCATGTAGGGTTCCTGGGAACATGTATACATGTATACACGTTCGGGATCGGCATAAAACTAAACTTCTCGGTCATTACAAAACCTTTAAAACACTCACAACACAATTTGATCCGAAGAAATTCGGTGAAAGTCCTTTCAAGGGCTGAATGGCCAATTCGTTCCTTTTTTAGTTTAAATGAGACTAAATGAGAATTTTTCATAATAAAATACATCGAATTCTTTCACTGAGTAGCATTCCATAGTAAATTTTTCGCGTTTATAAATGATACATGTTAATATTTGACAACTGCCAAGCTATCAGCTGTTAAATAATGATGAATCTTGTTGTTACACCATTTATATTAACCTTATATGCCCTTCTTGATTTGAGTACCAATTTGGGAACCAAACCACATCAACTCAAGTTAATAGAAAAAAAAAAATCTTGTTGGAAGGCCTAGATTTATTTTTAACTGAATTAAATTAAATTAAATTAAATTTGGTTCTTTGATTTTTGGACCTCTTAAGACTCCACTGAGTCCAATTAACTTCTCAACCATCTTATATGCTATAGAGAATTTTCGAATAATGTACTCGAATAAAAATTGATGAACTCGAATAAATAAAATGAACTCGAAAAAAACTCTAAGAGTTGGCAGACCTTGGAGTGCCTCTCAACTGCCAACTTAGCGGTTGTGGGTTCCTTTCATACTGAGCCTAATGAATTTTTTCTTAATCATAATAAATCCTTTTAAAGCATTTTTCTGACTGCTTTTAATAACAATTAAATTCTTACTGCTCTTCATCACATTTTTTTCTTCTTTTTGTTATTGAAACACCAACAGAACGTTTTCTATCTTATTAATATGCACGGTTTTGAGAATTAACCCCCGCATGTTCCGCTCACCTTTGTTCGTTTCCATGCAATTAAAAGGCGCGTTTTCGTTCTCATCCTTAATGTGACGCAGCTTGGCGACACCATCAGAGCTGGCACCACCACCGGTGCTGCACGATGAAAACGGTGACTCCAACAAGGATTCACTGTCGCTGTGTGCCTCGTCTTTGATTTTCGCCAAACTGCTGTCGGATTCTTGTGAATCCGTTTCGCTGGTGCCTTTGGGATGCTCCTGTTTGGCTTTCTTTTGGATTTTCTTCACCTTGGCACGTTGATTTTGAAACCAAACCTGTTGAGTGCGTTCAGCAGAACACAGCGAGGAAAAAGAATAAAAAAAATTAATTATTCAAAAAATTTAATTTTAAAAATTTGAGAAAAGCAAATCTTCAAAAAGGTAGAATTAATTTGCAATTAATTTTTATAAAGCATTCTTACTACGCACTTGTACAATCCTTAAGCTCAAGCCAGTCTCCTTGGCTAGATTCTCTCTCACTTTGCGACATGGTTTCGGTGACACTTCAAAGGATGCCTTAAAGGCGCGCCGCTGCTGAGTATTGAGTATTGTACGCGGTCGCTTCGGGCCGCGGCGCCCATCCAGCTTGGGCGGAAATAAGTCATCACCATAGAAATCTGCTGGAATGCAAGCATGAACAAAAAGATACGCCAACAATCAGAGGTGCAGAAAATAAAAAAAATAAAATATTTATAACGAAATATAAATATAACAGTAAATTTGCTTTTATTTGCAGAAGGTGGAGAATGGAAAAAAAACTAGAATATTTATGCTGCTTTGATTTTTGCACAAGAGTGGAATATTTCAAATATTTATTTATTTCAAAATAGCATAAAACAACTTGAAAAATTCCACTCGAACAATTCCACTGTCAGGCCACTGTGTGTGTCCTGCTGTCAGTGTCGACAATATGCTGCTTACCATATCCTTGCAGCATCTCCACTTCTTTCTCGTAATCGAATCTACAGAATAATTGGCCCTGCTTAACCACATATTGCTCCCCTTTTTTCAGTAGCGCTCCACAAACGACGCAGGCGAAGCATTTCAGATGGAAAACATTTTCGAGTGTCCTCATCACGAGCTCCTCGGAGCCAATTTTGTGTCCGCAGCCAAGGCAACGATTGCGTATGAAGTGTCTGTGTGAAACAAAAAGAAGGATTAAAGGACGTCAAATAATAAATCGAGTGCAATAGTAAAGAAGGTTACAAAATTGAAAAATTTATATAATTTTATATATTAAAGTAAAATGTTATTTTCTTATATTTTTCACTAAAATTTCTGAAGATTCTGATAATGAAATTTTGTGCTCAGAAATATTGGAGAGCATGATACGAAATCAGCGAAAAATTTAACCAGATTGAATATTTTTATTGATAGATTCCTAAATGGAATTGAATTTTCCGAGCTTGAGTTTGAATTATTGGCTTCTCTTAAATCTAAGTCATATCCTGTTTGGGGACTTATTAATACTTATGAACTTATGGGGGCTTTTTAGAAGTGTAGAAGTTTGAACAAGTCGAAATTTTGTATTTTGACCGCTTCGTTACATTGTATGTGGTTTCGTTGTTCGCCGTCCATTCAATGGACTCCATTGCCTATCAAGGATAATAAGAAAGGAACTTTAAAGACGCCTAAAATACAACGTTTGTTTTTACGTTAAAAGCTGTCTCAAGATCGGTGTCTCAAGATTTTTCAAAAAGGCGGAAAAAGACGGAATTTTTTTTTAGTTTTGAACCAAGGATTTCAGATGTAATACCTATTCAGTCAAGTCTGCTTTAGTTCCAAACGGGGAGATGGATTAGTGGGATAGAAAGGGCAATTATAAGTGAAACATGTGTTGTAAGCGGTATCTTCTAAGCGTAACGGAAAGCCATAGAAACATTTGAATTTGAATCAGAAGCAGGTGTTTTGCCTTTACCTCAGTCACTTCAAGTCATAAGGCAATCTTATGCCATGTCTACATAGAGAGTTTAGTTTGAGTTTAGTTTTAAGTTAACCAAAGCAAAGTTCACGCAGAGATGCGTCAGCAGAATTGTGTTTAGTGTGACATTTCTCTGTTGACTTTTGTGTTCTTATATTTTTTCGGCACATCCATCACCGTGACATCAATTCTACTTAAGGACAAGGCTGCAGCCATTTCTGCGTACACACTCGAATTCTTCCTTACGGCCCATACTAATACGAATACTCCTTACGGAGTTTTTATCGGCCCATACTAATACGAAGACCTCATCTTCTACATTTGCCCAAGTTACTTCCTTCGGTTTTTGTTAATTTTTTGCAAATAGTAAATTGCACCAGGAGGACGATTCTCACAAGGCAACGCGTGAGGGTCATGGGGGCGATCTTCCCATGGCAACGTGTCTGACTGCCTCAACCTGGCGAGGCCAGCATTATCCATGTCGAAATCGTCTCAAGTCGACTCAAACCTCTCCGTGGTGTCCTCTAGAAACGGCAAACTGGCAACCGTTAGTTTGACGGCTAATCTGAGCGGCGGGCTACCTGCCTTTAAATGGTTGTGCGTTGGGTTTGAAGCCCACCACGTAAAAAAACAATTTCAATAAAACCACTACGATTTCAAATCTGATGACCACTACCGCAAACGAAAAACTGACAATGATTTACGGATATGCACTTGGAACGTCCGAACCCTTAATTGGGATTGTGCCTCTATCCAACTGATAGATATCTTAGAAAAGTACAATGCTGATATCACTGCAATCCAAGAAATGCGATAGAAGGGACAGGGTTGCTTACGGCAAGCATCCTGCGATATCTACTACAGCGGCCATGCGGAGAAGCACGAATTTGGATGCGGATTCGTGGTTGGCAAGAGACTACGGCATCATGTCCTGCGATTCACACCTGTGAACGAACGACTTGCCATTATCCGTTTCAAGGCAAAATTTTTCAATATAAGCCTGATATGTGCGCATGCTCCCACAGAAGACAAAGACGATGAGACCAAAGACAGCTTCTACGAACGCCTTGAAGAGGCCAATGAGCGCAACCCCCACCACGACATAAAAATCGTGCTTGGTAACTTCAACGCCAAGGTGGGAAAAGAAAATATCTTTGGTCCGACAGTCGGAAAGTTCAGCCTCCACGACAATACCTCCGAAAACGGAATAAGGCTGATTGACTTTACCGCAGCGCGAAACATGGTCGTTAGTAGCACTAGATTCAAGCATCTCAATATTCATAAAGCCACTTGGCTGTCTCCTGATCAAAAGACACAAAAGAAACCAAATTGATCACGTTTTGATTGACGGAAGGCACTCTTCCAGTGTTTTAGATGTACGCACGATCCGTGGTGTCAATATAGACTTGGATCATTATCTTGTCGCAGCCAAGATCCGTACTCGTCTGTGCGCAACCAAGAATGCGCGCAATCTAGCACAGAGAAAGCTAGACGTCGAAAAGCTGCAATCAAAACGAACAGCCGAAGACTTCGCTACTCGACTCTCACTCCTGCTTCAAGAAAGCACTCCTCCGATCGACGATATATGCGCGCAGTGGAATCACATTTCCCACTCTATGCGTACGGCTGCCGAAGAAGTGATTGGCTAGCCTCGCCGAAACCAGTGGCACCACCAGGAGTGTCGCGACGCCACTGCAGAAAAAGACGCCGCCTACAAAGCCACCCTGCAGTCGGTTGTAACGCGTGCTGCTAAGGAGCGATATAAAGAGAAGAAGAGGAAAGAGAGACGCATTTTCAGGCGAAAGAAAAGGGAAGAGGAAATGCGTGAGTGCGAGAAAATTGAGATGCACGGTGACAGGAATGAGGTCCGAAAATTTTTCGAAAAAATAAGACGCCTGGCCGATGGTTTCAAGACCGGGGCCTCTTCCTGCAAGGATGAAAATGGGAATCTAGTGACAGATATCCAGAGTACACTGATGATGTGGAGGGAACACTTCGCTAGGCTTTTGAATGGTGACGACGATAACAATCCCGGATCCCGGATATCCCGGAAACCCCAATTGTGGGCGACAGCGTTGAAGTTCCGCTTCCCGACCATAGTGAAGTCTTGAAAGCTATAGCTCGGCTTAAAAACAACAAAGCCTCAGGAGACGATGGCTTACCTGCTGAACTCTTTAAGAATGGAGACGAAGCTCTATTTAAATGCATTCATGAGCTTCTATACAGAATATGGTCGGAAGAATGCTTTCCAAACGAGTTTAACCTCAGTGTGCTCTGCCCAATCCTCAAGATAGGCGATCCAACAATTAGCGGCAACTACCGTGGTATAAGCCTTCTGAATATCGCATATAAGGTCCTGTCGAGCGTATTATGTGAAAGACTGAAGCCCGTCGTAAACCAGCTGATTGGACCTTATCAGTGTGGCTTCAGACCTGGAAAATCCACCATAGACCAGATATTTACGCTACGACAAATCTTGGAGAAAAGACCCTAGAAAAACAAATCGACACACACCATATTTTTGTCGATTACAAAGCCGCCTTCGACAGTCCAATAAGGTCCAATACAGTCCAATAAGGAATCAAAACTCCACCATGTCTGAATTTGGTATTCCTGCAAAGCTCATCCGTCCTTGCAGAATGACATTGAGCAAAACAGTTAAAATCGGGAATGACCTCACTTCTCCATTCGATACCAAACGAGGTTTCAGACAAGGTGATTCCTTATCGTGCGACTTTTTCAACCTAATGATGGAGAAGATCATCCGAGCTGCTGATTTGAGATGCAGTGGCACTATATTCTACAAAAGTATTATGCTGCTGGCGTATGCTGATGGTATCGATATCGTTGGCCATAATACGCGCGAAGTCAGCGCAGTATTCCCCAGGTTAGCGAAAGAGTCGAGTCGAATGGCTCTTGCAGTGAACTCTGATAAGACGAAATACCTAGTGTCAACAAATAAACAGTCCTAGCGTCTAGGAAACCATGTCACTGTTGACAACATCTCTTTCGAGGTTGTTAAGGACTTCGTCTACCTTGGATCCAGCATAAACTCTTTCAACGATGTCAGTATTGAGATAAAGCGAAGGATAACTCTTGCCAACAGGTATTACTTTGGGCTGAGTAGGCAATTGAGAAGCAGAGCCCTCTCTCGACGAACAAAACTCACGCTCTATAAGTCACTAGTTATGCCCGTCCTATTATATGCAGCACAAACCTTGACGTTGAGCAGTTATGATGAAAAAACTTTGGGAGCCTTCGAGAGAAAGATCCTTCGTAAAATCTTCGGTTCAATCTGCGTCCAATGGCAGCTGTACGCTGACATCGACATAGTTAAGCGTATTAAAAGGCTCCGCTGGCTAGGTAATGTTGAGCGAATGGAATACGACGCTCCAGCGAAAAAAATATTCGATTCGGTGCCCGGTGGTGGTCAACGCAGAAGAGGACGTTCACATCTTCGTTGGAAGGATCAGGTGATGGATAACCTGACCACGCTTGGGGGTTCCAACTGGCGCCAGCAAGCGCAGAACAGAAATGCCTGGAGCAATTTCTCATACGAGGTCAAAACCCACCTACGGTTGTAAGCGCCAGATAAGCAAATAATACCGGGAATATCAGCTATAAATCCAAATAAAATTGAAGAGATTTCTTAAAAAAATTATTCCTTTTATCCAAAAGACAAATCTTACACCTCTTATTGTTACACGGTTTAGAAATAAGTGGTTTTGAGCTTAAGAAATTGTTACCGAATCATTTACGAGTATTTTCAAATGTTTAAATAAAATTTTAAGGTTCTAGCATTGAAAAATCCGTGATTTTTATGTCTCATCAAAAGATTTAAGAGTTTATCGTTAAAAATAACAACTGACATCATGCAAGAATGTCAAACAAGCAACAATAACGAGTAACTTTCAAACAGCAATTAATGCTGCGTTAAGTGCATCGTTCACACGTATCACCTCAACTCAACCCGCCTTCAACTTGAGTTGGACAATGGCCACAAGTGTGTCTATGCAAATCATGCAGTGACAGTACTTAATGCAACAACAACAATAATAAAAATAACAACAACAACAAACACTTACCGCTCATAGTCGATGCGACAATAAAGCTTGCCATCGCGTGCAAAGCAGGAATGCACCAAATGCAGCGCGCACGTCGAACACTTGAGGCAGCCCTCGTGATAGGATGTGTCCACGACACGCATTATGTAACGATCACAAATTGGCTGACAACAATGGCCGCACTGGGCATTTGTAGAGCTGGAGGTGGCAGCATTGGCAAGATTTAAAACATCAGCAGTAGCGGAAGCGGAAGCTGAACTGTTGGATTGCTGCTGCTGCTGCGACTGTTGCTGATGATGAAGTATAACGGCTGGTTGGTGGGATTGTTGATGCTGCTGTAAATGATGATGCTGAGCATGATTATGTTGATGATGATGGTGATGATTGTGATGGTGATGCTGTTGTAGTGCATGTTGCTGCTGTTGTTGTTGATTGGGCGGAAGTATTGGCGGTGGCGGATGTAATTGAAGTTGTTGTAAATGATGCTGCAACATGTTGTGTTGTTGTAGTGAGAGTGGATGCTGCTGTTCTAGCTGTTGTTGCTGTTGTTGTTGTTGCTGCTGTTGGTGTTGTTGTTGTATGCTACAATGCACAAGATTGCCATTAAAATTGTTGGCACTGGTGTTGTTTGCAGTGCTGTTGTTGTTGTTGTTATTATTGACACACAGCGTTCCAGCAGCATTTAAGCCATTGATGACACATTCAGCCAGTGTTATACGAGGGGAAACGGATGTTGGCGTATTTGTAACATTTGTAGCTGCTGTTATTGTGTTTGTTGTTGCTGAATGCGGTGGTCCAGGACCTCCAGCATTCGACTGTAGCTTGTTGCTGTTGGGTAGATTGTTAGTTTTGCTGTTGTTGTTATTGTTGTTGTTGCTGCTGTTGCTACTGCTACTGTTGCTATTGTTGTTGCTGTTTGTCATGTTATTGTGGTTGTTGCGATTTCCGTTGACATTTGTTGATGCCGCTGCTGTTGCTGCAGCCTCAGTTGCCGTTCCTTGTCCATGTGCGTGACCATTCATTGTACTTTGTTGTTGTTGTTGTTGCTGCTGTAGTGCTGTTGTTAACATTCGCTCATTTCCGCTCAAAAGCATGGATGTCTGTTGCAGCTGCTGCTGCTGTTGTTGTTGTTGTTGTAGCTGTTGTGGCGTATGACATTTGATGTTCATCGGAACTGTAACAACAACAAATGGAGTAAAAATACATAGGTTAAAAAACAAAATTTATACAAAATACGACCCAATCCCAACCGACCAAACCACCCCTGCAACAGCTCCACTACAAAAAATTGCAACCACTACAACATCAACAACATCGACACGTTTCAACATACAACTGAGCCTGTGTCCGTCTGATAGCCCATTAGGAAAGCCACAATTAAAAGTTTAACTTGGCACGGTTTTCATGGTCGCCCAGTTTGAATTTTAATGAAGTTTTATTTTGAGGTTATGTTACGGATTTGTTTCTGGTTGAATGTTATTTGTATGTTTTTCTGTGTTTGCGTGCGTGTGTGTATATGTGCAATAATTTTATTGCAGTGCCGTTTTTGTTGTTTGCTACTACGAAAGTGGCAGTAAATTTGTGGTTTTGTAATTATTGAAATAACTGTAATTATTTTGCACAAATTCTTTCGGCCATTTTTTAGTTTGTTAATCCAGTTGTTGTTTATGTTGCCGGCGTTGTTGTTGTTGTTGTTTTTGTGGCTGTGCCATTGCTGTCTCAATTTATGGCAAATTGTTGGCATAATTGTAGCCATTGGCAATGTTGTTGTTGTTGTTGTTGTTGTTGTTGCTGCAATTAATTTTTACATTTTTGTTGGTATTTGTCAACGATTTTTGTTTCGATTTTAAAATGTTTTTTAAGTGGTTTGTTAAAATGTCCAAAGTATTTCAAGTATTTTCAGCTCATATGTGTATGTGTGTGTGATTTAAATGATGGCTGAAATTCGAGAATTTTGGAATGTATAATTGTGTGTGTGTGTGTATTAAATGATTTTGGCACGCAATATATTCAATTCCATTAATCAGTGCTCAAGACTCTATCAAGGTGTTCAGTTCAATTGGCCATCAGAATTTACTGTGAAGCAAATACATATGAAGCCTAACCGAGGAAGCATAGAGGCAGAAGTTGCATAAAAAATATGCTTAAATTATTAGCAAAAACTGAAATAGAGTCTAAAAAAAAATTGGTTGTTAATAACTTTATAATATCATGACATAAAACTTAAAGTATTTCAGTTGGATTTGTCCCATTCTGGCAAATCAGCCCTTAAATATGTGCATTAGATCTTATCACTTTGTACGGCAAAAAATAAACCCTTTTTTGACCCCCTCTCAATCGTTAGATATTTAAAGATATTTTAAAAAAACAAAAAATCATCTAAACCAAAATTAATTTTTGGCACACTTCCGACCGATTTTATTCCAAAAAGAACACTTTCGAATCTTTTGTCGCTCATACTCGACTTTTTACTAATTTTTTACATCTTTTCGTGAGCTTTGAGAGAATGTGTTTTTTGTTGACGTCACTGGCGTATTTGGAATCAAAGCTCAAGTTCAAAATTTTAAATGCTTAGATAATTTTTTGAAATTTTTCCATTTAGATATTGTCACTTTGTACGGGAGGTAGGCGTAGTCTTAGTTCGATTTTGACAAATGTCATACATAGAGTTTAGAATCAGGAAGTGGCGGATCTACCTACGGGCTGAAAGGGCTTTAGCCCCCCTGCCCCTTGGAGAATTTTTTATATGGGAAAAATATGAAAAAAGTCCAAAAAGACGTTTCAGGCTCCCTTTGGCGTACAAAACTGTTGTTTTAGCCTCCCTTTGGCGAATCTTAGATACGCCACTGGAATCAGGGCTTACGTGCAAAGTTGGAGTGTTTACATAAATGAATTTTTCTGGATATTTAGATATTTTATCGTTTTGATTTGGGAGGTTTGCGTGGTTATATACACGATTCGGCTATTTCCACTTGTTCTTTTTTTTTTAAATAACCTTACAAAGGGTGAACAAATAGGAAGAATAGGAAAATAAATTTAAATAAAATAACAACGGTGTGAGATATGAAATTGATTCTGGCCATATTTCGAAGTTACATTCATGGCATTATGCGTGGACGCACTCGGCTTCAAGAGTTTTTGTGCAGTTTTTGTGCAGATAAAAATTGTTGTGCAGGTATTAAGCAAGAATTGTGTTATAATTACACAGTGCAACACGAAAAAAAATAACCATATACGGACACCACTACGTGATAAAAAATGACTAAGAAAAAAAGACCCGTGTCTCCCAATTTTTCCCAAAGTCATGCACTTTTTTGTTTATGGGCCGCCAAAGATTTGGGGCCTCGGTATCATTTTCGCAAAAAAGTGATCATTTTCTCGGGCTCATATCTTGCAAACCGTTCAGAATTTCGATTTACTCTCTGAGGCAAAGTTGTAGCTCTTGTCATAAAGAACAAAAATTGCGAACATATAACATCAAAAAAACTTCACCGTCCAGATCAAAATCGCAAAAAACTTAAAAAAATGCGATTTTTTTTTACCTTTTTTCCCGTGTTCAGGTCCATAGGTAGCAAACCGTTCAAAATTCAAGGAAACAATCAACTACAAAAATTTACCTCAGATCTCAATAAACAAATTTCTAGAACATATAAACTTCCTGGGAATTATTCTTAACACCGTTTTTTAATTTCATTTGTTTTTTATTTACTTCAACATTGAGATACTATGCTATCTATTACAAAAATATTAAAAAAAAGTATTCGTATTATGTTTATAATGTTGATGGCCCTGGACTTGCAAATCGCGCTCTCTTAAGTTGTGGATCCATATCGTCGTCCGAATCTGACTCTGATTCAGAACTTATGGTGTCCACAGGCACGTTGCTTCCAGACTGCCCTCCATCATCAGCTCTTTCTTCTTAAAATACTTCATTAACATCATACAGGGTGATCTTGTGACTCCACCAACATACCTCTGCAAGCAATGCGTCGAGATTTTTGCCTTTGTACCGTTTTTCCATGGGCATTGTGGTTTGGTGAAACCGTTCTCCTTGCTCATCGGATTCAGTAGGGAGTTGTTTGATAAAATCGTCAAAATGAAAATGAAGAAAATGCAGCTTTAATGTCATAGATGCGCCGATTATCTCAAAATAATGCAGCATTTCGCTTTGGGAAAACGGTTTTCAAATAGTCGAATGCGTTTGGACAATTTACAACGGCCACTTCGATTAATTTTTTAACAATTCCCAATTTTATGTGGAGCGGTGGCAGCAAGATGTCTTGAGTATTGTCAATTAAAGGTGCATTCTTCAGTCTATGTTGTTGTATTTGTTCATCCACACTTCCTCTTGGCCTCCACGAATTACATTGGAATTGATTCAGAGGTGAGCGTGAATCCCAATTACAAAGAAAACAAAAGAATTTTGGGAAGCCGCCCTTATCGATGATCCCTTGCAAAATGTTGATGACCTTCAAATCACAGCAAATCTTCCATTTATTTCCGTAATATTTGATTTTTTCCATTATATCTTTCAATGTTTCATAGCTTTCTTTCATGTTGATACCCATTGCTAGCGGAATGGAAGGTTTTCGGTTCGACACATGCAACAACACTGCTTTCAAGCTTGAAACAGAACCATCAATAAATAATCTCCACTCACTAGCGATGTAGTTCATTCCCATTTTTACCACCAAAGCTTTTATATCGTTGCAGTAAGCGAACGAATTGTCATCATTTAGAGTGTAGAGCATCTGAAATTCAGCTTGTCGTTTGCGGTACGCCGTAGAGTTAACATTAGCATGTGTGAGTTTTCTTTGATTTAAAAAAGCTGTCAAAAATATTGCAAGTCACTGCGATTATCCCAATATGGCCACAATGAAATCCATTTCCATTTGTGTTATTAGTTGTGGTCCATCTCTTCCCTGTTGGGGCTCATAATCGGTATCAAATGGATCTTCATAAGTAACACCACTTGCTGTACTCATTGCTGTAAATTCTGTAGTACGATCTGGAGTTGGCGGCCTTGGTGATACAAAATTTTCAGGTGCAAGCACTGGTAGTGTGGCTGTCGCAGTTGCTTTATAAATTTTGTTCTTCTCAGCATGTCGATTTAGACGATATGTGTAATTTACGCATGCATAGCAACTGGTTGCATCATGATCACCTGGGCGATTAATCCAGTTTACCGGCTTACAATACTTCATAGTACCTCTGCCTCCACTCAACCATGCCATGAGATTGTTATAACATTGGCGACACACTGTATTAGCTGTGTAATTTTCACCGGTCAAGTCCACTTCGTCTGAAAACAATGTATATGCTCTTTTGAATTCACTAGTTAAAAGATTCTTTTCCTTCTGAAATCTTGTAGATGTTTTTTTTCTGGTTTGATGACCGCAAACGTAGCAAAATAAATCAATTTTTTCACACTGCATACTGAAACTGTCAGTTGCCACTGTTGTGTACGAAATATGTTGTAGCACTTTATATAACTTTCACCGCGTCACTTTTGCGTGCTACCTAAACAGTGTTAAGAATCATCTCTAGGAAGTTTATATGTTCTAGAAATTTGTTTTTTGAGATCTTAGGTAAGTTTTTGTAGTTGATTGTTTCCTTGAATTTTGAACGGTTTGCTACCTATGGACCTGAACAGGAGAAAAAAAGGTAAAAAAAATCAAATTAAAAAATTTTCGGCAAATTTTTCACTTTTGCGTGCTACCTAAACAGTGTTAAGAATCATCTCTAGGAAGTTCATATGTTCTAGAAATTTGTTTATTGAGATCTTAGGTAAATTTTTGTAGTTGATTGTTTCCTTGAATTTTGAACGGTTTGCTACCTATGGACCTGAACACGGGAAAAAAGGTAAATAAAAATCGAACTTTTTTAAGTTTTTTGCGATTTTGATCTGGAAGGTGAAGTTTTTTTGATTTTATATGTTCTTTATGATAAGAGCTACAACTTTGCCTCAGAAAGTAAATCGAAATTCTGAACGGTTTGCAAGATATGAGCCCGAGAAAATGATCACTTTTTTGCGAAAATGATACCGAGGCCCGAAATCTTTGGCGGCCCATAAACAAAAAAGTGCATGGCTTTGGGGAAAATTGGGAGACACGGGTCTTTTTTTTTAGTCTTTTATCACGTAGTGGTGTCCGTATATGGTTATTTTGCCATGACTTAAAAAATTACACACAGTGTTATCATTGTCATCATCATTATCATTATCAGTATCATTATTATTATCATTATTATTATTATTATTCTGCAAATAACGCATTTACATATGCCTCAAACATTTCGTGCAGTGCAAAACACCAAACACCTCATTCAGCGCCAACTGATTGAGAGAACTTCGTGCATTCGGTCGTGTACGTGTTTCGATTCTCGAATAAAGCTTTCGAGTCTTACCACGCGTGATACTACGTGAACATCACTGATTTAGACCAGTGTAGGGCGTGTGGCGGCTCGCGTGCTAGAGACTCGTAGAGACTCTCTCGTGTCTCACATGTATAAAAACCGACAACAAGTTATTTCAATCAGTTGGCGCTAAAACTACATGTTGTGGTTTAACGCTGTGCTTTCAAGTGCTTTGAACTTGATTGTTATGCACCGAAAAAAAAAATAGATGGGCAAATAAATAAGAATTTACTGAATAAAGTAAGCACTGAGTTTTATATTATATTTATCAAACGAAGACTTGTTTTATATAGGTTTTGTTTTTTGTGTTCTTGTGTTCTTCTTAGATTTGCATTTTAAGATAATTTGGTTTTTATTAAGAAATCGCTTTTAAATAATTTTAATTGACTTATGTTGATTTGAATCTTAAAATCAAAACAAAAATATGAAAATAAAATTAAATTTTAACTTAAAAATAATATTAATCAAACGAGCCGAATCGTCATATTTATTGATATCTGCACAACAATTTTGTTCAGTGCTGAGAGCGGGGATCCACTACTACAAGCTTAAAATACAGAAAATATAATAGTATTGGTGTTCCCATGAACATTACTACGTGAACATCACTGCTTTATATCAGTGTAGGGCGCGTAGTGGCTCGCGTGCTAGAGACTCGTTTATGAACTCTCTCTCGTGTCTCATATACATAAACACCGACAAGAAGATATTTCAATCAATTGGCTCTGAGACTTAAAGCTAAAGGCTTCACACTGCATGATACTTTGAACTTGATTGTAATGCACCGCAAAAAAAGATGAGTGGGAGAACGATTATTTATTTTCAGAAAATTTCTATGGGCAATGGATGAAATTCAATAAGAATTTTCTGAATGTAGTAAACACTGAGTTTTATATTCTATTTTTTTCTTTTGTTAAAATTTTAAAATCAAAACAAAAACATCAAAATAAAATTAAATCTTAACTAAAAATAAAATATTAAACAAGCGAGCCGATTCATCATATTAATTGATACCTGCACAACAATTTTTATCAGTGCTGAGAGCGAGACTCTATTACCACAAGAACAAAATTACAGAATATATAATAGTATTGATGTGCCCATCACTGATTTAGATCTAAATCCAAACTCAAAATAATACTGGTTGACACTCTGGCGATGCCCAGTTGAGCTGCTCGGCGCCGAATCGATAGTTCTGGGTCTTCTTCGGCACTGGCAGCTCCGGGGACTATTTTTTCTTCACTTCCCGTTAATCTCAGTCTGGTTGGTGATATAAGGTACAAAAGAGTGTCCTAACACTCAAACTTTTCTAAGATGCGACGAATTGCCTGCGTACTGAAGCAGGCAATTCACGTTGTGTTATTACAACTGAGCTGGAATTTCTTTTTATTATATTGAAAAATTCCCACTGATTCAGCAAACGTGAAAAGATGAATGATAAAATGGCAAACCTTATTAAATATTTTGACAGCTGCATGTCATTGATAACTTTGAAAGCTGCTGAATCAGAACCATTGGAAAACCTTTTATTGCTATCTGGTCACCCTTTACATCAAATTTAATTACGATAGATTCAAAGTTACGGCTGTAATCCTGAAGACGGACAGATGTACGCAGTGGCGTTCCTAGGCTTGGTGATACCCGGGGCGGATACTCATGGTGTCACCCCTATAAAAAATTTCTAAATGCAAAAAGAAACCAATTCGGTTAAGTGTTTTTATTGAACAAACAATAAGAATTTGTAAAAAACAACAAAAATATTACATTTTCAGGTGTCTACATATTTAGATATGTAGGCATAAGGTAAAAAAGAAAACTTATTAACTTCGCAGTCTTAAAAACTGACGGAACAAAAACATTACATTTTCAGGTACATTTTTGTATATGTAGGTATAAGGTTAAACAAAGGAATCTTATTAATGGCGTTGTCTTAAAAACTAACTTTTCTTACTTTAAGAGCTCCAAAATTTGAAATAACCTTATCGAAATCAATATTGGGTCATTTGCAAAAAAAAAAACGTACACAAAGAGTTTTTCATGTTTTGTTTTTAATGACTTTTAAATTTTCCCGTTGAAATTAAGTGAAAGTTAATGGAGAAATCGAAGTTGTTTTTAGGTCCTGCAAAAAATAATTTTTTCTATGGTTTTAATACGAATTTTTTATTGAACGTCACACAGCAGATATACGGGAAAATTCAATAAAAATTTTAAAAATGTTGTAAATTAAAGCTTACTGTGATGTTTATTAAGTTATTTAATCAGTTAAATTAGATTTTGCAAAAATCGCCATTTCAGTTACAGAAATAATAATTTTTATCAAAAATCCCTACATATTTTACAATTTTAACGGGAAAAAATTAAAATTTTTCTCCAAAAAGACATCAACATAGAAGTTTTTTTCAAAGTAGTAGACTTGCAGCAATAAAAAATAAAAAACTGTTAAATAATAAGCAATTTCAGAAAAAACATCAGAGTGACGTTCAATACATTTTGTGACGTTCAATACATTTTGTTGCGCTTAACCAAATAATTTAAATCAAATTGGGAGTTTAACAAAAAACAGGTTTATTCTTTTACAAAAAAAAAGTAAATATAAAGTACCTATATAATTCAGCTATACATAAAATTTTCATCCAATTTTTTTTTCTTTATTTTTTTACAAAAAATTAAAAAATTCAATAGCTAGTTGAATTTGTATTAAAAATTTATAAAGACTTCACGTTTTACAATATAACTTCTAAACCCGTTAAAACCACATCTTCATTTTATATCATTGGAAAGGTATAACCTAACGTAAAAACGTAAAAAAATTAAAATTATCTACAAAAAAAAATTATAGCTCGTGTTGCTGGCATGGTATTGAACTTAAACAAATTAAGAATGAGCCAACTTATTGCAATATTTTCAAAAATTTTGTACTTTTCCTCAAAATAGATGAAATAAATTTTCCAATGATACTATATTACCGGTAATTGGTCTTAAGTTGATTGAGCTACGTTGTCTCCAAATAGACCCTATTTTGGCCGCGAACGATTATTCTAAAAATTTATAACTTCAAATTTGGTTTTCAAGTCAATAAACCAATGCAAAAAAAATATTTGAGAGAAATCGGAGATGGTCAGTGCATCTGATCACTTCAATGTGAAATGGGTGATATCAGTTAGTAAACACAAAAAGCAAAAATGAGGTCAAAGTCATACATAGGTTAGGTTAGACCGGTCGCCTCTTGCAGAGGTCTCACATAGACCATACAGGTCCTTAGTGGTACCGGTTAGGTGGAGGCTGAGTGGGTCAGGAGAATTTATTAAGAATTTGCGTCGTGTTCACGAATTTTAGAAGGGATTCAAGAGGGATTTTGGCTACTTCTTTTAGTGACGAGAACGTCGGAGAGCCTAAGAGTTTATGTCTTGTTCTGAGTATTGCGGGGCATGTGCATAGTAGGTGTTCCAGGGTCTCTACGGTGCCTGGTTCCATACACTTCCTGCAGCTTTCATCCATGGTGATGCCCATCTTCTTTGCGTGGGCTCCCACCATGCAGTGGCCAGTGAGAATATCTACTAGTGTTCTGCAGACACTCCGTGGGTGTGCAAGGATGTATGTAGTTCGTTTTCCACAGCGTGCCACGCACATGGTTCTGGCGATTTTGCAGGTTGTCGTGTTTTTCCACCTGTGGCTCACTGTTAGTGCGGTTCGTTTTTCTAGGTTGTTGTATAGTTCTTGTATTGGGATCAGTATATGCTCAGTGAGCTCTGCTCCCAGCCCGGCGCCCTCCTTCGCTAGCTCGTCTGCCATCTCGTTGCCTTCGATGCCCTGGTGGCTCGGAACCCAGTAGATACGCACTTCCTTTCTGTCGGACAGAGCGTCTAGTGCTTCCCTGCTCGCCAGGGCATTTCTGGACTTGATGGTATCGGAACTCATGGATTTAATCGCCGCTTGGCTGTCTACAAATATGTTGATTCGAGAGTGATGAGTGTTAATTCCGAGGGCTAATTCTGCGGCCTTCCTTATAGCAAATACCTCTGCTTGGAAGATGCTGCAGTGGTCTGGCAGTTTGTACGGCTGCCTTATGTCGGGCTCTGCACAGTACACTGCCGCTCCCACCCCTGTGCGCATTTTTGAGCCGTCAGTAAATATGTTTACTGCCTTCTGTGTTTGTTTGATTCCATTACACCAGTCGTTCGGTCCTACGAGAGTTGGTACTCTTGATCTGGTGACAATGCGGGGGATCATATAGTCCGTGAGACTTGACAAATCTTTAAAGATTGTACAGTGTCCGAAGTTCTGATTCTGTATTTTATCAGCCGCTATAAGGCGTTGTGCCGTTTTACCGGCTATTAGTTTAGCGTGTATGTCCAGGGGGTCCATACTTAGAATGGTTTCTAGGGCCTTAGTTGGAGTTGTCTTTAGCGCCCCCGTTATACAGATCGCTGCCTGTCGCTGGGATTTCTCCAACGTTTTGAGGTATGTTGATTTGTTGACTGCCGGCCACCACACTATGATTCCATGGAGTAGAATGGGACGAACTACCGATGTGTAGATCCAATGCATCAGAGAGGGTGAGAGGCCCCAGGTACTGCCTAGCATCTTCTTGGATGCGTATAGAGCATTATTTGCCTTTTTCACTCTCTCGTTTACATTGAGTCTCCATGTCAGCTTACTGTCCAAGACTACCCCTAGGTATTTTGTGTGTGTTTTCGGACTGAGGTGTATGTTGTTTATTTTTGGCGGTGTCCACGGCGGTATCTTGTATCGTTTTGTGAACAGCACCAGATCGGTTTTCTCAGCGTTGATACTTAGACCGACTGAGTTAGTCCATCTGTGTACCTCTTTGAGTGTTCTTTCCATTATAGAGGTTATTGTTGGTAGACATTTCCCCACAATTATAATGCTTATGTCGTCTGCGTACGCTGTTATCTTTGGGGCTTTTCCTTCAAAGTATTTTAGTAGTTCGTTCACAACTAGGTTCCATAGTAGGGGAGAGAGAACACCTCCTTGGGGTGTTCCTCTGCGTGCTTCCCTTTCCATGGTTGTTGTACCCCACTCAGCTTGGACCATTCTGCAATTTAGTAAATTGTTTATCCAATGCTCGATTGCTGGTGGTGTATCTATTGCGCGAAGTCCCTTGAGTATTGCATATGTTGAGACATTATTGAATGCTCCAGAAATATCTAAGAATGCGCCTAGTGCGTATTCTTTGTGGTGTAGGGCTTTTTCTATGGGAGCTACTAGTGAGTGTAGCGCTGTCTCCACGGATTTCCCTTTCGTATATGCGTGCTGATTTGATGCTAGCACGGATCGGTTAGCACCATTCCTCAGGTGCAGGTCTATCAGTTTTTCAAGTGTTTTTAGTAGAAAAGACGTTAGGCTTATGGGCCTGTAGTCTTTCGGATACAAGTGGCTGCTTCTACCTGATTTCGGCAGGAATACAACTCTTGCTGTCCTCCAGACAACGGGTACATAATTTAGCCTAATACAGCCTTTGAATATGGTTTCGAGCCATGGGACAACTCTTGATATGGTCGTTTGCAGCATGGCTGGGACTATTCCATCCAGTCCAGGAGATTTGTATCTTGAGAATGAGTTTATTGCCCACTGGATTTTGTCGTTTGTTATTAGGTCGTGTGGAATATGCAGCGGATTACTCCTCCATGACTGTGTTATGTTCGTAGACGGAGTTCCGGTACAGCCTGGAAAGTGCGCATTCAGAAGCACCTCAAGTGATTCCTGATTGCTCTCTGTCCAGTCACCATTATCATTGCGTAGCTGGCTTTGGACGGAAGGCTGCTTCGAGAGTCATACATAGGTACCATTATTTTTGCTTTCGTTTATATTCTACATTTCGTTCCTTATCTAGCTTTATTTTTTCCGGCGTTAACTTTGCTATTTTACTCTCAGAGGAGGATTTTGTATGCAATTGACCCTTTTACTTGCAAGCTCGTTTTCCCATGGAAGACCTTTAATAAGTCTTAATTAATTTTAGCTTTGAAAAACTCCTTTCGCATGAAGCTACTGATACACAAATTGTTGAAATAATTTCAATGCGACAAAATGGGACACAAATTTTTTTAACGTAATGTATTTGTACCTTTTTCTTTCCGTTTGAGAAATAAAACCCCTAAAATGGTGGTACCCGGGGCGGACCGCCCCCCCCGCCCCTAGGAACGCCACTGGATGTACGTACAGATGGTCATCGCTAAATCGACACAGGTATACGACGTACATATATGTATATACGAGGTGTGTTCAAAAAGGAACAAAATTTAAAATTTCACAAGCTGTGTTGATCCGATTGGCACGATTTTTTTGTTGCTGTGTTGGCAGTCTAGAAAGTATGGCTCATATTACACGGTGTCCGTTTGCCCGGCGTACAATCGATGTTGTTGTTGCTTTCCACGTGAAACTGTTAAAAACAATTGAGAGTGTGAGAGGATGAACATTTAGAACAGCGGGCAAAATATGTTCATTCTTGCTCGGTATCGATACACCGTACATCGTGCAAAACAGTGTTGCTGGGTGGTGAAATTAAAGATTTGGGTGTTTAAGTAGCTAAAAAGTACATTTTTTGAAGAAAAGTGCTACTATTGTACTATAACGGTATGAAGAAAAAAGTTGTAGGAACCCCTTTTTGGAATAAAGTGTATTAGAAAAAGTAATGAAACTGAATGAAATGTCAAAAATCTGTCCGTGGAAGAGATTACAAAAGATTTATTGTACGCCGGGCAAACGGACACCGTGTAATATGAGCCTATCTACTCGTTGTGTAGATAGGCTCACAACGAGTTTGGTTGTGAGGTTTTCGGTTTTTGGTTTTTGTTCATTGCCCAAAAGTAAAAATGAATAATTGTCAAAATTTTCGTTCCCCAGAGATCGTTTTTTTTTTTTCTAGAATTAAGAACTTCGGCCATGTTTTCGACCCAACTTTAGGATACTAGGCTTTTTCACTCCAAATTGGTCGCTGTTCGGACGAGTTTTCGGCCCAAAAGGCTTTTACTAAGCCCAAAGGCTTAGTAGTCTCCCGAGTACTAAGTAATTTCTTCACAAAAATTTAACGCTGAAATGCTTTGAATTGGAACTTGATATAGACAATTCTTAAGTATTATTTGGATCCCCGAAATCGGAAGCCTAGTAATCTTAATCTATATATAAATAGGTGTAGACGAAACAGTTAAGAACCATTTTCTCCCGTGTTTCTCAACCGATTTTTATATTATTTTTTTAAATTAATCAGAGTAAGGAGAAGGAGTGTACCGAATATTTTTTAAAGAAATTCACCTGTTTTGAACAGGTAAAACGATTTAGGGTGTTTTTCACGCATTGTGGATTCATAAACACGAAGAATATCCACACAAAAAGAAGAGAAAAACGTTCTGCATTATTTCGTTATGCTGAAAACACATGCGCAGATATTCTGTTGCAGCAAAATTTAAACTCATTTATTCATATGGCGAGAGACACATGTATATTCTGCACAATAACGCAGCGCTGCAAGTAGTCATCAAAATAAAAAATGCTGCGTATATTCACTGCTAACAACATACAAACTCAAAATTTATTGATTTATTTAAAATGAGACTGTAAGTGAAAGTGAGACAAAACAATTCATAATTTGAAACAATGCTGCTTCGCCAATAGTTGTGTATGTACCCTACTGTCAAGAAAAAATCTGCACATCTATTTTGTCTGCAGCGCTGCGCGCAGATTACTTACAGTTCTGCGCGCAGAAACGCTGCACATGTGTTTTTAGCATTAGGTTATTGTTTTTTTTCACACTCATGCGAGAGCGTAAGCGAACCCTTTTTCTCAATTTATAGACAACACATTTCAATGAAACTTATATCATTTGAAAGGTCTGGCTTATACCAACTGTAGAATATAGTTTTTATTCAAATGTTTTGTCATTAAGATAGGTAAATATTAGAATCTAAAAAAACTTTTCCCCATATAAAAACGCACAACGTTGCTGTGATTGAGCAGAAGGCGAGAGAGAAAGAAAAAGCTTCAATACAGCTGTGTGGTTGTTGTTGCTTTTTCTTTACTCTTTTCGGATCATTGAACGGCGTTGCATAGAGTTATAACTTATAGTATGTATGAGGCATGATAAATGTGATAAAATTAAAAATTATAGTGCTACGAAAAATTTAATTTTAAAACAATAAAAAATAGTTCTTTGACCTCATTACGAATTTTTTTTTTAACATATTTTATTATATTAATTTTTTGTAACTAATTGCTTCTCAGGGAACCCCTTAAAGTAACCACACCGAAAAAAAAAATAGTAAAATCACCTCAGCTGGGCTTGGGTGAAAAGAATTTGTATGGGAAAGTAAAAACTTATGTTTATTCACCAAAGTAATAAATTGTTTTATACAAAAAAATATAAAAGAAAAAAGAACAAAGATTTGAACGCAATAAGGATAAAGATTTTGAAAGAAATTGAGACAAGGATTAGGAAAGGATTTGAACAAGGATAAGGTCAGGAATTTGGACATGGATTAACACAAGAGTTTAGACTGGAAATAGGTAATTATAAGCACACATATTAGAATAAGAATACGAATGAAGACAAGTTTGGGAACAAATGAAAGGATCGGTAGTGTCACTATACAACCAACTTCTTTTCATCTTTGCCAAGAGTTTTTCAATAAATATAGAAAAAAAACAAGAAAAAAATCTATAATGGTATGGTCAAATTTCCACCACATGCGACCCTTTTACTGGGAATTGCGCTCTATTTTATTTTTTTTTTACTTCAATTGACGAACTTTATTTTTAAAATTGGCGTACAAGTGTCAAGATTTTGTTTATATGGTCAATAACGCAAAAAGGAGGATATTGAGGGAGGATCTGCTTAGACAATTTGCAATAATAAAAACCCCGGAAAATGGCGATATCAAGTTTTTTATTCACTCAAAAACTTAAAAATAACTCACATACCCTCTTTAAAAGTGACACAACTTAAAATTTTGCAATTTTCAGGAGAGTCAAAAAACTATTTCGTTTTCAAGCAACTTCATACAAAAGAAGGATACAAAATGATTTTATTAAAAATTAACGAGCAATCGGATTAAAACACAATTTTGACAGTCGATGAAGATGTACATTACGAATTGATTTATATTAAAAAGTCAGAATTAAACAATTTTGAGTTGTGTCACTTTTGAAGAGGTTGTGCGAATGTTTCCTCTAAACGTTCCACTGGAATTGCATTTTTCGAGATTACGGGTCAATTTTTACGATTTTCGGACATTTTTCAGGAGACACAATGGGTCTAATGCTTAAAAATGAGATGTTTCTCAGAGATCATTCGTGTGAGATCAATCTCAAGAAGTGAGTCATAAGAACATTCTCAGTCTCAGTCTCAAAATTGTATGCATAAAAAGGAGATCAAGCTCATGACAAACAACTCAACATAAGTGAGATCGATCTTAAAGTTTCAGTTCAGCTTTAGTTTATTTAAAGCAAGCTAAAGCAATAAATCGTTAAAATTGCTTCTTAAAATTTCAAAAAAATGTTCGAAAGCGAATCTGGAAGTGAACAAAACTGTAGTTTATCAAATAATAAAAATAATAAGCTGGCATAACTTCTAATTGATGAGTTAAAAGAAACTCAAATTTTACTACAGAAATCTAATCTGCCGGTGCACAAATTAAAAAAAGAAGCACTTGAAAGGTTTCAAATTGTCCTAGAGACTGATGAATTTCTATGTCCTCACCAATTCCATTTTGAAATCCAGGATCAGTCAAAAATCTTAAATATACTCTAATTTTTTCAGAATTAGTAAGAGCTCCACCAAGCGATTCCAATGTTGGCCCTAGGAAATGCTCTGCTAACCAATCGATGTTTTCTTTATTAAAACGAAATATAAATTTACTGCTAGATTCTTCAAGATGTCTACACAGCTTATACATTTTTTAGGACTATAAACGAGAAAGTATTCTGCCATTTCAGTTGCTTGAAATAAACTGTGAGATTACTTGATAGGAGACTCAACATTTACCGAGAAAGTTCTCAGACATGTCAGCTTTATCCAGTGATGTGATTCTGATTTAGTAAAAAATCCCGATCACATCCCGATTTAGACCTGTTTATCCCACCAAAATGCTACGAAAAACCCACAAAAAATCCTACCCAAATATTTATACCAACAACGATTTTTTATGTAATTTTTGAAAAGAAATAAGGATGCCCACCTGCTGAACAGGCCCACCTACTACTAACACCGTGAGTTCTGACGTCTGTATGATGCGCCAATGTGTAAAGTGTCGCAGTAACATTTCATTGAATGTTCAATTTTGATAAATCATTGAGATGAATGCGCATGCTGCTTTAGCCCCACGGCCGTTGAGAAATATAATATTCGAAAAAAACGAAGCTGACCAAATATAGTTCATCTCTATTTAGTGAATTTCAGAGTGTTTCTCATAGATAAAAAAAGGTGAATATGAGTAGAATTCTATATTTAATGTTTATTTTTCACAATTCGACGAGCAATCGAACAATATTGAGAAATGAGAAAAAAATATTTCACGTCATATCATGATGGCGTGCCTGTCCACCTACTGAACAAAACGTTGGTCCACCTTCCGAACAAATTTTCAGAAATCGTGCAAGTAAAAAATTTTCATTATATGCAAATAGTGTTTGAAATAAGTTCAAATAGTTTTCGTGATTCTCGTCCACGTTCAGATAAAATTTTAGAATGGCGTCGCCTAAAAAAAAGTGAAAAGAAGAACGAATATAAATTCTGATGCGATGGCTGCAGCCATCAAAGAAATTCAAATCTCTATTGTTGAAAGTTCAGTGAGTCATTGTGAACTATTGATAGAATAAACTTTTTATAAACTCTCAAAAACTAGCGTTTTTACTTCATTTTCTAATTTTTTTCAACTATTTGTTGTAGGTGTTCAGTAGCTGGGCCGATTTTTGAAGCGGCTGATTTCAAGACCTTTGCTACATCAACTGCCAAAATTACAATTTTTGAAAATTTTAAATTCTGATTAAAATTCTTGTTAGTTATTGAACTTAGCTTCCAAATGAAACCAAGAGCTCTGAAAAATTATGTTTTAAACCAAAGGTATGGCCTCCAAGCAAAACGTGTTTAGTAGGCGGGCATCCTCCCCTACATTTTTTTAACATTATAATAATTTTATAGTTTAATGTAAATAATAAAGTTTTTCAATAAATATAACAAATTTTATAAAAAAAAAAAAAATACGAACAGTTAAACACTGCGTTTTTTTTAAAAAACTCTCTTAAGTGTATGAAGTAATCGTAAATTTCTTTCGTTGCATCAAAATGAAACTGAGCTTATGTTTTTGTTTTTAAATGAGGATCTTATTTTCATTAATTTTTAGCCTCTTGAATATACATATCCCTTTCTAACATATTTAGAATCAATGAAGCTGCAATTAAACGAAAAATTTTGAAAGATTACAAAAAAGTGATACCAACCAGTTTTGCTAATTTACACTTTAAAAATTATGATTCAGTAGAAAATCCCACCTAAGCATCTGAAATCCCACACGTTCTCAAATAGGCCAAATATCCCAAAATGAGCCCGAAATCCCACATAATCACATCACTGGCTTTATCTCATGATTATGCATACCATTTTGAGAAATTTCTTACAAAGAGCTTTCGTTTTAAGAAGTTTCTCAGGCCTTGAGATCCATCTCAATAAGCAAGATCTTTCTAACGAGCAAATAACTTTTTATGCTTACGCCAACGAGTAAATTCTCAAAGTATCGAGTAAAAAGTAATTTCTCACTTTTATGCATTACGGATTATGCAATATTACGGAGGGAACACATTTATTTTTTTCATTTCAAGAAGTTTATTATGATAAGAGGTACATACATCTGCCCACCTGAAGCGATTTGAATAATCGCGCCGGTTCATTGTTTTGGGGTTTGAGCGACTGCTCCATTCAAGTTGTATACAATATAGGTAAATGTGGAATTTGAGGTTATAAATAAGAAATGGTATGGATTTTTCTTCAATTTCTCGAATTTTATTAGCTACTTTTGCGCCACGGGTCAATTTTCCTCACCGCATTATCATGCTAAACAGGAAATAAATGAAAACTGATGAAATTTCCACTACGGAGGGGACAAATCGTGTTTGATCTCTGTTTGTTGGCGCACGAGTTAACGAAAAGGTTTTTCCGATTACCCGGACTCGGAATACGTTGAAGCAAGTTGATCTTTCCTTGGCGCGTCCTACAATTCTTTCTTTTTCTCGAGCGTTTTTTATACGAAGATAACACTTTCAGATATGCACTGTTTACAGGAGGCAAAAAGGTCGCCGCAGTATTACAAGTATTCATATTCGAAAACGCTAATCGGTTATTTTGATTTTTGGCGAGAAAGTATAGGTATTACTTTTGACTGTCTGAAAATGAAAAAAAAAAAACAATAATTTTGTTCAAAATAGTTCGCTCTCTTCATTATGCGCCTCACTGTCTTTGTCAGAATTATTTGAAAATATAAACAGAAGTTTTGTTGTTGACATATTGGCCAACGTGATTAGCTGAAGTGTTTTGTCATTAAGCCAGCTTTTGTTTAACTCCTGCCTAAAATTGACTTCTGTTGTGATGATATCGCAACTTAATCGGATAATTTTAGCAAAATTAATCCGATTAACGTGGCCAACACTTTGATCATCCGAGCGCAATCTTAAGTCCAAGCTCAGAATAGTATTGGCGGCATACTTCTTCTTGTTGTGCTGTCATTTAAGCTGACAGCCCAGAGTTCAGCTCAACATATGGTTTATTTTCCATAATCAGTGCGAGCTGCGGAGTTCACTGCGTGAGGGGGTTGAAATAATTCAACAAACACAGCCTGTGTTGATTTATTTAAATGTACGAATTAATGACGATTTGCTAGCTGCTGGCCGAGTTCACCCTAACTACTGCGTCTCTTCACTATTTTAGTTGCTGAAATCCTTTTATAATTTAGTTATAAAGAGACAACAATGAGCAGCCTATAGCAGCAGAGGGTGGTTCATTCAATTACCGTTCAGTTTAGTTGAGTTAAGTTATTCCCTTTGCTCGAGATTGGATTAAAATGACGTAGCGTTTTGTTTTTTTTTAATTTTTTTTTGCTTTTTTGTTTTGTTTTATGTTTTCTTCCTTCCGTTTCGACACGAACGAAGCTAAGCACGGAAGTGTTAGGCACCAACAAGGAACAAGAAACAAGTGTAAATCCACAAAAAGTTGGAAAAGTCATGTTTTCGAAATATGTTTGAGACTGAGTTGAGTAGCTTTGTGTTTTGTTTGTTCTTGTATTTATTTGAGTTGATACGAAAAAGTGTAACAGGTGCAAAGTTTTTATGCTCAACTTAAGTCGGCTTCGATGCTTTGCACAGTGAGTATTGTTGGAATGAGAGTGTGATATTTTTGTAATTATGGTAGTTTTTTATCGGGCTTCGCTTTAACTTTTGGTGGTTACTTATTTAAGGGAATTTCGATCTTGAATGAATATTCCAATAAACATCAATAATTATAGAAATAAACTACTTAAACTTATGGCCTAAGAAGGTAATGCTTATATTTTCTGACGTGACAACGATACGTCCTACCGCGCAGGTTTCCATTAAAGTTGAAACGTAAACTTTTGCAAAATGAATCAGCGTTGCATGGAATTCTTACTCACTGTGTATAGGAGCTAAGATAAAAGCCATTGTCGTTAAGGTCGATTTTTTTTACCTTATTTTTAAAAAAAAAAATATTACAACCTAATCGGCATGTAGAAGGGGCTGATTAAGCAACGAAACAGAAAATTAGTAACATGAAATTTTATCTCGCTATGAATAGGGTCTATGGTAAAAAGTATTATACGCCAGTAAAACCTGGTTCTTAGTCCTCACAACAAAAAGAGACTTAAAATGCATGACGCCATGAGACCGCGAAGGTAAACGTTCCTAGATCAAAAATGCAACGGCATTGCATGGCATTGCAAGTATATGCATTACAGTAAATTTTATGAAACTAAAATGAAGGATTTGTACAGGGCTTGACGACAAAAAATTAAAAAATGAATTAAGAGGTTATCAGGTCGCGGATGCAGCAGCTTATACCATACAATAAAAATGCAATATTGAAGATATTACTCCCTCAGTAGAAGTGCTACGGTTAATTTTCACAGAAAAAAATTATTGACCACATTAAGAAAATAATTTTTTATGGTTCCATAACACCATGAAGGCAACCACTTAATTCAGTGAAAATGCAACCACAATGAAAAAACGTTGCATGAAATTATAACTCTGTGACTATTGGCAACTACGGTAAGTTTTATCGAACAATGCTGTAGATGAGGTTTTCGGCCATATGATACAATTATAAAAAAAAAAAATGGTAGTGCCATGAAGGCCCTCAGAAAATGGCCCAGCTGTAACCTAAATGCATCATCGTTGCATGAATATGCATATGAGGTTTATGAACCTCACAAAAATAAAACTAAAAACTACAAAAACAAGAACAAAATAAGGATAAAGATAAGGCCGTCCACAGGAGGGAGCAGGGGGGGGGGAACTTGCCCCTATATTTTCATATAAGTGCACACCAATGTGCCCCTCGAAAAATTCCTGCGGATGCCTATGGATAAAGACAAAGATTTGGACAAGGGCATGCATTAGGAGAAGGATCAGGCTACGGATTAGGACACAGACTTGAACATGCCCTTGGGCGACAACTTGGGCAAAATTCATGATAAGAATTTGCAATGGAATTATGAAACACATTGGTACATATTGATACAGGATTTGGACAAGGGTTAAGATAAAGATTTGTAGACATAAGTATTAGAGAAAGGATTATAAAAAGTATTAGAAAAAGAAAGACACAGTATAGGTTGTATACAGTAAAGAAGTGAAACTTCTTCTCTGTATACACTCTTTCTCTTTTAGAACAAGAACGATTTTAGTGTAAATGCTCGATTATGCAATCGTAAAGCTACGCAACATAACGTGGCGTAAATTTCTATCTGGAATAGAACCCTACGTTACGTTACGATTTCACTAACAACTTACAAGTATTGCTCATAAGATAGAACTCTTCGCTTCGTTACGTTGTTTTGCTTTACGATTGCATAATAGCTGGTGATAACTGACATATGAGATATATGTCCATGATTCGATATTTTCGAGATACCGTGGAAAAAAACTGAATCTATTGTAGTTCCAGATTTTGTTGTTGATTCATTTGGATTGTTATTCATGTGCATTTCATGTTATTCAATTCGCGTCGTATTTACATATAGATTTGAATAAACCAGTTAAGAAATATAAGTGTTAAAGAAGTATTCAATGGCAAATATGCTTATTGGAAAACAACAAGCGGGCTGGTCACAGCAGAATATCCCAACGAGAAAATAAAAGTAGTCCTAGAAACAGCGCATTTTATGCGCATTTTTGATATGCTTTGAGGATGCGTTTTTCAGAGTTCAGAGTGGTGGAGCTCATATTTTTATATACATTTTGTTCACAAGTAATTAAGCAAGGAAATAGTAGAGCGTTTAGACATTTGACTGTAAGCCAGCAGTCCGAGCTCAATCCCCGCACGTGACAAAAAATAAAATTTTGTCGCTTTGTTTTTAGTCCAAGTGCTCGGTTCTCGCTACGTTTTGTTATTTACTATAATGAGAGCGAAGCGCCTACATCTGATGACATGCCAATGTTAAAAAAGGCTCTATCCATAAGGAAAACAAAGCGCTCTACTGCTTTTTGGGAGCGCTTCAAATGCGCTAATGAAGCGCTCAGTTTCCTACTGGGTTAATTGAAACAGCAAAAGTAGTTTGATAAAATGCTCTGTAGAAAATAATTCCGTATGAAATGATTAGCTCCGTTGGTAGTCGTTCGCTTTAGAATCGTTAGGTCCCTGGTTCGATCCTCAGCGGCGACAACGGAATTTTTGAATTTTTTAAACAATGTTATATATCTCTCATTCTCTCTACTATAAAACATATCTGTCTTTTCCCAGCAGAAAAGTGGACCAAATTTGAAATAGTTCTGAACTAGTTCCAAAAAGGACCAGTACTAGTTCCACAACAATACCCTTTAACATTGAACGAACTGACGCTTTTTGCGGGTTGATGTCATAGGAAAAGACAATTTTCCCTAGAAACACTCCTTTTTCCCTATTTATTTGAACTAGTTGCATTAGGAACATTTTTAAACTAGTTGCTTTCGCAGTAGCCTGAAAGTGGTTATTTTTTAACTAGTTTTAAAGTGAACATATCAAAAGTGTAAGAATTAAGTGCAATGGAAAGGTCCTAAAGATCTCATTTGTACCATCTTTTCCATCCACAATCCAGAAAAGATTTTGTCTACAAACATTTTTTTTTTATTATTTTTTCTTGTGAGCAGCAAATTTTAAAAAGTAGCCAGAACGCGTTTATTTTTGTCAACAATACCTTTGAAAACAAAAGCAAAGATAACTGTTCTACACTGAACGCCTTTTGTACTTTTTCAGAGCTACTGCGAACTGCGCTAGAAATGAACTAGTTCACTTTTTCAATTGACTCCAAAATAACTGCTGGGTTCTAGCTGTTAACGAAATGAAGCGAATTTTTGAATTTTTTTTTTAATTTTCACTTCTCAATTTCCGTCCAAATTCCGAAGTTCCACCTAAGAAGATCCACTTCAAAAGTATTGGCATGCTTGTTTGATTAATTGGTATGTAGAGTATATTCCTATATGAAGAGTTTAGCTCGATAGATAGGGCGTTGTCTTTGTAATCTTGAGCTCGCAGGTTCGATCCTCAGCGGTGACAAGGAAACTTTTTCAGTCTTTATACAATGTATATCTCTCTCATTATCTCTACTATAAAACATATCTTTCTTCTCTATCGTGTAACGAAATGAAGTAAAATGACCTTGAAATTTCACTCCTCAATATTCTCGTTCAAATTTCGAAGCACCGCCTAAGAAGTTTCAAATCAAAAATTTTAAGAAAAAGACTGACACAGATTTGGGCAAGAACCACGACAGAGATTTGTTCGAGTATAAAAACAAGGATTGCAATAAAGACTTGAATCAAGATCGAAACAGGGATTTGGATAGGGATTTTGAAAAGGATAAGTACAAATTTTGTAAAACGGACTAGGAATTTTGACAATTTTGGTACAAACATAAGGACAAAGGGATAAAGATGTAGACAATAAAGATACAAAGATAAAGATGTAGACAAGGAATATGGGATAAAAATGTAGACAAGGAATATGTTTGGATCTAACATTAGCAAGAGAGGTCTCCGTTGAGACACAAGGAGACATCTTCTTCTTTTAATATAATACTATTGTTCAGTTCTAAATAAAGTCTTACAGATGTAAGAAAAATTCTGTTTTAATTTATAATTAGTAATATTTTTAATTTAATAATTTATTAATTTATTATATAAATTTAATATTTATAATTTTTTTTTTATGTTATTTATCTAAATATATAAAAATCACGTGTCGCTATGTTTGTGTTCGCTAATCTCCGAAACTACCCAGCTGATTTCAGTGCAATTTTGTGAATGTGTATGGTTGGTTCCAGCTTGAAAGATAGGATAGTTTTGGACCCGATAGGTGGCGCTTTTGTCGAGTATTATGCAATAATACATTTTTGGCTAAACGACTGGACCGATATTAATGAAATTTTGTATGAAAATTCTCCCGACCCCGAAAAAGATTATACGTATAAGATGCTTGAACTTAAAAAAAACATCCTTTAGAAGGCACTTTATACAAAAATATATTTCTGGCTGAACGAAACCAACCGATTTTGGTGAAATTTGACATGAAGATTCTCCTGACCCCGAAATAGAACATAGTCTGCTTAAGCTAAAACAAAACTTCCGTAAGAGGACGCTTTTATTACATAATCAACTTCTTACAAACCAAAAAAGTGTTCACAGTAAAAAAATCAACTATTTATATTTCAAATTCAACTTTTTACAAGTTTTTTAACCTCAAATTGAACCTTAAGCAAATTTCTTTTTTTTTTAATTTGGTAGAAAAATATACAAAAATATAATAAGACCTTATTGATAAGAATCTAATGTGAGTCGCGTGTGAGGCATTACAACGCGATTATTTTGCATGTACCTTTCGATGAAATTTTTTTTTTTTTAATTTTGAGAATCATACAGAATCTTCCTTGGGAAAAGTTAACGCGGCAAAAGTAAACTATTTTACATATATTTAAACATACTAGTATCACCTTTGGTCGAGATTCGACCATTTAAATATTGATTTTTTTTTTTGTATTTTTATTGAAAACAGTTTTTTTCTTTTTTCACTCATATGCAAACGTAACCGTACTCATACCGCACCAAACGCACCACCAGCAGGAAATCACAACACAGTTACTCAATTCTGATTTTCCATGTTCTGTGATTTTTACTTTCAAAGCTATTCGATATCAAAAATGTGGCTTATATATGCGGAGCCACACCTCTTTGTCCAATGCCCGTCACAGTACCCTACTTCCCTTATTCTACTTTCTAGTAGAAATGCTTCCAAAGCTATTTGATATAACAACTTTGAGTTGTATGAGTGTTTCCACGCCCCTTTGTCAAGGAAGGAAGTTCTTACCAAGTTTCATTGATTTGTAACTTATAGTTCAGAAGTTATACCGAAAATTTGGGCTGATGAAAAGTGCCTCGCCTTTATTTCAACGCCCATCAAATGTAACCAGTGGAATGGAACGTCTGATTTGAGGTCGAATTGCCCACCATAGATATTCGGTGCACTCCTTTTCCCTACTCTTATTGATTTAAAAAAATATTATCAAAATTGGTTGAGAAACACGGGAGAAAATGTTTCTTAACTGTTCTGCGTACACCTATTTATATATAGATATATAATAATAATATGTATAATATATAAAGTAGATAAGGAAATGGCTTAAAACATAGATTTGTGTATTTAACTTTGGAGTGGTTTGAAATATTTGAAAAATTTTTCCACAGAAATAATTTTTTAAGCTGTAGAACTTTGTAAAAAATACAAAAACAAAATTTTGAAAAATGTAATTTTCATCAAAAAATCATAGGGGGTAGCTCATGATTTTCGATGATAGAAACACTTATAGCATCATTTTATAAATCCCTGCACATCACTTCACGCTGCGTTGTTGAAATTAGCAATTTATAAAACGCAACGCTTCACGCCGTGATCTTCAGCGTTGAGTAACGCAATAGCGTAATAAAAACAGTACAAAGTTCGCATTTTATAAAACGCTGCACTTGAAATTCGTTCACTTGAACTGTCACTTTCATCACTTGCTCCTGAGCTGCCGTTAGAACGAATAAGTTGGTATTGAAAGGGTAATAACTGTTTGTTTCACTCATATATTCTTAAATGTTTACATATATTGTTTCAATATAGCTTGAAGACAGCAACAACGAACAAACAATTCGAAATGTTGCTAAAAGAAATAAAAAAACTACCGCAGGTAGCAAATGGTACGACAGTGTTTGGCGTTTATATTGCAATTTCAATTTAATGATGGCTGAAAAGAACAGCTGATATGGTTGCCAACAAGTCAGAATTTGGTGAATCTTAAATATTTCAAAGATTTGCAATAATGATGCTAGTTTTATTTTACATGTGACAACCCTAAACTGTTGTTGACTGACAGCTCACCGTGGTAACGTAACATAGCTAACGCAATAACGTAGTGATTAAAAAAATGCAAATTTTTAATCCAAGTGATGCGCCGCGTTAGCGTTGCGTTTCATCACGGTGATTTATAAAATGATGCCATTAATTAAATTATGTGTCAATATGAACTCATTTTCGCAAATAAATGATATGTTATATGAAAGGGTGTGAGAGAAGAAAATAGAAAAAAAAAATAAAATTACAAAAAAGGAATGTCTGGTCTAATTTTTGAGCAAAAATAGAATATTTTAGAGTTTTTTTGAAAACAACATGAGAAATTAAATTGGTGAGATAACGGTAAATATTTTCTTATTTCTCCAAAGTCATTTAATTAAACTTTCAGACAAAGAAAATTAGAGGAAAATCGATTGAAAAATGGCTGAGATATTTACATGCAAAATCAAAATTTGAAATATCAATTGTTTTTTTCTCATTCTGAGGCAATGACAGAAATGCATTGCATGGAAAAAATCTACAGGTTTCGAAATATCGCAATACTTTTGATGTCATAATAACGGGAAATTTTTTTAACATACTATTCGTGGAAAATATTAGCAAAAAAGTTTTCGTATACCGTTATTTTTCTTAACCAACGAATTTTCATACAAAAAACGTTGTACTGAAAACATCTATAGTTTTCGAGATATTACAATAATTTTGATGTCGAAATAATGAAAATTTTTCAAAATTTACTATTTGTAAGCAATTCCACCATCACAATATAATTGACATTTGTTAAATAAAAAAGTGCTTATTGTAGGGTAACCGTAAACGATGGTAAAAAATATCAAAGTATTTTTTGCACATCTTATGAATGTCTAAATTTCTCTCTTATATCATATTTTTCTATCTCTTACAGTATAGCTTTTATTTAATAAATGCTCCTTTTCCGCTCATATTTGAGGTCAAAGGTCACCAATCTAATATTCAATCATATTGTGCAGCCAGACCTTTCATCCGACACCTCATTCTTCATTCTACCTCTTCCCAGTTCTGAGATCCCTAACTAAAATTAATATAAACTTTCAACGTAAATATTTCGGGTCAAAGGTCATCAATTTAAAATCTAACATAATTCGGCACATCTATGGTGCAGTACCTTTCGAATGATATACGTTTCATTGTTCTTATTCTAAAATAAATATTGAAAAAGTGTACGACAACATTCGATGTTTGCGTATTAATATATAAGATTTTCATTTGTTTTCTTAGGTTACAATGCAAATATTCAGAAAATATAAAATACTTCTTAAATTTCGTAAAATTTAAAAAATTGCCGATATTTTGACATCAAAAACATGAACATATCTTGAAAACTATGAAAAAACAAAAAGCAAAACGCTGTCTGTGTGATGGCTGGAAACTTCAAAATTACTGAGCCGATAGAGTTGAACTTTTGGCAGTACATTTTTTTTAAGTTCGAGATGGCTTGAATTTCTGTCACACCCCCTTTTACCGCCAAAAAAACAATAAAAATGCTATATTTCCTACGGTGTTCGTCGATTTGGCTACATTTTGGTAATTTAGTTTGTATGCTCACTGTCGGCAACTGTACTAAAACTGGGTTATGTCCATCTAATAGAAAACTGGGATGGGCATTATATATGGGGGTGTGGCTCCGCCCATACAATTAAAATTTGTATTATCGAATAGCTTTGAAAGTAAAAGTAGCAGTACTTACATACAAACTCAAAATGGAGTTACTATTTGGTGATCTCCTGCTACTGGGAAACTGTAACGGTCAGTGGAAAATGACAGTGGTGTCAAACTATGTCTATCATTCTAGTCTATCTATGTCAAACTATGGTGTTTAAGAAAAGTTTTGAATACACCTATTATGTTCCCATATAGTTGCAGGGTGCAGCAACGCGCGACGGGAAAAGACTAGTTGAAGATATAAATATGGATGATATGTGGTTTCAACAAGATGGGGCTTTACAAGCCACACAACAGCACCAATTAGGGATTTGTTGTAGAAAAATTCCAGGACGACTTATTTCGAGATTTTTTCGATGTCAATTGAAGAAATTTTTAAATTCCTGAGTAATTATGAGCCAACATCGTCAAGTCAGAGCCGAGCTAGTGCCCGAGTTGTGCACAAAATACATTGATTTCAAATTTTAAATAAGCAAGGATAAATTTTAGCTCATAATAGATAAACATAGAAGTTCAATTAGACTTTGAGTCGATACTTATTATTAAATTGGAACAAGTAAATCACAAGTGTCACAGTCCTGAAGAATTTTAGAAAATTTTACAATTTTCGAAACAAAAAAAAAAAAAATCATTGAGGGCTCAAGTCATGTTTTATTTACACGAAACATTAACCGTTGCTTAAAAATAGCGTCTACTGTGACTCCGGCGGCATTTTTCTGTGAGCTTATACCAGGAATCTTACGGGAAGTTTTATTGGAAAATTATTACTAATCAGCTCTCCGTAATGGACTGTAACCAAGCAAAGCATTGATTTTTGTTTTTTTTTTTGTTAGTGCAGTTAACTAAAAAAAAAACAAATGCCAAAAACTTTTTCAAAAACTGCCGTCGGCTTTTCGCTTTTCTCCAGAAAAATATCTTCTTTGCACCATTACGTTGTTGCTTTAGCTAAATACTCACACATTCCGATCTGCATGGGATGCTGTTCGTCAATCATCCTGACGAGTTCACTTGTCTTTAATAAACACTTTTATTTAAAAATTTAACTTCATTTAAAGCACGCCGTCATTTGAACTTAAATACTTAATCCTTGTTCATTAGGAATAATATTTTCATTTTTACACAAACACACACACACAGGCTTTTTTTGTGTTATACGCTATGCCCTCACATTGTTTTACGGTGCACAAAATATGCTCTGACTTCACTGTGCAATTTTCAACACTGTGTGTGAAACAAACACTTGATTGAACTTTAACAAATTTTTAATTTCCGGTATTGATTTGGCGTGTGTTCGTAGCTCCAAACAACGTACGTGTTTGTACTCGATGCTTGAATGATTACGGACCTCTGACATGATAATGAAATTTGTTAAAATTCATTTTTGCAATGTATGGGAAAGACAGAAGGATATTATTCTGCATGTTATAGATTTCCCCTTGTTTTTTAAGGCCACTCTGTTTGTGTGTGTGTGTTAAGATGGAGAACGCACAACACACAGAGCGTAGTTATTTCCTCTATACAAGCGAGAGATTTAAGCGAGCGCCATGTTTGCTTGCTCCTTGCTGTTTATTTATGTGTGCATGTGTCTGTGTGAGCAGGTGTGTGTCAGTGTGCGTGCTTTCCGCTGCATTGGAGCGCGCTAACATGGCCGGCTAACATGTTCTCGCCGTTAGCGCCAACTCGTTGCTGTGTTTTGAGTGTCCTCCACAAAAAATATCCCTTGGGAGCAAAGCGTGCGCCATAGCAAAGCAGGACATGCGCAACAAGAACATGATTTCGGAGTAAATTGCTTGTTTTTGTTTACATCGAACAAGTGGGTGGATAAAACCTCGTCTTTGTGCAATTTTTGTTGTTTTGCTCTCATTTGCGGCATGGAAAAAATCCGCCCACATTTTTCTTCAAATTTTCTAACGAAAAAAAGGGATTTTTTTCTTTTTGCAGTTGTAGCTGCCGTTTCTTGGCTTAGAACAAAAAAAAAATTTATTTCTTCATTTTTGTTTTCTTTTTTCTTTTTTCTTTTTTCTTGCACGTCACACAGAATACAAACACACATACATACATGGATGATTAAATATGTATTGATTTTGTATCCTCTACAATATCGATGTGTGTTGCTTTGTGTCTAGATTTAAAGAGAATAGATAAAAATCTGTGGATTAACGGCACTTTTCTTTCAACGTATATCCTTTCGCAGCTTCAAATCAATTAAATTAAATTTTAACATTTTGCTGAAAATTTAATTTCTTGGGCACAACAAGCTAGCCAGCCAGCCAGACTTGCATGTGTCTGGCAGCTACTGAACTACAACAGCAACAGCAACAGCAACAACAAGAACAACGTCGACAAGTACAACAACGTGTATTTATTTTGTTTTTGTTGTTCAACCAGCTGATTGTGTTAATGACTGATAAACGTCTACCGTGGGGGTGCCTCAACACGCCGCGCATCCCCAACATTCCCGACCCGCTTTCGGCACTGCTTTGAACTTAACTCATTTGTAGTGAAGTTGAAAGTCTTCAGCACCTCATGCATTTGCTCATTACCGCGCACCGCGTTTCTTGGCTCTAGCAGCTTCGTCTATGGCTGGTCTGCTGCTCTTTGTGGATTCCAAAGCATGTGCGGGCAGCAGCAGCAGCAGGGCTGGCACTGCAGGCTGGGAAGGGCAGTGCGCGTTATGTGTGTAGGTCTGAGAAGAGGGCATTTATGGCATGCGAAGATGCCGCTACTGATGACGAGTACAACGGTTCTAATGACGATGATGATGATGATGATGATGATGATGATGATGATGATGATGATGATGATGTTGCTGATGATGTTGATGATGATGATGATGAAGATGATGATGATGATGATGATGGTGATGATGATGATGATGATGATGATGATGATGATGATGATTCTGCTGATGATAATAATAATTATGTGCGGCGTTTTCATTCATGCCAATTTAATCGCAGTCGAGCCGAGTCCTTGCATTGCTTTACTTCCGCCAAATGGGCACAGTGGGTAATTAGTACAAGTTTAAGCAATTCTTCATTCAGTTCGAAGTTATTCTTAGTAACGCTGTCTAAATTCGAAGTTTCCAGCATAAATTACGTTTTATGATGTTCAGTTGTGTGCTTTGTTATGATTTCTTTTCATTTAAGTCCTATCACTTTTAATAAGGCTAGAGTGTGGTAGTCAAAGGTTGTTTAGTTTCGATAAGTTTTCTTAAAATAATTTACTTTTACCTTCATTTTTTCCGTATCAACTCATTTTAAACTTGCAATAAACTACTTCCTTTTGTGTATTTTTTTACACATTTTCTACATTTTTTACACTGGTTTGTACAGAAGAATAAATTAAAATTCACCTGAAATCTTTTGGTTTTTGCAATACACCACAATATGACGAACACAGAAATTTTACACTACTTTTCGGGCTCAAATGTACTTGAAATACTGTAGCAAATACTTGCTACAATTCACCAAAGATCGCACGAACTGTCGTAAAGCAATTTCAAGTGAAAAAAAAAATGTACCCATTATATAGAACTAGCCTTTTCCCTGCGCGCGTTGCTGCACCCTGCAACTATATGGGAACATAATAGGTGTATTCAAAACTTTTCTTAGACTCATAGTTTGACACCACTGTCATTTTTTACTGCCCGTTACAGTTTCCCAGTAGTAGGAGATCACCATATAGTAACTCCATTTTGAGTTTGTATGTAAGTACTGCTACTTTTACTTTCAAAGCTATTCGATAATACAAATTTTAATTGTATGGGCGGATCCACACCCATTTATATAATGCCCATCCCAGTTTTCTAGTAGATGGACATTACCCAGTTTTAGTACAGTTGCCGACAGTGAGCATACAGACTAAATTACCAAAATGTAGCCAAATCGACGAAAACCGTAGGAAATATAGCATTTTTATAGATTTATGGGCGGTAAAAGGGGGTGTTACAGAAATTTGAGCCATCTCGTACTTGAAAAAAATGTACTGCCAAAATTTCAGCTCTATCGGCTCAGTAATTTTGAAGTTTCCAGCCATCACACAGAGAGCGTTTTGCTTTTTGTATTTATATTTTGGATAAAGATTATTGGCTATAACTTTTGATTGGTAAGAGATACTAAGATCATTTTTTCTAAAAAATTAATTTTTTAGCTTGTTTATTTTTTCAAAAATATAAAAACACAATATTGGAAAAAAAATTTTGTTCGAAAAAATCAAACCTTGTTTTTTTAATCACAAAAATGGTTTTTCATTTTTGCGTAAAATTAAAGTATTTTTTGCTTATAAATGTTATAGCTTTTAAATAGAGTTGAAAATTTGCGAATTTGAATTTAAATTATTTTTACAACAAAAACAAATTTTGAGCCTTTTTTTGAGGAAAACTCCAAAATTTCAGACCTTTTTTAAAAAAATTATTTAAAATATATATACTCAACTATACGGTACTTTTGCAATAAGGTTTTTATAGTACTTTGATGAAGCTTTAAGACAAAAAACATTTAACAATTGTATAAAAAAGCAGCGGAGATATTTGAATCGAAAGTCACAAAATTAAATTTCTGATTGTGTTTTTCTCATTTTTGAGCACGATGTTGCATTAAATATATTTTTGTAGTAAAATTTTTCATAGTTTTCAAGATAAGTTCATATTTTTGATGTCAAAATAACGGAGATTTTTTAATTTTACTAAATTTAAGAAATATTTTATATTTTGTAAATATTTGCAAATGTAACCTAAGAAAACAACTAAAAATATGCGATTTTGTAAAAAATTTGTACTACATCACCATCTGATGTCCAAGGTGGTTCAAAGAAGATACTGTCAGAAAACTCATCGTTCCTGAGAACTACTATATACCACTTTTCATTCTAATCGCATAAGTGGTTTGTGAGTTTTGGTGGTTTAGTAAAAAATTTGTACTACAGCGCCCTCTGGTGTTCAAGGTGGATAAAAATTGATAGCCCACAAACACGCACCGTACCCAAAAACTTCTATACACAAATTTTCATGCTAATCGGATGAGTAGTTTAGGAGTCTATTGCATAGTTACATACGACATTTAGTTCCAAAGCAATTCGATATCATAAATTTGGCCTGTGTGACCAAATTCCCTTGTGACCAAATGTTCGCTCAAATATATAGTAATGGCCTCTTAGGCCCATAGCATCTACATATCAAGTTTCACTATCAAAACATGTACAACTCAGGAATAATAATGATTTCTAAAAAGTGGGCGTATATACAGCCGTGCTCAAAAGAACTAGGCACGGAAATAAATTCACATGAAACAAAGCAATTATTAATCTTTAATTATTATTTTCTTTTTACACTTAACAAAAGTGAAAAACAAAAAGTTTTAAAACCGGTTATAAAGACATACAGTCTAATTTATGAGATGTTCTTGTCGAAAGTGCTAAAGTATACAATTTTTCCAAATTTAGTTATCATAAGTTTACTTGTCGTTTAGTCAATATAAAAACGGAAATTGAATTATATCATAGAATTGAAATTTTTTGACATGAATTCTAGTGGAAACCGTGAAAATGCAAACCAATTTTGCATGATGACAGCGTAAAAATACAAATATTGCACGAATCAGGATATTCGCAGAAATCAATTGCAAAAGTAATGAAGTGTTCCAGATGTGGTGTCCAGAATGCTCTAAAACACTATGCCGAAACTGCATCTCATGAAAAAAAACCAAAAACAGGCCGAAAACTGGTGACAACTAGTCGTATGGACCGGCAGTTGATGCGATCGTCCTTAAGAAATCAGAGAGAATCCATCTTCTCAGTTAGCTTCTGAGTTGGAATTCCGTTCAGGATGCAAAATCAGCTCTCAGACGGTGAGAAGACGTCTTGCAGCAGCAGGATTGAATGGTCGCCGAGCTAGGAAGAAACCATGGCTTTCACCTAAGAACGTGGAAGCGCGACTAAATTGGGCCTTGGAGCATTAATATTGGACTGAACAAGATTGGGAAAATGTAGTGTGGTCTGATGAGTCAAATTTCCAGGTGTGTTTACTTAGATTGTTAACTAATGAAAAAATTACTTTCATCACCTAAGGACACAGGTCCCATTAAAATTATACGAGCTAAAATCACGTTTATTTTTTTGATTTTTTAGATTTTTGGATCACCTGGTGTTACCTACGTAAGACGTCGAGTAGGTGAAGAATATAACCCCGACTGCTTGGTACCTACTGTTAAGCACGGAGGAGGCAGTATAATGGTCTGGGGTTGCATGGCTGCGAGTGGAGAAGGTGAAATGGTTGTTTGCGAGGGTCGTATGAATAGCGAACGGTACATACATACGCTCAACAATGCACTTATACCATCTTTTACACGGATTTTTGGCCATACCAACATGGAAAACGTTGTCTACCAACAAGATAACGCACCTTGTCACAAGTCCGATACAGTTATGCGCTGGTTTCAACAAAACCACGTGCCGCTCATTGATTGGCCTGCCCAGTCGACGGACTTAAATCCCATCGAGCATTTGTGGTCACAATTAAAGCAGGCAATAAGGAAACATAACATTACATCAGAAGAAGGCCTTAAAAATGCTTTGAAAATAGAATGGGACAACATAGCTGAAAAAACCTGCAAAAACTTAGTTTATAGTATGGTGCGTAGAGTAAGGGAGGTCATAAAAATGAGGGGGGGACCAACAAAGTATTAATATTCTTTAATAAATAATTTAAAACAATCATCTTCTGCGTTTTTAGTTTGGTTGAAAACTAACAAATCGCTTTGTTTCATGTGAATTTATAGGGTGCCTAGTTCTTTTGAGCACGGCTGTATATAGTTAGACCACGCCCAGTTTTAGTGTAGTTGCCGACAGTAACCATACGAACTTGTTTACGAAATTTTAGTCTTATACGACCAAACCCGTCTTAAATATAGCATTTTTATTGATTTGTAGGCGGTAAAGGGGGTATGGAAAAAAGGGGTATGGAAAATTTTTACTATACCTATATTTTTCGTCCAAATGCAAACTAAAGTGAGACTTGCCAAATTATTCCAATATTCCATTTATTTCCAATTACCCTTGCAAATATTTCCCCATATACACCATATGTGCGCACCTGTATTTTTTCACAGCTGTATTGTTGATAAGTTCACTAAAATGCCTATAATTCATGAACCGATACACATACAAAAACCATTTATACAAAAAAACCTTCGTATTGACGTCACCTTTCATGGGAAATTTCCAGAAACAAAATTCTGCGGTTCACGCATTACAGAGAACATCAATTTCATACACAATGCAACTTATTTTTATATATATAGATTTTCATTCTATGGAAACAAGTGAGAAAAGGTTCTAGTTTGGACCGACCAAAAAATATACACCTACACCTTCTTATACCACCTCTTGAAAAGTGGGCGGACCACGACAATTTTCTGTTTTCAACTTGATATCGATTCCATATGCTTATATTCCAATTTTAATTTTTCTAGCTCATATACGAGAGTAGATCCAAAAGTACACGAACCAACAAAGAAAATACAAAAAAATTTCGGGAACAAATGAAGACATGAATGAATGAAGGTGATATGTCGCAAAATTCTAATTTCGAGATATTTCAAAACCATTAAGTATATGTATCCAAAAAGAGTGTAAAGCAACGTAAATCGTCTAATATTTGTTGGATAGGAGTGAAATAAAAGAATAAAATATATTTTTAGTACTTTATTTAGAAAAAAACTGAACATAGCTCTTTCTTCGGCAAACAAAATTTGAAACAATTTGAGGAAATGTATTCTGAAAGGGATAAGTTCCTTAACAAATTAGAAAAGTATACAAAAACAAACGAAAAACGATTATTATTCTTTAAGGATAGACTTATAATAATAACGAAATTCCTGTTTAAGAAATTTTAACTGCTCCTTTATATAAGTTTTTTTTTCAACCGTCACAGTACCATATTTCCCATCCACACGTCCCACCTCAAAATCTGAATTAACTTCACCTCTTTTTTTTGAAATGTCAACCTTCTTGAACGGTGTCATTTCGTCGTATGACTCTTTGTATAAATATGAACCGTATTCCTCAATTTTGATCCATATCACGCCATCCCTAAAACTTATTTTTTGATTATTTGTATCTTTTTTCCTGTTAATCAAATTCAAATTCAGTTGCAAATCATTTGAAATGGTCGGTCATATCAATTACTGTGTTGTTTCGTGAAGCTTTATCTATAATGCTTGGATATTTCTCAGGTGCATAGATTACATCATTTTTCAGAAGCACTTTTTCTATTCTCCCGAAATCACGGTCCGAATCCAAATATGAATGTCCCACTTCTGTATATAGTGCAGTAAAAGTCATGGTAGAATTATACAAGGTATGTTCGCCAAGGAAAGCCGACTGCCATAACTCAGTAAAGCAAAATAGACAAGGAGAGAGTTAGAATTGACAAATTGTAAACAAGCTGGTTTCTATTGAAAAATTAGCAATTTTGACAATAATGGCTACGAGCGAGAAAGCGCTGTCAGTGGCGATCATACCTCGTATACTTCTACCATGGTAAAAATATATACGATACACTCTCTCTCTCTCTCTCTCGATACAGGTCTGCTGAAGCTTTTTGTTTTTTTTTTCACTCTCGCATTCTACGCAAGCACTTGACACTTACCTTCACAAATATTTTGTATGTTATAATTTTCGTATATAATGTTCTTCACATGTGTTTCATCCCAATTATGGTTCAACGGAGCTTCCACTAATTGTTTTGCTTCTACTTTGGGGCCTTCCATTGTATTTGTGAGTAAGCAATACCCAGTGGAAAAAAGAAGGAGTAAAAAGTGATTACAGAAGCACTCTCACGCAGCTAGAGGGCCTTACTCACTCAATTCTTTCCTTAATTATTTTTTATATGAAATTTCCCAAAAAGCAAGCCCTTGCACTCTCACTTCTCAGAAAAGACCAGCCAGAAGTTGTCTTGCATTCTTTTTTTCACTTGAGAAGGAGTGTCAGAAGCGATGTGGCAAAAGTGATTATAAGACGCGTAGAGCGCTTGCCAAGAAGCAGTTATGGCAGAGCATCTGATGAGAGGCCTTTACAATTATTCTACTGGGTATCGATTTATTAACACAGTTAAATTACTTTTGAACACAAAAAGCAGTACGTATGTCCGATTGTCAAAAGTGCGGAAATGAACTGAATGGCGACAAAGACTGACTTTCTAAACCTTAAAAAAACGAAGTAGTGTTGCTGTTAAAATACTTTCTAAGGTGGCGATGAGCAATTATAAAGGGTTACGTTTACGAGCGCGTGCCTTTGTATAACTGCAAAGTAAATGACGCTTAGGAACTCAGCTGCCTTTTTATGATTGAAGGTGATATGTTCAGCACATAACACCTTCATTCACTAAAGGCGCAGTGCAATGCTACATAGCTCCTTCTTCTACTGTATTAAACTTTTTACATTTTTTGGCTCATGTAACATTCATCCAATATTGATTTGAAGAAATTGTGTACATTACACCTTCATCAAGTAGTAAATTTCTAAAATAGTCACAAATATGATTGTTTTAAGGTTTCAAATTGTTCATATGCCCATAATACGTTCATCCATGCATAGAACAGCAAAAATCCGGAAATGCGACATATTACCTTCATTCATTCATGTCTTCAAATATTTGTATTTCTCTACATAGTCTCTTTTTAACTCGATACACTTTTCCCAGTTATGTTTGATAGCTTCGACACCCTGTTTATAGTGAGAACCGTCAGGTTCCTCAAAATTGTCATCAACCGCAGATTCCACTTCTCCACTGCAAATCTTTTACCACTGATACTTTCAAGTTTGGAAACACAAAATAATCCGATAGAAATAAATCTGGAGAAAACAATGCGTGAGGAAGCAATTCAAACTTTAACTCATTGATTTTGGCCATGCGAAAACGGATATGTGAACTGATGCGTTCTTGATGAAACATAACTTTCTTTTTCACCAAATGGGGACTTTTTTCTTTATTTCATCAAAAAGTTTCAATAATTCTTTATCAAACTCTGCAAAAAGTTCATATAATTCTTTTGTTTTCCTATCTAATGGCATTCATTAAAAGTATCCCATGCGCATCCCAAAAATCTGACGTCATGACCTTTCCTACAGATAGAACTGTCTTCGCCTTATTTTTTCTCCCGAGCCGATTCTACCCTTTCAGTCCATTGTTTAGACTGTTTCTTTATCTCAGATGTGAAGTGATGGACCCATGTTTCATCCATGGTCATAAATCCACCCGAAAACTCTGCTTTATTGCAGTGAAACTTTGCCAAACACTCGATTGAAACATCCTCACGATGCAGTTTTTGTTCCATATCAGAATTCGCGGCACGCACCCTGCAGACAGCTGAAACTCTGCTTTATTGCAGTGAAACTTCGCCAAACACTCGATTGAAACATCCTCACGGTGCAGTTTTTGTTCCATATCAGAAATCGCGGCACGCACCCTGCAGACAGCTATCTTATGTCCTTATGTTTCAGTCCATATGCGATGTGCTTTTGACTTTTTGAAATGCCGGTCCTGTCTGCTCGACAGTCATCCAACAACATTTTGTGTATTTTCTTTACCATTTCTGGTCTTCTCATATGGTCGACCACTGCGATGTTCGTCTTGGCAGATCGTACGGCCTCGTTTAAACTCTTCCATCCAATATTTTACTATTGTTAACAAAGTAGTGGCCATGGCCAAGTGCGTTAAGTAGTGTGTATATCACTTGATGCCAATGCGAGCTCAGGTTCTAATCTGGGACCCCAGTTGAAATAACAGAGTTTTTTCAATTGAAATTAGTTTTTCTGATCGGACGTCACCTCTCTGCAGACAATTGCAAACATCAGAGAGTTAGTAAAGCCATGTAAAGCTTGTTCATGGCATTAAACTAGTACTTCCCGCTCTCGATCATTTGTGTTCAAATATTTAATAGCACGCACAACACAATATGATGATAATAAACTCGATCAAAGTCCTTTTAAGGGCTGAAATGATCAATTTATTTTATATATTTATTACAAACGAAAAAGCAGACTCCCCCAGAGCAGAATCTAGCTTCAGTTTAATATTGGTTGGACCATGATACAATTATAAGGTATGGTCATATTGAAGCGCAGGGTGCGCTGGTTGTCAAAATCAGCTGGTAATTTTTAGTTTTTCTAATTGTTGTTGTTGCTTTTGTAGTTTGACGTTTGTATCTCCTACAGCTGTGTTGTTGCAAAATTTCTCAATTGTGAAGCAATCTTAAAATTGTATCATGGGTTGGACTAAATTGGAGCTTACCTTGTAATTGTATCATGGGTTGGGCTAAAGCAGTGGTGTTCACAAGCCTACACTACAATTTTCGACTTTTGTCCTTGTGTTAGTAGCTCTCTCACATTCTGCACTGACAAAAATTGTTGTGCAGGTATTAAGAAAGAATTATGTTATGATTATCATTATAATTATCGGTGTCATTATCATTATCGTTATTACTCTCATTATCATTATCATTATTATTATTATTAATATTATTCTACACTCATAACTGCACAAAAACTCATTTTCATATACCTCGAACTTTTTTTGCAGTGCAAAACACACGACCAAACGACGCGAAACTTCCTGCTTGAAGTTTCAGCGCCAACTGATTGAGAGAACTTCGTGATTGCGATCGCGTACGTGTTTCGACTCTCGAATAAAGAATTCGAGTCTCATCACGCGTGGTAGTACGTGAACATCACTGGACTAAAGCCTTTCAAATGTAAGTATTGCATGACCAATTTTTGTCATGTTTACAAATTCACTGAGAGCGTTCACTATTGATGGCTGTCAAACATATACTGAACAACGTAAAGTCATTAAAATTCAAACTTAATCTTTATAAGGTTGGTACTTTCTACCATAGTCATTCTTTTCAAACAACAACTGCCATCTATACGTCAGATTGGGTACTTCTGGGAAAACTCTAGAAGAAATTCTTTTATAGGGCTTTGAAACTAACAAAACATGGAGCTTTGAACAAAGCAGTTGAATATGAAAGCATTGCAGATTCTAACCTACTGGACTAAATTTAACATTACAGTTTTTTTTTTCTTATGTTAAAATAATCAAAATACTTTTTTAAATTAATTTTTTTAATCTAAGCAAAAAAAAAAAGAACTAGATAAATTTGACCTCCTAAAATTTGACGCCGTGGGCCAGGTTACACTTAGGCCATAAGGTAAAGCCACAACTGGTGTTGCCAATTCCATTCGTCTACCTGAATCGCCAGATTTTTTGAAATCAGAAATTCTAGGGAAGCTCCTCTAACGCTGTCAGCATTGGGATTAAATGAAGAATAGCTCAAACAGGTGTTTGGGCTCAGTAGGCAATTAAGTTTTAGAGCTCTCTTCCGACGTAGAAAAAAACTCTATAAGCCATTTATTATGCCCGTTCTATTGCACAGAAAAAAAACATGGGCGTTGAGCAGTTCTGATAAAAAGACTTTCAAGAGAAAGCTCCTTTATACAATCTTTAATCCAATCTGCACCTATGAAAAGAACCGAATAAACCACGAGTGTATGAGTTGTGTGCCGACGTCGACATATTTAAACGTATAAAAATTGAGCGAATCCGATGGCCATGTCATGTTGATCGCATGAAAAACAACGCTTCAGCAAGAATATTCTAATCGGTACCCGGTGGCGATAAACGCAGAAGCGGATACCCATATCTCCTGAATGGAAGGGTCAAGTATGGGATAATTTGACGACACTTGGTGTTTTAAACTGGCGCCAGCAAGCGCATAACAGAAATGGCCGGTGCAAATTCTTGGGCGAGGCCAAAACTGATGGACGGCTGTGCCCCTTTGCAAGGAGTCGAGGTTCATGGAATTGATGCCCAACAGATAATTCTTTCGAACGTTAATACGTCCATCCAAATATCTTCTGGGCGTCACTTCCATGACTCCAGACGTGACCAATGCCCTGTCTTAGTAGTTTCAACACCGGTTATACACCATACTTAATTTTATATTTAATTAATAAACATACTCTATGGATAATTACCAATATTGAAACCCAACAGTACGAATTTATGAATGATTAGTTCGATCACCATCCACATTTATTGGTGGAAATCGAGATCCATCTAAAATCTCTGACAGTATTTGGGCATTGCTATCTGGTTGTATAATTGCGCAACTCCACGCCGACCAACGCTGGTCTGCTCGCGATGTTAAGCTTCCACAGCCCGTACGATACTCCCGAAGGGTCAGCGAAAGTCTTCCGGGCAAAAGGGATATTTACCTTGACATCCCAGCGGGAAAAAGAGCGCTTCAATAAACATCTTGCAGCGTTGTGCTTGCATCCTCCTTGCCAAACGTGCTTCTTTTAACACTGCCATGTCCTAGAAATAAAGCAGTTCGAAGTTCATTTCTAAAAAAAGAGGGAGAGAGTCGACAAAATCATATTGAGAGGTGGAGTAAGCATGGGATGCCCACCATTGTGTAATGGAAAGCTATGCATAAGGAGCGAGAGGCAGAGCAATGAGTAAACTATGCTCTCTCTCCACTTTTTTTCGACTCATCCATTCAAATAATTTTTTTTTTTCTATGCTCAAAGCACACTGTGTAGTTAACTAGAAAAATAGCCAACATTTGAACAATTGCGTGTTTACTCGTTTTTTTGTTTGACCTATTACCGCTTAGCGTGCCATATGACAGTACGTCTTTTTTTCTGTATTTCTTAGGGATTGACTTAACAAAAGAAGAAATGAGTGCGTAATCAAATGTTTTCACAATTATCTTTAAACTTTGAGAACTGAAACGCAACTGAGCTACCAAGAATGATAGAAACCAGATTACGCGTTCCACAAATGAGAGAGAGAGAGCATGACGTAACAAGAGATATTGTCAGACTTTGGAATAATTTTACTCCCACACCCACGCCTAAATATTCTTTTTTCTTATTTTTATAATATGTACATGGACCTCTTAAACCCATTGGTACATTTGGTAAATTTTGTCGGTCTCGAATAAATCTAAATAAATCTAATAAAAAGATAAAAATCTTGAAAGTTTAAAAATTTTCAATTTCGCCAATTTGCCTAAGAGATCGCACATTTGCATACATTTTTGTCAAGCAAAAGTATTGTGTGACGTCATGCACTCAGTTGAGAAAGAGAGCATTAGATAACGGGACTGCGGAACGCGTAATCTTGTTTCTATCATTCTTGCTGAACAACAAATAGGCGTGCAAAGAACAATAGAGAAAAGCTTTAAACTTTGTCTCTGTGCTTGCTTGCTTCGAGAGAAACGCAAAGAAAAACAAATATTCGAAGAGTGTGCTTCTTTCCTGCTGGGCCAGCAACAGTGATGGAGCGCTTGGATCGTGATTCTAGATGAACTGCTTCCATTTCGGACCGCAGGGATAACACTCACACATACTGACACATATGACATATCGCACATGACTCTGACGACACTTAAGTCACCACTATTACACCAATGCATTTGGATTTCCTTCCGCAAGGTCAATCGGTCAACGTTTAATATTATTTGAGAGTTTTAAAGTGTTTGTGCTAGAATATTCGGCGAAAAAGGCCAGAATTATGGAAGAACATTTCATGATTTTTGCACCACAATAATGCACCAGCTCACACATCATGCATTGTTCACGATTATTTGACCAAAAACAATGTCTATATCATCACCACAAGCACCAAATTCACCAGATATGGCCCGGTGTGACTTTTCCCTATTTCTCAAACTAAAATTGTCTCTTCATGGAAAACATTTTGAGACGATTTGATGACTTCAAAGCAAAATCGCTGATGGAGCTAAAGGCTATTCTGAAATCGGCATGCTTTCAAGAAAAATGCTTTCAAGAATGGAAAAAACGTTGGCATATGTGTATGGCGTCGGATGGCGATTATTTTGAAGGAGATAAAATAAATATTGAAGAAAAATTAGCCTGTTGTTTTATTTGCACAGTGCGGTTAAATTTTGAACGGAAGGTATATTATGTGCACTTGTTTAGATAAAGCACATAACTTCTCCAAATAATCTTAGATATTTATTTATAATTTTCACCCACGAAATGTATTATGAAATCCACTGTGCATAGAATCCGACTCTTGTTTTAGCAGTCTGTCCATTTCCACAAGCCCGGCACAAAGAAGATAAGGCAACATTTATTTACTAACGTTGTAAGGAATTTGAAGCTGTTAGTCTCTTGCAGCAGCTTCGCACTCTTTAGGTTGCCAGTGTCGGCGATGGAAGCTTCGTCATCGTTCATGTGGTGCGAATCAGTGGCTGTTGCTGCGCCGTTCTTAAGCTGAACTTTTGTTCATTAACATGTTCAACAGCTTTTGCTGCTAGATGGTGCTACAGCCGCCATGCTTCCTGTTTGCGGGGCTCTTACAATGTCTAGCTTGTTATGCTTTTAATAAGATTTACAAAACTATTGCTTCATATATAAGCTTATTCCGAGTAAGGCATATTGTAACCAAACCCCCCCTCCTGACATACACATACACACACACACACTCAGACAGACACATTTACACACTAATATGTATGCGCTGGCATCCTGGGAAAACCCTTTCGATTTCTTCCAAAGAATTCCAAATTGCTGCGAGCTGGCTGTAAAGTTTTTAGCCCGATGTTCGAACTGCTAACGTTGCTGCTGCTGCTGTTGTTGGTGATGTTGTTGCTGTTAGCCCTTGGTATCATCATCCTGATGATGACACCGGTGTTAACGGAGAAGGACGCACGAAGAAAAATTTCATTCATTGCAGACGATGAGTTGCGTTAAAAATAATTATTCGGCTTGCAAGTCCTGGAAGCCACACAACAGCCACTTCAGTTGAATTTTTAATTTCCATCGGAAATAAGGTCAGTATTTTTAAATAATTTTAATTGCCTCGCTATCCTACCATAGTCTCTGGAGTTTGGAGATATTTTTGTATGTTTAATAGTGCTATTTTTTTCCAAGTGCTTTTTATGCAGCAACCAGCTGTTTAAAATTTTACCGCCATCATTTGTGTTAATGATGTTGATTAATTGGGTCAGTGTTGCTTGCAATGTAGGGGGTGTGTCATTATCGGCTGCTGGTGAGTGTAACCCTATTCTTGGGCATCTATTTTAAGTGAAGAGAGATGGGGTGAGAGAGAGAGAGAGAGAAAGAGAGAGAGAGGCAGCGAGGCACTTGAAGTGTGGGGCTTACCATAAGTGCGTCATGTGGCCGTCATCATCTTCGCGTACTTCTTCACCGACACTCAATGGCATTTGTGCGGTTCTTGGAGAATTAAGTGTTTTGCCCTCAACACTTGACGGTTGGGTTAATTAAAACTTGATGATGTGTTTATTGCGTTTTATTGATTTTCTATTGAGATCTTTAAGAAAACATTTGGTTTAAATATTTTGTACTGATTTATGTTATATTGGAAGAAGAAATTGAAAGATGTAAAGAAACGTGGACTTTAAAATTCAAAATAGAATTAAAAATAAAAGGTTTCGATTTGAAAAAAAATTAAAAATCAAAAAATTGAAAATTAATTAAAATTAATATTAAAATAATTAATTAAAAAATTAAAAAAAGAAACAGTTTTGTTCTTTGTTACTACACTAGATTGAAGTGTTAAAGAAATAACTAGGAATTAATTATTTACATTTTGGAGTTTCATTGGTCTAACAATTCGATTTTTAAGAACTACCATCCTTCTGACGAGGACTCTGAAACTTTGAACTAGACGTAAGTGAATGACAATCATTTGTAGAAAACAACTTTTGAATTTTAAATCTATTGTGACCTTTTCATTAGATTATATTGAAACTAATTGTTGAGTTTGAGGCCAAGTACCTATGTTATAAAGAAAACAGCTTACAAAAACAAGAGCTCTGTAAAGAGCAAATCATACAGCAGACTAGACAGACTGCAGTCTAGTCACAGACTGCACTAGTCTTGCATGACTTTCACTGTGATTCACTCCGTTACTAAACTTTGCTATATTCTCACTATTTATTGCAGAAAAATTTCTAGGAATTTACTGTCGTCCGAAAGAACTTTCGTTCTCTATGTAATAATAAATGATCATGAGTAAGAAATGATCCCGACTGGGGCGAAGTTACAATACCCCTACGGACGAACCAAAGTATATTCAAAGTCTTAAGCAGCCAATAAATGTTAATCTGCAAAACGTTTTCGTCATGGTTTTAAAGAAAAATATTCACTTTTATTTTTTGATAAAGTCACTGTTTGGGAGGTAGGCGTTGTTTTCACTCGATTTCGTTGACACACCCGTAGGTTTTGACATGACGGTGTTTTTTTATACTCCTATTTCATGTCCAAACTCTTGTTTTATCCATGACTAAATTCTTGACTTAATCAAATATACCGAATCCCTTTCCTAGTTTCGGAAGTTGTGTTTTAGATATGTCATAATTTTTGTCCTAAACCATATTTGAATATCCACGAAAAAAACAGTTGAAATCACAACCAACTAGATTTGTTGTTGTTGTTGATATTGATATTGATGTTGATGTTGATGTTGATGTTGATGTTGATGTTGATGTTGATGTTGATGTTGATGTTGATGTTGATGTTGATGTTGATGTTGATGTTGATGATGATGTTGATGTTGATGTTGATGTTGACGTTGATGTTGATGTTGATGTTGATGATGATGATGATGTTGATGTTGATGTTGATGTTGATATTGATGTTGATGTTGATGTTGATGTTGATGTTGATGTTGATGTTGATGTTGATGTTGATGTTGATGTTGAAGTTGATGTTGATGTTGATGTTGATGTTGAAGTTGATGTTGATGTTGATGTTGATGTTGATGTTGATGTTGATGTTGATGTTGATGTTGATGTTGATGTTGATGTTGATGTTGATGTTGATGTTGATGTTGATGTTGATGTTGATGTTGACGTTGATGTTGATGTTGACGTTGATGTTGATGTTGATATTGATGTTGATGTTGATGTTGATGTTGATGTTGATGTTGATGTTAATGTTGATGTTGATGTTGATGTTGATGTTGATGTTGATGTTGATGTTGATGTTGATGTTGATGTTGATGTTGATGTTGATGTTGATGTTGATGTTGATGTAGATGTTGATGTTGATGTTGATGTTGATGTTGATGTTGATGTTGATGTTGATGTTGATGTTGATGTTGATGTTGATGTTGATGTTGATGTTGATGTTGATGTTGATGTTGATGATGATGTTGATGTTGATGTTGATGTTGATGTTGATGTTGATGTTGATGTTGATGTTGATGTTGATGTTGATGTTGATGTTGATCTTGATGTTGATGTTGATGTTGATGTTGATGTTGATGTTGATGTTGATGTTGATGTTGATGTTGATGTTGATGTTGATGTCGATGTTGTTGTTGATGTTGATGTTGATGTTGATGTTGATGTGATGTTGATGTTGATTTTGATGTTGATGTTTATGTTGATGTTGATGTTGATGTTGATGTTGATGTTGCTGTTGATGTTGATGTCGATGTCGATGTTGATGTTGATGTTGATGTTGATGTTGATGTTGATGTTGATGTTGATGTTGATGTTGATGTTGATGTTGATGTTGATGTTGATGTTGATGTTGATGTTGATGTTGATGTTGATGTTGATGTTGATGTTGATGTTGATGTTGATGTTGATGTTGATGTTGATGTTGATGTTGATGTTGATGTTGATGTTGATGTTGATGTTGATGTTGATGTTGATGTTGATGTTGATGTTGATGTTGGTGTTGATGGTGGTGTTGATGTTGGTGTTGATATTGATGTTGATGTTGATGTTGATGTTGATGTTGATGTTGATGTTGATGTTGATGTTGATGTTGATGTTGATGTTGATGTTGATGTTGATGTTGATGTTGATGTTGATGTTGATGTTGATGTTGATGTTGATGTTGATGTTGATGTTGATGTTGATGTTGATGTTGATGTTGGTGTTGATGTTGGTGTTGATGTTGGTGTTGATATTGATGTTGATGTTGATGTTGATGTTGATGTTGATGTTGATGTTGATGTTGATGTTGATGTTGATGTTGATGTTGATGTTGATGTTGATGTTGATGTTGATGTTGATGTTGATGTTGATGTTGATGTTGATGTTGATGTTGATGTTGATGTTGATGTTGATGTTGATGTTGTTGTTGATGTTGATGTTGATGTTGATGTTGATGTTGATGTTGATGTTGATGTCGATGTTGTTGTTGATGTTGATGTTGATGTTGATGTTGATGTTGATGTTGATGTTGATGTTGATGTTGATGTTGATGTTGATGTTGGTGTTGATGTTGGTGTTGATGTTGGTGTTGATATTGATGTTGATGTTGATGTTGATGTTGATGTTGATGTTGATGTTGATGTTGATGTTGATGTTGATGTTGATGTTGATGTTGATGTTGATGTTGATGTTGATGTTGATGTTGATGTTGATGTTGATGTTGATGTTGATGTTGATGTTGATGTTGATGTTGATGTTGATGTTGATGTTGATGTTGATGTTGATGTTGATGTTGGTGTTGATGGTGGTGTTGATGTTGGTGTTGATATTGATGTTGATGTTGATGTTGATGTTGATGTTGATGTTGATGTTGATGTTGATGTTGATGTTGATGTTGATGTTGATGTTGATGTTGATGTTGATGTTGATGTTGATGTTGGTGTTGATGTTGGTGTTGATGTTGGTGTTGATATTGATGTTGATGTTGATGTTGATGTTGATGTTGATGTTGATGTTGATGTTGATGTTGATTTTGATAAATCTTGACTTTTTTAGTTTCTTCTTCATTGGTTGTTTTTTTTCTTGGTGTATTTACTTTGCCTTAGCTGCATGCAATTAATCCAGCAAATGTGATTCATATCCGTCATATTAGGCGGTTCCCTGAGGGGCCTTATAGCGTCCTCAATTTTTTCTTTTATTTTTATCATGTGACCGAAGACCTCACCTTAATTTTTGTTCCTTTGAATTTACCGTTACGCCAGTAGTCACAGAGCTAAAATTCCATGCAACGTTTTTTCATGGTTGCAGCATTTTTACTGCATTATATGGTTGCCACCCTGAAATCATGACGACAAGAAGAATTCCATGAAACGATATTAAATTTCTGTTACATAAGCTTCTATATTCACGACCTGGTGACGTTACAATGTTTTTTTTTATTTTTGTCGTAAGGCCAAGTATAAATCCTTCATTTTCCTTTCCAAGCATTTATCGTAGCTTATACACTCACTGAGTAAAAATTCAATGCAACGCCGCTGCATGAATGTTGCTTTGTCGATCTTTGAGTGGCTCTCTCTAGGTCTCCATGACGTCAGACATTTTTTGTCTAATTTTGTATTGAGGGCTTATTTATTTATTATTAGCTTAATAACAGCAGATACTTAACATTAATTTCTTAATCCTAGGGTTTTGTTTTGTTTTTTTTTTTTTTTTTACTTGTAGGGAAGGGAATTTACATTTACGTGGGCAATAGTCTGCCCACAAGACGTATGAGTAAAAGATATCACAATTTATTTAAGAGGGAGGAAGCGGGGTTTGAGTTTTGATGGATATTTCGGAGTTCGGATCTGCTGAGATGGAAGTCGATTTCATTGATCAAATTGTTGGTCAGACGAAGTATCCTAGTTATAGGTTCGCCACAGCCATGGACGGTGCGATGAAAGTTGAGATGGAAGAGAGGTACAGACCTTAGGTAGCGTGGGTTGGTATTAAGGGATATCAATTGGAGCAGTGAAGGGCAGTTAATGGTGCCGCCTAGTAGTTGATGGATGAAGAGGACATCGGCAACCACCCTGCGTTTTTCAAAAGATTCAAGATCAGGGAGGCCGCGTAACGCAAATCGAAGGAATCTACGCTGTACAGCTTCAATACGCAACGAATGAGAAACATAGAGCGGTGACCAAACTTGGCTAGCATATTCGAGTATGGGCCTCACAAAGGTTAGGTAGAGAGATTTTGTAACATATGGGTTAGAGAATTCCCTGGACCAATGCTTTACAAAACGAAGAGTAGAGTTGGCTCTAGTAATGATATTATCGATATGGGATCGAAAATGAAGTTCTTTATCGCAAATTATACCCAAGTCTCGCAAAGAACTTACTAAGGTAATCGGCTCGCCAAATATGTAATAAGTTCGCGATGGAGATTGGGTTCTCTTACGCGAGTATGTCATAGCTTGGCATTTGTTGATATTGAGTTCCAGGAAGTTTTTTTGGCACCAAGTAGAAAAACTGATTAGATCATCTTGAAGGCGGGTTGAGTCAGCATTAGTATGTATGCGTTGAGAGATTTTCATGTCGTCAGCATAAACAGAAAGATTTGAGTATTTGATGACTTCATCGACATCGGTTATTGTTAAGGCGAATAACAAAGGACCAAGGTGGCTGCCTTGAGGGACACCAGAAGTTGCTGTAAAAAACTCGGATTTTGAAAACCTAAAGATGACATCATATCGACGTTCTTCAAGGTAAGATTTAATCCAAGCCATAAACGGGGGTTGAAAGCCGAAAGTTTTTAGCTTACGAAGGATGACAGTGTGCGAGATTTTGTCGAATGCTTTGCTAAAGTCAGTTGAGACAACGTCAACTTCATAACCACTTTCCAAAGAACATAGGGTATTCGAGACGAATTCTGTGAGGTTGGAAGAAGTGGATCTTCCCTTGAGAAAGCCATGTTGGTTAGGGGAGAAGATAGACTTACAGTGAAAAAACAAAATGTCGTAGAGTATACTTTCAAATATTTTGGGTGTGCATGATGGTTTTGCAATGGGTCTATAGTTTGTGATATCATTTTTAGGCCCTTTTTTGTGCAGAGGTATAATGTACGAATTCTTCCAAAACTTAGGAAAAATTGATTGAGAGATAGAGAGCTGAAAAAGAGCTAAAAGGGGATGAGCTAAAGTGCTTGAAAGTTTTTTTAAAACAATAGCAGGCAAGCCATCGGGTCCAGGAGAGTAATCGTCCTTTAAATTTCGTAATTTTTCGTACACATTAGCTAGTGTAATACTAACCGAAACTAAAGACGTAAAGACTAAAGGACAGGCCTTTATTGGCTTATCATATTTTTAATCCTAGCACTTACACTTAGCGAGTAATAATTCCATGTAACAAATTTTCAGTTGCGTTGCTTAAGCAGCTCCCATCGCGTCCCGATGACATTTTGAATTTTTGTTTTGATTTCATAATAAAGACAAAGAATTTACCTTTACGGTCGTACATTTAATTTCGTGCATTTTTCAAGTTTTTGGAAACCTTCGCGGAAAAACGTAAATTCGTCAGGTTAAAATGGGTACATTTTTCCCCTATTTCGTACATTTTTATGGAAAACTTGGTACAAAATAAAATACCTTTTACCTACTGGAGTGGCGTCCGTGGCATAGTTGGTTAAAGTGCGTCGCCTCTATGTCAACGAACCTGGAGACCCGGGTTCGAACCCCAGCTGCGACAGAAAATTATTTGAACTAAAATAATTTTTCTGTACGGCCGCCACCTCTCTGCAGACAATGGCAAACCTCAGAGAGTAATCAAAATGCCATGTAAAGCTTCTTGAGAACAAGAACATTCCGTTCATCGCCGTTCGGAGTCGGCGTTAAAACCTGTAGGTGCGGTTCTCGGTCAATTGTGTACAAACTTAATAACACGCACAACATAATTGATCATAAGAAGCTAGGTCAAAGTTCTTTCAAGGGCTAAAATGGCCAGTTATTTATTTTATTTATTTTTTTTACCTACTGGAGTACTTATCGAACATGCAACAATAGGTTCTTCAATTGGAAATAAAAAGCATGAGTGGACATATTCGGTAGCTCACAGCAGTAACTTGCGAGGACATCGCATAATAATATCTTTAATGTTACTTATTTATATTTACGTTTAAGGCTTACAGCTAATACTGATCAAATCAGATTTTCCCACTTATAAGTTTTGATCATATCCGATTTTCCCACATATAAGTTTTCTTAATATTTGGGCAAGTAACTCAAAAATACAAACATGTTAGTTTAATATATGGCAGCGGATTAAAAATGTATAGGTATGCCTTATTATCCTGTATCTACACTGAGAGGTAAGTTTTACTTTCCTATACAACGTTTTGCAATTGAACTTAAAATAAGTTCCCAGCACAATTATGCAGAATGAAACACAACTCAACTCAATTTGTTTTTTTAGTTTATCAAAACTCAATTTGAAATACGTAGAGATGGCTGCAGCCTTGTCCTCAAATGGAATTAATGTCACGGTGGTGGAGGTGAAAAACATATGGGAATACATAAGTAAACAAGGAAATGTCACACTGAACTCAATTATGGCGACGCATCTCTGTGTAAACAGCTTTGGTTGAACTCAAACCAAACTTAACTCAACTCAACTCAACTCAACTCAACTCAACTCAACTCAACATAACTCTCTGTGTAGACATAGCATTAGAGATGTGATTTTCTAGTATTGGAAACTACTTTATATGCGATACTGACGTTTGCGATTGTAAAGTTGATTTAGTAGGTAACTCCATTAACTCATGGAAAGTGCTCAAAATATTAACTCAAATTTAAACTGAAAGCTCAGGTGTAATTAAGAGTAACAGAAATTTTATAGCAAAGGTATTAATAAACATGCAAAACTTGTATTGTTCTTAAAGCTATGTTGGACCACTAAATGCCATTAATTTGGCAACCCCAAAAAAAGCCTGTTGATATTTTCGCTCGCATACGTTTTAAGCATAAGCTTAAAAAACCATCGCCCAAATAAATCCAAAAAAAAAAGAAACAAAAAACACAAAAAATTCACACAAAAATAAATAAAATATTTGGAATTACAAATTGTAGCGATTTGGTATAAAATGTATTTATTTATAATATATTTGTTTCTGTACCCTCTCTGGCTGTTGTGTTATTATTTTTCTTGGAGCTGCCCTATAGCAATAAATATATGTGTATAAAATATATATAAATAAAATTCAGAGCAAAATGACGCCACTGGTGGTCCAAGTGCTGCTGCATGCAACAGTGCTGTGAAGATGTGAAGATGTGTGTAGGGCACAAAAACAGGCAACCCCAAAAATAAATATACGGACAGAGAAACACATACGTAACCACACACATGTGAGTGCAGGATAATTTAAGTGCGTAACTTAAACAGCCCTTTGCTCAAAGGTTATTGTTTACTTTGGCGTGTGCGTGCATGCGAGCGGATGTCTGCGTGTGTGTGTGTGTGTGTGTGTGGGGAGTAGTGTAGGTCGGTGTGATGCCATTTTTTGTTATTTGTAAAGGATTTTGTGCGAAGCGCAAATAAAATAATTTACCTTAAGGCATAATAAAAGTTTATGAATGTTCAGCTAAAGCAAGTGTAGGTACAGTGAAGAGAAAAAAATTGTAGCTTATTTTTTATGAGTAGCAAGCAGCATTGCCGTCTTTTGCTATTCGTTATTATTATTGTTATTTGAAGCTTAAGGGCAGGTTGACCGTAACAGATTTAATGTGCGTTTTCATGTAATCCTTGTGAGAATGTTTCGGGGAAAGAAAAACGAAAATTTTGGGATTTCTCTTTAAGGCATATAAAAGTGTGACTACGTCATAAAAATTAACCCGACATTAGTTTTAAAGGGCTCAGCAATGATTTTGACATCAGTTCTGCTACTTAAATTCTATCTAAGGATAATGAGGACTTAAATTTTTATGATTTTAATTTTTATGTTTTTTTTTTATACGGAAAAATATAAAAATAACAGCAGCTACAGCAATTTTAGCTTGACTTAATATTTGCTTTGAAGCTAAGATTGCTTCTTAGGCAAATATCAGAGGGATAAGGCATGAAGAATTGAAGAATACCTTTTTGTGACCTGCTCACACTGCCGCCTAAGTTCGGACCCCAACCAGAACTGCTCACAGCATGCAAAAACAAATAAGTTTAACTCGAGTTTTTGTTTTTTCTTTTGTTTTTTTTTTGCTGTTACCATGACTCGTATTTTTATTTGCTTTGTCCTGTTCTTAATATTGTCCTGTCGTTTTATGGCCTGACATCTTTTGTTGCATCTAGTTTATCAAATCGACCCCAAACCTCTTTCTGTCCATCAGCTATTGTGGCTCGTCAAATTCCACTGTTCCTCTTCGAATTCGGTTTAAGTTTGAAATGGTTGGGTTTCATTCTTGTTTTCTTTTTTCATACTCTTTGCGCCTTTGTGCTGTAATATCCTCGCACTGGGAGACTTTTAAGCATCTAAGGATTAAAGCGAAGAATTTTGCTGAAGTTATCCTTTTTGTTTTTTTTTCTGTGTGCAATTTTGTTGAAAGATTGAAAGGTTTGTTTGTTGTATTGATGTCAGCCATTAAGAAAGGAGCAGATAGCACATAATCCTTAAAGCCGCCTTTTTAAATAGATTTTTTTTTATGTACCAGCAAAAATCCTTACAATTTCAATAAAAGTTAATCTGCTCCGAGTTGGAGTCTTTAAAAATTCGTTGCTCATCAGTTTTTTCTTCAAAAATTAAACATTTAAACCCATTGATATAGATTAAAGCTGCCTAAATAAACATTAAAACCACTGGCCATGGAACGACCAAACCATGGAACGAATCCTTTAAGCATTTGCTTACTTAGAAAATCCTGCCGCAGCATCATCAACAACATCAGCATTATCATCAACAACATCAGCATCATCATCATCAGCAGATACAATAAATAAATAGAAAAAAAAGGAACAACCATTGTTAAGCTTTAGCATTACAACAAACAATAAGAAGTATAGCAGAAAATAAGGAAAAAAAAATTAACGGCAAAACGTCAAGAATTCAAGTTAACAGTCGCGCTGCGTCTCCGCGCTGCAGCAGATTCCCACACTTTGGAGCCTTTTTAAAATCCAGCCAAAACTGAACACAAGCCAACCAACCGAGCAGATTTCACAACTCAACAACAAAAACAACAACTACAACTACAACTTGGTGCAGGAAATCCTAACCGTGCCATACCATAGCGCACCGCATCCTGGCACATCAACTCACGCTACACAGCAAGTCATCAGCACATAAAGCTAAAAGATTATGAGCCCGTTGCCGGAAGTGATGTATTGGTATGGCGCATGGTATGACACGGCATTGGATGATTGTGGGTTAAATGGGATGGGTGGGGGGGAAGGTAGACTGGTTGGCTGCACCAACATAGCGTATGGTTATGAGCACACTCTTACCATTACCGCCCTCACCATCATCACCACCACCACCATCACCACCACCACACAAGTGTGCGGATACAGTGAAAGGATGTTCTGAGGATTGTGACGTTTGACGCCATGTTGATGAAAGCCACCATATGTGCCTGTGTTTGTGTTTTCGTAGCGAACAACGAATGAACGAAGGAAGATGTTACTTTCCTGATCTGCTGTTGTTGTTGTTGTGCGAGAAACCACCTCCTGTGGCGTTGACTAAATCCTACAGCTTTGTGCCGGAGCTTAAATGCTCGTTTTAATGTTGGTGTAAATGAATGTGTGGTTGGGACAATGCTAATGCTTAGATGATGCACTGGAAAAAATCGCTCTTAATCTGAAGAATTGAGTTGGTTAAGTTTTATATTCCTTAGATGTCTAAACTTTTAACTGACTTTGATTAAAACTTTCAAATTGAATCAACTAATAACTCTGGTATGTTCCTCTGAAGAAGTTCAGGTGGAATTTTACGAGAGTTTTTGCTTAATTTTTGAAACTGGAGATAAGTGTTAGAAGAAAAATTTCGGGCTAAACGGTTCATTTGGTCTCAAGCATGATATGAAAACATTTTAATAAAGTTTGCAAAGTTTATGGACATTTTTGTGGACTAATAGGCCTCTAGTTTTTGTACGTTTAGCTCTTAGCCCAATTGCCTATGAATACAACTAAAAATTGCAGTTTGTTATCGAAAAATTCTGCCTAAGAGATCTGTAACCTATTTTTTGGCAAGACCCCAAAATAATTAAAAATTATTTATAACTTAAGGATTTTAAAATTTTTTCGCCTGGATTTTGACTGGAGAATGCACTAATTTATGCTCTCATTCAAAACCAAAATACTGCGGAAGTCTAGATTCGATCCCTATTTGGCTCAAAATAGACCTTGGATCACAGGTCGGCCAATATTTTTTTAAGTAAAAACTTTGATCTAAAATTATCAAAATGTTCAATAGGGATGTCACTATTAGCCTTGAAAATTGAACTATCAGGTGAAACCAGGTTTTGTCAATTAAATGCTACGCTATTGCAGAAAGAGACGAAATAATTTTCCATCTTTTTCGTCGATTTAGGCCTTTGACGGTTTACGATATCGATCAATAGAAGCAAGGCTGTTAAAGATCCTAGGTACTATATTCAGAAATAAGCCTTCAGATCTATAGGGTTTTCCAATAAGGACTTGACAACTTTTTTTTTAAGTAAAATGCAAACCATTTGAGATATTTCAAAAACTTTATTATCGGCTTGAAGTACAATCAAAACATTTATGAATGGAACTTGATTTCGTTCATATGGCCACCGCGGTCGCATATGCAGCGGGCGATCCGTTGGACACAATTTTCGATGACTCGGCCACACATTTCGGCCGAAAAGGCCACTATAACGTCGTCGGCTTGTTGGCATAGACCAATGACTTGACATAGCCCCAAAGAAAATAGTCTAGAGGCGTTAAATCGCAAGAACTAGGCGGCCAATCGACTGGCCCATTTCTTGAGATAACAAGCTCTTCAATAAATCGATTGAAAAGTGTGCTGTGTGGCTTGTGACACCATCCTGTTGGAACCACATGACGTCAAGTCCATGTCTTCGAATTCGGGCCAAAAATAATCGGTAATCATGGCGTAACGTTGCGATCGTTATCGTCGACGAAAAAAAATGGTAAAATGACGCCGCCAGCATGCAAATCGCAACAAACAGTTATTTTTTGTGGTTAAAGTGGTGATTCATGAAACATATGTGGATTTAGACCCAACCAATAACGCATATTTTGCTTATTGACGGACCCATTGAGCCAAAAATGAGCTTCGTCACTAAAGATGTTTAACGCTCTTAAAGTTGCGATCACCGACTCCGAACTTCGGTGGTACATTTTTATAATTTGCGGACGTTGTTCGTTCGTGTACTTTCCCATGATGAAAATGTTGAGTTTACTGAATAAATTGATAATGACAGTTCGATGATTAGTGAAAGGGTGCGTTCAGAAATTTAATTCAAAGTTGTCAAGTCCCTATTAGAAAACCCTGAACCGGTTTCGGCCCAAAGTCGCATAGATTTTTCCCCGTTTTTGTAAAAGCATTGGACTTGGTACACTGTGAAAAAAATGTAAGATACTTGTTGGTTCTCAAGGTTTTCGAGGTTGCTGATTAAGAATCCGGGTTCTGATTTGCATTATTAATCAAAATCTATGATATCGAAGTTTGAAGTTTGAAGTTTTTGTAAATAAAGCCGCCATTCTGCGAAATGGTTCTCTTGAATCATAAAAATGGTCCCGAAATAGGAACGAACACTCCCAAAAATATAAGAGGTATGCCTATTAAAAATTTTGTAATAAGGCTGCCCATTAAGCTGTCCATAAAAATTAAAAAAAAAACCCAAATGTTACAAGGTGACGTCACAGTTCGTCACGACAAAAAACCGATTCGGCTGTTTTTGCCACGCTCACAAAAAAAAATTTTTTTGCACTCCCGTAATTTTCTCGACATAATAGTTCATATGAGGCGGGAATATACGGTTTACTGTCCATATCCAATACATTAACCAATACATACATTAGTACTATGGGCCGAAATGGGTTAAGAGCGTTTACATCTACAGTAAATCAACATTTTAAATTTTATTGTAAATATTAATTGTTTTAGCTTTGAACCAAGAATTTCAGGTGTCTTACCTCTTCAGTCAAGTCTGACTTGTTTCGAAATGGTGTGGTAGATTAGTGGAAAGGATGGATAATCAAGTGAAGTATGTGTATGACGTTCTAAGTGTGGTGGAAAGCCGTAGAAACATGTCAGTTTGGATCTGAGGCAAGTGTTATACCCTTACCTCAATAAATTTTAGTTATAAGGCCATCCCATCTACAAACTTCTCTTCCACCAACTATAAATACACAGTGTGACGACTAAAAAAGCACAACCAAACTTTATAGAAATTCTTAAAGAGGGACATGTTGCGAGTCCATCGCACTTGGTCTGACCTCTCAATGTCGTCACAATTTTTTTTAATTCGTTTTTAAAGTTGAAGGGTTCGATTTTTGTTGCGCCGACGTTCATTGAATTTTTACAGCTATTTGCCTTGTTCGAAATGAAAAACAAATTCCACTTCTTTTCAGTAGAATTTCACGTAGAACAAGGCTGTATAAAAATAAATACGATAAAATACAAAATGAAGCGTGTAGCGAAGCAAATTCCCGAATTTTTCTTTAATTTCATTAAAAAAATTAGTGTTTCTATAAATTTAAATGATATAATGCTGCATGAATGAAATTTCTTTTTCACAAAAATTCATTGCACGTAAAAATACATTTTCATTGAATCCAAAACCATTAATATCGGTTGAAAATTGGCAAAATGGCGGCAGTTTTAACGTTTTTTTTTTGTTATAAAACACTGACTCCCATGTATATATTTCTATCATACAAAGTGCTGTCATTTTGTCAAATCTTAACCGATTTTGGACGTCTTTAGCTCATTGGAAAGAAAATATGATGAGTAACATACATCTATAACATTGCAATATAGATCTTTGAAAAATGTAAAAGCTACTATGGAACGAATAAACATATTTTTATTTTTAATAGAATTTTTATATGAATGAATGTGTACGAGTGCATTAGACCGTAATGGAAAAAAGTAAGCTGCACACCATCTCATCTGAAGCATTTTTTTAAGAAAATTTCGAAAAAAAAACAATTGTTTTTTCCCGAACGTTTAAGTCTTTTTTCATATCTTCGGCATTTACAGACCTTTCTTGTCCAAGAATGATATATCAATGTTTCTATTTCGAGGCGTCCAAATTTTTTGCTCTAAAAGATATTGGGGTCGAGGACAACTTTCTAGTACTTACAAGATTTCAACTTTTACAACATGAATTAAAAAAATAAATGTCAAATCAAAAAAGTCTTTTTGAGCCGTTGCCCAGAACCTTGAAGGCCCTCAATTCAATTTTATTTGCATTTTTTAATCTATTAAATAAAACACAGAACTTATAGTGGATGAGCTTTTGCTAAAAAGTCATTTTGATTATTTTAATAAGCTCCTTTTCACATATAAAAAAGTAGGGTAAGTTTACCTACCAAATACTTTCTCGTGGGTAAGTGCTAAAACGGGGTGATTGATCCCAATAACCTTTAGGGCAAAAAAGTTGGACTCCTCGAAATAAAAACATTTATATATCTTTCTTTAATGGCGTTTTCTTTTCTTGGCAAAAAAATCTGCCCTCTGAGAGTGCAGAATATTTTACATTTTGACCTGCACTCAAAAAATGTTGAACTGTTCTTAGTCGAGAAAAGATCAGAAAAAATGCAACATTTTTTCAATGATGTTGTGTTGGCTGTACTGTTACTTACTTTTGAGAACAATTTTTGTAATATTTATTTTGTAGTTCGTGAAAAAGCTTAAATTGTAATGAAGTTTCAATGATAACATTTAATATTTTCCTAACATGTCACTTTTTTGTTCATTCAGTTGGTAGCATTTGAGGTCAGAATTTAAAATCGTCGATCTTGAGAGTAAAAAATTTTGCATTTTTTCTTCTTTCGAGGTCAACATTGTCCAGAAAAGAACTCGATTTAATTTACAGGTCAGAATTTTTTTGAGAAAAAAGCACATAAAGGGCAGAGTTCTCAAAGAGGACAGAAAAAATGCAGAATTTTTTTGAGAGAAGTAAACGCCATAAGATAGGACTGTAAATGCCGAAGATAAACTTAAATGCTCGACAATTTTTTTCAAAGTTTTCTTACAAAAATTTTTCAGATTATATGGTGTGCAGCGTACTTTTATACACTCGGACACATTCATTCATATAAAAATTCTATTGAAAATAAAAATGTGTTTATTCGTTCCATAGTAGCTTTTACATTTTTCAAAAATCTATATTGCAATGTTATAGATGTATGTTACTCATCATATTTTCTTTCCAATGAGCTTAAGACGTCCAAAATCGGTTAAGATTTGACAAAATGACAGCACTTTGTATGATAGGAATATATACATGGGAGTCAGTGTTTTATAACAAAAAAAAAAAACGTTAAAACTGCCGCCATTTTGCCAATTTTCAACCGATATTAATGGTTTTGGATTCAATGAAAATGTATTTTTACGTGCAATGAATTTTTGTGAAAAAGAAATTTCATTCATGCAGCATTATATCATTTAAATTTATAGAAACACTAATTTTTTTAATGAAATTAAAGAAAAATTCGGGAATTTGCTTCGCTACACGCTTCATTTTGTATTCTACTGAAAAGAAGTGGAATTTGTTTTTCATTTCGAACAAGGCAAATAGCTGTAAACATTCAATGAACGTCGGCGCAACAAGAATCGAACCCTTCAACTTTAAAAACGAATTAAAAAAAATTGTGACGACATTGAGAGGTCAGACCAAGTGCGATGGACTCGCAACATGTCCCTCTTTAAGAATTTCTATAAAGTTTGGTTGTGCTTTTTTTTTTTGTCGATTTCGTCACACTGTGATATTAAATAGTAAATGGGGGAAGAAATGCAGAAATGTTAAAGCGTAGAACCGTATGGTGGCAGTCAACCACGCTGCCTACTCGTCTACCGATGCCGTCCATGATCTTCAATAATTCTTGCCTGTAAACTTTTTAATAAAACTCTTTACACTTGCGGTGCTCGTTTCAATTTTTTTTTTTTTTTTTTTTTTTGTGTAAGAATATAATACGTTTTGAGCCAACAATTAATTTTAAAATTCAATTAAAAGGACTATTGGAATATTGCAAGGAATATTGGGAACGCTATTATAAAAAAAAGTGATTATTGTGGTCAGAAATTTGGCTGTGGTTGGGGCTCTGATTATAAGAGGTTTGCTCAAAGTCCGTTTGGGTACACAGTAAACAATTTGAGGGTAAATATTATCTTTTCTGTGGGCAGAAAACTCTTTTTATAACATTTTTTATACAAATTTGGGTTTTAAAATTTGACGGTATTTTTTTTTATGTTTCATTTCTTTGGTATAAACTCTTTTTATAACATTTTTGGTTTGGATTTGTACATTGAAGAGCAAAACTGTAACATAGTGTTGCACATCTCATTGCAGCAGCTGTAATCGTCTCCAAATAGTAATGAATTTGATTATTTTTTTTTTATAATGTCATTGGTATACTTGTATTCTTTCTCCCAAACCGGTTTGAAGATAATCTTTCAACAACAAAAAAAAAAAAAACTAGCAGGCAAAATTATAAAAAAAATTGTTTATGTCCAATGTCCTTTTACTTTTTTGAGTTCCTGAATTCGATTAGGCATATTGGATCTAAACCTCTTCACAAACTCTGGTGATATAGCCTCCCATACTTCTTTAGTTCATTCATTCCATTGGGCGGAGTAGAATACTAAGCAAGCTGTGATTTCACGTGACTCCACAAATTCTCAATATTATTCATGTTTGGAGATAGTAATGACCATTACAAAATTTTGTTCTTTTGTATCCAGTCTTTGACAATATGTGCAGTGTACTTTGAATCACTGTCTTGCTGAAAAAATACCTTTTTAGCAGCAAGACCCATATTTTCAACTATATCTGGTAGGTTTTGTTGCAGGATGGACAGGGACTGTTCCTTACACATAATACCATCGACGCGCATTAACGGACCAACACCATTTTGCGAAATACAATCCCAAACCATTATCGACCCACCATCATGTTTCACTGTTTGCTTCAAATGATATGGCAGGGTTGTATTTGGGTCCCCGGTCCAATACCACGCACTACCATCTGATTGGAAACGGTTGATTTTAGTCTCATCAGACTAAATAACCTAAAATTTAAAATATTGATTCACAATGTTTGTTTAATTACTCACCATATCCCAATCGGCGACGGTCCACTGGTCTTACGCTGCAGCAAAATCCTACCTTAATTGACCATGTCTTTTGGTCAGCATTGGTTTTCTTTTTCTTCTCTGCTGCCTTAACACTCAATCTCGGAATGTTTCATTGAGCTGTCCACTGACTAGTGCTGATATTCAAGATTTTAAGTGCTGCCGCTGGTCACCAAGTTCGCAAGATGCCGGGCCTCACGATCATTTATTGTTCTTCGCCTACCTCCTTTGTTCTCAGGAACACTTTCATCAATTTTTTCTTATCCTTTGTACAGACATTTGGCTAATATGGAATTCTTTAGCCACTTTTCGTACTGAATCTCCAGTCCGCAACAAACGTTTTATTGGATTTTTTTCACAATTCATCATATCGAATATTTTTTTCGTTGTGGTGTTAGTTTCCATCCGATCAACATGACCTACCCAGGATAGCCCCTCAATTTTGATGCGTTTAATTTTAATTTTGATGTCGATGTCGGCGTACAGCTCATACAGCTCGTGGTTCCATCGAATTCGGTACTCGCCATTGACGCAGATTGGACCGAAGATCCTACGAAGGATGATATTTCTCTCGAAGACTCCCAAAGTCTTTTCATCAGCGCTGCATGTGCTGCATATAATACAAGGTGGGGCAAAAGTAATCACACTATTGGAACATCCTATTACTTTTGCAAATGGCGCCAAATGTCAATTCGGTTTTGACATTTGTGAAGTAATGACACGCAGAATAAAACTCGACAAGCCTTGAATCGGTTTACTCTGCAAGAACGCGGAATAATGCTTTCCATTTTTTTGCATAACAATTTGTCGGTTGTGTTGGCGATCATCATCATGAGCGATGAGGCTCATTTCCATCTTTGTGGTTACGTGAATAAACAAAATAATAGTTTCTGAGGCACCGACAATCCGTGTATCACCCACGAAGAACCATTACACCCGCTCAAAGTTACTTCGTGATGTGCTGTTTAGGCTGGAGGAGTCATCGGGCCAATTATTTTTTGAGAACGCCGATGGTCAAACGACGACTGTGGACGTCGTGCGGTACAGAGCCATAATTATAGAATTTTTTCTTCCTCAATTGGATGAATTGGGACTGGAGAACATGTGGTTCCAACAGCATGGTGCAACGGCGCACAATGCTCGAGCCACAACCAATATTCTGAAGGAAGTATTTCCGGGTCACTTAATCTCTCGTTTGGTGATTTGCACTGGCCGGCCAGAACACCCGATTTAACCGCTCTAGACTTCTTTTTATGGGGTTTTTTAAAGTCGAGGATGTAGGACAACAAGACTTAGACTCTTCAAGCTCTTAAGGAGAATATTCGCCAAGAATGCGAGAACCTGTCACCCGAAGTACTGACAAGAGTGATGGATAATGCCATAAAACGAGCCCGTATGGTCATAAACTCTGGAGGCGACCACTTGGCCGATATAATTTTCTCAACTTGATGGAATAAATTCTAATGGATTAAATAAAAAATTTTCAGAAGCAAAGCCAAAATTTTCATTAAAAAAAAAAATTACAGCAAAAGAAACCCACTTTGTTAGACGAGCATGATATGTGGCTTATAGAGCGTGAGTATTTTTCTTCGAGAGAGGCCTTTGTAACCGAAAGTAAAACCTGTCGGCGAGAGTTTAACTTCGTTTTATCTGAATGCTGACAATGTTGGAAGAGTTTATGCTGGATTCCAGGTAGACGAAGTCCTTAACAACCTCTTAGGGGGTGTTATCAACAGTGAAGTGGTTTCCAAGATGCCTAGGGACTGTTTATTTGTTGACACTACGTATTTCGTCTTATCTGCATTCACTGCAAGACCCATTTGACTCGACTCTTTCGCTAATCTGGAGAACTCTGCATTGACTTCGCGCGTATTATGGCCAATAATATCGATATCATCAGCATTAAACTCTTATTGAATATCGTGCCACTACTTCTCAGATCAGCAGTTCGGATGATATTTTTGATCATTAGGTTGAAAAAGTCGCACGATAGGAAATCACCTTGTCTGAAACCTCGTTTGGTATTGAATGGAGGGGTGAATTTTTTCCCGATTTTAATTGTGCTACTGGTGTTGCTCGTGGCGTCCGTGGCGTAGTTGGTTAAAGTGCGTGGCCGCTATGTCAAAGAACCTGGAGACCCAGGTTCGAACCCCAGCAGCGACAGAAAATTATTTGAATTAAAAATAATTTTTCTGTACGGCCGCCACCTCTCTGCAGACAATGGCAAACCTCAGAGAGTAATCAAAATGCCATGTAAAGCTTCTTGAGAACGAGAACATTCCGTTCATCGCCGTTCGGAGTCGGCGTTAAGCATGTAGGTCCGGATCTCGGTCAATTGTGTACAAACTTAATAACACGCACAACCAGGGATAGAAAATAACGGTTATTTTTTAATTTTTACATCAAAAGATCATATACAAAAAGATGTCGTAGAATAATTTTAAATGTAGCAATATGAAGCTAGTGGGTCAGAGATTCCGTTTTTGGCAAGATTTATTTTTTCTTGATTTCTAAGATAGAAATCATCTTAAATCAATTATTTGTGGTCGATTCTTTTTTCGATCATATATAGCAATTATTTTTGATCGTTATTTTTTCGATCAGAAACAAAAATTATGTTCTGATCGTTTTTTTTTCAATCAGAAATAAAAGTTATTATTTGATTGTTATTTTTTCGATCGAAAATAAAAATCATTTGTGATTGTTATTTTTTTCGATCAAAAATAAAATTTATTTCTTGATCGATTTTTTTTCAAGCAGATATAAAAATCATTTTGTGATCGTTATTTTTTGCATCAGAAATAAAAATCACTTTGTGATCGCTATTTTTTTCGATCAGAAATAAAAGTTATTTTTGATCGTTATTTTTTTCGATCAGAAATAAAAATCATTTTGCGATCGTTATTTGTTCGATCAGAAATACAAATCATTTTGTGATTGTTATTTTTTCGATCATATATAACAATTATTTTTGATCGTTATTTTTTCGATCAGAAATAGAAATTAATCATTGATCTATATTTTTCCGATCAGAAATAAATGTTATTTTTTTATTGAAATAATATCGATTAAGATTAACTCAAATGAATATTTACAAAAAAAACTGTTTAAGTTAAAATAAAGAAGTTATTGTTTCGAACCCGGGTTACCAAGTTAGGAAGTCGTCTTTGATAAGGATTTGAACAACGATTTTGACGAAGATAAGGACAATATCTAAGACATGGATTTGGATTAGTACTTGGACAAAGGTTAGGTGAGGCTAGGATTTTTTTTTTATTTTTTTTTATTTCAGATTTAAATAGGTGTACAATAAGACAAATCTTTTATAGTACGTCAAGAGAGGAAATTCAAGGTTGTTACCTTGTTATGTAACTTTTACATACAAAAATTAATTTAAAATAAAATAAAATAATTTTTAAAAACAAAAAAAAAAAAAAGATTTGGACAAGGATCTTGTCAAGGATTAGGGGAAGGATTTGGGCAAGGATTTGAATAAAGACTAGGTCAAGGATATAAGAGCGTAGTAGTATCAAAATTAGTAGTAGAAAATAGTGATATTAGAAAATATTAGTAGAAAATAGGTGTCGAAAATAGAAGTTCAAAAGATAAGAACTGTCCCATCTTGTTCCGTTTCCGAGATATGGCTTTTTTTTTAATTTTTAAAGTAATTATATCGACCAACCCCTTAACCTGCGCGTCGCGAGTTCGATACCATCTTTAGAAAAGCCAAAACCACTGTTCTTTTCCTATCTTCCTTAGTTGTCGAGACATAGCGCTTTTTTAATTTTTTTAGTTTTCATTTTATTATAATTTATATTTTAATCCACGTTCTACTTTTTTGATTGATTTAATATAGATCAAAAAATAATTCTTTTAGTCTGATCGAAAAAATATCGATCAATGATAAACTTTTATTTCTGGACTAAAAAATATCGATCAAAAATAACTTTTATTTCTGATCGGAAAAATATAGATCAATGATTAATTTCTATTTCTGATCGAAAAAATAACGATCAAAAATAATTGTTATATATGATCGAAAAAATAACAATCACAAAATGATTTGTATTTCTGATCGAAAAAATAACGATCGCAAAATGATTTTTATTTCTGATCGAAAAAAATAACGATCAAAAATAACTTTTATTTCTGATCGAAAAAAATAGCGATCACAAAATGATTTTTATTTCTGATGCAAAAAATAACGATCACAAATGATTTTTATATCTGCTTGAAAAAAAATCGATCAAGAAATAAATTTTATTTTTGATCGAAAAAAATAACAATCACAAATGATTTTTATTTTTGATCGAAAAAATAACAATCAAATAATAACTTTTATTTCTGATTGAAAAAAAAACGATCAAAACATAATTTTTATTTCTGATCAAAATAATAACGATGAAAAAATAATTGTTATTAAATGATTGATTGATAGCGATAATCGTTATTTGCGGTCCCTGCGCACAACACAATTGATCATAAGAAGCTAGGTCAAAGTCCTTTCAAGGGCTGAAATGGCCAGTTATTTATTTATTTTACTGGTGTTGCTCAGTCTTATTCTGTGAAGACAGATGAGCTTTGCAAGAGTACTAAATTCTTTCTGCTAAATACTAGGTGATTCCTTACTGGACTGTCGAAGGAGGCTTTATAATCGACAAAAAGATGGAGTGTATCGAGAATTGTTTCACTAGGATCTTCTCCAAGATTTGACGAAGCGTAAATAACTTGTCGATAGTGGATTTGACGGGTCTGAAGCCACACTGATAAGGTCCAATCAGCTGGCTTACGATGGGCTTCAGTCTTTCACAGAATACAATCGACAGGATCTTATGCTCGATATTAAGAAGACTTATCCCACAGTAGTTGGTACAAATGGTGGGATCGCCTTTCTTGTGGATTGGACATAGAACACTGAGGTTCCAATCGTTTTCAATGCATTCTTCCGACAATATTTTGCATAAAAGCTCTTGAATACAGAGCATCGCCTCCATTCTTGAAGTGATCAGCAGGCAGCAACAACTTTAACAACAACTTTTAGTCCGTGATCTGTTGATATTAAAATGTAGATAAATAAATATCTGCGGTAATCTGCGGTAAATGGCAGATCAATTTATTTTGTTTGGCAAAAATGCTACCTCTTTCAGGACTTATTCGTCTTCATGACCATATGTTGTGATCTCCTGATTTTTTAACTGTCCATGAAAGTTTTGACGTGACGAAGTTACGTTGTACTGCTCTAGTTTCCAAAAAAGTTGAAAAATGAATTTTTTAAAAATTCATCTGCGTTTCATTGAATTGTTACTCGCTGGGTATAAGAGCTATGATTAAAAAAACAGTATGACCGTAAAGGTTTATTCTTTCACTATATTAAAAAAACAAAAAAAAAATTTAATACGGCATAGGGACGTAGTGGGAGCTACGTAAGCAACGAAACTGAAAATTTGTTACATGGAATTATTACTCGCTGAGTATTAGTGCTAGGATTAAAAATACGATACGCCCATAAAGGCCTACTATGTTAGAAGCCCTCACAACAAAATTAGACAAAAAATTTCTGAAATCATGGGGACGCTGAGAGAGCCGCTCAAAGATCGATAACGCAACATTCCTGCAGCGGCGTTGCATTGAATTTTTACTCGATGAGTATATAACCTACGGTAAAAGTTTAAAAAGGAAAATAAAGTTTTTATACATGGCTTTATGACAAAAATAAAAAAAAATTCCGGCGTCGTCAGGTCGTGAATATAGCAGCTTATGTAACAGAAATGTAATATCGTTGCATGAAATTATTACTCACTCAGGAGGAGTGCCACAGTAAATTTTGTTTTACGACAGCAGGGATGTGTTATTACGCTTCACAAGTAAATTACAAAAAAATTTTGTTGTCATGATTTCAGGGATGCAATCACATAATGCAGTAAAAATGCTACAGCCATGAAAAAACGTTGCATGGATTTTTAACTCTGTGACTACTGGTGCAACGGTAAATTTTAAGGAACGAAAACAAAGGTGAGGTCTTCGGGCATATGACAAAAAAAAAAAAAAATTTGACGTCGTGTCAAAAACCCTCAGGGAACCGCCTAATGTGACGCATATGCATCACTTTTGCTGGATTAATTGAAATTAGAGCACAACCAATGGGGAAGAAAACAAAAGCTAAACGAAAAGCACCAACTCCAAATCCAACAACAACTCCAACACCAACACCAACACCAACACCAACACCAACACCAACACCAACACCAACACCAACACCAACACCAACACCAACACCAACACCAACACCAACACCAATACCAACACCAATACCAACACCAACATCAACATCAACATCAACATCAACATCGACATCAACATCAACATCAACATCAACATCAACATCAACATCAACATCAACATCAACATCAACATCAACATCAACATCAACATCAACATCAACATCAACATCAACATCAACATCAACATCAACATCAACATCAACATCAACATCAACATCAACATCAACATCAACATCAACATCAACATCAACAGCAACATCAACATCAACATCAACAACAACATCAAAATCAACATCAACATCAACATCAACATCAACATCAACATCAACATCAACATCAACATCAACATCAACATCAACATCAACATTAACAACAACAGCAAGAAACTTCGTCACGTCAAAACCTACGGGTGTGTCCACGGCACAGCCAACTCTTTTTTTTTTAACATCTTTTACTCATGCATATATTTTTTCAGTGTACTTGGAGAAGGAAAAAGAAAGCAAAAAAGTAGGAATTGTTTGACTCCGGCGACCATATTTCTCAACCTTTTAACAACTAAAGCAGTTAGATTGCAACATTTTCATGTTTCCGCACTAAATATCTGCCGGCTCGGCTCGACTCTTTCAACAAACATTCAACCAACTCCTTACACTAGAAGAGCGTACCCTGCTGTGGTGCCACACAACGTCGTTTGACTGCTGCCACACTGTACGACTGACATTTGAACTGATGACGCGTCATTTTAAACGTTATAGTCCATGGTGGCGAGTGTCATGGCGGCGGCGGCGACAACACTATTTGCATTGCTATCTGGGGGCACGACAGCGTTTGAGCTGGGCAAAGAAGAGGCATTCAGTGCTGCTTAGATTCCAGGATGCTGGCTACATGTTAAATCCATGTAGAGGATGTCTAAGCTAGCGCGCGCTGAAATTATTTTGATGGAACGCCATTATTTGTGTGTTCAAGCAGGATTTACATATTTTTGCATGAGGCGAAAAACTTTTAGTATTTTTAAAAAGGTTTGTTTACCAAAGTGATTTAAAGGTTTATTAGAAGCAACATACAACCAAACATTGAACTAAAAAAAAAAACCCCGGTAACTTGGCCAAGATTTGTTTAGGTAGAGCAAAGTTTTGGCCAAGTATTTGACATTCAGCGCATGGTTTTGGATTATTAATGCTTAGCTTAGTGAAAACCACTTGGAATTGCTTGAAGTTGAGTCACTTCAGAAAATAATAATAAATTCTGTGCCAACAAGAAAGAAATAAAAAAAATGAACACAAAATTTTTGTGAAATATTCTTTCATTTTGTGGACAAAAATTAATTTCCTACCTAATCGCAACTGATTTGCATCAAAAGCCAAGAGCTGCTTTAGCCAGCTACTTCATAAATAAGCCCGAAAAATGTTTTTCGTTTGCTATGCTAATAAATTAATATAAATTCAAATTCAGCACGTTTGGCGCCAACTGTTCACACTCACACACAGCGAAAAAAAAAAAATAAAAGTTTAATAAAATGCTGCAAATTATGCGGAACTAACGCACAAAAAGCAACGAAAACGACTCTGAGGTTTCTTCAGCCATTTGTTTTTTTTTAGTTTGTTGTTGTTGTTGTATCCGTACTGCTTGAATATTCAAAGGCCAAAATGCTAATCAGCGTTTATCCTTAACGTCCAGCTAAGAAAAAAACTTCTAACTGAAAATCTTATGTGAATTCGTGGATGATTTCAAGAAAAATTACCGCCACTCTGGCACTTGGTGGTAGCAGGCTAAGCAATGAGTGGGTCACCAAAATTAAAAATGGTTCTGCTGCATAACTTAGCCAATCAAGAAATAAAGTGGTTGAATAATAAATTTTAAGAAAAATTTCTCTGAAAGTTGTCCTAATTGCTTGTTGGTTCTTTTTGCACCACTTAAGGATAAATTTTGAAGTACGTTTAAATAATTCAGCTCCAAAATTAGAAGGTAGTGTCTTCAAATGAAGCACTTCAGTTTTATTTTTAGATTTGATTGAAGGATTTATAGCTTGCATTTTAGCAAGGCTTGAAATTTTTGAGGAGTACAGTTTTTTTAGCTTTTTCCTTGTCTTCTATCCCTTATAATATATATTTATCCTTCTTTCATTTTTGACGAATAAAAAGTATTAAAAAAAAATACTTGCTGTACCATGGATACACTCGTAGGTTTTGATGTGATAACGCATCTTAATCCTCATCTTTATTCTTATCCGTATCTTTTCCCTTGTCCTTCAATTTGTCCCATTCTTATTTTTATTATTATGTTTTACCTTATATTTGTCTAGCTCCTTGTCCTGATCCTTGCCCAAAATTCTTGATTTAAGCCATGTCGAAATCCTTGCCAAAGTTGTTTTCCGAATCATTTTTATAGTCTTTGTCCGACTTCTTGTCCCAATCCTAAGCTTTGTCCAAAATTCTTGCTTCAATTATCTTCTAAATCCTTGTCGGAAACCTTGACTGAATCTATGTGCTAATACTTGACCAAACCCTTGTTATCGTCGTTTTCCAAAACCTTTTCCTTATATTTTTTCTGGTCTCAATCGTTGCACAAATCCTTGTCCTTGTCCCTTTTCTAATTCTTGTTCTAATCCATGTTTGAATTTGGATCTTTGTTCTAATGTCTGCCATGCTTTAGTTTTGATGTTTAGTTCGCTTTTGCTTCTGTGTGATACAGCCATGCAATAAATCGATGCACTAATGGAGCATGTACGTAACTTCGAGCCGGGTCTCTTGACGCTATTGTTTTTTTTATTTTTGTATTTTTTTATTTTTGTCATGTGACCGAAAACCTCAGGTTTACTTTCGTTCTAAAATTTACCGTAAGGCAAATGATCACGGGGATATAATTACATGCAACGTTTTTTCATTGTTGTTGCATTTTTACTGCATTAGGCGGTTACCTCCATGTTGATATGGCGCAAAAATGTTCGTTTTTATTTTCGTTATAAGGTTTTTCGTTATAATCTTTACTGTCGTCAAATTTGCCGTAACACCTCTTATACATGAGTAATAATTCCATGCAACAATATTACATTTTTGTTGCATAAGCTGCTAAAGTCGCTATCTCCGCGACTTGATGACGTCATAATTTTTATTTTATTTTTGTACAATAAAAACGTACATTTTCTTTCGTTTTATACTATTTACCGTAGTGCATATTATATATGATAATAAACTGGCCATTTCCGCCTTTGAAAGGACTGTGACCGAACTTCTTATGAGCAAATTGTGTTGTGCGTGTTATTAAATGTTTGAACACAATTGATCCATAAATGGACCTACCAGTTTTATGCCGACTCCGAACGGCTAATGTGCATGTTCTCAAGAAGCTTTAAATGGCATTATTTACCAGGGTGCGGAAAAATTCGCTTACGAACGATTAAAAATTCAATCTTCTCATGGAAGCTCATTTTGCGATTGTATTTAATTATGATAAATTCTTTTGAAATCGAACGTTCACGAAAACATTGCCTTCGTGTTCTCTCACGAGAGACTAAATGCAATGATTTTTTGCTCCCGCGCTCAAATTACGAACAATCGTTTTTGGTAGCTCGCTCATGAGAAAAATGTTTACATAAAATAACTGCATATATCGTGAACGTTCAATATCTAAAGAATTTATCATAACTAGTATGACCTTTGGTCGAGATTCGACCATTTAAAAATTGATTTTTTTTTGTATTTTTATTGGAAACATTTTTTTTCTTTCTTCACTCATATGCAAACGTAACTGAACTCATACCGCAACAAACGCACCACCAGCAGGAAATCACAAAACAGTATCTAAATTCTGATTTTCCATGTTCTGTGATTTTTACTTTCAAAGCTATTCGATATCAAAAATGTGGCTTATATATGCGGAGCCACACCCCTTTGTCCAATGCCCGCCACATTACCCTTCTTCCCTTATTCTACTTTCTAGTAGAAATGCTTCCAAAGCTATTTGATAAAACAACTTTGAGTTGTATGAGTGTTTCTACGCCCCTTTGTCAAGGAAGGAAGTTCTTACCAAGTTTCATTGATTTGTGACTTATAATTCAAAAGTTATACCTAAAATTTGGGCTGATGAAAAGTGCCTCGCCTTTATTTCAACGCCCATCAAATGTAACCAGTGGAATGGAACGTCTGATTAGAGGTCGAATTGCCCACCATAGATATTCGGTGCACTCCTTTTCCCTACTCTTATTGATTTAAAAAAAATTATCAAAATTGGTTGAGAAACTCGGGAGAAAATGTTTCGTAACTGTTCTGCGTACACCTATTTATATATAGATATATAATAATATTATGTATAATATATAAAGTAGATAAGGAAATGGCTTAAAACATAGATTTGTGTATATAATTTTGGAGTGGTTTGAAATATTTGAAAAATTTTTTCACAGAAATAATTTTTTAAGCTGTAGAACTTTGTTAAAAATACAAAAACAACATTTTGAAAAATGTAATTTTCATAAAAAAAATCATAGGGGGTAGCTCATGATTTTCGATGATAGAAACACTTTATTAATTTATATATCAAAATGAAGTAATTTTTGCAAATAAATGATATGTTATATGAAAGAGTGTGAGAGAAGAAAATAGAAAAAAAAAATAAAATTACAAAAAAAGAAAGTCTGCTCTAATTTTTGAGCAAAAATTGAATATTTTAGAGTTTTTTAGAAAACAACATAAGAATATGAATTGGTGAGATAACGGTAAATATTTTCTTATTTCTACAAATTCATTTTATTTAACTTTCAGACAAAGAAAATTTAAGGAAAATCGATTGAAAAATGGCTGAGATATTTACATGCAAAATCAAAATTTGAAATATCAATTGTTTTTTTCTCATTCTGATGCAATGATATTGCTTTAAGAAATGCATTGCATGGAAAAAATCTACAGGTTTCGAAATGTCACAATACTTTTGATGTCATAATAACGGGAAATTTTTTTACATACTATTTGTGGAAAATATTAGCAAAAAAGTTTTCGTATACCGTTGTTTTTCTCAACCAACGAATTTTCATACATTTTCATTCAGTTTTAAAGATATCACAAAAATTTTAATGTTAAAATAACGGGAATTTTTCAAAATTTACTATTTGTAAGCAATTTCACCATCACAATATATATAGACACTTGTTAAATGAAAAAGTGCTTATTGTAGGGTAACCGTAAACGATGGTGAAAAATATCAAAGTATTTTTTGCACATCTTATGAATGTCTAAATTTCTCTAGTATATCATGTTTTTCCATCTCTTACAGTTTAGCTTTTATTTAATAAATGCTCTTTTTCCGCTCATATTTGAGGTCAAAGGTTACCAATCTAATATTCATTCATATTGTGCAGCCAGACCTTTCATCCGATACCTCATTCTTCATTCTACCTCTTCCCAGTTCTGAGATCCCTAACTAAAATTAGTATAAACTTTCAACATTAATATTTCGGGTCAAAGGTCATCAATTTAAAATCTAACATAAATCGGCACATCTATGGTGCAGTACCTTTCAAATGATATACGTTTCATTGTCCTTATTCTAAAATAAATATTGAAAAAGTGTACGACAACATTCTATGTTTGCGTATTAATATATAAGATGAAATACAATCGCAAAATGAGTTATCGTAAGAAGATTGAATTTTTAATCGTTCGTGAGCGACTTTTTTAAAGTTCATGAGTAAAGCGCAGTCGGAAGAAATCTTTAAATTCATTCTCTTGAGAAACGGATGAAAGCAGATAAACGCAATCAATTACTTAAATTGCTTTGTTGTGCATTCGCTTGGTTAATTTGAAAAATGTACAGAGTATCAAATATATTAATAGGCAAAAATTATTGCCTATTATAAAGAAACAAATTTTTTGTGTTATTTAATTATTTTGTATCAGTTGAAGAGTGTTTTTCTTTTCGTTTCGTTTTTGATTTTGTTTTTTTTTCAGTTAAATAATCACAAAATTTTACTTATTTCTTCGCTGTTAGAGTAAAAATTGATCACTGCAAAAATACGCTCACGAACGATTAAAGATTCAATCTTCACAATATGAGTTACGTATCGAATTTTAAAATGAGCGTTCACAACCAAAGAACGATCATGCGTGAGAGAGCCAACGACACTTGCAGCGAAGTTTTTTCGTTCGTGATATTTACGAACTTTGCTTTTGATGGTGAGCGATCGTAAATGCTTTTGTTCGTCGCATAACTTTCTCACTCATGAGAAATTGAAAGCTTGAAATTATTAGCAGAGATTAATTGTGAGAACAATTGTATTTTGATCGTTCTCCGCACCCTGTAATTTACTCTCTTAGGTTTGCTTTTGTATGCAGAGAGGTGATGGCCGAACAGAAAAATTAATTCAATTGAAAAAACTTTCTATGTTAGATGGAATTGAACCAGGATTCTCTGGCGTATGGGTCACGTACTCTACCCACTGCGCCAGGGACGCCACACTGTAGTGCATATACTCACCGATAAATATTTCAATTCAACGTCGTTGCATGAGAGCTGCATTTTCAATATGGGAGTGGCTCTCTTCGCGGTCTTATGACGTCATGAGATTTTTGTCTATTTTTGTTGTAAGGGCTAAGGGCAAGCCTTTACTGGCGTTTAATAACTTTTACTTTAGCAACCATAGTCAGCGTGGTATAATTCCACGTAACAAATTTTCAGTTTCATTGCCAAAGCAGCCCCCTTCGCGTCCGACGACGTCTTTAATTTTGTTTTAATTTTGTCAAAGAGTTTACCTTGACTATCGTACAATTATTTTTGTTATAGTACCTTTATTCAGCGAGTAACAATTTCTTGCAACGCTGTTGCATTTTGGAAAAAATACTTTTTTCAACCAACAAAAAATGGAAACTTGTGCCGTTAAACGTAACATTCGCCTTGATTCTTGTTGTCACCTCACCTAAGTGAGTGTGACGTGTCTCACTGTGACGCTAAATTCGTACTCTTGTTCTCACCTCACCTAAATGAGTGTGACTTGTTTCACTGTGACAAAAATTCGTATTCTTGTTGTCACTTGTCGTTGAATTTAAGTGACATTTTACTCGCGTAAATTTTTTAAGTGAGAACCAAAAAGGTTTGTTATAAAATGTGTTTAATTTTGGTTTTGTTTATGAAATTAACTTGAAATACCATAGATTTATTTCCGTTTAGAGTGAAGATAACCACAAGAAAGCAATTTGAGGCGATGGTGAGTTTTATAACAAAAAATTCATCTATCGATAAAGGCCTTATATATACAGAAAACGGCAAAACGGCTTCCGATGGAAAGTGGCAAAAATTGGCCACTAAAATAAATAGCTTGGGTCCGACTATAAGGAAGGATGCAGGATGGTAAAATGTAAGTAATACAGTCGTGCATATGAAGACGACGATTTAATTGTACAATTTTATTTGATTTAGGTTTGGAATGACTACAAGTAAAACTCTACCGGTGGCGGCCATTTCCGTTTGGCTCACCTGGACGCCCTAGAAGAAGTCTAAAAAATTTTTTGTCTTTGCATAAAGTCGCGCAGTGCGATGCGCCAACATATGGCGTTGATGATGAGGTGGAATTACGCTCCATCCGGTAACTTCAACGGGTTAGAGGCGTCCCTTAGCTTTAATCTTTTTAATTTTAAATTCGCACCATCATTGCTGTCTTCACTATTAGAATCCGAAAACCAGAACTCGAATGAACTCATGTTAATTTTAATAAATAATACTTAAATAATTGCTTTTTATTTTTTTTTTACTTTAAAATTGATATTGATGCTAAAAAAATAAAAAGTCGACGCAATAAACACGACTTGCGATTTCATTTGCACATGTTCCTCACGCTCACTTCACATGACAACTAGAATACGACAATTCAAGTGACGTGAGACGAGTGTGAGACTACTCACATATGTGAGGTGACAACAAGAATCAAGCCGATTGTCATGTACAAAGAAGTTTGTTTTAATAGTTGTCGTACTTCTTGTCCAAACCCTTTTTTAAATCCATGTCTAAATGCCTGACCTTATCCATGTTCGAATACCTTTCTTTATTATTATCCCACTACTCTTCTTAATTTTTGTCTTAAATTTTGTCGTTAGTGTGTCCAAATACCTTTTGATGCAGTTCTTTGCTCTATATTATATCTTAGCTTATCCGTTTCCTAACCTTGTCCTAAATATTGTTTTAGGTGTACTTATGTGCTTTGTCCTATTTCTTATCTTATTTCTGGTCCAAATCGTTTTCGAAACACTTGCCCTTCATCCTTTTTTTAATCCTTGTCCTAATCCTAAGTGGACAAACTAACGGAACTTAAAATAGTTCCGGAGAGGGTTAATATGTATGACCGACACCCATTACTTTTGCAAAAGGAACATTTTTGCCTTTGACACCTATTTTCTCCTGACACCTTGTACCTTAGGGGGGCTCCCATACAAATTTTATGGTTTTTGTATATTTATTCCATACACCTGAGCATATGACCTTTAAGAGAGTGCTGAAGAGGGTTAATATGTATGACCGACGCCCATTACTTTTGCAAAAGGAACATTTTTTCCTTTCACACCTATTCTCTCCGACCACTCCTTAGGGGGGCTCCTAGACAAATTTTATGGTTTTTGTATATTTTTTCCATACACCTGAGCATATGACTTTTAAGAGAGTGCTGGAGAGGGTTAATATGTATGACCGACGCTCATTACTTTTGTAAAAGAAACATTTTTGCCTTTCACACCTATTCTCTCCGACCACTCCTTAGGGGGGCTCCCATACAAATTTTATGGTTTTTGTATATTTTTTCCATACACCTGAGCATATGACTTTTAAGAGAGTGCTGGAGAGGGTTAATATGTATGACCGACGCTCATTACTTTTGCAAAAGGAACATTTTTGCCTTTCACACCTATTCCCTCCGACCACTCCTCAGGGGGGCTCCCATACAAATTTTATGGTTTTGTCGATATATAACTTTCGTTTTCGATTCGCATAACATTTGCTACGATTCGCTTTTGATGACATCTTTTTTTAAAAAATATTTAGCAAGAATGAATAAATAAAGCAACAGCGAAATTTTTTTTTGCTACCTAGTACACTGCAGAGTCGAAAAATTTGTTCAATGCTACCAAGTTCAACAACCCATGTGGAGAGTCGAAATGTCAAAATTTCACTGTCGATAATATGCCCGGATACTTAATTGGCTACGGAATTTTGACATTTCAATAACAGATTCTGTTAAAAAAGCATGCCCCTCAAAATTACTCAGAATTATTGGGTTACGCGATTCTGTTAAAAACAACATGCCCCCAAAAGTATGCTTTTTTTGTTTTTAATTATAAGATTTATGTCTTCACGCTAAATGGCGCTGTCTTCAACTTCGAAAAAACCGGAAACTGTCGATAAATAAGTAGCAAACAAAAACATCAAATGTTGGCTTTATATATTATGTAGTTGTGTAAAATTTATATAAGTTAGAGAGTTCAAACAAGAATTTTTCTCCCAGTGAGGATCAAGCAGACCAACAATAACATCAACATTGTACGATCAATACTTTAGGCACACCAAAGGCTCAAATTGTGATATAAATACCGACACCTGATCACTATCAACCACTCTACTTACCTCCGAGAATGGATTACACTTACAACAAGGATTTTGACATGGTAAGGACAAGATTTAGGATAAAGATTGGGAAAATATATGAGATAAGAATATGGAAAGGGAGAAAGAACAAAAATAAAGAAAGAGTGGATCAGGAATTTGATATTGGGTTAGAAGAACAATTTGGACAAGGATAAGTACAATTATTAGGACAAATATAAGAACAAGGATAAGGATGAGGACAAGTTCGGGAACAAAGGATGCGCTGTCATGGTAAAACTTATGGGTGTCTCCACGACACAACCAATTCCTTTTTTTCGAAAAGTAGAAAACCACAACCTGGGTAGTTTTCGTCCAATGGCATATATTACCATGCAAAGACTTACATCGGAACAACGTTTACAAATCGTGGACATTTATTTCCAAAATTCGTGTTCTGTGCGGCAAATATACAGAGCGCCTCGTACATATTACGGTGCATATTATCGTCCATCTTAGCAGGTTATAAGTTATACGATGAATCAACTTATTTCAACTTATGTCTTGTAGACTCTAGATCAGTGGGTCCCAAGAAATTTTAAGCGCGGGCCAAAACTTAAAAAACAAAAAACAAACGCAAAATTTTGCTCATTGTTGCGTTTGCCAAAAATCAAACAAAACAAAAAACAATTACAATGCAATAAAATCACATGTCATAAAGTACATTGCAAGAAAATGTGGTTTATTTTTTTTTAATGTATTCAATGTTTGATAGATATTACAATTATGACAAATCAATGAACTCAATTTTATTTGCCAGTGCACTGCGATAAGGATTAATTTCTATTACAATAACAATGCATGCACGAAAAATTACTCGCACACAAGTAACGGGACAATCAGCTTCAGCATCGACATCATCGAGTGTGTGTTATTTGATTTTGGCTTTGCATGCAATTGTTTTTGTAAAGTTCGCTGGATAATGTGCTGAACACTGAACGAGTGCAGTTTGTGTTGTTGTTTTTTTCAGGTGTTCTTTAATTTTGGCTCATCGCAAAGACAAAATTAAGATAGAAAAAATTTGTATGAAGGGGCACGCGGGCTATACGGGCAACTACGTGGGCATGTTTGCTCTAAATATTTGTCCAATACGCGCTCACAACGAGAAAAAAACTTCTGCAAAATTAACAAAAAAACTAGTATAATTTATAAGATGTGTTCGAGTCCATTACCATTTTGATAAAGTGTCAAAGTTTTCGATAGCTTCCCTACACTATTGATTAATATGTTATACACTTGGCTTGGGTAAATCAAACATTTTTTTTTTGGCAGGGTATCAAAGTATGTGCTTTCAAAGCAATGTATAAAAAAAATACATTACTTTGGTGAATAAGCATAAGTTTTTAATTTGCATACAAAATGGTTCCACCCAAGTCAGCTCAGGTGATTTTAATATTGTTTTTTTTTCTCGGTGCATACTGTGCGTACCGCCGCTGTAGAGGTGAGTGTGACCGAGGACCCAAATTTATTGATTCGACACCGTTCTCAACAAGTCGACCTTTGCCCGTCCACTACGTGAAAGATTTTAAGGAAAGACTTTAACCTAGACCCGCATAAAATCCAACTGGTATAGGAATTGAAACCATTAGACCATCGTTTGCGTCGTTCGTACGGTGAATGGACTGAAAAGAAGTTGAACCGCATTTTTACCGTAAAATCATTTTCAGCGATGAGGCACATTTCTGACTTAATAGGTACATAAAAAGCAAAATTGCTGCATTTGGAGTGAGAACAATCCTAAAGAGACTCTCCAGGCTGCCTTACATCCAGAAAAAGTTATTGTCTCATAGGGTTTGCATGCCGAAGGCATCGTTGGTCCATCCTTTTTCAAAACTGAAGATGAAGCCATCGTTACCATCAATGGTGGACGCTACGCGCAAATGATACGCGATTTTTGGTTCCCCACGTCAATATCAATCGTCTAAGTGCTAAATGGTTCCAGCAGGATGGTGAAACAAGCCATACAGCTCGTGAAACCAACGCTTTATTGGGGCGGAATATTGGTGACTGAATCATATTAAGAAAGTAGCCTGTCAATTGGTCACCTAGGTCATGCGATTTGACTTCGTAAGACTATTGTTTGAGGGGGACGTCAAGTCACTGGCCTATGCTGATAAACCAGCTACGACTGACCAGTTAGAAACCAACATCCGGCGAGATAAGGCCAGCTATGCTGGAAAAAGTGGTACAAATTTGGACCGACAGGTCTTCATGAGACGCAGTCGCGGTGGCCATAAATGCCATAAGATTTGTGAACTAATAAAACTAGAAATATTGGCCATTTCATAAATTTTTCTTTGTTTTATTTGAAAGAAAATTTCTCAACCACTTAAAAAAAAAAACACCCTGTATCTATAAATATCGTTAAACTGTGAAAATTTTGTCAGATTTATTATAGCAGGAAAATTGCAAGTTGGGAATATTTCTAGCAAAAACATTAAAATAGTAAAAAAAGCTTAAGAGTTAGTAAAAATGCACCTAGGCACCGATAACCAAAGCGATGCAATGGAAAAATGTTTATTTAAAAAAAAAAACAAAATATGCGCTATACTGCCAAACAAGATCACAATGTTCCCACATACAACGAAAACAAAGAAATGCCTTGTGTGGCATCCCAGAGATATTCACAGGCAAATCATGAGCAAATAAATAAATATTTATACTGCACTAAAAATTATGGACACTTTAAAGAATATACGAGGAGAAATAAGAAAACAAAAAAAAAAAAAGTTCATGCAAAATATTTATAAACGCATAAGAATTCTTTATAATCTCGTAAAACTTTATGGGGCACACAAACACACACGAACACACACACACACACAGTCATAGCAAAGTCATAGCCATGTAAAGCATATAGCAGATACGCCGTTATAAACCCTTGGAGCATCATGATGACATTTTTGTCGTGCACTCATGCCCGCGCGTCAGAGTAACCAGCTTGTTGTTGCGACCCCAACAAGCCAAGGAACGGCCAAGGGAGCCATAAGCTTGGCTCGTAAAGTGCGAGCACAGACTGTGTTTTTATTATTGAGACGCGTTTTATGGCTTTTAGTGTTATTGTTGTTGCTCTGTTTGTTGGTGTTGTTGTTATTGTTTTTATTGCAACAGTTATAAACTCTGAGTTAAGTATGAGTCGGGATAACCGGGATAATCCGGCAGAATTTTGTTTATTGCGGTTTAAGTGTCGCATTTCAAGCGACATTTGCGCGCATTCGAAGTTATTAACAGAAAAGCGTGAGCAAGCTAAGAAAAAAGAAAAAAGTACCAACATACATAGCTCATGAAAGTACCTACTTATATAGACACCCCGAAAAAAAAAATAGATAGTAATATTATTATTTTTATTCTGTCATCTCGCCCGGCTGAGCTGCATCCACTTCTCTCTGTGTAACATTGAGCTTTGTGCTTTCGTGCTGCAAAATTAATTACTCCGTCATAAAAAGTTACAGTAAAAGCCACAAACAACAAAACACAATCCCCATAACTCCATCCAAACAACTCCCACTCAATGGCAGCCAAGGATATGAACTCTTTTTTAATGAGGTGCTAAAATTTTTGTTCGCTTAAAGCTTAACAGATAAAAAAAGGAGCGCAAAACAAAAAATAAACATAGCGAAATGGCAACATTGGCAAATGCTTAATGAGCGTCCTTACGCTGCCCGTAAGCGTGCCGCGTCCATCGACCGCGTTCTGATTTCATAGCATAGCATTTTCATGGTCCGTAATTGTTGGCATTCCTCTGAAACAACAACAACAGCAGCAACAGCAACTCAACCTCATCTTCATCGTTCAACTGGTTTTTGCTATTTGGACACAGTAGGTACGATTACATTGCTTTCCTGCTTTCTGCCATTCAGTTAAACGTGCTCCTTTGTTTGGTTGTGCTTTTATGATAGACATGATGATGATATCCTTGTTTAAAAATCATAAGGTTAAACAACGTTTAAACATCGATTTGTTAAGTGAAAAGGAATTGTTTTCTAAGCGTACATAACAAATTTTTTATTCAGGGTTGTTTGCCCGTTACTCCCTTCGTATAAATAAAAAGGGAAAACCAACAAAATATAAACACATTGTGCCACCCCCAACAACCAGGAGAAACAGCAGCGGCGCTTATGCTACATGCCTCCATCATTCAGCCGTTTCTAATACGAGCCACGTATTTGGTATTCATCCCTTTTTCCGTTGCCGTTGCCGTCGTCGCTGCCATTGCCGTTGTTTGTGGAAATCCCTTTTTTGAATTTTTGAAATTCTTTGCGCAAATATGGACGCATATCCGTTACGGTTCAATGCAGGATTTTTAGATTTTGACATTGGTGGGTAGTTGGAAGGATGGGTGAATGGGTGGATGTAAATTCCAACCAAATGGTCTTTGTTCAAAATTTTTCCTCAAATTTATTTGTAAAGATGTATTTATATTAAACACATAAATAGTATCTGGATTTGCGAGAACTGATGGATAAATATGCCGTTGTAAGCCATTTCATGGAAACGTTGAAAATGCCTATTGAACGTGAATTAAACAGGTAAACTCTGCGTTGGTAATTTTACAGTTCAACGTAAATTAAAGATGAAAACTGCGCGTTGATGATTGTGCAGTTCAACGACTTTTCTAATTGTTGCCAAAAACTAATTTTTTTAACACAATAGGGCAACTCACAATCTTGTGTATTTGAGATTGTAAATTGGTGCAATTGAAAAAATTTCCAAAATTTGCAATTCAACTGCAATACATCTTTTTGCCTTTATTTTTTTCCCCAATCAGTTTGCTATACAGTATTGCATTTGTATATTAAATAGAATTATGGGTTTTTAGTGTTGCATTTCTGTATATTTTGTTAGTGTCGAGTAAAAATATACTCTACCGTTTTTGCTATGATGCAAGACCATTTGTACAAGATTGTGAATTGCCCTAATGATTCGGGTTCTAAACGATCAAGCAAATACTTTAAGTTGCAACATAAACATAAAGGGTGATTTTTTAGAGGTATGCAACTTTTCTTTCAAATAAAATACAGACAAATTAATGAACTGGCCAATATTTTTAGTTTTATTAATTCGCAAATTTGATGGCATTTAGTGTTGGAGCACAATTTCGGACATATGGCCACCGTGACTGCGTCTTATGAAAAAACCATCATGTCGGTTCAATTTTGCACCACTTTTTCTAGCATAGCTGGCCGTATCTCGTCAATAACGCGCCGAATGTTGGTTTCCAACTGGTCAGTCGTAGCTCGATTATCAGCATAGGCCAGTGAATTGACGTACCTCCTCAAAAAGTAGTCTTTTGAGGAAAAAAAAAATATGCATTGTCAGTTTGCCGCAAAAGAACTTCGTTTGTCGTGCTTGGGATCGTTATTTGGAAACGTTTCAACAGTTGTCATAATAATATAGTTCAGTTGCGAGAAACGCGCCATTTAGTTGCAGGTAATAATTTTCGTTTGTCATATACGCGAATGATTTTCAAATTGCAGCAATTGAAAAATTTGTTTTTCCCAACTGAAAACTTCCTTTGTTTTTCTCTTCGTCGTATACACACAACGCTTATAATTCAGAGTTACTTTATGGACAAATTGATCTATATAAGCAACTTGGTAATTTGCTTAATAAGCGGACGGAGATAGCAACAGAGGTACGATGAGTACAATCCATAAGAAGACGGACGAACATAAGAGGAAAGACAATGAATATAATATATAACTAGGTCGTAGCAGTCGCTTAGCAAACACTTACGCGTTTGCTAGCTAGCCACATAAATTGGTACGTTGTGAAGGCAATTTAGTTGAGTTGCTAGCTCCAATAGATTTTTCTAAAAACTATATAAGCAAAGATATTAAATAGGTTTTGTTATTTCAATTAAATGAGGATTCTACTTTTTGTCAATAAAATTACCAGATCTCAAACATTCAATTACAAAAAAATGTTAATATATTTTATTTGAAATACAATATTTTATTGTATTCGGTGTTTTTGAACCAATCCTTTCTTTTTATTTATTTTCTCATCATAAGGAATAGCCTATCATAAGGAATATAACGTAAATTTCCTTTCTCTTATATCGAAAACTGCTTGATTGAGAGTTAATCCTTGCGATTTTTAATATTAAAGGCATACGCAAGTTGTAGTGAAAATGTCTTGGGAGTAAAATTGTTTGATCCTTTTTTAAATGATACTACTACGGAAGAAATAAGTAAAACATTTAAATTGTTGTATTTTGGTCCAGAATAATTTGGAAACTTGATCATAATGCACAAAGGAAATTCCTCTATAAATCGGCCACTTTCGCAATTGTTATAGAAAATTTCAACAACCTCACCTATGGCCCATTGCACAGTCCTACTAATAGAAAAAGATTTTGACTCATTCATTTAAGTCTCAATTTTTGGCTTAAGCCTCTTGCATCGTCGAAGGAGTCTGACAACGCTCGTGGGTGTGTAAAGCATTGATGATTGTCACAGCATTGCCAACATTTTTCAGCTTCTTAATGTTGTTTTCTTCAATTTCAGCGCTTTTTGTGATTATTCACGTTAAACATTTTCAAAAATGTGTCTAAAAATGCACCGGAAGTTTACCGTTTACATACAATTTGGCCACAAAGTAACAAATGGTAACATTGATGTCACAAATGCGGTAAATGTGCGTCAAACGTGATCAACTGCCACCCCAGAGGTTCCGGGTTCGAATCCCAGCTAGGCCATGATCCTACGCTTTGACCTTTCGCGTTTGCAATTTTCTTTCATTAAGTAATCAGCAGAAATTGAAAACTCATCAATATTTACGACTTGGAGTCGTAGTTTGTGGATGAGATTGCCTTATTACTTGAATTGAATTGATTGCCCCTTCGCTCACACTAATCTACCACCCCATTTCGAACCAAAGCAGACTTGACTGAATAGGTATTACACCTAAAACCTTGGTTCAAAGCTTAAAAAAAATGATAAGGTTATGTATGTTATACTCTGAAGTACAAATCATACTCCATTATGTATGTCAAATTACGTAAATTAAACAATACAATAGAAAGCTTACGTTTTATTATAAAATTGACGTTATTAATGCTATAGAACTTACAAAAAATAATAGCTTTACATTAGGAAATAATTGTGTACAAATAAATTTACATACTAAAATAATCAAAAATTATGAATAAAATCATAATATATATATCAATCAATGCAAGTACAAGTAAGTAACCTGTTCAATAATGCTTTATCTACATTAGCGAAGATTGTCAAAAAAATATTCAATAATAATAGACATATTGGATTACAGGGGGTGCCGAATTAGTCAGGGGCCGGATTACCGGGGGTCCAGTGTAAAAAAAAGATGAACGCTGATTGTTGATTAAAAATTTGATTTGTAGACAGTTCTTCTAATGATACTCTTAATAAACATTCCCTGAAAGTTTGTTGTTCTGTCCAATTTGCCTCATTATCTGGTTCATCACGAACACTTTCCTTATTTAATTTAGTATTGCGTATTGTTGTGTTAAATTGTTGTTTAAAGCAATGTGAACAAAAACCAAGACTCGACTTTCATCTCTATTCAAATGCTGAGTGCTCCCTCTTGACGCTCCTGAATATACGAAACCGTCTAGTGCAGTTTTAATGAACTAAATGTTGACAATATTTAGAAACATTTCTAAGTCTATATTTCAATCCATGTCGCGATCAATATCACAATATCCTAGATCCTAGGACCTACAAATTAGAATATCGTGATATTGATCGCAACATGGATAGGAATGGAGGCTTAGAATTATTTCCAAATATTGTCGAAAAAATTCATTTTATTAATGCTGCTAAAGACGATTTTATAACATTTATTGGTTTTTTTTGTTAATTATTTGAATTTAAATCTATTGGTGTTTTCGTTTCTACAAAAAAATGTTGCCCTACCACAGTGCAACATTTTTCAAGTGTTGTACTCAACCCTCAAAAAGTGCAGGTTTTGAACACAAAATACTACCCTGCTTACTCAATCAGCTGATATATTTGTGTGCGCCAAAAATAAAAAATTTGCTTTATTAAAAATATTATTTAAGTGTCAAATTATGAATGCATATATTTAACCTTGTCTAACACACGCATTTCATAATATTTTCGTTTAAAGCAATCAGCTGATTTTCAGGGCAACATTCTCCCCTCAAAAAGTTTCGCAGAGCAAGAAATGTGCCTTTTTTGCCCAATATAAATGTAACATTTTAAGAAACGAACACAGATTTTTTCACCCGTTTGCACTAATATAACAATCGAACACGAAAAAAGAAGAGGGCAATGAAAACTTAACATTTTTTGGTAAGAACGAAAACACCATAAGTTATAGTCATGAATTGATAGAATCTGATAATGGTTTGATGAGTTGGTGTTAAAATCAGCACATTCTTAGGGGAAGCAATGAAATCTAATAAGCCTACCAGTCACCAAATAATGAAAAATTAAAAAAAATTGCAAATTTCTTTTATTTTACAGGGTTTACCAACACATGCAAATAAAAACATTAAACAATTTAATTTTAATGTATTTGCATCCATTTACAAACTTCAGCATAGCAGTTATTTATTTTAGTTAGTAATAAACAGCTGTTGCAGCGAACAACATTCGCCTTAATGTTTTTGTTGTTGTTGTTGTTCCATGCTGTTCGGTTATTTATAGCGAGCGAGCGAAGCGAACGACGGATACATACAGAAGCAGGCAAGCAGCAAACTGAATTAAGCGAATATGTATCAACAAAGAAAGATATGGAAATATTTTTTTCAATAAATTTCTAAACTAAACAGAATTTCCAAATTTGGGCTTCGCAGGCACCTAATTTAAGATCAGTAGAACAGTTTAGAAAAAGAAATATTAAAATCGGTCAACCCATTTCAGAGTTCTGTTCCTTTAAACATTCTTCATGCAAGTTGTTCCATGGGAGCTTCGCTCGCTTCGCTCGCTCGCTCCAATAATGACCGAAATAAAAAGTTTAAAATAGTGCAGGGATGGTAAAAGATGACTGTGTGTCAAAGATTAGCCCCGACTTCAAAGCTTTTATGTACATAAAGCAATTAATATATTGATGATAATAAAACAAAATAGATAAAATGAAAATGATAAGATTTCCAATGTTATAATACATATAAATAACTATTAAAATTTGACCAAAAAATTAATGGGAAAAGTTATTTAAAATTATTTTTTACCTTGTAGTGATTTTGAAGTCGGTTTTTTTTTGTTGAAAAGTTTGATGAAATATTATATGTCTGCGCATATAATAAACATCTGTTTTCAAAAAAACCTTCTTCACGCCTTCTATGGTTTAATACCAACAAAATGTTGGAACCTAGATTGATACGTGATAAAGAAGTAAACAAAAAGCGCAACAACAAAATCTTTGCAGAATCAATGCAGTCAACTTTTTGAAATTTTGCGACTAGCAAAAGAGTAGAAAAACATTGCTTTGATAAAGTATAGCGCTTCTATAATTCCGCTTTGGTTTTATTGCTATTGCGCTTATTAGCTTGTCAAAGTTAGTGGACTGCTAGAACCACTGAGACTACTGATGAGTCGGAGTAGCGTCCGACGAAACCATGGTCTAGTCAGCTTGGTTTGTTCTGTTGCTTCATGAATTATTTGGCATAAAGCTCTTAATATTATTCTTAAAAAATATGTTTTTAAAAATTAAAAATTAAGTAAACAAATAAAAATGCCACAATTTTATAACTCACAAAAAGTTTTTATTTGTAAGTCTACAACTGTTATTGGAGCAAAATTAGATAAACTCATATAAGTTTTGGAGCCTTACACTCGAGCTCTCTCTCTTTTGAAACTAACATTTGGGGGTACTTGGGTACAATGAATAGTTGCTGTCTTTTACTTTGTTTTATTATCTTCTTAAAAAGAGAGACACTTTTTATGTTTATTCCAGATTACTACAAAATATTAGAATAACGAATCTGACACGAAAAGTGTTTTTGCTTTAGTCGAAAAAGAAAGAAAAAAATGAATGTCGGAAATTGTATTTGTCGTATGTATCATTATTTTTATACCCCCACGTTTAAAAAACGTAAATGGGGGTATATTAATTTTGTCACTCCATTTGTAACGCCCATAAGGAGCCGTGGCAGGTATAGAAAAATATATATATTCTTGATCAGCATCACTACCCGAGTCGATTTAGCCATGTCCGTCTGTCTGTCCGTCTGTCCGTCTGTCTGTCTGTGATCACGACTACAGCCATATTTTTCAAGCTATCATCACGAAAATGGATATTTAAGCTTTTATCTAAAAAATAAAGGTTAAGTTCGAAAATGAGCCAAATCGGTTGAAAACCACGCCTATCTACCATACAAAGTGACTTTATCAAAACGGTAAAATCTCTTAGAATTGCACAAAAATTCACATATGAACTTGAAACTTTGATATTGATATTGATATTTAATATACACTCTGCATGTGAAATTCAACTAAATCGGATCAAAACCACGCCTACCTCCCATGCAAAGTGACTTTATCAAAAAGGTAAAATCTCTTCAAATTCCACAAAAATTAATATATGGACTTGAAATTTCGCATATGAACTTTGATATATAGTATATACTCTGTGTATGGAATTCAACCAAATTGAATGAAAACCACACCCACCTCCCATACAAAGTGATAAATAAACATTTTATTGACTGCTTAAGAATTTGAATATATTTACTTTGGTTCGGCCGTGGGGGTATTTTAACTTCGGCCCAGTCGAAGATCATTTCTTACTAGTTATTACTATTTTTGTTATTGATTCTACCTTTTGAATAAATATTGTATTGTTTAATATTATATGAATATTTCTTAATTATTTCTCTATTTAACTAATACATAATTTTTAGTCGAATAAAAATATATACTTGTTTGCAATCAGGGTTAAATTAATTTAAAAAATTTTGAAATTTTTATTTTTTTTATTTAACAGATGGTGGCGTCCGTGGCGTAGTTGGTTAAAGTGCGTGGCCGCTATGTCAAAGAACCTTGGAGACCCAGGTTCGAACCCCAGCCAGCGACAGAAAATTATTTGAATAAAAATAATTTTTCTGTACGGCCGTCACCTCTCTGCAGACAATGGCAAACCTCAGAGAGTAACCAAAATGCCATGTAAAGCTTCTTGAGAATAAGAACATTCCGTTCATCGCCGTTCGGAGTCGGCGTTAAGCATGTAGGTCCATTTCTCGGTCAATTGTGTACAAACTTAATAACACGCACAACACAATTGATCATAAGAAGCTAGGTCAAAGTCCTTTCAAGGGCTGAAATGGCCATAAATTTCTTTCAGCTGAGATCTTATGAGCACTTCGGACCTTTAACCCTCCAGCTGACGATTTAACCTTCAGTAGAAGCGTAGCTGATTATTTTTTTTTATCCTTTTAAAGGGGTGATAAATACGCTTCAAAAGTTTCGTAACTTCAGAAATAGTTTTCTAACCTCACTTTTTAATACCGGTTCATAACGGTAGCTGACGAGTAATCCAGATTTTCTAATGCAGCTGACTGTTATTTTTTCAAACATAACTATTCATACATTAACTCGAAAAATTTTCAAGACTTCAGAAATGATTTCTGTTTTACTGTTTTTTACATAGTTAACATTTTGTTCACAGCCAGCTCCAGAAAGACGCTAGCAGCTGAAGTTTGTTTTGATCATTTATTGTACTTAAACAAAAAAATTACATAAAAACTATCGTTTCAGAAATCCTTGAAACTAATAGCTTATAAATAAAAATATCGATGTTTCTCATATATATTTTACGTAGGTTAATACATATATTTCGGGAATAAATATAAAGACAGAATTTTTTTCGTTATTGTTTTTAGAAATAATCTTCTATATGATTAAAATATTCTTGCATGCATTCGAACCATGTGCCATAAAATGTATCCCATTCCGCTTGAGAAATCTCCAAAACATTGTTTTCGAACTAATCAACTTTTTGCGTAAAAAATCGTTACCACGCAGTTTGTTCTTGAAGTGCGGGAACAAAAAGAAGTCATTGGGTGCCATATAAGGACTGCAGATGGCAGGACGGCAGATGACCCATTAATGTAATGTTTTGAGTGCTTAATTAATCAAAAATTCGAGTGGTGTTTTGATAAATCGTTTTTATATTTATTCCCGAAATATAAGGAGTAACCCTCGTATATTAATTGTGGGACCCTGGTCCTTAATACTCTGTCTCTACGCAGTCAGAGAACAAGAACTCATACGTTCTTAAACGTTCTTCTCATAAAATATTACTCATGCACATAAGTACTCAATTTGACATAATCCACTGTAAAACCACACGAATTGCAATGAAAAAAGCAAAACATCAATATTTGCTTAATAAAAACCATAACATTTTTCAATTAAATACCGCGGCTAGCAATTTTTTTATGTATAATATCAACTGAAACATAAAAAGTAGGGAAATAAATGTAAATTTTGAAGCTTTGTTGGCAGCTTAACACTTTAAAGCAGTGTCGGCCAAAAAAATACATACACAGTTCTTTCATTTTTGTAGTAGTGTGCGCCCAAGTGAGAGCAAAGAATCTCTCATTGGCTTACACTGTGAAAAGTTTACTTCGCGGGAGGGTTACAGACATTTTTTATTATTAACATTAAGCGGCATTCTCAATGAATGCAGGTATATGAAAGTGAATTGAAATAAATGAAATTTCTTACTAGGTAAATAATGTGCAATATTATTTATTGTCTAGGGGCCATGTTATTAATAATAACATTCAATTTAATATTTTATTAATAATATAAATATGCATATACATATTTATTATTAATATCAATATTACATATTTATTTGGAAAGTAATCTTTTACTAATAACATTTTACCCACTCCAAATAGTACTAATATTATTTATATTGCATATTACTTCAAAATAAAAAAAGCACTTGTAGCGGACCCTACTTTCTTCTGACAAATTAAGTTCTCGCATCCCCTAAACAATTTTTAAGAAAAAAAATTTGCTAATTCCCACATTTGGTTGAATATTTTTTTACGTGTAAGCATTTAAAATTACGTAAAAAATTGCGCGCATAGAAGCGTGGTGTTAACTAGCCAAAAGCGAAACATCGACTGACCGCTCTTGCTACGAATAATCGGCAGCGTTGGTGTAAAAGCACGACAGCCAGTTTTATGTCGGTGTAAAAATACGAAGTTTCACGAAGCACGCGTGCATAGGCGTCGGCCGACACTGCTTTAAAGCATAAAATTAAATATGAGAAGGAAAGAACTTTAAGTTATATGCATAAGTATAAGGAACGGGGTTCACTTCAAATATTGTTTTAGTTTTGTTGTTACTTTAATTAATTCCTATTGACTTTCTTTGATAAAACAATAAGTTGGCTGTATCGTGGACACACTCATAGCTTGTCATTATTGTTCCTATCCTTACTTGTTATCAAACTTATCCTAAATTTTATCCTTGTAGGAAATGAGTTAAGTCCTACATCTTGCTCAAACTCTTGATTTAATCCGTGCCCAAATTCCTGGCCTTATCTTTGTTCGAATTTCTTTCCTAATCCCTGCCCCACACCTTTTTCCAATATTTGTTCCAAATATTGTGCTTAGTTGATCGTTTCCTTTTCCCAATGTTGCCCTAAATATTCTGGTGTGTCTAAATCTCTGTCTTTATCCTTACCCCAATCCTTATCAGAGTTGTTCTCCCAATCCTTGTCTAAATTCTTGTCCTAATCCTTGTTCAATGCCATGCTTTAATCTATTCCTACTTCTTATATTATTCCTGGTCCTAAATTTTGTTAAAATCCTTGCTTTCATATTTTTTATCCTTGTTCTAATGCATTTCCAAATCCTTGTCTTAATAATTGTCCTTATCTTAATTTTAAATTTTGAATTTTTTAAATTTAATTTATATTTTTACTTTTTTTTGTGCAATTGGTGTATTGAGGTTACTTTAGGGATACCACAGAGGTCTCATGACGCATTTAACGTTCTTTTTTTATTTTTATAATATGACCGAAAACCTCAGAATTACTGTCGTTCCATAAAATTTACCGTAGCGCCTTTAGTCACGGAGTTATAATTCCATGCAAAGTTTTTTCATTGTTGTTGCATTTTTACCGCATTTAGCCTCCGCGATGTCGTTGCTTAAAATTTTATTTTATAAACCGACTTCAAAAAGGAGGAGGTTCTCAATTTCGTTGGTTTGTCCGCTTTTTTTTTTTTTTTTTTTTTTAAATTTATGTACATCGATAACTCCTAAAGCACTTGCACGATTTCCGTAATTTTTTGTCAACAGATAGATACCATGAACGCGGAGGTCCTTTTTTAAAAAAGTGGGAAGTATTCGACAAAGGGGCGTGTCAATTTAAGAAAAACACTGTATTTCAGTTAATATTGACACTAGGGTACTGAAGTTTACAGTAAAAATACTGGGGTAGACACAATTATTACAAATTACGATCAATAAAGTGGGCGTTATTTGACAAAGAGGTGTGGTCATATAAAAAAAACACTGTATCTCAAATAATATTGACACTAGGGTACTGAAATTTAGTACAGGGGTAGACACAATTTTTTAAAATTACTGTAAATAAAGTGGGCGTTATTCGACAAATGGGTGTGGCAATATTAGAAACACACTATATATCAAATAATATTGACACTAGGGTGCTGAAATTTTGTACATAGGTAGGTACAGTTACTAAAAATTACGGCCAAAAAAGTGGGCGTTATTGAACAAAGGGGCGTGTAAATATTAAAAAAATACTATATTTTAGTTAATATTGACACTATCGTACTAATATTTGTTATGCAGGTAGGTGGGTGGGTAGAATTATTAAAAACGTGGGCGGGATTGTACACAGGGTGTGGCACTTTAAGGAAAGTACTATATTACGGTTAATATTGATACTTGGAAACTGAAATTTGGCACAGGGCTAGGTAGAATCATTATAAGGTACGGTCAATTAAGTGGGCGGGATTAGATAAAGGGCGTGGCACTAATTTTAAAGAAACAGAAATAGAAAATACCCAACAAACTTTCAGGAATTAATAAAAAAATTTTTTAAGAACAAAGTTTCATGTTTAAAATTTTCCTCAAGAATACAATTACATAAAATATTTCATATTCTCTAAAAAGGAAGAAATAAAAACTTTTTAACAAAAAAAAAAAACCGACTTCAAAATCACTACATAGTAAAAAATAATTTTAAATAACATTTCCCATTCATTTCTTGGTCATATTTTAAAAGCTATTTATAGGTATTATAATATTGGAAATCTTATTCTTTTCATTTTTTTTATTTTGTGTTATTATCATCAATATATTAATCGCTTTATGAACATAGAAGACACACAATCATGATCTTTTACCATCCGTGCACTATTTGGTGCCTTGGTGACACTGTAGTAATATTAAAAGCTTTGTACACTTTAAATTTCTCAATAAACTGGTTTGGGTAAGCTTGTAAAGCTCATATTGAATATGACATAGTGTGTAACAGCTGCACAAATAATGCATTGGCTACATTCAGCGTACTCAAAGCTACATCGCTAAGAAGCTTTTATATTCATAAAGTTAATAATATTTTTATGATAAAACAAATTAGAAAAAATTAAAATAAAAAGATTTCGACATAGTAAGATAAGCGCTGACTTCAAAGCTTTTATGTACATAAAGCAATTAATATAATGATGATACTAAAAAAATATTTCATATTCTCTAAAAAGGAAGAAATAAAAACTTTTTAACAAAAAAAAAAAAAAAACCGACCTCAAAATCGCTACAAAGTAAAAATAATTTTAAATAACTTTTCCCATTCATTTCTTGGACATATTTTAAAAGCTATTTATATGTATTATAATATTGGAAATCTTATCATTTTAATTTTTTCTATTTTGTTTTAGTATCATCAATATATTAGTTGCTTTATGTACATCAAAGCTTTGAAGTCGGCGCTTATCTTACTATGTCGAAATCTTTTTATTTTAATTTTTTCTAATTTGTTTTATCATAAAAATATTATTAAATTTATGAATATAAAAGTTTCTTAGCGATTTTTTTTCTTTCAGTTGGCAATTTTTGAGTACGCTGAATGTAGCCAATGCATTATTTGTGCAGCTGTTACACACTATGTCATATTCAATATGAGCTTTACAAGCTCACCCAAACCAGTTTAGTGAGAAATTTAATGTGTTCAAAGCTTTTAAACTTACTACAGTGTTACCAAGGCACCAAATAGTGCACGGATGGTAAAAGATCATGATTGTGTGTCAAAGATGAGCGCCGACTTCAAAGCTTTTATGTTCATAAAGCAATTAATATATTGATGATAATAAAACCAAATAAAAAAAATGAAAATCATAAGATTTCCAATATTATAATACATATAAATAGCTTTTAAAATATGACCAAGAAATGAATGGGAAAAGTTATTTAAAATTATTTTTTACTTTGTAGTGATTTTGAAGTCGGTTTTTTTTTTGTTAAAAAATTTTTTTTTATTTTCATTATGAGGTCAAACAAACATTTTTTGTAGCACTTCTACTCAGCGAGTAATTAGTTATTCAATGCAACAACGTTGTATTTTTGTTGCATATGTTGCTACCTACGGGACCTAACGAGAGCATATTTTATGCTATTTTTTTTGTCATAAGCCCAAGCATAAATCATCATTTCGGTTTTATAACATTTGCCGTGCCGCATAGACTCACCGAGCAATAATCCATGCAACGCCGTTGCATGATTGATGTATTTTCGATTTTGTAGCGTAGAATTTTTGAAGTGAAACTTCTTTAGCCGCGATAGGGAGTAAAACCGATGAATCAATTCGCCGATGAAACACTTCGCCGTGAAACGCTTCGGCATGTTTTTAACATAGTGTTGCGCAAAGTTAAATACTTATAACATAGTATGAAAACAGTAGCTTTTCAACTGCATGGTTCATACATCGAGCAATTATAATATTGCCATAAAAATTCGAAGCATATGGTGTATATCTCTGATATTCATATTGAAAACATCATCCTTAAACAAAAAGACAAACACTGACTACTGCTAAGTAACAGGGTAGTATTGTAGAACATTTTAAAGTTTTGAGAGTAAATAAAGAGTACACAGAGTATATTTCTGTATTGCATTTATTTTCCTGATGTCTTTAAGTTTTTTATACAAAATTCTACATATCACATAGTTTTATGATACATATTGACCCTCTCCAGCTCCCCCTTAAATCCGAGGTTCAGGTGTAGAGAATGAATATACAAAATCATAAAATTTGCATGGGAGCCTCCCTAAGGAGTGGTCAGAAGGAATAGGTCCCCAAGGAAAAAAATTTTCTTTTTGAGCGTAAAATAAAAATTGAGAAATAACTTTTATTTCTGAGCAAAAAAAAAAAAATTGAAAAACAATTTTTATTCTAGAGCAAAATAATAAAACTCAAAAATAATTTTTATTCTTGGACAGACAAATAAAAATAAAAAAAAACTTTTATTTCTGACCAAAACAATAAGAATCATAACATAATTTTTATTGTTCAGCAATAAAATAAAAATCTAAAAACACTAATTTAACTTTCAGTTTTTGGATATCGTTTATAATAATTACGATCCCTGATTAAAACAGATTTCATTTACTCTTGCCATTATATGAAATGGGACTTTTTTAGTAAGACTATATTAAAGACTGAACCAATTAACAACTTAAAAAACATTTTTTTGGGTAAAAGTTTCACTTCTACCGTGTGTGGTGGTCTTACACAATCTTTTTTTTTTATTTTTGTCGTTTTACCGTCGTTTACCATTTGCTCAACATGACCTAGCCAGCGGAGCCGGTCGAATTTAATACGTTTGACTATGCCGATGTCAGCGTACAGCTCATACAGCTCGTGGTTCCATCGAATTCGGTACTCGCCATTGACGCAGATTGGACCGAAGATCTTACGAAGGATCTTTCTTTCGAAGGCTCCCAAAGTCTTTTCATCAGAACTGCTCAACGTCCAGGCTTGTGCTGCATGTAATAGGACGGGCATGATTAGTGACTTATAGAGCGTGAGTTTTGTTCGTCGAGAGAGGGCTTTGCTTCTCAATTGCCTACTCAGCCCAAAGTAACACCTGTTGGCAAGATTTATCCTTTGTTTTATCTCAATACTGACATCGCTGAAAGAGTTTTCGCTGGATCCGATGTAGACGAAGTCCTTAACAACCTCAAAAGATATGTTGTCAACAGTGATGTGGTTTCCAAGACGCTGGGGCTGTTTATTTGTTGACACTAGGTATTTCGTCTTATCTGCGTTCACTGCAAGACCCATTCGACTCGACTCTTTCGCTAATCTGGAGAATGCTCCACTGACTTCGTGCGTATTATGACCAATGATATCGATATCATCAGCTTCAGTCTTTCACATAGTAAGCTCAACAGGACCTTATATGCGATATTCAGAAGGCTTATCCCACGCTAGTTGGCGCAAATTGTGGGATCGCCTTTCTTGTGGATTGGGCAGAGCACACTGAGGTTCTTATCATTTGGAATGCATTCTTCTGACCATATTCTGCATAAAAGCCCATTAATGCATTTAAATAGAGCTTCGCCTCCATTCTTGAAGAGCTCAGCAGGTAAGCCATCGGCTCCTGCGGCTTTGTTGTTTTTAAGCCGAGCTATAGCTTTCAAGACTTCACTATGGTCGGGCAGCGGAACTTCAACGCTGTCTTCCACAATTGGGGATTCCGGGATATCATCTCTATTGGCGGGTTTGTTGTCGTCGTCGCCATTCAGAAGCCTAGAGAAGTGTTCCCTCCACATCATCAGTGTACTCTGGATATCTGTCACTAGATTCCCATTTTCATCCTTGCAGGAAGAGGCCCCAGTCTTGAAACCATCGGCCAGGCGTCTTATTTTTTCGAAAAATTTTCGGACCTCATTCCTGTCACCATGCATCTCAATTTTCTCGCACTCACGCTTTTCCGCTTCCCTTTTCTTTCGCCTGAAAATGCGTCTCTCTTCCCTCCTCTTCTCTTTGTATCGCTCCTTAGCAGCACGCGTTACAACCGACTGCAGGGTGGCTTTGTAGGCGGCGTCTTTTTCTGCAGTGGCGTCGCGACACTCTTGGTCGTGCCACTGGTTTCGGCGAGGGCGGTAGTAGCCAATCACCTCTTCGGCAGCCGTACGCATAGAGTAGGAAATATGATTACACTGCGCGCATATATCGTCGATCGGAGGAGTGCTTTCTTGAAGCAGGAGTGAGAGTCGAGTAGCGAAGTCTTCGGCTGTTTGTTTTGATTGCAGCTTTTCGACGTCTAGCTTTCTCTGTGCTGGATTGCGCACATTCTTGGTTGCGCACAGATGTGTACGGATCTTGGCTGCGACAAGATAATGATCCGAGTCTATATTGGCACCACGGATCGTGCGTACATCTAAAACTCTGGAAGAGTGCCTTCCGTCAATCAAAACGTGATCACTTTGGTTGCGCGTCTTTTGATTACTAGACAGCCAAGTTGCTTTATGAATATTGAGATGCTTGAATCTAGTACTACTAACGGCCATGTTTCGCGCTGCGGCAAAGTCAATCAGCCTCATTCCGTTATCGGAGATATTGTCGTGGAGGCTGAACTTTCCGACTGTTGGACCAAAGATATTTCCTTTTCCCACCTTGGCGTTGAAGTCACCAAGCACGATTTTTATGTCGTGGCGGGGGCTGCGCTCATAGGCCTTTTCAAGGCGCTCGTAGAAGCTGTCTTTGGTCTCATCGTCCTTATCTTCTATCGGAGCGTACGCACAAATCAGGCTTATGTTGAAAAATCTTGCCTTGACAAGGATTTTGGCAAGTCGTTCGTTCACAGGTGTGAATCGCAGAACATGATGTCGTAGTCTTTTGCCAACCACGAATCCGCATCCAAATTCGTACTTCTCCGCATGGCCGCTGTAGTAGATATCACAGGATGCTTGTCGTGAGCAACCCTGTCCCTTCCATCGCATTTCTTGGATTGCAGTGATATCAGCTTTGTATCTTTCTAAGATATCTATCAGTTGGATAGAGGCACCATCCCAATTATGGGTTGGGACGTTCCAGGTGCATATCCGAAAATCATTGTCAGTTTTTCGTTTGCGATAGTCGTCATCAGATTTGGGATCATTTTTATCTTTTTTCTTGAACTTTTCATTGAAATTTGTTTTTACATGGTGGGCTTCAAACCCAACGCACAACCCTTTAAAGCAGGGAATTTGTTTTATTAAATATTTTAAATCAAAGTTTACACTTGAAATCATGAAATGGATAACTCTGTTTATCTGAAGAGGATTTTAATAAATTGTTGAAGTTGTTAAAGCTCGAGTTTTCTCAGTCAAACTATAAAAACATTGATGCTCTTCCTAAACTTTTCTTTAAAAACGCTTAAGCTACGAGTTCTACCATGTCTTCTAAGCCTTACGAGCAATTGACAAATTCTTCTTAATGACGAACTGAACGAATAATTTTCACAAAATCCTGCAGTTAAAACAAATTTTAATCATGACACAAACGGTTACTACTGGTTCCTCTACAAATGAGCATCGTGCCCCAACTTACATCATGACGAGTTCACAACAAATTTGTACAGGACACGCATTGGAAGTAAATGCGTTGATTTTAAACAAATTTTTTGAATTTCCTGTCGATTGATTGAACTATGAGTACGTTTTAAATTACGAGTACCTTGTTATTTAAGCCTGAACATTTATCACATACATGTGCGTACGTTCGTGAGTGTGTGTTTTAAGCCATAAATTCGCGTGTTAGTAATTTGCATTTATTTGTACGCAGGCATCATAGCATCATTGCATCATCTCATCATCATCCTCAACATCATCATCGTGTCCGTTGATCTCTTGCATTCATTCGTTGATTGCGGTTATTTTACCAACAGCACTGCGTTGGCTGCTGCTCTTTTACGTTGCCAGTGTTGCCGTGCGGTATTGATATATTTTATTTTATTTTATTGAATTTCGCAATTACATCAAAAACCACAAAACGTTTTAAACGCATTTTTAATAGACTAAAAAATGTTGCGCAAAAAACTTATTTCGAAAATATTTGAAATAATTCGTTGCGGACTTTTTGCAACGTTGCCAAAAGTCGTTTACGTTGCGTGGTTTATGTGTGTATAGGTCTTTTTGTGGGTATTTGTAGCTGCAGTGCATTTTATTGTGGTAGTGTAAATTTTGTTGGTAGCTGAGGTGAAGTGAAAAAAAAGTTACACCCTACTGCAACAAAAAACAAAAACCAAAATTTCCAGTAGAGAAAAATAGGCTTCACTTTTTATTTTGCAGCACGTACTAAAGGACTTCAATGTAATGTAGAAAAAAAAAACAAAAAATGGAAAATTACTCTTAGTTTATTATTCACATATTTAAACAAATTTGTCCTTAAACAATCATTAGGGGACTCGAGTAATATATAAAGGGGGATTTTGACTCTGAAAATGCATTTGAAGGACATCTTCAACGTCTCATCAATGTTCCATATGAGAAAATTTCATAAGTTAATTTCACATACATATGTATCAAATGAACAGGATGGGTCATCTAGTGGTTTCTTATTAAATCATATTGTTTTTAAACTGACAGCTGTTTCAGGCTCGAAATCTTGACATATAGCCAGTATCATGACTCCGCGGAAAGAAATGAGCATCTTTAAGCTTGAACAATGTTGGGAAATATTGGAAACTTATTTCCAAGGAATCTCGGCGGCTACGTTAACAAACAAAATTGCCGCATCTGGGGCTCTGAAAACCGGCACGTTATTGTCGAGAAGCCAATGCATCCACAGAGTGACAGTTTGGTGCGAATTGTGTAATGGTGGCATTATTATACCATTTTTCTTCAAAAATGAGGCTGGGAATAACGTTTTGGTCAATGGTGGACGTTACGGAGCCATGTTAACCGACTTTTTTTTACTTAAATTGGAGACATGATTTCGGACGACATCTGGTTTATGCAGGATGGTGCGCCATGCCACACAGCCCATGCCACAATCGATCTTTAGCACACCAAATTCCCAAATCGTGTTATCAGACGTCTTGGCGATGTCAATTGCCTGCCATTTGACCCCTTTGGACTTTTTTTTTGTGGGTAACCGTGAAGGACCGATGTGATGCCAACAATCTGGAAACGATTCAAGCATTTAAGGCCAATATCATCCAAGCAATCTCTGAGCTACAGCCCGAAACCATCAACAAGGTCTTGGAAAATTGGAGTGACAGAATGCGCTACTGCGAAGCCAGCCGAGGACGCCACTTGAACAACGTTGTTTTTCATAATTAATGGGAATGTTTTAATGGCTTTGAAACTAATAAAGCCATAACAAATGAAAAAAAATTAATTTTATTAATTTTTTTGCATTCAAAAATACTTTTATTTGGTCCGAAAAACAATTTGCTAGCACGGGGATAGTTTTTACTCTGGCAGAAAAATGTACACTAATACATTGGCATAATAGCATGTCTTAAGAGAGTTTAAATTCATGGTAACAAATGGGTGGCAATAATAAGTGCAAAACCGTGGGACTGCTTTAGGGCAGTTCATGGTGAGCCACCAGATGAGTCTGACAGCCTAGTTTTAGTGATGCAATGTGTGATATAGTGTGAGCTATACCTACATAAGACTCGGAGCGATGCGATGTGTTGATATTGCGTGAGCTATTAAGCTCGGAGCGAAATGCAAAGTTTTGAAATGGCGAAAGGTAGAGTAAATCCAGAGCGTATAACGTGAAGTAAACTAATGGCATAAGCTTGATGATTGTCTGAAGCATTAAAAGATACGAATAGATTCACCTTAGCCCCTATCCTAAGGTGGTTTTGTTCAGGGAGTATAATGGGCGCAATGAGATCAACTTTAGTCGTATCCTGAAGTAGTTCCTATCCTATCGTGAAGAGAAGTACTCGATCAAAAAGTATTCTCGGAGTGTTTAAAGAGGTATTGCTGTGTGTTGTCGACACAGTAGTGCAAAAAAGGTGATACTGGACAGGCTGTTGGATGTTATTTGGTGGCTCAAGGTTAATTTTGGTGATAGAAGAGTCGATTAATATTCGTCACAGTCATGCGTGCTACAACCGAGCGGCATTGCCCATCAATTGTCAGTGGTTTTAGATCGGTCTCGATGTCCACCAATAAATGAGGATAGGGATCAACACTAGTCATCCAAGAATTGATACTTTGAGTTTCAATGCTGAGGTGTACCCTGTATTTATTATTTATTTATTAAATAAAAGGGAAATAGTCATAAAATAGGGTGGTTGTAACAACCGGAATCAAGAAAGTGTCACTCAGGAAATGGTTTAAAAGAAGTTAGAATTGTATGAGGAACTAACAACCTGGTAACAGTTTGAAGGGAATTGCATTGTATCAGAACTAACAGGCTGAAAACTCATTTTCTGGGAATCATCTCCTTTAGTTAAAAACGTTTATAAAAAACAAAGTATTTGACCCAGAATAATTGCAATGATGGATATTGGTATAACTCTTACTTACAGTTTTGACCCAAGAAGTTTGGATTTCACTGGGGATGTCAATTAGCCAACTTGTTAACATTTCATTCTGTATTTAGGTTCTATAGTGTCTGTTATTTGAGAGTTTCACGAAATAAATTTTTAAGATAAAGAAGATGGCTGTATCGTGGACACACCCATAGCTTTTGACATGACAGGGTATATTTATCCTTGTGCTTATTCATGTCCCTTACCTTTCTGTGGTTACAAACTTGTCGTCATCCTTATCCTTATTCTTATCATTGTTCTAATAATTGTTCTAGTATTATATCCCGTTCAATGTGGCGCCCGTGGCCGAGTGCTCCAAAGTGCGTAAACTACTCGGTGCAAATTTTCGAGCTGCGAGCTCCGAGGTTCGAATCGTCTAGCAAACACATACATTTTTTTTTCAATTGAAATTAATTTTTCTGATCGGTCGTCAGCTCTCTGCAGACAATGGCAAACCCCAGAGAGTAAATGATGCCATGTAAAGCTTCTTGAGAACATATACATTAGCCGTTCGGAGTTGGAATAAAACTATAAGTAGTAAGTCCAGTTCTCGATCAATTGTGTTAAAAAAATTATATAAAACAAAAGAGTTTATTATTATTATTACTTCTCGCTTAAACTCTTGATAAATTTCATGTCTTAATATCTGACCTTATCTTTCTTCTAGCTCCTGTCTTAATCCTTGTCTCACCTCTTTTCCGAATATTTGTCCTCAATATTGTCAATAATGTTTCCAAATGTTTCCCCATTCTTTGTATCATTTCTTGACCTTTTTATTTTCTTAATCTTATGCTAAGTGTGTCTTAACCTTTGTCCTTATCCTTGACTCAATCCTTGTTCTTTTCCCAATAGTTATCCGAATTCTTGTTTTAATCGTTGTCCTACTTCCATGCTCTAATCTCTGTCCAAATCGTTGCTCTGTTCCTAATCTTATTCTTGATCCTAATCTTTGTACAAATCCTTCTTCTTTTCCTTGCCCTTATCCTTTTTCTAATCGATGTCGTAATCCTTATCCAAATGCTTGTCCTAATACTTGTCTTTTTTTTATTTTAGTTAAATATTTGTTTGTTTTTTAATTTTTTCTATAGATTTGGTGTATTTAGGTTCCCTGAGAGGCCTAATGACACCATTATTTTTTATGACAGAAAATCTCAGCTTTAGTGTCGTTCTATAAAATTTTCCTTATCACCAACAGCCACGGACTTTTAATTCCATGCAACGTTTTTTCACTGTCGTTGCATTTTTTTTTGTTGCTGCCTTAAGCGGTTGCTTTTGTGTTGTTTTCCCATTTTTTTTTTTTTTTTTTTTTTGGTATGAGGTCAAAGAACCATTCAATTTTAGTAGCACTTAGCACTTCGAGTCAGTGACTTATAATTTCATGGAACTATATTGCATTTTTGTTGCATAAGCTGTTACCTACGAGACCTTTCGATGTTTTCATTCCATGGCCTCGTGTTGTCATAAATTTCTTGTCTATTTTTGTCACGACGGCTAAGAATCATCCTTTGCTGACATGTTATATTTTTTACCGTGGCACCTATACATGGCGCGTTATAATTCCATGTAACAAATTATCAGTTTCGTTGCTTAGGCGGTTCCCTCCGCATTCCAATTACGTCTATAATTTTTTTTTATTTTTGTCCTAAAGTCACAGAATTTATCTTTACTGTCATGACAATACTTTTATTACTACACCGATGTTCATTGAGTAACAGTTTCTTGCAAGGCCGATGCATTTTGAAAAAATGCTTCTTCCACTTTTTTGGAAACCTGCGCGGTAAAATGTAACGTTGTCACGTCAAAAATTAATAAACTCATCTGCATACTGAGATTTTATTGAACAATTTTAGGTTAGAATTTTGCAAGGTGTCTAATACCATGGGCAATGACTATTTATCAGCGCTATAGAAAAAAAGAAAAAAAAATGCCAAGCAACGCTTAACATTCATAAATCTTTATCTTTCAATAAATTAAATATTGCCTTAACCCTCACCTTCTACTGTAGCACATATGAATACGAAAACGTCGTAGCACTTTCCGACATTTTTATTAAGTTAGCAATTTGTTAATCCGTCGGTCGCGTGTCTTTAATATATCCTCTATAGGAATATCTGGAACCCACACTTTGCTTGCTCCGTTGCCCTTTTGACACCAAAAAATCATGGTGTTTATACGAAGGATGCCTTTTATGGAAGAGAACAAAAAGTTCTCTTCGCACCTCAACCCCATCCGCTTGAGATGGCAACCAAGCAACGAACAGTGTGCAGAGTGTACATATTTAAAATGTCAACACGGCAACACTAACGTAGGTAGCTATGTAGCTAGCTCATTGTCAATAACGCAGTCACGTGCGGTCACGTGCCGGCTTGTTTGCTGCATTGTGCATCGTTGCACTTGCGCTGAACACGCCCCTTGAATATTCGATTTGCAAGGGATGCAGGCATAAAAGCCTTTTTCATGTTTAATTTACCATAAAATAGCCGCGAGAGTGTCAACAAATAAATAATGACTATTTTATCAATTTATTAATAGTGAGTCGGTTGTCATAAAGGCTGAGGCACAACTATGTCAAGGTAGCAATATGGAAAAAAAAAGACAGAAATGGTTTTTGTACTCATATCTTACTGTTTTCTACAACTATTGGGTATTTTTTAAATGAACCTTTGTCCAAGACCAAGAGCATGTCGAAATGCTCAAAATAATACTAAAAGTTCTGCCAACAATTGGCTTGAAAGTTGCTCACAATCACCAGAACTTTATGCTTGGAAACTATTGCCACAAAGTCACAGAGTCATATGTATCCAGCCATTTTCTATTCAATGATATGAAGAATTTTTGCAAAATTTTTACCCACATTAAATACTTTTGAGGTTTTGCAGCATTTCATTTAAGTTTCGTCCTGGCAATAGTTTCTATGTTCATGTCCATGTCCCAATTGAGACGATTGCAGGCAACAACATATTGACCACTGCGAAGCTAAGGACATAAAAACAAATATAAGCCAACTCAGCCGCATGGCAATAATGAGAATCTTTGTGGTCGTACTGGCAGAAGGTGTTGGTAATGTTAGCCTGATGAAAAGAAACATAAGAAAAAATGGAAAAAAAAACAACAATTTTGCACACATGTGGCATAGCAATTGTTGCAAATAGCTGTGTTGTACAACTTTTGCTAGTTGTGTGGTCTATTTGGTCAATATAATGTTTGTGTCTCCGTTTATTTTTTCCATTTCATTGGATAATGCCAAAAAAATGTTTACCCAAAATATTTGCTTTACCAAAATATAGACCCCAAGGCTCTAATGACATTGTTGTAGTTTATTTATATGTATATATATCATGAAGTTGTGATCAAATCAAAAACAAAACTTTTCTCGTTGAGAACCGCAGACTACACGGAGAAAATTATTTCACATTACAAGCAATTGTTTTGCTTTAAAGGTAATCAGGAAATTTTGGCTCAATCATCGAGAATGATTTTGCAATCCTGCAAAAAGTTGGCTTGAATAAAAAAAAAAAATGTTTTTTTTTCTAAATTTTTTTCTAAAGAAGAATTCGTTAAACTTTGGGTCGAAGTTGTAGTGAAAAGCATTTAAGCAGGCACTGTCCTCTATAGAAAATACGAGTAGATCATCTTCAATGCAAGATATATATTTTCGATAGAGAGCAGTTAAAAGAATTCTTGCACAACTCAACATGGTTAACCACCAACTGTACCAAAATAAGGTGCTTCTATACTAACTCGACCTTTGAACCTAAAAAGGGCGATGCCACAAACCCTTAAAACTACCGACCCATTGCGTTATGCTCTACGCTCTCTAAAATCATGGAGATTGTTATAAACTTCCACCTTATGAAATATCTAGAGCGCAGTAAATTGCTCAACGACCGTCAATATAACTTCCGTAGGGTTCATTCTACTGTGGTGGTCTTATGGAGTTGCTCACTAAGGAATTGAATCATTTCATTCACTTTTTCGGTGAAAGCAAGGTTGTTGCTCTGGATATTTCTAAGGCGTTTGACCAAGTGCGGTATTTGCAAATGGTGTTGGTGGTAGCTTTACTTGTTTTCTTAAAGATAGATTGATTCGAGGCCGACGGTATTGCGTTTAGTGAATACACCATCAACGCTGAAGTATAAAAGGGCTCAGTCCTATCTCCAAATTTGTTTCTGTTTTTTATCAGAGAATTTGTCCTTGACTAATAACCCAAGTTTGTAGACGACAGCAGCATTTTTCTTTTATATTCATTCAAAAAACTCCCGAGTTCTTTGGATATTGAGGAAAATATATGAATGCCAGTCTGCACAGAAGGAATACGAGTATTTTACATCTTATGTAACGTAGACACCTGCCATACGGCTTAATTCTACGTTGACCCATGGCAGTGGGGTCGTAGTTCAAGGAATTGATGCCTAGGAGATACATTTTTCAGGACGTCAGTGCCATGCTAATGGTATATACGACGTCCGTCATATCTCTCCTAGGCGTCACTTCCATGACTCCAGGCGCGACCATCGCCCTGTCATAGTAGTTTCAACACCGGTCGCACACCATACTTAAGGGTATATTTTAATTAACAAATATACTGTATGGATAGCAACCAATGCTGGAGCGCAACAGTACCAATTATGGATGATTAGTTGGGTCATCATCCACATTTATTGGTGGAAATCGAGACCCATCTAACATCTCTTGCAATGTAGGGCATTGCCACCCGGTTGTTTAGCGCAACTCCACGCCTATCACAGACCTGTTCGCGACATTGAACTACCACAGCCAGCACGATACTCCCCGAAGGTCCAGCCCTGCGATGGTCTCCCCGGGCAAAAAGGATTTACTTCGACACACACTTATCACAACACCGATACATTTGCATTCATCACTCTTGACTGTGGTGGAAAAACCACCACTACTTGGACGTGCTACAGCGTAGACCACATCGTATTTGACTATGTGAGACACAAGGTCGCCACTATTTGTTCCATTTCATGCTGGTACTTCAAGACCACCGGTATGAACTCTTAGCCACCTGCAGCACTTCTTGACTATACATCATATCAACATTCATTGATACACCTTATCATCACACCATGATACACCTCATCAATTTTGTACTCCGAGGCTACTCAGATAACCTTTCACATGACACCTCCTCAATACCACCTTTTGAATCTGGTACTCCGAGGCTACTAAGTTTAACTTTTCACACTCGGAGTACCCATCTGACACCTCTTGATTTCGTCGTTTATACCAGCCATATAAGTCTACCAAGATATATATGACTATCCAGGAGACCATACGAATGCATCAGTGGGGACTTGCAACAGTACGTCTGTCGAGAGTAACGGAAATCCCCGTGCTAACAAATTTTTAGGATTATTCCTATTCTCTCGTAGGCATACGCTACAGTTGATCAAGTCAACGGTCCACCTACTCCTCAGATTGGGCGACCAACTCCAGGATCTGGGTAGTCCCTCTACATTTACACAGGATAGTGCGAACCCGTTACCTGCGACCATCCTCCTTTATCCTGGCTTTATCCTGGCTTCTCCGAGTAGAAGCTTTATAATGGAGGACAGTTTAATGCCAGCAACAGCCAGTGCTGCCTGTTAACTCATAAGTGAATGAATTGTCCCTTAACCCTATTGAATATGAACGATGTAGATCTTGTTAAGCCATATGCTTTTCACGTTCTGGGTATATCGATTTAATCCGATCTCCTTAGAAAATGGTCTAAGAAAAGTTTCACTCCTTCACTTCTATAGATCTTCGCATCTATACCTAACTTATAGGTATAGAGTGTTTATACTTATTGTTTGCTCGCTGTACTTCTTGTATCGAAGTACGCATAAAAGTATTTACTTTTACCTGTTATACTTGTTATATTGGCCTAACCAAAATAGACGATTTGCTCCGTAACGAGTGAATACGAAAATGTTCGCTTAAATGCATTTCAATGTTGAAGCCCAAAATGAAAAAACGTAAACTTATCGAAACTAAATGAAACAGTTTGACGAGACGTTCTGTTCCGTAACAACCGAACTTTTAGCGTCACAACTCGTCAACAACAGCTGTGCAAAGCAGTCTTCTTCTTGTTTCAGACGATTAGGTGTACTCGTTTCATTTCGGGTTAAGTGTCAAAACAGACGTAACGATTGCAAACCTTCGGCAAGTTGCAATAACCTCGTTTCGTCTATTTTGGTCAGGCTTTATTTTACATAAAAAGATTAATTTAGCAGCAAGAATATTAAGTCTACAAAAAGTACCAAAAGTTACAAAACAAGTATTAGAAATAACACACTTTTATGCCTAACATGTTGTTTGCCTAAGTTTCCTCTGTACAGGCACTACCATGGGAAAGTTCAGGGCAATAACGCCCAATTTTTTCCTTGATACCCAATAGAACCTTGCATTAAAGAGATATTCGTTCTTGAGTCGTACTGTAATATTTTAGAATAATCTCGCAGTTTTGCGCCGTGTAATTTTTTAAATAGATCTTCACCGACACAACTTTATCTTTACATCCTTCAACTAAGTATCATCCGGCTTCCGAACCAACAGAATTCTTTTGCATATATAGGAGCATCCCCTAAAACGTTGGTTAAAAAAAAAAATATTGTAACCTGAAATACCGCAATTTTTCTTGTTGTGGGCAATAACGAGCTGATTTATTGAAAACTAAAAGGAAGATTTTGTTTCCAGCATTTATAATTCCGCTTTGGTTTAGAACAAATGTGAAACAAAAATCTGACAAGATAAATAATTGGACCTCTCAGTTCGTAAAATTGGCATGTCAACTCACGTAAACGCGTTCCGCCACGGACGTCTCACCAAATCTTCAGTTTTCACTAAGTTTTGTTCAATATTAGGGTGTTTTTTCGCTTGATAGATTATTTCTAACAATATTTTATCATAAATCATAAATGATAAATCGTTATCATAACGTCAAGACAGTTACTTTAATAAGTTTCAGATATCTTTTCTCGGGAGTTAGAGTTCTATTGTCATCGAACGGTTGACGTACGCTAAAGCGCTCGGCCCCGGGCGCCATTAGTTCTTGTATTTTTGTTATATTTTTTATTTTAGTACAAAAAGAATAGGGAAATATTAAGAATTATGGTTAAAAAAAATGAAGTGTTCAAGTTTAACATTATTGTTGCTTTTTTGAAACTAGTAAGGAACTATCTTCGGCTTGGTCAAAGTTAACCCTCTACTGCATAACAATGCCTTTAGGCACACTTACGTTTGTATTAAAATATAAAACTGAAAACCTTTTTTCTAAATTCAGATGTCAAATCATAGATTATATATCGGTTCTATGCACTTTGGGTAACATTTTTTGTAACGGAAATTTTTTCTAGCTTAGCGCATTTTGTAATTATTGTCAGTTGTAATTGTAAAAGTGAGCGTTTCGTACGCAAAAATCATGCATTAGAGGGTTAAAACATCCCCAAGTTAAAACATCCCCGCCGTGTTTTAAAGTATTGAACTTACTGGAGGTTTTATTATTTGTATGACACTTAATGTGTGAGGAAGGCGTGGTTGTCATAAGATTTAAACAAACTTCAAACTCAGAGTGCATATTAAAAAATAAAACTTGGTGTAAGATTTCAGTTCTTTACGAGACTTTACGACATTAATTTTTGTAGAATTTACAAAATTTTAAGTCCATAGGTTATTTTTTTGTGAAAGTTTTAAAGTTCTCTTTCCGTCTTGATTAAGTCACTTTGTATTGGAAATAAGTGTGGATCCTATTGGTACATTTTCGAACATCATTCAAATTTCATTACGATATATTGAAAACTACGGCTGAAATCGTAATGATTGGCAGACGGACAGGCCGACGATTAGAAAGAAAGTTGGGCGCCTCGGTAGTCGAGTTGTTAGCGTGCTCGACTGCCACCCCAGAGGTCCCGGGTTCGATTCCCGGCCAGGCCATGGTCCTTCGCTTTAAAAACCTTTCTAAATTTTCTCTCCTCATTTCTAATCAACTGAAATTTAAAATTCATCAATATTTACGACTTGAAGTTGTAGTTGATGGTAGAGAAGTTTGTGGATGAGATTGCCTTATAACTTGAATTGACTGAGGTAAAGGCATAACACTTACCTCTGATTCAAATTCACATGTTTCTTTGGCTTTCCACCACGCTTAGAACATTCTACACATGTTTCACTTGATTGCCCTTTCCTTCCCACTAAACTATCACCCTATTTCGAACCAAGGCAGACTTGACTGAATAGGTATTCCACCTGAAATCCTTGGTTCAAAGCTAAAAAAAAAAAAAAAAAATTGGTCCTATACTTACCTACACATTTGAATAGTCAAAAGCCCCCAAGGAAAATCCTGACTAGCGGCTTGTCGACTTCCAAATGTCACTTGTTTCAAATTAATTTTTTAAGGGCAAACCATGAAACAGGGCGGCTCAAAAGAAACGACATGGGCGGCTTTACATGGCATTTTGATTACTCTCTGAGGTTTGCCGTTGTCTGCAGAGAGGTGGCGGCCGTACAGAAAAATTATTTTAATTCAAATAATTTTCTGTCGCTGCTGGGGTTCGAACCTGGGTCTCCAGGTTCTTTGACATAGCGGCCACGCACTTTAACCAACTACGCCACGGCCGCCACAATATGTTGTTTCTATATCTATCACGCTTCCTTTTTTTTTTTTAGCTTTCAGGACAGGACAGGACAGGTGTAATACCTACTCAGCCAAGTTTGCCTTTGTTTGAAATGGGGTGAGATATATAAGTGGGAAGAAAGGGGCAATCAAGTGAAAAATGTATAGGATGCTCTCATCAATTTTTAACATTACCATTAGTTTTATATTGTTGTAAGGGTAAAAACTAGGACCCCCTTGTCCAGTTCTGCATAATTTTTGTATGATATTTAAAACAGATCCTACCCACCACTGTGCCAAATATCATAATTTTTAAAATCCCGCCTAATATTACAATTACTGAGTGCCACTGAGAAAATGAAAAACCTCTGCCAAGTTTTAGACAGTTATTTTTTCCGGAATTAATGTTGGACCCTTTTAGTTTGTGCAGCCGTCGAAGTCTGTCGGTTGATCAATACGGACACCTTATTATAAAGGGCGGTCCATTTTCTCCTTCGGAAAGTAAAATTAAAATAAAAACACAAATTTCGATAAAGTTTCTATTTAGTTAAATGTTTGGACTTTACCATTTCACTTGGAATACAATATCATTCGAATGTTCTCCACGAGAGTTTTTTCCGGACTCAAGCCTTTGAGGTCATTTTCGATGACTTTTGTGCACAACTCGGGCACTAGCTCGGCCATGACTTGTCGATTGTTGGTTTTTAATTGCTCTTAAGTTTAAGGTTTATTCGCGTAAACACGATTTTTTGCGTAAGCCCCACAAAAAAAAGGGCCCTGAAGCGTCAAATCGCATGATCTGGAAGGCCAATTGACATCGCCAAATCTTGGAATAAGTCGTTCCGGAAATTTTTGTTGCAACAAATCCATAATTGCTGCTATTGTGTTACTTATGGCCCCATATTATTAAAACCAGATCCATATTTTTAATTTCAGGTCAAAAAATCGGCCATAGCGAAGAAAATTTGCTTCGAAAGAGCAGCATTTACCAAAAATCAACAATTTAACAATTTTATAATATTGTTCGGTGGTAAAAAGTTCCATATTGTAAAATGGCATATCGTTAGCTACACATAAACCAATTTGAATGACATGAATATTTGACTGTTTCCAAATGCCAGGGTTGCACTTTCCGAAACCCGAAATGCATTACCTTCTACTAAATGGCTAATTAGACTTAAGACTATATGAGGAAAATTTGATTGAAGTCCAATAAACCGTTCTAGAGAGCCCGATTTAGTGTTGCATTCCGAATTACGGACCATTTAAGTCGTGTAAAATTTTCGGGATTTCAGGATTTATCTTCCGAGAATCCGTAATTCTGAAATCAAAATAATTTAATGAATATATTTAAGAAAATTTAACGGATGAGAGTCAAATATATTTATTACTGTATCGAACTTAAGCGTAACTTGAACCCAACAGAAATGTGCGTATATGCCCAGTGTTTTTTTTTTTTTTTTTTTTTTTTTGGCTTTACTTGTATAAAGTTTTACTCGGGGGTGAGCACAAATTGGAAGCACAAATTTATTAGCTAAATGCACAGCATCCTGACACCATTGACATCGATTCGTTCCATCACTCCGACAATCAATTGAGGGGAGTCTAAAAAAACAAAATCCATAATAAATTCAGCTTTCTCACCCGGCGCCCAAAGATCTCCGAATGGACGCGCAATAATTCGAGGTACGTTGCTTTGTTTGTGCCCCAAAAAAGAAAATATATAAACTTTACTTTTTTTTTTACCTGATTTGCACCCAACTAGTCGACTACCCTGCATGAAACAAAACCTGCTGCGTTTGGCTTGAGTGTCAGTATCAGCCAGTCAGTCAAAAAGCTGCCATGGCGTCAGCTGGCGGCGTATCACGCTTTTATGTCAACCTGCGTGTTTCTTTTCTATGTGTTCTTTTTTTTTGTTTTTTTTTTTGTGTGCTTGGTCCAAATAACTAGGGTTTCCTGCTAGTTTCTTCATGATTTGTTCTTTGAAACACCGGATGTTGTTGTTGCTCTGTTTGCTGCCACTTTTGCTTTAACTTCTGCTGCTGTGCGTCCCCATGACTTGTTCTGTTGTTGTTACTTCTATTTAGGTTTTTTTTTTTTTTTTTTGCAGTTTTTGTTGCTGTGAGTTGGCAACATCTTGAGCGTAAAATGACAACATATTGGCAAAGCCTAGGCCATGACTTGACTCAGCAGGATGCAATGTAAGTTTATTTTTTTTTCACATGGACATATTTATGCATCGTATGCTGGTTATTCTTAACTGACTTGATTGTACCGAGTTTTCATGGTCGGATTGGAGAGAAATATTGCTTTAAGAAATTGGATACTTAAAGTGCTGTCTTAGCATTTAAACACTAAGAAAAACGTAAAGTTTAATGTGAATGTATTAAAGACTTTAAGCAACGTAAAAGCTATCCAAAGAACTTATATGCGTGTGAGTAGATTGAACAGCTGAGTCGATTTAGTCATGACCGTCGTTCCATCTGCGCGTCGTTCCATAAAAGCCGTAATTTTGGAGCTTTCGTAATCAAATAAAATATTTTCAAAAAAGGGAGATCATGTTCGAAAATTAACTAAATGAGATGAATACCACGTCTATTTTCCATGCAATATGACGTCACAAAAATGATAAAATTTCTAAAAATTCACAAAAATTAATCGAAACACATGAAATTTGATTTTTTAATATGCACTCATATTTTTAAATTTATCAAAATCGGATGATAACCGCGCCTACTTCCCATACGTAGTGACGTCATCAAAATGATAAAATCTCCAAACATTTATAAAAACTACTCACTTAAATATTTGAAATTTAGCCTAGGCGGTCTCGGTAGTCGAGTACACCGAGAAAAAAAACAATAGTAAAATCACCTAAGCCAGCTTGGGTGGCACCAAGTTGTATGGAAATTAAAAACTTATACTTATTCACCAAAGTAATATATTGTTTTATACATTGCTTTGAAAGCACATACTTTGATACCCTGCCAAAAAAAAAAAATGTTTGATTTACCCAAGCCAAGTATACAACATATTAATCAATAGTATAGGTAACCCATCGAAAACTTTGACTCTTTATCAAAATGGTAATGGACTTGAACACTATTTTCGTCAGATTAACCAAGCACGCTAATATAAACTGTCGAAGCCATAATTTACAATTACAAAATTCTTAGTTAATTTATCCAAATGAATATCGGTAAGTTAAACATGTAAAATTTAGATGTTTTGACGAAGAACTTGGAAGGCACCGAATTGCCGAAGACATCTTGTAAATTATACTAGGTTTTTTGTTAATTTTGCAGAAGTTTTTTTCTCGGTGTAGGTAGCGTACTTGACTGCCACCCCAGAGGTTTAAATCTCGGCCAGGTCAAGGTCTTACGCTTTAACCTTTCTCCATTTATTTCCCAATTTCTAATCAACTGAAATTGAAATCTCATCAATATTTACGACTTAAAGTTGTAGTTGTAGGTGGAGAAGTTTATGGATGAGATTGCCTTATAACTTGAATTGACTGAGGTAAAGGCATAACACTGGCCTCAGATTCAAATTCAAATGTTTCTATGGCTTTTCACTACGCTTATAACAAACTATACATGTTTCACTTCATTGCCCTTTCCTTCAAACTAATCTATTACTCCATTTTCGAACTAAGGCAGACTTGACTGAATAGGTATATCACCTGAAATCCTTTGTTCAAAGCTAATAATAAATAAAAAATTCTGTACATAATCAAATACTTTGAATTAAAATTTGTCAAAATCGAGTGAAGACCAACCCCCATCACCCAACGATCATAAAAGATGACTCCCCATCATCAAAATTTGCAAAACCTTCATAAATTTCACAAAAAATAATGATCGTAGAACCTAAAACGTACGTAGGTTGCTTTTTAAATCTTGCACCTAACAATAAAAAAACAGTGGTTAATCAATGAAAATGCTTTTATTGGTCTTAAAAGTATTCTCCTACATAATCAATACACTTTTGCATTCGTTGGAACAAATTTTTGAAATAGTTTTGCTACTCTGAAGTTCCGAACTCCGAAACCAGGTTTTTGAAGGTCTTAACGGCTTGTTCGGGCGATTGCAACGCATTTTTTCTAAACTTGAGGGAACAAGTAGAAAGTAATTGGGTGCCAAGTTGAGACAGTTAGACGGTTGACCCATCAATTCCACGTTTTGAATGCTCAGAAACTCCTTTGTTTCTGGGGATGTGTCGGAACTCTCATTGTCATGATGGAGGATGATCATCCTTTGGTAGTTGGTTTTTCTCAATTCTGGCAAACAAAAGGTTGTGTATTATTCAGCATAAACAGATCTCCTTTACTTAAGAAGTACAATTGCGGCATGACCGGTTTTTCTAAAAACCTGGCAACCATATGCTTGGATGTGCTTTGTCCGCCGACAACTTTTGCAGTTTTGTCGGGTTTTTCTTATTTTGCAAGACCCAAATAGTGGGTTGAAGCTTTTTTTCGGGCTCATAAGAGTAGATCCATGATTCGTCACCTATGGTGATATCGTAGACGTATTTCGAACCACCTCGGCTGTATTTTTTCAGCATTTCCTTGCACCAATCGACACAAGCCTTTTTTGAGTAACCGTCAAATTATGGGGTATCCAATGGAAACAAATCTTTCTGACGCTTAAATGCTTATATAAAATCCATCTCACGGTAACCCAAATATAGGTCTGCTTCCAACAGTTCACGCACAGCTTTGATGTTTTCTGCGACAACAGCAGTTTTTGGACGACCTTCACGAAATTTGTCTTGGAAAAACAACGACTCCGCACGAACTCATTGAATCAGCGTTTTATCATTATCATTTCATCATCAAAAGTCGATTTAAGTTGATCGATGCATTCTTTTCTTGTCAATTCACTCCGAAAATCGTAAAAAATCATTACGCGAAAATGTTCACGTGTTAAGTTTTTTTTTTGCTGAAATACAATTTTCAAACCACTGTAAACAACATAATAAGGGCACATATAGGGTAGACCAAATAAAAGTTTTTTTTTTTTAATGCAATAAAATGAACAAAATTAAATATTTTCCATATATTATGGCTTGCACACAACGTCGTTCAAGTGGCTGCCTCGGCTGGCTGCGCAGTAGCGCATTCTGTCACTCCAGTTTTCCAAGACCTTGTTGATGGTTTCGGGATGTAGCTCACGGATTGCTTGGATGATATTGGCCTTAAGTGCTTGAATCGTTTCCGGATTGTTGGCATAATATAGGTCCTTCACTGTTCCCCACAAAAAAAAAGTCCAAAGGGGTCAAATCACCGAGGCGAGCAATACTTAGTGTTGGCACTAATCTGGCAATACTTAGTGTTGCCGAGGGGCAAGAATTAAAGGGCCTCGTATTCCGTGCCCCAATCAAATGGGATTTTTATGGAAGACATATTTTTCGAATTGCATGGCAATACATGCCATCAGCGCTTCCAGCAATCAACTTTCTGAAGGAAACATTCTGTTGTAAATTATTGTATTGTTGCATTTAAAAGAATCAATCTTATATGCTAATATTTTTTATCAATAAACTTAAACTTAAACTTAAACTTAAAAACATTAGGCGAACGCATAGTTTATCGAAATAGACCAGTCAATTGGCCACTCAAATTGTTTGATTTAACACCTTTGGATTATTTTCTCTGGGGTAATGAGAAGTCATTGATTTATACGAAGAAACCAGTAACTTTGGACGCCTTAGAAGTCAGCATTGTGCGAACCATTGTCGAGATATGGCCCCAAATGCATAACAGAGTCACGGCGAGATATGGTCCCAAATGCTTCCAGTCACGGAAGATCGAAATCATATTTAATCACTAAAGACACAATCTCTACACTGAAAAAAAAAAGTTAGCTTAAAATTAAACACAATGTGTTCACAAAATGTGTTGTTAATTTGACTTTTTTTTCATATGTTTTTCAAAATTTTTAAATACATTTGATCTTACTTTGACGAAATTTGTTGCAAGCTATTTTTTAAACACAAATATCGTCAAATTAATAACAATTGTCGTCAATTTTAAAACATTTTTTTTTCAGTGTAATAAAACCAAATTTGAATTTGAAATAATGAATGCTCCGTATTTTGTTTAAATTCAAACTTCTACACCTCTAAAAAAACACTTTATAGAAATTCATTAATTACACAGGTCAACAAGGGTCCAGAAACAGACACATTAATCTGTATTCCCAAAGGATTTTGGTGCGCTGAATCCGAATCTGGCAGTGGAAATGCTCTAACACATGAGGTTTTTGAGATATCCTAACCTAAAACTGCAAAAAACACTTGTATTCGTCATACTTGATGTTATGTATTCATAGGCGTCCGCAGGAATTTTTCAAGTGTGGGGGGGGGGGGGGAAAGGTTGGTGTGCACGTTTATGAAAATGATGATATGAAAATGATACATATGTACATAGGAAATAAAAATATTATAACATTTTTCCAGTCCAGGCACTTCCCCCCCCCTGCCCTGCTCCTTCCTGTGAACGCCCTTGTATGTAGTAACGCCATCTATTTTTTTCAAAAAACAACAAAAAAAAAGAAGTACTTATAATTTAAAAGTACAAGGTGCCTTCTTTCGAATGCCGTTGAGTTTGCTAAAAGATCTCTTTTTTCGTTGAGATATCACATGTTGAAATTTTTAAGTTTCTCAGTCTAAAAGTCTAAAAATTCTAAACTTCATATCCGAGTCAATAAAAAACTTAAAAGTTAAGTTCAGTTTAAACAATGCGTTAGAATTGTTAAATTGTTCTAAAAAAAATGCAGAGTTTTCGAAGTAAATTTTCCCCAATGATGAGGACCATTTCGCGCTAGGTGTATACGTGAATAAGCAAAATTGCCATATATGTGTATCTAAAAATCCCAAAGCGATTGTGGGAAGCCATTGCTTCCGTGACTTTCAAAACGTGACTTTCTGGTATGCATTATGGTCTGGTGGTGTCGTTGGTCCTATTTTTTAAACCCATCAAGGAGCAATCGTTACAGTCAATCCTTAGCGCAATAGCCGTATGTTAGCCGGTTTTTTTTTACCTGTAATCGAAGATATAGACCTGGACGATATGTAGTTTCAACAAGATGGGGCCACAAGCCACACAACAACAATAATTAGAGCTTTGTTGCAACAGTAATTTCCAGACCAACTTGTTTCGAGATTTTGCTATTGGCGCTCGAGATGGTGCGCTTTACCGCCTCTGGACTTTTTTTTTGTGGGACTAAGCAAAAGATCAGCAAAAGATTTTCGTAAATAAACTTCAAACTCCTGGGCAATTAAAAACCAACATTCGTTAAGTAATGGCCGAGCGAATGCCCGAGTTGTGCACAAAAATCATCGAAAATTATCTCAGAAGGATTGAGTCCTGCAAAAACTTCCGTACACTAAGGGAAAAAAATATTAAATTTATCCAAAAACTTTTTTAATTTATCCAAAAAGCGAGTCATTTTTGCACCAATAACGCATTTGAATAAATCGACTACGTAAGTATTTACAATTTATTTGAATACTTTTTTAATTAAATTAAATATTTAAATATTTAAACAGAATTAATAAAAAATATATTAAAATTATGCACGAATTTTTTTAAAATATCTTTCAAATATTTACTATTTGAAAATAAACTATCGCATTTAAAGAAAATTTGAATAAAAATATTGAAATTAAAAAAAAACATATTTAAATTGAATATGTTATTAATGGTTTTATGGTATTATTTTCTTCATATTGCGTTCATCAAATGCCATTGCCTGTATAATTTATTATCGCTTCACTTTTTTCGTTCTCTAATTTAAATTACAGAACGAAAAAGTAATGTACAAAATTGTTTAGACAGAAGCAAATTATGCAGGTAAATGACAACCGGTACAAGATATTCTTACCGAGTTGTCACTCCACCCTACATAATTTAACTTCTTTGCCAAACATGCATTATATATTGCTCTTGTAACAATAACTAAATGAGAACTATAAGAACTGCAAATGCAAGAAATAAACTCAGGAACAGAGTGCGATGCTGTTGCTGCTTGTCGGAGTATGTGTGTAAGTGTGCGATGCTGTTGCTGCTTGCTTGTATGGAATATGTGTGTACGTTTGTGGTATAAATAAAATTCAAATACGGGAAAAAAACGAGTTGTAGGGAAAATATTTGATTTATCCACGTAAATATTTAAATAAAATTGATACTCAGGCGTGGATAATGTTAATATGCATTATTTCCCTTAGTGTAGAATATACATATTTCAATGATATTATATTCTACTATAATGGCAAAGTCTAAACATTATAACCAAATTAAAACTTAATCGCGATCTGCATTTTTAGTGATCTTTTTTAAACTTTAATTTCTTACTTAAAAAAAAAGAGTTCGCTGTGTAGTGGACACACATGTAGGTTTTGTCGTGACGGTGTTTCTTTATACTCCTATTTCATGTCCAAACTCTTGTTTTAATCCATGACCAAATTCTTGACTTAATCAAACATACCGAATCCCTTTCCTAGTTTGGAAAGGTGTGTTTTAGGTGTGTCTTAATTTTTTTTCTAATCTATATCCTAATTCATGTCATAGTCCTTTTCCGGTTTCATAGTCCGGTTTCAATCTGTTATTTTGTTGTTGCCACGAAAAAAACTGTTGAAATCATAACTAACTAGATTTTTGTTGTTGTTGTTGTTTTTGTTGTTGTTGTTGGTGTAAGTGTTGGTGTTGGTGTTGGTGTTGGTGTAAGTGTTTGTGTTGGTGTTGTTGATGTTGTTGTTTTTACTTCTTTTTTTTAACTTCTCCATTGGTTGTGCGTTTCCTTGGTGCATTAATTTTGTTATAGGTGCATGCAATTAATCCAGCAAAAGTGATGCATATGCGTCACATAAGGCGGTTCCCTAGGGGGCCTCATGACGCCGTTAATTTAATTATTTTTATCATGTGCCCGAAGAGCACACCTTTATTTTCGTTCCTTAAATTTGGTGAAAAATTTTAAAAAATCTAAAAACTTTAAATTTATCGTTACGCCAGTAGTCACAGAGTTAAAATTCCATGCATCGTTTTTTCATGGTTGTAGCATTTTTACTTCATTATGTGGTTGCAACCCTGAAATAATGACGATAAGAATTGTTTTTTGTATTTCAGTTGTGAGGCGTAATAAACCGTCTATGCTGCACATTGGGCCAGGAATTTCAATAAGTGGCCAAAAGTCAAATATTTTCTGTATACAAATGATTCTTACGATTGATAACGGGACACATTAAGGTACCCTGAGACGAAATATTATTAATATAAAATTAAAAATTACAATTTGGGAGGCATTTTAAGTCAAAAATAGCAATTTTTTTTTTATTTCCATCTAAAACTTGAAATCATCAACAGTATAACTATTTCTCAAACTTATTTAAAATTTTTAGCAATTTTTGAAACACATTGAATACAATGTTAAAAATATATATGTATATAAATATATATTTTCTTTTGTTTTTAATCCTTTTTTCCACATACAAAATACAAAAAAATGGGGTTTAAAAAAAAAATGCAGCGCCTAAAGAAGATTCCCCGAGATTCCGCTCGTAATTGAAATAATTTGCATGCTATTACTTTCTTAAAGATATTTACTTGAAGAGGGATATGCACACTTTTGCACGTTTTTATTTACTTTTGAGAAATTTATAAAAAACTAACGTCGCACAGTGTAACGAGTTCTATGGGATGGGGGACAACAATAGAAGGAATCATCGTAGGTACATACATCAAATTAAGCATGTGTCATTATTTCATAAATATATAACGCAAAACAAATTTTTATCAATATCGGCCACGCCCTTCGCCCACCTCCCATACAAAACTAAGATTAAAAGAGCAATATCTTCAGTTGTAGAAAGTGTAGAGAACAAAATTAACTTGAATTTCATTAAATAGAATAAACACTTTAGGAATCTGTTTAGAAAGAGTTGTTTTAAAACATACTAAAAAAATAAAGAAAACCACGTTTGAAACTTATGAAAAATTTATTATTTTCCCCTATAAATTTGCTCATTTCGCCAAAACATGCTATAGGGAAAGCGTCATTAAATCCGTAATTTTGATTTTACGTGATAGATCTTTCGGAAATGTGCTTAGAAAGAGTTGCTATCGAATTTTAATAACCAAGTCCCACTATTAGACGAGATAAGGTATTTTATTGATATTGCCACGCCCCATTATTGAGTCCCACCCACATTTTCTAACATGCTCGGAAACGATCCTTCCCATCCCTTTACCCAATTTCAATACCCTAGTCCCAACACTAACTGAGATACGGAATTTTATTAATAGTGACACGCCCCTTTGTTAAATCCAGTCCAATTTTTCATCATGCTCGGGAAAAGATCCCACAAAACACTGTACCGAATTTTAATAACCTAGCCCCACTATTAGACGAGATACAGGATTTTATTGATATTGCCACGCCCCATTCTTGAGTCCCGCCCACTTATTTTCCCGTGCTTGAATAAGGTCATGTGTTAAGTATTCTGTACCAATTTTTATTTAATTCTGTCTATGCATTGCCAAGATATGAGTTTTGGCCACTTTTTCAAATTTGTGGCCCAATGTGTGCTGTCGTAAAACAAAATTTACCGTAGCACGTCTCCTGAGTGAGTAATAATTCCATGCAACGATATTACATTTCTGTTACATAAGCTATCTTCACGACCTGACGACGTCAAATTTTTTTTTTTGTCCTAAGGCCATGTAAGATTTATCATTTTCTTTTTCAAACATTTATCATAGGTTATATATTCACCGAGTAAAAATTCAATGCAACACCGTTGCGTGAATGTTGCATTGTCGATCTTTGGGAGGCTCTCTATGTGTTCCCATGACGTAAGAAATTTTTTATCTAATTTTGTTGATAGGGGGACTTAGGACTTAGGACTTAGTTGAGGCCTTTATTGGTGTATCATATTTTTAATCCTAGCACTAATACTCAGCGAGTAATAATTCCTTGTTACAAATTTTCAGTTGCGTTGCTTAAGCAGCTTCCACTGTGTCCCGATGACGTTTTGATTTTTTTTTTATAATGAAGTCAAAGAATAACCCTTTACACTCGTATCATTATATTAATCATAGCACTTATACTCAGTGAGTAACAATTCAATGCAACGCCGATAAATGCCCTTTTCAACTTTTTTGGAAACCTGCACGGTAAAACGTAACTTCGTCATGTCAAAAAGTTAACCCTTTATATACACACTATATACAGATTATTTGCGCATTTTCCGTTGATATGTATATATTCATAAATGCGTTAGATTTGATAACTGAAGCCAAGACCCAATATTTCAATTCGATTTATTTGTCTTAACCGAGCTTTACAACCACTACCACAAACTCCACAAACTAAGAAACGAACCAAAAATTTTTCGCTTTTTTGATACTTTGGCTGCAGCATTTTTTTTTTAAATTTTTTTTCTTCATTGGCCCTTCTTTGGCTTGAATTTTTATGCTTGCTATCAGCAGGTGCGGCGATGACAGCACAACGTTTCGAAAAAAGAAAGAAAAAAACCAAAGGAAAAAAAAATTGTAAGGAAAGGAAATTGAACTGCGAGCATGGCGTCACGTGGTTGCAACATAAAAACGTGCTGAATTTTTTTTTTCGCCATTCGGTAAGCGTGTAGAAAGTAGTAAAAATCTATTTTTATTCTATAGAAAGACCTGCTTGTAAGTATTCGAAAGAAAATTTAAGGATTCAAGTTACTCGTATCAGTGATAGCTGCATGTTGGTTTGTTGGTTGTTGGGTTGCTTGGTTGTTTGGTTGATTATAACCGCGCTTATTATCTATGCTAAAGTTTTTCCAATTCCTAAAAGAAAAACCTCTGTTTTTGTGTATTTTTATTTTGGCAACTTCAATGAACGTGACTATTTTAAATTTTCGAAAAAGTCCAAAAACGTGCGCAATGTTTTTACCAACTGTTCAATGAAGGCATTTTGTTGGCTTGTAAGTGGAGCAAAAATAAAATATAAAAAAAAATGCCATCGCTTCAAATAATAAAAGTACAGATACATAGATGCAAGTTTCTTTATATTATAGCAATTTTGCGTGATCGAAATATTTGATGGCATTTATTTCGCTCTTATCAAGCTAAATAAAATTATTTGCATCAAATAAACTTTTATGTAAACTTTGATGTTTACATAAGTTAAGATTAAGTAATGTTGCAGATATTACAACTAATGTACTAACGTATTTATGGAGATTCTACAGTCAAAGCTTTGATTCTACTTCTATAGGGCTTGTGATGGGAAGCTTGATCTGTAATGAAGATATCGTTGATATAAAACCTGTCAATAAGTCTTTCCGAACAGATATTTGGAAGCTTCATAAAGGTTTAATTTGAAGTTTGGAATAAGTTTCCGTTAAATCGTTAAGGGGGTCCTCTGGTAATCTATGCCAAATTTTAGCCTTTTTTCAAAATATTGTGGAAAGAGAACGAGTAAAGATATTTTAGTTCCGTTTTTTGATTTGGGTAGCTTAATTTATTGAAAAAAATACAAAATTTTGAAAAAGTGAATTTATGGACCGTTCAGAAAGTTCTCGGCCTGGTAACGAGGTTCTCCGGAAAAAAGGTGGGTCCAAATTGCGCACGATTCCAAGAGTAAACATCGTCTGAAAAAAAAAAAAATATTCAGTTACTTAGAATGAATGTCCCTATAGCCCCTACCTCGGAAACAAAAATCGAAATTTTTTTAGGGGGGGAGCCGCCACTTTGAAAATGAAAAATCGAATTTCGACCTTTTTTTTTGTAGTCTAGTGTAGAAAAAAAATAGTAAACATTATTTTTTCGGCAAGTTTGAGGTAGGGGCTATAGCGGCGTAAATTCTGCGTCGTTTCATGCCTCACATATCAAAATCGGTCAAAAACTGTTTGAGTTATCGTGCGCAAAGTTTTGAAAAACATGGTTTCGAGAAAAACGCGTTTAAAGTTATTTTATTTTTTATTTTCGTTATTTTGACGAAAACATACCTACACAAAAATGCCTGTATCTCCTAAACTATTTCGAATTTTGAAAAATCCTTTTGGGAAAATGTTTTTGAGTATCTGAGCAATAGAAATATGAAAAAAAAAAAAATCGAAAAAAAATTTTTCGGATTACCAGAGGACCCCCAGTATTTTTACTTTGACTAAATTTTGATGTGATTATGGATGACAGGTTCGAGTTTCGTTGCCCAACTATAATGGAGTCTTGATAGCTTAAGGCCTGCTTAAAAATAATAAACTCGCAGGAGCCGATGACCGATGGCCAGCTGAGCTGTTCAAGAGTGAAGGCGAAGCTCTATTTAAATGTATCCATGAGTTTCTATACAGAATATGGTGGAAGCATGCATTCCAAAAAATGTGTCCTGCCAATCCACAAGAAAAGCGATCCCATCATATGCGCTAACTACCCTTAGAGAAGTCTTATTAATATCACATAAAAGGTCCTGTTGATCTTCTTACGTGAAAGACTGAAGTCCATCGTAAACCAGTTAATTGAACTTTATCAGCTTGGCTAAATACCTGACAAAAAAAAAAAATGTATGCTGCGACATATATTGGAGAAGACCCTAGAATAACGAATCGACACACACGCCATCTTTTTGTCGATTAAATTTGTTAAACCTACCAAGCTCATCCATCTCAGCAGGATGAAACTGCCAGCGCAGTTAAACAGTTAAAATCGACAAAACCCCCCCCCCCCCCCTTTCGATTACAAACGTGGCTTTAGGCAAGGTGATTCTAAATCGAGCGACTTTTTCAACCTTTTGATGCAAGAGATCACTTGAGCTGCTGATCTGAGCAGTAGTGGGACGATATTTTAAAAGATTATTATGCTGCTGTCGTATATTGATGATTTTAGTATCATTCGCCATAATACGCGTGAAGTCAGGGCTGCATTCTTTAGATAAGAGTAGAAGTTGAGTCAACAAACAAACACCCCTTGCGAAACTACATCACTGGTGATTAGTGTTGCCAGATTTGTTTTGCAACAATACGGGACAAATGCAAAATATGTAAAAAAAAAACGGGATTTTGGAAAATTTTACGGGACAATAAACAGAAAGTTATTTTTAAAAAATTTATTTCAGAAACAACAGTTTATTTAGGTACGCAGAATAACAAATAATGTCAAATGTTGCACTTCACATTGTATATTTCTCTCAGTGTTGCCTGAAATGTATGTAAAGAGTGATTTTTTAAGTGCCTGATAACTTTTTTTTAAAAAAAACGCATAAAATTTGCAAAATCTCATCGGTTCTTTATTTGAAACGTTAGATTGGTCCATGACATTTACTTTTTGAAGATAATTTCATTTAAATGTTGACCGCGGCTGCGTCTTAGGTGGTCCATTCGGAAAGTCCAATTTTGGGCAACTTTTTCGAGCATTTCGGCCGGAATAGCCCGAATTTCTTCGGAAATGTTGTCTTCCAAAGCTGGAATAGTTGCTGGCTTATTTCTGTAGACTTTAGACTTGACGTAGCCCCACAAAAAATAGTCTAAAGGCGTCAAATCGCATGATCTTGGTGGCCAACTTACCGGTCCATTTCTTGAGATTAATTGTTCTCCGAAGTTTTCCCTCAAAATGGCCATAGAATCGCGAGATGTGTGGCATGTAGCGCCATCTTGTTGAAACCACATGTCAACCAAGTTCAGTTCTTCCATTTTTGGCAACAAAAAGTTTGTTAGCATCGAACGATAGCGATCACCATTCACCGTAACGTTGCGTCCAACAGCATCTTTGAAAAAATACGGTCCAATGATTCCACCAGCGTACAAACCACACCAAACAGTGCATTTTTCGGGATGCATGGCAAGTTCTTGAACGGCTTCTGGTTGCTCTTCACTCCAAATGCGGCAATTTTGCTTATTTACGTAGCCATTCAACCAGAAATGAGCCTCATCGCTGAACAAAATTTGTCGATAAAAAAGCGGATTTTCTGCCAACTTTTCTAGGGCCCATTCACTGAAAATTCGACGTTGTGGCAGATCGTTCGGCTTCAGTTCTTGCACGAGCTGTATTTTATACGGTTTTACACCAAGATCTTTGCGTAAAACCTTCCATGTGGTCGAATAACACAAACCCAATTGCTGCGAACGGCGACGAATCGACATTTCACGGTCTTCAGCAACACTCTCAGAAACAGACGCAATATTCTCTTCTGTACGCACTGTACGCATTCGTGTGGTTGGTTTAATGTCCAATAAAGTAAACTGAGTGCGAAACTTGGTCACAATCGCATTAATTGTTTGCTCACTTGGTCGATTATGTAGACCATAAATCGGACGTAAAGCGCGAAACACATTTCGAACCGAACACTGACTTTGGTAATAAAATTCAATGATTTGCAAGCGTTGCTCGTTAGTAAGTCTATTCATGATGAAATGTCAAAGCATACTGAGCATCTTTCTCTTTGACACCATGTCTGAAATCCCACGTGATCTGTCAAATACTAATGCATGAAAATCATAACCTCAAAAAAATCACCCTTTATATACTGTGTAATAGTTCTAACACATGCATATTATGGTCGGCTTACACTTATTTTCTGAATGTCCTCAGTTCATGTGAATGCGTATTTGAAATCAGACATTTTATAAAAATGTCAAAAATACGGGAAAGATTTTGTCCCGGTGGGACACTTAAAAAATCATGCAAAATACGGGACATCCCGTGAAATGGGACATCGCGTGGTATATCCACTACAAACTCCTCCAATGATATCAACATTGAGATTAAGTGAAGGATAACTCTTTTATTAACTCTTGTCAACGGTTGTTAATTTGGGCTGAGAAGGCAATTGAGAAGAAACGCCTTCTCTCAACGAACAAAACTCACGCTCTATGAATATGTGTGTTTGGAATATGTGTGTACGTGTGTGGTATAAATAAAATTCAAATACGGGAAAAAAACGAGTTGTAAGGAAAATATTTGATTTATCCACGTAAATATTTAAATAAAATTGATACTCAGGCGTGGATAATGTTAATATGCATTATTTTCCTTAGTGTAGATTGAATGAAACACTTTCGAATTCAATTCTATAGTTTCTAAATTTTTATTCTGTCGAAAATTTAGTTTGTATGGGTGAAGCTATGCCACGTTTTCAATGCCGGTGCCAGTTTTCCATTAGAAATACCTGACCAATAAGTGACTCCATACTTCCTAGGCTATTAGATATCAAAAATTGAAACTGTATGGGCGGAGCCATACCCCCTTTTACAAAGCCTGTCCCAGTTTTCCAGTAGAGGATATCATCAAGTGACAACTCCATACTAAATTACATTGTTATGCTTAATTTAAATCCAAACATATTTGATATCCAAAATTTGGTTTGTATGAGCGGAGCCACACCCCCATTTCCAAATCCTCTCCCAGTTTTCCAGTAGAAGGATATCACCAAGTTGCAACTCCATACCAAGTTGTGCAACATTTATATCCAAAGATATTCTATATTAAAAATTTAGCTTGTATGGGCAGAATCACATCCTCTTCTCCAAAGTCCGTCTCAGTTTTCTAGTACATAGAAGGACATCACCCAACAGTAATTCCATACTAAGTTTTATTGGTATGCGACATTTATTTTCAAAGCTATTCGATATCATATTTTTGAATTATATGGGCGGTGCCACACCCCCTTTTCCAATGCTTCCTCAATTTTGACGGCACTTGTAAATTCAGGTAGAACACCGAATTCCGATGCTATGCGACCTATAATTTCAAAGCTATTTGCTATCGTATATTTGGGTTGTATGGGAGGTGCCACACCCCCTTGCCTAATGTTCCGTGAAATTTTTTCAAAACCTTAGCGAAACAATTACGAACAAACTCACAGAAGGAAGTACCCCATTTGGTCCAGTCGTTTTCAAGTTTTAAGCATCCGAACAAACCAAGATTAATTTTTTTATATTAAGATGTTACTTCTATAAGCGCTCGTAACGATTTCTATAAGAGCCAAAAAGCTCTAAAGAAGCTTATTGAACTCATTTTTAACCTTGATAACCAGCTTGTGAAATACTACTACGAAAATATTAGAAGAAGTTCTACTTAAACTTGGAGGCGAAAAAAAAAATATTTATACCGGATATAGTCAGAATTACACATTGCGATCGTACCGACTCTTTTTTGGAAGCAACTTACCGACGCTTTATTCATGAATGGATGCATTAAAATTATTCGTCCTGTTCTATCGATTCCCGGTGTGAAAATATAATTTCCATTACTAAAAAAAATATATATCGTACGGCGAAAAAATAAGCGGAAAAGTCGACATTTTATGGATTGGGTAAAAAGCCCATTTTCACCATTTTTCACCATTTAGGTATAAGGAATAAGTGATTTGAGGAAAAACACTGAATCGTAATGTATGCTTATTAAGGTGGGTCACCAAAAAAAAAGTTTGCAATGACACCACCTCATTTGAAAGCTTACCTTGAGTGAATTTTGAACACCCCATAGGAGATAAAAAAAATATGTGTATGGCCGCCACGCACGATAGAAGTGACACTTTAACACAGCAAAGAATATATTTTTAAGTGGTTAATTGATTTCCTCTGTAATAAAGTCTTTCTTAGAAAGTCCCATTGCATTTAAAAGACACTGTCTTATATGCTAACATTATCTCTAAATAAATATGAAATGTGAAATAATGGCAAGAGTAGATTAAAACTGTTTTAATACAATTTCGAAAAGTTTAATGTTATTAAGACAAATTAGAAGAATTTCAGAGTAAAACAATACCATACAATGCCATACCATCATTCCATAATCATCAAACCACCATACCATACCAGCATACCATACTTTCATCTTATGCGGTCATAATGTATCATAAAACTATGTGATATATAGAATTTTATATCAAAAACATAAAGATATAAGGAAAATAAATGCTATACAGAAATATACTCTGTGTACTCTTTATTTCCTGGTGAACACACACACATTCAATATAAATTTCTTGTTTCAACACAAGATATTTACCTTTATCTAGACTGTTTTGGAAAGCTGGATAAAATATATTGGAAATAAACAATACCAGGTACATGCATGAGTGGTTTTGAGCAATATGGTGTGGCACCTCAAATACAGTCACCTCACCGACACAAAAGAAGCTGATCGCAAAAAATAAATCTTTGAGCGTTTTGTGAGACACTTTAATAGTTAGTTAAAGTTTCAGGTGTTGAACCTATTCACTCAAGTCTGCCTTGGTTTGAAATGAGATAATCGATTAGTGGGAAAGAAGGGAAGGGACAATCATGTGCAACATGTAAATGATGTTCTAATCGTGCCGGAAGATCGTAGAAACATACGATTTTGAATTTGAGGAAAATCTCTTTACCTCCACAATCTTTTCTATCACCAATTATAACTTTCGACTCGTAAGTATTGACGAGTTAACAATTTCAGTTCACTAGTAAAAAGGAGAGAAATGAAGAAAGTTTAAAGAGCAGAACGATGGCCTGGTCGGGATCCAAACCCGAGACCTCTGGGGTTGCAGTCAAGCACGCTACCACTGAGTTACCACCCAAGACCTAGGTGCCTCAAAGAGTGTTTACCTTTTACTCGTTTTTAGAAAAAAGTGCCATTTACACAGTTGTGAGGTTATGCAACGGTATACATATTTTTTTTTTCTAAAACTATAATACATATTCGTATCTAATAGATTTTAGTCAGAAATAATGAAAAAGCCCAAAAAAAAAAACAGAATATTACGTGGTTTCAAAGTTAATCCTTTGAAAACCAGGTTAAATATGTAAAAATAGTTTTTGAATAATTAAGCAATGGGATGTTTGATTCAACACGATCTAGCGTTGGTGAATGCAAAGTCCTAAGCTCAACAAAAATTCAATCTTCAAACCTGCCATTTTTGACTTCTCCTAAAGTAAAGACAGATTTAATATCCCAGTTAAATACCCGAGTAACAGAATTAGCTCAAAAAAGAGTCAAGCTTGGTAATTATTGGCGGAAATAGAGACACACGGGCGCATAAGCCCGCAGACACATGGTTTGGAAATCCAAGCGGCGTCAGATTGTCCAACACTTTGTCTTTCCAACGGAAATGCGAGTACGCCCACATTTGTGTTAATCGCAGCCTGGTACCAAGTCGAATGTTCTTTCACCGAAGACCTAAGAAAGGATGTTTCTTTCAAAGACTCCCAAAGTCTTTTCATCAGAATTGCTCAACATCCAGGTTTGTGTTGCATATAAGAGGTCTCATAGAGCGTGAGTTTTGTTCGTTGAGAGAAGGCGTTTCTTCTCAATTGCCTTCTCAGCCCAAATTAACAACCGTTGACAAGAGTTAATAAAAGAGTTATCCTTCACTTAATCTCAATGTTGATATCATTGGAGGAGTTTGTAGTGGATATACCACGCGATGTCCCATTTCACGGGATGTCCCGTATTTTGCATGATTTTTTAAGTGTCCCACCGGGACAAAATCTTTCCCGTATTTTTGACATTTTTATAAAATGTCTGATTTCAAATACGCATTCACATGAACTGAGGACATTCAGAAAATAAGTGTAAGCCGACCATAATATGCATGTGTTAGAACTATTACACAGTATATAAAATGTACAAAAAAACCAATGTGATTGTTTTTTAGTCCAAAAATTTATTTTGATATTGTATTTATTTACATCAATTAAACCAAGTATTCAATAAATTTAACTAACTCAAAAAAATTTTAGGGGTTTTTTTTTAATTTTTAGGTGAAAATTTAGCAAATTTTTTCAGATTTAGGGAAAAGAAGCTCAACCTATCTGGCAACACTCCACTTAATTCATATTTTCAACGAGAAAAAGTTGACTTTTTTCAAGCTTATGTTGAAATCACAACATTTATTCAAAGACTTGTTTCAAAAATTATAAAAGAAGACATTGTCAAAAATTTCAATTTTGATAATTTAGCTACATTCAGCTTAAATAAAATTTAAGCGGATAAAAGCAATTATAAAAGAATTAATGACCTTACATTTTATTATCAGTTCCATGAAGAAATTCACAAATTAAGTGATGATATTGTTATGATAGACATACTATCAAAATGCCAGAATGTTATTATAGTTTTAATCAAGGAAATGTTAAAACGATTACCTAGTCTGTTAGAAATTTTTGAAAATGCTTTTATTTTATGTCCTGAAAGATGTTTAAACTATATAAGACCTTCTTTCCTTGAACTCCCTCTTCCTTATCTATCTCTTGAAGAGCGACGTGCAGAAGAAACCGAATACGAATCTTTGTTGACATTTCCATGGAGCAATGTTTTCAAAAACTAAATGCCATCTGAAAGTGAAGAATTTTGGTAATCGGCATACAAAATTAAGACAGCCGTAGGCGGAAAAATGTTTGACAATATTTGTAAGTTGGCATTCATCTTGCATAAACTAAATCAATGTATGAACTAAATAATACTTCGAGAATTGACGAAACGGAGGAATTGTCTGAGGAATAGGTTGAGAAACTACGTTTTTTGCAAAAAGTTTTTTTTTAAAGTTGCATATTGAAAAATTCTAAAAAGTTATAGTCTCTTAAAAAAATGTTCTTTAACGATCAAAATTCTCGTATAAAATGAAGTAGCTTTTTTATTATTTTTTATAGATCTCAAAAATATGAAAATAAGAATATCTTATACTATTAACAGATCTCAATATTATTTGAAAAAAAATGTATATAATTTGTTTTGTTTTTTTCTAATATAATAAATTTCTTAGAAAAAATGGCGATTTTTGGCGATTTTTTTTTTCATTGAGCGATTTTGGGCGATATTTTTTTTAAATCTCGCGCTTTTCTCAGAAAAGTTCTGGCAACACTGGTTCCTGCAGTTTATTTCTTGCATTTGCAGTTCTTATAGTTCTCATTTAGTTATTGTTGCCAGAGTAATATAGTATGCATGTTTGGCAATGAAATTAAATGATGTAGGGTGGAGTGACAACTTGATATTAACTCACAAATATCTTGTACCGGTTGTCATTTACCTACATATTTTGCTTATAATTTTCTGTTACTTTTTCTTCTTCTAGTTTATGCTATTTTTGACTTTTGGTGCCCTAATATTTTACCAACTGTCAAAAATAGTATAACAGTGAAATATAGAATTGTGAAACAGAATAAATAATACAGGCAAATGACATTTGATGGACGCAATATGAAGAAAATAATGCTATAAAACTATTAATAACATATTCAATTAAAATATGTTTTTTTTAAATTCAATATTTCTATTTAAATTTTCTTTAAATGCGATAGTTTATTTTCAAATAGTAAATATTTGAAAGATATTTTAAAAAATTCGTGCATAATTTTAATATATTTTTTTATTAATTCTGTTTAAATATTTAAATATTTAATTTAATTAAAAAAGTATTCAAATAAATTTTAAATATTTACGTAGTCGATTTATTCAAATGCGTTATTGGTGCAAAAATGACTCGCTTTTTGGATAAATTAAAAAAGTTTTTGGATAAATTTAATATTTTTTTCCCTTAGTGTATAATTGAAATTATATTATTGCGTCATTTATTTACGATTGATAATTTTCGTGAATGCTCGAAATTAATTCAATTAAAAAATTTATTTTGGGCAAAACGAAGTTTGCCAGGGTAGCTAGTTTATTCATAATAACCTTTCCTTAAGCTTTTCCCCTATAAATATTTGGACGACCACTATATAGATACCACTAGACCATAATTCACACCAGACAGGCACTTCTTGCGGATGCAATGTCTTCACCACAACCGCTTGGGGATTCTCAGAGCTTCATATACGTTCATTTTGCTTATTCACATATCCACCTAACGCGAAATGGGCCTCATAGCTGAAGGAAATTTGCTACGAAAAATCAACACTTTGTTTTTAGGACAATTCAACAATTCTTACGCATTGTTCGGTGGTAAAATGACAAATTTTTAATGGCATTCCATATTGTAAAATGGCAAATCTTTGACTACACAACAACCATGACATCAACATTTAACAACTGCCAAATGACAGGGCTGCACTTTCTGAAACCCGTATGGATAACCATTTAGTTATATTTTTATTCCGGTTTTTAAGTTTTCGCTTTCAGGACCAATTAATCAGTACTAAATATTGTCAAAGAAACTCATATTTTCTCTATATTTTACGGAATTCCAATGTATGGCTGCTTTGACATATTAAAGCCTTATTTTATTGCTTTAGCAACGGCTTAAGTTGGCAACTCTGCTTTGTAGTGCTCTAAGTAATACTACCGCTTTATACTATTGAAACTTTACATCATACACAAACACAAACACAAACATAAACACACATATCCACTCACACCAACATGCCCTATATGCCCACCCATACTGCCTCGCTTAAAATTTATATGCACTTTCCATGTGGGTTACCACCAATTTCTGGCATGTACATTTTTCTTATTCAATGACTTCAACAATATGGCGCACATTAGCTCTGAGCTGAAAAAAAAGAACACAAGCAAAAACTACAAAAATATAAGAAAATAAATAAAAAAATAAAAACAAAGAATTTTTTGCAATACACACTCACAAACTAACAAACAAACACACTGCTGCAACAATATCCTTTGTTAGCGTTTGCCAGTTCCTTTTGGCTTAATCCATCTTAGTCTAGTTTTAACGACGACGTCGAATTTTGCACGAATGAAAAATTGTGCTAAATTTTTCAAAGACTTTTTTACAGATGCGTTTCTTTTTCTGTTTTCCCCCGTTTTTTTTCCCTGTGTTTTTGTTTGTACATCTTAGTGTATGCTTTATGTATTTTTTTCCGCTACGATGATTTTAATAAAAGAAACTGTAGAAAATGTGAAAAATGTTGGAAGCGCTTAAATAAATGGAGTGAAGGCAGCGAACAGCAGCGAGAACTTGAAATAAATTAATTGTGAAAAATTGGCAAGAATAACACAAAAGTAGAACTACAGGATACTCCTTCAGGCAGTACTTGGTTCCATAAAAAGTCATCGTAGTGAAATTTCTTTAAAGCGTAACAAAGATTTTGGGATCTGTTTAAGCCGTAATAGGTTGAAAACAAAACTTAACGAAAAATATTCGTTAAGTTTCGTTCAGTTTCGTTACGAATCAAAATCAAAATCAAAATCGAAATCGAAATCGAAATCAAAATCAAAATCAAAATCAAAATCAAAATCAAAATCAAAATCAAAATCAAAATCAAAATCAAAATCAAAATCAAAATCAAAATCAAAATCAAAATCAAAATCAAAATCAAAATCAAAATCAAAATCAAAATCAAAATCAAAATCAAAATCAAATTCAAACTTAAAATCAAAATTTTTAATTTGAGTTTTAAAATTTAATTTTCGATTTTTGTATCTGAACTATGTTGTTGTTAGGACAAGATATATTTTATGTGTCAAAACGAAAAATATAAAACACCATGCAACTCAGTAACTAAAGTTGAAAGAGACAAATTATGTTTATATTTGGAATAATTCCTGTTTCCTTAAGTTGGTTAAAAGTATCCTACTTAAGTAAATATTATCATTTATAGATTAAGAACAAGTGTTCTGAAGAATGAATGATATATAGCATAACAGTATAAAAAATTCAAGACCCTTAAGATCTAGAAGTTCTGAAATTTTTTTTTACCCCTTAATATCAAAATGTAAAAAAAGTTAAACTCTGTTATGAACTGCAAGATGGTCAAAGTGCTGCTTTAAGGATCACTCCAAAATTTTAGGAACTTCGAATTCCATACGCATTTCAAACATTCGTGAAAAAAAGAAAAAATAAATAACTGAAATAAAAATAAACATTCTCTAAATTAACGACTACGTAAGACGTTTAAACGTCAAGTGCTGCCAAATCACGTAATGTCAAATTATATTCCGTGAAGGGATGAGGCAGGCAAGAAGAAAAGCCTGCAATTTGAGGGTGTGTAAAATACCAACGAAATATGTATTTTCTAGGGTGCGCACAAAAGTATGCAACAAAAAGAAGAAAAAAAAAACAAAACAAAATAAGAATAGAATATATAAAACAACAAAAATGCTACCAAACAATCTAAGAATCTATTTTCTGCTCAGGAATTTTTGACAAATTCAAGTCAACATCACAGCAATAACAACAACAACAAAAACAACAATGAAGGGCCAGAGCAAAAAATGAGAAAACAAAAAAACAAGGCATTTCAGTTAACATGTAACTTCGTTGTCGTGCTCGTCTTGTCTCCGTTCTTAACGTCAATTTATACGTCAACGACATGCTGCTCAGCGCCATTTTCTTTTTATTTGTTTAGACTTGAGTTTCAATGCGTTTGTTCGTATGTGTGTGTGTGTGTGTGTGTGTGTGTGTGTGCGAGTGCGTGTTTGTGTGCCTTTCTAGCTGCGTATGTTTCATGTTTCTTACGCAACGCATTCCGATGGCATTTCACCATTAATTCTTGTCTACTTTACGGTAAATTACAAACATTACTACAGTGCGACGCACACACAAACAAATTAACAAAACCAAAAACACACACACACACACACTTTCATTCATGTTATTTTGTAAAAATAATAACACTAGCTGAAGGCTGCTGAAGAAAAACGCTTTAAATGTTCGAAAAACATTTATTCAACTCTCGCTAAACGCTGCCCCTCAACAGCATTTTGTATACTTTTACCACCATCAACCAAGCTTACATCAACCAAGCTTCCATCAACCAAGCTTCCCTCACCCATACCTAATGCTGTCATCCACTCATTGTTAGCTTTCCATTTCATCAACATTTGTGTTGTTTCTTTCAGGCCTAACGATGCAAAATATTTTGACGATGTGTTGACATCTTTTCACTTTTCGTTAAAACTCAAACGTCACAGTCATTACGTAGCTAACGTTAATGTTATGAACTGTTAAAATAACGCTGTTGTGCGTAGTGAACGAAACTCAAGCTTAAACTTAAAATTTCTTTAAAAATAATTCTATTCTAATAAGGTAGAAAAATGGAGTTGATTGGATATAGAAATTAATCTTAGAAAATTCCAAACATGGGGTTAACCTCTACCATAGGGTCAAATAACTAACCAAAAATTTTATACAAATCAGATCAATAAAAGAAAAGGAATATGTTAGATAAAGAGTTAACCCTTTGGAATATTAAATTAGAAAAATTGCCAATTACAATGAAAAGCTGAAAGCATCTATTTCTCAATACGAAAAAGAAAATATTTATTTTTATACGACCCAGCAGAAAAGTGGACCAAATTTGAAATAGTTCTAAGCTAGTTTCAAAAAGGACCAGTACTAGTTCCACTACAATACCCTTTAACATTGAACGAACTGACGCTTTTTGCGGGTTGATGTCATAGGAAAAGACAATTGTCCCCAGAAACACTCCTTTTTCCCCATATTTGAACTAGTTGCATTAGGAACATTTTTAAACTGTTTGCTTTCGCAGTAGCCTGAAAGTGGTTCTTTTTTGACTAGTTTTAAAGTGAACATATTAAAAGTGTAAAAATTTAGTGCAACGGAAAGGTGTTAAAGATCTCATTTGTATCATCTTTTCCATCCACATTCCAGAAAACATTTTGTATATAAAAATTTTTTTTTATTATTTTTTCTTGTACGCAGCAAATTTTAAAAAGTAGCCAGAACGCGTTTATTTTTTTAGGCAATACTTTTGAAAACAAAAGCAAAGATAACTGTTCTACACTGAACGCCTTTTGTACTTTTTCAGAGCTACTGCGAACTGCACTAGAAATGAACTAGTTCACTTTTTCAATTGACTCCAAAATAACTGCTGGGGACATACAGAATGAGGAATCGTAATATTTAAGTTTGTAATGAACACAAATACTTTATTTTTATGAGTGTCACAAAAATTTCTTAAAAATTTGACAAAAGCCTTTGTTAAGCATCAGTGAATATTAGTATTGGTATATATATTTCTGGCCTTGGCAACAGTAAGTGGCTCAACTAACCATCTGACGTTTCCTTTGGAAACTTGACATTATTGAACATTAGGACGGGTCAAATTTTTTATCGATCAAGCGTATAGCAGATCTATGATGAATTCTGAGAAAATTTCCCCAAGAAACCATAGGTCTAAAATCCATCCCAATGTCGCGCATATCGAGGTCAAAATTTGTGTATGGATTTCATAGTTTTATATAAAAATACTGTAGAATAGTCCAAAAATGGCAGCGTATATCATTGATTTTAGGCTTGTTGAAAAGGAAATTTTGCCAGCTCTTTTTTTATTGGCTTTTAAACCAAATTTTGCCAGCCTGATATTTAAAAATTGCCAAAAATGTAAAAATCATCGTAGAAACGTTTTGATAATTTTTAATTTTACATTTGAATTCTTCATTTTTACTACTTTATTACATTCTTCTTTTAGTATTTAAAAAGTAAACAAAACTGGAAGTAATAACCTCAGCTATACGAGTTCTTTCATACAAAAAATTTATCTCTTGACGATTTGGTTGGAATTTGTTGCGATGGAGAAGTAAGCAATACTGGTACCATAATGGCATTCTACGAAGGTTCGAAATTGCTCTAGAAAAATCATAACATTGATTTGTTTGCTTGCTGCATTTTAATGAACTACCTTTTCGCCACTTGTTTGGTGCATTGGAAAAGTCGACTACAAACGGATCTAGAACTGCTAGCGGGGATTTGACGAAATTAATTGAAACCTGTGAACGTTACAGGTAGTTTTATACTAATTTTAAAATAATTGGACTTTATTTTAAGTCAACCCACTTTTTTTATAGATTGTATCTGATTTTCAACCCATTTTGTTTGGAAATATGCCTCTGCCGTGAAATACTAAAGACGAACACGGTCTTTCTACAGATGTGAAGTATCTGTATCGACTAGCAAGGGTGTAGGCAGGATGAAAATTAAGGGGGGGACAAGACCTTATAATTTTTTTTACCATATCTTTCATATCTTTTACCATATATAGCTTCAAAGAAAAAGGAAAAACCACATATTAAAAAACTTTTTAACAAAAAAAAAAAAAACACCGACTTAAAAATCACTATAAAGTAAAAAATAATTTCAAATAACTTTTCTCATTCATTTCTTGGTCATATTTTAAAAGCGATTTATATGTATTATAATATTGGAAATTTTATCATTTTAATTTTTTCTATTTTGTTTTATTATCATCAATATATTAATTGCTTTATGAACATAAAAGCTTTGAAGTCGGCGCTTATCTTACTATGTCGAAAGAAGCTTTTATATTCATAAAGTAAATAATATTTTTATGATTAAACAAATTAGAAAAAATTAAAATAAAAAGATTTTAACTTTATAGTGATTTTGAAGTCGGTTGTTTTTTTGTTATAAAGTTTTTATTTCTTCCTTTTTAGAGAATATGAAATATTTTATGTTATTGTATTCTTGAGGAAAATTTCAAACATGAAACTTTGTTCTTAAAAAATTTGTTTAATTAATTCCTGAAAGTTTGTTGGGTATTTTCCATTTCTGTTTCTTTACAATTTTAAGTGCCACGCCCTTTCTATAATCCCGCCCATTTTATTTACCGTACCTTCTAATGATTCTACCTAGCCCTGTGCCAAATTTCAGTTTCCAAGTATCAAAATTAACCGTAATATAGTACTTTCCTTAAATTGCCACACCCTGTGTACAATCCAGCTCACTTTTTTAATGATTCTACCTACCCACCTACCTGCATACCAAATATTAGTACGCTAGTGTCAATATTAACGTAGATATAGTATTTTTATAATATTGACACGCCCCTTTGTTGAATAACGCCCACTTTTTTTGCCGTAATTTGTAGTAACTGTACCTACCCCTGTACTAAGTTTCAGCACCCTAGTGTCAATATTATTCGATATATAGTGTGTTTCTAATATTGTCACACCCATTTGTCGAATAACGCCCACTTTCTTTACAGTAATTTTTTAAAATAGTGTTAACCCGTGTACTAAATTTCAGCACCCTAGTGTCAATATTATTCGATATATAGTGTGTTTCTTATATTGCCACACCCCTTTGTCAAATAACGCCCACTATATTTGCAGTAATTTTTAAAAATTGTGTCTACCCCTGTACTAAATTTCAGTACCCTAGTGTCAATACTATTTGAGATACAGTGTTTTTTAATATGACCACACCCCTTTGTCAAATAACGCCCACTTTATTGACCGAAATGTTTAATAATTGTGCCTACCCCAGTATTTTTACTGTAAATTTCAGTACCCTAGTGTCAATATTAACTGAAATAAAATGTTTTTCTTATATTGCCACGCCCCTTTGTCGAATATCGCCCACTTTTTTAAAAAGGATCTAAGCGTTCATTGTATCTATCTGTTGACAAAACATCACGGAAATCGGGCAAGTGGTTTAAGAGTTATCGATGTACATACATTTAAAAAAAAAAAAAAAAAAAAAAAAGCGGACAAACCAACGAACTTGAGAACCTCCTCCTTTTTGAAGTCGGTTAAAAAGGAATTACATATATATACTACTTTCAAAGCCATCGATTAAACAGAAAATCTCAGGAAACTGCCCCCCCCCCCCCTTCCCACCATGGCTACGCCCTTATCGACTAGCCAAAGCCGTGTATGAAGGTTTCTGTCCCGCAGATTTAGCCAGCATGAAACCCGGGGAAATAGTTCATTCTCGTTGGCTGACCAAAGCTAGTAGGCTATTGCGACTATACGTAACTACAAATTTGCCATCAACAAACTTAAAAACTCTAGCAAACTATATTATGAAAGTTTATGTTCCAATGTACTTTAATGTAAAGTATTATAGTTCTGTTGTCTACGGCAGTGCACTGTTAGCAAAATTTATATTTCAACGCAATATTTGCCACCAAACCTTAGGGATATTGTTAACGCTGTAGTTCAAAATAATGCCTTTTTCGGTCATCCAGAGAACGTTTTATTGGCAATGCTCTTTGATGATATGTTAGATAACCGGTTCGCGAAAAAGCAATCAAGAAGATTTTGTATGATCGAGATAAGCTTTATGATCCAACAGTATTAAGGACTTTTAAAAAGCATTGCATTAATTTTGATTGCTCAGACTATGTTGATTTGATAAACATAGATGATGACAGCATTTTATCCGAACCTCCATTCACCGCAAACATTCCATACGAGCACATGCTAAGTTATCTAGAGTTTGAAGATCCGCCGCTGCCAGACCCACAAATTCCATCGCATATTCAGGGAACTGAGCGATTTGTTCAGTTACTTTCAAGTGTTTTGCGACGCGTAATTGATAAAATCGAGACGTTGTTATGGCAGTAGCTGCAAAAAGTCGACCTAAAATACCCCGCATTGAGAGCAAACAAGACTTAAAAGTCTAAAATTATACTTTTTGCACTGATTGAATAAAAGATTTTTTGTAAATTTAAATAGTTTTATTTTTGACAATATTAAAATATTGGATTGGCAATATTTGGTTTAAAAGAAAAAAATATTTTTAAAATGAATTCAGATTCTGAGAGCTGGTAAAATTTCCTTTTCAACAAGTCCAAAATCAATTATATACGCTACCATTTTTGGACTATTCGTCAGAATTTTTATTTAAACTATACAGTTGTTTTTTAATTCATATACAAGTTTTGACCTCGATATGCACGATATTGGGATGGATTTTAGACCTAGGGTTTCTTGGGGAAATTTGAACATACTCTTTTTCTCAAAATTTTGCCATCTGAGCGCGAAAGTAGCTTGAAAAATTCAACCCGGGTAAAAAATGAAATTAACTCGTGAACATTTTTGTCAGTTCATAACTTTCGACGTGGATTATCAAGACAAAAATGCATCGATGAACTCAATTCTTTTTGCGGCGATAATGCACCATCCTATAGCATCATAAAAAACTGGTATAACGAAATCAATTCTGTTCGATGTTCGCTTCAGTATGAGTTTCGTAAAGGTCGTTAAAAATCGTTTGCTGTGTCAGAAAACATCGATGCTGTATGTGAACTGATAAAGCAAGATCGTCATGTGACATACCATGAGATTGAGGCATCTTTAGCTATTACTATGGCACGCATCAATAAGACATTGCATGATCATTTGGCAGTAAAAAGATTTGTTCGCGTTGGATCCATATAATCTAACAAACGATAGAAAAAGGTTGTGCCCATTAGTGCAAGGAAATGTTAAAAAAATACGATTAATATGTATCAAAGGCTGGGAATAACATCTATACAGGTGACGAATCGTGCATTATGCATATGAGACCGAAACAAATCAGCAATGTATTGTATGGGTCTTTCAAAATGAGCTAAATCCAATAAAAGTTGTTCACGAAAGAAACATATCGAAGCAATTGGTTGCGGCACTACCGGTCATGTGGCGACAGTGGGACTAGAGCAAAGTGAACGGTGCATGACCATTTGCTTGCTACAAGTCACAAAACAAGAAATTCGGATAAAGTCCAAGAAGAGGCGAAATATACTACATCATGACAATGCGAGCTCTCAGGGATGTGTCCAAACCAAAGCACTTTCTAATCAGGCAAAAAATCGAATAGATGGGCCATCCGCCATACAGCCCTGTTTTGGCATACAATGACATTTCCGGAAATAAAAAAAAAATACGTGGTCAACGATTTTCGTCACCCGAAGAAGTGATTGTTGCATTCAAAACGTTTCTTTTAGAGTTATTTCAATCGGAGTGGAAGCGCATGCAAAAGTGTATTTATTTTCATGGAGAATATTTTAGAAAACGATGAAATCAATTTCGATCATAAATTTTTTTTTCATGAAATATTTATATTTATATTATAATAGTTGCGTTACTTAAGTGCTTAACTCAATTGCGAAAAAAACGGCTATTCATTAAGCTGTTACATGCTGAATAGTTGGCAACACTTTTGTTTTGACAGATCACATGAAGTCTGTCAATAAATTAAATTGAAAACGAAGAAACTGCTTAAGGGGGTGGGGGTTTGTTTAATGAATTTTTTTTAAGTTGATAACATAATTGGATCATTTCATCATGAGGCTACCCGTGCCTCATCGGTGTTTTCTGCGAAAACTTTGCAATAGGTGTCAATAGTTATACCCAGCTCGTCTATAAGATACAGAATGGTGGTGTAGCCTTCATTAAATATTCTAACAGCAATGTAAGCTGAAATTTTGTAACCAAGGCCTCTCGATCCTGACTCACTGAAACTTAGTTTGTATTTGCATACAGAACAAATTAAAAATTCCGATAGTACAGTAAAAACTGTGAAGAATTACGGAACAAAAGAATTTACAATCTATTGTGGAAGAAGCATTCCTCTGCCCTAAGCGCTCCGACTACCTGAAAAGAGTCTGTTAGGGACTCGGACATTTTTTACCATAACTCCGTAAATGTTCAATATTTCGCTTTTTTCGTTTGACAGTATATTTTTAATGTGTTATTCATTCGAAATATGAAAAAATTTGCATTTTGTTTTTAAATTATAAAGGTATCCCCCTTAAAGAAAATTAATTGCGTTTTTGTACTCACATCACATTTTGACAGAATCTATAACATTTAACCTTATCCCGTACACAAACCAACTAAAAAATAATAACTTGGCAACGAGACTCTACTCAACTCAACTGATAATTGACCTAATCTATACTCAACTAGCTGTAGACTTTGTTGTTTTTACCCATAAAAATTTTGAAATAAGCGGCATGAATTGAGTATAGACTGGCGAATCGAACGCAGCTAATATTTATATAATTTTTATTCATATTAATAATATTTTTCGAAATAGAAAACCGGAATATTATTGAAAGACACAGTTAAAAAATAAACTGTGAAACTGTAGAAATAGTTGAATTTACAAAAACGAAAATTGTATTATAGATGAAAGTTATAAGTTTGTTTCTACAAAAACTATACATTCATGTGTAGTATTATGAATGTAAACTATAAGGGCAATTCACAATCTTGTGTATTTGAGATGTTAAATTCGCGCAGTTGTGAAAATTTCCCATCAATTGTGAAAGGTATTGTTCGGCTTACTTTGCAACACTTCTTTTTGCCTTTATTTTTCTTTTCCCCCAATCAGCTGTCAGTTTGCAATTCAGTATTGCATTCGTATAGTAAATAAGAACTATGCGTTTTTAGTGTTGCGTATTTGCAGTAAGTGGATCTCTGTATATTTTGTTAGTGTCGAGTAAACATATGTATACTCTACCATTTTGCAAATTCTATGATGCAAGACCATTTGCACAAGATTGTGAATTGCCCTATAGATTTTGGATACATACCAGAGGATAGCTTGAGTGTATTTAAAAAACGCTTCGTCAATATACGAGCAACGATTAAAATTAATGCGCAAATGCATGTACCAATCGCTGTGCATATGAATTCCATAGCATTGACATGCGTTTACCAACGTCTACGACAAAAACGATTATGATAAAAAGAAAAAAACAAAAACAAAAAACAAATAGAGACAGGAGGCCCCTAAGGGAAAAATAAGAAGAAAAAAAAAATATTAAATGAAGACAAAAAATAAAAATAACCCAAAAATTACAGTATATAAAAAAAAAATTTGATTTGACTTTAGTTGACCTCTGTATCTATTTGTTGTTTTCTTCGGGCTCAAGAAAATAAATACGCAAGTAAAAATAAAAACAAAAAAAAAAAAAGGTTAAATAGAGACAAAAATAAAAATTAAAATTAAAATCACAAGAGTTAAGATAAAAGGAAAGCAATCATAAGAATAAAATAAGAAAATTTTATTTGCAGATTAAACCAACGCTCAGGGGATGCCCCCTATAAATGCGAAAGCATTGTGTTGATTCGAAAGAAGGGTGATAGTTAGTTGGAGGGTGGAAAGATGGAGTAGTGTCGGTGAAGATTAGCTTCAAAGCTTTATATACATAAAGCAATTAATATATTGATGATAATAAAACAAAATATAAAAAATGAAAATTTTAAGATTTCCAATATTATAATACATATAAATAACTTTTAAAATTTGACTAAGAAATTGATGGGAAAAGTTATTTAAAATTATTTTTTACTTTGTAGTGATTTTGAAGTCGGTTTTTTTTTTTGTTAAAAAGTGTTTTTTGATCTAAAAACTAAAAAATTGTAAAAAATGTAAAACAGGAAAACTATTACTTATGTCACTCCGTTTGTAACGACCATAACGAGGAGTGGTAGGTATAGAAAACTGTATATATTTTTTTTTTTTTTTTTTTAGACTAAACCAACGCTCAGGGGATGCCCCCTTTAAATGCGAAAGCACTGTGTTGATTCGGAAGAAGGGTGATAGTTAGTTGGAGGGTGGAAAGATGGAGTAGTGTCGGTGAAGATTAGTTTTAAATTTACATATTTATTTATTTTTTTAGTTCAAAACTGCCGGGAAACACGCTCGCAAGAAGATTGTTCAACAATTTTATTGGACGACCGAAGAAAGAATTATCTCTGTAATGCGAGGTTCTATTGGGCATCAAGGCAATGTTATAGAGATGGGCTTGGTGCGCTGCCCGAGTGGACCTGGGAAACACACGAGCTGATGGCGTCAGGTCATGTATCTACCTTGAACACTTCCCATGTTAGTACCTATACAAAAGGCTAAGGCAACCAACATTGCGTCGAAGCCCAAGAGAGTTGAGAGAAGATGAAATGTTTTCATCTCCTATCAGATATATCGCACGTCGTTGAATTCGGTCCAGAAGCTGCAAATAAAATCTTGAAGCTCCTGCCCAGATGTGCGAATTGTACTTAATTTTTTGCCTAATATATGAGGTATAGATCACGCGTAGATCACTTGGATTGAAGTATTTCTTACACCGTCTTAAAAAACCTAAGCACTTGGCCGCTGGAAATACTCCTGTCCTGTATGAGATGTTGAAAAGGTTGCGCAAAGGTCGAGCCAGTGTAGAAGCACACATTTTAAGCACAATTGGTGGTATACCATCGGGACCAGAAGATTTGTTTATGTTGAGGCTTGCAAGGACTCTTTTAACTGCTGTTGTTCGAAAATATACACACAACAATACAAAAAGCAACAAAAATCTAAAATAGAAATAAAACTAAAAGTTTAAAAATAAAAACAATAGAAGAATATAAATTATAAAAAAAAATTAAGAATAATAATAAAAATTAAAAAATAAATAATAAGGAAAATAATAAATATACACAAAATAAAATTCTTGATAAGAATAAACACTAATAGAAATAAAAATTTAAATAAAAATAGAATATTAATGAAATAGAAATAGTGAAAAATAGAAATAGAAATAGAAATAAAAATAGAAAAAGAAATAGAAATAGATTTAAAAATATAAAAAGAAATAGAAACAGAAATAGAAATAGATTTAGAAATAGAAATAGAAATAAAAGTAGAAATAGAAATAGAAGTGAAATAGAAATAAAAATAGAAATAAAACTACACATAAAAATAGAAATAGAAATAAAAGAAGAAATAGCAGTAAAATAAAAAAAAATTGAAATAAAACTAGAAATAAAAATAGAAATTGAAATAGTAATAGAAATAGAAGTAGAAATAAAAATAGAAAAAGAAATGGAAATAGATTTAGAAATAGAAATAGAAATAGAAATAGAAAACGAAATAGCAATAGAAATATAAATATAAATAGAAATAAAAGTAGAAATAGAAATAGAAGTAATATAGAAATAAAAATAGAAATAAAACTAGAAATAAAAATAGAAATAGAAATAGAAGTAGAAATATAAATAGAAATGAACATAGACACATAAATAGAAATAGAAATAAAAATAAAAGTAGAAATAGAAATAGAAGTAGAACTAGAAATAGAAATATAAATATAAATAAGAATAGAAATAGAAATAGAAATAGAAAAAGAAATATAAATATAAATAGCAATGAAAATAGATACATAAATATAAATAGAAATAGAAATAAAAGTAGAAACAGAAATAGAAGTAGAAGAAGAAGTAGAAATAGAAATATAAATATAAATAAGAATAGAAATAAAAATAGAAATAGAAAAAGATTTTTTATTTATTTATTTAATTATTTATTTAAATTAATGTTTACATGTAAGACATTGCCATTTAAATGCATAGATAAATTTAATTTCTATAAAGATATAGAAATAAAAATAGAAACAGAAATAAAAAAGAAATAGAAATAGAAATAAAAATGCAAATAGAAATGCATATAAAAATTATCATAAAAACGAAAATGAGCATAAAAAACGAATATAAGTCAAAATTAAATTATAAATAAAACTTAAAAACACAAAAGTATTCAAGAACATAAATAAAAAAAAAAAAAAAATCAAAAATAAAAAACAAAATATAGTTAGAATAAAAATCGAAGTAAATAAAAATAAAAATTAAAAAAAAAAAATTCCAATAAAAAAGAAAATATAATCACCCCTATTCTGCGTTTCGATTACGTCCCCGCATTCCGCTACGCACGGATCGTAAATTGGTATTCCAGCAAAAAACTGAATTGGAAGAAAAAGAAGAAGAGAAGTTTGTTTTCACAGTCAGCTGTTTTGTTGTGGAACGTACGATATCGAAACAAAATAAATAAGCAATTTTGTGAAGTTTAGTGCAAACAAAACAGTGATTAAATAGTTAAAACGAATAAGAATTTTATATTTTTGGAATAAAAGACATCAGTGAGTACCAAAAGACTAAAAAAAAACCTGAACATAAGAAAGATGTCTGTGGCCAAACTAAAGCAGTGTGAAGAACCCTGTAGTGCCGGAGTTATTTTTCTTTTTTTTTACAACATTTTACATATACAACACAAATTAAAATGTCATATATACTAGAGAGCTGCATGAATTCATTCATTTCATCTCTCTTCAGTGGGTGCAGTACTGAAGTTTATTTTATTCAAATCATTCATGCAGACTAGAGTTCTGTGTAATAAAACATCAAAAGTTTTAAGAGAGCAAGAGTACAACACTCTATTCTTTTCTTAGTGTGTTGCACTCTATTTGCTTTCTCTCATGTTTTGTGCTTTCGAATAAATCGTACCATGTGCAGCTTTAGGTGTCTTAAAATTCATGGGTTCAGTGAGTGCAGTGAATACTTTCTTTACTTTATAGTGTTTCTGCTGTGTTGAATAAATAACTTATTGAAGTGTAAAAATGGTAGAGAATGAAGTATGTTACTTCAAAAAGATATTACGAGTATACTTGCCAGAAATTAACACTGGTTCATGGAAAATTAGAATGAAGTGCAAACTAATTTCTTGTTTATAAATAATTATAAAGTCATTGTCTTAAGGCATGTTGCTACTTGGCGCGCTCGATATTCGAGCAAAAATGTAAAGTTTTTTTACGGGAAAACGGCAAGAGTTAGAGAAAATTTTTTTAGGGTGAATAAGTACACTAAAAAATTATTTACAAAAAATTTTTTTTATTAATATATAGCATTTGTTATGTATGAAACTTTAATTTTAAGTTGACGTGTCGATATCAGAAAGAGCCGATGGTTGCCATAATAACTTAAGTTTGGCAGCAACTAGAAAAAGAATTCATAAATAATGTAGAAGGTTATCGTGTGAACTAAAATTTTTAAATTTGGCAAAAAAAAAAAAAAAATTATGAAGATTTGAAAAAAAGAATCGTAAAAAACGCAAGTTTTTCTGGATTTTGTGCAAAAAACTATAGAAAAAATAAAAATTTTTGCAATATTTTAGTTCACACGGAAACTACACATGTTGAAAGTATGCGGTTTAAATTTGGAGATAATCGGACAAGGTAATTTTGTGTAACGATGGTAATCAGGTAGAAAAATGTAAAAAAACATCAAATTAAAGTTTCATGCATAAAAAATATTAGAATATATTAAAAAAATTTTTTTAGTGTACTAATTGACCCCAACAAATTTTACCATTTTCTTTTACTATTTTCCTGTAAAAAAAATTTTAATTTTCACTCTAATACCGACCGCGCCAAGAAGGAACATGCCTTAAATTTGTAAACTGTAATAGTCAATTGTTCTTATGCACTTTTTTTATTTTTATTGGGTTAACCGATATATAGTAATATTTCGCTTTAATAATTCATTTAATTATTAATTTATTAAGTATTTATATTTTACTAAATTAATAAGTTAAAAATTGCAGTATGAAAACTACAATATCAATTCCATGAATAAAACCATTACAGCTTCAAATATATAAATTATATTCAAAGCTTTTCATTTCATTCAGTGAACTCACTGCATTGCACTCAATTTTCAAATACTTTCTATAAGTGTGCACGCTCTGATAGGTAGACAGCACACAAATGTATTCATTCTCTTTTGTTTTCATTTTGCTCTTGGTGCAAATGATGAATGCTCTCATTAATTTGTTTCACTGCCTTAGAGAAGATGAGAGTAAGGATTTGAAAAGCAAGTGAATGTTTTGATACGCATTTCAAACACATTCATGCAGCTCTCTTATATATACTTTCTTCCACGCATTCACATCTTTACTTGGTGGCCCTATTGCGTTCAGCTCACATCGCACTTCTTTCCAAAATGCCTGAATACTCTCCTTTGGCCTGGTATGGAAGCCACCAGCAATATCCGTATTTGTGGCCATTAAAGCCACCAGCTTTTCGTATTGCGCAGGCGTTGTTGTTTTTGACCTGTAATAAATTAAATAAAAGTCACAAATCAGTAAAAAAATATATATAAAAAACATTAATCTATTTTATACTTACATTTTCCACAAACTCCGTCAGCTGAATAAAAACTTAGAAAAACGTAACTACGCTTGTAATGTAGAATAGCCACAATCGAAAGAAAAGCGGAACGGAACGGAACGCAGAATACCAGAGTTGCCAAAACGGAGAAAATCCGAGCGTAATCGAAACGCAGAATAGGGGTGAATAAAAAAAAAGTAAAAATAAAACCAAAATCAGAATCAGAAAAAAATAATTTTAAAATATTCATTGGGATAAGACTTTGGACAAGGAAGGAAAATGATTTGGACAACGATTTAGACAAGGAATATAGAAAGGATAAAGACGAAGATTCAGAAAAGTATTCGGAAAAGGATTAGGACAGGTCGGATAACGCTTAGGATGAAAATTGGGACAGGATTTGTATAAGGAGTTGGATCAGTAGTGGAACATGCACTAGGAAAGTGATTCGGATATGGATTAAAGCAGGAATTTGGACAATGAGTAAGGCAAGTATTAGGACAAATATAAAAATCAGGATAATAATAAAGACAAGTTAAGCGACAAGGGAAAATATTCGGGGATAAGAATAAAGACAAGCATAAACAAACGTTGCCAAGTCAGAGTATTTAAGAATGTGTCTATGATACAGCTAACAACATCCTTTTCATCTTGATTCTTCTGGAATCTGGAATACAGATTCTTCTCTAATACACAATGTACATGAATGAACAATTTCTGTTGAGAAAAGTGAACTTGATTTCAGTAAGTATCATGATTATTTATTAGAAGAACACCACATTTACTTAGGCCATATTTTTTTATGTAATTTACATAAAAAAAAAAAAATTTTCCTTAAAACTAGTGAAAAAAAAATCTTGTTAGCAAGTCAAATTCTGCAATTTTTATGCCCACCACTGTGCATCGTTGTGTTTGAACAATGAAAACAACGAAACCAGCAGCACAATTTAAAAAAAAATAGTTTTCAAAAAACCACTTTGACTGGTTTAAACGATAATCATCGCCACAGCAACCACAAACACAAATAACAACAACTACAAAAACAACAAGAGCAACATAAGCAAGAACAACAACAAAAAGCTAAAAACATCACATAACATGCACCCATACGCAGACACTGCGTTGATTATTAAAAGAGCCTGCTCTAGAGCACCGACCGAGTAACCAGTTGTGCCCAGAACATGGAACAAAGAAACATAGTTGACACACTCATACACAAACATATCGAGGAACAATTTACCACATGCACACAACCATGAATGGGTTGACACTTGATGTGTGCAACCAACCAAATAACCATTTTGCAGTGTGGCGCATTCAAAGACACACACACACATTCGAATGCAACGCATACAGCTGCATGCCACAAGCTCTCGAACATACACACACACACACACGTACACAAGCATGCGCCAGCAACTCATTGCATTGCCAGTTTGAGTGCTGCCAAACCCTAATGTATTTTGACTATTCAAAGAATATCCAATGGAGGATATACACACACCCACATCCACACGCAAGCACATGCATGACTCGAACCAACACAAGCTAGCAGAATGCAAGCAAAACGCACCGCAAAAAGCACATTTTCAAAGGATATTTATCATCATGCTGTATGGGTGAGTGTATGTGTTTCTGTGTGTGAGTGTGTTTGAGTGTGTGCCTGTTTCTCATGTCAATGCAACATATTGACTGCCAGCCTGATGTTGACGTGGATGACACAATGACAAACCAAACATATTTTGTGGTTTACACAAGAACCTTCAACTACGAACGATGCAATCACCGAAAGCTTCGCACTAAATGCAAATGTATTCCACTCTAGCTAGCCAGCACGAAATACTTACACACACACACACACTCATATCCACATGTCCTACACTCTGCAGAAGTACTGTGACAGTAGCTCAGTTCGGCTCAACTCAAAATTTCGCAAAGTTAATTATGGCTACGCAAAGAGTTGCAAATCCTTTTACGTGAATTTAACAAATTGTGCCTTTGTGTAAGGACGACAGACGACACCACGTTGTCCGCATTGTTTTTATCTTCTTTTCCGGTTTTCTGTTCGATTGCTTGTAAATTTGCATTTGATGAACTCTCTCGATTCATGTGAACATTGCAGTGGTGCACTTCAAGGATTTACATTTTGATTTCTTCTCTTTTCTTTTTCGTATTTTTGTCAGGTTTAACCACATTTTTGGAAGTCATTCAAAGTTGTTGGAAATTTTTCAAATTGATTTTTGTCCTTTTTTGTTGTGCGTGCGTAGTTGGAAGTAGTTCGATATGAGAATTTTGTCAACATGAAAAATTCGTATATAATTGAATGGTATAGAGCAGATCTTTTAATTTTTGAAGTAATGAAATATATTTGAACAATTGAAGATATGCACAACTTTTACAGCTGTATGCTGTATTGGAAACCAACAGCAGGTTTCCAAAAAGCTAGAAAAAAAATAATATACGCCAGTGAAAACTGATCATTAACCCTCACGACAAAAATAGACTTAAAGCTTATGATGATATGAGGCTGCGGACAGAGTCGCTACAAGATCGAAAATGCAACAATCATGCAACGGCGTTTTATGGAATTATTACTAATAGACTATATGCGCAACGGTAAATGTTATAAAAAAGAATTGAAGGATTTAAAAATACTTAATTTTGACTTCAGCAGCTAGCGAAACGGGTAGTTTAACATAAGTAACATATATGCAATATTGATGCTTGAATTTATAAATCGCTTAGTTAAAGTGCTGCCGTAAATCTTCTTCTAACCCTTGTCCAAATATTTGTTCTAAATATGTATGGATTTTATTCTAATTTATGTTTATTTTTTTAATTTTTTTTTAATGAATTTTTTTAATTTTTATTGAATTTTTTAATTTAATTCTTTATTTGTAGTAAAAAACGTTATAAAAAATCTTAAAGTTATTGCACAATTTACAGAGATTTGGTATTTTATATACATTACAACTAAAAAATGATATGAAAGATATAACAGGAAATAAGGATTTTGTTTTGATAATGAATAAAGTTAGAAGGAAAACTACATGAAAAAACCTTCCATTGAATACAAAAAAAAAAGCAAAAATAAGTTTACACAAATTTACTGATAATTCGTAACAAATGAAATGAACGATATAATTTATTTACAACCATTTATTTACAAAATGTATAATAAATAAATAAATAAGACACATATACATATATACATATATATATACAGAAAACACATATTATATACACATGTAACGATATAGATAAATATATAAAGGCCTATTATTTAACTATTAGAATGGTATAAATTGGCTATTAAACTATTATCTGACATACTACTCAGTATCCTAAACCTTTCAATTGCTTTAGAAATACATTCAGATATTAAACTAACTTTATTTTTTTCATGAAGTTTTTTTGTGGAGTAATGCCATGGTAGTTTGAGCATCATTTTAAGCAATTTGTTTTGACAAATCTGCAATTTTTTGGTATGCATTTTTGCGCAGGTGCCCCATACAGGACAAGCATACAAAATAATAGATTGAAAAATAACTTTTACTAAAATAATCTTATTCTCATTGCTAAGTTTTGAGTTCCTATTTATCAATGGATAAAGCAAGTGTTTTGCAATATTGAACTTATTTATAATGTTGCTAACATGGTCGCGAAAAATTAATTTTTTTTTCTAGAATAACACCGAGATACTAAACATTTCCAGACCATGGAATCCTAAAGCTACCTAATTGGAGCTCCGAGCTTGGATAGTAGCAAGGTTTTATTTTTCTTGAGAAAAATATGGCTTGCGTTTTAGTGGCATTTAGCTTTATTTTCCATTTAATAAAAAAATGTTGCAGCTGGTCTAGTGCGCATTGCAATTCAGTCACAATCATTTGACCAAATGTATGCGAATAGAAAATGCCGGTATCATCGGCATATGCCGCATAATCGCAGCTAGCATGTTTTGGCATATCGGAGCAATATATTAGGTAGAGTAGTGGACCGATAACAGAGCCTTGTGGAACTCCTGATGGGATCATAACAAATTCTGAAAGGACATCATTTAAACAAACACAGAAATACCGATTTGTGAGAAAACTTTGGACGATTTTAATAACATATAGGGGAAAACGATACTCAATCATTTTAAAAAGTAACCCATTATGCCAAACGGAGTCGAATGCTTTCTCAACATCAAGCAATACTAAAGCTGTAGATTTTTGTTCTTTGAAATTTTTTTTAGCATGATTGTGGATTCTTTTAATTTAATGAACAGTACTATGAAAACTCCGAAATCCAAACTGCTCATTGGGAATAATGGAGTTGCGCTCGATGAATAACCATAGCTTAATTTTTATAACTTTCTCAAGAACTTTGCTTAAGCTGCTAAGTAGACTAACAGGGCGGTAACTGCCAGCGTTGTTAAGAAGTTTTCCAGGTTTGTGAATGGGTATTACTTTTGCCACTTTCCAAGTATCAGGAAAATACTGCAATTTAAGGCAGCAGTTAATCAAAAAAAAAGTTCGTATAATTACTGTCGGCAACAATACTAAAACTGGGTGTGGTCTAACTGTATGTATACGCCCACTTTTAAAAAAAAATAAAATAAATAACTGGCCATTTCAGCCTTTGATAGGACTTTGACCTATCTTCTTATGATCAATTGTGTTGTGCGTGTTATTAAGTTAGTACACAATTGACCGAGAACCAGACCTACAGGTTGAACGCCGACTCCGAACGTCGACGAACAGAATGTTCTTGTTCTCAAGAAGCTTTACATGGCATTTTGATTACTCTCTGAGGTTTGCCATTGTCTGCAGAGAGGTGGTGACCGTACAGAAAAATTATTTTAATTCAGATAATTTTCTGTCGCTGCTGGGGTTCGAACCCGGGTCTCCTGGTTCGTTGACATAGCGGCCACGCACTTTAACCAACTACGCCACGGACGCCACGAAAGAGATGTTGGAGAGAAATGTTGGTATATTTTTTCAAATAAACTATTCCTGTAGTTTAATTATTCTATAAAAAGAATAAAAAGCAACTTTTGAAAAGTTAATTTTTTTTAAAAAATCACAAGTTTTGTTTTTTTAATGACACAAGCAGTTAATAAACTGAAACCACTTTTGCTATTAAAGCAGTATTCTAGTCTTGAAGCCCGAATTTCGAGCGTTTTTTGTGGATTCATAAAAAAAAGCAACTGATATTTTTAGTATCTATTTTTTTATGGCTTAGATATTCATATTTCAAGAGTACATAAAACAATAAATATTTTAAAATTTCAGCAAGTTATGCGTCGTCGAAGTAGAGGGAAAAAAAGCCATGTCCCCGTCGTCATGATATCTACCCTGGGGTCGTTCATAAACTACGTTATCAATTTATTGGGGTGGAGGGGTTTTAAAATATACTACGATAAGTAATGATGGGGGGGTGGGAGGGGGTCTCACATATAGTAACGTGACCATAAATAAAAAAGAACTTGAAAAAAATTGAAATCCTGAAATTAGTTCAAGATTGTGTCCTTTTTTTTGTATTGCGGCTTGTATTTGGCTTCAAAAACATCAAAAAGTTGACATCAAAAGTTTGATCGCTCATAAATCGGTAACGTAGTTTATGAGCGATCCCCCTAATGGTCTACTGAAAAATAAAATTATGGATAATTTTTGAACAGTATAAATGCCAGTATCGTATGAGCCAGAAAAAGTGAAAAAAATTTTTTCGCAAAATGGTGACTACTCAAAAACTGAGGTCGGTTTTTCCACTAGTTTTTTAAATTTCTCGAATTTTCTAAAAATACTAAAAATGTAAAATTATATAAGGAATATTCATGCCAAATTTCAAGTAAATCGGTCGACTAGAACTGGAGATATTATGTCAGCCGCATCGAGAAAAGTAGTTTCTAGAAAAACGCTTTAAAAGTTATACGTTCCGCCCAAACCGGTCTGGGTGCTACGTCACTAAAATGACTATAACTTTAAAAATAATTAGAATTTTGAAAATTCCTTTTCGGGAGATATTCTTGAATATCTAAACCAGACATGAGCTTCCAGAGGCACAATTGGCCCAGTTGGCCCAGCTGCAAATTTGTTTTATTTGTGTTTGCACATTTCTAAAAACAACAACAAATACAAAAAACAACAAAAACGACGTTCACCAAATTTTTAATACTCGTTAACAACAACATTTGCATGCAAAGGCAACGATAATAAAGTCTCACTCGACGAGGCTGAGCTTGAGATGATTGTCCCGTTACTTCTGTAACACAAAAACACACAAATTTGTTTTGGTTTTGCACATTAATTTTGTTACATATACATAGAAATAGAAATTCAGTCTTGTCGGAATGCTTTGACAATTTTATTCTAGTTTAGTTTTTTTTTTGTGCATCGATGAGCAAAAGCAATAACGAGGACAATTTTGTGTTTAAAAAAAAAAAAAAACATTGCCCACCAATTTATTTTCCTGCTCATGACTGATCTAAACTATCGAAATATTGAAAATTTTTAGACTAGAATACTGCCTTAAACGCTATGTCATGTTTAAGGTAGTCAAAAAAGCAATTTTTAGTTTTTATTCTGACAACGAAAACAATTTTTTTTGTCATTTTTTAATAAAAAGGAAACGATGTTATTAAAAAAAGACATTGTGTTAAGTACTTGTCAAATTTTTAAGATATGTGTACATATGAATGTTTTTGGTGTCAAAATAAAATAATTATTTTAAATTAGTCAGACGAACATTTTCCCAAGAAAAAAAAATTCCGTAAGTACTCAGATTTGCGTTACTTGAAAACCTAATCTAGAATGCAAGTCATGAATGAAGTGCTGAATTTTCCAGAAGGAGGCATGGTAGGTATAGAAAAGTATATATTTTCTTGATCAGCATCACCACCCGAGTCGATTTAGCCTTGTCCATCTGTCTGTGATCACGATTACAGCCGTAAATTTAAAGTTATCATTACGAAATTCAATATTTAAGCTTCAATCTTAAAAATATAGATCAAGTTCGATAATGACTCAAATTGGATGAAAACCACGCCAACTTCCCATACAAAGTTACTTTATCAAAAAGGTAAAATCTCTTTTAATTCCACTAAAATCAATATATGGACCTGTAATTTTGCATATGAACTTTGATATATAACATGTACTCTGTGTATGAAATTCAACTAAATCGAGTTGAAACCACACCTACCTTACATACAAAGTGACTTTATCAAAAAAAAAAGAGTTGGTTGTGTCGTGGACACATCCGTAGGATTTGACGTGACGGTATCTTTTGTTGTTGTTGTTGGTGTTCTTGTTGTTGTTGTTTTTAATGTTGTTGTTGTTGTTGTTGATGTTGATGTTGATGTTGATGTTGGTGTTGTTGTTGTTGTTGTTGTTGTTGTTGTTGTTGTTGTTGTTGTTGTTGATATTGATATTGATGTTGCTGTTGATGTTGATGTTGATGTTGATGTTGATGTTGATGTTGATGTTGATGTTGATGTTGATGTTGATGCTGATGTTCATGTTGATGTTGATGTTGATGATGATGTTGATGCTGATGTTGATGCTGATTTGATGTTGATGTTGATGTTGATGTTGATGTTGATGTTGATGTTGATGTTGATGTTGATGTTGATGTTGATGTTGATGTTGATGTTGATGCTGATGTTCATGTTGATGTTGATGTTGATGATGATGTTGATGCTGATGTTGATGTTGATGCTGATTTGATGTTGATGTTGATATTGATGTTGATGTTGATGTTGATGTTGATGTTGATGTTGATATTGATGTTGATGTTGATGTTGGTGTTGACGTTGATGTTGATGTTGATGTTGATATTGATGTTGATGTTGATGTTGATGTTGATGTTGATGTTGGTGTTGATGTTGATGTTGATGTTGATGTTGATGTTGATGTTGATGTTGATGTTGATGTTGATGTTGATGTTGATGCTGATGTTGATGTTGATGTTGATGTTGATGTTGATGTTGATGTTGATGTTGATGTTGGCGTTGATGTTGGTGTTCATGTTGATGTTGATGTTGATGTTGATGTTGATGTTGATGTTGATGTTGGTGTTGATGTTGATGTTGATGTTGATGTTGATGTTGATGTTGATGTTGATGTTGGTGTTGGTGTTGGTGTTGGTGTTGGTGTTGATGTTGATGTTGATGTTGATGTTGATGTTGTTGTTGATGTTGATGTTGATGTTGATGTTGATGTTGATGTTGATGTTGACGTTGATATTGATGTTGATGTTGATGTTGATGTTGATGTTGGTGTTGGTGTTGGTGTTGGTGTTGATGTTGATGTTGATGTTGATGTTGTTGTTGATGTTGATGTTGATGTTGATGTTCGTGTTGGTGTTGGTGTTGATGTTGATGTGGATGTTGATGTTGATGTTGATGTTGATATTGATGTTGATGCTGATGTTGATGTTGATGTTGATGTTGATGTTGATGTTGACGTTGATATTGATGTTGATGTTGATGTTGATGTTGATGTTGACGTTGATGTTGATGTTGGTGTTGGTGTTGGTGTTGGTGTTGGTGTTGATGTTGATGTTGATGTTGATGTTGATGTTGATGTTGATGTTGATGTTGATGTTGATGCTGATGTTGATGTTGATGTTGATGTTGATGTTGATGTTGATGTTGATGTTGATGTTGATGTTGATGTTGATGTTGATGTTGATGTTGATGTTGATGTTGATGTTGATGTTGATGTTGATGTTGATGTTGATGTTGATGTTGATGTTGATGTTGATGTTGATGTTGATGTTGATGTTGATGTTGATGTTGATGTTGATGTTGATGCTGATGTTGGTGTTGATATTGATGCTGATGTTGATGTTGATGTTGATGTTGATGTTGGTGTTGGTGTTGGTGTTGGTGTTGGTGTTGGTGTTGGTGTTGATGTTGGTGTTGGTGTTGGTGTTGGTGTTGGTGTTGGTGTTGGTGTTGGTGTCGGTGTTGGTTTTGGTGTTGGTGTTGGTGTTGGTGTTGGTGTTGGTGTTGGTGTTGGTGTTGGTGTTGGTGTTGGTGTTGGTGTTGGTGTTGGTGTTGATATTGATATTGATGTTGATGCTGATGTTGATGTTGATGTTGATGTTGACGTTGATGTTGATGTTGATGTTGATGTTGTCGTTGATGTTGATGTTGATGTTGGTGTTGGTGTTGGTGTTGATGTTGATGTTGATGTTGATGTTGATGTTGATGTTGATGTTGATGTTGATGTTGATGTTGATGTTGATGTTGATGTTGATGTTGATATTGATGTTGATGTTGATGTTGGTGTTGATGTTGATGTTGATGTTGATGGTGATGTTGATATTGATGCTGATGTTGATGTTGATGCTGATGTTGATGTTGATGTTGATGTTGATGTTGATGTTGATGTTGATGTTGATGTTGATGTTGATGTTGATGTTGGTGTTGGTGTTGGTGTTGGTGTTGGTGTTGATGTTGATGTTGATGTAGATGTTGATGTTGATGGTGATGTTGATGTTGATGTTGATGTTGATGTTGATGTTGGTGCTGATGTTGATGTTGATGCTGATGTTGATGTTGATATTGATGTTGATGTTGATGTTGATATTGATGCTGATGTTGATGTTGATGTTGGTGTTGATGTTGATATTGATGTTGATGTTGATGTTGATATTGATGTTGATGTTGATGATGATGTTGATGTTAATGTTGATGTTGATGTTGATGTTGATGTTGATGCTGATGTTGATGTTGATGTTGATGTTGGTGTTAATGTTGATGTTGATGTTGATGTTGATGTTGATGTTGATGTTGATGTTGATGTTGACGTTGATGTTGATGTTGATGTTGATGTTGATGTTGGTGTTGGTGTTGGTGTTGGTGTTGATGTTGATGTTGATGTTGATGTTGATGTTGATGTTGGTGTTGGTGTTGGTGTTGATGTTGATGTTGATGTTGATGTTGATGTTGATATTGATGTTGATGCTGATGTTGATGTTGATGTTGATGTTGATGTTGATGTTGATGTTGATGTTGATGTTGATGTTGATGTTGATGTTGATGTTGATGTTGATGTTGACGTTGATGTTGATGTTGATGTTGGTGTTGGTGTTGGTGTTGGTGTTGGTGTTGGTGTTGGTGTTGGTGTTGGTGTTGATGTTGATGTTGATGTTGATGTTGATGTTGATGTTGATGTTGATGTTGATGTTGATGTTGATGTTGATGTTGATGTTGATGTTGATGTTGATGTTGATGTTGATGTTGATGTTGATGTTGATGTTGATGTTGATGTTGATGTTGATGTTGATGTTGATGTTGATGTTGATGTTGATGTTGATGTTGATGTTGATGTTGATGTTGATGTTGATGTTGATGTTGATGTTGATGTTGATGTTGATGTTGATGTTGATGTTGATGTTGATGTTGATGTTGATGTTGATGTTGATGTTGATGTTGATGTTGATGTTGATGTTGATGTTGATGTTGATGTTGATGTTGATGTTGATGTTGATGTTGATGTTGATGTTGATGCTGATGTTGGTGTTGATATTGATGCTGATGTTGATGTTGATGTTGATGTTGGTGTTGGTGTTGGTGTTGGTGTTGGTGTTGATGTTGGTGTTGGTGTTGGTGTTGGTGTTGGTTTTGGTGTTGGTGTTGGTGTTGGTGTTGGTGTTGGTGTTGGTGTTGGTGTTGGTGTTGGTGTTGGTGTTGGTGTTGGTGTTGGTGTTGGTGTTGGTGTTGGTGTTGGTGTTGGTGTTGATGTTGATATTGATGTTGATGCTGATGTTGATGTTGATGTTGATGTTGACGTTGATGTTGATGTTGATGTTGATGTTGATGTTGATGTTGATGTTGATGTTGATGTTGATGTTGATGTTGATGTTGATGTTGATGTTGTCGTTGATGTTGATGTTGATGTTGGTGTTGGTGTTGGTGTTGATGTTGATGCTGATGTTGATGTTGATGTTGATGTTGATGTTGATGTTGATGTTGATGTTGATGTTGATGTTGATGTTGATGTTGATGTTGATGTTGATGTTGATGTTGATGTTGATGTTGATGTTGATGTTGATGTTGATGTTGATGTTGATGTTGATGTTGATGTTGATGTTGATGTTGATGTTGACGTTGATGCTGATGTTGATGTTGATGTTGACGTTGATGTTGATGTTGGTGTTGGTGTTGGTGTTGATGTTGATGTTGATGTTGGTGTTGGTGTTGGTGTTGATGTTGATGTTGATGTTGATGTTGATGTTGATGTTGATGTTGATGCTGATGTTGAAGTTGATGTTGATGTTGATGTTGATGTTGATGTTGATGTTGATGTTGATGTTGATGTTGATGTTGATGTTGATGTTGATGTTGATGTTGATGTTGATGTTGATGTTGATGTTGATGTTGATGTTAATGTTGATGTTGATGTTGATGTTGATGTTGATGTTGATGCTGATGTTGATGTTGATATTGATGCTGATGTTGATGTTGATGTTGATGTTGATGTTGATGTTGGTGTTGGTGTTGGTGTTGGTGTTGGTGTTGGTGTTGGTGTTGGTGTTGGTGTTGGTGTTGGTGTTGGTGTTGGTGTGTGTATTGGTGTTGTTGTTGGTGTTGTTGCTTTTGCTTTTACTTCTCCATTGGTTGTGCTTTTCCTTGGTGCATTGCGTCATAATAGGCGGTACCCTGAGGGGCCGCATGACGCCGTCAATTTTTTTTTATTTTTATCATGTGCCCGAAGTCTTCTTTATTTTCTTTCCTTAAAATTTACCGTTACGCCAGTAGTCACAGAATAAAAATTCCATGCAATGTTTTTTCATGGTAGTAGCATTTTTATCAAATCAGGTGTTTGCCACCCTGAAATCAAGAGGATAAGAATTTTTTTTTGTAATTTAGTTATGAGGTGTAGTAACACATCTATGCTGTCGTAAAACAAAATTTACCACAGCACGTCTCCTGAGTGAGTAATAATTCCATGCAACGATATTACATTTCTGTTACATAAGCTGCTATAATCACGACCTGGTGACGTAAGAATTTTTTTATATTTTTGTCATAACTCCAAGTATAAATCCTTGATTTTCTATTTCAAACAATTATTGTATTAATTTTCCATTTACTCACCGAGTAAAAATTCAATGCAACGCCGCTGCATGAATGTTGCATTGTCGATCTTTGAACGGCTCTTTCTCTCTCTTTTGGAAACCTGCGCGGTAAAACATAACTTTGTCACGTCAAAAATAGGAATTCTATAAAAAAGTTGTAAGTAAAATACCATTAGAAGAAATTTTTACGTAAATCTTTTTATTCAAATCTTCATATCCATGCAATTATGCAAATAATACTTCATATCTTCAGCCCCCAGAACAATGAAAATATATTCAGCTTGCCTTGCTTTACCACACCCGCTGTCAGCTGTTTCAGGGAGCAAGTTTTTTACTTTTTATGCTATTTTTATATTTCATAGTGCAATCAGAGTATGTGACAGATTGTGTTGAATGACACGAAACCAAAGACAACAACAAGGACGAGTACATATAAAGAAAGGACGACATGGTCATGCCTACCAGCGGCTGGCACTGACAACGATTATGCGTTCAGGCTCACGTGTTCGCTGTATGTTGTTTATGCGTGTGTTTGCTTGTGCGTTTGTGTTTTTTGCGATAGTGCAACTTTATGGAGCTGAAAATTGAATGATTGATCGGCAGCCAGCGAAACTAATTAATTTGTGTTCTGTGACAGTGCGACAACGCCTAAAATATGCAACACTATGAAAAAATAGTGATTAACAATGGCTGAGTAGCGCGTGTGTTTTATATGTTGCAGGTGGCCGAAGTTAGATCGTTGCTGTGCTGCGTTTAGAGCTACTTACTGACTGATTGACAGACTGACTGACTACACGCGCAACCCTTGTTGTTTTCTATGGGAAAAAAAAAATTATGTTCTATATATAAGTACCTATATATTAATTGACATGCTTTTCTGATATGCTTTTAGGCGCAATTTATTTTGTATGCTAATATCTTGTCACCTCTTTAACACTGTCTGTGCGAAGTTTTGGCTACAGTTTTGCGCAGAGCTTAACTCACAGCCACAATTTGCACTTTTGCGGTTCACTTAATTTTTCTCATTTAATTGAAACCTCAAAAATATACTTTAACATAAACTTATACATAACTCAGGACTCAACATTAATCCACGGTTACGGCAGCGACACGCCCCGGCAAACGTGCGTTGGGTGGCGTGCAGGCGGTGCGGCGACAGTCAAAAAAGTCATAAAACATTTTCTGAATCCTTTGGCATTCGGGAGCGAACTAATTTATTCATGACATCATCATTAAAATGTAGGAATCGTGCGACTTTCAGGTTTTAACCAAAAGTAAAAACAACAAAAACAAAAAGCAGCCAGTAGCAACGACAACACTACAACAACAACAACAAGTTGTTACAAAAACAACAACAGAAAAAAAGGAGCACAAAAAGCAACATCAAATGAAATGAAACTTTTGCAAGTCTTCAAAGTTGCACGTCCTTGTCGTCCTTGATGTTGTTGTTTATAGTTGTTGTTGTTGTGTTGGTTGTTGTTGCTGTGGTTCTTGTTGTTGCTGTTTTTGTTGTTGTTGGCTACTTGGTTGGTTGCTCATTTTATTTATGTTTATTTTGCGTTTTGAAACTCCTTTCGTTTGCTTGCGTGTGCTTTTGCCAAGCAAAGAGGAAACCTTTTTCTTGCTCTATCAGTTTCATTTGCACGTGGTTAGGGATTATCTTGAATGGCGGCTCCGAACACGCCTCCCACGCCTCTTACGCCTCCCAGCTGTTCGTTGTTTGTTGCATGCTGTGTGTGGTGGATGAGTTAAGTCAGTGGCGTTGACACACTTTGAATTTTAATGAGTGCCTTTGAGCTGTTCGTGAGCTTAACCCAAACACTCACACACACAAACACACACACACACAATATTGCACATAAGTCAACACATATACACTGTGCGCAAGCAAATAAGTCATAAATTCATCATGGTTCCAGCGTGTTTGCCAAAGTCAAAGGTTTGCCAACAACGCTTTGCATGCATAAGCAATGCCAGGACGCTGTATTAACAATTCTGGCTTGTGATCTGAACTGTGCAAACTCCAGTAGCAAATGAATAATATTTGGTATTTATGTATGTCGTTTTGTTTTTTAAGCATATTAAGGCCAAAGGCAGCAGCATCAACAGCATCTTAGTTATGTGGCAAGAATTTATTGCGCTCTAGTGATTTTGATTTCTGCGCTTCATCGACTTGTAAGCAGTTTAGTTTTGTATACAAAGAGATTTAGTTATTGCAGTAAGCTTTGAGCATGTTGCAGTTAGAAACAGTATCTAAGAGGTTGGGACATTTATTTCGAATATATGAAAATTAATCATGCCTATAACTTTATTTATTTTATTAAGGATTTCAAAGATCTCAGGATTTGTAAAGACAACAATGCTTTTAATAACGTGAACAATTTGAGAAGTTAGAGGCTTTTTGAATTTTCTGCATAGTAACTTTTAATGCAACACTGGTCCTGTCAACTACCATCTGTTAATAGACTCCTGTCAAATTTTTAGCAAGTTGCGTCATTAAGTTTGTGTTTGTTAGCCATTGAAAGCAGAAAACCTTGTGAATTTCGACGAAAAGGGAAAAAGTTCGTGTACTCATCAAGTCTAATTTTTTGCGTAAAAAAAACCATCCCCGAAACCATGGAAGTGCTTGATTAATATTCTGTGGACTTTACACCATCAATTTCAATGGTCAAAAAGTGGTGATAATCGTAGCAACACAGCATTCAGGTCGCCCAAAAGAGGTCCTCACGCCAGAAATCATCGATAAAATCCATGGAATGATATTGAACAATCAGAGAATGAAAGTGCATGCGGTTGCCGAGGCTGTAGGCAGCTCAAGTGAGCGGGTGCATTACATTTTACATAAATATTTGAACGTGAAAAACCTTTCCGCGCGATGGGTGCCGCGATAGCTCATACTCGACCATGAGCTCAGCCATGTAACCACTTTATAAGGGTGTTTGGCGATGTTCAACCGCAATCCGAAGTAGTCCTGACGCCGCACAGTGCGCTTTTTTCAATTTTAGGATGACATTTGGAATTATCTCAAAAACTATAAAATCTAGAGTCACGAAATTTTGTACCAATACTTTTTATACCAAATAAATTAATTTGACCAAAAAAATTATAATTATAGGTCAACTGCTACGCCCTCTTCGCATACAAGGCCTCTTTATATGGGAAGTATGCATGTATAACGATAAAAAGACATCTCCGGTACAAACAAATATTATACTCTTGATCAACCTCACCTCCTGTGTCGATTAAGCCGTGTCTGTCCGTCTGCCCGTCCGATCGTCCATCTGTGCTAAAATTACGATTACGGACAAACAGAGAAATCAAAGCGAATGAAACTTGGTGTGTGCATTACTATTATCAATACGCTGTTTAGTATTGAAAATAAGCTTGATCGGTCAATGACCACGCCTACCTCCCATATAAAATTCATGTATATAATGGTTTAAAATGGCATAACTTTCGATTCGTACAGCGCACTTGATTGATATTTGGTAGGTATCATATCACATATCATCATTAAAAATGTCACTACCAAAACTGGGCGTGATCCGCCTACTTTTACATAAACCTCCCAAAATGATTCTGTATCTTTAAAATAAAATAGATTCAAAATATTTAATTTTAAAAACAAAACAATATATACAGCCCGATTCTGCGTACTTGATAAATTCACCTTATTGAATAATTATCAAGTATTGACTATTTATAAAGATTTGGTATTCTGTGATAGAAAAAAGCTCTCTAATTGATAAATTTGTCAATATCTCATTTGCTATTGATAAATTTATCAAGAGAGTTGTGGTTGCTCGTAGCAGGCAATATCAAGGTTAATATTAACATAATAATATTAATAATAATAATTATTTTCTACAAATTAATACACTTTTGTGGAACATAAGGAAAATGAAAGCAGAAATCGTTTTAATTATTGCTGCTGTTGTTGTTCGTATATCGAGTGTTGCTGCTTTTCACACTCCTCTCTTTGCTTTTAATGCACCTCAAGCTGATTCTCACGCTCTGCTCTCTGTGTTATGCTATTAATGAGAACAATTAGCTGTTAATAGGAATTCACCTCCTCTGGTGAATTACGAAAACTTTTTATTTATCAAGGTTGTTGTAGAATACTAAAAAAGCTTTCGCTTGATAGAATTCTTAACAAATTTTATTGATAAATTACTTATCAAGAAAACGCAGAATAGGGCGGATAATATATACTAAGAAATGATCCTCCACTGGACCGAAGTTAAAATACCCCAAGGGCCGAACCAAAATATATTTAAAGTCTTAAGCAGCCAATAAAATGTTTACTTGTGAAAACATTTCCGTCATAGTTTTAAAGAAAAATATTCGCTTTTGTTTTTTGACTAAGTCACTTTGTATGGTAAGTAGGCGTGGTTTCATGTGCATATTAAACATTAAAGCTTATTTGCAAAATTTCAAGTCCATATATTAATTTTTGTGGGATTTAAAGAGATTTTACCTTTTTGATAAAGTCACTTTATATGGGAGGTAGGCGTGGTTTTTATCCGATTTGGTGAAATTTCATCTTTAGAGTGTATATTATATATCAAAACTCATATGCCAAATTTCAAGTCCTTATATTAATTTTTGTGGAATTCGAAGAGATTTTACCGTTTTGATAAAGTCACTTTGTATGGAAAGTAAGCGTGGTTTTCATCCGATTTGGCTCATTTTCGAACTTGACCTTTATTTTTTAGATACAAGCTTAAATTTCGTGATGATAGCTTGAATATTACGGCTGTAATCGTGATCACAGACAGACAGATGGACAGACGGACATGGCTAAATCGACTCGGGTGGTGATGCTGATCAAGAATATATATACTTTTCTATACCTACCACGCCTCCTTATGGTCGTTACAAATGGAGTGACAAAATTAATATACCCCGTTTACGTTTTTTAAACGTAGGGGTATAAATATGGTAAATAATGGTTTTTTTATTTCTATAATGACACTTCTGAACGTAGTTCGATCTCTCTGAAAATGTGCATGGGTAAGTTGTTTTCAATGGTTAATCAACATCTATGGTGTTTTTTTTTTAAAACTGTACTGTAAACTGTACTGTAGTCCGATCTATCTGAAACTTTGCATCCATTATTTTTTTTTTTAATAGTGAATCGAGATCTAAAGTGGTTCTTTATAAAAAAATATACCGTAAGATGGGCTCCTGTACAAAAACACACGATTTTCATAGAAACGATATGGGGAACCAGGAATTTATTTAAAAAAAAAAAAAGGAGTGGAATTGGGTGTTAATTTTTCGATACACACTAATGTACAATTGTAGTGAGAGCTATACTGACAATTTTTGAAACTAGTTCAGAATTATTTTTTGATACAACTTTTTGCAAGGGTAGAGCAAGTGCGATTCAAGCCCTCAAAATAATTCTGAGATTCATTCATGAAAAAAATATTGCACTTAGTCTGTATTAGTTCTCTTATATCTTTTTAAATTTGCTTTTGCTTCTTGAGACTTGTCAACCTTGTTGAAACACCACAATATTGAAGATTTTAAATTTCTTGAAGTATATGCAAATTACGCTATCTAGTGCATCTTTCTAAGTCTCATAAAATACAAATTAAAAAAAAGTATTTTTGTACTATATATTGTGACTTTACTTGAGAGAATACACGTTGCCATTACTTAAGGAACACAATTTCATTCATGTTGCTGCCTCGACTGGCTTCGCTGTAGCGCATGCTATTATACTGGTATAAATGACCTATCATTGTCGAAAGAATGGCTTTGACGGTATTTGCTTTAAGGTCTGAATCGTTTCAGGATTATTCGCAGAACCCCGATCTTTAACGGCAACCCACACACAAAAAAAAAAAAAAAAATAAAAAACTCTAGCGCGGCCAACTTGTAGCATATGATTTAGAAACAAAAAGAAACCTGTACCACCCTATATTGTACATGTACCCGAGTACCGAACAAACGACTACTGTATAAATTATGCAAATTATGAAACCTTTCATTCACCGCATTTAACACAGCGCTGCAGTCTAACGCAGGACTGCGTCGCTCAACTAATTCTCGTCGGAATTTAACCAAGCTTAACCTTTGTCATCAGACTCACTCAGTTGAGGTAACTTTTATTTACATAGTGCCAAGCATATTAAGAATACCCACAGCTGTTCAAAGTCAAAAACGGCTGCATCAGTTCCAGGATTTTCTTGCTGTCGCCAAGCATTATGTGAAACAACACCTTGTGTGGGTGTTTGTTCAATGTTTCTGATTCCAGCTGATTCACAGTTGAATTCAATGTATGCGGTGGAAATGTATATGGAAATGTGGCATCAGGTGTACCTACGTGCCAAGCATAACCGACACCAAGACAAATTTTTGCATTTCCTTATTGGCCAGCAGATGGTGACACTCGTAGTTTTAGTTCTGAAGAATGTGTGTGTAGTGAAATATTTAATTTATGAATAGCTACATATAATGTAGGAAATTTCAGTTTTTAGGCAGAAAAAAAAATAAAAAACCCTTCAGGTTGAAAATTGTTAATTCTGAAAATATCCAAAAAAAATACTGTATATCCCAAAGATTCTGCTGGAAACAAAATATTTATAGCCGTGTCCACAGACAAATTTTCGTTTTCTTACCGCCTCACAACATTTGTTAATGGGAATTGTTAGAATTTTTCCATTTCAAATAAATGAACTCATTTATTCCAGGGGTTAATTGAGGTAGAGTCGAAAAAAGTCAAAAAAAAAGGACTTTTGTAAAGAATTTTTAATGCCCAACTTTTATGCACATTCACATATTTATGTTAAACCTTTTTTAATACATATAAAAATGTCGGTTAACAATTTAAGTCCTCGTTGGCTAAGGTGATAATTGAGCTTATTTGTTGGTGAATGTTTGTTTTTTACCTAAATTGTTTCGCTTGTTTCGAATATAATTGAGAGTAAAATGTTGTGGTTAGCATTAAAATATTTTCTAATTTCACCCAGGATTCCAGGGGATGTATCCAAAAGCCTCAACTCATTGAAGGATTTAAGGAATAATAAAACAAAATCATACAGGGTGGCTGATGAATATTGGTACATTAAGAAACTCAAATAACTTTTAGTTAAATTCATGTAATTTATGTTTTCTTTATTCATTTGAAAAATAATACATTTTTATTTAGTTGATTGGCTTAAAAAATAATTGAGTTAAAAGCTTCCTCGGTGACACATGTCATCGCCATCTTATGAAAGATCTATTCATTACTGCTTGAAGGGCTGCAGCGGGAATTGCCTCAATTAGCGTTCGAATGGATTGCTTTAAATCATTAAAATTTGTTAGTTTTATTTTATAAACTTCCTGCTTGCAATAACTCAAAACAAAAAAAAAAAAAAAAATCAAGCGCAGTAAGATCAGCAGACCTTGCGGGTGAATGTGAATGTAAAGTTTATTGTAATTAGCTTATTGAGGAATTTTCGCTGCGATTTTATCACAACAGGCCTGGCTGTTTGAGAAGTTGCACCATCTTGTTGAAACCACACAGAGTTGAAAGGGGTTCTCTTTCGGCGTTGTTCTGGAAAGAAAAAGGTCTTTCAACGTTCTAAGTGCAGCTCTCCATTGACCCTAGCAGTAAGACCATTTTCTTCGAAAAAGTAAGGTCTGAAAATGAACCATAATGAAATTGCATACACCACACTGTGGCGCGAAGTGATTACCATTCCGTCTCATGCAGAGGCGCAACCAGGAATTTGTTTTGGGGGAAGTTTTATAACTATATGTACATAAAAGAAAATGTACGTAACTATAGCGGCTATGGTGTAATGAGTCCAAATATTGCACTCAAAACGTTAATTCTACCACAATAGCAGCAAACATAAGGGGGCATATAGGTTACAAATTTTTAAAAAACCGACCGATTTTGTAACCTCGAAAATCGATTTTTTTTCAAATGGAAGCCATTTTGCCTACTTCAGGCGATAGCCACTTAAACAAGGATTAATTTGATTTTTTTTTAATTTTTCCTCAGATGTTCCAGACTGGTTATATCCTGCACACCGTCATATTTTTGGTATTTTTTTAAAAAAAATCCAATAACGTCAAAAACCGCTTCAAAAATTCTGAAACAATTTTTTTTTGTATTCTTTAAATGTTAGTAAATATGTGTGCAAAATTTGAGAACGATATCTTTTTTCCTTCTATGAAAAAAAAAATTCCCGAAAAAAAAATTTTTTTAAAAGTTTGTGACCTACATGCCCCCATAATGATAAAATTTTTATAAATAAATATTTTTTTGAATAGAAAAAATTTTATTTATTATTTTTACATTAAAAAGATTTTAGTTACAGGATTAAGGTGATTAAGAATAATAAAAGAAACTAACTTATATTTTTAAATCCATTTTACGCTTACATTTAGCGAGTTTATCTAAATCAATATCCACTGATGGTGTCATTTCTCCGTACAGATAAAGCAATGTGAGGCCGTTTAGTCTATCTTGCAACATCGTGCTTTTAGGTTTTGAGTCGGCGAAATACTGAAAATTTTCATTAATTTTCACATGAAGTTACTGAAAGAGTTGCAATGATAATAAATAAATGATTGTATATATCGCCCATTTCAGATTGAGGTGACCTATCAGTCGCACTGACCATCTCCGATTTGGCTCAAATTTTGTTCCTAGACTAGTTTATTACTTAGAAAATTAAATCCGAAGTTATAAATTTTTACAACCATTTTTCAATGCCAAAATAGGGTGTATTTTGCAACGACGTAGCTCAGTCAATTTAATTCCGATTTTCGCAAATAAGGGATCATTGGAAAGGATATTTTTGTCTTTTTTAAGGGAAAAATATAAAACTTTTGGAAAAATTTCAGTAAGTTGGCCCAATCTTAATATCAAAGTTTAATGCCATGCCAACAACAGACGCTATAATTTTTTTTTCAGTTTCTTTATTTTGGTTTTTCATACGTTTTAATACCTATACCTTTTCAACGATATAAAATTTAGGTATGCTCTGGAAGTGTTCAAAAGTTCTGGCGTAAAACGTGCTGTGTCAAAGAATTTTCAATACAAAATCAACTAGCTATCGACTTTTTTTAATTTTAGTTTGTAAAAAGTCAAGAAAAAAAAATTGGATGAAAATTGAATGTGTAGTTGAATTTGTATTGAAAATTCTTTAACACTGCACGTTTTACACCATAACTTCTGAACCCTTCAAGAACACACCTTAATTTTATATCGTTGAAAGGTATTGAAACGTATAAAAAATAAAGAAAATAAAGAAACTGAAAAGAAATTATAGCGTCTGTTGTTGGTATGGCATTAATAAGCAGTTTTCAGCATTTATATACAATTTTTTTAATTCTGTTTCAGCATTATCTCTTACATTTTTTACTTCTTGCAAACTGATATTGGCTAAATCGACTGCTTGTGTCAAATCAATGTTTCGAGTTTGAAGAAATTTAAATAAAATATATGAATAACCAAATACTTGGTTAATACACTGCAAAGATATAAGAAAGTCTGTCTTTTGTAATGCACAATTCAGTTAATTGGCTTGCCTTGATGTGTTTGTATCCTTAGGAAATTTTGCCTAATGCCAATATTATGACATCGAAAAATTCACAAAACCGTAACCGAGTTGTGTCTCTCAATCCATCTAGTAGGACAAATTTTCTTCAGTTTTTGATGACTACAAATATTTAACTCTTCGAGGCACTGTTTCAAAACCACTTGCAAAACCATGTGCAAAAATTGAAAGGTCTAGTATTTCTTCATTGAAATTCATCATCGTAATACAAATCGCTAAATCAGTGCAATAGATATAGCAAAATTACCAGAAAAAAACTGATTTTCATTTTTGCCTATAGCTCAAAAACTCGAGCGGATGGAGAAAAACGGAGTCTATATCTGAAATCAGTAAACCCAATTTGTCTATAATCAGCTGAAAAATCTCCGGCACCAAAATGTCTGTGGCGAAGTGTTATGCTTCAACAGCAATAGATTTGAATATAAATTTGGGTTTTTAGAGCTTTTGATAAAAACATGCTATTACTTATCATGTTTTTCTTTTTGTGACAATAATTTGGGGGGGAGGGGGGGTTTAAACCCCAAAATCTCCCCTTTGGTTGCGCTTCTGGTCTTATGGAATATCCGTGGGTTAGAATCACTCCAAATTCAACACTTTTTTTTGTTAGTTACCATTGCCGCTTAGATCAAAATGAGCCTCGTCAGACACTAAAATGCAGTTAAAAGATGTTTTCGTTCTCCTCCGCCATTTGAAAGATCTCGCAAAATTCCAAACGTATTGGCAAGTCTGCTGCGTCAGTTTGTTTGTTAGTTGAATTTTATATGGGAATAAGTTTAAATCTTTGTGCTGCAGTGACTGTCTGCCGATACCCATTTGAACAGATAACCTCCTAGACGAAACTGTTGGATTGGTTTGTCCGACAGCAGCTACAGCAGCGTTAGTTTCCTGCTTTCGAACTGAGGGATCTCGATGATAAGGCCTGCGAAGGTGCGATTTTCCCACTCTCGGCAAAATTATTCACGAGCCTCATAATAATCCATCTGCTAGGAGGAGTGTCGTCAAACTTGCGCCTATATTCTCTTTAAACGAAAACTAATTGTGTTTTCTTTTCTCGATCAAAATGTCACCTCATTAGATGGCAACATTACGAAAATACTGCCATAGTTCTTGCGAAAATGTTGCATTTTTCATATGAGAAAAGAACAAGAAAAATGCTATCCTGTCACAAAGCACCTGTTCATCTGTTTTCGTTTACTGTTGAAATTTATTTGATTGTGACGCACAAATATTAGAAGTAAACTTTAGCAATATTAAAATGATTCAGCAAACAATTGAAAAAATCCATTACATCCATTATAACGAAATCTTTATTTATGAATTGTAAACGATATATAAAAATCCGCTGGGCAACGCTCACTCTTATAGAGTTTTCTTCTCGTGATAATGTTGCATTCCGCCGTTACGATTTCACTAGGGTAGAAAATGGCGCACTTTTGCCGAATCAGAGTGCAATATTTTGAGAAAAGAACACGCAACCCCATGAATATGCTGAGAAAAGAACACGAAAATTTTACAGCCCTGTCGCAGTGCAGAATAAATGCAACATTATCGCGAGAAAAGAAAACGCTATAAGACTCCCACGCGTGAAAGTGGGATCGTTTAAATCCTTATTCTTGTCTCATTGTTCTTCTAACCCTCCAATCTATAAAATAAAAAATAAAAATATACTTACACAGAAAATAAGGTATTGCATAAAATGAATAAACTTGCCATTTTAGCCCTTGAAAGGACTTTGGCCAAATTTCTTATGATCAAATTGTGTTGTGTGTGTTTTTGAATATTTGTACACAATTGATCGAGAGCTGGACGTACTAGTTTTATGCCGACTCCGAACGGCTTATGTGCATGTTCTCAGAGAGCTTTACATGGCATTATTTACTCTATGAGGCTTGCCATTGCCTGCAGAGAGGTAACGCCCGAACAGAAAAATTAATTCAATTCAAAAAACTTTCTGTGTGAGGTGGACATTGAACCAGGGTTTAAATTGCTTTCAGCAAAACAGCAAAAGCAACGAAAATTTTGCTGCGTAGTGCTACCTAAAGTTTTTCAAGACAAGCGTATGCTGCTCATTTTGCTTTGCTTTCTGAATCTTCGAAAGGCTAAGCAAAAGCAGCAGCACTAAAAAGAATTTGTTTTGCTGCGTAGTGCTACGAAAGCATAAGAAATTATTGTAGTGCTTTGATTTTCATTTTGCTTTTCTAATTTGTCGCAGCACTACGAAAGCAACAATTATGCGCTTTGCTTCGTTTTGCTTTCGGAAGCCTTTTATTTTCATTCGTTTGGCTTTCGGGATTTACTTGTCATCGTTTATATCATGGTATAATAATACATGGTAGCATTGACAACTGCTTATTTTCTCTTCAACAGGAAAACATAAACTGTCAAAAACAGCTTTTTGTGGAAATACATCAGCAGCTGCTGTGGTTGTTGTTTTTTTTCACTTCAACGTTTTCAACATTGCTTGTGTTTTCAATGGCGGATTGTGAGCGCTCTCTTTTTGAGTATATTTTTTGACAGTATATGATTTCCCAAGCAACTGTCAATGCTACCTTGTATTATTATACCATGGTTTATATGCTGCATTTCAGAGACGCATGTTTTTTGTACTGTAAACGCTGCAAAAGAACCCTTTAGGAATCTAGTGCTTTCAATCTCAGATAAGTTGAGATTGAAAACAGTTTTGAAATAGGAAAGAAATAAGGAAGAAATAAGGTCGTGAGATAGTGGGAAAAAATATGTATGCTTTATATTTGTTCTTACCAGTTTGGGAGTTTATAATAAAGTGAACTTAAATCTAGAAAGTTTACAACAATAAATATAATAAAATATAACGAGAGAAAGAAATAGAATAAAAGTAATAGAATTTTTATGACAGCGTGAAGCGCTACCTGATGGCAAGTAGTATTTACTATTTCTGGTATAAACATGTACATTGTTGTTTGTATCAATCTGACAATCGGAACATGCTCCATGAAGAAACTTTGGAAAATATTTTGCTTGTAAAATTAAACTTCATTTTTGAATGAAGCCATCGACAATTTGCCGTTGTTCGAAGATGACGATAATGTTTAATATAGAAATATTAAGACTGTCTTTTTAATATAATTTTGTTTTTATTTAGTATTTTTTTGGCTGTGAAGTAAATGCCTTATGCATTATTTATTTTTTATCTTAAGTTAAATTTTTTTTTTTCTTTAATGTGATTATAGAAACTTTTATGACTGTGAAATACGTGTCTTATTTTAAGTTACATATTTTTCTATAAAAAATTCTTTTCTTCCTGATTATTTTGATTTTTTTTTATAAATGAGATCTTAAATCAGCGTAGCCAATAACTCCTGAGCCAATAACTCATAAAACTTTCATGGAATTCTTATTATGCACACCTTAGCTATTATTTTTAAATATTTCTTTGAATTCCAAATAGGCGCTACTAAATTAATTTCTGCGATCTCTTTAAAACTCATGCAATAACAAAACCGTTACACACAACAAAAACAACACCAAGCATTCGCGACTGCGTACAAGTGCGCATATTATATTTACAAACCAGAGATCTGCATGAATGGATTCATTTGCTGTTTCAAGTTCCTTTAATTTTTCAACTCCCTGCAAGTCGAGGCAGGCAAACAACAAGTTTGCGCAAATCATAGGCAACAAAAATCAAGTCGCCAAACATAGAAAACTTGATATGTAGAAACTTGATATTTGATATTTTTTTTTTGAAAAAATGCAAAAAAAATGGACGGTGTGCAGGATATCACCAGTCTGGAACATTCGAGAAAAAAAAAAGAAAACCAAATTTATCCTTGTTTAAGTGGCTATCGCCTGAACTAGGATAATTTTATTCCACAAAAAAAAAACAATATGGTGGCCATCTGAAGAAAAAGAGAGGCCAAATAAAAATTTAACAGCTTGAGAGTGAAATTTCTTGTCGAAACTATACTCAAAAAGCGAGCGCTCACAATCGGTCATTGAAAAGTCGAATAATCTTAAAAACGCTGAAGTAAAAAACAACAGCTGTTTTTGACAGGAGATGTTTTCTTGTAGAAGAGAAAATAAGCAGTTGTCAATGCTACCTGGTATTATTATACCAGGGCTTACGCGCTTAAGCATAAGTCAACATGACAAGCTCAAACTCCTTAGAAGGAGTTAAATTAAATAAGCTTCAATGTGTCAATTATATGATTTTCTAAAATTTATGTTTAATATTAAAGCATTCTAAAAATATTTGAAGTTATTTTTTTACCATATGTAGTCTTAACATCTCTCCTTCCCGTTTTTCGATTGCAGTCACATTTTCCTACACACCATTAAATTAAATTTGAAATATCCTATCTACACCACTGTGCTTTGTCCAATCGCAAGCACTTAATTTCATTGCTCCATTATTTATTTCAACCGAGATGCTGCATTTTTCACGATCAAAACAATGCCCCATACATAGCACAAGAGCACAACGCATTTACATAAACAGCAAAAAAAAAAAAAAAACAAACAAAAACCCACAACGCAATAACTGTTTACGATCCGCATCATAAATAAAACGAACGAAAATCAATCCAACGCTCGTCAGTGGCTTTCTGCGGCAGCGCAGTCGCATAGACTTGAAAACAGACTTGAAAAGTAGAAAGCTTGGTTTTTTCTACCAATTAATGTAGGGTAGAAAACAAATAGAATCAAGTCTGACTTATGATTCATTTTTCAGAAGCAAGTCGAGGCTTGTAGGGTAGAAACATATCAAGTTTCTACAAGTCAAGTCGAAGCTTGATTATTTTCAAGTTACTTGATTTTCAATTGACTTGTTGCAGATCTCTGATACAAACAACAACGTACAAAAAGACATGCGTCTCTGAAATACAGCATATAAACGATGACAAGTAAATCCCGAAAGCCAAACGAATGAAAATAAAAGGCTTCCGAAAGCGCATAATTGTTGCTTTCGTAGTGCTGCGACAAATTAGAAAAGCAAAATGAAAATCAAAGCACTACAATAATTTCTTATGCTTTCGTAGCACTACGCAGCAAAACAAATTCTTTTTAGTGCTGCTGCTTTTGCTTAGCCTTTCGAAGATTCAGAAAGCAAAGCAAAATGAGTACAATTTTTTTTGTGATAGTGCTTTCTGCTTTGGCTGTTGCTGTTTGATTTTCAATAAGCACAGCAAAGTAAAAGCAAAAGCAATTAAACGTTTTTAAGTTTATTAAACACTGCATTGAACCATCTCTGGCGTATGGATCACGCACTCTACCCACTGCGCCACGGCCTTCCTTATTTATTCCTTTTTATTTACAATTTGAACTTATATTTTCACAAATTCTAATCACATTTTGTTTTACAAAATTTTTCCTCAAAGTGCCTTATTTTTTAATAACAAATAATTAAAGTTTGAACATTAAATATTTGTTGAACCCATTTCAGCTGATAAGGGATAACTTTTTAGAAAAATTTACACTTCATAAAATATTTTTATTGAAAACAAATTTGAGCTTTAGCCCAAGTATGTTGACAACAAGATAACATGAAAACCATGAAGGCAACAACTAACTATGGCTCTGTATAGAGTAAATCACATCAGACTAGAAATACTGTTTTGTTGGCCGCTACACCAACTCATCAGTAGTGTTGCAATTTTCTCCACACCTTTTAAGTGCACCATCAGTTAAACTAGCTGAAACCTAAAACGAAAGTGTGGAAAAAAGGGAGGAGTTAACAACAAAATAACATAACCTCAACATGCTCTGATAGCGGTAAACCACTGTGATCGAATTTTCAAAGATGCACATGAGTTAAGGCTTTGTCTAAAAGTATGACACGATCAAGGTCAACCTTGACACAGGGTGCATCATAAGTAGATAAGAACTTAGGTACTTATGTAAAAGCGTTCTCTCTATAAGTAGGACCTTAGTAGCTTTAGTGGATCACAGTGAAAAGTCATGCAAGACTACTGTTGAGTTGGTGTAGCGGCCAACGGAACAGTCTGTCTAGTCTGCTGTATGATTTGCTCTATACGGAACCGTTGTTGTTGTCGTTGTTGTTGTTTGTTGCCTTTATTGTCTTCATGTCAACATACTTGGCCTAAAACTCAAATTTGTTTTCAATATAAATAATGAAAGGTTATATTCAAATTCAAAATAATTTTAGGTAACTAACAAGATTATGTTATGAAATAAAAACAAAACTCACTTAAGCCAATTTTTTAACTTTTCCTTTATTAACGTAATCATCTTTGTCCAAAGAAGTGGCCAAAACACCTCTAAATTATAAAAAAATTCAGGAGAGCCAAACGGCGGTAAGAATTAGAGATTTCAAGGAAAATTTCAAGCCGGCGTGGAACTTTTTATCGCAAAAAATCAGACGTTTAGAATATACATATACATTATATTAGAATCTCTCAAGGAATCTTTTTATTAATCTCAAGGATTTCATGCATCTTTGAAAAGTCCGCATAGAAGAAGAATTTTCTGTATCTTCATTTTTTTTCTGCGACATAACTTTTGACACTGACATTGAGGGTTTATGTATTTCATTCCTAGAGTGATTTTTATTTTTTTAAAATATCATATATAATTAATTTTAATTTTAAATTTAATATATAAATTTATTAGCAAACACATCGTTGTTTTGAGAACAATATCTATATTAATAAAAATCATTTTCTGTTTGTTTGACTACAATACGAATCTTAACGGCTGAACGGACTTAACTCAAATTCAGCTCACATATTACTTGAACCCTTACTTAGGTTATGGCATACTAATTTTTGTCCACGCCTCTTCCGCCCCTTTACAAGTAACGCAACTACAAGCGTATTTTTTTCAAGCCAAAATGCTCGACTTATTAATTTTAAGGAAATCCTGTTATTTTGACATCAAAAACATTCACATATTTTTAAAATTGGACAAACTATTGGTACAACGTCTTTCCAATAACATTGTTTCCTTAGAATAACAAAAAAACTATCAGAAATTCGTATATTTTACTTACGATGCAAATAACTCCGTTGTTTTTGAATATATTTCATTCAAATTTTTTCGTTGATAAACTCCATTTAAGCACTTAATAAAACAATTCAAAGTGTACCGTTATCTTTGAGGATATATTTTAATATTTCTTTCAAAAAAGGTCCAAAATATTGACTTTTTACTCAAAAAATGACACAAAAGTTGTTTTTGTTGTTAAAATAATAAAAACTCAAAATTGCATTTTCGACTACCTTTTACATGATATAGCGTTTAATGGCAAAAAAGCTTCCAATTTTACAAAAAAAAAATTTATTAACTGTTTCTGTCATCAAAAACCATCATGACCCTACCCCCAGTGATTTTTAAAGAAATTATTTTTTTAAAATTTGTTTTTGTTCTTTTTATAGAATAGCTAAGCTCAAAGAATAATTTATGTGAAAAAATTATGCCAATATCTCTTTCCGATCAAAAATTATCACTATAAATCTATTTTCTCGGGCCCGCAATACCTCTTTATTTTCAACAGATAGAAAAACATGGACCTTTAATATGAGCTTTAAAGTAATTAAATAATCAATTAAGTGGAGCTTATATCACATATCACATTGTTTGGATTTTTAAAAATATTAAAACGAGGACTAAATACCAAGCATTTACATTTTTTGACCCGAGTAAAACCGGGTCTATCAGCTAGTCTATATCTATATATATAAAAAAGGAGCTTATGTTTGTAAGGCCGCAATAGACTCCTAAACTACTCATCCGATTAGCAAGAAAATTTGTGTGTTGAAGTTTTTTGGTACGGTGCGTGTTTGTGGGCTATCAATTTTGGTCCACCTTGAACACCAGAGGGCGCTGTAGTATACATTTTTTATAAAACTGCCTAAAACTCACAAACTGCTTATGCGATTAGAATGAAAAGTGGTATACAGTGGGTTTCATGTAGGTTGAGTGTTTTGCTGCTATCTTTTTTGATAGTAGTTTCCAGGTACAATGAGTTTTTTTACAGTATCTTCTTTGAACCACCTTGGACACCAGATGGTGCTGTAGTACAAATTTTTTTACAAAATCGCCTATTTTTAGTTGTTTTCTTAGGTTACATATGTAAATATTTACAAAATATAAAATATTTCTTAAATTTAGTAAAACTAAAAAAATTTCCGTTATTTTGACATCAAAAAAATTAACATATCTTGAAAACTATGAAAAATTTTACTGCAACGATATATGTAATGCAACATCGTTGCTTAATAATGAGAAAAAAACATTCAGAAATTTAATTTTGTGACTTTCGATTCAAATATCTTCGCTGCATTTGTGTACATTTGGTTAAATTTTTTTTTGTCTTAAAGCTTCATCAAAGTACTATGAAAACCTTATTGCAAAAATACCGTTAGTTGAGTATATATATATTAAATTTTTTTTCAAAAAAGGTCTAAAATTATGGATTTTTCCTCAAAAAAAGGCTCAAAATTTGTTTTTGTTGTAAAACTACTTTAAATTCAAATTCACAAATTGTCAACTCTATTTAAAAGTTATAACATTTGTAAACAAAAGTTATTTCAATTTTACGAAAAAATTAAAAACCATTTTTGTGATTCAAAAAGCAAGGCCTATCCCTTGATTTTTTCGAAGAAAATTTTTTTACCAATATTGTGTTTTTATATTTTTGCAAAAATATAAAAGCTAAGAAATTAATTTATTACAAAAAATTATCTCATTATCTCTTACCAATCAAAAGTTATAACCAATAATCTTTATCCAAAATATATATACAAAAAGCAAAACGCTGTCTGTGTGATGGCTGGAAACTTCACAATTACTGGGCCGATAGAGCTGAAATTTTGGCAGCACATTTTTTTCAAGTACAAAATGGCTTAAATTTCTGTCACACTCCCTTTTACCGCCCACAAATCAATAAAAATGCTATATTTCCTATGGTTTTCGTCAATTTGGCTACATTTTGGTAATTTAGTTTGTATGCTCACTGTCGGCAACTGTACTAAAACTGGGCAATGTTGATCTACTAGAAAACTGGGACGGGCATTATATAAGGGGGTGTGGCTCCGCCCATACAATTAAAATTTGTATTGTCGAATAGCTTTGAAAGTAAAAGTAGCAGTATTTACATACAAACTCAAAATGCAGTTACTATTTAAACTGTAACTGTAACTGGGAAGCTGTAACGGGCAGTGGAAAATGACAGTGGTGTTAAACTATGGGTCTAAGAAAAGTTTCGAATATAATTATTATGTTGCGATACAATTGCTGGGTGCAGCAACGCGCGCCGGGAAAAGCTAGTATTTTATAAAAGAAGTATAAAAATAACAAAAAAATATTGAAATTCCACCGCCTACAGATAGTAAGCTTGTTTATAAGTAAGCTATAAAACTATCGCTTAAATGTTAATAACTACTTTATTATAAATTTAAAAATTTTGTTATATTTAATATTTGATTGTCCTTTCCAATGTAAAAGCAAAAGCGAAATCCAAAAAGAAATAAAAGAAGTAGGAGTACCGTTATAAATTCCAATCAATTTGGCAGCAGCTTAGTTTCTATGCGTGTTTGAGTTCATTTATGAATAGAATTTTGTAAAGTGCACTTGTCTTGCTGTACGTTTTTATTACTTATGTATATAAAAATGGTAAAAACCCCGCTAGTATTGAAAAAAGAAAAAAACAAAAAATAATAATTTTTAGAATGCGTGAAGAAAGCTGAACTTTTATAGATATTTCCAGTTCTACAAAAATAAACATTTCGATTATTCATTGAGTTTTAAAAAGGAACACGTGTTGGATAACTATCAGGCAGGCGAAAAAACGTAGTACTTGCAATGAGTTCATTATAAAACGGAAAATTAATAAACAGCCTCGAACTTCCGATGCAGAGCTTAAAAGGAACCTTTTCGAATATCACGGCATACATGTAAGTGATGAAACGGTTTGGAGTACGCTCAGAGCTTCTGGTCACAATGAAAGAACTTCCTAAGTTAAATCATTAATAAGGGAAAAAAACGGTAAAAAATGCTCAGAATTTTAAAAAAAAAATTTAAACTTACGACAATGTCTTTTGGTCACGGATTGTAGAACTAATGTGTAGAGAAAGAAGAATACTGAATTGGACACAAAAAATACATGCCCTTCTGTTAAGCATGGAGGTGGTAACATCATGTTATGAGCGCATGAGTGCAAACGGAGTTGGCAACATCCCGTTCATAGCTGACAGAATGTACCATCAGCAGTACATACAGACTTTAAAGGGCAATTTGGAAGCATGTAGCGAAAACCTTAGGCTTTCGGGTCATTACATTTTTCAACCAGATAACGACCCGAAGCATACAGTTAAGAATACTCGACTTTGCATCCTCTACTATACGTCAAATATTTAAGGAATACCTCCTCAGTCTCTGGATCTCAATTCGATCGAACATTTATGGGCGGATTTGGAGCGATCTATTTGAAAGCATCCTATAACATCAAAGGATCAATTAAAACGAATCATAACAGAAGAATGGGTGAACAATTTATCAGAAAGAACTCGAAAACTTACTCTATCTATGCCAAATCCTATAAAGCAGGCTATTAGACTGAAGAGATACGGATGAATTCCGAATAATATTATGAGTTGTTTTTTTAGTAATTTTGTTTTTATGTGAACATTTTAAAAATACATTTTTTTTAGAACTGTAGTTTTTGTACTAAATAAAAGTAATACATCATATAAGCAATATGATTGATTTTTGTTTAAAAGCATTTATAAATGGCGATATATATATGGGCATGGATTAAAAAAAATAACAATTCCGAATACTTTTGTGTGGCACTGTATATAAAAAATTGAATTTTTAATACACAATTGAGGTGATTAAAGTATATGTGACGGCACCGAAACTTAACATTTGGGGTTTTTTTTTGCCCCAAAAATTCCTAGAATACAAAGCTCAATCCAAATCGAACAAGTTTTTGCTCGCGTCATCGGAAATGATGAGTTCCCATAATTTTTTTTAAAATTAGAATATTATACAAAGAAGTTTTTCATCCCAATAAAATCATATCCTCCATAGCGAAATCACTCGCAATTTCAAAATGTCATGCCATAAAGTCTATGAATTTTTAAAATATATTCTGTCATATTTCACAGACCCTCTAAAGCCTATCAGTTTTGTGACTATGAAATGCTTTATGACAGGCATTTCAAGTCTTTATCGAAAACACATCATCAAATATTCATGACACTAGCTGCTCACACAAACTGACCCCATCACAAAGAATTCTGTATAATTTTGTCCTCATCATTGATACTTTAGTTTGGAAAAATTATTGAAATATAAGTTATTCATTTATTCCCAGATCACATTTCTAACCTCAAGCTCAAAAAAATTCATTTCTATTTGTTGTGCAAATTTCTTGAAGCACCAGCAGCTATGATTGGACTCGTTATATCCTTGCAGCAAGAAATACGCACATTTCCAGCTCTTTAGGAACAATTACTTTCTCACGCACTCGCTCATTGCTTTTCAATGAATAAAGTGGGTTTTTTTTATCTTTTATTTGCTCAATAGCACAGTCAATGGCGCACAAAAATTTTTGAAGCAACTAAGCGCCAGGATATGCGGCATAAGCCTTCAAGGATATCCTGTGCAAATATCATTTTCAGTTTTTCCTTCACTTTTATTTGCGGGCGTATGTCAGCGGCTAATCCCGGACTACCGCTAAATGATTTTCTAGTTACCAACACAACAACAATAACAACAAAGCAACATTTAATCCCGACACAGCCCGCAAGGACATCATCAACACGTGTCAATTGTTTGCGTATAAATAATATGAAATGTTGTCTCGGGTTGGCCAGGCCAGGCTAGGCTGAGTTGAACTGGATGATGGACCTACGCATTGAGTTGAGCAAAGTTTGTCATTGCTTTGGGCTAGAGAGTAGGGCGTTGAGTGTTATGCCCTACCGTGTACAAGCGAGATGGTTGTCTTATTGCGGGCATATATTTAAGGGGTTGACTGGCAATGATCCAGCAAGTAAATAGCTAATGCGCGCTAAGCTCAATGAAAGACTTAATGCGTGCGAAGCTGCAAGGAAATCTCAATTATGAAGAAATTTATGCTAAGCAAGGATTTTTTTTCTTAAATGGGGTTTAAGAAAAACTGCAGGAATTTAGCTGTAGTAGAATTGCAAATGTAAGAAAAAGAATTTACAGAAGATTAGGAAGATGATGAAATAACATGAAATTTTCTTACTTTATTTTATTTAATTTTTTTTTTTCTCATCCATGCTTATGTGTGGTGTTCATGGGGGAGAATAGCTACAAGTTTATCTGGTTTTGTAGTTTCAATTCTAAAATGTGTTTTGTTGTAGGTCACTGACTTAAGCGGCATTTTGCCCACCTCATCCTCAAAGTTGATTTTAACGGCTCTCCACAAAATCTCCAAAAAAAAAAATCGCCCAAAAAAAAAAAAGGAAAAATTACCCAAATGAAAAATGACCCAAAAATTTATGAAAAATCGCCCAAAACGAAAAAACCAAATTTTACCCAAGAAAACAAAAAAAGCCCAAAAAAAAAAGAAAAAAAAAACAAAAACGAAAATTCACCCAAAAAAATCAAAAATCGCCCAATATTTTACATTGTGCTCCCACACGATATACGAAATTCCCTTGTACAAAATGAGCATTTTCAAGGCCAGTATTTTTTTTAAGTCTATTTTAATTCAATCATTTGATGATATAAATACTTTTTATGTGGATATTATATTATAATACTATTTATGTAGGAAGTGCGTTAAATTTAAAAATTTAATTCATTTTAATTTTATATAATCTCATACTTAAAAATCTATAAAAACATTTCGTACAAGGGAAAAATATTGATTCTTTTTCAAAACAACAAGTTTCTTTGGTTATCAAAAAATTTCAAAAAGAAAAAATGACGACGGAGGTGGGGGGGGGGGGGGGGAGCAGGGCGGGGCGACGGGTGGCACGTGCGATCCGTCGCACTACGCGTAATCCGCCGCGCCGCGATCCGCCGCGTCGCGACCAAGCAAACTCAAGCAAAGAAGAACCGCTGCTTTTACTTTAAATACCGTTATCTTTAAGAACTGATTGGCGTTTCTTATTTAACCCTTAAATGGACCGTGTATCTGTGGCTTACGGCTATATTTTTGGTTTGATTTTTTTCAAATCGGATCTATATTATTTAGAATATTATAAGTCTTAAATAAAAATATAGTTTTTACTTCTATTTGTCATACTTTTTTAAAAAACTATGTACAAAGTAAAAAAAAAATTTTTTTAACTAAAAAAACACTATTTTTAACAGATTAACTCCTAGGAACAGATAAATAATTTTGATTAGGAAAAAATACTAACTGATTTCAAAACATGTCCTTTAGTGATCGAAAAAATTTCGATCTAAAACTAAAAAAAATTTTCAAAACTAAAAACGCAGTTTTTATTTTTACTCAATTTTACATAAAATATATTTTTTCGGTAAAAATCGGAGTCCTTGTGCATTTAAGGTTTAATATTAAAAACGAAAGATCACCCAAAGAAAACGAAAAATCACCCAAAAACGAAAAGTGAAATTTCGCCCAATATATTTGGGTGAAATTTCGCCCAAAATAAAAAAAACCAAATTTTACCCAACAAAAATGCAAAATCGCCCAATTTTTTGGGTGTTTTTTCATATGAAAAATCACCCAAATTCGTATGGAAAACAATTGGGTGATTTTTCATTATTTTTTTGGGGCGATTTTACTTTGGGCGATTTAGCGGAGAGCCGATTTTAACACTTTGACTCATGGTGAATGTTAAGTCTATTTACGTAATATATTTAAGTATTTGAAAGTTAAAAACGTTGAGCTATTATGCCCTTCCTAAGAAAGAAAGTCAAATCAGTTTTTGATACTACATCAAAGTAGTTTTGAGATATTTAGCTTTTACGTTTTTTATTTTTCGGTTTTTACACTTGAAGTGGAGATGTGACCATTTTACTCAACGTTTTTTAATCATTTCCAGTTGCAAATCGGTATTCTTAACTTAATACAAAAATCAGAAACTCATTTACGGTTCCGAATGTGCTCTTATCTCAATTTTGGCGTTTATGGCTTTCTTTCTTAGAACGGAAGTATTCTTCGGTATTTATTTCTTAATTCTGTTGATTCGAGTTTTCTTCTCTTTCTTTTTTTTCTGAAACTATAAAGGAACAAATAAAAATAACAAATCCATCGAGAGATGGAAGTTCGAAAAAGTTGTAATATAAGTGATGGAATAGGTTATATAGGATAGTATAGTGGTATGATTACATGAGCGGGATGGAAAAATTCAACGTGGTACCTTCAGTACGACTCTAAAATTGAAATCACTAGTTCTGGTGGTTATTGCAGCCACTTCAAACTAGAAAAAAATATGTAGTTTTCATACTTATTGTGCAATTTGGCTGTAAATTTGGAAATATATAAAAACATAATCATCAATAATTAATGTGGGTTAAATTCGGGCTAAGAAAAGTGGAACCATACATGCATACATTTACCAAAGTTATTTGAGATTATTTAAATACTGATGTAATCTATACTTTCAATATTGATAAGAGAGCGGTAGGCACTATCAGAAACCATCACCTAAACAAGAAGGGTTGAGAGTCGATATTACACTGTTCCACACCTAACGAGAAATCATAACTGAACTGCACAACAGACTAGAGCCGGGTATATTGAAGGAAGAGTACATATGTATATATTAAAAAACACGTTTTTTGAAAAAGTTACATCAGAGTGTTAATATTTTATAGAAGTTATTTTTGTGCCTAGGCATAGAAGTTATCATAGGAAAATGTTTATGTTTATATTTTCAATATTATTCATACTTTGTCAGTCCGTTCCATCCAGGAATTTTTAAAAGTGATTGGGACCCTTAAAGAGAATTTCAACGAAAATTTATTTGACAAACTTTTAAGGGGGAAAGATCCTCCAGAACTTTCAATTATCGACTTTTGTTTTCTTTTGCTTTTAAACTGCATTTACAACATTTTCAATGTTTTAACATCTAAAAATTTCATAGAAAGTCAGTGAAGTGATGAGCGTGTTCAAATATTCAATTTTTTTTAACGTATAATTTTGAGAAAATGTTTGTCACTTTCATTATAAGTTTTTAATACTTTATGCATGCATTGAAGAAAATTCAAGTATAGTCGTAACATATTTAATATGTCTTCTTTTGATTTGAATTTAAATAATCATATTGCTACATATAATTTTTTTGATTCTATAAGTAAATCAAAATTTAACTCCTTCAAATTTTGTATTAATTTTCATATGCTTTGTATTTTATGTATGTAGCCTTTTCCCGGCGCGCGTTGCTGCACTCTGCAACTATATAAGGACATAATAGGTGTATTAAAAACTTTTCTTAGACTCATAGTTTGACACCACAGTCATTTTCCACTGCCCGTTACAGTTTCCCAGTAGTTTTAATGTTCACAGAAAAAAAATGATTTTTATTAATAGATAAGCATTTGAAAAACAGATTGGTTTGTGTCTAAAAAAAAATATGTTTATCGCGATAACTTTTGATCGGAAAGAGATATTGGTATAATTGTTTCACATAAATTATTCTTTGAGCTTAACTATTATATAAAAAGAATAAAAACAACTTTTAAAAAAAATTGATTTCTTGTTTTTCATGTTTTTTGATGACAGAAATAGTTAATAAATTTTTCTGTGAAATTGGAAGCATTTTTGCTATAAAACGCTATGTCATGTAAGAGGTAGTCAAAAATGCAATTTTGAGTTTTTATAATTTTAACAACAAAAACAACTTTTGTGTAATTTTTTGAGTAAAAAGTCAATATTTCGGATCTTTTTTGAAATAAATATTAAAAATATATCCGCTAAATTGTAAAAACCTTTTAAATTGTTTTTATTAAGTGCTTGAATTGAGTTTATCAACGAAAAAAATTTGAATGAAATATATTCAAAAAGAACGGAGTTATTTGCATCGCAAGTAAAATATACGAATTTCTGATGGTTTTTTTTTATTATTCTAAGGAAACGATGTTATTAGAAAAAGACGTTGTACCAGAAGTTTTTGCAATTTTAAAGATATGTGAATGTTTTTGGTATCAAAATAACAGTATTTTCTTAAAATTAATAAGTCGAGCATTTTCGCTTGAAAAAATACGCTTGTAGTTAGATTTGCGTTACTTCTAAAGGGGCGGAAGAGGCGTGGTCAAAACTTAGTATGCCATAACCTAAGTTAGGATTCAAGTAATATGTGAGCCGAATTTGAGTTAAATCCGTTCAGCCGTTAAGATTTGTATTGTAGTCAAACAAACAGAAAATGATTTTTATTAATATAGATAACATCTTGTGTAAGAGCAGTACGATTATCTGTGTGTTCATCACAGAACCAGTGTGAGAAAGAGAAGAAGTATAATGACCAAGTAGCGAACGATGTGTACATACACAACATTGATAAGCGAAGCAGAGAAACAAAATTGTGCTTACCCAGTTGGCCACGTCTTTAAGACATCCTCAATGTCTTACAGCCTTATTCATAAACACATTTTAGAGGCAGCGTAACTTTAAACGGGCTTTAAACAAGAAAACGTTATTCATAAACATGTTTCGTGGTTGTTTAAGAGCTGCGTAACTTAAACGCCGAAATTGGCGTTTAAAGGTTACGTAAATACAACCATGATTTTTGTTTGTCTTTTCTTTTAATATCAAAGACATGCTCCATATACTCCCTTTGAAGCATTTTTTTATGCGGCGGCCATTGTAAATCCATAGGAATTCTTAATTTTTGTAGAGATTTTCTATAGTTCAGACACAAACCTTACAATCATAAGCAGAAAATGAAAAAATGTTTATGAATAACAATGTTAGCAAGGTTGCATAGAATCTGCGTAAAGCCTTAAACAGTGCGTAACTAAACAAGCGTTTAAAGGTTGTTTAAGGAAATCTATTGAATAAGGCTGTTAATGACTAACGTATTCTACGTCTGACCTATGCGCCCGTGTTATCTAACACAGGCTTGAGCTTTTTTTTTTTTTTTTGTTAAAAAAGGGTATACGTTAGGGTGCCTCAAAAAAAAGTTACCATTGCCACCAACTAAAAATGAACCTTGATCTATTTTCTGACGATTCCCAAAATATTTTGGCTGTCACGTTAGCCGCTAGTGAGCTAAACCATTTGAAATTTTTTGATGCAGTTTAGAAGAACTTTTTTGGTACTATTATTTTTGTTCGTTTTTTTTTTTCTTCACAACCACACATGCCGAAATTTTTACGAAAAACATGATTTTTGGAGGTAATTTCAAAATGGTTTAGCTCACTGGCGGTTAATGTGACAGCCAAAATATTTTGGGAAACGTCATAAAATAGATCCAGGTTCATTTTTAGTTGGTGGCATTGACACTTTTTTTTTTTTGTATGTAGGTCGAGGCACCTTAGTATACGTGTATTAGAGTATAACGAATTTTTAACCTCATGGGTTTCATATATTTTTGAAAACTACGCGTCAAAAAATAAATTTCCGCATCTTTAGTTTTTTCTGCGACATAACTTTTGACTGCGCCCGAGGTTTTATATATTTCATTGCCAGACTTATTCTTTTTTTTTGTTCTGAAATCCAAAGTTTAGTTTTGAAATTATTTCCACATTTTTTTATGCAAACCTTTTCATTAACGTCGTGTATACAAAGCGAAATAAATTATTCTAATTTAAAAATTTGTTTGGTTGATTTCAGTTGACTACAAGGGGCTGGGCATTACACAGCGTAAGTTGAAGGCGCCAAGTGTAAGCATCTATAGGGCCGCCATTTTTTTTTTATTGTTTTTTCTTATTTTGTGTGTTATTGTTTTATTTCATTCAATGTTATAAATACTCTCAGTATTTTGTAAAAAATTATTGAAAAGTTTGTTATCTGGAGGGTCTTCCCCACTTATTCTTTGAATTTAATAGTTTGTTTGGATCGTCATATCACTTAAGCCGCCATCTTCAATTTAAATAAGGAATACTTAATAAACACAGCAAGAAAATGTTGACAAAACCTGTTGACAAATGAATATTGATAAAACCTGAAATGGTCAGTTTGGGGCACTCACCCAGTTAACAGAAAATGACCCATATGGCAATAAACAATGATATTTAAGAAAAAGTTATAAATTTTTGTTTTTATTTTTATTGATTTTGATTTTGATTTTGGATTTTGATTTTGATTTTGATTTTGATTTTGATTTTGATTTTGATTTTGATTTTGATTTTGATTTTGATTTTGATTTTGATTTTGATTTTGATTTTGATTTTGATTTTGATTTTGATTTTGATTTTGATTTTGATTTTGATTTTGATTTTGATTTTGATTTTGTTTTTGATTTTGATTTTGATTTTGATTTTGATTTTGATTTTGATTTTGATTTTGATTTTGATTTTGATTTTGATTTTAATTTTGATTTTGATTTTGATTTTGATTTTAATTTTGATTTTGATTTTATTATTGTTTTTTAAATCTTTTTAATTTTATTATTATTTTATTTTTATTTTTGTTTTTGTTTATATTTTTATTTGCATATAAATTTTTATTTGATATCTATTTTCTTTTGATTTTTATTTAATTTTTTTTTTATTTTTACTTTAATTTTAAATCAATTTTTATTTTTGTAATAACTTTAATTTTACTTTTTATATTTTTACTTAAAAGTTTTTATAGTTTATTTTTATTTGTATATATATTTTTATTTTTAAAATTTTTTTTCGTATTTTTAATATATGTATGTGTATACGAATTTATATATCAGTATATATTCTAGGGGCCGCAAATAATGATTATCGCTGTCAATCAATCATTTTATAACAATTATTTTTTTATCGTGTTTTTTCGATCAAAAATAAAAATTATTTTTTTATCGTTATTTTTTTAAGCAGAAATAAAAATACCGGATCAAGTTCGAAAATGAGCCAAATCGGATGAACATCACGCCTAACTAAAATGAATATATGGGGTTGAAATTTTGCATATGAGCTTTGATATTTAACATGCACTCTGAGTATGAACCAAATCGAAAATAAACCACACCTCCCTCGCAGTTTCTGTTAAAACCATATCTTACTAGTTTTATTTATTTTTATTTTATTTTTATTTTTGAATTGGTGTAAACAATATGGTTTTATTTATTTTAATTTTCTTATCTATCTTCTTTCTTATTTTCTTATATATCTTTTATTTTATTTCTATTTTCAATTTTATTTTTATTTTATATTTATTTTGATTATGTTTTTTTAATATTTTTTTATTAATTTTTATTTCGATTTTAATCATATTTTTGTTTTCGTTCGGGTCTAGTTTTTATTTTGTATATATTTTTATAAATTAATATTTGTCTTTGTTTTTATTTATTATTTTTATTTTAATTTTTATGGTTCATTGGCTTCATTTTAGCTTCATTTTTATTTTATTTTTTTATTTCATTTAAGCTTTTACTTTACTTTTTACAATAGTTTTTGCTTAAATTTTTAGTTTAAAATTTATTTTGATTTTGTATTCTTTTCCATATTACTTATTATTTATATTTTAACTTGAAAATTTTTAACAGTAAAGTTTTATTTGTATGTTTGTGTTTATTTTGTTTCTAATTTCTTTTATATTTCTAATATTTCTATTTTCTATTTTCTTTTTTATTTTTATGTATATTTTTATTTTTATTTTAATTAAAAATTATTTCAGCTCTTATTTGTATTTGTCTATTAATTTTGAATTTGTATTTTCATTTTTATTTTTATTTCTGCATTTATTTTAGGGTTCAGTTTTATTCATATATCATGCGGTTTCAAGTTTCTTTCCACTTCCGGTTCCGAGCAAGTATTTTGGTTATTTCAATTCTTATATTTATTTATTTATTTATTTTTAATTTTAGTTTTTGCTTTTGTTTTTGCATTTGCTTTGGTGTGGTACATTAACTTAGTGTGTTCTCACTATGTCCTTAACCAAAAATGGTTAAAAAATTAAATTGGGAAAACAATCCAGTCTTAGCCAATGTAAACTCATTTGTTTATTTTTAAGTATTTTATTCGTTCCAATAAAGTATGCAACAATTTGAACATCTGAAGACCGACCAAAAGAAAAACATACATTTAAAGCTCATCTTCATTAAAGATTGAGTTGTGCTGCCTTTGCATAAATGTTGCCCACTTGCTGCTGCTGCTGTTGCAACATAAACAAGAATTCTTTGATGCCAAAGCAACAAAAAAAAGGTATTTTTTTACTTTTGTGTAACTTTTTGAAAACTTATATTGTTGTTGGCTGTTAACAATATACTCGAGTCTTAACTGTTTACGGCGTGGTGGCTTGAAGTGTGCTCAAAACCGCTTTGACTTGACTATCTAACTGTCGGTCTGTCTATCTGTTTGTATGCCTGGCTTTCTGCCTGGTTGTTTGGCTACGTATAAGCTTGACTGTTTTTGTGTGTAAGCACAAGTGTGTGTGTTTGACTGACTGTGTGGGTGTATCTTTTGTGTGCGGTTTCCGTTAGCCAACAAATGTTGTTATCAACAGCAGCTAAAAGCCAGGCATTTAGACTGTTTTGTTGTTTTAGTTTGTATTTTTGTTTGGTTTTTGTAACCACTTTACACATACTACTTTACTTGCATACATCTATGTTTTGAACATATCAGTCACATACATATAGATTTATATGTGCACACACCCATCCATACACACACATGCATACACACACTCTACGAAATTAAACAAAGAAATTCAAAAGTCGTTTTGAGCTGGAAAAACTTTGTTACAAAGAAACTTCGCATTTTTGCACTTCCTATTCGTGTATCGTGCGGTTTCAAGGGTTTTTCCTACCACTTCCGCTTCCGAGAAGGTACTTTAATATATATATGTATGTATGCATATGTTTTTCTTTTGGAGCTTCTGCCTCTTTGCAGCAGACAGACATTTTGAGGTTTTCATTGGCATGTGTGAAGGAGAAAGTAGCTGTGTAGCAAGGATAATTTTGAGCAAAATGTAAGCCATAGAATCTTATAAATTTAATTTTAAAAATTTAAAATAAAAATCGAACAATCTTAAAGCATTTTTTCTTTGAGATTTTTATGTTCAAATTTATTTCATGCTTGTCGGGTTTGTATTTTCTTTTATTGTGTGAATTTAATTTTGTCCTTAAATAGCTTTATTGAGTTCACTTGGCTTACTTTAATTCCCAGCAATAAAACTTCATTCACCTTCGTTCATCCGTTAATATTTAGTGCTTAATAGAGCCACTCTCACTCACTCACTCACTCACTAACTTGCACTAACACACATACCCAGACATAGTCTAAAATTAATTGCCTCTGTGAACCACAAAAAGCACAAAGGATGTCCGGATGATTGCTGCTATGGCCATGGCTACCAGTCAAAGTCACGTGTCAAATAAAATGTCAACAAACAATTGAGTTATTTATTTATGTCTTTCATTTTATCATCGCACCGTTGGTCTCTTTAGTCCATAGAGAAACTTCATATTAACTACAAGGTAGCATCATTTGATATCCTTGTGAACCATTTTGATTCCCATCGCTTTGATTCGGTTCGACTTAAATAAGTTTGGCGAAACTGAAAGTGAAGTGCGAGCAGAATGATTTTGGATTTCAACTGAATTTTATTTTAAGCAGTTATTTCTTTGGGAACTACTGGAGTTTTTCTTCACTTAATCTGAAAGCTAAGTCATTTGCCTCGATTTTTACAAAAACTGATTTTTATTGGTATAAAATTTAGGAAAATCTTATTAATGGTAAGCAACCCTTAAAGTATCCGGAAACCCCAACTAGGTGTCTCTTGCTGGGTATGTGTGTGTAATTTTTGTAAAATTACACATTAACATCTATCATTAAATTTAAGAACTAACATCTTTCATTAAATTTTACCTGACTGGTAAAACTTAAATTTTACCAGTCAGGTTTCCAAAAAAGTTAAAAATTGCATTTTCCAAAATGCATCGGCATTGCATGGAATTGTTACTCGTCAAGTATATGTGCTACGTTAAAATTTATAGTTAAATTTATACAACAGAAAAGATGAATTTTTTTATCTTATGATAAAAATAAAACCAAAAAGCATAGACGTCATCGCGATGCAGAGGGATCTAAATACTTATGCAACGAATTTGCAAATTTGTTACATAGAATAATTACCTACGCCAGTTAAGGCTGATTTTTAGACCTCATGAGAAATATAGACAAAAAAATTATAACGACATGAGCGCCATGACAATACGAAGGTTTTCACCGCTTGAAAAAGGAACAACATACACTAAGGGAAAAAAATATTAAATTTATCCAAAAACTTTTTTAATTTATCCAAAAAGCGAGTCATTTTTGCACCAATAACGTATTTACTTAAACCGACTACGTAAATATTTAAAATTTATTTAAATACTTTTTTATTAAATAAAATATTAAAATATTTAAAATAAAATTAATAAAAAATATATTAAAATTATGCACGAATATATTTAAATATCTTTCAAATATTTATTATTTGAAAATAAAACTATCGCATTTAAAGAAAATTTATATAAAAATATTGATTTTAAAAAACAACATATTTAAGTTGAAGAGGAGGAAGAAACGAGGAAGAAAAGAGGAAGAAAAGAAGAAGAAAAGAGGAAGAAAAGAGGAAGAAAATAGGAAGAAAAGAGGAAAAAAAGAGGAAGAAAAGAGGAAGAAAAGCATGATTACGACTACAACGTTGTATTATGCAATAGTGCGTCCTCACTTGGAGTACGCAAGTCAAGTTTGGTCTCCAAGTTACAATGTGCATGTTGATCGAATAGAGAGAATCCAAAAATGCTTTGTTCGGTTTGCCCTAAGGGGCTTAAGTGGATTTGACATTTTAAACCTTCCTCCTTATGAGGATCGCTTAAAACTTTTAAAAATGCAATCATTGAGTGAGCGAAGGAAGTCTGCAGATATCGTCTATTTGCACCAACTCATCACCGGTGTATTCGATTCTCCAGAACTTCTTTCTCTTATAAATTTTAACTCTAATCGTAGAAGCAGTAGAAATGCTAACAATTTAATTTACTTACCATATAGTAGAACAAATTATATGTTTACTGCTCCTTTAAACCGTATGAGTAAATTAGTTAACAATTGTAGCTTTTTTGAAGTTAACTTGTCGAAAGGTCAACTCAAGAGTAGATTAAAAACTATTGTGTAATTGCATGGTTATGTTTTTGCATGGTTAGTCGTGATGTCTTGTGTTGTCCTTGAGCCCAACCATATTTTGGTGGGTAAATTTTTTCTCACATTAGCTTATTTTGAGCCACTTGTATTGATATCGTTGAAAATTTCAAAGATATTTGGATTGTGACTTTAAATGTGTTAATGATGAGAATGTGCGAAAAAGCTGTAGTAGCTAAACTCGATTGTTATTGCAAGAAAAGAGGAAGAAAAAGTAAGAGAAAGTATGAAGCAAATATGCAGGTAAGTGACAACCGTTGCAAGATAATTTTGAGAAAATATCGAGTTGTCACTCCACCCTACATAAATTCATTATCGCACACATCACCCATCGCAATCACAAATCATATTGACCAAACGTGCATTATATATTATCCTTGTAACACAAACTAAACGAGAACTATAAGAACCTGCAACGGCAAGAAATAACTGCAGGAACAGAGTGCGACGCTGCTGCTGCTTGGCGGCTGCTTGGCCGCTGTATGGAATGTGTGTGTAGGTGTGTGGTATATATAAAATTCAAATACGAGAAAAAAACGAGTTGTAAGGAAAACATTTGATTTATCCACGGAAATATTTAAACAAAATTTATACTGAGGCGTGGATAATGCTAATATGCGTTATTTCCCTTAGTGTAGAAAAAACGTTGCATGGAATTATAACTCCGTCATTATTGGTGCTACGAAAAGTTTTATGGAAAAAACATAAACAAAGTGACATTTTAGGCCACACGATAAAAAATGAAAAGAAAAAAATATTAATAGCGTTATGACACCCCTCAGAAAATTCTAAATGTAACAAAAATGCCCCATTGTTGCATGGATTTATTTTATGGCATTACGATAAATGTTAATTAAAGAAGCAAAAAAACCATAAGCAAAAGCAAAAATAAAAGGAAAAACAAAAGCAAAATCAAAAGCAAAGGCAAAAGCAAAAGCAAAAGCAAAAGCAAAAGCAAAAGCAAAAGCAAAAGCAAAAGCAAAAGCAAAAGCAAAAGCAAAAGCAAAATCAAAAGCAAAAGCAAAAGCAAAAGCAAAAGCAAAAGCAAAAGCAAAAGCAAAAGCAAAAGTAAAAGCAAAAGCAGAAGCAAAAGCAAAAGCAAAAGCAAAAGCAAAAGCAAAAGCAAAAGCAAAAGCAAAAGCAAAAGTAAAAGCAAAATCAAAAGAAAAAACAAAAACAAAAACAAAAACAAAAACAAAAACAAAAGCAAAAGCAAAAGCAAAAGCAAAAGCAAAAGCAAAAGCAAAAGCAAAAGCAAAAGTAAAAGCAAAAGCAAAAGCAAAAACAAAAGCAAAAGCAAAAGCAAAAGAAAAAGAAAAAGCAAAAGCAAAAGCAAAAGCAAAAGCAAAAGCAAAAGCAAAAGCAAAAGCAAAAGCAAAAGCAAAAGCAAATGCACAAGCACAAGCAAAAGCAAAAGCAAAATCAAAAGCAAAAGCAAAAGCAAAAGCAAAAGCAAAAGCAAAAGCAAAAGCAAAATAAAAAGCAAAAGCAAAAGCAAAAGCAAAGGCAAAAGCAAAAGCAAAAGCAAAAGCAATATCAAAAGCGAAAGCAAAAGCAAGAGCAAAAGCAAATGAAAAAGCAAAAGAAAAAGCAAAAGCAAAAGCAAAAGCAAAAGAAAAATCAAAAGCAAAAGCAAAAGCAAAAGCAAAAGCAAAAGCAAAAGCAAAAGCAAAAGCAAAAGCAAAAGCAAAAGAAAAAGCAAAAGCAAAAGCAAAAGCAAAATCAAAAGCAAAAGCAAAAGCAAAAGCAAAGGCAAAGGCAAAGGCAAAGGCAAAGGCAAAAGCAAAATCAAAAGCAAAAGCAAAAGCAAAAGCAAAAGCAAAAGCAAAAGCAAATGCACAAGCAAAAGCAAAAGCAAAAGCAAAAGCAAAAGCAAAAGCAAAAGCAAAACCAAAAGCAAAAGCAAAAGCAAAAGCAAAAGCAATATCAAAAGCGAAAGCAAAAGCAAGAGTAAAAGCAAAAGAAAAAGCAAATGTAAAAATATACTCCCAGCACATTTAAAGAGCTCCCCGCCTATTTGTTGTTCAGTTGCCAATAGTGACCATATGAACTAAAGCATGAAATTTAAGTCTAACACGTCTGAACTATAAAATATTCGGTAAAAGGGGGGTGTGGAAAAAATTTAACGTATGAACCATGGTACGGCCAAGAAAAACACAACAAAGAAAACCCTAAGCAAATCGGACGCTCCGTTCTTCAGTTATGGAATAACAAACACCACGACTATGTTTTTTTTGAACAAGCTAAAGAAAAAAACTAAAGAAAAACCGAAAGAGAAATAAAATGAATAATTATAATAAAAATAAAGACAAATAAAAATAAAATTCATATCAAGACAAGTATAGGACAAGAATTTCGATAAAGACTACGACGACAAGGTAAGGAAAAGGACAATGACAAGAAATAGAACGAGGAATTGAAAAAGTATTTAGACATACTAAGGACAAGGCAGGGAAAAGAAGTGACACAAGGATTAGGAAAGAGATTCAAACAAGAATAAGTTAAGAAATTTGTTCTAGGTTAAAACAAGAATTTCGGCAAGAAATAATATAATTAAGGCAAATATAAGAGTAGGAATATGGATCAGGACAATTTTGGGGAAAAAAAGGATAGTGACAAAAATAAAGACAAGAATAAAAAAACGCTGATCCAAAAATACGTGATTTTGTTGCAGAAGACCGCAGTACTTCCGAGGGATTATGGAAAAGGCCTTAAACATCAGCAAGGAGACAATTCGAATAATTCTTCATGAAGATTTGGGACAAAGGTCACATTCTCCAATAGCTAAGGAATTATCCCCAAACAATTCATTCCAACTGGTAAAACACTTACTGCCGCATATTATATTAACGTTTTGAATCCTTTGATGTTCAGAACCGGTCATATTCGACCCGAAGATGGCGATCCAGAAAGTTGGTCTCTGCTGCACGATAATCTACCGTGCCACGCAGTACTCATTGTTCATCAATTTTTGCTCGAAGTCAAGTGTATGTGTTAAACCATCAGCCGTATTCACCTGTTTTGATACAGAATTGAAAATGAAGTTGAAAGGATACTTTTTTAACGGTATTTCGACCATTTATGTAGCTGCGACACGGGCACTTGAGGCAATTCCGCTATAGCATTTGGCCTTGGCTAAAAAATGAGCTATAGCATTTGGCCTTGGCCGGCCCAATAAAACAATTAAAAAAAAAACATCTTGAAAAAAAGAGTTAACGGTGTTTCTTTATGCTCCTATTTCATGTCCAAAGTCTTCTTTTATTCATGACAAAATTCTTGACTTAATAAAATATACCGAATCCATGTCCTAGTTCGGAAAGGTGTGTTTTAGGTGTATCTTAATTTTTGTCCTAACCCTAACCATATTCTAATTCATTTCAAAGTCCTTTTCTGGTTTCATAGTCCGCTTTCATGGAGTTATTTTGTTGTTTATGAGCAATGTTGGTTGCCACGAAATTAATTGTTGAAATCATAACTAACTAGATTGTTGTTGTTGTTGTCGTTGTTGTTTTCATTGTGGCTGTTTTTGTTGATGTTTTTGTTATTTTTGTTGTGGCTGTTTTAGTTGTTGTTGTTGTTGTTGTTGTTGTTGTTGTTGTTGTTGTTGTTGATGTTGATGTTGATATTGATGTTGATGTTGATGTTGATGTTGATGTTGATGTTGATGTTGATGTTGATGTTGATGTTGATGTTGATGTTGATGTAGATGTAGATGTTGATGTTGATGTTGATGTTGATGTTGATGTTGATGTTGATGTTGATGTTGATGTTGATGTTGATGTTGATGTTGATTTTGATGTTGATGTTGATGTTGATGTTGATGTTGATGTTGATGTTGATGTTGATGTTGATGTTGATGTTGATGTTGATGTTGATGTTGATGTTGATGTGGATGTTGATGTTGATGTTGATGTTGATGTTGATGTTGATGTTGATGTTGATGTTGATGTTTATGTTGATTTTGATGTTGGTGTAGATGTTGCTGTTGTTGTTGTTTTTGTTGTTGTTGTTGTTGTTGTTGTCGTTGTTGTTGTTGTTGCTTTTACTTTTTTTATTTGCTTTTCCATTGCACATTGGGCCAGAAATTTGAAAATGTGCCAAAAACTCATATCTTGGTGATGCATGGACAGAATTAAATAAAAATTGGTACAGAATACTTAACAGAAGAACTTCTTCAAGCACGGGAAAAAAGTGGGCGGGAATCAACAATGGGGCGTGGCAATATCAATAAAATACTGTATCTCGTCTAATAGTTGGACTAGGTTATTAAAATTCGGTACAGTGCTTTGTGGGATATTTTCCGAGCATGATGAAAAATTGGACTGGATTTAACAAAGGGGCATGCCACTTTTAGTAAAATGCCGTATCTCAGTTAGTGTTGGGACTAGGGTATTGAAATTGGGTATAGGGGTGGGTACAATCGTTTCTAAGAATTCTAGAAAAAATTAGTGGGATCCAACAATGGAGCGTGTCACTATTTAATAAAAACTGTATTATGGTTATTATTTATTCTGTGGTATTAAAAATAAGGCGGGATACGAGACAGATCAAGGCGTTGCTTTTACCGAATCTGACATGTGATGTACTTACTTACTTACTTACTTATCTGGCGCTTACAACCGTAGGTCGGTTTTGGCCTCGTATAAGAAATTGCGCCAGACATTTCTGTTCTGCGCTTGCTGGCGCCAGTTGGAAACATCAAGCGTGGTCAGGTTATCCATCACCTGATCCTTCCAATGTGCATTGGTGTGCTTTTCCTTGGTGCATTAACTTTACCTTAGCTGCATGCAATTAATCCAGACAAAGTGATGCATATGGGTCATTTTATGCGGTTCCCTGAGGCGCCTCATGACGCCGTTTTTTTTTATTTTCATCATGTGCCCGAAGACCTCATCTTCATTTTTGTTCCTTAGAATTTACCGTTACGCCAGTAGTCACAGAGTTAAAATTACATGCAACGTTTTTTCATGGTTGTAGCATTTTTACTGCATTATGTGGTTGCAACCCTGAAATCATGACGATAAGAATTTTTTTTGTAATTTAATTGTGAGGCGTAATAGCACATCTATGCTGTCGTAAAACCAAATTTACCGTAGTAGGTCTCTTGAGTGAGTAATAATTGCTTGCAACGATATTACATTTCTGTTACATAAGCTGTAAATTACAACCTGGTCACGTCAGAATTTTTTTTTTTTTTGTCGTAAGGCCAAGTATAAATCCTTCATTTTATTTTTACACATTTGTCGTAGCTTATATACTCACCGAGTAAAAATTCAATGCAACGCCGTTGCATGAATGTAACATTGTCGATCTTTGAGAGGCTCTTTCTATGTCCCCATGAAGTCAGACATTTTTTGTCTAATTTTGTTGTGAGGGCGTACAACATGCCTTTATTCGTTTATCATATTTTTAATCTTAGCATTAATACTCAGCGAATAATAATTGCATATAACAAATTTTCAGTTGCGTTGCTTAAGCAGCTCCCACCACGTCCCGATGATGTTTTGAATTTTTGTTTTATTTTTATAACAAAGTTAAAGAATTATCCTTTACGGTCGTATCATTTTTTAATCATAGCTCTTATACTCAGAGAGTAACAATCCAATGCAACGCCGATGAATTTTAAAGAAATGCCTTTTTCAATTTTTTTGGAAACCTGCGCGGTAAAACGTAACGTCGTCACGTCAAAAAACCATCTCAAAAAATGATCTTATAGGCAAAGTTGTATTTTAGTTATATTCTATTAATTGAGTCTTATTTGTCACCTTAAAGTTTTCTGAATTTTTCCCCACAAAAAACCATTTGTTTGTACATTCGTATGCTTGAGACATTTTGTAGCCTGACTGTATTAAAGTAAACATTGTAATTTCAATTCATCTGTTATCAATCTTAGAAATATATCCACTTTTGAATTATTTGCAAATTGCAACCAACTTTGTATTTAACCCACATGCGCATATTTATTCCACATATTGATCGACAGTGATTTGTTTATCACTAACAAGGCCCAGCATTGGCATCACTGACGGAATCATTTTTGTTTTTTCCCAGTAACAAAAATAAATAAAAACAACTTTACAAAAGTCACACTTTTCGAATGTTTACCCGTTCAACAGAACAAAACAAAACAAAAAAAAAATTGCGATTGAGATGCGATTTCAATGCATTTCGAAAATTATTGAATAGATTGTTCCCATGAGATACGCCATTAAAATGATTTCGATGAAAGGAATTTGTATAAATATTTGTACACGTTTAGATAAATATCAAATAATAGCTGATTGTTGTGTGAGACAGATTCGGATAAGGATTTATTGTTGATTCCAAGTGGATTTCTATATCAACTTATATTTGTTTGTATAAAACGAGGGTTGGTTGGTAAGTTGAGCGGCAAGTGTGACAAACACACAAACATTATGTGCGTAAGTGTGCTGATCAGTGCAGTGATTGTGTGAAAATTATGCCCAATCGGGATATAAGCGCAATTAAGGGTATTTGTTGTTTTCGTTTTAGAATTGAATCTAGTTGGATATTGACTTAATACTCAAACGGTTAGTTATGAAAGTTAATAACTTGGCAGCACTTTTAGTTTAGATATGAACTGAAAGAAGTCCAATTAGCTTCTAAATCTGTCTTATTACATTAAATTGCGAAGATGTAGATAAAAGAGGAATCTTATATATTAATACGCAAATATCAAATGTTGTCGTACACTTTTTCAATATTTATTTTAGAATAAGGACAATGAAACGTATATCATTCGAAAGGTACTGCACCATAGATGTGCCGAATTATGTTAGATTTTAAATTGATGACCTTTGACCCGAAATATTAACGTTGAAAGTTTATATCAATTTTAGTTAGGGATCTCAGAACTGGGAAGAGGTCGAATGAAGAATGTGGTATCAGATGAAAGGTCTGGCTACACAATATGATTGAATATAAGATTGGTGACCTTTGACCTCAACTATGAGCGGAAAAAGAGCATTTATTAAATAAAAGCTAAACTATAAGGGATGGAAAAACATGATATAAGAAAGAAATTTAGACATTCATAAGATGTGCAAAAAAAATTTAATATTTTCTGCCATCGTTTACGGTTACCCTACAATAAGCACTTTTTCATGTAACAAGTGTCAATATATTGTGATGGTGAAATTGCTTACAAATAGTAAATTTTGAAAAATTTCCGTTATTTTGACATCAAAATTATTGTGATATCTCGAAAACTATAGATGTTTTCAGTACAACGTTTTTTGTATGAAAATTCGTTGGTTGAGAAAAATAACGGTACACGAAAACTTTTTTGCTAATATTTTCCACGAATAGTATGTTATAAAAATTTCCCGTTATTATGACATCAAAAGTATTGCGATATTTCGAAACCTGTAGATTTTTTCCATGCAATGCATTTCTTAAAGCAATGTCATTGCCTCGGAATGAGAAAAAACAATTGATATTTCAAATTTTGATTTTGCATGCAAATATCTCAGCCATTTTTCAATCGATTTTCATTAAATTTTCTTTGTCTGAAAGTTTAATTAAATAACTTTTGAGAAATAATAACACATTTACCGTTATCTCACTAATTCAATTTCTTATATTGTTTTCAAAAAAACTCTAAAATATTCAATTTTTGCTTAAAAATTAGACCAGACATTCTTTTTTTGTAATTTTATTTTTGTTTTTCTATTTTCTTCTTTCACACTCTTTCATATACCATATCATTTATTTGCAAAAATTGCTTCATTTTGACACATAATTTAATTAAGTGTTTCTATCATCGAAAATCATGAGCTACCCCCTATAATTTTTTTGATGAAAATTACATTTTTCAAAATGTTGCTTTTGTATTTTTTATAAAGTTCTACAGCTAAAAAAATAATTTCTGTGAAAAAATTTTTCAAATATTTCAAACCACTCCAAAGTTATATACACAAATCTATGTTTTAAGCCATTTCCTTATCTACTTTATATATTATTCATATTATTATTATATATCTATATATAAATAGGTGTACGCAGAACAGTTAAGAAACATTTTCTCCAGTGTTTCTCAACCAATTTTGATAATTTTGTTTTAAATCAATAAGAGTAGGGAAAAGGAGTGCACCGAATATCTCTCAAATCAGACGTTCCATTCCACTGGTTACATTTGATGGGCGTTGAAATAGAGGCGAGGCACTTTTCATCAGCCCAAATTTTCGGTATAACTTTTGAACTATGAGTCACAAATCAATGAAACTTGGTAAGAACTTCCCTCCTTGACAAAGGGGGGTGGAAGCACTCATACAACTCAAAGTGGTTATATCAAATAGCTTCGGAAGCATTTCTACTAGAAAGTAGAATAAGTGAAGTAGGGTACTGTGACGGGCATTGGACAAAGGGGTGCGGCTCCGCATATATAAGCCACATTTTTGATATTGAATAGCTTTAAAAGTAAAAATCACAGAACATGGAAAATCAGAATTGAGTTACTGTTTTGTGATTTCCTGCTGGTGGTGCGTTTGGTGCTGTAAGAGTTCGGTTACGTTTGCATATATGTAAGTGAAGAAAGAAAAAAAATTTTTTCAACAAAAATACAAAAAAAAAAATCAATTTTTAAATGGTCGAATCTTTACCAAAGGTGATACTAGTAAAATTAAACAAGCCGACTTAATGCAGGAATTATGTTTTTATGTAAAAAAAAAACAATTATTAACTTAAAATTTCAACAAAAAATCAATAATTAGCGCATTGTTTCACTCTTAAATCAATTTTAGAAGAGGCATTGCATAAACTCTACGGCGTTATTAAGTTATTTGGGACATACAGCAGCCTAAAAGATTTTTATATTTTTAACTTATTATAGAAATTCATATAATGCACCTTAGGTGTATTCACGATGTTAAGTATTTTATACATCACAAATACTTAACATCGTTATTCACATATGTTAGACCATGTTAACATGATGAAACAAATTCTAGACTATGAACATATTCATAGTAAATTGTTGTATGTATATATGACATTTCTCATTTAATTTTATGTTGTCAAAAAATAATTACTTGACAAAAAAAAGTGATTTGATTTAATATACTGCCGTCCTAAGATAAACATCAAAATTCTAAAATTGAGATAAGGCAGATTCGAAACCGTGAATGTGTTTCTGATTTTTGTATTAAGCTAAAAATATCGATTTCCAACTGGAAATCACTTAAAAACTTTAAGTAAAATGGCCAGTGGCGTCCGTGGCGGAGTTGGTTAAAGTGCGTTGCCGCTATGTCAAAGAACCTTGGAGACCCAGCTTCGAACCCCAGCAGCGACAGAAAATTATTTGAATTAAAATAATTTTTCTGTACGGCCGCCACCTCTCTGCAGACAATGGCAAACCTCAGAGAGTAATCAAATGCCATGTTAAGCTTCTTGAGAATAAGAACATTACGTTCATCGCCGTTCGGAGTCGGCGTTAAACATGTAGGTCCCTTTCTCGGTCAATTGTGTACAAACTTAATAACACGCACAACACAATTGATCATAAGAAGCTAGGTCAAAGTCCTTTCAAGGGCTGAAATGGCCAGTTATTTATTTATTTATTTTTTTTAAAATGGCCATGTTCTAGTGTAAAAATTATATATTTATTTATTTATTTTGGGAACAATGTCGATGGAAATGGGCCTTTCTTCCTTAGGACAGTAGTATAGGTATACGAGGGTAATTTGGTAATTCAGTGACTTTTTGAGAAAAATGCATTTTTTTCGGCAAAAAAAAAATGTTTTGGTTCTCAACATAGTCTTCTTTCAGATCTATAAATTTAGTTCAGAGTTTCTCAAATTTTTGTATTCATTTCAATTAATAGGTTTTATCAGCGCTTGTTTTTGTGATGACCTTCTCATTCGACGCAAATCTCTTAGTGCCGAGCCATAGAAACAAGAAATAGTCGCTGGGGGCTAAATCTGGAGTATATGGTAAATGGGGTTTTTTGACCTTCTTTTGTGCCCGTTCACCTTGAGGAATCCACTGCTTTGACTGTTCCTTGGTCTCTGATGTGTTGTGATGTATCCATGTTTCGTCAACGGTTCCGAAACGGTGTAAAAACTCCTTTGGATTGTGTTTGAACATAGCCAAACACTCCTTTGAAGTGGTCACACGGCAGCGTTTTTTCATCAGTTGAGATGACCGACCACAAGTTACCTCACGCATTTTTATTGATTAACTTTGTCTAGCAATACATAGAAGCAGTCCAAACCTTTACAGCGATATCATCAAAACGAGTATATATTTTGATTGTAGTGAATATAACGTAAAAAAATATAAAAAAATTCAATTCGTCAAAGACAAAATATAAAAAAAAAAAATTATACAAATCTTATATATTTTGGTTTAACGGCAAAAGCTTAAATTTAGTTATATTTTTATAAGAGCTTTTTCAGAACTGTACAACTACAAAATACTTGTATAAAAAAAAACTATACAAAACTATACAAAATAGAATTCATTACATCGTGAATACTCTTATTTTAATAGTAGTATATTAAATTTGTCACTTTGTCACTTTGTTACACACATAAGGAGACTTGCTAGGTATAGGTATTTAAAGAAACGGGTGAGCCATCGACTGGTTTCTTTTTAAATCACATGTTATTTTGACACTGACAGCTTTTTCGGGCTCTGAAAAGTGAGAGAAACTCATTCTCATATCTCCGCGAAACAAAATCGATCATGTAAAGGCAAAGACAATTCCGTTCAATAGCGCTCCTTTGTGTGGGCTTAGGAGCAACTGAAAATTGCTGCTTCGGATCAGATGCATACTCATCTCTGTGGCTATTTGGCACTTATTTTACACTTTTTTTTGTGGGATGCTGTTAAGAATCGATGTTATGACAACAATTTACAAAACGTTTCAGAAAAGGATATTCTCGATATTGCTAAAAAAGCGGGGGAAACCATCGGAAATGTTTTGCAAAGTTGGGTTGACAGGATGTGCTACTGCAGAGCCAGCCGAGATAGGCAATTGAAAAGTTTTATTTATTTTTAACATTTTTTTCTCTTTTATTTTATTTGATGTCCAATTTCTCCTTGTAAAATGGTACAGACTTTGATAGATTCCGCAGAAGTTAAACTTTTGTTTGACTCAGTTGTCAAAACCAATAGCACAACAGTGTTTTATCCTCAACTCATCTTCTAACCTCAAATTCGCATGGCAATTACATATACAGTGAAAAAATTCAAAGTGGTGAAAAGAATAAATATCCTTGATGAACCAAAAAAAAAAAAGTTCACTTGCTATTAATTTCACTTAGCAATGTCTTAAGCAATTATTTTAATGCAGACAAGATCTTGCTCTCTCTTTTTGTTAAAAAGTTATCCAAACATATTGGCATTTTGAGTGACTCTTACCTGATAAACCGGAGGGTAAGAGTATCTCTTACATAATATACTCGAATCGTTTATAGGGTTTAGCTGTTGAGCTTAATGTGATGCAAAATGGAAACTTGTTTGGTGCGATACAAAATTAATAGTTTATATGACTAAGCTTTTTATCTTCATGAAAAAAAAAATAAAAAAAAAACATAATAGAGGCTTAGCATCAAAATAGAGATGTAGAAATGGAGAGGCCGTAGCATCTGGCACCCAATTTCAATTTCTACGTGGCATACCTTTTTCATTATATGGGATAGAGAATGGAAATTCGGACACAAGCGGACTATGGCTATTACTTGTCTTCCCAAATGTTAATCAAAGAAAAATTTAGTATCTTGGACTGTGCCACTGGAAAAAGTTGTAAATCGTATAATAAAACAAATAAAATAATCAATTAAATAAAGCCAACTGAAAATTTTAATTAAAATCACAAATTGAAAACATGCATTTTTATGATTAAAATCTGTCTTGGAACTTATTAGGAGAGAATATTGAAACTGAGAAAGACAAGACTGAGAAAAAAATGAAAAAGACATTTTCATTTTGGTTTAACATCACGCCTCCATCAAAAATATGAGACACGTAGCCATAAGTAATGCTCAAATTCATAACAAGATCGAAATATCTGAAAGTTATTATATAATTTTTCTGATAGTAAAAACTAGAGCTGAAAGCTATTCACGAGATTCGAACTATATGTGAGCACGAAAACTGGAAATCCATAAAGTCACATTTTTCTATTATTCCCGTTTTTACGAATTTCACGCATCAATTCTCATATATTTTTATTGTTATTGAAACAGATTTGATGCTATGTGGACTCCTAAGGAAAGAATGTCCTTTTCAAAATGACTCCAATGGGTTTGGTCAGCTCCAGATTGCATCTTGAGACATTAAGTCTAAGTCTTAGTCTTAGTATAAGTTTCTTATTCTTATTCTTAGTCTTAGTCTAGGCCTGTGCGAGTAGCTTCGAGTACGAGTCGACTCGAGTAGTGCAACTCGACTCGATTTTCGATTCGAATAACTCGTTGTTTCGATTAACTCGAAATTACGAGTTACTCGAGAAATTATCGAGTAACTCGAGATGTTTTCCAGTAACTCGAGGTATTTTCGAGTAACTCGAGATATTTTCGAGTTATTCGTACAGTTTCGAGTATTTTTTTCCTAAGTAGTTGTTTTTTTTTTATTCCATGTTCTCAGCTTAACTCAAACAGGGTTACCCCTTTTCTAATAATACATAAATATTAGTTTTTAATGATAGGTTTAGTCAAAGAAACTATTTTTCCCTTAAATTCTATTAAGTCAAGAAGTCAAAAGAATAAGAGAGAGAGAAAGAGAAATACAACTACATTTGTGCATATAAATTTTCTCATAATTTTTTATTGCTGAACTGACCATTGAAATGAAGTTAAAAGCTACAAACTAAAGACTTTTATGTAAAAATAAAATGCATGATACCGGTTGTGGTATAAGAGATGATTATTTTTCATTTACAAATCACCAGCTGGAGAAAAAAGCCTTTCACTCTCGACTGATGTACACAGCATCGATAGATATCGTAATGTAATGAATGAAAGGTATGTCAATTTTGATTTTTCATTCTGTCACCGCAATATCGGTTATTCAGGAGGATCAACCCGGGGCTAATTACTGTAAAGTACCAATTCCTGGCCAATGAGTGAAATCCTACATATATTTGTAAGATAAAGAACAGTGCTTTAAATGAAGCATGGCAACTCTGTTCAGAAAGATTTGAGCGGATGTAACGTTATTCAATTCAATGAGTCGTTTTATAGTTAACTTCGCATCATACAGTGTTTCAAACATGCAGATACGAGAAGATAAATTAAATACGTGTATAAAAAATAGAGCTTTTTTTAATGAAAAGTTAATTATACTACGACGATTTCAACGTTAATACAATATAGAAAACTTGACCCAACATTTTAATGCTTTTCATATACATATGTATATTGCTTCGAAACACTTTGAAAGTTCATATAAAATATATATATATAAAAACCGAAAGTGTATGAACTGAGAATGCTGTTTAAATTTTATAAATTTTTGTTATTTACATTTATTTTTTTATTTCTTACATTGATTTAAATTTTATTTATTTTAATAGAACTACTAGAACGTACACACAATAAATATTTTTAAAACCATTCCACTGTGATCAGCTATGAGTCAAAACTCATGAGTATTCTAAACATTCAAACCCAATAGGAAATGGAACATATTCCCAAAATATTGAAATCCATGCATTGGAACTCAAATAATATCAAATTATAACGCAAGCTACCATAACATAACGAAACATTTCTTTATTGTTATTATATTTGGTTTGATCACCAAACCTGTGGCTGTGTTATTACCTCATTTTCTTTACATTTGGACAAAACAAGGCCTTTAACTAAAACATCGCTTCAGTATATCACAATAAGGGTATTCAGTAAAATTTTGTAAGTCCTGTTAAGTTGCAAAATTGTTAAAGTTAGCCGCTGTTGGCGTGAACGCACATGCTAAGACATTTAAGAATCAAATGCTTAACTGATATGCCAAAATCAGCATTTGGTTAATAAATAAATAAATAAGTGATTAAAAAGCTTAATTTAAAAGAAGTTTTACTTTCTTACCTTTCTATTTATTTTGTAAAAATTGTTTGCTAATGTTACTTTGACAACTTTCAATGCAGCAAAAGATGTGTGGTTTTAATTACTCATGTAACCAGTACACAGAAACTAAAAGTTAATACTTTTGATACATTTGATGAAATGTTTTATATCTCTATCAACAGCTTGAAGCTGTAAATCAAAAATAATTTATACCTTATTAGAAGTCATTTCCAAAACGATTCATCACTTCACTCAATAAGCTTGACGTATCCGACTTAAGAAATAATATCTACTAAACAAAAATACGGTGCTGAGCTTGTTTACTTGCTAACAAGCAGCTAAGTCTTTTCCCATACAAAATTTTGACAAGACTTAACCAATTTGTTAAGTGCAGCAAATTAACAGGACCTAACAAATGTAGTGAATACCCTTAACATAATGCTGGTTCAGATATATGTGAAAAAATACATGCTGTTTTATTTTCTATTGGGTGTTTCCACTGATGAGTGAAAGCACTCACATACATTCCTATTTCTGATCACACCACATACATATGTTTCCATGTCGATTGAGATCAGTGTTGTGACTGTAACGCTAAGAAATAAAATATGTTAAGCATTATTGTTTCTTTGTCCCTAAACAGGCAATATAACTAATTACTCAGCAGAAGAAATAACTTCCAGTAATGTTGTTACTTTTTGGCTAATTATTTAATTACGATTATATACAAGATAAACTTAATTGGTTTTTTTCAACGTTTTTTTCTATATGTTAAAATTTAATTCAAAAGATAATAGTAATCTGTTACTAATTACCTTTAATTTCGAAATAATATAACATTATTACAGTTAGGAGTCGGTAAAATGTTATAAGTGATTTTAAATATTACTTTAAAAAAAAAAATATGTCACAACACTGATTGAGATCAACAGCGTTAACGGGAACTGAAAAAAATTAAAATACTCGAAAACATCGAGTTACTCGAAAACCACCGAGTTACTCGAGTTCCATCGAGTTACTCGAATAATCGAGTTATTCGAGACGAGTTTCGATTCGAGTTACTCGAAGATCGAACTACTCGCACAGGCCTATCTTAGTCCTATTCTTAGTGTTAGGCTTAGCCTTAGTCTTAACCTTAGTCTTAGTATTAGTCTTAGTCTTAGTCTAAGTCTAAGTCTTAGTCTTTTTCTTTGTTTTTGTCTTAGTCTTATTCTAACACAAAATCACATAGTTCCGGGAAAGTTAAAATCATCTGATTTAAATCTTTCGGGAGATTATGTAATTTTTTCGGGTGTTTGTGCCAAAAAATTTCGGACCTTTTCCAAATATTTGCAAAGGAAGAAAGACTTGAAAAATAAGCTTTGAATTTAGGCCTTTGAAATAAAAAATTCGAAAATTTTTTGCCAAATTAATATATAGAAAAACGACCGAAATTTTGTTTATTCCTGAAGAGATAAGAAATTATAAAATCTTATGAGGACGCGGCTTGCCCTTAGACGAAAGTTAGCAAACAAAACAACATTCCGTATAAGGGCAAATCATTTTATCATAAAAAAAAACATCATTTGAACCTTATTCAGATCTTAACGTCCATCAATTTCTTGTTCATGGATAATCATGAAAATAATATAAAAACAAATATATTGAAGGAAATCTTTGCAGATATTTTCACAGAGGTATATTAATTTACTACTCAAATCTATTTAATGTTTTGATTATCTTGCATTGAATCTGGATCACGGAAGTTCCGCCCCAAAAATTTGGAAATAAAGCCCGAAAAACTGCTAAAAATTTCGGGCGTAATTAAACCGTTTCAGGATTAATTTCCAAACCATTCGGGCGTAATTTTTTCTACAATTCGATGTTATGGAAAATTGAGCTTTTTGCCATTTCTTGTTTTGGGCGTAAGTTCATAGGGTGTAAATTCCTGGAGTCGTCTATGCAATGTATAAATGACCTACATTTGACTGGTCCTATAATTTATAATATAGGATCCCATAGAACCCATGCAAGTTCTAAGGACCCACATGGAAATTGGGATAAGCTTTGCTTAATGCTACACGCAAAGAAATTTTTCGTTTACCACAACTGAAAAATTCACCAACTATACTTCGTTTGCGAGCTGTACTTGCCGCAAACGAATAATCAGTTGTCACCACTTAAAAATATATCTTATCGTCGTTGCGCCTACAAAAAAGGTTATGTGTTTTTGAACAATTTTTCAGGAGACGAAAAAAACATTTTTATTTTTTAACAATTTCAATACTATTTTCACATAGCTGGCTAACTTTCACATTTGTTTACTTCTGAACCAACAAGAATATCAAGAAACCATTTGGTGAATAGATGGAGCATACATATGGCTATTAAATGGTAAAATAAAAAAAAAATCGAAATTTTACACATAGCCTTTTTTGTATGCGCAACGACGTTATATATTTATACCGCAAGCTATTTCGGTCATTATTATTTATTATTATAATAATATTCTTTCTCTTTATGGCCGTCCATCTTCTTAGGGATTGCACCTCCGTTGCTATCTCCCTCTGCGTATTAAGCAAACTACCAATTTCCTTATATAGTAACAATTTGTCCAAAAAGTAACTCTAAACTATAAGCGTTATGTTTATACAACGAAGGGAAAAATAAACAAAATTTTCATTTGGGAAAAACGAAGTTTTCAATTGCTGCAATTTAAAAATCACTCGCGTTTATGACAAACGAAATTAATTTCCTGCAACTATATGACGCGTTTCTCGCAGCTGAACTGTTATTATGACAACTGTTGAAACGTTTGCAAATAACGATTTCAAGCACGACAAACGAAGTTCGTTTGCGGCAAACTGGCGATAAACGTTTTTTTTTTCTTTGCGTGTAGCTATCGGAGTTGAGTAAGTAAATATGTGCACTAAAGTAGGTCGACAAAGAAGTTTGGAAGATCTGCCCCTGATTTGAGAGCTTCCCTTGAGAGAGTTTCATCGCAATTTATTTATTTTTTTTCTTTCGTAGGTATCCTTTAAAAACATCCACGTTTTTTATCATTTCTTTGTCTTTTTTTTTGCCCGATCAATAAATACAATACTGTTGGAAAGGTATTAATCAGTAGGGAGGAATAAGGCAATGGGAGTCAGCGGGTAGTGAGAGTCACTTTGTGTTAAACGACTCGCGCATATTAGCCGCTCGCGGTGCAGAGAAACAAAAGTGCTTTGTTTTTGTGACTTGCTGATGTAATTTTTCGTCGAAGTGAAATAAACGGTAAGTGTGAATTTTTTTTCAACAATATACGATCAAAACACGTATTTAGTTAGATGTCAAAAAATTAATGTGTACACTAAGGGAAAAAAATATTAAATTTATCCAAAAACTTTTTTAATTTATCCAAAAAGCGAGTCAATTTTGCACCAATAACCAGGCCCGTAGCCAGGATTTACCTAAGGGGGGGGGTTTGGATTAAAAAAAATATCGATAGTTTTTGATATGGATAAATGAAAAGGTATTTTTTATATAATTACCAGAAAGATGGGAAAACTCAGTGGCTAGAAATAGACATTACTTTGAGAAATGAATTTGTAACAAATTTTTCACAATAAAGCGACAAACTTGAAAAAAAAAACACTTTAAAACTTTTTTGTACACCAAATACATAAAACAAAAATTAATTTTTTATCTTTGTTTATTTTATATATTTATATTAACAGCCCCATTCTGCGTACTTGATAAATTCACCTTATTGAATATTTATCAAGTATTGATTATTTATCAAGAGTTGGTATTCAGTGATAGAAAAAAAACTCTTTAATTGATAAATTTGTCAATATCTCATTTGCTATTGATAAATTTATCAAGAGAGTTGTGATTGCTCGTAGCAGGCAACACCAAGGTTAATATTAACATAATAATGTTAACAATAATAATTATTTTCTACAAATTAATACACTTTTGTGGAACATAAGGAAAATGAAAGCAGAAATCTGTTCTCTGTGTTATGTTATTAATGAGAACAATTAGCTGTTAACAGGAATTTACCTACTCTGGTGAATTACGAAAACTTTTTATTTATCAAGGTTGCTGTAGAATACTAAAAAAGCTTTCGATTGATAAAATTCTTTACAAATTTTATTTATAAATTACTTATCAAGAAAACGCAGAATAGGGCGGTAAGTCTTCTTATTTATTTTTTTTTGTTAATTCTAATAACACAGCGTCCGCTGTGACACTGCAATCCCTATGTATGCTTAAGGATGCACACCCATTTAACATAAAAAACGTGTGTTCTATAATTTCAAAACTGTCGTTTGTTGAGTTCAATGTGTTTCGGCTATATATCTTGCTTATCGTTGCACTGTCATTTTGGAATACAGAAAGACGCTAAAAAAATAAAATTTTCAAGACAAACTTCTAAAATGACGATAAATAAGCATCTTATATTATTATTTTAATACTTTACTTGCAAACTTATATCGGTTTATCATTCTATATAAAAATAACCACGATTAGAATAACGACATTTTCTTGTATTTCCTGACTTTTGTAAAGGCCACAATGAAAGGTTAGAAAATTTTATTTAAAAAGTTTTTATTATCATTCGGTAAAATTAACAAGAGGTTGTGATCCTGCGCCTCCAAAACCAGTGTTAAAAAATACGCTAAACTTGCAATAAGCTGCATTTTCCAATTTGGAGTAAACCAACCAATGCCAACGGTTCGACCAAGAATGCTTAACACTTTAACTGCCACCATACAAAAAAAAATATCGGGTCCTCCAGGCCATTTTTTCGAACAAATCAGAAAAAGTTTTTTTTATATTTCGGTGAAATTTTGAAATATAATATTGAGGCACAACATATGTACCTCACGGCCTGATGTATACGTTGACTGTATATTTAGTGTGGATGACGGACAGATGAATATGGCTAAATCGACTTGGGTGATGATGCTGATCAAGAATATATACACTTTTCTATACCTACCACGCTTCCTTGTAGGCGTTACAAACAGAATGACAAAATTAAAGTTTTTAAAATTAAAATCCCAGTAAAGTGGGTTTTTTTAAATCGTGGGGGTATAAAAATGATGCGCTAAAGATAGTTTTAGGTATGCCAGGCCATGCGGAATTGAACTTCGTTTACAGATTTGCATTTCGAGGTACTAATTTTAAACCATGAACTATAATGTGTAATCAAATACTGAGGCACATACGCTGTGCCTCAGAGCCTACATGGACATTTTACTGAGGCACACCGTATGTGCCTCATGGCAGTTAACGTGTTAAATCGGAGATTGCGAGAACCGCTGGCAGGAAAATTAAAATTTGGTGGAGGCACATAAATGCTTTGAAAACTTTCAAGGCGGTTCGAATCGGAAATATTGCTCATCAACTTGAAAATATCGTTATTTGGACATTGATATACTCTCGAAGTCGAATGCAGTTCCGATGAATCAAATGATATTTCTGAAAAAATTTCTACAATCATACACACAAACTTAGAGTTATAAGCATTAAAAGTAAAATATTAATACCGCAACTTGTACTTGTACTTGTACCGCTTTCCACATAGCTGTCAACATTTAAGCTTTCTACAACTGCAGGTTACAAAGGAAGTTCTGAAGACGTTTCAGATTCCAAAGTTTCTTGAACGTTTTCTATCGGGTTTTCCAATAAGAGTTGTTATTTTGGTATTCAAAGAAAAATGCCATTTTTTGAGATATATGATCGGATGTTTATTTCATAATAATCATCCGAAGGTATGCCGTTAATAATGAAAAGCAACATCAGCCAAATGCCCACCACGACCACGCTTACAGCACAATATCCTTTTCATGAAATTTTCCATAACCAAATCGCAAAGTGGCTGCCCTTTGTCCTCATTTTCGAAAAAGTAAGGTCTAATGACCCCGCCGGACCATAAACCGCACCAAACAGTCACACGTTGAGGATGAAGGGGCTTCTCAACAATAACTCTTGGATTTTCCGAGCCCCAGATGCGACAATTTTGCTTGTTGACGTAGCCACCGAGGTGGAAATGGGCCTCATCAGTCAAGATGATTTTTCGATGGAATTCCGGATCATTTTCATGCATTTCAAGGACCCAATCAGCAAAGTCACGACGTTGTTGTATCGTTCCATTTTTAGTAATGGCATAGTTTCTACTTGTCAAATGTCAAAGAATAAAAGCTTTAAAAGTGAGCGCTTCACAATAGCGGGCGATTCACAATAACACCTCTTATTGGAAAACCCTGTACAATACAGATGAAATATAATATTATTCGGATTTTGTCGGTTCCGCATCAAGCAAAAAGTTAATCCATTAATATTCAATCAATGCAAACACGCTACAAAAAAAAAAACACAGCTTTCAAACATTCAGAAATATTCGGCAACTTTTTAACACATTTACGCATTGATAAAGGAAGAAAAATCATTTGAATCAAGCACTTACTTTCCACCGTTCTAGCCTTTTTTTACTTCTGGTTTCTGCAGCCAATTAAGTAGACTAATTTTTGTAGTTTTGGCACAGTAAAATTAACAATAGAAACTCTTAAACTTATCTAACGAAACGCAATCAAAATTTCACCACTTTCACGTTACACCTGTTAACGCAATAAATTCTTAAATTGCTGGTCGTAGACAAAGTTCAATTGAATGTATAGAACTTTTTTCGATACTTAAGCTTGTTGATGTTTTCGCTGTATTTCGCTATATTATTTTTTTATACTTTTTGGACCATAAGGGGGGGGGTTTTAACCCTAAAAACCCCCCCCTTGTCTACGGGCCTGCCAATAACGCATTTGAATAAATCGACTACGTAAATATTTGAAATTTATTTAAATACTTTTTTAATTAAATAAAATATTTAAATCTTTAAACAAAATTAATATAAAAAATATATTAAAATTATGCACGAATTTTTCTAAAATATCTTTCAAATATTTACTATTTTAAAATAAAACCATCGCATTTAAAAAAAACTTATATAAAAATATTGAATTTAACATATTTAAATTGAATATTGCGTCCACCATTTCTCCGTTGCACTTTTTTGTTCTATAATTTATACTCTTTTTGACAGTGGGTACAATATTAAAAAAATAAATAAATAACTGGCCATTTTTCAGCCCTTGAAAGGACTTTGACCTAGCTTCTTATGATCAATTGTGTTGTGCGTGTTATTAAGTTTGTACACAATTGACCGAGAACCGGACCTACATGCTTAACGCCGACTCCGAACGGCGATGAACGCAATGTTCTCGTTCTCAAGAAGCTTTACATGGCATTTTGATTACTCTCTGAGGTTTGCCATTGTCTGCAGAGAGGTGGCGGCCGTACAGAAAAATTATTTTAATTCAAATAATTTTCTGTCGCTGCTGGGGTTCGAACCTGGGTCTCCAAAGTTCTTTGACATAGTGGTCACGCACTTTAGTAGAGTAGCTATGCGGGTTCTGGAACAAAAACGCGTGTATTTCCTTATGGGCCTCAAAATTCACAAAATTGTGCCCGACTGCGCAGTCGGCGTCGCTGCCCGGCCGATACGATTGTAGGGTGACGAGCAGAAAGTAGAGTGACTGAAGCATGTAGTTGTTGTTGCAAATTGAAGATAAGCGTGGTGACCGCAGCGTGTGTTGAGTACTATGCAGTCGGCGCCTCTGCCCTCCTATACGATTGTAGGTACAGTCGATGGCTCTGCCCACCGATACGATTGTAGGGGACCGCAGCATGTGTTGAGTACTGAGCAGTCGGCGTCTCTGCACACCGATATGATTGTACGATCGATGCCGAAACATGTTGTTGTTGTTATTGCAATTCACATGTTTCTTTATTAATGCATATAATTTTTAGGTATTTTATAAATGAAAAATATAAAAATGATATTATCACAGCCCCGGGATTGAACTCGGGCCGCAAGCATTAGAGTCGAACGCCTTAACACTGTGCTATTTCATCGTATGCTTCTTAACGAACAAAATGTGTATAAAAACATGTGTGTAGATAAAAACATGTGCTCAACATGAAGATAAGCGTGCACCGTTGCTGCTTAGGCTGGACGGACGGGCAAACCGCAAGCTCAGCACAATCACCATAAAGTTCTGCGCTCACGCCTGAGCTCAGAGCTTTATGGTGATTGTGCTGAGCGTGATAGGGGTCGGGGGGTGGTGCGGGCGGTGGGGATAAGTGGTATATTAAGCTAAATAATTGCCGCTGTTGTTGTTGTTGTTGTTGTTGTTGTTGTTGTTGTTGTTGTTGTTGTTGTTGTTGTTGTTGTTGTTGTTGTTGTTGTTGTTGTTGTAAATTAAAGATAAGCGTAGCAATAGCAGCAGTAGCTTGGGTTGACTAATGGAAAGTCAAAGTATGAAAGCGGCAAAGGCGAAGCGTCACCGTAACCTCGAACTTGAGAATACAAACCATGACCATACTCAACTATGTCGATATAAATAAAACAAAAACAGATTGATTTATTCATTTTTATTTTTTATTTATTATCAACTAAAATTACATGTATCGTATAATATATTCCTTAGCATTTTTTATTTAATTTTTAAAATATGCATATAATACTAAATTGTACATTTAATATTTAAACATGTAAATTAGGTATATTAATTTATTGCGTACTATTTATATTTTGAATTGAAATCTTAAAAATATCTTAGGCTGAATCCATAATATTAAAATGACCCCACGGTAACGTTTCATAGCTATTTGCAATCAAAAATCGCTTATCATCATGAGGACTTAGCGCGATTTTTGATTGTGTAATAGTGCTAACTTTGTGTTGACGTGATTGTATCAAATTTTGTTGAACTATTTTTTCAATATTTTTGTTGAGACAATCAACATAGTCATCAAATGTAATTTTTGTCTTGACTATGTTTAACTTAACACCTTTCGCTTTTTTTGTTGCATCTTCACCCCCTACACGTATTGCGTACATTTTAGAGCGAAGCCCAACAAATTCAGTCATAATGCGACCATTATTCTCATCTTTCATGAGACCCAACACTTTTTTATTCACATGTGGAATGTTGTAAATATTCTCGAGGGGATAGTCGCTTGTATCAAAGTGAATAGAACAATCTCGTTTGATAATTTGATACAAGTCATTACAAGTCACCTCATAAATTAGAGAATCTGTATCGGTGTAACAAATGGCACAATTGGAGCCAAATTGGGGGGCCATATAACCATAGTGAAAATCATAAATTGTTGTTTTAGCCAAGTCTAAAATACACATACCTACATATATAGGCTTATTAAAAAATATCTCAGTTTTGTTTAGCTCAATGGCCATTAGATTTTCATCAAATATTGTTGAGGCTTTAAACTCAGGCTTAGCAATAAGGGCTTGAGCCCCATATCGACCAAACCAACTCGTCGTCAATTTGACAATACTATGTTTCCGAATGTTTTCCATAGTTTTACCAAACACCGCATTATTCATGAGTTTGAAAAGGTTTTTTTCAAACTCATTTTTAGCGGCCGTACGAAGAACTGTATTTAAGTCGATATAGGATTTCAACCATAAGGATTGTCTAAATTTCAGAATTTTATGAATTTTGGACAATCTTAACCCATATTTCAAAGCCTGCTTCAAATTCCGATAGTGTATAACGTATCTCTCAGAATCATCCAAAGTTGCCAACAGTTTCTTCTGTTTTGAACCTGGTGGTGTAATATGTTCAGGACAAAAAGGGAGATCTTTGTGGTAATCATGAATATTACTTGGATATTCTAGATCCACTTCAAGAATATACCCAATATCGGAATCATCAGGTATAACCTCAACATTAAAATTGTTGACATCTAACAGCCAATCGAACTCACCGTGTGGGAGAAATTGCGACATTGCCCAACCATATTGATTGTTAATATCATAATACATTAAGTATTTAGATGGTTGGGCTTCATCATAATCACTCATGTACTTATTGTTGGCTTTCACATATCTCTTAGTACACTGACTGAGACCACCACGAATACCCCGCTCTACAAACATGAGCATATCAACATCAGTCAATAGCTCAAGGGTAATATCTGTATGCTTAAGCATAGCATCCCACGTATAACCGGGTAAAGTGAAATAATGTGCCGGGTCTAAGCCATATGTTTTATGACAACTTGCACGGAATTGCTCAAAAACATCAGCCAATAACAGCACATCAGTTTTTAAGTAAATATCTGAATATTCGCCCAAATTATTAATATTTAATTCAGTCCAGACTTTTTGAGCATGAGCATAATCCTCTAGGCTGATGTTTGTATCGTTAAGTTTATTATAGAAATTGTTTATTTCAGGTAATGATGTATCTAAAAATTTAGCTTCATCATCACAGTAATCGTATGGGAACACACCCTTACGAGTCAACAAATTAAATTGCGAGTTACTTAAATTTCCAAATTCTGATTTTAATATTGGAAATATATTCAAATATGAGGCTACAGTTTCTAAGCTACTCGCCATAAATCTAAAAGAATCAATAAATCGATATCTAATTGCAAATTCATCAATGCGCTTAGTGAACGAAATATAGCGTTCTTTGTTTATGGGTAGAAGATCAATTCGACCCTTTAAATCTGTAGCCAAATTTTTAAATATAAAATGTGAGTCATAACCAGAGAGATTATGAAAGATTATTGGTATTGTATGTGTATCTTTGAAGTTAACATTACAACCCATATGCGCTGGACCTCGGTAAATACCTGTAAGATGACAATGGTCACGCACTTTAACATCATCGTCAGTAAATGATTTTTCACATATATGGCATGTGTTGGCAAGCGTGAAATTTTGAATTTGTTGGGCAGACATTTGCTCCATGGGTAAAGGACAAAGAAAGACCGTTTCAATATCTTCAGCAAATTGATTCAATTCTGAAACGAACCATTTAATGCAATCTGCACCGCGATAGCTTTTATAAAACGATAACGTGGGGTCATATACACACTTAATATAAAAGCCTACACTATATGGAATATGCTTTTGGTATGTATTTCCAGCATCAGATTTTGCTAAAATACATTCCAAGTCAGCATATACCACAAATGGAGACATTATTTTATTACTAAAATTCTTAAAATGTACATACTTCTCCGCTTCCGTCGGCATCCTTATCTTGCAATTATTCAGCTTGCTGCAGTTCTCGGTATGCTGCTCCAACTTGAGTTCAGTATTGAAATAATGGAGACATCGATCACAAAAGTATTTGGCTCTTTTATGTGACGACAGTTGGCTAGATAAAAGCCGTGAAAGGTTTTTTATCCACACATAATGATATGTGATTGGTTCATCATCATAGTCGTCAGCATCATCCTCAGCATGATTATCATCATCCTCATAATATCTGCTCTGTACCATAAGCAGGTTAACATGACGATCCATCTTCTCTTTGGTTAGATAAGAGGGTAAAACAATTAACTTTTTTCTATTCTGTTTCAAAATATAAATGTTGATAGAAATATTGTTTTGCCTCTCAAATCTTGGGACCTGCTTCACTGTTACCGGAAATTGAATGTTTGTCAAATCAAGGTTGTCACGGTAATGAGGGTATGCTGTCTTACGATCAACGGGTCCATTCTCTGCTGGGTATAGAGCAGATATAACAGCCCAAGCAAAGCATGCATTGTCATCATTTTTTACGTTGATACATGCTTTCTTGTTATAGATCTGTGTTGGAAGTGGAATATATGATGAACCCAGCTGTGGTGAAAATTTGTTGATGTTGACTGCTAAGTTTATTATTTCTGTTAACGCCCATCCACTATCCCTTTCCTGGAACTCTTCAAGCTTTTTTAGGAGGTTATTTTGAACATTCTCCATAAACCAATCGTCAATGTCAGTTTCTTGACAAATAGAAACATTTTTAGTGGTTAGGAATTTCAATTCACTAATTTCTTCATTAGCTCTAATGATTCGAAATTCACCACAAAATATTGTATTTACTTTTAGAAACGCGAATTTTAACAGCGGTTTTTTTATTATTCGCTTGAAGAGTCCTGCGCAATCCTCTAAGAACAACTTCGAATCTTTGTGCGCCAAGTTAGTGATGGCTCCAGTACATGCTCTGAAAATTAAAACAAGGTTTAAATTAATATATTATATTAAATTAAATTAAATAATATGGTGATGAAATTATTTAAAAACGACACTTACCGTCCACTGAACGCTGATTCAATTTCCACCCATTTAATCCGGATAGAGGCCCAACTCGTCCTATTTGCCGTTCGGGAAAGGCCTGCACCGGTAGTAGAGTTAAGCACCTTTAACTTGGTGCGGTAACCTTCAACCAACAGAATTGCACATGTAGCATTCTGTTTCGCTCCAACATTTGTTGCCTTTCGTAAAATATTACGAAGGATTATCAAGTGTTTGGAGCACTCTTTAATGCTCTCCATCACGAGCGCACGATTATTTGCAGCATTCTCATACGCCGATTTAACAATTTTAACAATGTTGGATATACGTTGTGCCATTTTGAAAAGTGTATGTTTCAACTCAACGTCTAAACACGAATTAAACGAAATAAATATTGTTTCACATACTAAACCCCAAATTCAAACAAGTAATTTTTTGCGGTTAGATAAAGATTACGCTTTCTTTTTTGAGTGTGTTTGTATTATTTTTATTTGAGCATCGAAAATAAGAATCTTAAGCATAAATGACCACAATTTACAGTATTAAAATTTTGATATCTAGTATAATTATAACTAATGTTTTTCCCTAAATATGCAATTAATTGCTTCGGTGGATGCAAATTTCCGAAGCTGTCGAAATATTCGATTTGATTGTTGTTTTTCCAGTATGCTACCCAATGTGTGCCAGGTCCCTTTGAAGTATCCAGATTGATTATTCCACATTCTTTTTTAAAGGGTTTCTTTGGAAGAGTGTCACACATAAACACACCCCTAAAATTTGGGATATCTTTCGCAAATTTTCTCAAGTCTACATCGGAAAGGGCTCTTTTGGGTAGCTTTATGAAAAATTTTGATTTTGATAAGGTTTTAAATAAAGTCCAAATCCCTTTTTATATGGTTTTAGAAACATGCCTTTTCCCATTGCAATAGACTCCATTTTACTGTTATGTCGTTTTGCTTCATTTAACTGCTCTTTTCCGGCTTTAACTGCATTGATTGCTTTTGTTATACCAGCTGCTCCACCAGCTAGACCGCCAAGTGCGCCCAGTGCAGCGAATATTGGTGCAAGAGGAAGAAAACCTCCAGATTTAGGTAGTGGTATTATTCGAGGTGTTTTGATTAGAGATTTTTTTCCTTTGAAAATATTATTTGCAACTTTTCTTGAAATTTTAACGGCATCATCCAAATTTTTAGTTTTCTTAATTTTCATTTTAGCACTTTTTAAGGCGTGTCTAAATAGTTGATGCCCATTTACTTGAGGAGATCTCTTAGTTTTACTGTTAACGTTGCCCATACCAAATTTTGATTTCGCCTTCATAGCGTTAGTGACAAACCAAGCGTTTGATTTTTCACCAATACTGCTATCACTTGCGTTAACCCGTTGCCAAGCCTTTTCAGCTAAGATTCTATCAGCAATATGTCTTTTTTCCAAATCTTTGTTGTTTGCGTATACTATATCATGTTGTCTGCAAGCGGCATCCAAAAGATTGATTCCTTGATCACCTCTAGCTAATCGCTTCTTTAATTTTGTACCAGGTCCACAAAATTGATAACCAGGTAAATGAAGTTCAATCGGAAGTTTGTCTATTAAATTATTCAGAATACCTTTTCCAATGAAGGATGGAGGAAGACTGATTTCCTTTTTATAAATAATTGGCATTAATATTTAGACTTTTTCGATCAGAGGTTGTAATCAAAGTGATGTAAAATCAATAAAATGATCCGATTATATATGACATAATTTAGTAGTTGACATAATGCGATTCTTAAAGCAACGTAAAACGCTTGATGTAAAGAATATTGATGGCAAATTAAATACATCAAATATATTAAGACATAGCTCATTACTACCAAACTCTATTCGGGGTCTAATTGTGGGACCGTCAAATTGTGGAAAAACAAATGTAATGATAAGTCTTATTGAAAGCCCCAATGGATTGAAATTTAAAAATATTTACTTATACTCAAAGTCAGCACAGCAACCAAAGTATCAATACTTGGAGCGTCTAATTAAACCTATTAAGGAGATAAATTTTTCAATATTTTCCCATAATGATGACGTCATAGACCCAGATGATGTACAACCGCACTCAATATTTATATTCGACGATGTAGCTTGCGAGAAACAGAATCATATACGATCTTACTTCTGTATGGGTCGTCATAAAGATGTTGATAGCTTTTACTTATGTCAAACTTATACACGTATACCAAAACATTTGATTCGTGATAATGCCAATATGATTATTTTGTTTAAACAGGATGAAATGAATACAAGACACATCTACAACGATCATGTTGGTTCTGATATGTCTTTTAAGACTTTCCATAAGCTATGTTCAAAGTGTTGGAGAGAAAAATATGGATTTTTAGTTATTAATAAAGATGATGATATGAATAATGGTCGCTATAGAAAAGGATTCGATGTTTTTATTGGATTATAAAAGAAACAGAATAGATATCTAAAAATCAGTACAACAACAGCTGCGCAACTGATCACACAGACGGCTAAACTGATCTGTTCGATAAAACAGCTAACTACTAAACTGATCTGTTCTATAAAACGGCAACTGCTAAACTGATCTGTTCGATAAAACAGCTGTTAAACCTACCTGTTTATCTGTATACCCTGTTTATATATACACCTATCAATATGAGTGAAAAACTAGTCAAGAATCTTATATGAATAATGGTCGCTATAGGAAAGGATTCGATGTTTTTATTGGCTTATAAAAGAAACAGAATAGATATCTAAAAATCAGTACAACAACTGCTGCGCAACTGATCACACAGACTGCTAAACTGATCTGTTCGATAAAACAGCTAACTACTAAACTGATCTGTTCTATAAAACGGCAACTGCTAAACTGATCTGTTCGATAAAACAGCTGTTAAACTGACCTGTTTATCTGTTTACCCTGTTTATATATACACCTATCAATATGAGTGAAAAACTAGTCAAGAATCTTATTAAAACACGAAATATTTTGAAAAAGAAATTTAAAAGTATTCAACTGGGAGAAGTTGCAAGTGATAAGCTTTTGGAAAAAACATTTAAACCTATATCAAAACCATTGCAGGAAATACTTCAATCAACTAATAAGAGAAAGATAGTGAAAAATGAAAAGGATTCAGATAATTCTTTCAAAGATACTAAAGTTGCTACCAGCACACCATTTAAACAGAGCCAGCATGATTATAATACATTTTCTCCAAGCTTTGATGACAAGGAAATCGAGAAAAGTTCATCAGCATTTAAATCATTTGATGTTGATAACGGTGATGATGATGCTAATGATGATACTCATTATGATGGTAATGATGATAGTGATATGGAAAATGATGATGTCACTATTTCAATAAATCCAAATCAAAGTATTCAATACGATTTATCTAAAGTTAATTTAAACGAATTCGATAAAACCTATGGCCCCCGCAGGGATAAAAATCAGATATGGAGACTGGGTAATGTGCCAATTACTTTTGATTCAACCAATATAACTATAGGCGATTCAAAATGGATCTTTACTCCAGGTTTATATGAACTATTAGTTTACAAGGAACCAATCAGTTTTAATGAGGCAGATTTAAATACTTACAAACAAATATTAGAGATGACTAATGCTCATAAACGAAATAACAATAACAATGAACAAATTAAAGGAAATCGCTCAAAGAAATATACGGCGATTATAAGAAAATTATTTAAAGAAAAAGTTCATAAAGGTAAAGGTTTGATGAAGTTGAATACAAACAAATCAAATTATATATATTGGGATGACCCCAACGAACTAGTTGATAGATTACGTCTTTTGATCTCATCATCAATAGCTGGTCACTCAAATCATAATAACGAAATATTTTCAATTATTGAAGAATTGAGAGAAGCACAAATTATTGTATAAATAGTCTGCAAATGTTTCTGTGAATACGTATTTGATTGAAAAGGTTATTAAAACAAATGGACGGCAAGTTTACGTTAAATGGTTAGGATTTTCCAATCTACATAATTCATAAATAAATAAAGATGAAGTTTAACAACAACAACAATATACCTAATTACTTTTGATTGTAATACATACAAATTATATATCTGAATACACATACTCAATAAAGCTGAATAAAATTTAAAACATTTTAATCATATGTGTTTTTATTTTCATATTAATTTACAAAATTTTAAATAAATTAGTTGTTTAATTCTGTTTTTCTACACCATCATCATCATCATCATCGTCTTCAGAGCTTTCATGCAAGTTTTTGTAGAATATATTTCCATTTTCCCTCTTCTTCTTTTTAATGGCTAGGGAAAATGCGCCATCCATGTCTGTGGTTTTCATTAGAATGTGTAATGTCTCATTTAAATAATCCATCTGATTCTTAGTGATAATCAGAAATCTTTTCGGTAAATAAATATGAAATTCTTTATTTACAAGACATCTTATGCTTTCCCCATATTTTGTATCTACTCTCGCGATTCTGTTTACTTCATATGGAACGTTTACTTCCATATCCTTTAAGGGTAAGTATTTAATGCTAGGATTTTGAAAAAGATTTTTTAAACTTGTTTTCATATTTTCTTTTTTCTTTAAACTATTCACCGTGACAGATATATTTAGACTGACTCTCGATATTTATAAAATTACTTATTGAACATATTGTATTCTATTATTAGACGATTTCTTATCAGTTGCATCCGGTTATTTGACAATGTTTTATAAGTTGCGGTTAAATGACGATTTCTTATCAGTTGCATCCGGTTATTTGACAATTTTTTATAACTTGCGGTTAAATTACGATTTCTTATCAGTTGCATCCGGTTATTTGTTAATTTTTTATAAGTTGCTGTTTTTTTTTTTTTTGTTGTTGTTGTGTGAAGAATGTTATCATTATTTTTTTCACACAGTTGTGTTGTGAAGCATACCTTGCGGTTTTGAAGTGTATCTTGTGAGTTGGGTGTGTGTTTATTGTTGTTGTGTTAATGATCTTATCACTATTTTTTCGCAGAGTTGTGTGTTAGTTGCTATGACTTGTTGAATTTTCCTTCATCTAGAAATTAGAATAGAAAAACAATGTTCCAGCATAATGCTTTCAAATAAATATACTATAAATAAATAGTTGCGGTTGCGGCATCAGCAAATTTTATTTGTAAAGAGTGAGATAAAATTTTATAGGTGAGAATTTGAGTGTTAGGATGATGTTGTAATAGGATCATTAAAGTAAGATATACTGTAAACTAATTTTATTTTTTCATCTCTACGTTATCAAAACCAAAACCGCGATATTGGATGGATAATAACAATTTATACTGTGAGCATATTTAGTTGAATTCTAGCAATCAATGTATCAACACCTATAAACTGAACGCATCATTATGAAGAATTTTGCTTGTGAAAATTGTGGAAAAATATTTTTGAATTCAAGTAGCATGCGACGCCATATAAGAAATAGCTGTAAATTGCGTAGCAATAATATTGATGTCGAACGGATGGGTAAAGTCATTGTTAAAAAAGACCTAAAAGCACGCCCTAACATTAAATCTAATTCAATAGATGAAGTCAACTTACGGCATGAGCAATATTTAGATGGGAATGAGAAGGTGTCGCCTAGTAATAGAAATGGGGTTATAACACTAGCTGGCGTTAAACCGGAACGGTCTGCAGATAATACTAAAATTGACGTTTGCAAACCAACGTTTGTGTTGCAGTTCAATTTTGTGCTGGATGGAATGTATCTGGCATTATTCAAACATCATAGTTTTGGTGTTGAAGCCCAAAAGTTTTTAATGGAAAAGTATTATGCTAACTCGTTTATGCAATATGCTAAAAAGACTCTAAAAAATGATGGTGATGTACCTGCAAGAATAATAGCACAGTTTAAATATATTGGTCGTAATAATGAACAAAAGATTGATATCATAGAGTTCAACACTATATTGAATGGAGCAAGTATAGCAACCGACTACAACAATAAGATTGTCCTACCAATTATTCAACAAATGCTAGAGTTTGAGAAAGAAAAAGATGTAATCGTTTTAAATATATGCCATATAAAAGTCTTTTTACAAAATCTAAAACCATTGGAGCAAAGAGCAAAGCATCAAATTATTTATATGAACATAATGAATGATGATTCTAATTTACATTATATTGCGAATAATGATATCCCTGGGTTTAGAAATGTATAATTCAATGATTTTCACATATTTTATACATGCAGATTTTAATAAAGAATATCAATAAGACGTTAATAAAATAAAAAATGCTAAACAATATATTATACGATACATGTAATTTTAGTTGATAATAAATAAAAAATAAAAATGAATAAATCAATCTGTTTTTGTTTTATTTATATCGACATAGTTGAGTATGGTCATGGTTTGTATTCTCAAGTTCGAGGTTACGGTGACGCTTCGCCTTTGCCGCTTTCATACTTTGACTTTCCATTAGTCAACCCAAGCTACTGCTGCTATTGCTACGCTTATCTTTAATTTACAACAACAACAACAACAACAACAACAACAACAACAACAACAACAACAACAACAACAACAACAACAACAACAACAACAACAACAACAGCGGCAATTATTTAGCTTAATATACCACTTATCCCCACCGCCCGCACCACCCCCCGACCCCTATCACGCTCAGCACAATCACCATAAAGCTCTGAGCTCAGGCGTGAGCGCAGAACTTTATGGTGATTGTGCTGAGCTTGCGGTTTGCCCGTCCGTCCAGCCTAAGCAGCAACGGTGCACGCTTATCTTCATGTTGAGCACATGTTTTTATCTACACACATGTTTTTATACACATTTTGTTCGTTAAGAAGCATACGATGAAATAGCACAGTGTTAAGGCGTTCGACTCTAATGCTTGCGGCCCGAGTTCAATCCCGGGGCTGTGATAATATCATTTTTATATTTTTCATTTATAAAATACCTAAAAATTATATGCATTAATAAAGAAACATGTGAATTGCAATAACAACAACAACATGTTTCGGCATCGATCGTACAATCATATCGGTGTGCAGAGACGCCGACTGCTCAGTACTCAACACATGCTGCGGTCCCCTACAATCGTATCGGTGGGCAGAGCCATCGACTGTACCTACAATCGTATAGGAGGGCAGAGGCGCCGACTGCATAGTACTCAACACACGCTGCGGTCACCACGCTTATCTTCAATTTGCAACAACAACTACATGCTTCAGTCACTCTACTTTCTGCTCGTCACCCTACAATCGTATCGGCCGGGCAGCGACGCCGACTGCGCAGTCGGGCACAATTTTGTGAATTTTGAGGCCCATAAGGAAATACACGCGTTTTTGTTCCAGAACCCGCATAGCTACTCTACTCACTTTAACCAACTACGCCACGGACGCCACACAATACAATATTACAATACAATATTAGCGCACCAAAAAATGTCAAAAATAGCATAAACTACAGGAAGAAAAAGTGACAGCAAAATATTATACAAACAATTATAAACAAAATATGTAGGTAAATGAAAACCGGTACAAGATATTTGTGAGTAAATATCAAGTTGTCACTCCACCCTACATCATTTCATATCTTGGCCAAACTTGCAAGCTATATTACCCTTCCAACAATAACTAAATGAGAACTATAAGAAACCTGCAACTGCAAGAAATAAACTGCAATAACAGAGTGTGATGCTGTTGCTGCTTGTCGGAGTATGTGTGTATGTGTGCGATGCTGTTGCTGCTTGCTTGTATGGAATATGTGTGTACGCGTGTGGTATAAATAAAATTCAAATACGGGGTAAAAAACGAGGTTGGAAAACATTTGATTTATCCACGCAAGTATTTAAATAAAATTTATACTGAGGCGTGGATAATACTAATATGCCTTATTTCCCTTAGTGTACTTCAGATTGTGTCAGTATTTTATAGGTTTTTTTATATCAATTTCTTTTCTGGTTAGTGCAGTTGTGGGAAATGAGACAGGTGAGTGCAGGTGAGAAAATAGAAAGGTAAAGGCCAGAGAAAGAATATTCAAGTACAGAAGAAGAACCCTGAAAAGGTAAAACGGTACATTTTTCAAAAATCAAACGATACTTCAGTGTCAGATGTTGGTACTAACTACTTATGTCAGGATAATGTAGAAGACTACGGAGAAAATGCGGAGAACATGCCTTATATGCAACAATTTTGGAAGAGGCAAAGAGCTGTAGTACAGATGTATTTCGTGTGGATCATGGCCTCACGTGGACTACACTGGGTGGGACTCAGCCGAATGATACGTTTGCGATATCTGTTAAATTGTCTCTGACTCCGATTAACCACAGGGTGACCACCATTGCCCCCACGTCGCGTCGGTGCTGAGAGTCAAATCCGTTTTTTTTTTAACTGTTATAACTTCCAAAGTTGATTACTTTAAAACTGGTCTTGGTTAATGTCTAAATAAGTAAACTTGATTTTAGTCGGTTGCAATAAATATTTAATTGTAAATTCAGATTTTATTTCATATCTCGCTTAAGTGACTCCTTAACTAACCCTATTCTCCCCTACTACAATTATTGTGCCATTGACGTACAATATCAACTTCGTTTAGTGATTTCTGTTACACAAACTTCTACCCCCCCTAAATAAAAATTATTTCTTTACATAATAAAGCCCTTAAAAACCCAATAAAGTTTGGCGATGTATTTAGATTAGTTAATAAATAAAGAAGTTAAAGTCGATCAAAATTTGAGACAAGAGTTTATTTCTATACAGGCGGTTTTTACAGGGTGCCTAGGAACATTTTTTTTTTTGGCTATGAAAATCACTCTCGTGATAAGCTTTCAAATGAGAAGCGGAGTTTATCAACTTTTTTTTGTTTTGCATCGAGATTGACTCGGTCTAATGTGCACATGAACTCAACTTCACGTTTAGTTGGTGTTTTACATGCACGAGTAGTTCAAGCTCGTGAATTCGGGAAAAATTCTTAAATACACATGTTATACGTGCTAGGGTGAAATCGATAGCTCCAATAAAAATAGATTAGAAGGGTGAAAGAAGGACCATAATTATGCAGTTTTAACTCTTTCTAGCATTTTAAGGAAAAAACTAAAAATATTTTGGATGAATGATTCAAATTCATCCCAACCATTATCTGGGATTCTGCTAGTTGTTAATATTATTCGTATACCAAATGTGCTTTATTTCTCTTCGAGTATCTGCAATAAACTTTTACATACTATGTTAAATATTAAAAGCTTACTTCAAGAAGAACATCATCATTCCTTACCTCACACATCATCATTACATTACAGAGAGTTCATACAAAAACCATTTGATATATTTCATACATAATTCATTAACTTTTTGAACATTTAAAAAAAAAAAACAAAAAAATCAGTTCACTTTTGCTGATTGGAACTCATTTTTCAAGTTATTTAAGTGATACAAAAAAAGGAATCTACCAAATTTCGAACTTATTGACAAGTACTCAAAACTCGACGCTCTTAAGTGTGGGCTATCAATATCGCACGGGGAAACAATTTATGCGAAGTATTTAATATACCTACTTTAAACGGCCCTCAGCGATTCAGAACTTTCTACTTAGTGTTGTTGTTGTTGTTGTTGTTGTTGCTGTTGTGCTCAAACAGATCGATGGCTGCAGATAAAGCCGCGCCTTGTCGCTGCCGCGTGTCGCTACTTAATTGCCGAATATTTTGTAACATTTTGTGCAGATTAGCATCGGGAATGAACCCCTGTCTAAGTTGAAAGGTTTACATTAAGTGGCCGTGTGACCAAACGTTGGTCGCGTAAAAAACTTCGAACAGGTCCTTGCTGAGTATGTGATAATGTTAAGTGTGTTTGTGTAGCAAGCAGACAGAGCATATCGTGTGATTCATCATTTGTTTGTTGATGTTTTGATTGTGTTGTGCGCGGATGATCCGGATTGGTATCGGAGACACGTGATCCGCTGTTGATATTGTTTGATTTGTTGTTGATTTCTAAAAGAAGGTGTAATACGTAAAATGGTCGCATGGGATTTTGAAGTGTTTCTTTCACATGGTCGCTATTTTGTTATTGAAGCAAAATGAATTTTTATGCTTGGCAACAGGGCTAAAAAGTAGCAGTGAACATTTTATTGTCGTTTTTGTTGTTTTTTTCGGTTTAATGCGCCATTTTAATGCCAAGTATTTTTAACCAATTGTGGCAATACTTCGTTGTTGTTTCTGTTGGCTTTAATCCATGTTCTATGGGATGTGTAGCATCCTGCAACTGCTAGTTATGCGATTTTTACACCCTAAACTTTAGCATTTATTTTTGCATCGTTTTATTCATTTTTGCTTGTTTTCTTTTTCTGTTTCTTCTCTTATTTAACAAAACCAAATTTTTACATAGTGCTATTTTATTTGTTTTTTTTTTCTATTTTTCTTGTTGGTTTTTATGTTTGGCTAGTTTTTGTAGCAGTCCTTTGCTGTATATTTTTTTATCTCTTTTACTCGTTTACTCTTTGTTACTGTCCAAATCTATTCGAACTTTATGTGCTTTGACACTATTGGAACATTTCCCTTCATTTTCTTGTTTTTGTACTGTGTTTTTTTTTCTTGTTCTTCTAGTTTTTATTGTTATTCTGCAGCAACTTCCTGCGTCCTGCGGGCCAAAGCCAAGTATGCTGAGCATGTAGCTTTTGGTATTTATGACTATTGTCGGAAAGCAAATATTTGTCTGCAGCGCATAAAAACAACAGTACAGGATACGGAAACGGAATATCAATGTGATAGAAGTGGAGAAGTTGAAAAAAAAGAAGGCAGAGTACAAAATTAAAAAAAAAACAACAAAAAGCAACAAACATTAAAGAAACACTAGGCACAACTGCTAAAAGTAACGCTCTACTTTCCCATGAGTTTTAAGATAGGTTCCAAAAAGTTATGGCATGAAAAGTTGAAAATGTTCTTTGTAAAATAATATTGCTAGTTATATGTTATGTAAAATTAATCTAATGGCTGGAGAGTAAGTTTTCAAAATCCAACGGTACTTTGTACTTTGAACAGCTGAAATAAGTGCTCTATCAACACTAGGCGAATGGAACTTGGTCCATAACTAATAAGTTGAAAAAAAAAAATATATGTGTGGCCACCACGCACGGTAGAAGTGAAACTTTAACCCAAAAAATTTGATTTTTAAGTGGTTAATTGGTTTCTTTTTTATTATAGTCTTACCAAAAAAGCCCCATTTCATATAATGGCAAGAGTAAATTAAATCTGTCATAATTATTATAAGCGATATTCGAAAACTCAAAGTTTAATTATTATTTTTAGATTTTTATTTTATTGCTCAGCAATAAAAATTATCTTACGATTTTTATTGTTTTGATCAGAAATAAAAGTTATTTTTTTTATTTTTCTGTTCAAGAATATGAATCATTTTTGAGTTTTATTTTTTTGCTCAAGAATAAAAATTGTTTTTCAATTTTTATTTTTTCGCTCAGATATAAAAGTTTTTCTCAATTTTTATTTTACGCTCAAAAATAAAAATAATTTTTCCAATTTTCTCATTTTTTTCCTCAAACATAAAACTCAAAATACGCTTTGTTGTTGGCACATGTCAATTTTTATTCCCTACACCTGAATAGGGGGCTTTAATGGAGGGCCGGAGAGGGTTTATATGTATGATTGACTCCCTTATTTTTGCAAAAGAATAATTTTTTCCTTAGGACCTATTCCCTCCGACCACTCTTAGGGGGGGCTCCGATACAATTTTGATGATTTTTGTGTATTTATTACCTACACCCGAACAGGGGGCTTTAAGGGAGGGCCGGAGAGGGTTAATATGTATTACCGACCCCCATTATTTATGCAAAAAGAAAATTTTTTCCCTGGAGACCTATTCCCTCCGACCACTCCTTAGCGAGGCTCCTATACAAATTTCATGAGTTTTGTATATTTATTCCCTACATCCTAACAGGGAGCTTTAGGGGAAGGCTAGAGAGGGTTAATAAGTATCATAAACATTACAATTCTGTTACTTAGCAGCAGTCAGTGCTTATCTTTTGTTTAAGGTTGATGTTTTCAATATGAATATCAAAGACCATGCTTCGAACTTTGATGGCAATTTTATAATTACTCGATGTATGAATCATGCATTTGAAAAGCTACTATATTATAATTATTTAATTTTGCGTAACACTATATTAAAAGCACGCCAAAGCGTTTCACGGCGAAATGTTTCATCGGCGAATTGATTCATTGGTTTTACTCTCCATCGCGGCTAAAGAAGTTACACTTCAAAAAACACTAATATGCGTTTAGACTAAAAAACCTTGAGAAAAGTCCAATATTGCCTTCTTCCAGTTGTCGAACTTTATTCTGACAAGTGCTCACAATGTACAGTGCGCTTTTTCGATTTCAGGATGACATTTGCATTATCTCAGAAACTATAATAGCTAGTGGCGTCCGTGGCGTAGTTGGTTAAAGTGCGTGGCCGCTATGTCAAAGAACCTTGGAGACCCAGGTTCGAACCCCAGCAGCGACAGAAAATTATTTGAATTAAAATAATTTTTCTGTACGGCCGCCACCTCTCTGCAGACAATGGCAAACCTCAGAGAGTAATCAAAATGCCATGTAAAGCTTCTTGAGAATAAGAACATTCCGTTCATCGCCGTTCGGAGTCGGCGTTAAGCATGTAGGTCCATTTCTCGGTCAATTGTGTACAAACTTAATAACACGCACAACACAATTGATCATAAGAAGCTAGGTCAAAGTCCTTTCAAGGGCTGAAATGGCCAGTTATTTATTTTTTTTTTTATTTTATAATAGCTAGGGTCATGAAATTTTGTACCAATGATTTTTAGCCAAAACTTAGTAACAATACAAAAAAACCAAGTAACGAAAATTAAAATTCTAGGTCAACTGCTTAGTTTATTTAACTATTATTAAACATTTTAATAATATAATAGATTATCTCCCATATAACTAGATTACCAAAGAATTATGCTGATGTTGATGAAAGAAATAAAAAATAAAACAAAAAAATTATTAAGCAGCATTTCCAATTAGATCACAATTTGTTTTAAGCTATGAATAAAATTTTATTTTTCTCTTAATTTAAGAGTACATATTGTCTTGAAAATGGCGTCCGTGGCGTAGTTGGTTAAAGTGCGTGGCCGCTATGTCAACGAACTTCGACCCAGGTTGGAACCCCAGCAGCGACAGAAAATTATTTGAATTAAAATAATTTTTCTGTACGGCCGCCACCTCTCTGCAGACAATGGCAAACCTCAGAGAGTAATTAAATGCCATGTAAAGCTTCTTGGGAATAAGAACATTACATTCATCGCCGTTCGGAGTCGGCGTTAAACATTTAGGTCCCTTTCTCGGTCAATTGTGTATAAACTTAATAACACGCACAACACAATTGATCATAAAAAGCTAGGTCCAAGTCCTTTCAAGGGCTGAAATGGCCAGTTAATTATTTTTATTTATTTTTTATCTGTCGAAACAAATTTTTGTTTTATGAAGTACACAAAAAAAAAAATCGTTTGTCATCCTAAAATCGAAAAAAGCGCATTGCGCAATGGTAAAGACCCTTGTCTACCATTTTTAGCAAACAATACACAAAAAATGCAAATATGCAAGCAATCAAGCCAAAAATATGCAACCAACCATTTGTATTGTATGGAAAAATTTAAACAGCGTGGCCTCAAAATTTGCCAGAAAACGAAATTTATGATTTTTAAGCGGAGCCCACACAACAAACTACTTGTATCATCTTCACTTTGGGACTTTTTGTCACAAAGGACATTTATTGCTTTGTAAAAATTTACCTTTGTAAATCAGTGCGAAAAATTCTATCGAAAGGAGAGGATCTATCCTCTAAATGCCCCCCTTACCTACGCCAGTACGACCCGTGTCAGCTTTACCGGTATATTGTTGTACTTGGAGTGTATAGGAGTTGTTGGCATAAAAAAATCCCAAAACTTTAATCTCATATTTCGCAAGGCTTACAATATACTGAAATATTTGCATTGAGCATGGTCCATATATCACGGATTGGCGCGGCTTTATCCGTAAGTGCTCTTGCGCTTCTGGTGTTTGCGTCATCAAAACGTATCATTAACAAAAATCTATTTATCCCCATTGTTGCAGGATATAAAGAATAAGATGTGGTCGCCTAAAAATCTTTCGTATTGTTATTATTTAAATGATTTGTGCCAGGCATTATAAATATTCTAATGAAGGAGTACATTTCGGCCACTGTTACATCGTTGCATCTTAGCTGTGGTGTTTTTGGATATTTTTCGATGTAGGCTGCATAAGTGGCTTGAACTCTTTTGTTTGTGTGGCGTACAATTATTATGTCCACCGTTATTTGCTCAATTAGCATTTAAAAGTTTGAGAATTTGAATACATGTACGACATTAAAGCTCCTGACTTGATGTGACGCCGAAGGGTGTTTTTGCCATTCAGCACCATCACGAGCACCATAGGTACTTGTAATTTGTATCACTGATATCTGGTGTTTCTTCCTCATCATCACTTTTATCTATAGACTCGTCATCAACATCTTCGTTAACTTGGTCAACATTCGCATCATCTTCTGCGTATCGTATCTTCTGCGTCTGATATTTAAACATCTCCTACAAACTATGTTTCTTCCTCTTCTCCTTCAGGCAATTGTTCATCATCCAGAATATCATCGAAAAAAGATGCGATGTAATTGGATTTCTCCACTTCTGATAATTTTTCATATTGACGTTTTGATAGCAATTGTACGTTACGAGACATATAGGGTGTTTTCTTGGCTGCATGAGAAGTGTCAATGGTTGTTGTATATGGTTTGACAGTTGAGACATGACAGTCAAACTGTCATGACATTTCTGTTCAGTAAGGTTTGACAATTCATAATGAATCATTTAACGCCAGAACAACTCTTTCAAATTGTGAAAATTTAAAAAAAATAAATAAATAACTGGTCATTTCAACCCTTGAAAGGACTTTGACCTAGCTTCTTATGATCAATTGTGTTGTGCGTGTTATTAAGTTTATACACAATTAACCGAGAACCGGACCTACACGCTTAACGCCGACTCCGAACGGCGATGAACAGAATGTTCTTGTTCTCAAGAAGCTTTACATGGCATTTTGATTACTCTCTGAGGTTTGCCATTGTCTGCAGAGAGGAGGCGTCCGTACAGAAAAATAATTTTTATTCAAATAATTTTCTGTCGCTGCTGGGGTTTGAACCCGGGTCTCCAGGTTCGTTAACATAGCGGCCACGCACTTTAACCAACTACGCCACGGACGCCAAAATTTACTTTGAAAAAAATAAATCCGTTCGCTAAGTTCATAGAGCACTTCGTCCATTTTACGGTCAATAAAATGGACTAGTGAGCAAGCTTTTCGTGCAGTTATTGATCGTTTTCGCACAAATTTTCCTGTACTCGATTCAAAATCATCAACAAGATCGAGAAATGTGCGTACCGAAGAGCATATTGCTACTGTAGCGCGAAGTTTTGAAGAAGACTCCGAAATGTCGATTCTTCGCCGTTCTCAACTTGTTGGACTTTGTCCTTTGACTACGTGAAAAATTTTACCTAAGGATCTTGGCTAACGTGTCTATAATATACAGCTCGTGCAAGAATTAAAACCAAATGATCATCGTTTACGTCACATTTTTGCTGATTGGGCTAATTTGAAACTGACCGAAGAATTGTGTTTAGTGATGAAGCTTATTTCTAGTTAAATGGCTTCGTCAATAAGCAAATTGTCGTATATGGAACACAAAAATTGACTGTTTGGTGCGGTTTACACGCTGGCGGCATCATCGGTCCTTATTTCTTTCGAAATGAGGAAGGAGCTGCTGTTACGGTGAATGGTGAGCTCTATCGAGCCATGCTGACTAATTTTTTTTTCGAAATGAGGAAGGAGCTACCGTTACGGTGAATGGTGAGCTCTACCGAGCCATGCCGACTGATTTTTTGTTTCCAAAAATTAATCAGCTAAATATAGACGACATTTCGTTCTAACAAACAAGACGGCGCAACTTGCCATACACTGCGCTTAATCATCAATTCATTGCAAAATCAATTTGTTAAATTTGGACAACTTTATTTCCAGAAGCGGTCCTGTTAACTGGACCCCTCCTCCGTGGGACTTAACGCCGCTAGATAACTTTTTGATGCCAAACGGCCAGATTTATTGGAAAAAGTAGTGAAAAATTGGACATATGCTGGAAATCATATTTAAAAAATAAATAAAAAATAAATTCAAAAGCCCGATACCCGATTGTTGACTAGCGTATATTTTTATTGTTATTGACCTTAGGGTTTAGCAAATATTATGCTTGATCTAAGAAATTTAAAATCAAGCCTCATCTGCTCAAATCAAGCATTAAAAACTAAAATTCAGAAAACAATTTTATAATGAGCATTTATTTCTAAAATTGAGTAAAATAAATGATTAGTTGAAACAAGAATAAAATACTTGATTCTTAAATGTTTTCCATTTGGGATTTCACAACTTTTTTTTTAAATAAAACGCAAACCATTTGAGATATTTCAAAAACTTCATTATAAACTCGACTTGGCCACCGTGGGCACATATGCAGCGGTCGATTCGTTGGACCCAATTTTCGATGACTCGGATACACATTTCGGCCGAAACGGTCGCTATTTCGCCTTCAATGTTGGCTCTGAGCTCTTCCAATGTCTTCGGCTTGTTGCCATAGACCAATGACTTGACGTAGCCCCAAAGAAAATAGTCTACAGGCGTTAAATCGCACCAACGAGGCGGCCAATCGACTGGCCCATTTCTTGAGATAACACACTCATCAAACTTACTCTTCATTAAAACGATTGTAACGTGTGCTGTGTGGCTTGTGGCACCGTCCTGTTGGAACCACATGTCGTCCAAGTCCATATCTGCCAATTCGGGCCAAAAATAATCGGTAATCATGGCGCGATAACGATGGTCATTCACAGTAACGTTCCGATCCTTATCGTCGACGAAAAAAATATGGTCCAATGACGCCGCCGGCATGCAATCAGCACCAAACAGTTATTTTTTGTGGATGAAGTGGTGATTCATGAAGCACATGTAGATTTTCACCCGACCAATAACGCTTATTTATTTTCGTTTAGCTTATTGACGAACCAATTGAGCCAAAAATGAGCTTCGTCACTGAAGATGATTTTGCGATGAAATTCATAAATTCGTAAATTTTTATAATTTGCAGACGTTGTTCGTTCGTGTACTTTACCATGATGAAAATGTTTACTTAATAAATTGACAGTGACCGTTTGATGATTAGTGAAAGGGTGCGTTCAGAAATTTAATTCAAAGTTGTCAAGTCCCTATTGGAGAACCCTGTATAAGTTTACAAACATTTTTTAAAATTTTATTATGACAGCAATTGTGGCGACGGACATACGGACATTGCTGAATCGACTCAGGTAGTGACGCTGATAAAGAATATGTATACTTTTCTATACTTGCCACGCCTATTTGTGAGCATGGGGATGTAATAATTATATGCCATTTAACAAAATTTACTTCATATCATTTCCTAAACTTTATTAAACGATTTTTCTATCTTTTGAGTAGAGGTTTTTTCTCATCATTAGCTTTGTGACTGTGAAAACCTTTTTTGTTAAATATATAGTTCAATAGAATTCAATTCAATAAATAAAAGAATTCAATGGCTACTTGATGAACAGTAGTTTCAGTGTAAGTGAGTACTTAAATAAATATCTTCACTCTTAGATGGTACATTAGTGGAAATATTTTCAAAACATATGGTTTAACTGAATTCCAACTAATTGCCTCAAAACTAATATCATGGGATTTTATTGAATTGTTAAAATTCCTTTGAATTTACAACTGACTTCACAGTGACAACGTTAAATTCAACAAAAACAAAAAAAAAAAAAGATAGCAGTTTACTTTGACGTAGTGCCGCCACCCATAGAGGGGCCGGGAAAAAAGCAAACCTGCAATGCGCCACAAACACCCATCAACCTATCCTACGGTAAAAATAAACAAGTTAAAATAAATATTTGAACAGTGCTTTTTGGGGTTTCGCACATAAATCCTCAAATGAAATGAAACTGATACACTTTGTGTTAGAAATTCAAACATTTCAAATGAACAAAAACAAGCAAAATAGAAAATAGAAAAAAAAAAAAAAAATTAAACCGTTCGAAAAGAACCCAAAAGTCATTCATTTCATGCGCTCATGCCTTGGTGTGGCATTCATCTATACCCTTGGGGTACGTTTGCTAAAAGTTTATCCAGCTCTAACTCCAACAGCGTCATCATTCATTCATTTCCACAGTTCGCTCTGTATTTATTGACTTTTTCGCTGTCGATTTGTGCTGGTGGCGCGGGTTCAAATCGCTTTTTATTTGATTTTTGTGCGCATTTGACATGTTATTTCAAAATCCTTCAAACGTTGGCCATTTTCCTTCTCTGCTCTTGTTTTTTTTTTTTTGTGTTATTGCAAAATCCGTTATAAGAGGCAATAAATTCACTTTGGTCGTAAAGAGGCTAAAAAACCAAAACCAAAACCTAACTTATTTCAACAGAACTCGGGAATGTTTGCAAAATTTTTATAACTGACCAATTTTGTGTTGGTGCGTTCTTTCTCGGATGGTTCGATTTTTTGCGTTTAGAACTTGAAAATTGCATATTTCCTACACGACCATTGACGCACACCATCCCAAACTTGAGACCGCCCACAAAAATTTTACTTTGAGCCTTGATTATTTTTTTTCACGATTATAAATTACATTTTCGTAGCGTCAAGCTTTGATCATATTCAAGCGTTGAAATAAAAAAAAAAATGCCTTTGCTTTTGTGCAATTCTTGTTGAAGTGTAAAAATTGTTTGGAAAACCAGTCATTTGATGAAATTTGGTCATATTTCAATGATGGCCAGATTTGAGGGTGAAACTCATTCATTTGACTTTTGGTCAGCGGGAATGGATTAAAGCATGTGTTACGGAAGCGACTTTAAGAATTTGTCTTTTGAAAGTTCTTAAGACAAGTTAATTTTTCCAAACATCCTTACCTTAAAGGCATTATAACAGCGGAAATGAAAAACTAGGCCCAAGCTCGGCTAAGTACCTACCTTACTTTATTTACTCTTTTAACTTCAACAGCTATGTTTATGTACTAAAGAGATAGATAAAATCTTCTATTCATCGCACTTCACGATTGAACAGTATCATAGTGTATTGTACTCTATTTTAGTGTAGCCTTATATAATGGGCGTCTCAAAAGCTGAATTTTTATTAAATTTCAATGCTTTGTTCAAATGTCTCTGAGCTTTTATTGAATTATAAAGAAGAGGTATGAAGGTTATTGATGAACATAATATTGCACAAATGGCCGCCTCGATCTTGCTTGCTTGCACACGCCACGACATTCTGGCATAATTCTGAATCAATTGCTGCAATGGTTAGTTGGATATCCTATCTCAGCTCCGAAATCATATGGGGCTTATTAGCCTAAATCTTCCCTTTGTGAAACCCCAAAGAAAGAAGTCAAACGGCGTCAATTGCATGATCTCGGTGGCCAATTAACAACACCTCGGCGCGAGAGAATCATTCCTTTGAATTTTGTTTGCAATAAATGCATTGTGTCGTTGGCTGTGTGGCATCGTGTTGAAACAACATGTCGCTAAAATCTATATCAGCAATTCAGTCAAAAAAAAATTTGGTCAGCATCTCGCGATATCGGGCACCATTCACAGTTATTGCGGTTCGAGCTGAATTTTCGATGAAGAATGACCCGATGACACCGCCAGCCAGAGGCGCAACCAAGAATTTGTTTTGGGGGGTTTTATAACTATATGTATATAAAAGAAAATGTACAAGTTAACGTAACAAACATTCAAACATTCAATTTAACTAGACAAATATCTAAATCTACGAATAAGAATATGCTGACACCATGTCTGCAACTGCACGCGCATCCGCTGCAGCTTAACAAAGCGTGGGAAGCAACGTCAACAATTTTAAGAACAATAAAACAACAAAACAACAGACGGTAGCAGCGCAGCTTAGGGTTTTATATTAAGCAAAACAAATTGTAAGCTTAGTCTAAGTTTGAAGTGAAAATAAAGAAGTCGCGATTTCGCGCATAAAAAATATTTTTTTTCATAAAATTAAACATCGTTTAATTTAATTGGCGCCCGAGCAGGGACCCAGGACGCGATTCGTTTATTAATTAAAATAACAAGTGAAGCTTAAACCGGAGTTAAGTACCCCGTCGCGAATCACATATAAATCGCAATATTAAAAGGATAAAAGCGTAAAACGGAGTTAAGTACCCCGTCGCGAATCACACTAAAATCGCAATATTAAAAAGATAAAAGCGTAAAACGGAGTAAAATACCCGTCGCGAAATCTTAAAGAAAAAGTGTTTTCCTTTTCCTGGGTCCCGAACCTAAGGACATTGAGTGTTGGAGTCAATAGACCTAGCACACCACGATAAGGAGTGCGGCATAAAAGTACGGATCCTGAGTCATCGTTGGAACGAATAAAAGGGAGTCAATCCACACCGCCGTCGTGGGACAAGCAATGTTCCTGTTTATATTTATGTAAGTTAATTTAAGTGAAGAAAAGTTACAAATAGAAAAAAATTATATAAAAGTTTAAAAAGAAAAAATTAATAAGAAAATAATTATTAAATATAACATAGTAAATGAAAATGTAATCAGATTTTTTTAAAAGATACAAGACGCAAAAATGATATAATTTAAAGAAAATTTTTAAAAATTAAAAAAAAAAGGCGAAAAAAGGCTTATAAGAAAATTATTATTAAATAAACGAAGACTATAAAATTTAAAGGAAAATTTTTAAGTTTTAAAAAAGAAAGAAAGCAGGTTAATAAAAAAATTATTTAGAACAAAAGAAAAAGAAGTTTAATAAAAAAGAAAATTATTTTTAAAAATAAATCAAAACAGAAAATTTAAAGAAAAATTTTTAAGTTTTAAAAAAAAAAGAAAGAAAACAGGTTAATAAGAAAATTATTTAGAACAAAAGAAAAAGAAGTTTAATAAAAAAGAAAATTATTTTTAAAATAAATCAAAACGGAAAATTTAAAGGAAAAAAAAAGAAACTAGAAACGAAAATGTCAACTGAAGATTTAAGTCAGACTTTTGATAGGCTAAATTTAGCATCAGGTTCCACTACAGGACAAAGACCCCTACCCAGTTTTTTGACAAATAATATGAAAACAGAAATTAGCGAATTGGTAGTTAAAACAGTGTCAGATCTACTCAAACCTGCCGAAACCGACAGTAGAAATATAGAACAGAATTACGACTTTACAGACGTGACTAGTTTACGTGACGCAGACAAAGTACCGGACATTGTAAAATGTCTAAGAGAATTCTCTGGACACCCAGGTGAATTCAATTCGTGGAGAAAATCGGTCGACAGGATATTAAAAATCTACGACTGCCTAAAAGGCACTACTAGATATTATGCCATTCTTCATGTCATAAGACACAAAATTGTAGGAGAGGCTGATACCGCTCTCGAATCATATAGGACTCCACTTGATTGGGCCCTGATTAAAAAGTGCCTTATGATGCACTACGCGGATAAGCGCGATGTTGGTACCCTTGAGTACCAGATGGCTTCCTTAGCCCAAAGAAATAATACGGTTACCACATTTTATCAACAAGTGTATCAAATCTTGTCCTTGATACTGGACAAAGTTGCGTGCCTGGACTTAAGTGAAGAAAGTCTCAGAGCAATGACAAACACATTCCGAGATAAGGCTTTGGATACCTTTATTCGTGGCCTTAACGGGGATTTACCCCGATTATTGAGCGTAAAAGAACCTACATCACTGCCACAAGCCCTACATATGTGCCTTAAATTGGACAATATGAACTTTCGATTACAACACGTCCATAATTTCCCACCTCCTAGACCACCACGAGCTCCAGTCCAAACTCCAATAACACCAAAACGTGACTTTTTCCCAGAACTAACTAACTTTCAACGAGACTCTTACCATCGACAGCCGAGGTTAAATCCAGCTCCTTTTACAAGATACCAACAATATAATTCTCCAAGAGAACAGCATAATTTTCCAAGACAACAACAGTTTGGATTTTCAAGACCAACACAACAACCAATCTTCCAAAGACCACAACAGAATTTTCAACAGACTCAATTTTTCCAAAAACCTCAATTTGGTCACTGGAATCCACAAGGATTCAATAACAGGCCACATTTTCCACCCAAACCTCCAATACCGATGGAGGTCGATCCATCGATACAATCTCGACAAATTAACTACCAAAACAGACCGAATTTTCAACAAAATAATTACTCACAGAAACGCCCAGCTGCTCAGCAACCACATAGCCCAAATAAAATACAGAGAAATTTTCACATGAATGTAGACAGCCCTAATGAAGCTGACATAAATTCACAAGAAGCAAATCCCCACCATAATCAAATTTATTCAGAGCATACAGATAACTACCAACACGATTATGACGGAGACCATACTTTCGAGTCCCAGCCTGAAGAAGTAGATGAAGTTGATAACGTTTATTTTTTAGATTAGAATCCTCTTCACTCCCATATTTCGAATTTTTGGCCAGGAGTGGAGATACTCTCAAATTTTTAATAGACACAGGTTCTAACAAGAACTATATTCAATCCACCCGAATAAGAAATCCTATCTCAAATAAAAAACCCTTTTTTGTAAATTCAGTTGCTGGAAATATTCCCATAACTCACCATACCTTTGTAAACATTTTTGGAGCAAAAACCGAAAAACTAAAATTCTTCATCTTACCTTCACTGAAAACTTTTCACGGTATCATTGGCAACGCCACATTAAAACAACTTAGAGCAGTAATACACACAGACAAAAGCTATATGACAATTCTTTCAAATACCAAAATTCCCCTTAAACAACAAGCCACACAGGATGTCAATAGTATTGAGTTGCGTACACCACATTTACTTCCTCAACAAGAAATGAAACTAAATAGTATAATACGAAAATGCCCTCACCTATTTTCTGATCCAGATAACAGGTTAACATTCACAACAGTAGTTAAAGGTGAAATTCGGACTACAAACGATACACCTATCTACTCTAAAGCCTATCCGTACCCGATGGCACTTAAACATGAGGTAGAAAAACAAGTTGAAGAACTGCTGGCGGACGGCATAATCAGACCATCAAAATCACCTTATAATTCACCGGTTTGGATAGTTCCAAAAAAATTGGACGCTTCTGGCGAAAAAAAATTCCGCATGGTAATTGATTATCGCAAACTTAATTCGGTAACAATCGCAGACAGGTATCCAATACCTGAAATTAACGAAGTTCTATACAACCTTGGTAAAAATTCATACTTCACAATAATTGATCTAAAGAGTGGTTTTCACCAAATAGCGCTCAAGGAATCAGATAAAGAAAAAACAGCTTTTTCCATAAATAATGGAAAGTTTGAATTTAATAGACTCCCCTTCGGATTGAAAAATGCGCCTTCAATATTTCAACGCGCTCTCGATGATGTCTTGCGACAACACATTGGTGTCCGTTGCTACGTCTACATAGACGATATCATCATATTCGGAAAGAGCGAAGAAGAGCATTTTGAAAACCTTCAAACCATATTTAAAATATTAGAAAACGCCAACTTTAAAGTTCAAATCGACAAATGCGATTTTTTAAAAAAGGAAGTCGAATTTTTAGGTTTCATCGTTTCTAAAAACGGACTCAAAACTAACCCAAAAAAGGTTCAAGCAATTCTAGAACTTCCACAACCAAAAACATTGAAAGACCTGAGATCCTTTCTAGGGATGACAGGCTACTACAGAAGATTTATTCAAGGCTATGCCAGTTTAGTTAAACCTTTAACTTCTCTCTTGAGAGGAGAGAATGGACGTTTGTCCAAAAATATATCAAAAACTAAAGCAATAGTTATGAACGATCAAGCGATAGAAGCATGGGAAAAAGCTAAAAGCATTTTAGTCTCAGAAGAGGTTATGCTTTCATATCCCGATTTCCAAAAAACATTTGAACTAACAACAGATGCTTCCAATCAAGCGTTAGGAGCCGTTCTTTCGCAAGATCGCAAGCCAATTACATTTTTATCCAGAAGTTTAAATAAAACTGAAGAATCGTATGCGACCAACGAAAAAGAAATGCTCGCAATAATATGGGCACTGACGTCGCTACGCAGTTTTCTTTATGGTTCAAAGAAGATAACAATTTATACAGATCATCAGCCCCTGACCTATGCACTCAGTAACAAAAATTCAAACTCCAAGATGAAACGCTGGAAAGCGATTCTCGAGGAATACAATTACGAGCTACACTATAAACCTGGTACCTCAAACGTGGTAGCAGATGCCTTGTCAAGAATCCCTACATCTCAAACCCATAAACTTGATACTAAGTACTAATTTAAATTCACTCACTCCTAGCCAACATAGTCACGAAAGTTCTGCAGAAAATCTTATTACAAGTGTCGAGATACCAATAAACGTTTATAAAAATCAGCTATTCATTACCTTAGGTGATACAGAGACTTACCGATTCAAAATTGTTTTTCCGGGATATCATCGTCATCTTATTACAAATTCTGATTACAATGAACGAATTCTTGTAAATATCTTAAGACGATATTTAAACCCATCCGTTATAAATTGTATCAAAACGGAGGAAATTTTTATGGGTATGATACAAAGAATTTATCCCATACACTTTAGTAACTATCGAGTCAGATTCAGTCAAATACTAGTTCAAGATATTAGTGATGAAAACGAACAAGAAGATATTATACTCCAAACTCATTCTAGAGCCCATAGAAATGCGCTCGAAAATAAAGAGCAAATATTACAAAAATACTATTTTCCAAGTATGATGAACAAAATCAAAAGAATAACTAAGTTATGTTCCATATGTAAACTCAACAAATACGAGAGACACCCAAACGAACCAAAACTGAATGAAACTCCTTTACCGAAATACCCAGGACATACCGTGCATATTGACATTTTTTCCACGGACAAAAAACTAATGTTGACAGCACTTGATAAATTCTCGAAATACGCACAAATTAAACTAATTGAAGGAAAATCCATAGAAGATATTAGAAGACCATTAAGAGAACTTCTCTTTTTTTTCGGAATTCCCAAATCTGTTGTCATCGACAATGAAAAGTCTCTTAATTCCGCTACATTAAGTTTCATGATGAAAGACGAACTAGGCATCGATGTTTATGTCACACCACCTTACAAGAGTCAAGTAAACGGACAAGTAGAGCGTTTCCACTCTACACTAGCAGAAATCATGAGATGCATCAACGCTGAGAATACTCATAGAAACTTTGAGGAATTGTTAGAAAGAACTATTAACGAATACAATCACAGCATTCATTCCGTTATAAAGAAAAAACCCGTTGACATATTTTTTGGTAGAAATGTTGAATTTGGACCACAAGACTATGACAGAACTCGACAAAATAATTACCAAAAACTTTTACAGAAGCAACAAGCAGATCTGAAATATCATAACAAAAAAAGACATACAATTAAACAATACACACCAGGCGATACAATCTATGTTAGACAAAATAAACGTTTAGGTACAAAACTTTCAAAAAGATACAGAGAAGAAAAAGTCAAGGAAAATAGAAATACGACTATAGTAACAGAAAGTGGCAAAATTGTTCACAAGAGTCATATACGAAATTGAATTTTTACTTAAAAGTATTCTCTTCTACTTTTTAGAGCGCATCTTTTAATCGCATCATGCGAGATACAAATATTGGACTATACAAATGCACAAATTGTTACCATTGAAACAGGAACAGCCAAATTAGAAATAGGAAACTATAAAATTATTCACATTATTAACCTGACACAATATGATAAAATTATAAAAACTTTAGAAGACCAAATTATTGAAAATCTACCAAGACATGATAACGCAAGACTTTTTCTATTACATGAAACAGCTCAAATAAATTCAATACTTAATGGACTAAAAGTAAATCGAAATAAAAGATCATTAAATTTCTTAGGGACTGCCTGGAAATGGCTGGCAGGATCCCCGGATCACGAAGACTTTCAAATAATAAGTAATAAAATAAACAATGTTCTCGAAAATAATAATAATCAGTTTATTATAAATAAAAACAGCTTAGAAAAAATTAATGAGATAACTCATGTTACAAATACAATTTTGAAAACTGTTAATTCAAGTAATATTATAAAAAATGAAATAACTCAAAATATTGAAAGGAAAATTAAAATTATAAAAGATGATTTAATTAATATAGATTATGCCATTCAATGGGCAAAAGTAGGAGTAATAAACTCATTTATTCTTTCAAGTCTAGAAATGAATATTTCAGAAAAAGTTTTTAAAGAACAAAATATGCCATATGTTAATTTAATAGAAGCTATTGAATTTGGAGAGGTAAGAATAGCCTCAGATTTTTCAACTATTATTTATATAGTAAATCTACCTAAAACAGGTAGAGAGAATTGCCAAAAACTTTTAATTAAACCTATCAAACATGAGAATATTACCTTAAAAATTCCTTTTGAAAACATTATAGTCTGTAAGAATTATGTATTAGAAATAAGAAAAAAATGTAAAACCTTAAATGATATTGCAATTTGTAAAAAAGAAAATTATAATAACATTACGAATAACCGCTGCCTACCACAAATTCTAAAAGGTCAACCATCGGTCTGTACAACAATCAACAACCAACACATAGCTTCAGCAGAAGAAGTTCTACCTGGAATTTTACTTCTTAACCAATTCCAAGGTGTTATAGAAATAGAAAACAAAGAAATAAATCTACAAGGATCATTCCTAATAAAATACCACAACGCAACAATAAAAATTTCGAACCAAACTTATATTAACGAAGAGATTTCAATAGTCAACCCACAACCAGTAATAGTACAATCTGAAAATGCATCTACCAACTTCGAAGAAATCATTTCACTCGAGATGCTGAAAGAATTGCACACAAAAAACACAGAAAAAATCGATTTGTTACAGACGGAACACAACACCAGATTCTTTACAAGTCTAGGAATCTCGACCAGTGCAATAGTCCTACTAATCATAATAATCGCTTGGATTTGCTTCCTAAAAAGAACCATACCGATCAAAATAATTTCCAATATCCAAAATAGTCATCCTGAGGAACAACAAAATACTCCACAAGATAATGACAGCCAAACGATTAATTTGGAAAGTAAGGTGAAAAGGTTAAACCAAATTCCACTCTTTTAGAAAAAAATCAAACGAGGACGTTTGAATCTAAAGGGGGAGGAGTTAACGTAACAAACATTCAAACATTCAATTTAACTAGACAAATATCTAAATCTACGAATAAGAATATGCTGACACCATGTCTGCAACTGCACGCGCATCCGCTGCAGCTTAACAAAGCGTGGGAAGCAACGTCAACAATTTTAAGAACAATAAAACAACAAAACAACAGACGGTAGCAGCGCAGCTTAGGGTTTTATATTAAGCAAAACAAATTGTAAGCTTAGTCTAAGTTTGAAGTGAAAATAAAGAAGTCGCGATTTCGCGCATAAAAAATATTTTTTTTAATAAAATTAAACATCGTTTAATTTAATTTACATAACTATAGCGGCTATGGTGTAATGAGTCCAAATATTGTACTCAAAACGTTAATTCTACCATAATGGCAGCAAACATAATGTTAAAATTTTTATAAATGGGTCAGTTGCATAAAAAACGTACACAAAGAGGACTTCATGTTTTGTTTTTAAATTTTCCCGTAAGAGTTTCAAATTAAGGGAGAATTAATGGAGAATTCGAAGTTGTTTTTAGCAACTTGCAAAAAATCATTCTTTGGCTTTTGGTTAGCAGATATACGAGAAAAATCACTAAAAATTTAAAAATGTTGCAAATTAAAGCTTACTGTAATGTTTGTAACGTTATTTCATCAGTTAAATCAGCTTTTGCAAAAATCGCCCTTTCAATTACAGAAATAATAATTTTTTACCAAAAATACCTACTTATTTTACAATTGTAACGGGAAAAACTTAACATTTTTCACCAAAAAGACATCAACGTAGAGTTTATTTTCAAAGTAGTAGACTTACAGCAATGAATAATAGAAAAGTGTTAAATAATAAGCAATTTCAGAAAAAACAACAGGGTGACGTTCAATACATTTTGTTGCGCTTAACCAAATAATGTAAATCAAATTGGGAGTTTAACAAAAACAGGTTTATTCTTTTACAAAACAAAAAAAAAATAAAAGTATATATAAAGTATATAATTCAGCTATACATAAAATTTTTATCCAATTTTTTTTTCTTTATTTTTTCCCAAAATATTAAAAAAGTCAATAACTAGCTGAATTTGTATTGAAAATTTATTAAGACTTCACGTTTTACAATATAACTTCTGAACCCTTTAAAATCACATCTTCATTTTATCATTGCAAAGGTATAACCTAACGTAAAAACTTAAAAAAATGAAAATTATAAAAAAGAAAAAATTATAGCACTTGTTGCTGGCATGGTATTAAACTTAAACAAATTGAGAATAAGTCAACTTATTGTAAAATTTCCAAAAATTTTGTACTTTTCCTCAAAATATATGAAATAACTTTTCCAATGATTATATTACCGGTAATCGGTCTTAAATTGATTGAGCTTTGTTGTCTCCAAATAGACCCTATTTTGGCCGCGAACAATTATTCTAAAAATGTATAACTTCGAATTTGGTTTTCAAATCAATAAACCAATGCAAGAAAAATATTTGAGAGAAATCGGAGATGGTCAGTGCAACTCATCACTTCAATGTGAAATGGGCGATATCAGTTAGTAAAAACAAAAATCGGGCCAAAGTCAAACATACCATACTTTTTGCTTTCGTTTACATATATTCTTCATTTCATTCCTTATCTAGCTTTATTTTTTCCCGATATTTTCGTACTCTTTCAGTTAATTTTGCTATTTTACTCTTAAATATACAAAAACGAAATACGAAATGATTATTTCAGCCGGTGGTGTGACATATTTTAAAAATAACGTTCAATATATTTGCCACTTATTAGTTTTTTTTTCTTAGGAATTTTATTTTGAAAATATACTAAAACAAGGAAATTAATCAAAACCTTTGAAACAATGATTTTAAACTTGGATTTTTTTACTTACTATTTTTGCTTTAACAAAACTCCGCGTGACGTTCAATACATTTTTACACGTACTTATCATGATGAACTGAGAAAACACAAAAAAATTTACTTTGATATTATTTAATCGTCTTAATTTTTAGAATTTCTGCACTTCCTTAATATAACTTACTCGTCATCTATACCTCTCTTCAATTAAAACTAACGAAGTGTAAAAAAAATTGAAGTTTAATACAATGCTTGGGGAATAAATGTAAATCGAAAGCCAAATTCGCGATGACAATGTTTTGAGAATAATAACAAAATAAAACATAAGAAATAAATGCTATCATTAGAAAACAGTTATTATTTGTAATATTCTTGCAATGTTTTCGACTTTTTTTCACGTTTTTCATCAAAAAGTGTAACTATGGACATGTGTTTGTATTATGCGAGTACGAGAGAGCAATTAAATATTCTTCAAAACAAATATGCAAACAATTTTAGGATTCTGAAACATATATTTTGTCAATAAATATTCTTCAGTGATCCCTTTCTCATTTTTTATTTGTTTTTTCTTTTTGTTTTTACGTAGCGGAGGAAAGACATCAGGACCATCTCGCTAAAGACTCCAACAATAGTCTGCCATCATATGTTTGTCCCATCTTTCTTGGTAATGATTTTCCATTATTTTCATGTCCTGATGGAAACTTTGTTCTAGTGATTCTAGTTTCCTAAATTCTCAGTGAAGTGGAATTAATGGCTGTGCAGATAGTGAATGGTGATGCTAATATCACATCCAAGATCCCTAAAACTATCAAGCATGTTGGTCACTAGTTCCTCAAAATGACTTGCTTTGCAACTGCCTACAAAGTTTTTGATAAGTAATTCAAACGACACCCATGCCTTTCGCTGAAGGTAAGTCATTGAGGTTTTAAAGTAAGGGTCTCTCATTAACTGCCTTATCTGCCATAAAACCAGCTTTAAGCTTTTTTGAACTTATTCCCGGCATTTTGCTACTTATGTAAGAAACCATACTCTAAAATAAGCTGTTAAAACCTTATCAACTGTACTTGAATTTTAATACAATTAATTTAAAAAAAAGTTTTCTTTTTAATTTATTTAAAAAAATGCAAAGAGTTGGCAACGCGCTAAAATTTCTTTAAGTTGTGTTTGTTCATTTCTGCAAAGTTTAAATTTAATTACAGTGGTTTTTTGAAAATAATTAAAAAATTTTGTGCTTATGTGAAGTCTAATGATTGCAGCGGATAAGTTTTGCATTTGTTTTACTATTGTTAACATAAGTGTTATTATTATTATTAAAATTTCTTTAAAGTGCTGAACAAGTTTCTTTACATTTTCTTTATTATATTCTTCGCACTTTAAGTTGTTTGCTTTCTTTCTGTTCTATTGCTAATTGCGTTTAAGACATCTGCCTAGCTCTGTCTAGCTAAGCTATTGAATACGTATTATTATTATACATACTAAGGGTTGCCATCACTTCAGGTTGTTACTTTTGCTTAGTACTATTATTATTACTACTTTTACTACTTTTATTTATTTTTACTACTTTTTTGGTTCTATTTTAATTTATTAATTTCTACTAATATTTTTACTACATTTACTACTTTTATTTATTTTTACTACTTTTTTGGTCTTTTTTTTATTTATTAATTAAAATGCTCTGCTCTAAGCCTGGCTGTTCCACTAAGGGTGAAACTGAGCGATTTTTATCATGTTGGCTATGTGATGATATCGTTCACACCAAATGTGTGGGCATAATGGGTAGAGTTGCAGACCTTATTGAAGAAGGTAAAGGGCTGCGTTGGTGTTGTGAGAAGTGCAGATTGACTGATGTCAATTTTTATAAGCTTTTTAAGCAGACAAAGCAGGGTTTCTCTGAGATAAGTAGGGAACTTTCTTTGCTTTCTGCAAAATTTTTAAAGTACCAAACACTTTTCGATGAGTGTAAATATATTGATGAGCCAATTCCTTCGCCCAAGCGTAAAAAGAAATACATGAACCTGCGCAATAAACAGAAAACTAACTCGACACCACCAATACCACCACCTGTTGAACGGGACATTGCAGACGATATGGACATTTGTACTGATACGATTGCCTCTATATCTGCTCCAAATGTACCAGAGACCGTTTCCTTGCCAATGTTAGCACCATCCATACCTGTTAACCAGCCTGTTCTTACTTATGCTCAAGCTGTTTCAATTGCTCCTCCTACTGTTCAAACTCCTATTTTTGAAACTTCAGTTGTTAACGCTCAACGGATTCCTATTACTACTGCTACTATTTCTCCTAAGCCATTAATTGCAATTCCACCAACTAAAGCAATCTTTGTCTCGCGCTTAGCTGCTGATACAACTGAAGATGATATAAAATTTTTTATTAATTCAAAGTTAAATAGTAGTATGCCTCTTTCGATCCAAAAATTCAAATATTTAAATGCGAGACTGACTACGTCTTTTAGATTGACTGTTCCGGAAAATTTATTTAATACTCTTGTGGATGTAAACTTTTGGCCCCGTAATACAATTGTTCATGAATTTGAATTCAAAAACAAACCGCGTATTGCAAATGTTGTACACTTGCCTCGTCCTTCTAATAGTCCTCAGTACCATACAAAAAACGATTAAAAAATCACAAGTCTAAATTAGAGCTTGTGTATCAAAACGTTAGAGGTCTCAATTCTAAACTTTCCGATATTTTCATGAACAGTTTTGATTTTGAATATAACTTTATAGTTTTTACTGAAACTTGGCTTCGCTCTAACGTTTTAAATTCTGAAATAATGTGCAATAAGTACCAAATTTTTCGTAAAGATCGCTATGATAAGATCGGTGGTGGCGTTCTGATAGCTGTCCATAACTCGCTTGCTTCAGAGGAATTAACAATTCCTGGTACCAACGACCTGGAGTTTATTTGTGTTACAGTTAAAGTAAATAATAATACGATTTTTCTTACTTGCTCTTACATTCCACCTAAAAGTGATTTAACAATTTACTTAAACCATATTAGTGCCATCGAAACAGTCCATAATATGCTTAAAAATATGGATACTATCATTGCATTAGGTGATTTCAACTTACCTTCTGTATCCTGGAGTATTTCCGATGATTCCGCATTTCTTACTCCTATTTCTGCCTCTGATTGGATAAATGATTTCTTAGATAAGTTGTCCGATCTGTGTCTTCAGCAGGTTAATAATATTCTTAATAAAAATTATAGATCTCTTGACCTTGTATTTGTAGATAGATGCACTTCCGTAAATCTCCGTCGTTCGAACCCAGTTTCCTTACCTGAAGACGATTATCATCCAACTCTTGAAATAACAATATTACTTGCCAACATAAATGAAAATAAATTAGCTCCAGATACGCGAAATAATAAAATTTTTAACTTTAAAAAAACAGACTATGTTAAACTTAATGCTCTTCTCGCGCGGATTGACTGGTCCCCAATTTTAAATAATAGGTCTTCGTACTCTTTTTATGATGTCGAATCTTCAGTACAGTTTCTTAATGATACATTGCAAAAATGTTTCTCATTATCTGTGCCAAAAAAAAATAGTAATTTCAAACCTTTAAGCCCCCCTTGGTTAACTAATGAACTTAAGTCTTTAAAAAACTCAAAAAATCGCTTATTTAAAAAATATAAAAAGTCAGGCTCTAATTTAGACTTCGCTTGCTATTCCTCTTGTCGTTACAGATATCAACTATTAAATAAACAGTGCTACTCTGCCTATATAACCAAAATAAAAATTCAATTCAAAGATAATCCGAAACTTTTCTACACTTTTGTCAACTCAAAACGAAAAACCTCTAGCTTCCCACCTCTTATGAAATTCAATCATGAAGAAGCATCTTGCGACATCGAAGTTTCCAACATGTTTGCAAACTTCTTTAAAACAACCTACTCCGATATACCATTGAGCATGAGTCTTGAATATCCTTACCTACCACCAGTTAACTCTTTTGAAACCCCCGTAATAGATTCAAATATAGTTATGCATTACCTTCGACAAGTTAAATCTTCTTTTATGACTGGTCCTGACGAAATCCCGAGCTGCATTTTAAAACATTGTTCTATTAGTTTGTGTTCTCCCCTATCAAAAATTTTTAACATATCCTTGCACAGTGGTCATTTTCCCTATATATGGAGAAAATCTTATATAATACCTCTTCATAAATCCGGCTCTAAAATTGATGTTTCCAATTACCGAGGTATCGCAAAACTAAGCGCAATCCCTAAGTTATTTGAGAAAATTATAACTGATCAAATAACCCACGTTGTATCTTCCTCCATTTCCACCTCTCAACATGGTTTCTTAAAGGGAAAATCTACGTCAACTAACCTCTTGGAGTTTACTTCACGTGTCATCAAAGGTTTTACTTTAGGACGACAGACTGACGTTATTTATACAGACTTTAGCAAAGCTTTCGATTGTGTCAATCATTATCTTCTTCTGAAAAAGCTTCATCTAATTGGGTTTCCCGTCAAACTATTACACTGGATTAACTCATACTTGTCGAATCGTTCTCAAAAAGTTTTATATAAGAATTCTATGTCAAAAAATATTTTGGTCACATCTGGTGTTCCGCAGGGAAGTCATCTTGGTCCGGTTTTATTTTTACTGTTTATAAATGACCTTCCTTCTGTAATAAAACACTCTTACGTCTTAATGTACGCCGATGACGTGAAACTTTTCCTAACTTACAAATCGCCTGAAGATCAACAACTCTTACAATCGGATTTAAACAGTCTAGTTGAGTGGTGTAATTTTAACCTTTTAAAATTAAACTTAAAAAAATGTAAGCAAATGACATTCTCACGTCGAATTGCTAATAGTATAAATTACACTATAAATAATACTAATTTAGAAATTGTACACAGTTTTCTTGATTTAGGTGTAATTATGGATCCTAAACTTCGTTTCAATCTTCAAGTTAATTTGGTGGTAAATAAGGCTAGAGGTGTCCTTGGTTTCATTAAAAGATGGGCTAAAGAATTCAACGATCCTTTCACTACTAAAATACTTTATACCTCTCTTGTTAGACCAATTCTTGAATATGCATCCGTAATATGGAACCCTCAATACAATGTCCACATCGATGCATTAGAATCGGTTCAAAAACAATTCTTACTTTTTGCTTTACATTATCGTTGGAACCCCAATATTATTCTTCCCCCTTATGAAACACGCCTCAAAATTATTTCCCTGCCTTCCTTAAGAAGCAGAAGAATTATGCTCAATGTCTCTTTTTTATACAAATTACTCAGTGGTGATATAGACTCACAATACCTCCTTTCTTCATTAAACTTCAACATCCCCAGGAGCGGAGCCAGACATTTCCAGCTTTTTAAGTTGAGTCACTGCACTTCTAATTATGCCCTTCACGACCCTTTGCGATGTATGTGTAGTGATTTTAATGGCAACTTGAACTTGATAAATTTTTCTGACTCGGTGGATGTCTTAAAACGCAAAATTATATTACATTTGAATACTTAACGCATTCCTTGTGATAACAAATATAACTCGCGATAATTGTGTAGATTTTACGATTTAACAAATAAGCATCATCGAATATGATAGATACTTTAAGTTTTCGTTTTATTCAGTTTCGTTGCTTTATTTTTTCATGAAATTATTTTAGATCTTTAGTTCTTCCTTATTTGACCATGTATACCGTGTCTCTTGGCTTGGTGTGTCAGAGTTTATCTCTTTTCCATACAAGTTTTTACCTGCGTTGGCCCAAATGCATATCCAAATAATAACTTTAGCTCGGTGTTCCCTTATTTTAGTGACCCGAATATATAAATATATTGTGCCTGCACAATATATACTTGTATATCTGTGCTATGTTTGGTATTGGTTTGGTGTTTGAGAGTTGCATCTCTTTTCCACGTAGGATCTTGGGTTGGACAGTGGCCCCAAGCCTAACGACAACAATTATAAATGCGGTTATATATGGTCTAATAAATAACTTTGGATGTTGTCTTGTATTGCTTCGTATTATGAAGAATGTGCTTTTATTCGATGATGTTTATGAAGTTTACATAAGCACAAAAAATTCTCAAATTTTATTTAATTTTAATTTCCGCTGAAAGGCCAAGCAATTGTGCTTAGTGGAGGCTATTATTTGCCAACAGGTGGTAAGTTTTAGCACGTAGGTGCATTCTATCAGTCCGGCTGATCCGGGAACTTCTTAGAATGTAAATCGTGCATGCGTATGGCGCGGGTCATACGTATCTATGAAGATTTCTTACCTCCGGGCGAATCCAAAAAAAAAAAAAAAAAAAAAAAGATGCGAAGTTCACGAATCTAATTACAAACTGAGAAATTGTAATATGAGACCAATTTAATAAATCAGTGACTTTTTGAATAGAAGGTAATTTTCTTGTCAAAAAAGCGTTTTATTTCTCACCATATTCTTCTTTTAGATCGTAACATTCTTAATAATAGGTTTTATCAAAGTCCTTGTAATGGGCGTTTATTTCAGTGATGACCTCTTCATTCGACCCAAATTTCATACCGACATTTTCTCAGGTTCTGAAATATAAAATAGTCGCAAGGAGCTAATTCTGGAGAAAAGGGTGGATGGGGTAGCAGTTGGTAGCCTCATTTATGGATTTTCGTTATGGCGACTATAGACGTATGCTCCGGTGCGTTTTCATGGTGGAAGAGCCCTTTTTCCTTCGCCTAAATAAGGTCGTTTAGCTTCAAATCAATGTCGAATCTGTCCAACAGCTGTGAATAATATTTGCAAGTGATCGTTTTACCCTTTTTAAGATAATCGATGTGTATGACTCCGTATGCATCCCAAAAAATTTTCGCCATGACCTGGTTGGCTGATAGACCCCTCTTGACCTTCTTTGGTGCACGTTTATCCGGAAAACTCCAATACTTTGACTATTTCTTGGTCTCTGTTGTATTGTGATGTATCCATGTTTCGTCTACGTTTACAAAACGACATAAAAACTCCTTCGGATTGCGGTTATACATCGCTAAACACTGCTTTGAAGTGATCACACAGCTACGCTTATGGTCGAGTGTAGGAAATCCCGGCACCTACGGATACCTTTTTCATCTCATTGGGTCTTTGTGAACATGAACGGTGACGAGGATATTTGGAAAAACTCATGTTTTCAGATGAAGGTAATATCTACATTATCGGGTACGATATTAAGCAAAATTGCCGCATTTGGGGATTCTAGAACCCGTGAGGGGCTGAAGAGATGCCGTGAGAATTGCAGACCGGAGTCGTTATAAGGCCCTACTTAACCAAATATGACAACGGAAGAGCCGTTACAGTGGGTACTGAGATGTGATATGTAATCACGAATTTTAGAAACAAGATTACGCGTTCCACAAATGAGAGAGAGAGAGAGAGAGAGAGAGCATGACGTCACAAGCGATATTGTCAGACTTTGGAATAATTTTACTTTGAGGCCCACGCCTAAACAATTTTATTTTTCTTATTTTTATAATTTTTATATGGGCCTCCTAAGCCAATAAAATTTTGACGGTCTCGAATAGTTTAGGAGATAAAAATATTGAAAGTTTTCATATTTTTTCGTATACGAAAATATTCATATTTTTATACAGAAGTGTAAATATTTTTACTTTACTTTTCTCAAAAAATGTATTTTCAATTTCGTCAATTTGCCTAAGAACATTAGATAACGGGACTGCGAAACGCGTAACCTTGTTTTTATCATTCTTGATATATAATAATGGTGATCGGAGATGGAGTATGCGTACAGAGGCGATCTCTACTTTCAACAGGATATTACTACGTGCCATATAAGTAGCAAAATAATCGCGGTTTTGCGGACGAAGTTCTGTGGTCGCGTTATTTAGCGTTTTGGAGACACCAAATGCCACCAAGATCCCGAATTATGCAAAAACGTGTCCAGAAATTTCAAGAATAGGGTGGAAGGATTACTGAAAAAGGTCTGCAAGCTCATCAATAAACAAAAAAAAAAAGTATCTTATTTAAAATCCAATATAAATTAAAAATACATCATAACAATTGATGGTTTTATTTAAAAATTAAAACCTATACCTCTTGTTGATATTGAATTGTTGAATAAATAAATAACTGGCCATTTCAGCCCTTGAAAGGACTTTGACCTAACTTCTTATGATCAATTGTGTTGTGCGTGTTATTAAGTTTGTACACAATTGACCGAGAACCGGACCTACATGTTTAACGCCGTCTCCGAACGGCGATGAACGGAATGTTCTCGTTCTCGAGAAGCTTTACATGGCATTTTGATTACTCTCTGAGGTTTGCCATTGTCTGCAGAGAGGTGGCGGCCGTACAGAAAAATTATTTTTATTCAAATAATTTTCTGTCGCTGCTGGGGTTCGAACCTGGGTCTCCAAAGTTCGTTGACATAGCGGCCACACACTTTAACCAACTACGCCACGGACGCCACGCGTTAATACATAGTATGACTAGTAAAAATTAACATAGTAAAAATTTTCGCGTTACTTTTCTAATCAAAAAAGTTAGCGCCTAAAAAATTATTTTTAACTTAACCCATGTTCTACCAAGCGAATGTATCAATTTGAATGTATGTCGTTATTACTTTCCCGTTATACTAAAATAAGAAAGAAAAAGTAAATTATGAACAAACCTGCGTGTTCCCATTTTTCCTATTTATTTCTAATCCTAAACACCTGTTTTTTTTCTGGTCTGAACCGACTTATTATCTATACTTATACTTATACGTATACTTATACTTATACTTATACTTATACTTATACTTATACTTATACTTATACTTATACTTATACTTATACTTATACTTATACTTATACTTATACTTATACTTATAATACTTATACTTATACTTATACTTATACTTATACTTATACTTATACTTATACTTATACTTATACTTATACTTATACTTATACTTAAACTTATACTTATACTTATACTTATACTTATACTTATACTTATACTTATACTTAAACTTATACTTATACTTATACTTATACTTATACTTATAATTATACTTATACTTATACTTATACTTATACTTATAATTATACTTATACTTATACTTATACTTATACTTATACTTATACTTATACATATACTTATACTTATACTTATACTTATACTTATACTTATACTTATGCTTATACTTATACTTATACTTATACTTATACTTATACTTATACTTATACTTATACTTATACTTATACTTATACTTATACTTATACTTATACTTATACTTATACTTATACTTATACTTATACTTATACTTATACTTATACTTATACTTATACTTATACTTATACTTATACTTATACTTATACTTATACTTATACTTTTTTTTTTTTTTTTTTTTTTTTTTTTTTTTTGGATTCGCCCGGAGGTAAGAAATCTTCATAGATACGTATGACCCGCGCCATACGCATGCACGATTTACATTCTAAGAAGTTCCCGGATCAGCCGGACTGATAGAATGCACCTACGTGCTAAAACTTACCACCTGTTGGCAAATAATAGCCTCCACTAAGCACAATTGCTTGGCCTTTCAGCGGAAATTAAAATTAAATAAAATTTGAAAATTTTTTGTGCTTATGTAAACTTCATAAACATCATCGAATAAAAGCACATTCTTCATAATACGAAGCAATACAAGACAACATCCAAAGTTATTTATTAGACCATATATAACCGCATTTATAATTGTTGTCGTTCGGCTTGGGGCCACTGTCCAACCCAAGATCCTACGTGGAAAAGAGATGCAACTCTCAAACACCAAACCAATACCAAACATAGCACAGATATACAAGTATATATTGTGCAGGCACAATATATTTATATATTCGGGTCACTAAAATAAGGGAACACCGAGCTAAAGTTATTATTTGGATATGCATTTGGGCCAACGCAGGTAAAAACTTGTATGGAAAAGAGATAAACTCTGACACACCCAGCCAAGAGACACGGTATACATGGTCAAATAAGGAAGAACTAAAGATCTAAAATAATTTCATGAAAAAATAAAGCAACGAAACTGAATAAAACGAAAACTTAAAGTATCTATCATATTCGATGATGCTTATTTGTTAAATCGTAAAATCTACACAATTATCGCGAGTTATATTTGTTATCACAAGGAATGCGTTAAGTATTCAAATGTAATATAATTTTGCGTTTTAAGACATCCACCGAGTCAGAAAAATTTATCAAGTTCAAGTTGCCATTAAAATCACTACACATACATCGCAAAGGGTCGTGAAGGGCATAATTAGAAGTGCAGTGACTCAACTTAAAAAGCTGGAAATGTCTGGCTCCGCTCCTGGGGATGTTGAAGTTTAATGAAGAAAGGAGGTATTGTGAGTCTATATCACCACTGAGTAATTTGTATAAAAAAGAGACATTGAGCATAATTCTTCTGCTTCTTAAGGAAGGCAGGGAAATAATTTTGAGGCGTGTTTCATAAGGGGGAAGAATAATATTGGGGTTCCAACGATAATGTAAAGCAAAAAGTAAGAATTGTTTTTGAACCGATTCTAATGCATCGATGTGGACATTGTATTGAGGGTTCCATATTACGGATGCATATTCAAGAATTGGTCTAACAAGAGAGGTATAAAGTATTTTAGTAGTGAAAGGATCGTTGAATTCTTTAGCCCATCTTTTAATGAAACCAAGGACACCTCTAGCCTTATTTACCACCAAATTAACTTGAAGATTGAAACGAAGTTTAGGATCCATAATTACACCTAAATCAAGAAAACTGTGTACAATTTCTAAATTAGTATTATTTATAGTGTAATTTATACTATTAGCAATTCGACGTGAGAATGTCATTTGCTTACATTTTTTTAAGTTTAATTTTAAAAGGTTAAAATTACACCACTCAACTAGACTGTTTAAATCCGATTGTAAGAGTTGTTGATCTTCAGGCGATTTGTAAGTTAGGAAAAGTTTCACGTCATCGGCGTACATTAAGACGTAAGAGTGTTTTATTACAGAAGGAAGGTCATTTATAAACAGTAAAAATAAAACCGGACCAAGATGACTTCCCTGCGGAACACCAGATGTGACCAAAATATTTTTTGACATAGAATTCTTATATAAAACTTTTTGAGAACGATTCGACAAGTACGAGTTAATCCAGTGTAATAGTTTGACGGGAAACCCAATTAGATGAAGCTTTTTCAGAAGAAGATAATGATTGACACAATCGAAAGCTTTGCTAAAGTCTGTATAAATAACGTCAGTCTGTCGTCCTAAAGTAAAACCTTTGATGACACGTGAAGTAAACTCCAAGAGGTTAGTTGACGTAGATTTTCCCTTTAAGAAACCATGTTGAGAGGTGGAAATGGAGGAAGATACAACGTGGGTTATTTGATCAGTTATAATTTTCTCAAATAACTTAGGGATTGCGCTTATACTTATACTTATACTTATACTTATACTTATACTTATACTTATACTTATACTTATACTTATACTTATACTTATACTTATACTTATACTTATACTTATACTTATACTTATACTTATACTTATACTTATACTTATACTTATACTTATACTTATACTTATACTTATACTTATACTTATACTTATACTTATACTTATACTTATACTTATACTTACGAACTGCTTCTGTTTGGTGTGAACGAGCTGGAACTTGAAGGTTGAAGCTTCTCATCGGAGCATACGAGAATTTTAAGCTTGCATTGAAGATTTAATTACCCAATTAACATATTCTCTTAACAATTGTGAAGTTCCGAATCTGAACAATTCAATTTCTTTTACCACTGTATACTATTGTTTAAATAGAGCTCCTAGGGCGTTCAAGATGCTGCCGGCCTCCTAGTGACGGCACAACCACTCTTGAAGTCCATGACATTTTTGACGGATAGCAACCTTAATATGAACACATTATAAATGTCAGATTGATCTGTCAATGAATAGAGACGTTACAGTGTTCTTAATTAAACAACTTTTGGTGGTATTGTTATAAAATGGATATAGAAGAATTTCGTGCCTTGATTAAACTTACTTTTTGCGTAATAAAAGTGTGAAAGAAACAAAAGAAAAGCTCGATTGATATTATGTTGAATCTGTTGTGTCGTATTACTTAAATCGTAAAATATTGGATTGTAGAGTTCAAAAGAGGTCGGATCAGCACAAAAATTGAACACGCCAGGTGAGCAACAAAAACATTGACCAACTCCAGAAGGTATTAGGAAAATACACGACTTCTTATTGGACAGTCCAAAATCCTGGCTACAGCCGTAGACATATAAAATGGGTCGGTGACTTCAATTTTTCATGAACATTTGGGTATGAGAAAGCTGACTTCAAGATGGGTGCTGCGTTCGTTAACTATCTATCAGAAAAATGAACGTGTTCGCACTTTCCAACAATGTTTGGACATGTGTAAACAAAATTTGACTGATTTTTTGCGTAAAAATGAGATCTTGAATGAAACATGGATCCACCACTATACACCAGAATTGAAAGAGTGGGTAGGTCCCAGTGGAAAAACAATTAACAGCGACTATTACTGTAAATTATAGGACCGATTGAAGAACTAAATCGCAAACAAACTTCCCCATTTATTGAAGAAAAAATCATCTTTTGCAAGACAATGCTCCAGCTCACAAACCGATCGAAACCATGGCCAATTGCACGAGCTATGTTTGGAACTCTAAATTTGGCCCCCAGCGACTATTATCTGTCCCCAAACTTAAAATCTCCATGGGAGGAGATTTGCGATGAATGAACAAGTCGAATTAGAAACTGAAGCGTATTTCGGAGATTTTGAGAAATCATACTATTCAAATGGCATCGTAATGTTAGAAAATCGTTGAAATAAATGCATCGAACTGAAAAGGGACTATGGAAGAATAAACAATAATTTTGACAAAAATCGTGGGTTTTATTTCCAAGGCCATGTTGTGGTATATGTTGTGCCAAATCATGAACAACACGCATAAGGTACTGTTAAACTATGTATGTTAAAGATTGTAACAAGAACAATAATGATGGCCACGGCGAATTGCTGTTGAGGAAAAAAGGTGTTTTTCGCTCTCCTTAAAAGTAATGATTATTTATCAGATTCGCAACTTCACATTTGTAACGACGATATAAACTTCACAGTAATTAATATAGAACAGTACAACACTATGTATGTAGTATTTATTGTTTTTATCAGCATTCAAAAGATTGATTAACAGATCTAAACAAATTTTTCTTTTAGAAAAATAATTTAGTAAAACTTCTAAAAATTACTTATAAGTTCCATAAGTATATTTTTCTAAGCATTTAAAAACTTCGAAATATGATTTCATGAAACATCGGAATTCAACTTCTGAAATACTAACATGTGAATTTATAACAACTATGCCTTCGCAAGCGAGCAGACTTCTGGTCGGAAGCTCTATAGAAGCCCAAAAAGACTTGAGCTGCCGAATATTAAAATTTCTTAACTATTTCGGAGTTTATGAGTTAGTTCGGCCAATATGTGTATACAATGCAAAGGATATATTAAATTTAAGTCGCATCAAGTAAGATATTTACAACAATGAGAAATGTATTGATTTATGCTGAATTGAAATAAGCTTCAATATAAACAAAATCTTTCAAATAGCTCTTAAATGTTTATTAATAAAAACCTAAAGAATTCCCAGCATATTTTGAAAGAACCGAAAGGTTTTAAAGATTTGCAAAGTGCATTGCAACATGCTGAGATTTTTTAATAAAAAATTGGCAAAAAAAAAAAAAATTTATGAACAAATCAATGCAACAAAAATAAACTTGAACAGAATCAATAAAGCAAAAACACAAGAAGAAAACACAAAAAAAAAAAAAAAAACCAATAATATGGATGAATAGATACCATGGTGATGAAGAAGGCAAATATACCGACGGATAAGCATACAACTAAGCAGGCTCTTGATTTGTTGACGGTAACAACGAGCATCTAGATGCTGAAAAACAAAAACGAAACGACGACGCTGGACAAACAAACTTATTATTTATAGCAAAGAGGATGATGTAGACCGTACCAAATTGCCCTCGAAATGTAAACAAATAAAGGAGCGCGAGAGTGTGGTAAAAGCGTCGAGTAGAAGAACAGGCCGCGGCAGACTGCATGTCTTTCGGCGAGACCCAAACGTAGACCAGTCAATATTAACACAAGCAACAGGAGTCCCAACGACGTGTACTCCGTAAATAGCAGGCAACCCATATGACCCATATGGAGTCATGGAAATGTCGGGGGTTGTCGTCTCTAATGAAGCTGCTGATGACTCAAGTGAGCTAATTTGGCAGCAGAGCAAATTGTTTTGGGCATCGCAGTGTTGCTCATCGAGCAGAGCAGAAACAATTTTAAACATCTGCGAAGTTATCCTTTAACACGAGGCACATAGTATTCGAGTGTATAGCCTCGAATAAATCCTTTATCACTTTGCCTAACATGCCAACCCGAGTTGAGGGTTAATTTTACAGTTACACCCAAAATTAGCGCACTCCAACGACAGGCCTGCTGTGCCAATGTCGTTTCTGTTGTTTATCCACACGACGAGAGCTCAAAAAAGGACAACATAAAATAACAACAACAACAACAAAAACAACAACAACATTGCTTAAACAAACTCTTTCACAAACGTAACGAGGACAAATACTAAAGATCACTCAGATGTGTTGAGTGATCCACAGCTGGTCTAGGAACAGACTTAAGTAGCATTTCGGTCTTTAAAAAAATATAAATCTTATGAAATATTTTGCTCCACTGGACAAAAATAGTCAGCCAAAAAAAAATCCTCAACTACTTGAGCCAACAACAACAACAACACCGGCGGCTAATGACACCTCCCGCTAGTTGTGGCTGGCTCTTGTTATTGTTGTTGTTGTTGTTGTTGTTGTTGTTGTAGTTGTTATCTTAAACCAAATCAGCGTCAATATTTTCATTGTTTCAATTTGAAAACAGGAGCAGAATCCTAAACCACCGCTACCTGCTCGGCCCGTATTCCAAGCCACTTAGATTGGCTTTGTGACCCTTAGAATTTCTTCAGCTATTTCTACTTCAGTGCAAATTCTGAATGACCGAGTTGAGTGTCTGCGCTCCTGTAATCCATTCACTCATGGCATAGACCACAAGGTGGTCTAAACCAATGCTTTTGTGCCCGGCGGCAATTTAGTCACAAAAACTCAAACTCCTCGGCTTTTTTCTAGTTCTCTTCTTTTCTCTCAAGTGCTGTGGTTTTTCTATATTAATTTATTTAATATGTATTTGTTTTTTTTTTTTTTCTTTTTTATATTTTCAAATGGAAGGGTATCGTTTATGATCTCATGCCCAAATGATAATTGAAGTGCCCTCAATAAAGAACTACTACCCGATAGTACGTAGTTCGACGTAGTGCTCAAGGTTCATTTTTCTGTTGTTCAATATTACATTTCTTGTTTTTTGGCTTGCATCATTCTTGTTTTTTTTTATTTAATTCCATTTATAGGGGTGTCTTTATGACAGTTTTTTGTTTTGTTGTCATTGTTGTTGTTGTCAGTATGGTTCTATTGTGATACCGTGTTTATAACTGATTTAGATATCATTAGCTTATCGATGATGGTACTAAACGGTCTTCTTTTTGTTGTTGTTGTTGTTGTTGTTGTTGTAGTTTTTGTTGTTGTTATTATTTTTGTTGTTGTTATTTTTTTCGTTGTTTTGACATTGTCGCTTGTGCTTGTGACAAGAATTTCAGTAATTTTTTTCACTGATGATGATGACACTGAATTTTTTTTGTTTATTCTCGATTTCAATATCATCTATTACATGGCTCGCTGTTTTTTCATGAAGTTTTGTCTTTCTTAGATATCACTTTTGGTATTACCATCAGTATTCCACTAGGAGATTAATTTTATATCTACCAGATTATTAATATTTTAAACATTTTTGCCATTTCTTAGATATTACCTTTGACCACTAGATACTTTTTAGAACAAAATAAGTTTTGAAGTTATTTAAAAATTAATCAGAGTTAATTTTTCAGAAATTTGGTAACGAATCCTAAAGTTTTAAAATTCGTAAAAGATAAGTTGGTCTTCTCTAAGGTTCATCCTTTCAATGATTTTTTTCTTGTAAATTTTTTGTACAAAAATTAATTTCGAAAGCGATGACTACTCGGAAAATAAACTAGGATATTAACTTTCTTTATATCAAGTTTATTCATTATTCATTCATGGCTTAATACAGCCCAACCAACATACAAGTGAAGCATAATCGCGAATAACGTTGTAAATGACAAAATTGTAATTTTTGACTAGAGTTAAAAAACGTTTTAAACATTGTAGGCGTTTATTTTTGGTCTTTGTTATACACTCTGATTTAATAAAACTATGGTAAAGTTTTAAAATAATAAAACATACAAAAAAATTTAAATAATATATTTAACTACTTCTAAAGTTACCGTTAAAAAGTTTTTATAGTGGAATAACGTTTGATATCGAAAACTGAATGGATAAAACAGCCCGACAGACATTTTGGTGCCGGAGATTTTTCTGCTGATTATAGACAAATTGGGTTTCCTGATTTCAAATATGTACTCCGTTTTTCTCCATCACACAGTGCATTTAATCCATACAAAATTGGAACATAAATAGAAGGAGTGCTCCTATGACAATGCAATTTTGTGTGCTAGATTAATTTGAGCTAATTAAGAAAAACTGCAAAAATAGTTGAAATTGGTCAGTTCCTAGGGGTACCTCCCTTTGACCTATATTAATTTTTTACATTATTTTGTATGGGAGGTACATACAAAAATTGAGCGATCTTAACAAAATTTGGTCAAAAGGCTAGGCAAGTAAAGAAAAAGGAGTTTACTAAAAATGATTGAAATCGGCGGGTTCCTAGGGGTACCTCCGGTGGACCTATATTGATTTTTTACATTATTTTGTATGGGAGGTACATACAAAAGTTAGCCGATCCTTACGAAACTCAATGAAAAGGTTAGACAAATAAAGCAATATATGTGTTCTAAAAATGGTTGAAATCGGTAGGTTCCTAGGGGTACCTCCCTTGGACCTATATTAATTTTTTTCATTATTTTTTATGGGAGGTACATACAAAAGTTGGTCGATCCTTACAAAACTCGGTGAAAAGGTTAGTAAAATAAAGCAATACATGTGTTCTAGAAATGGTTGAAATCGGTCGGTGCTTAGGGGTACCTCCCTTGGACCTATATGAATTTTTTACATGATTTTGATATTAATGATCTGTTACTCATAAATATTCCCATTTGTATTAATTAAAAAAATAATTTTTTAGGCAAATTTCATTTTATTTACAACTTGCTTTTTCCCGGCGCGCGTTGCTGCACCCAGCAATTATATCGCAACATAATAATTATATTCGAAACTTTTCTTAGACCCATAGTTTAACACCACTGTCATTTTCCACTGCCCGTTACAGTTTCCCAGTTACAGTTACAGTTTAAATAGTAACTCCATTTTGAGTTTGTATGTAAATACTGCTACTTTTACTTTCAAAGCTATTCGACAATACAAATTTTAATTGTATGGGAGGAGCCACACCCCCTTGTAGCCAAATCGACGAAAACCATAGCATTTTTATTGATTTGTGGGCGGTAAAAGGGGGTATGACAGAAATTTAAACCATCTTGTGCTTGCAAAAAATGTACTGCCGAAATTTCAGTTCTATCGACTCAGCAATTTTGAAGTTTCCAGCCAACACACAGACATCATTTTGCTTTTTGTATATATATTTTGAATAAAGATTATTGGCTATAACTTTTGATTGATAAGAGATACTGAGATAATTTTTTTTTAATAAATTATTATTTTAGCTTGTAAATTTATTCCAAAATATTAAACCACAATATTGGAAAAAAAAATTTCTTCAAAAAAATCAAGGGGTAGACCTTGTTTTTTTAATCACAAAAATGGTTTTTAATTTTTGCGTAAAATTGAAATATGTTTTGCTTATAAATGTTATAATTTTTAAATAGAGTTGAAAATTTACGAATTTGAATTTAAATTATTTTTACAACAAAAACAAATTTTGAGCCTTTTTTTGAGGAAAACTCCAAAATTTCAGACCTTTTTTGAAAAAAATATATAAAATATATATACTCAACTAACGGTATTTTTGCAATAAGGTTTTCATAGTACTTTGATGAAGCTTTAAGACAAAAAAAAATTTAACAAAATTTATAAAAAAGCAGCGGAGATATTTGAATCGAACGTCACAAAATTAAATTTCTGATTGATTTTTTCTCATTTTTGAGCAACGATGTTGCATTAAATCTGATGAGTAGTTTAGGAGTCTATTGCGGCCTTACAAACATAAACTCCTTTTTTATATGTATAGATAGAAAAATAAAATTGGTAACTTATTTTTATTAACAAAATGTGAAATAAAAAAGTAAAAAAAGTAATGTAAAGTAATACATATGTACAAACAATCAAGAACTCATCTCGCTATTGACTTTCATAGCTATTGACTTCTTCGTTAGAATCACTACAAACAATATAAGGGTCATCAACTAATTGAATAAACTCCTCAACTTCTTCATCAATAATTACATTTGATTTTGATTTAATAGTTCTTTTGGATGCTAAGAGAGGCTCAGATGTCAGCAACAATATTTTCATTAAATCTGTATTAGACTTAATCCTCGAGCATTTACGGGTATGTTTAGGTCGATTTTTTCTAAATTCTTTGTGCCTTGCTTCCAACGCCTCTTCAGACAATGTTTCACAAAAATGCTGAAATGACTTCAGACTTTATGAACACTGCTCGGCATGTAATACCAGCCATATATATTTATATACAACTGGCTAGTTTCTTCTAATAACAATTTGAAGTTATTCAGATGTATGGGGTAGTCACTTGCCAGAACTCTGAATATAATAGAAAATTGTTCTATGAAACTTTTGTTTATGCCAGTTATTTGCGAGCTTAGTTCAGCGTTATAGAAAAAGCGCCTAGCTGTGTTTTCATCGTTAGTAGACCCATATCCTGGCTTTGGTTTGTCGATCAAGGGAGCCATTTTGCTCTTAAACTCAGCTTGAATTCTTTTTTTGTTTTGCGCTACCAATTCTTCATTTTCTTTTAATTGCACTTTTATATATAAACCAGCTGAATTACCCTGTGTAACTAAAATTATTTTGTTATCTAATATTCCTTTCTTTTTATAAAGTGTAAATAATATTTTGGAAATCAAAAGTAAATACTTCAAATAAAATTACAAAAAAGTTTCGTCAAAACCAAAAAATCCTTTTTTGTAATTCCCTTTTGAATTTTGCTAAATTTTGAATATTTTTCCATATAAAATTGAGCATTTTTCGCAAAAAAGTCACTTTTTGAAATCTGCATAACTTTCTTTTTTACGAAAAAAGGCAGATAATATTTTAAATTACTTGAATTTCTTAAAATAATAGGGTGTTGTATAAAGTGATCGCATTTGTTTGTTATTAAAGACATTTTAAAAAATCTTTTAAATTTTATAGAACTAAATAATATAGATCTAAATTGCATCAGCTTGAGTTTTTTGAGTTATGGGCAAAAACATGAACATCAGTTCTTTTTCTGATAATTTTGCTATATCTATTACATTGATTTACCGATTTGTATTACGATGACGAATTTCTATGAAGAAATAATAGACCTTTCAATTTTTGCACATAAAATTACAATATCTTTGACAGTTTCGAAGATATCGACGTTCAAAGTGGGAAAAATGTCACAATTTTACTTAGGCTGCTCTTTTTGAAACCCTGTATATTTAACATTTTTTAACGAATTTGCAAAAACCTTTTTATACTTGATAGAAAATCTCTTAAATTTAGCATTTTTCAACTTATGTAAGAAAACATACTCTAAAATAAGCTGCAAAAACATTTTGAATTTTAATACAATTAAATTAAAAAAAACATGTTTCTTTTTTTAATTTCTTTGAAAAAATGCAAGATAATAAAAAAACGAAAATGTTTATTTAAATTTAAGAGATTTTCTATCAAGTATAAAAAGGTTTTTGCAAATCCGTTTAAAAATGTTAAATATACAGGGTTTCCAAAAGAGCAGCCTACGTTAAATTGTGACATTTTCCCACTTTGAACCTGGATATCTTCAAAACTGTCAAAGATATTGTAATTTTATGTGCAAAAATAGAAAGGTCTAGTATTTTTTCATTGAAATTCATCATCGTAATACAAATCAGTAGATCAGTGTAATATATATAGCAAAGTTATCAGAAAAAGAACTGATTTTCATATTTTTGCCTATAACTCGAAAATTCGAGCTGATAGAGAAAAACGGAGTCCATATTTAAATTCAGCAGCCAAAATGTATTTGGGATTGACTATTGAGAACTCTGCACCTTTTATTTATTGCCATTTTGTTGTTTAGTGTAATGAAACGTTTTTCCACTTCACATCGCATGTTGACTTAAGGTGCTTAAAACGTTTTTCTACTACTAAAAACGACACCTAACTGCACTTTCAACTTTCAACGTTCTTCCAAATTACGTTCACAGGAGCATTTTTATTTTCTATGGCCTTTCCATTTCTCTAAATATTAGACTTACCACTATCTCTCAGTCTTGTTTTGTTGAAATTTTCCCATTTTTCGAAATTAATTTTACGTTTAGAGCCTCTATAGTTCACTTTTATTAATTTTACAAGCACCTGCAACGGTCTTAAGCTGACTGGCATTTTGTTTTTTACTCACTTCTGTTTTTATCTATGTATATTATTATATAAAAGGCTTATCACGTATGTATCTTCGTGTGCGCTAAACTAAAGAACTACTGAACCGATTTTAATAATTCTTTTACTAATTCAAAGCGTCATTCTTAACTAAAGCTATTGCATACTTTATTTTTTAAAACCTACCCTAAAAAGTTATTAAAATTTGAGATTAAATACCATCTATAAAACTTCATAGAAAATTATTCATAAACGCTGCATTAAGCAGTACAAAGTTTTTTTCTTTCTTTTCCATTGTGTTTAAAAGCTCTTTTTGATTTCGCCTTGCTTATAAGCATGCTCGAAAAAATGAGCTAATAAAGCAACAACAATGTTAATTGTAATATAGACAGAATCTATTTCTTTTTTAATGAAATTCCCTACAGTAAAATGCTAAAAATAATTAAATATGTAAACATAAGCATATGTAAATAAATATAATTCAGTGTATATGACGTAGTACTCTCGCAAAATAAGCGATACTTCGTCTTTATACGAAAACACGAATGAGGAAATGAGACAAATGCTGTTACTGTTTTTGACTCAGATTCAGTGCTGCCAAAAAGTAGCAGCAGTGCTGCCATCTCTTATCAAGTAGCTGATAAAAAGCTTTTATTAGCAGTTTTGCTAAGCTCACATTACAAAGGTTGAAGTTTTGATAAAACACTTATCAAGATCCATTTTTGTGCCTCTTTTTTATGTGTGATGGTACCATGGCTACGACAAAATAATGGTTATCCTCAGATAGGTAGGTGCAACCCTTTATGGTTTCCCACAAGTTTAACACATGTTCCAATAAGTCCCGAGACTAAGTAATAAAAAAACTTTTTTTTTGCAAATATTCTTCTTTATTCATCAACATAGGTTCCTTCAAGAGCAATACATTCATTCCACCGCTTTGCTAACTTTTCAATACCGGTTTTGTAGAACGATTTGTGCTTCGCCACAAAATACGCTTCAGTTTCAGCCATCACCTCTTCATTGGAGCCAAATCTCTTGCCGGCAAGCATTTTTTGAGGTCAGCAAAGATCCAGTAGTCGCTGGGGGCCAAATCGGGCGAACCGGGGGATAAGAAAGCAATTCGAAGCCCAATTCGTGGATTTTCGCCATCGTTTTCATAAATTTTTGACACGGTGCATTGTCTTGTGGAAAAAGAATTTTTTTCTTCTTCAAATGGGGCCGATTTTTCGCGATTTCATCCTTCAAACGCTCCAACAATGCTATATACTAATCGCTGTTGATTGTTTTTCCCTTTTCGAGATAGTCGATGAACAAAATTCCATGCGCATCCTAGAATACAGATGCCTTAACCTTTCCAGCCGACTGTTGTGTTTTTGTTCGCTTTGGCCTGCTTTCAGCGGTTGCTCACCGCTCAGCTGACAACCGTTTTGATTCCGGTGTGTAATGGTGGATCTATGTTTCATCCATTGTCACATACCGACGCAAAAATCATGAATATTCTTTGTAAACAGTGCCAAACAGCTCTCCAAATCATCGACACGTTGTTGTTTTTGGTCCATGTGAGAAAACTCGGCACCCATTTGGAAAGCAGTTTTCTCATCGACAAATGTTCCTGTAATATTGTTCCCACACGCCTTTTGATATCTTCAGAGCCTCAGCTAGTTCACGCACCTTCACTTTACGGTCGGCCTATACCATTTTGTGTACTTTTTTTATGTATTTACTTTACTTTTATCAAAGTGCAAGCACCTCCCCGTGGTGAGTCCTGGGTAGTTAAATATGAACTAGCGAAGAGTTGCACAATGCAAAGTTGATTAACAAAACTATATAAACCAGATTTTATAACATTATAAGAGGATATCAGATATTATAAAACGTTAAAAATATCAGAAATTTACGAATATTGGGCGAATTTTAGGCCTAATGCGCTTACTGAAACCACGACCTTAAAATGTTTTAAAAAATCCTGTCTATATTTAAGGCCGTGTTCAACAATCTAGTGACTACCCGCATTGTTTTTTTTTTTCAAGCACATAAAAAAAAATTTGTAAAAATGTCAAAAATTTCAAAAATTTTCAAACTAAAAGTCAAATGTGCAGATTCAAGATGACGTCGTAAAAATTAAATATTTTTCAGAATTGTTACTAGGTCTCATACACAGTCATTGAAGGATACCCGTTTCCGAAAAAAAATGTTTGACATGTTTCACTCCACCCTATTGAATAGCTTTGGAACTAAACGTCACATGACAATAAAACTCAGTATGGTGTGGTACGTGCATTGGAAAAGGGGGTGTTGCCCGATTTTCTATACAGAATAGCGTTGTAACGGGCAGTGGAACATGAGCGTGGTGTCAGACGTAAGTTTTGAATTTACTTATTATTTCCAATATACTTGCCGGATGCAGCAACGCGCGCCGGGTATCGCAAGTATAGTATAATAGAATAATTCTAACGGGTATCCGCGAAAAAAACGCTTTAAAAAAAATATCGTTTCTAACGTTATTCGCGATTATTCTTGAAGTGTTGAACTGTCAGGGTTTTGTTTTTTTTTTTGAGTAGTGTTTGAGATTTCATTATTCAGCTCGGCACAGCGTCTACTAAGAATTTAGTTAAACACGGAGGTTCAAATACAAGTCTATTTATAAATAATTATTTACGAAAAAAAAAATTAATATACCACGTTTTTAAAACGAACTAAAAAGTATAAAATAATTTCTCCTAGAGTGGGGCTTTTAGTTCTCCTAAAACCGTGGGGCGCATGCGATGGAGATTAGAAATTTTTTTTACTTAAATAATTACTTTTTGGTTTTTAGTTTTGTGTAAAATTTTACAATAGATTTTGAAGATTTTATGTTTTTATCAGTATCTTAAGTCAGTATCAGTATTTAATGCAATACTATATTGAGAACAAATAATCAAATTAGAACCACATTCTCGAAAATGTATCGATAATTTCCCGATAGCTTACCGATAATTTTTAGCTAACTCATCGTACATTTTACGAAAATTATCGATTACTTTTGTATAACTTTTAAATTTATCGATATTTTTTCGATAACTTCAAGATAATTTCTGTATAATATATCTTTTTAATCCAGTTCTGAGGTACATGTAATTGAAATTGAAATTGAAAATTGAAATTACTAAAACTCAATATCTTTTGGTATATTACACAGCGAAAAATTCAAGATTGCAGAGATATTGATGAAAAAACAATGAGTCTATTTCTTAAATTTTTAATTGAATTGTGAATTTTGAAAAGGGCTCATCTGAAAAAATTCAAATTGTTCAGGAGAGAAAAAAAAACTATGTTATGGTTTAACTATTGAAAATTCTTCAAAAACTAAGTTTGCATGTAATTAAATTGAGAAAATTGAAATATGAATTGGAAAAGAATACTACCGATTTCAATACGTTGCAATATATATTGTAAATTGTAAAATTTAGAGATATGCCCTTTTTATTCTTTTTTGTTTTTAATTTTCAGTCAATCTGTTAAGTTTTTGTATTATAAATTAAAAGTAAAAGGTTTTACTTTAGGATGACAGACTGACGTAATTTTTACAGATTTTAGCAAAGCTTTCGATAGTGTTAATCATTATCTTCTTCTGAAAAAGCTTCATATAATTGGGTTTCTCGTCAAACTAAAGGGTGGTTAAATTTTAAGGGCCGATGTTGATTATGAATAAAACACAAATTATTTAGGAAATTACTGTCATTTCTTTTTATTATGATAATATTGGTAAAATATCGGCCAAATGGCCGCCGCGACCACGGCGGCACACCTCCATCCGATTGTCCAAATTTTCGATGAGGCATAAGTGAGGTTCTATGCCGTTAATGTGCCGAATTATCTCATCCTTAAGCTCTTGAATTGTTGCTGGCTTATCGACGTACACCTTTTCTTTCAAATAACCCCAAAGAAAGAAGTCCAACTGTGTCAAATCACATGATCTTGGCGGCCAATTGACATCGCCACCACGTGAGATAACACGGCCATTGAATTTGTCGCGCAAAAGAGCCATTGTTTCGTTGGCTGTGGCAAGTGGTACCGTCCTGTTAAAACCACATATCGTCCACATCCATATCTTCCAATTCGGGCCATAAAATGTTCGTTATCATACTACCTGACCGGCCTCATTTTGGAAAAAATACGGCCCGATGATACCGCCAGCCCATAAACCGCACCAAACAATTACTCTTTGTGGGTGCATTCGTTTTTTGACAATCACTCTTGGATTATCATTCGCCCAAATGCGGCAATCAAGTTCCCTCCGGTGCTGTATACTTTTTCAATACAGTCTTTCATACTTCTTATGAGATTATTTATCAATATGGCATCAATTTTGTTCCACTCCTCTTTCAGCGCCGCAATGAGTTCATTACTGGCATTGAATTGCCGATTATCTTTGTTGGGTAAGTATCCCCCAAAGAGTCTCAATCGGGTTCAAATCCGGAGAACATGCTCCATAACTTTGACGGACTTATACGAGAACCACTCCTTAGATTCTCGGCTGACATGGATGCGTGCATTGTCTTGCTGAAAAGTTCACTGTGTGTCACCATTTTCTTCTAAAATAGGGAGCAAGCTTCTTTTCAAGACATGCACATAGTCTCGACATCTCATCCGCGATGTGAAAATTTCTAGCGATAAGCATCCACGTGCAGAGAATGCACCCCATACCATAAGGGTATGCCACCGCCAAAGTTTCTCTTTTTAAAATAAAGCGGTTCTTTTCTGATGTCACGCCAATAGCCACGAAAACCATCCGGTCCATCCAAATTATATTTCTTTTCATCGAAAAATATGACCTAAAGCAAATTGTCGCTGTATACATTTTGACTTTAAATTTCTCAGATTGAAGCTTACCCTGTGCCAGTTCGTATCCATATTTTCCTATGCAAAAACTACTCTGGCGTCCTTGTGGCGTGCAGTTAACTTAGGCACTAGCTTCATTTTTTGAAACTGAAGTGTCTGGCTACGTTTTAGGGTCCTCCAGATAGTACAACGTGAAAAATTTACACCAGGTAAGGATCGCAATCGTGCAAGGGATACCGATGAGTTACTGGCTTCGCGCACAATTTTTCTCTCAATTCGCATATCAAGCAGCCTTTTTTGCCCAGAACGCTTTTTTGTTCTATTCATTAGGGTTTTTTTAAAATTTGGAATTACGCAGCGACTGCGATTACTTCTGCGTGTAATCTCCTTTATTTCAATATCATTGTCTCTTAAGGCTATAATTTTGCCATTTTCAAATTCAGAAAGTTCTTCTCCGCGCGGCATTTCATAAATTAAACATTTCATTATTTAACACACTTATTTTAACAAAAAGAAAAGAGCGAACTCAATCGCAAATACGTCTTCTCGATTATGACCTTATAATTGTGAAACACCAACAGTATTACGCTTGCTTCAAAAATAAAGTACAGTTAGTTTAGCAACTGCAGAATTTGTTGATTTTTTTTGTTGTTTTCCAATCATCACTTTTGTGGAACAGTTTAATACTCTACAGTCGGTCGTTTTGAAAATACATTAATTTTTTAAGTGACCTTATAATTGTGAAACACACCTTATAAGTCATAAGTCTTCCACACTCAGTGTTATAGAGAATTCAAATTATTTAAGGTGGTGCCAAAATATTGCAACAAACTCTACATTCTTGTATTTTTTGTTTCAAAGAATAACAGAAAAAAGTGTTTATAGGTATGTGATGGGATTATTGTGATATCTGCTAAAAAGATATCATCTTCAAAATTGCTTTCTTGTGAAAAAATCTTATAATTTTAAAACAACTTTTTAAAATATACTTTTTATTAATGAAAACCATAACAGGTGCATGAATCGGATAAATATATTGATTTGGCACAAAATAAACAAAATCTCATCCTTTTGTCTTCTTGTTTATCGCCAAGATAAAACAACAAATGTACATTTGGCACAAATTCAAAACTTTCAAAGCCAACTTTTGGTTTTCCCAAAGTAAATATATCAAAAGTACTCAAGTGTGTGTGTGCCAGTGAGTGAGGATGTGTGTCGCCTATATGACCAGTTGACAGCATTTTTTAAGGATCTACCAGAAAATCATAGGCAGCTGGGGAAAAAACAACAAAAAAACAAAAATTGCTTCAAAGAAAAGTTCGAACTGTTGGACGGTATCTTAAAGAAAAGAAGAAAGCTGTTGAGAATTTGCCGAAAAACTTGAGCATTTCCAATATTTTATTGCAAAAATAAAAGAATTTCTTTGAATTTTTGTTGTTGTTATTGTTGTTGTTGTTGTTGTTGTGGTTGTTGTTGTTTAAATCTGGAAATAAAGTTTTTCAAAGTTGCACAAACAAGAAACAAGTTCTTAAAGGAGGAAAAGAAAATGCCTTCGACTACATGCCTTGACGTTGCTCTTAAAACTTACCACAGCTCAAGAAATGGTACCCAACTGGGTGACAACATGACACCCATTCACTTGGGTAGCCATCAGCTGAAGTTGACTCCAGCCTCCTGGTGTTGCTGCTGATGCTGCTACTGCTGCTGCTGCTGGTGCCAACAGAAATGCTGACAAAAACATCTCTACAGAGCAAAACAGCTTCCACATCAACAGCTTTTGGAACAGCAGCAGCATAACAAAAGAAAAGCAACTCTTAAAGCCAACGATAACAACAACAACAACAACAACAGCAACAGTAGTAGCAACAACAAGAACAACAATTGTAAGCACAACAATAAACTTAAGATGCCCAAAAAGTACAAAAGAAATGCCAACTTTTGCTCAGCGCCATGTTTGGTTTGTCTTTCTAGCTTCCGTCTTTTGAAGTTGTTGTTGCTCTTAGAAAATCTAACAGGGTGTTGTTGCTAAACCACTCGCAAATTTTCAAGACTTTAACTTCTATTATTAAAAAATTATGGAGATTTACGAGGTCTGCCTTTTAAGTCTTGCACCTCGGCAACACCAGGCAATGCCAGAGGAATTTTGAGTTTCGAAAATTCGAAATCGAAAATTTGACATTTTCTAGTAAACGTACTCACAACATTTTGGCGTATGTGTGCTTCTTGTGTTATTTACAGTGGTTTGAAAATTTGTGAAAATAAACAGTGAGAAAATTTAATTAATACGTGAACATTTTCGGGTGATGATTTGTTTTTGCCATTTTCAACGTGGATTACAAGAAAAGAATGCATTGATCAACTAAGTTCAACTTTTGGTGATAAAGCACCACACAGGGCGACTGTAAAACGCAGGTTCAATGAGTTCGAGCGTGTCGTCGTTCTCTCCAAGACGAATTTCGTGAAGGTCGTTCAAGAACGACTGTTGTGGCAAAAAACATCAAAGTTGTGCGTCAACTGTTGAAAGCAGACCTGCATGTGACATACCGTGTGATGGAGTTATCCTTGGGCATAACTGGGTTTAGCGCACATTCGATTTTATATGAGCGTTTAGACGTTAAGACCATTTTTTCCCGTTGGATACACCATAATTTGACAGTTGCTCAAAAACAGGCTCGTGTCGATTGGTGCAAGGAAATGCTGGAAAAATACAGCCGGGGTGGTTCGAAACGCGTTTATAACACCACAACAGGTGACGAATCATGAATCACCATTCGTTTATGAACCCGATTTATGAACCCGAAAGCAGAAATTTTCTGTTTGGGTCTTTCAAAATGAGTAAAACCTGACAAAAAAGTTGTCCGCGCACGTTCCACATCAGAGCAAATGGTTTATACTTTTTTTCAGAAAAAACCGATAATGTTGGAACTGTACAACTTAAGCAACGGAGAACTGTTAATTCTATATGGCACACAACCCTTTGTTTCGCAGAAGTCTTCAGGGGGCTGAGGAAAACTATCCATTCAAGGTTGTTGGTCGAGGACCGATCATCCTGCATCCCAACAATGAAAGTTCACACACATCAGATCAAACAAAAGAGTTTTTGAGCACTCAAAACGTTGAATTAATGGATCATCCGCCCTCCAGTCACAATTTGACCCCAAATAACTTTTCCTTGTTCCCTCACATTAAGCAAACAATGTGTGGACTTCAAACCCTGGTTTCAGAGTACCAATTTCAGAGTGACAAAACTGTTTAGAAAATTGTTTCAATTGAATGCAAAAGTGTATTGACCATCTTGGAGATTAATTTGAAAAACAATAAAAGCATTTATATTTTATTAACCACTGCTTTTTTCATTTAAGGCGCAAGACTTAAAATTCATCCCTCGTAGAAGGCAAAAGTTGATATAAGAATAATCCTCATATGAAATAGCCAGTAAGAATTAAAGAATCTGGGTGATAATACATACTGAAAATAGTGTAAAAAAAAAGGAAAATATATTTCTTTTATCAATAGACTTTAAGACTTTTTTATCAATGCTTATTCATAATTAAGAGTAGTACCTTCCGACTCGTAAATAATAAGTCATATTTCAATTACATATCCGCTTAAGTCCATAATAGAATGTTTTTAATAATGGAAGTACAATTTCGACCACTGAAATCAAAAGGGGTCGAACATATTTAAAATTAGCAAAATACTAATAGTTCCAACCAAATAGTTTTGGTTGGAATACGAGTATTATTCATACATTTATTGTATGAAGCTCGAAAACAAGCCTGAATTGGTTTGGCGTTTGATGATGCTACAGGCATTATCCAATCAGATCTATTGAGCCGTTTAGATGCTACTATTTCCAATGCGCTGAGTTACAAAGTCTTTTCTATATTAAGAAATCGATAAGTAGATTTTGTTTCTTTAGGTCATTGAAGAAGAGTTTACCTAGACTTCTTAGTCAACATCTTGCTGGTACTTGGCAATTACATGCTGGATGCGCCATCTTTTATATCGGTATGTGCATATTGAATAACGTAAATAAAAACAACCGATTTCCATATCGTCGGCTTACAAGAAAGACTGACCAACTACGAAAATGCGGTTTTTTACTTTTTGATGCAGTTTAATGTAGAAAATCATTAAAAAATTTCTGGCAATACAGAATATCTAATATTTCGGCTAAAAATATCCCTTTGATCCTTTTAAAGACCAATTTTAAAACGAAACACAAAGACCTTCATAACTTAAAAGCTTTGTTTTGCTTTTTCTTTTTCAGTAAGTCGAAGATATATAGGGTATTTTTATTTAATTTTGTCCTTCGTTTTCCATTTTTTTTTTTCGATGCGATGATTTCGGCACGAATGTTTGTCTAGGTCACAATGGTCTAAGACTTGCTGGTGCAACCTTTGCTTTTGAAATATCCCCACAAAAAGAAGTCCGGCATTACACGTATTTTCGTTGCAGAAACTGTATTGTTCGATTTTCAGTGTGAAATGGTACACCGTCTTGGACAGACATAATGAGCCAATATCTACCGATATCGATTCCAATCGATTGTTTCGCCGACGAAAAATGGCCCAATGATAGTTTTGTCGCAGACGCTAGCCCTGTCACTTTTTAGTTATGCAATGGTATTTCTGGACTTAATATGGATTCTCCGTTTTCTAAAAGCGGAAATTTAGCTTGTTAACGGTGCCATAGATTGTGAAATGGACCTCGTCGGTAAAATTTACTTTAAAAAATCAGGTTCAGTGTCAACCATTCGAACGACTGTTTTGCCATCTTCCAAGCAAAGTGGATGATCTCTCTGCAATATCCTTCTAGTTAATTGCACTTTATACGGTAAAAAATGCATAATGCACCGCAAAGTGGTTCCACTGACGCCGAAATACTGAGCGCGGTGACGATACGATACAAGTGAGTTCTCAGCAACACTCTCTCTTACCGCTGCAACCAGTTCATTAGACCGTCTTTGGCGTTTATGAACCAGTGTTGCCAGAGGCCGAGCTCCAAATATCCCGTTCTCTTCTTTAAAACGCCCTGTTTATCCCGTTTTAAAAATAGAAAATCCCGTTCACAAACCTTGCACATAGCTTCATGTTTAATTACTCGTTAATTTTTTTGGCTTGTTTCTCTTTTTTACCTGGTAAAGTCAAGTCAAAAAGAAAACGAATCCGACCATCCAAAATTGAATTCTTCTTCTTTCTCTTTAAAATATTCACAGTGTCATTGTGTTCAAGTTCAATTCTTAAACAGCTTTGCAAGGGTCTGGCTTTAAACAGCAAGAGTATTGCTTTTAATGTAGGGGAGATGGCTGGGTTGTGAACCGGGTTTTGCTTTTGGGCTCAAACTTTTCCTCGGAATAAAGATATCGAATAATCCAAGATACTGTTGGAAAGGTGAATATACAACGCAACTTTTTTATGCAGACAGATTAGCGTTTTGATTAAAATTTAACTCTCTACTGCCAATTTTCTAAAGACGTGATTTTTGGTTCTTCCAAAAATGTGGCTGGGTTGTGAATAATCTGGCAAATACCAATAAAAGTCGGAAAATACGAAGTAAATCACCAATAATATTATAAGTTAGAGGCAAAACAAGTTATAATGACGTCAATTAGGCTAAAAAATCGTAATGAATGGAAGTGTTTAATCATAATTTTCTTCATCTTCATCCAAATCGGTGTCGCAATGTTCGCATGTGAAATACGAACGCCTTCCCATATTGACGCACTTCAAGTGAATAGGCCGGCCACATGTGTTACATTCGATGGAGTTTTTGGGTGTCAGTTCTTTAGGCAAAAACCTCAAACAAATGGTGCAAAAATCAATATTCTCATCAGATGGTTTTTATGGTTCTTTTGTCTTAGGACGCTTGGATGGTGTTGGTTGTGCCTTCTTCAGTGATGCTTTTACTAGGGATTTTGACTTTGCTGCTGTTTTTTCCTGCTTCAGATCATCAATTTTGTCTAGAGCAGTAAGCTCGCAGCTTTCCATTGCCTTTCGCAAAAGTTTTCACAGTTTCAAACACGATGTCTGCCACTGGCACAAGCAACATTTCTGTACACTTCGGTGTAACTGCAAAAATTGCATCATGTCAAAAGACAAATTTAGCAGTTGAAAGATTGGCGATGTGTCAATTACTTACTTACTAACTTATCTGGCGCTTACAACCGTAGGTCGGTTTTGGCCTCGTATAAGAAATCTACGAAAATATAAGAAAAAAAGAAACGAAATTCCCTCGATAATTATGGAAAGAAAAAAGTAATGGTTCACAACCCATCCTGGTTCACAGCCCAGGCCTCTTCCTTAATTTTTGAAATAAAAAAAAAAAGTTAAAAAACCCGACTTGAGCGAAAATCCCATTTTTGGGCTCAAAATCCCGTGCGCCCTTTTGAGGTTTAAAAAACCCGAAATATGTGCGAAATCCCAGGTTCTGGCAACACTGTTATGAACAGCATGTGAACGATCTCTCACTGTCCCGTGCTCAGCAAAATACGACACCAAACGACGAATAGTGTTGTCAGACGGTGCTTGTTGGCCACGATATTTGCGTTGATATGCACGCTGAGTTAATACAACTGAACGACTATTTTCAATATATAGCGTCACTATTTCGGTGCGTTGTCTCATTTAATGCATTTCATAATTTAAATTTTATTGAATTACCGTTTCAAAAAATTGTCTATTCAAGTCAAACAGCTGATAAATGTCAGAGTTCTTCAATGTTTACATACGGACATAAAATATGGCGCACCCTATATAAAATGTGGCTATGCTCCTTTTTGTAAAAGTTATTGTAGAAACGGCAGTTTGAGTGATTGATTGTCGTGACTCAAGTTATATCAGCCCGGAATCTTGATAGCAATTTGCAAGTTCTGCTTAGACTGTATGTGGACCACATTTTTCTCGCTGTTAAATTTCTCCATGTGCAATAAGTTATGTTGAAATATAAAAAAAAGTAAAATAGAATACTCCTACCTAAACTGTAATCAACGAAATGCCCCAATTCCTAAGTTCCGCTCTTGAAGAATCGGTGAAAGAGCCTAATATATGTAGTCAGAATATCCACTATTTCGTTACCACAAATGATCATGGGGCCGGTAATCAAAATAGTAATGTCAAGTTGGTGATTCAGGCTAGCTAGTGCCTCTTTACTCTGCTTTACCAGCTTTGAGTTGGACGTTATAGGTAAACTAACCAAAATTTTCGAATGATTCGGAGCTAGGGTCTCCGAAATTTGTACTTCTTAGAAGATACAAAAAAAAAAAAATAAAAATCTAAACCATCAAGTGTTTGCTCTACACCCTGTTTATGTTCCAACAGCATTAACTTTAGAATATTTATGCTGTACACATAGCCACAGAAAAAGTCAAAGAGAGAGAGAAAAAAAACAAAGTAAAAAAAGTTAAAAAAGTTGATAAAAAATTTAACACACACACATTCACAAACACACACACACACACACACACACTATTATATACACACAGCCAAAACAAACAAGCACACAAACAAAAGCAAGGCCACCATTTTTTCTTTGAAAAAGAAAAAGTGTCGTCCACTATTTCCAACTTGGTTGGCAAGTTTTTGTTGTTATCGTTGTTGTTTATTTTTCTTACCCCAAAACGAGGCAAACAAAAGCAAAAATAAAAATAAAAAAAGGCAAAGCTCAGCAAACAACATCACATCAGAAGAAATAAGCGTAAGCGTAAAAACTCAAAGAGCTAAAACTTCCCTCTAGAGAAAAAGGGGAAATTTCTATAAGCAAAAAAAAAAAAAAAAATGGAAAAATGACAAACATGCGCACTAAACAATTGAGACATTGAATGAGTAGAGTGCAGCCACTGGCGCAAGGGGAAAAATTGACCAATCATAGCGTAGCATGGGTGTGTCCTCACGCACCGAGGGATATTTTTTGCCGCATGAGTAAATCTCTCAAAAACAACAACAACAAAAACAAAAAACACCAAAATTTAATTGCATGCAATGTAAAGATAATCGCTTGGGACATGCGCAACACTGGAACCGAACTGAACCACCCTTGCAACTCCCCAGGGGTAGTTGGTTGTGTTGCCACAATGAATGGCGTTCGTCGTCGTATGCATTTTAAGAGGTTCACGTGTTGAGGGAAATTTTCACTGTTGCTTTTGTAAACAAACGCGAGCGGCAGAGGGTTGGTTCTTGGTGGGTTCTATCGTTTGAGGGAGCGCAGTGCTTTTTGGCACAGAGTGACGAGTGAGTGAGTAAGTGACTGACTGACAGCGACAACGGCAACAACTCGCAGATTGAGAAGTGATTTGTTGTGATTTTGCTGTGTTCCAGATCACATGCCAACCGACATCGACGGTAGTCGGACGTGTGCGATCAGATAAACGTTACAAAAAAACGAAGAAAATAAAATAAAAAAAAAAAAACCAAAACAACACGAACAACACTGTCAGAAATTCTCGTAAACTGTGCGTATAACGTGCTAAAAAGAAGTGTCAACTCCATGTGCTTGCGTGTGCTTTTGTGCTTGAAAGTTTTTCTAAAAAGTTTAGTAAGTGTTGTGAAGGAACTCTTTAACGGTTAAAAAAATTATTAATAAAACACATTAAAAAAAAACAAACCTCCCTTAAACTTAAGATAAACTCATTTAAAAACAAACATTTCAAGTGTTTTTATAACATTAAAAAATTTTAACAAAATGTTGGAGTTCTATCCCCTGCCCACGCCTCATTTGAATGGCGGTCTATATCCGCATCATCAGCATCACGCTGGAGCACGTTTTCTGGATAATCCCAATGGCAGCACGTCAGCCGCAACTGCAACGGCAGCTACAATGAACAATAATAATTGCAATGCTGCAATGAGCAATATGAACAACAACAGCAACAGCAACAGCAACAACTTTATGCAGCAACATCATATTCAACAGCTACACGCTGCGACGCCAACATCCTGCATTAACTCACCCACAATAGCTACACCAGCCTCGCTCACAACAACATCTATAGCAGCATCAGCAGCAACATCTTCAGCATCAGCAACTTTAGCAGCTGCCACAACAAAACAGTTATCATCGTCATCACCATCATCGGCATCATCATTATCATCTTCATCGCCATCGTCATCCGCCTCACCGCCAACATCGACCAAATTGTCTGCCGATTGTAGTGGACGCACAGGTATGTTCACAAGAATTTCAAAGTCTTTGGTTTTCGGGGTTTTAGTCTGCCATGGCCACGAGGTGTTGCTCATTTTTTGTTGTTTGTTTTTGCTATTTTTGGTGGAAAGTTCTCCACTCTTCTCCTGCGGGCATTTCCGGCAACTATTTTGTGTGGGCCAAGAATTCCGTAAGGTATGTATGTGAGTTTGTGTGTGTGTGTGTGTGTGTATTTGTGTTGGAGTGACTATTTTGCTTCGCATACCTTTTTTTTCATCATCATTCAGCCTTGAAGAGCTAGCCTATGAGGCCAGCTTAATTAGGTGGACCCTGGTTGTTGCAAGCCGGCAACGTGGATTTTAGATTTTGAAATTTTTGCTTGAGGAAGGGATATTTAAGTAGTTCGGCAACTTTACTTTGTGTTTTTCATTAAAACGGTTGCAACCAGCTGTGTCAATGCCAATTGAAATATTTTGTAAAATCATTATTATCTGGAAAATTTCTTAAGAAAAGAAATTTCTCTGCTTAGCGGAAATTGAAAAAAAAAACCAAGACGAGATTAAAAACCACGTGCAATACATGGAGTTCTAATCAATTTATTCGAAAAGGTAGAGTAGCGCTCCTTCGATTAGAATTCCTTGATTTTATGTAGAACCAAACAGTACATTGACCAAAAACGACAATAGAATGGTTAAAAAGGTCCAAAAGTTATTTTAATTTTTTTTATAGGGATGTTGGTCAGGAAAATGTGTCTGCATCTTAAAACTGCAAACTTCTTAGTTTGCAAGCACCAAAGAGAATTTATCGTTCGAAAAAATTGCATCCAAATAAAGGGTTTTCCATTAAAAACTTGACAACTTTTTTTTAAATCAAACGCAAACCATATGAGATATTTCAAAAAATTTATTTACCGGCTTGAGGTACAATCAAAATATTTATGAATAGAACTCAATTCGCTCATATGGCCACCACGGGCACGTATACAGCGGTCGATTCGTTGGACCCAATTTTTGATGACTCGGCCACACATGTTAGCTCTGAGCACTTCCAACATCGTCGGCTTGTTGGCATAGACCAATGATTTGACGAAGCCCCAAAGAAAATAGTCTAGAGGCGCAGGCCCGTGTGCACGATTTGGCCCTGGGGGGGTTTTGACTAAAAAATAAGGAATTCTTAGTACAAAGAAAACTATCAAAAAATGGATCCACAGAAAATATTATATATTGGATATAAAACTATAAGATTTCAGTTACATACATACATACGTACATTTTTAGATAATTTTTTAGTACTTCGAATAAATACAAATACTTTATACGAAACTATTCTCTCAATCAATTAATGCGTCGGGGTGCAGAAAAAAAATCGTCCAATACTGCATCTACGCGAACTTTAACGTCCCGATGAATATTAAGTGAAGCCAATCCGTTCAGCCGATTTTCGCTCATAGTAGAACGCAAGTCATTTTTTAACCGGCGTAATGTTGAAAAAGAGCGTTCGTTCGATGATGTCGTTACTGGTAGCGCAGCCATTACCAGCAGGATTTGGTGAACATTTGGAAAAGCAGTTGTATTGCAAGTGTCAAGAGCTTCGATAGGGCTGTTAATATTTTTATCAAAAATTCGTCTTCGCCAAATTTTCACTTCATTGATCCAAACTTCAGCAGAATCGTCATGCAAAATCGTGGAGTATTTTTCAAATAATTGGTTGCAAGCTTCTTCATCTAGGGTTGAAATTTTTGATGGAAAAAGACATTTAAAATTCGATAATATTCCACGGTGCTTAAGAAAACGATCTTCAAGGTGAGTGACGAATAAGTCTAGGTATGGTAGGTAGGTTGAAATTCTATAAAAATCTTCAATTGAATTCGTCTCGATGTTACAATGATGAGTTTGACGTGAAGCTTGCCTCGGTTTCCTTACTTCAATATCGTGTTCTTCACAGATCTTGCTAACTTTCTGGAAAATCTTATGAAAGTGTTATCTTAGACTTTTTGGAAAGGTACTTAGTTGTTTTAACGATTCTTGTAAAAAAATTAAGGATTTTTGTTGGTTGCTATTTTTAAAAAAATAAAGAAGAACTAACATTTGTACAAAATTTTTGAAAAATTTACTTCTCCATTGCGATAAGCCCACTTTATATGTATATTTTTTTCAAAAATCTTTTGACACTGTTAAATTTAACGTTTAATTCTATTGAACAAAAGTGCATTTTGTTTTTAAATTGCCAGCATATGTAAAGAATTGTAAAGAAAGCCGGAACACCAGACTTCCTACTTATTAACTTTAAAAATTTTTTAAAAAAAATTCTGATGGAATTGAGAGGTCGGACTAGTCGCGATGTAATCACAAGATATCTTTCTCTCGGAATTTCTAAGAATTTTGGCTGAAACTTTTTGGCGGTCTCACCATGTTATACTATATCATAATAAATATAACTTTGCTTCATGGAAATTTTTCATAATCAGATAGTTCTGTGGATTTTAAAAGTATAGTTCGAAACCCTCCTGGGGGGGGGGTTTGAACCCCCAAACCCCCCCCCCCGTGCGCACGGGCCTGTAGAGGCGTTACACCGCATGAACGAGGCGGCCAATCGACTGGCCCGTTTCACGAGATAACACGCTCATCAAACTTACTCTTCAATAAATCGATTGTAACGTGTGCTGTGTGGCTTGTGGCACCTTCTTGTTGGAACCACATGTCGTCCAAGTTCATATCTTTCAATTTGGGCTAGAAATAATGGTCATTCACAGTAACGTTACGATCGTTATCGTCGACGAAAAAATATGGTCCATTGACGCCGCCGGCATGCATATCGCACCAAACAGTTATTTTTTGTGGATGAAATGGTGATTCATGAAGCACATGTGGATTTTCACCCAACCAATAACGCATATTTTGCTTATTGATGAACCCATTGAGCCAAAAATGAACTTTGTCACTGAAGATGATTTTGCGATTAAATTCATAATTTTGACACATCTTTTCCAGAGCCCAATCGGAGAACGTACGTCGGTTCAAATGGTCCATCGGCTTCAATTCTTGAGTCAGCTTGATCTTGTATGGGAGTAAACCATGATCCTTACGCAAAATTTGCCATAAAGTGGTTTGGGCGATGCCCAATTCTTTAGAACGCCGTGGAATTGACTGTTTTGTATAGTTTGCTACGGACGCCTGAATGGCAGCGATATTTTCAACACTTCGACCAACCCGTTGCGTAAAAACCGCACATAAATGAAAAATAATAATAAAACTTAAAAGAAATTTTACTTTTGGTTATTTTTTTATTAAATTATGAAATTTTATGAAATTTCGAAAGTCTGTGTCAGAAGTTGTGAGACTGATGTTAATGCTTGCCAAGTATACACCACGTTCTGCGACTTGCAATTTTTGAATTGTTCACTAAGAAAAAAAAATATAATATTTATCCAAAAACTTTTTAATTTATCCGAAAAGCGAGTCAATTTTGCACCAATAACGCATTTGCATAAAACGACTACGTAAATATTTAAAATTTATTTAAATACTTTTTTAATAAAATAAAATATTTAAATATTTAACCCCTCTGCGCGCTGTCCCGAGTATACTCGTCCAAACGAAGTCGCTTCCGTATTCAGAATGACGAGTATACTCGTCCAAAAGTAAACGGGCATATCTCTGAATCTATACAACTTTGAGACACCCGCGAGGGCTCAAATTAAAGGGTGAAATGTGCTCTACAAGATAACACCCTGCTGAAATGGTCAATAAAATTCGGGTGGTTGAAAACAGGGGTAGAGGGTGGAGAGTCCGGAAATAAAATAAGAAACATTTCTGACGTGAAAAATCGTAGCCCGGGGCTGGAATCTGGTACTCGGGGGTTTTCGAGGTCGCTGGATCTGATCCCTTGGGGTAGTTTTTTTTCGGGCAGCTGGGGTCGGGAATGAATTCAGCGACCCCGAAAACCCCTGGGTAACAATTTCCAGGGCGGAAAAACTGGTATAATTTTGCTCACAAATTTCCACCACCCGAACCCCCATTTTCACCCCTTGGGGGATTTTTTCGCCCCAACAGATATCGGAAATGGACTCAGCGCTCCAAAAAACCCCTATACCAATCATGCCTTTTCGGAAATCATTGTCTAAAAAAATTCATGCATTTGGAAGCGATTACTCCGGGATAATTCATGCGCAGGGGGGTAAGAGGGGGGAAAGCGTCATGTGGGCCCGCAGTGAATCGCTCGATGTAACGTAAATGCTCCATTATAGCATGGATTTATTGAGCCAAGGTAAATGCCAATGTAACAAAGCCAAAACAAAATAAAAACCAAAACTAAAGCATGACATATTAGAACAAGGATCCAAATCTAAACGAGGATTATATCAAGGATTAGAAAAAGAATGAGTACAGCGATTAGTACAACAATTAAGACCAGGAAAAATATAAGAATTAGGACAAAGGTTTGGACATGGATTATAACAAAAATTAGACAAAGGACGAGAACAAGGGGTTAGTTAAGGATTTGGAAAAGGATGCAGGCAAAAATTCTGACAAGGACTTAGACAAGAGTTGGAAAAAGAATTTTATGGCATTAAAACCAAGAATTATGAAAAAGATTGAGACAAGAATTGCGACAAGAAGTGGGACAACGACCATGAAATGGATTCGGACATGAACTAGGACAAGGATTTGGACACGAATCAAAACAAGCATTTGGACAGAGATCAGGACAAGGAGTTAGACAAGTATAAGTGAATCATATGAATAAATATAAGAATGGGACAAGTTTAGGGGCAAGGGAAAGGAAACGTAAAGGAGAATAAAGACGAGGATAAAAATACATTGGCTACGGGTGTGTCCCTGACACAGCCAACAACATCCTTGTTTTTTGCTCTATCTGAATAATTTTCATTATGAAGTGTTCTTATTGTTAAATACCACTGATAATTTGATAAGTCACTTTTTGAATAACAGGTATTTTTTCATATAAAAGGGTTTAACTTCTCAACATAGTGTTCTTTAAGATCGATAGTTTTTCCAATTTTTTTTTTCCTACCAAATAATGGGTTTTATCAAGTTGTTCATAAGAGACGTTTGTTTCAGTGAAAACCATTTCATTGTCACCGCGTCATTATTTTCAGCTTTGGAAATAGGAATGGTCGCAGGGGGCTACATCTGGAGAATATGATGGATGTCATTGTCGCCGCGTCATTATTTTCAGTTTTGGAAATAGGAAATGACCGCAGGGGGCTTTATCTGGAGAATATGGAAGATGGGGTAGCAGTTCGTAGACCAATTTATGAATTTTTGGCAAGTCTGCTATAGACATGTGTGCCTGTGCGTTGTCATGGTGAAAGAATACTTTTTTACAAATACAGTTGGTTTTGCTTTAAATCAATATCAAATCTATCCAACAGCTGTGAATAATTTTCGCCGGTGATCGTTTTACCCTTTTCAATGTAATCGATGTGAATGACTCCGTATGTATCCCAAAAAAATTTGTCGCCATGACCTTGTTGGTCGATAGACTTACCTTGGCCTTCTTTGGTGCACGTTCACCCGTAGAAATCCACTGCTTTGACTGTCCCGTGGTCTCTGGTGTGTTGTCCTGTATCCATGATTCATCCACTGTTACGAAACGGCGCACAATGCGCTTTTTTCGATTTTAGGAAGACATTTGGGTTTTTTTTTTAAATATTATAAAAAAATAATTTTATTCGTCAGATTATAAGACAAATATTATCAATATGATATTGGAAACTTGATGTATTGTATGTTTTTTTTTATAAAATTCGTCAAAGTTGAAACATTTTTAACGAAAATAAGCTCAATAAAACGCAATAAAAGAGAGTCATTTTTAAACAATAATAAATTCGAGCACAAAGTATATTTCCAGATTTTGTTTCTTGGATTTTTTCATCTCTTAATTGGCTTTTAATCTATATCTATACTATTATATAAAATGAAAGTGAAAATTTTTTGTGTCCGCAAAACTCCAGAAGTACTGGTCGGATTTTTTGAAATAAGTTTTAAAATATCGCATTTGTGCTACAAAAGGTTCTTTGGTTATTTTCTTTACGAAATTTCAATAATAAGTATCTTTAATTAAAGTGTTAAGTTTTTTAAAAAATCATCCACAATTGATCGTTAGCTTTTCATGCGTTTGTGCTGCGAGAGCCTCAATAAACTGCATGTTGCTCTCTACTATACTCTTTTTGTTCTCAGCAAGCACAAAACAACAAAACAAACAAACAAATACATATACATACATACTTTGCTGCGCTTAAAGCTAATTGGATCGAAGTACATTCTAATATGTTCAAAGTAGTTTTGATGTGGAGAATTAATCTAACACAGTTTTGTTAAAAGGGGATTCACTGACCACCTTTAGCATGTTGAGAATTTTTTTGATGAGAATGAGATTCAATCCGATTTGATGTATGTATGTATGTACGTATGTTCATTTGTTTCGCTGCATGCAACTTTTCTACACATGTTTTGACGGTGGTTTCCTGTAATTTATAAATGAACAAAAGGAACAAACGGCTGGCTTTTTACTTAATTGAATTGGCATTGTGTGATTCAATAAGTTTTTTTATAAATAAACAAGAGAACTGGGACGGGCATAGGAAAAGGGGTTATGGCTTCGACCACACAAGTCAAATTTTTGATATTGAATAGTTTTGGAACTAAACGTCGCATGACAATAAAACTCAGTATGGAGTTACTAATTGCCAAAGTCTTTCTACTGGAAAACCGGTTTGTGCATTGGAAAAGGGGGTGTGGCCCGATTCTCTATACAGAATAGCTATTGAAGCTTAAATCACAGGACATTGGAATGGAATTGTCACCTGGGAGTGATGTTCTGCTGCTGGGAAACTGTAACGAGCAGTGGAACATGAGCGTGGTATCAGACTAAGGGATTAATAAAAGTTTTGAATTTACTTATCATTTCCAATATACTTGCTGGGTGCAGCAACGCGCGCCGGGTATCGCTAGTTTATTATAAAATACAAAAAAAAAATATTAACAAATAAAAATAGAAAAATCGTAGAAACATGACTGCAAATTTTTCAAGAAATGAAAATTACAGTAAAATTTAGTAAAAAATATCTAGCAAATATAGCATAATTAAAGGCAAAGGCTATAAAAATCATAAAATATAGTACTTCTTCCTTCTGTTTCTGTAAAAACCTGCTGTTTCTAGCTGCCGCTAAAAAAAACCACTTCATTTGAAAAAAGTCTTAAAAATTAAATTTTGCCCTAAAACGCACTTGTTTTCAAGACGATTATAGCCTTAATATTCAAGCCATTATCACGAAATTCGATATTTAATCTTGTATATAAAAAAAAAAGTAAAAATCAAGTTCAAAAATGAGCCAAATCAGATGAAAACCACGATTACCTCCCATACAAAGTGACTTTCTCAAAACGGTAAAATCTCTTCGAATTCCACAAAAATTAATATAAGGACTTGAAATTTTGCATATGAGTTTTGATATTTAATATGCACTAAAGATGAAATTCAACCAAATCGGATAAAAACCACGCCTACCTCCCATATAAAGTGACTTTCTTAAGAAGGTAAAATCTCTTTAAATTTCACAAAAATTATAATATGGACTTGAAATTTTACAAATAAGCTCAAATGTTTAATATGCACATGAAACCATGCCTACTTTCCATATAAAGTGACTTAGTCAAAAAACAAAAGCGAATATTTTCCTTTAAAACTATGACGGAAATATTTTTACAAATAAAAAGCTTAAGACTTTGAATATACTTTGGTTCGGCCCTGGGGGTATTTTAACTTCGGTCCAGTGGAGGATCATTTCTTACCATATATTATATATTGTTTTGTTTTTAAAATTAAATATTTTTAATCTATTTTATTTTAAAGATGCAGAACCATTTTGGAAGTGATATTTTTAATGATGATATAAAGCTACCTACCAAATATCAATGAAATGCGCTGTACGAGTCGAAAGCTATGCCATTTTAAACCATTATATACATGAATTTTATATGGGAGGTAGGCGTGGTCATTGACCGATCATGCTTATTTTCAATACTAAACAGCGTATTTATAATAGTAATAAACACACCAAGTTTCATTCGCTTTGATTTCTCTGTTTGTCCGTAATCGTAATTTTAGCACAGAGGACGATCAGACGGACAGACGGACAGACGGACACGGCTAAATCGACACAGGAGGTGAAGTTGATCAAGAGGCCATAACTTCAGAACGGCAAAATTTAAAACAATATTTTTTTTTAGTTGTTTAAAACTTTATCATAGTTCAAAGAGCATCATTACTTTTTTTCATTTTGAGGAAATTTTTAAAAGTTATGAAGCGTTTTTGAAAAAATTAACACAAATTTCACGAAAAAATAATATATAGTACACCAAAATGTCTTAAAAAAATTGGCAACACTTCTGATTTATGTACATTAAAGTAAAGTTTGGATATTTGTCTCTTGAAATGATGATTCAAAGACTCAGAAAATGTCTATTATTGACCAACTTATGCTTGAAATTCAAAAATTCTTCGAAAAACCTGGTTTTTAGGGAAAATCCGACAAGCGCGACCTCTAAACCTATTCCAAAAAATCTGAAAAGAACCTCACAAATACTTGACTCCATAAGCTTTCAAAAAATGCCTGAGCAAAAAAAAATTTTTTTTTTGAGACAGCCTAATGTATACCAGTTCAGATATACATTCAGTACGTGAATACCCCAATAAATAATTTATATTAATGAGTTTAAGTATTTTTTTCCCTAAAACACAAGCAATGCAGTGCTTTCCTAGCTTAAAATATACTTACACCATAACTTGCAATTAAGTGCAACAAAAACACATTGCGATGCTCTTTTCCATAATAGATCCTGCATAAACTATAAACAATTTTAGCTAATGACACGCACACACACACTTACATATATTAACATACACAAGAACTTGAGATATTTATGAGAAGGTGTTGATGTTGGTGCGCCTCTTGACCACTAAATAATTTTGGCAATGAACCTGAAAAACTAAAACACACACACACACAAACTGATACTTCAAAAGTATACACAAACAGTTTAATGCATGTTACACACACAAGCACACATGCATTCTAGCTGCCTTAATGTGAATAAAAGCCATTCATAAATGCTAAAAAGGTGTCGCCACTGTTGTGTTTGCCGGATATCCTTACATTTGTTTTGCCTATGGGAGTGTGTGTGTATGTGGAGTGTGTGTGAATGTTTGTGTGTTGTGTAGCCAAGCTTAAGAACGTAAGTTTTCAAAATTTTACAAATGCTAAATTTGCAAACAATTCTCTAACACACACACACACACACGCTTCCACACAAACGCGTGGACACTCATTTGAATAGACATATGTATGTATATGCGCTAAGTTATGTTATGTGAGTATGTCTGCTGCGCCAGTGATGCCAAAGAAGCATCAGCTATGAAATATTTTCACATTGTCCTGTTTTCTAGCAGCATCGCATTGTTATAGCTCCTTTCTACGTTTGCTGTTGTTGTTGTTGTTGTTTGCTGTTGGTAGCTGATCCAAGCTCTGCTTCAACATGCATTAAATGCCATTCGTAGCCAGTTTTCTGAGGCATCTAAAACTAAATTTTGCGTAAATTTCGCCATATCGACGACCTTAAGTGGGTGTTGAATTTTGTAGGTTGATAGGAAAGCGTTGCATATTTTATGGGGCCAAATATGCAGACACTCACAAGCAGGATATCATTTAGACGTTTGCCTTTTAGCTGTGATGGAAAGTTTGCGTTGATATGGCAAGTGGGCTAGAGGAGCAATAAGAGCAAATTTGACGAAATACACTGCAAAAAACCAAGTAAATGTTATCTTAATTTCGTTTAAGTAAATTTTAAGACAACTAAATAACTATTAAATAAAAAAAAAATGCTTACAAGTATGATCAAAAATTTTGACGATCTCGGTTTTGCCTGATAAAGTGAAGTTTGAAGTTTGCCTCAGATTCAAATTCATACGTTTCTTCATTCGCCAAACTTGGAACATCCTACACAGTTTAACCTATTTGGATATTTCTCGCCCATTCATCTATTACCCAACTATCGAACCAAGGTAGACTTGATAGGATTGGTGCTACACCTGAAAACCTTGGTTCAAAGTCACACTTTTGGAGCCTCTATTCAAATCTGAAATTTTACTTCTCGGTGTATTTTTGAAATATCGACACCGAAATGCATTCGTTTCTCAAATTTAAACGCTTCAACTGCTACGAGTGACAATTATGTCGTAGCAAATAGTTTCCACTTTCTTCAGCTGGATATGCAATATCCTTGCTTGGCGAACATAAAGCGGCTGGCAAGTTATGCTTGAAATGTTATGCTAGAAGCTAGAAGCAAATCAGTACATACAAAATTTACCAGCAAGTGTTTGCATGTTTGCATGTTTGCATGTGTGTGAAATATGAGCCAAACATAGTTGCATCTGCTTCTTAGACACCTGGCTTTTGGTAACAATGAATGATGGAAAAAACTTGATGCCAATGCCGAAAACTGATGTTGTTGATTCATGAGTTGTGAGCTCGCCAGTTGAAACTGGCAAATGTTGGGAATTTCGAGAAATGTTTGCCACATTCATTGTAAGGCATTGCGTCGCACAGTGCGCTTTTTTCGATTTTAGGATGACATTTCGACTTTTTTCAAAAACTATAAAAGCTAGAGTAATGAAATTTTGCACCAATGCTTCTTGTGTTAAAATACACTTATTGACAAAAAATAAGGATTAGGCCAACTGCAACGCCTAACTCCCATACGAAGTGACTTTTTTCAATAGCAAAAAGCCCACTAATTTTGCTCATATGTGAACTTAAAAAAAAATAAATTTTTTTAACAACAAAATAAACACCATGCCAAAAATAATTAAGATCGGACAACTTTTAGATTTTCCTCCCACACAACAAGACAGTCAAGGCACTATTTTGATGATATATCACATGTTCGCTAATTTAATTGTGTGCATGCATGCATGCTTAAAAAAAAGATTAAAAAGGTTTTAATATTGTGTTATTTGCTGTTTATTCTGAATCAGAACTATCACTCACGATTTTAAAAGACCTAGAACATTTGGAGTTATTTTCTATATTTAGGTGGTTGCCTTAAAGAATTTATAAATGGATCGGATGTAAACAGCAATCTGTGAATAAGGTCAAAATTTGTATCTGATCTTGATGTTTTTCTTGTAAAAAATTAACTGAAGCGTCTATTGTCCTTATTTCTGGCTTCTTGAGCCTCTTCGGAGAGCTGACCAATAGGCAATATACCTGAAGATATTATTCTTTCACCATGACAGAGAACCTACAAATTGTAAATTAAATCACTATAGAAGTAATGAAATAATCCGTAATCTTTGCTTTATGAACTGTGACTGGCATGTAATACCACGCGTAGTGAGCTAAGTAGACATTTCTAGTTTCAGTGGCATAAATTCCAAATGCCTTGGAATCAATGTGTAAACCACACCCTAAGCACTCTAAAATTGTGTGAAAACGCTGTAAGCTTATGCCTGTTATTTCAGACGTCTTTTCTGCGTTCCTAAAAAACTTTCTGGCAGTGTTTCCAACATAAGAGTTTCCACTTTTTTGCTTTGGCATATCGACCAACAGCTCCATTTCAGTTTTAAATTTTCGCTATATTGTCATTATTTTCGCATGAATCCTAGCTTCGTGATCCGCGCCTTTTGCTTGCCACTTTTTTATTTCAATCTTATAAGCTATATGAAGCAAACATTCCATGAACCTTATCCAGGCATGTAATGGCGAAAGACCAAAAGAATGCATTGGTAATTTTTATATAGTCATTTTGTATGGGAAGTAGGCGTGGTTTTCATCCAAATAGGCTGAATTGCGATCTCGACATTTATTTTTTTGATAAAAGCTTATATTTTGAATTTCATTAAGATCGCTTCAATATAAGAGCTATAATCCCCATAACAGACAGACAGACAGACAATCGGACAGACGAAAACATGGCAATACGCGGGGAAAACAAAAATATATTTTACTAATTTTAAGTACCTTTGTTGACTAACATAAACACGACATCTTTCACAAACATCTTTTAGTTCAATAACAGAAGTTGTCTTGAAAATTAGTGCGTTTTGAGGAAAACTTGGTTTTTAAACGTTTTTTTAAATTAAGTGTTTTTTATTACTTTTCTTCTTTCTTTCGTTCAGTGTTAACAATTATCCTGAAACTGCTAAAAGGCCATCTTTTTACATTGAAATCTTTTTTCCGAAATTTTATTTTTCTTACATGAACTAACATAGAATTGGCAACATACTGTGAAAATTTCTAGCAAATCACGCCATATGCACATATTTGGTGATGTACCGATCACCGATCATGTACCGATGGTGATGTTCATAAGTATATCGATTATGTATTCTTGAAAGCAAAGTAGTAATGAAACGTTGTTTTTGTTTTTTTTTTTCTTAAAATGTGGCTTTTATTTTTTTTTTCAAATAGATATATCGACTCATAACCGCCAAAATATCTTAAGCGCCAAAAAGAAAATTTTACAGGAGAAGGTTTTTTTTAATTATCTTTGCTATTAATTTTATCTTTTATCTCTTATCTCTTTGCTATTAATTTTATTTCAATAATTTTATCTCTTATATTGATTAATTTCTTTTAGAGAATTTCATCTTAAGCGACACTTTGCTGTCATGAAAAATGTAAACAAACATGTAGTGTGTACTTAAGCTAAAATTGCTTTTGGTTTAAATTCATAATCTAATTTCGTACACCTATGAAATATTGACAGACGATGTAAACCATCGCCAATTATCGATTTTCATCAAAAAACATAAATCGGATATTATGTCGCTTAAGATATTTTGGCGGTTATGAGTCGATATACTGTGCGCAAAAAATATCGGGAATTTGTTTATAAATCAAAAAAATCTTAATTTATTTTTCAAAATTTATTTCATCTCCCTTGAAGTAGTTCCGCATGGATGCAATACACTTGTACCAACGTTTTTTCCAATTTTCAAAACATGCTGCAAAGTCGACTTCCAATATAGCCTGCAATTCCTTCTTCGTTTCGATTTCTATCTCTTCTATCGATTCAAAACGGTGTCCATGGAGCGGACTCTTGAGTTCAGCGAATAGCCAGAAGTCACATGGTGCAAAGTCAGGCGAATACGGTGGTTGTGGAAGGATATGGGTCGAGTTTTTGGAAAATGATCACGAATTACAAGTGCAGTGGAAGATGGTGTATTATCGTCATGCAAAAACCAAGAATTATCTCGCCACAAATCCGGTGGTACATTTTGACGCACAGCATTACGCAAACGACGCACAATACCCTAGTAGTATTCTTTGTTGACAATTTGGTCGGTTGGAAGGAATTCATAATGCATCACATCACGATAATTGAAGAAAAGTGTCAATATGACCTTGATTTTTGAATTGCTTTGACGTGAGTATTTCGGTCTCGGCTCATCTTTGGTAGGGTATTCACCCGGTTAATCGACTGTTTCCGAGTCGTAAGCGTAGACCCTCTCCTCTACTTATGATGCGTTTCATTTTGTCTTGATAGTCGGAAAGATTGTTTTACACACATCAATGCGGCGCTGTTTTTCCACGACATTTAGCGTTTTTAACACCAATCGAGTTTTCATTTTTCTGAGGCCCAAAATTCCATATTTTCCAACAAGGTCAGTAAGGTTTCGGAATGTCAATAGACGATTTTGGAGCACCAATTCTTTGATTTTGTAAACGTGTAGCTCGTGTTAACGTGTATCTCTTGATGTTGATGGTCGTCCTGACTGTACCTCGTCTTCAACGCTTTCTCGACCCTCTTTGAACATTTTGTACCACTCATAAACTCTTGATTTCAATATAGCTTGCTCACTGCAGGCCTTGTGCAACATTTTCCACGTTTCGACAGCAGAAATTTCATTCAGCACACAAAATTTAATGAAACTGAGTTGTTGAATACTTTCAGATATTATAAAAACAAAAAATTCACTATTAGCTATTCACAAAAGAACGCGTACCTCAAATACTAATACATATTTTGACGTGTAATATAGTACAGATGTCAGTGACAGTAGCAACTACTTAAAAATAAAAACATGTATCCCTATCGTAATCCCAACAAAATGTAAATTCAAATTTCCCAGTATTTTTGCCCCCAGAGGTAAGAGCTTTTTTGAAAACCACATCTTCCGGCACTCTCCCCCTAATTTCTCGGATACCAATCATCCGATTTGGATGAAATTTTTTTTCATGGTAGCTGACACCCATGGTAATGTATTGGAAAAACTTCTGAAACCAATCGTAATTAAATTTTATTATTTCGAAAATACTAACCATAACTTTAAATGCGTTCATCTCGAAACCACTTTTTCGCGATTGGTTGTTATAAAAACTTGTCGAAAAATTTATCGTTTTTAATAATCTTTGCACAATTAACTTTAAACAACAGTCATTCCCATTGGTACTAAAATCATGAGGGTAGCCCTAAAGCAAAACACAAAAAAAACAAATAATAAAAAACGAAGCTGGACCTATCTTAAGCCTTAAAAACTTTTTTTTTAAATGATCGAAGAAACTTGATTTTTTTCAAAGAAAATGTACGTTTAGTCACGACTACATATCGTAAACCGCTTATAACCGAAGATAGTTTTGCTATCTTCAGCAAAGTTTTAGATAAAGACTTGGAGAAAAAAGAATAGAACACACTGAGCCAAAAAACTACACCGAAGCCTCAAAATCGTAACGATACCGAAAAGTGCCCACCTTTTTCCCCATTTTTGGTTGATATCTTTCAAAACGTTTCGAATTTTGGCAAATAATTCAAAACAAATTTGTAGGTAAGAAAAAACTGAAGAACTCTTTATAACCTACCAACTGCATGCGAGAAATCTTTGTTACCGTTTTGGCCCTGCAACACATACACACACACAAACACATTTTTTTAATTTTTAAATTTATTTCGCATGAAATAAATATTTTTTAGTTCTTTTTACAGATATTTTACATCGAAAATTAGACATTGTAAAGTCTAAGTCCGGTGGCGTCCGTGGCGTAGTTGGTTAAAGTGCGTTGCCGCTATGTCAAAGAACCTGGAGACCCGGGTTCGAACCCCAGCAGCGACAGAAAATTATTTGAATTAAAATAATTTTTCTGTACGGCCGCCACCTCTCTGCAGACAAAGGCAAACCTCAGAGAGTAATCAAAATGCCATGTAAAGCTTCTTGAGAATAAGAACATTCCGTTCATCGCCGTTCGGAGTCGGCGTTAAACATGTAGGTCCATTTCTCGGTCAATTGTGTACAAACTTAATAACACGCACAGCACAATTGATCATAAGAAGCTAGGTCAAAGTCCTTTCAAGGGCTGAAATGGCCAGTTATTTATTTTTTTTTTTTTAAAGTAGATGGTAGAGATTTCTTTACTGGTAGTTCAGATCCATGGCTGAATAGAATGTTCAAGGGAATGTCTCTTTCGGTATGTACTTTATCTCCAGTGTCCTCCGCGTCTTCGGTGCCTTCATCTTCATATCGACATTTTTTGTGACTCCACCAACACACTTCTGCAACTAATGCATCCAGCTGTCTTCCTTTATATCTTTTTCCATTCATATGGTGACCTGGTTATGATGAAGAAAATGAAATTTCATCTTGTGAAAAGAATTCAGCATTGTTTATATACATCAATTATTAAAATACAAACTTTCGCTAAAGTACACCTGCAGTGGCCTATAGAAAAATGACAAAACATTTTCTAGAGCTACGAGAGCAAAATAGCTCTTTATGGATCAAAAGGTCGTCGACAATAAGTGAGAATATCACTTAAGGTATAGTATATGTGTAGCAACCAAAAATAGGAGCTGTTTTCAAAAAAATTGTTTAGGTATAAGAAGTTATTATTGTTTTTTTTTTTTTACTTTATGAAAATATTTTTTTTTTTTTAAATACAGTTCTGGCTTTTATATAGAGGGCGCTGAAAATGGCATTGAAAAAAATACATCCAAAACGGTTCGATGAATATAGCCTTTCCCATGTAGCGGGTACAAAAAAATCAAATGACATTTTAAAGCATAGACCTTATATTAAGCATCCCCTTTACGCAAAACCCCGGGGGGATTTTTTTAATTATGGCGGAAGTTGAACTAAAAAGTTCGAAAAATAGATACATTTTCGCGCACTTTTTTGTTTATATAAAAAAAAACAAAAAAAAAAAGAGATACTCGAATTTAGGGGGATGCTTAAAGGATAAAATAACGAACAAAATGCAAAAAAATCATTGAAATTGAACCAAAAGATTTCGAGTTATCTATCGAACCGTTTTAAAAAAAACTGGTTTCGAGGAAATCGCGTTTAAAGTTTTTTATTTGTTGTATGGACTTAGACATAGGTTAACGAAAACCGTTATAACTTCTGTTTTTTTTTTTAAATATCGATTTAAAAATGTGTATGTATATTTTTAAAACTATAAAGAACACATTAAACAAAAAAAAATTTTGCTGACAAGCATGTCGTTGTCAGCAGACAGAGTGCTGGTAGAGATAACGAAACCCTTATGGGAGAAAATAGTGGCAGAAAACGACAACGTCAAGATAGAAATATTTAAATTTTTTTTGTCGTTTACTTGACAGCTCTCTCAGCTTCTCTCTAAAATTGTTGCCATATTATAACAAAATTTGAAGAATCCGTCAACCAATAAAGCGAGTGTTCCTACTTGCTCTGATAAAGAAAGGATTAGTTTGAAGTTGAAAATACATTAAATTTATATGAAGAGTATCTTGCAAAAAGTAGTGAAATACATGGAAATAAATTCATTATTACTTAATCGGAGTATGATGACTACACTGAAACAAAATGAAATGACAGATTAAACGACAAAGCCAATGCTACAGTTCTGGATCAACTATTAGCGATTCTCTCTTACCGACTGATCAGACAGTAATACTGCTTATGATCCAAAATCACACCAGACCGTTAAATCAGTAAAACATCGTGGCGCTAAGCTTATGGTAGCGTCCGTGGCGTAGTTGGTTAAAGTGCGTGGCCTCTATGTCAACGAACCTGGACCCGGGTCTCCAGGGTTTGAACCCCAGCAGCTACAGAAAATTATTTGAATTAAATAATTTTTATGAACGGCCGCCACCTCTCTGCAGACAATGGCAAACCTCAGAGAGTAATCAAATTGAGAACAAGAACATTCCGTTCATCGCCGTTCGGAGTCGGCGTTAAACCTGTAGGTCCGGTTCTCGGTCAATTGTGTACAAACTTAATAACACGCACAACACAATTGATCGTAAGAAGCTAGGTCAAAGTCCTTTTTAAGCTTATTGTTTGGGCATGTTTCCTATTATGGCGTTGGAACCGGGACAATGGATCAGTTTCTTTATATTCAGATACCAAAACAAATTATTCTTCCGTTTGCTGAGAACAATATGCCACTGAAATGGCTATATATCAGCAAGATACTGACCCGAAGAACAGAATCGGGCTCAAAAATGGTTAAGGGATAAAACATAGATTGTCGACTTAATGGATTGGCCAGCTCAGTCTCCGGATCTAAGCCCAATTGAAAACCTTTGGCAAGACATAAAACATTAAGTGCAGCGAATCTCAAAAATAGCAAGGAGCTCTGGAAAATAGTGAGTGAATCCTAGTATGAAATACCGATTGAGAGATGTTAGAACGTAGTCAATTCTATGCAACGCAGATGTGTCGCAGTAATTCAAAATGAAGGCCATGTTACTAAATATTAAATGTTAAATTATAAAAGAATTTTAAAACTTAAAAATATTTATGTTTTTCTATAGTTTCTCAATTTTTTTTCTTGACTGATAGGCTCTGCTATTTTTGTGAATAACATCCATTTTGATTTTTTATTAACAAAAACTATTTCTAATAAAAATATAGAAGTTTTTCGTTTATTGTAGTATAAGGGCTAGAAGCCACTTCATTTGCATTGCATGAAAATTTTATATAAAAACATATATAACACAAAAATAGCTAAAAATTTCTTATTAAAACGAGGTACTGCTATTTATATGAACATAACTGTACTTATGAAGAAAAATAAGGGGAAAAATTTTCAACTTCCAACAAGTGTCTTAGGACTTATATCGAGATGGAAACTTTAATTAATCTCAGAACTGGAACCTATTTAAAGTACTCAGTTGTTAGTTGGGCTGTACGTTAAAAGGACACAGGTGGTAGGTTGTTATAACTAAAGATTTAAAAGTTTTACTTTAACTTTATAATTTTCGGTATAAACCTTTGCCTCTGCATTAAAATGCATGAATCAGTTCATTTTTAAAAATCTCCAAATGGAACATCTACCTATTTTAATTCTTTCGTTTGGATTATCATGAGCTGTGCCATAAGCGGCATAAACCTTATATAATAAAAAAAAAAAAACAATTTTTTAGATAGTGTTTAATGTTTAGCTTTTTTTTTATCAGCAACAGCAGCAGCAACTTGCTCATCACAATTGCCGCAACTGCTGATAACTTCTGACAATTGCTGACAATATAAAGACAAAGCGTAGCCGTGTCTCATGCACAGGATATCTAACGGAATTTGGCGATATTTGCTTATATCTTATCACAAAATTATTGGACGATAATGTTTGTTCATTGCTTATCGGCAGCGTTCATAAAAAAAAAAGTAAAAAACTAAAATTGAAGCAACAATGTTTAAAAAAAACCTATAAAAAAAAAAACTTATAGATTGTTGACAGAATGACAGTGAAGCACTTGAATTATGATAAATTAGGCTAAATATTGACAACAGAACTTGAAGTGGTAGCCTTGGTGGGGGTGCAGACAATCTGGTGGCACTAGAGATATAGATAGCTATGCAAATATTGTGAATACTAGCTGGACAAAAACTCAACAATGTGCTGACGTCATTGGGCTGGCAATGGATTTGGCACGTTTACACGTACAACTCGTGTTCGTCTGCAGCTTAAATATATTGCATCAGATATTGAGAACAGGTGCAATTTTTGCATTGTTGTAATAAGTAGTTAGACGCGCTGGCAGATAAATAAGTCAGTTGTAAAAACTTTGAATGAACAACCAAAGCTGGCTCTTATCAAAACTTGAGTTCTGTGGAGAAGACAACACAAAAATTTTTTCCGCACATGTACAACATAACATACATGCATAAATATTTATACATGTTATTCATACAGCGTTGTCAGAACCTTGACAGCTGCTACAAGTCATGTTTGGTATTTTTGTGTTTTTGATAACTTTTTGATTAGAAGATAGAAGAAAACTCGCAAGACTCATCGTGCTCTTCATGAAGTTTTTGATCAGCTGAAGCGATCATCTGTGAGCAACATTTTTCAAATTTATTTCGGAATTTAATAGTCGTAGAAATTGTACGGTACTAGAAAAGTTGTGGGATAATATTTCTCGTTTATGTATTTCATTGTAAAAATGCGAATTTGGCATTTTTCTGAGACAATAAGGTTTGAGAGATGTCAGTATTGCTGAGAATTAAGGTGAGGCATGTTCTCTTTGGTTCTTTTTTAGACCGGAACTTAGACCTGATCTAAATTTTCAGTCGTGAATACAAATTTTAATATAATTTAGGTTTCATTTATACAGATCTAATTCATATTTGAAATTCAAGAAAAAAGCAGACCTTTTTTGCAAAAGTCAGACCTTAGAACTGAAATTGATTGTAATTCTGGGTTTCCCTACACAGACCTAATTGGTCAAGAATTCAACAAAAAATGATGTGACAGATGTATATTCGTAAAAGAATACGAATACTATGGTAAAGAATAGTTTATTAAGGGCTGTTAACAGAGAAGGGTAACATGTATAAACTTAGTTTAGACTTTGTAAACATTTTAAAAAATTTCAAATTCTTTTCCACAACTGCTCTTTTGATAAAGACTTAAAAATCCATTTGAAGGAACTTTTTTTAAAGAATTTCGGAAAAGTGTAGATATTTTGCATTAAGTTTCAAGGGCTTTGTGGCTATAAAACTGAAATAGATATGTTTTATCTTGGAAACAATTTTTCGAATAGTGACACATATCAGCTTGGTTTGAAATTTTTCGAAAATATGTAGAAGTGAAAAAGTTCAGGTTGATCATTTTAGATCTAATTGTCGTGTAGGGTACATAATCTCTAAAGTAAGAGAACAAACATTATTAATACTTAGCGGTCACACGGGGTAATTAGTTACTCCAGGCTCAGAAAAACTGAAATTAGAGGTCTAAAACCTTTGAAATTGATACAAGTAACGATGTCTACTGGTAGTAGACAACAGTGTGTCCAGATTGGGCGATAAAGCGCCAATTGGGCGATCTTTTTTATAATTTTGCGCTTATTTTTATTTTGCGCTGCTTTTGTGAAAAGATTCGTGGAAAACATTACATATATTCAGTCATTCCATACAAAAAAATTAAAAATTTGTTGTTTCTGACATCGGAGATTCACTGTATTCCATTATAGTTGATGAATCGACAGATATGAGTACGACGAAGTATCTTTGTGTGCGTTAAATATTTTTCAACAAAATGTTCAAAAGTAATGACCCATTTTCTTGCGTTAATTCATGTAGTTAACACAACATCTCAAGAACTTTTTAACGCAATCAAACAGTTTTTAAAAGAACAAAATTTGACTCTTCAAAATGTAACCATCAAAATAACTGATGGTGCAAGCAATTTATGTGGCATTGACAATTCGTTTTATACAAGGTTAAGTGAGCAATCCCAAATATAATTCTTGTAAAGTGCATATGTCATAGCCTTCACTTATGTTATTCCAAAGCATCGAATGTTTTCAGCAGCGAAGCTGGTTTTCTTGTAAAAGAAACATACAATTGGTTTAAAAATAGTCCTTTAAGAAAAAAAAAGTACTATCAAATATATAGTTTCATAATTAACCCACAATCAAGCAGATTGAATTTCATACAAGTTTCATCAACTCAGTGGCTTTCAAGATATAATGCTGTTTATGAGAAAATTTTTGGAACTTAATATTGTAAATTCCCCGAATTTGCGCTTTTTTGGGCTACAAAATATTAAAAACTAAAAAATTGGGCGATTTTTGGGCGATAAAAATTTTGTAGCTCGCGCTTTTTTCAAAAACTATCTGGTCACACTGGTAGACAACTGTGAGACTCCATTACATAGGAAGCCGAAAAAACTCGTGTTGGCGCTTTGAGCGCTCGTTTTCTTGGCATGGATTAATTAGTTACTCTGGTGTGGCCGCAACCGTTGCTCGGTATAGACTTTTTTTTCAAATCGACTTGTTTGTGGTATCAATACACTAGAAAGAAAACATGGTATAATAATACAAGGTAGCATTGACAACTGCTTATTTTCTCTTCTACAAGAAAACATCTCCTGTCAAAAACAGCTTTTGAAGCGAAGCTTTTTACGCCTCGTTCTGCAATTTGCTAGAGTGAAATCGGAAAAAACGGCATTTTTTCCGACACCTTTTTTCTTAGAATTCATATTGTTTCTTGCTTGCATCAATTGAACAAGAAAATGTTAAATTAAAAATAATTTCTTGCCCACTGCAGGAATTGAACTCATGCCCGTTGACTGATAGTTTAAAGCCTAAGCCATCGAACCAAAACCCTTTGTTGGTATATGTTGCTGATTCAATATCAAGAATTAACTGAAGCTATGTTGCAGTAGATCAAAATAATCTATTTATAGGAATTGTATTGGCTACAAGCCTTTATCTCCTACAATAACCATTAGCCAATACACAATAACCACTACAGATTGTGTATTGGCTATACAAACAAGAGTACTAAAAAACACAAATGTTGCTTCTACTTACTACTAGATGTCGTTACGCTACGAACAAATTTAATGATTTTTGTATATATATTCCCTACAACTGAACAGGAGGGCCGGAGAGGGTTAATATGTATTATCAACCCCCATTATTTTTGAAAAGGGAACATTTTTCCCTTGAGGACCTATCCCCTCCGACCTCTCCTTACGTGTGCTCCCATACAAAAACGAAAAACTTTGTTATATTAAAGTTTTAAATTCAAAAATTATTTTAATCGAAAAAAGGCATTAAATTCTCAAATCTTTGAAATTGCGAAAATGCTTCGCTTCTCTCGTGTGTCCCGTGACGCACCTGTGTTTTTTGTGTGAATCAACCTGCAGCTGCTGTGGTTGTTTTTGTTTTTTTTCACTTCAACGTTTTAACATTGTTTGTGTTTTCAATGGCGGATTGTGAGCGCTCTTTTTTTGAGTATATTTTTTGACAGGAGATGTTTTCCCAAGCAATTGTCAATGCTACCTTGTATTATTATACCATGGAAAGAAAATAGAATAGAATGTGTATATATAAAAATAAGTTACATCGTGTATGAAATTGATGTTCTCTGACAGAATCTCTGTAATGCGTGAACGGATTTTGTTTCTGAAAATTTCCTATGAAAGAGGACATCAATACGAAGGTTTTTATGCACAAACGGTCTTTGTATGTGTATTGGTTCACGAATAATTGGCATTTTAGTGAACTTATACAACAATACAGGTGTGAACAAATACAGGTGCGCACATATGGTGTATATGGGGAAATATTTGCAAAGGAAATTGGAAATAAATGGAATATTGGAATAATTTGGCAAGTCTCACTTTGGTTTGCATTTGCGCGAAAAATATAGGCATAGTAAAAATTTTCCATGCCCCTTCTTCCATACCCCCTTTTACCTTCCACAAATCAATAAAAATGCTATATTTAAGAGGGTTTTGGTTGTATTAGACTAAAATTTGGTAAATAAGTTCGTATGGTTACTGTCGGCAACTATACTAAAACTGGGCGTGGTCTAACTATATATATACGCCAACTTTTTAGAAATCATTATTATTCCTGAGTTGAACATGTTTTAATAGTGAAACTTGATATGTAGAGGGCTATGGGCCCAAGAGACAGTTACTATATATTTGAGCGAACATTAGACAAGAGAGAATTTGCCCACACAGGCCAAATTTATGATATCGAATTGCTTTGGAACTAAATGTCGTATAACAATGAAGATCTTTCTACTGAAAAACTGGCACGGGCATTCGAAAACGGGGCGTGGCTTCACCCATATAAGCCAAATTTACGATACAGAATAGCTATAGAAGTAAAAGTCACAGAACATTGAAACTCAGAATGTAGATACTATTTGGTGATGTCCTTCTACTAGAAAAGGTGGCATGCATTGGACAAGGAGGTGTGTCTCCACCCATACAAGCCAAATTTATGACACAGAAAAGCTCTGGAAGTAAAAGACAAAGAACATAGAAGTAAGAATGAAGTTACTACTTGGTAATATCCTGCTACTGGGAAATGAAAAATGCAAAAAATTTACAATAGAGAACGCTGCTATAGACTCCAAAACTACTGAGCCGATTGAGCTCAAATTTGCGCAGTAACTATGGGGTCATTCATAAATTACGTTACCAATTTAGAAGAGAGAGAGGCCTTAAAATGTACTACGATAAGTAACGAATGGGGGGAGGGGGTCTCAGATACAGTAATGTGACCAAAAATAAAAAAAACTCGAAAAAATTTAAATTAATACAACCCAACATTTCAAACCATTTTCATCCTTACATCTTCATGTTTCACCGTCTAAATTGAGTGTTAACTATTGGCAAGTATAGTAAGGGCATAATTTTTCTTTGCTTGCTTTTCGACAGTTATTTTTCTATTTTCGAATTTTTTAATCAATTAATTTTTTTATTTCATATACTACGTTACTTTTTGGGGGTGGAGGGGAGTGTTTTTGAAATGCAATACAAAGAGTACTGGAGGGGGTAAAACAAAAATTGAAAATCGGTCACGTAATTTATGAACGACCCCATTGTTTTGAGTACGAGATGGTTTAGAATAATAACGCTGAAGGCATTGCAACATTTTCCGGTACTGATCTAGATAAGGTGCAGCAAAGCGCACCGGGAAAAAGCTAGTAGAATATATAGAAAATAAAGGTATATTTTTGATATTCAAGTAAAAAAATTGTTTTCAATCCTAGTCGTTATGGAATCTTGACTGTTGATGTGAAATTATTCAGTTTTAATAATTCATAATTTTTATATGATATTTTTTATTGAATAAATCTACTGTACGATCATTGTAGGAAAAGAAGTGGGTTATAGGCAGGCTTGCCATACGTCAGGATTTAGTCCGGATTGTCCGGACTTTTCAACCATGTGCGGACTTTGTCCGGACTTATGATTTTGTCCGGACTTGGACCCAACAAATTGAAACAATAATTATAATATCTCTTTCCTAGAAAATAGTTCTCGTGTGAACACAAAGTGATCTTTAAGAAAGTAGCTGTAACATCCTGTGTAAGAAACTAATAAAATAATTTAATGAACTGTTAATCATATCGTTGTTATATTTACGATTGTTGTTTGCAGTTAGTATTAATTTGTTTTGACCCTTCTTGATTTGCGAAATGTTGCGATTTGTTTTTGTAAGTGTTTTAGTACTACTTTGTACTAAGTAGCCCCACATTTGATACATATTTAGTGCAAAATTCATTTTAGTTTTTATTTTATTTTTATTTTCATATAATTATTTATTGTGGAGTTATTGTTACGTTTTTATATTCATTCTAAGTTCATTATTTTTTAAAGAACTTGTTTATTTTTTAATATTTCGTTAAATATAAATGAATTACATACTTCCTTATTGTTTTATATTCCTACTAATTTGAAAGCATCAACAGCTTCTTACATACATAATTAATTTAAGAATTCTTGCTGCAAGCTTTATCGTAAAAAACATGAATTGTACAAGTGAAGCAAAATTGTGGATGTCATCTATTCATACCCCCTCCCGCCCCCTCCACAAAAACGAACTCCAAAAGTGTCCGGACTTGTTTTCAAAAAATTATGGCAAGCCTAGTTATAGGTTATGATAATACGATGTATTAACTTATTTTCACCCATATGAACAATTTTTATGTCTTAAATTCCCATAAATAAAAAAATTGACAAGACAATTTTCAAACAATTTTTTTTTACTAAAAAAGTTCCGCGTCTACGTGTGAGTGACGTGAAATTGATCTTTATTTTTTCGTTTGATTACTGCATGTTGGCTTTTTTGTCATCTATAATCGTGTATGAATGTATAAGTATACATTAGGGCGGGTCGATTTAAAAATCGCTCAATGCTCTGTGAAAATCGTATTCTAGGGATCAAAATAAGAAACTTCGCCGAAAGAACCATACCTCTAAAACGAATTCTGATGTCCCCCAATTTGGGTCGAACTTTTGGGTAGGGGCAAATTTTGAAAAATCCCACTTTGACCCATTTAGAGTGCTTCAATCGAGTCCAAATGTATGACCGACCCCCACTAACTTTGGAGGCCCGAACCACCCATGCCAGTGGCACACCCCCTGGAACCCCCCTGTGGCGTTCCCCATACAAACATTTAAAAAAATCGCCAGTTTTGCCACTTTACATGAAAATATCAGCGAAATGCCTATGTTTTTTCTTTATTTTTATTTATTTATTTATAATAATAGGTGCGTTTTTTTGGCATCGCTATATACGCTTAACAAAATTTTTCATACAAAAAATTGCTTAGCTAAGACAGGATAATTATAGCCGCTTAGCTCATAGTCGCCGATAGAAACACTATTGCCAGATCAAGAAAGTGGTATTTTACATAATTTATTGGCAGCACTTTTTGGAAAACAACCATGTTTACGTCAGACCGGTGATAGAAAAAAGTCTATATGAGAAAAACAAATAAAGCATCAAAAAATTAAGCATCAAAAATATGTTCAGCGCCAGCACCCGAAACCTTTTGCGCAGCAGCGTTTTGCATCGTTGCAAAAGCACCCTCGTCGTGGCTGAACACAACAATGAGGTTTTGAATCCTGTAACGCTGAATACAATCTCGGCAGCAAAGAAAATCGGAGGCGACGTAACTGCTGGTAGCAGGCACCAAATGCGGACGCGTTTCCGAAGCTGTTTCTAAGGTGTCTGGTGTTGCAAAAGTTCTCGTGGCTGAGAATGATGCCTTCAAAGGTTTCACCTCCGAGTCGCTAACACCTTTGGTGCTGGCTGCCCAAAATCAATACAAATTCACGCACATCTTAGTAGGTGCGACGGCACTTGGCAAGGCCGCCTAACTCGATGTTTCGCCTATTTCAGAGATTATTGATGTCAAGTCGGAGGATACGTTTGTGCGCACCATCTACGCTGGAAATGCGAAACTGACGCTCAAGTCCAAGGATCCAGTGAAGGTTATCACCGTACGTGGCACGAATTTTGAAGCTGTCTCTGCGGACGGCGGTAGCGGTGCCATCGAACAGGCGCCCACTGGTGATTTCAAGTCAAGTCTAAGCGAGTACGTTTCGTCCCAGCTCACAAAGTCTGATCGACCTGAGCTAGCTAGTGCCAAGGTGATTGTATCGGGTGGTCGTGGCCTCAAATCGGGAGACAACTTCAAGATGCTGTACGATTTGGCAGACAAGTTTTTTCGCTGCTGTCGGTGCTTCACGTGCTGCTGTCGATGCTGGTTTCGTGCCCAACGACATGCAAATCGGACAGATGGGCTAAATTGTAGCTTCGGACCTAAACTTTGCTGTCGGAATCTCTGGCGCTATTCAACATCTGGCTGGTATGAAAGACTCCAAAACTATTGTGTGGATCGACTAAAGGATGCCGAAGTGCCAATCTTTTTAGTCGCTGAAATTGGTCTGGTTGCTGACCTTTTTAATGCTGTTCCCGAGATTACAAAGAAACTGTAAATACGTTTGGTATCGAAAAGTATTAAACAGTAGAAATTTGTGCATTTATTTTTTTAAACAAAAAAAAAAAAAATAAAATAAAGGGTGATCCGTTTCGAAGCTCCCTACCTTTTTAAAGAAAAAAACACGGAAAATTCAATTTTAATGAGGAATATGTATTATCATTTGAAATAACATTTTTTAGCATTTATTTTTTCAAGACAATGTTTATCAAATGTTGGCCGCGGCTTCGTCTCAGATGGAAGCGGGATTGTCCGCATAAACTTAAGACTGTTGAAAAAAGTCTCTCTACTTGGATCACCCATTATTATATCACCCAATATTTGACAGTAACACGCAATGCTGCCAAGTTTTTAAGAAAAAAGTTAAGCGAAATATTAAGCGCCGATGAGCGTTTTTTTGGACAAGCGTACATAGCGATGCCAAAAAAACACACCTAATATATATTATTTATTTATAATAATATCTATTTTTTCTCTTTTGAAATTTATTTAGTCAGAACATATGTAAATGAAAAAATTAATTTAAGTTAGTTATAGAAAAGAAACTAAAAAAATTATTGTTTGAAGTCTTTTTTACTTTCAAGTCTAGGCAATTTCGCACGGTTTTCTAATGTCGTCGCCATAACAGCCTCTACATTTTCCGGTATAACCCGTTTGGAAACGCTAGCTAGCAATTGAACATGTCGTTCCGTTCCTTGCGTTTTTTTTGCGTTTGCAAACTCAGGTGGGACGAACCGACGGGTTGTTCTTACCATGCCTAGAATGGACAATCCATAGTCAAGCATCAAGCTTAATGCAAGATTATACGTTGTAAAGAAATTGTCGCATTTGATGTTACGACCTGTTTTTTTGAAAATATTGACGCATAAATCTTTCACAACTCTCTCTCCCTGATTATTTTCCTTTTATCCAGAAGTATATATTTGCCCCTATATTGGGTACGACGTAGAGCTGTCACAAACCCACCACACTTTAATTCCATACTTTGCAGGCTTCAAAGGAATATACTGCGTGAATTGAGTACCTCCATGATAACTAAACAACTGCTCATCCACGGTAAGATTTGCTCCAGGTACGTAATATTATTGAAGGTTGCTATTCAACATTGTAAAAGTGTCAGTTATAGCAGTGGCCTTATCTGATCTTAATTCTCGCGACCGTCAGATAAATATATGCGAAAAGACTGAATTGAATCAAATTAATGATTTCCTATTTACATATATGCATGCAAAAATTTCGAAATATGTGCAAAAAAAGCAACCGCTAGAATAAAAACAAAAATGAAACAAATTATATAGCCAAACAAAGGAACGTATTCGCGGCCGTAAGCAAAACATTGCAAAGAACACAAACGTGCACAAACGTACACAAACGTGTACAAAAAAGATGACCGATACAATTAGAAGGAAGATAATGGGTAAAGAACATAGAAAACAAAATAAAATTTAAAAACTTGGGTGGGTACCCGGGTACCCTGTCAGTAACGTACGTTGTTTTTTTCTGTCAGTAACATAAAGGTTAAATGAAAATGGCTTTATTTTTTTCAAAATACTGAGTCATCAATTCGACGTTTTGACTGCTCAAAAATGCACATGTTTGACGAGATGTGTGAGAGCTCGCATTGTCATGATGGAGAATGATTTGTCTTTGGCGGTTGGTTTTGAGCATTTCTCCGAAGACTTCCGCCAAACAAATGGTCGTGTACCATTCAGAATTGACCGTCCTACGTTGTTCTAGCGGAACAGTGGCCACATGACCCATTCGGTCGAAGAAACAGGCGACCATTTGCTTCACAGTGCCTCGAGCGTGAACAACTTTTGTTGGATTTGTCTCGTCTTGGAATACCCACACGGTCGATTGCTGTTTTGTTTCCGGCTCATGCGCATATATCCATGATTCGTCACCTGTCACGATTTTATACACGTGTTTGTAGCACCACGATTGAACTTTTCAAACATTTCCTCACACCAATCGACGCGAGACTTTTTTTGAGCTATTTATAAATTATGGAGTATCCAAGGAGAGCAAATTTTTTTCACAGATAAGTGTTCATGCAAAATCGAATGTATTGAAGTGGAACTAATGTGCAAGGATGCCTCTATCTCACGATATGCCACATGACGATCTTGCCTTATTAGTTCACGTACTGCATCGAATGTTTTGTGGCACAACAACCGATTTTGGACGACCTTCACGGAATTCGTCGGCGACCGACCTACGACCACGATTGAATTGACTATACCAGCGATATACTGTGGTTTTTGATGGTGCTTTATCGTCATATAAAGAACTGAGTTCAACGACACATTCTTGTTGAGAGAATCCACGTTGAAAGTTGTGAAAAATAATGCAACGAAAACCTTCCCTTTAAATTTCCATTTTTTTAACAAATTAATTTTCTTAATTCACTGTAAACAAAACAAATAGAACTTGTACATCAAGACGTTGTCAGTACATTTATGCTAACAAATGTCAAACTTTATTATGGTGATGCCAGATTTTAGCTATTGACATTAGTGTTGTCAGTTCCCGAAATATAAATAGGGGCTTTCACATGGACGTACATGTCATCCGACTTGGGCATGTTCGACGACATGTACGATCGTTCGAAAGCAAATGAGACGGTCGGACCGACATGTCGGAAGAAAATCAAAAATTTTTGATTTTTCTGCTGGTCGGTCCGACATGTCCGACGTGTGAAAGCATGTCGGTCCGACTCGCTGCATTTATCATTTCTATAAAGTTTTCATCGAGTAAACATCGGCTTATGCAAAGCGAAAAAGGTTTTTTATTTCGGTTTTTACCGATGTGTTAGCTCGAGAGTCTGCAAAAAATGAAGTCGTCGCACATGTCCGATCGTTTGAAAGCTCAAACAAAATATTCCCGTTATAACTATAGTTGGTCGTCGTACAATGTCGGCTGACATGTACGTTCGTCTGAAAGCCCCTAATAGTACCCCTCGTACAACATGTTTATGAATAACAAAATTTTAAAATACTTTTTAACATTAAAAAGCTTTTTAAGTATTGAACGTTTTAAAAATATTTTAATGAATACGGCTCTAAATGTTTTCTCTGAAAGAAATGGCCGATATAATTTAATGTTGCCTAATTTTTAAACATTATAGATTATGCAGGTATCTGTCCCTTCTTCTATCTACTTTTTAGAATAAAAGAACTAACTGCAAATCATTCATGACCTTATAATACATGCTCGAAATTCGATTGAAGAGCACCTGAACGCGTTGTTACATGGAATCCACCAACGGCGCATGATGTGGGTGTCGAGAGTCATGGCATAAAATGTCATAAATTTCGATTAGATTACATCTCGAGTGTCTGGCTAGGGGAACAAAAATAACCGTTATTGTTTGATTTCTGCCTGCTTCCACTATCGAGCGAATGCCGCTCGCTAGCATTTAAATTCTATCGACAAACTTAGTCAGTGTTCCTCTGGCTGTGCAAACTCTATTTTTTTTCAAGTTTTTTGTAATTTTTTTTTTCTGAATATTTTTTGTGTTAGTTATTCATACATCGGGTGTCTACATTGTTATCGAAGCGTTATCGGTGCACAATCAAGTGTTGTGGTTTTTTGCTTAGTTGTTGTTGTTGTGCTGCGACTTTTGGATACCAGTTGGCGCGTACCGTCAGCTAGCGACGATGTTGTCAAAGCTCAGCGGTATGATTTTCTATTCACTTGATATAAATTTTTCTATTGTTGTAATTGTTGTTGTTGTTGCACGTGGATTCTTTTTGAAGCATACTCTATGGCGCGCAAACAAGTTGAGCAGCAGTTTTTCGCTGGCTCAGTGCTTTTATAACTGAAACTCTGAACCAGGTATTTTAAATGCTGTCACATAAATCAAAAAACCCAGGCTGAGGTAAAAATTTATTGTATATTTTTGCAAAATTTTTATGGGTTGTTTGAGTATCTTTCAGTTTCAGCAGGTTTTGAGATTAAAGCCTATGTTTATTTAACTGCAACTTTGTATTACAAGTGGCAGCGTAGTATTATTGCAGGATCCAAAAGCATTTACTTGCCATTTTAGGAAGTTCTCAAATTTCTTTAAGTAACAGCTTAAATGTTTCTATAGAGATTTTCAGATTGAAAATAAACACTTGACAGCAAAATAACTTTGACTATCATTGATTTTTGCAATATTTATCGTATAAATATTTTTGTTGTGTTTGTTTTTGCAAAATATATAGAAATATTTTTTTTTCTTTTGTTTGTTTTTAGATTTTTTTTATATAGTGAGTGTTTGTATGTTTGCGCACTTTGTAGTATGATGCCATATTTATTCGTATATCCTAAGGATACAATATAAATGTGTACATTTGCTAAAGCTGCTCATATAATGCTTTGCGGGATTTTCATTTTTTTTTTATTTGCAGTGAGTAAAATCATATAGCAGCGAATAGATAGCTAAAAGTTTTTTATTTTTAAATTTAAATCTTTGTACAATACGCTTAATTTTTTAGCAAATTTAGTTAAAATGCTAGGTGGTTGAGTGTGACTGCTTTTATTTAAGACACGTACATGTTACACAAGTTTCTTTATTTGAATATGAAAAAGTTAAATGAATGAATAATATTCATATTCATATTATATATTCATATTATATATTCATATATTCATTGAATATGAATGACCGACATAAGTATTCTTCTACAACATAAAGAATATAAGAAGATATATATAAAAAAGAAATAAAAAGCAACAAAAGACGTTTATAAAATCGTGACTGGTGGCGAATCACGGATCTTTGCGTATGAGCCTATAAGTAAACAGCAGACGACTGTATGGGTCTTTTGAGATGAACCAAATCCAACAAAAGTGGTTCGAGCTCGAAACACTGCGAAACAAATAGTCGCATGTTTATTCCAAAAAACTGGTCATGTGGCCAGAGTACCACTAGAGACACGTAGAATGGTGAATTTAGAATAACCATTTAGCCATATAGTCATTTGTTTGCCGTTCAATAAGAAAAACAAACAAGCGCCGAAGAATTATTCTTCATCAAGACAACGCAAACTTCCACACATCAGCTCAAGCAAAAGCGTTTTTGAGCACTCAAAACATCGAAATAATGAGTCATCCGCCATACAGTTCTGATTTGGCATCCAATGACTTCTTTTTATTCCGGTATCCTTATCCTTATATCCTTATCCTTATCCTTATCCTTATCCTTATACTTATCTTTATCCTTATCCTTATCCTTATCCTTATCCTTATCCTTATCCTTATCCTTATCCTTATCCTTATCCTTATCCTTATCCTTATCCTTATCCTTATCCTTATCCTTATCCTTATCCTTATCCTTATCCTTATCCTTATCCTTATCCTTATCCTTATCCTTATCCTTATCCTTATCCTTATCCTTATCCTTATCCTTATCCTTATCCTTATCCTTATCCTTATCCTTATCCTTATCCTTATCCTTATCCTTATCCTTATCCTTATCCTTATCCTTATCCTTACTCTTATCCTTATCCTTATCCTTATCCTTACTCTTATCCTTATCCTTATCCTTATCCTTATCCTTATCCTTATCCTTATCCTTATCCTTATCCAAAGGATAACAACAAAAGTTGTTCACGCTCGAGGCACTGTGAAGCAAATGGTCGCCTGTTTCTTCGACCGAATGGGTCATGTGGCCACTGTTCCGCTAGAACAACGTAGGACGGTCAATTCTGAATGGTACACGACCATTTGTTTGGCGGAAGTCTTCGGAGAAATGCTCAAAACCAACCGCCAAAGACAAATAATTCTCCATCATGACAATGCGAGCTCTCACACATCTCGTCAAACATGTGCATTTTTGAGCAGTCAAAACGTCGAATTGATGACTCAGTATTTTGAAAAAAATAAAGCCATTTTCATTTAACCTTTATGTTACTGACAGAAAAAAACAACGTACGTTACTGACAGGGTACCCGGGTACCCACCCAAGTTTTTAAATTTTATTTTGTTTTCTATGTTCTTTACCCATTATCTTCCTTCTAATTGTATCGGTCATCTTTTTTGTACACGTTTGTGTACGTTTGTGCACGTTTGTGTTCTTTGCAATGTTTTGCTTACGGCCGCGAATACGTTCCTTTGTTTGGCTATATAATTTGTTTCATTTTTGTTTTTATTCTAGCGGTTGCTTTTTTTGCACATATTTCGAAATTTTTGCATGCATATATGTAAATAGGAAATCATTAATTTGATTCAATTCAGTCTTTTCGCATATATTTATCTGACGGTCGCGAGAATTAAGATCAGATAAGGCCACTGCTATAACTGACACTTTTACAATGTTGAATAGCAACCTTCAATAATATTACGTACCTGGAGCAAATCTTACCGTGGATGAGCAGTTGTTTAGTTATCATGGAGGTACTCAATTCACGCAGTATATTCCTTTGAAGCCTGCAAAGTATGGAATTAAAGTGTGGTGGGTTTGTGACAGCTCTACGTCGTACCCAATATAGGGGCAAATATATACTTCTGGATAAAAGGAAAATAATCAGGGAGAGAGAGTTGTGAAAGATTTATGCGTCAATATTTTCAAAAAAACAGGTCGTAACATCAAATGCGACAATTTCTTTACAACGTATAATCTTGCATTAAGCTTGATGCTTGACTATGGATTGTCCATTCTAGGCATGGTAAGAACAACCCGTCGGTTCGTCCCACCTGAGTTTGCAAACGCAAAAAAAACGCAAGGAACGGAACGACATGTTCAATTGCTAGCTAGCGTTTCCAAACGGGTTATACCGGAAAATGTAGAGGCTGTTATGGCGACGACATTAGAAAGCCGTGCGAAATTGCCTAGACTTGAAATCCTTATCCTTATCCTTATCCTTATCCTTATCCTTATCCTTATCCTTATCCTTATCCTTATCCTTATCCTTATCCTTATCCTTATCCTTATCCTTATCCTTATCCTTATCCTTATCCTTATCCTTATCCTTATCCTTATCCTTATCCTTATCCTTATCCTTATCCTTATCCTTATCCTTATCCTTATCCTTATCCTTATCCTTATCCTTATCCTTATCCTTATCCTTATCCTTATCCTTATCCTTATCCTTATCCTTATCCTTATCCTTATCCTTATCCTTATCCTTATCCTTATCCTTATCCTTATCCTTATCCTTATCCTTATCCTTATCCTTATCCTTATCCTTATCCTTATCCTTATCCTTATCCTTATCTTTATCCTTATCCTTATCCTTATCCTTATCCTTATCCTTATCCTTATCCTTATTATCCTTATATTCATTATTTCATCCTCATTATCTTTATCTACCACAAGCCATTATCTTTATTGATGTCTTACCTTTATATAAAAAAAATTAGAAGGATTTTTATGATAAAATCTCATACTTATTGATTTATTACTTTTTATGATAAATATATTATCGTTTCTTATTTGAAGAACCAGAGCCATTCGGTATTTAAAAAAAAAACAAATAATATCACACCTTTTTTCACACAACTGTAACACATTTCGATCTGTTTTTTTTTCGTTTTTTAAAAGGAAGATTACATTTTAAGCAATGGTTTCTCGAACTTATCGCATGAGTGCACCCTTAGTATGTTATTTCGTATAAAATGGCAACATTGTCACCTTCTCAATAAACTACGAGATAATTTTAATATTTTCTCGTGATGATTGCAACATGTGCTGTTTCCGGCGATGTATAGTAAAAAAAAAGAAACACTAATGTAATCGCTTTCAAGTGCGCCACGCTGATACATCATCTTAAATTTTTTTTTAACGTTTGCAATATTCCTGACCTTGGTGTATATTGAATAATTTTTTGCACAGTCTGTCAACATTAAATACTAATTTCCTGAATTTTTGTTTTTCTTCTTTTTGTTGCAGAAGTTGGCCAAATAAAATGCGAGAAAAACTATGAAATCTGTGAGGGATGTGGTCAGAAAATTCACGATCGTTATCTGATGAAAGTTGGCGAGTCGAATTGGCATGAACAGTGTTTGGCGTGTTGTTACTGTGGGACGCAACTGAATCACACCTGCTATGTGAGAAACTCTAAGCTGTATTGCAAAATGGATTACGAGAGGTAAGAGAGTGTATAAAGCCTTAAAGTAGTTGATGATTTTATAAAGAATTTAAGTGGAAAAGTACAAAAAAAAAAAATAAATAAAAATTGAAATATTTTAAAATCGGGTGCAAAATGAATGCAAGGAATCGCATAAAAAAAGAAACGCAACCCTTGGATGCGTAAAAACGTAAAAGCGATGTAAAAACGAGAAATTCTTATGTTCTCTTTGGAGGTTGAGCTTGAGATTAATTTCAGTATCTTAGTCAGTACTTTATATATTTTCTTATTTCGCTGCAAAAGATGGGAGAAGATGAGATAGCTACGTGACTCATAGAGCTATGATATACTATGTTTCCATGGCGAGTTAACTCGGGGTTTACTCGGGGTTAACTCGCTATGGAAACGCGAGTTGAGTTGAGTTTCGTTAAATCCACGAAACTCCACGAAACTCCACGAAACTTGTAAGATTTAACTGGGTTCTATCTGTCAAAGTGAATGCGGCCATTTAGTATCCATTTCGCTAGTAAAACAATAACAAAAATGCAAATGAAATTGACAAGTTCGACTCAACTCGATGCTGTGCATGGAAACACTATCGAGTTAGCGACGCCATTTTCTTAACTCGACGAAAACCCTAACCCCGAGTTAACTCGCCATGGAAACATAGTAATAGTAGAATGCAAGAAATATGTTATTGACCGAGTGATGTGGTCCATGCTTAATAAGCGTTCTTATGCAATATTTTTGCTTAGCTGCTAGGAATGGTTGAATGTGATTGAACTGTATTTGGGAGGGTTACAATATATTTCTTAGAGCTCTTGCTGCACTAACATACCTGGTTGACACATTTGGAAAAATGAAAAAAAAAATTGTAGGATTGTGTGTTAAATGGGATTTTGTGTAAATCACAATTTCTTAATATGTTTCAAACAAATTCAGGACAGATTTGAGTTTAAAATATTAAAACCAACATAAGTAATGTTAGAAAATAAAATAAACAATTTTATAAAACATTTGATAAGACTTACAATACAATTTGGTGATAATGCTATGTTCACACAAAGATTTTTTTTTTTGTTTCCAGTATAAAGTTGAGTTTTGCCATTGAACTCGAAATAAACTCTTGAGTTTCGAGTGCAATTAGGCAGGAAGAAACTCAACTTAATTTGTTTTCTGAGTTTAGCAAAACTTAATTTTAGAAATGCCTACAAGTATGCAAATGTTTAGATGAAAAGGTACGTTCAGATGCAATTTTTTAGATGACTAGGTTCGTTTAGACTATTGAATGCTTTTGTACTAAAAAATGTCAAAAACAGCTGTTTCTAAAATTGTGCAATTTGAACAAAAAAACGAAGAAAAGAATTTTGCCAAGTGTAGAAGATAATTCCGGTCTGCGCAACGCAAGGAAGAAATCGCGTGTGTACGCAGAGATGGCTGCAGCCTTTTCCTCAAGTTGAATTGATGTCACTGTGGTGGAGGTGCAAAAAATATTAGGACACATGCATAAGTAAATAAAGAAATGTGCACACGAATCTTTATGTGAACTGTTTTGGTTGAACTCAAACTAAACTCTCCGTGTGAACATAGCATAAGAAGCTCGATTATAGCCCTACAAAGACTAACAAAGCAAGGTCTTTGACCAACCTCTAAATCTGCTTTGATCGAACTCATATCAGAGATTAATTTCAATTTTCGAGTAACTGAACATTTTTAGGTGGTGTCCTTTACATATAGAATCAGGGACCGAAAATAACTATTATGTTCTCTTGCTGATCTCAAAAACGGCAGGCTTAGCTGTAAAAGTTTTGACTTGTTATATTGTGAAAAGTATGGATGCTAGGACGTTGCATTCAGACATATGTATTTATTCTGGAAATGTGGGCGGACCATGCCCCGTTTTAAGGATAATTACAATATCTCATGATCGCGACACCCATTGATTATGGAATTTGGTATGTGGGAGCTAAGCATGAAGATATATGCTTTTGGAAAAGGTGGGTGGACCACGCCCCCTTTTAGGAAAAATTGAAATATCTCAATACCACAATGCGCAATTACTATGAAATTTGGTATGTGGGGGAAAAATATGAAGATCAACTTTTTTGGGAAAGGTGGGAGGACCACGCCCATTTTTAGGAAAAATTACTCATGAACGCAATGCGCAATGATTATGAAATTTGGTATGTGGGAAAAGTTGGATGAACCACGCCTCTTTTTAGGAAAAATTCCGGAATCGACTTCTTGTTTTTTAGAAGCTCGGAAATTAAATTTGGGACAAATGCTTGTTACTTAAACCTATACAAAATTTAAATTTAATGAAAATCAAATAAATGAGACAGTCAATATTGAAACTATAAATTACCATTTACTCCTTAAGTATTAAGGAAAAAGTAAAAGCCACCCACGCACCTGATGTCATCTTCTCTTCGATCTTAGTAAACGTTCAACCAAGAATCAACAACAAAGAAGTAAAAAAAATATAGTATAGCGTGTAACAGTATAAAAGTGGAAGTTCTTAAAATAAATAGAAAGAGATGGGGGGTTAGCTTAAGAGAAATGCAATACTTAATTTGCATAAAAATAAAACAACAATAATGCGGCTCACAAGTTTTACACTAAACCGACCTATAATTTGTAACCTATATGACCCCTTAACTATTTTAAGTAATTGTCTTGATTTAATTTAAAAACAATTGTATGCAGCAAACATTTTTACATGGAGACGCTCTAAGTTTATTACTAAATATATGGAAACATGGCCCCCACATACCAAATTCCATAATCATTGGATGTCGTGATCATGAGATATTGTAATTATCCTTAAAACGGGGCGTGGTTCACCCACATTTCCAAAATACATACATATGTCTTAATGCTACGCCCCCATATACAAAATTTCATGGTCCTAGCATCCATACTTTTCACAATATAACAAACTGCTGGATATTTTTGCTGGAATAAATATCCATCAAAAAATAATCGTTATTTCTTGTCGAAAAAATAAACGGCAGTTAAATTTTGTGTAAAAAAATTACAAAACAGAAAATAAATATTACTTTCTGATTTTTTTGGAAAAAAGGAATAACCGTTACAATCCCTGTATAGAATATTTGTTGTTTTTGCTCCATACAACTTAGGGCGTTATTCTTGAATTTTAACGTCAAGCTCATCCACAGTGGTTGGCTTGTTAGCATAGACTAAGGACTTGACGTAGGCTCAAAGAAAATAATCAAGAGGGAAGTTGCATGATCGTTGTCGCCAATTGATGAGCACACGCCATGGATGATCCGGTCGCCAAATTTATCTTTCACCACTTCGAGCGTTGCTGTGCTTGTATGGCATGTAGCGCCGTCTTGTTGGAACCACAGCTCGAATACATCGATTTTGTCGAGCTCTAACCACAAAAAATCGGTAAACATAACTCTATACCGAGGACCATTGACGGCAACTGTGTCTGTTTCCTCATTTCGAAAGAAATAAACTCCGAGGATGCCACCGTGCTATAAATCGCAACAAACAGCCAATCTTTCTGGATACATTGATGCTCGGTTGAATATTTGGAGCCGAAGAGCCTAAAATGAGCTTCATCCGAGAAGATGATTTTTGGACCAAAATCCGAATCGCCGACCAACATTTCCAACGACCAATTAGCGAACTCATGGCATTGTCTATGGTCGTCTATCTTCAATTTTTGCGTCAACACAATTTTATACGGATGTAGGCCCAAATCCAATCGCAAAATAAACCTAGTTGACTCTCTGCCGATGCTCAATTCAGCTGATCGACGTCGAATCGACATTTCTAAGTCTTCTTCGACACAAGCGTGAAATGATGCATGATGAAATTGCAAACTTTATTGAATATATCTACAGCTGGATCATTTTTTTTAACTTTAACAGCTGGAAAAACTATCATTGCTTACCCTTTGTGGTCATCCTTTATTAAAAAAAGCTCAAGCCTGTGTTAGATAACACGGGTGCATAGGTCAGACGTAGAATACGTTAGTCATTAACAGCCTTATTTTCTTAGATTTCCTTAAACAACCTTTAAACGCTTGTTTAGTTACGCACTGTTTAAGGCTTTAAGCCCAGTATGCTGTAGAAGCGGAAAGAAACTTTCCATAAGGAATGCATTGAGTTTTTGACAGCGAAAAGGCAGCGGAATTTTTTTTTGCTACTTAGTACGCTGTAGAGGTGAAAAATTTGTTCAATGCTAGCACGTACAACCATCATGTGGAGAGTTGAAATGTCAAAATTTCGCTGTCAAACTAAGAGATAAGGAAGCGGTGAAGTTGACCAGAAATGAAGTGTTTTACAAATACAATGAAGTTAATTCAAACACATAAACATTAATACAGGGCCGCATTAGGTTATATCGTAAAGAAAGGCGAAAACATTTTGGTGTTCAGACGTATTTTTATTATTTAATTTTTATTGTACTTACACACCACTTATGAGGTATTCAATATTAAAATATAAAATAAAATATTTTTCAGTCAAAAATAACAATTAAAATTAGACTTTTATTTTTTCGGTTTAAAGGAAACACTCCTTTTTTTACTGTCAAAAATACGGGACAAATTTTGTCCCGATAAGACACTTAAAAAATTATGCAAAATACGACTAGACATTCGGCTCATTAGCATATTTTCGGGTGCAAAAAACGTGTACCGGGTAAGCTAGTATTGAATATAGAATATCACTGTCATATATATATTTTTGACCGGAAAAAGAAGTCATATTTTAACATTTATTTTTGACCGAAAAAATAAGTAATATTTTAACTTCTATTTTTAACCGAAAAATAAACATTTTTGACCGAATAAATAAAAGTAAAAAATAACAAAAAAACCGGTAAAAATAACCATTATTTATCGACTTATTTGAAAAAAATGTATAACAGTTACGGTCCCTGAAAAAAAATAAGGGCCCTATCGCTTGCCACCCTAACGAATGAATGCGCTCATGGAGCTGAACTTGTGTTTTGACAGAAGCTCTTGCACGACTCATGCACACAAATGGCGGGAAACCAACAAACTATAAAGCAAGATTACCTGTGAAATGAAACCTACTTATTAGGTGTTTTTTGTGAACTTTCACAATTTTTCACGGCACAACGCATGCTTATTTAATTATTTATTTTATTTTTGTTCGTTTTAATACAATTTATAGCGATGACAATCGCTAATTATTTAATATTTTTATGTTTTTTCACCACTCATTTTCTTTGTTTTGATGTGCAAGAGCTTATGTCAAAAAATCATGCTCTATCTCGCTTGAAAAATTCTTCAACACACGCATAGTATGTGTGAGTAGAACACCACTTCCTTATATTTTATTTCTATGGTCCGATTAATTTAATTGGCGCCAGAATTTTGACATTTCAATAAGAAAACAGTACGACCTCGCTTTACGCAACACTCGATTATCGCAATACTCAAAAATTTATATTGTTGACTCAGTTAACGCAACTTAAAAAAAATGACAATTATCGCAACTTCCATTTGCGTACACTTCCATAAAATTTTATATTATTTACTTTGAGTTCTTCTTTTCTTGTAAAATACATTTTTGATGTACGAAAAATCTCTTAAAACAATATTTATGGAAACAAAGTGCATATCTTAATACATAAAACTACAATATCTAGGATTCAGAGCCATAAAGCTTTATGTTTAGAAGTTTAATTGCGTTTCTTCAACATTAACTACGTCAACTGGCCGAATTTCTATTAGTTGCATTGAGCTAGGTCGTACTGTAGTTGCTTTTTTCTCCACACAAACATTTTTGACTCTACACTAATATTTCGGGTGTAGAATTATATGCCAAGAAATTTTCGTTTCTACAGCATACTAGGCTTTACGCAGCTTCTATGCAACCTTGCTAACATTGTTATTCATAAACATTTTTTCATTTTCTGCTTATGATTGTAAGGTTTGTGTCTGAACTATAGAAAATCTCTACAAAAATTAAGAATTCCTATGGATTTACAATGGCCGCCGCATGAAAAAATGCTGCAAAGGGCGCATATGGACCATGTCTTTGATATTAAAAGAAAAGACAAACAAAAATCATGGTTGTATTTATCATGGTTGTCGTTCGCTACTTGGTCATTATACTTCTTCTCTTTCTCACACTAGTTCTGTGATGAACACACAGATAATCGTACTGCTCTTACACATGATGTTATAATACATAAAATACAAAGCATATGAAAATTAATACAAAATTTGAAGGAGTTAAATTTTGATTAACTTATAGAATCAAAAAAATTATATGTAGCAATATGATTATTTAAATACAGATCAAAAGAAGACATATTAATTATGTTACGACCATACTTGAATTTTCTTCAATGCATGCATAAAGTATTAAAAACTTATAATGAAAGTGACAAACATTTTCTCAAAATTTTGTGCTACAGATTAACACCCCCGTATAACGTATTCTACGTTAAAAAAACCAAGGAATATTTAACATTGAAGCATCAAAAGTCAATAGTTCTTAATCTAAGTACTTCTGTAAAATATCAGTATGTAAAAATCTATTTTTACTGTCTTAACAGTTTAACTGTTTAACTGTATCAAGGACTCACGTTTTGTGACTCTGAAAAATGACTCTATGTGATGTTTCACAGGAAATGGGAAATTTTTTGCTTATTAAAAATAACATATTATTTTTAACAAAAAGACACCTCAATCATCAACAAATTTCAAAAATCAGCTTACCAAAAGCATTTTGAAGTTCTAGCATGCAAATCTCAAATTTTGACTTATCGAGGTTCAAAGTTTGTCAATTTAAAGGGACCTTAACTTCTCCATTCACGATACATTTGGGAAGATAAGGTCCCTTTCTTTAAAGAGGTAGAGGTTGGTGAAAATCTCTTTTTTTGGTATTTCTGATTTAATAATCGACTTTAAACCGATTGTTAAATGCTTAGAACATGTCTGGGCAGTATAACCAACCTTAACCTGAAAAGCGGTAAAATTTACCCAAACGTCTATTTTTAGCTTCCTGAAAAATTTGGTCTGTGAAGATAAAGTCCCTGTAAAACATCACATATTATTTCCCACATTGCATTCATCTTTTGAGGTCTGTCATCTTTCATAGTAATTTTGACATTTTTTTTTTTATCAGACTACAACCGTTCCATGAAAATAATGTCAAAATTTGCTCTCTACCATTTCCATATTGAGTGAGGTAACTGTTAAACGAACAAATGTTTGGATGTCCTTAAAATTTTATTTTTATTAGACTATAAAGTAGACACATAATGGCTGTGTATGGAACACAATACTTTTCAAATGGCCTCCTCAACTCTATTTGCAAACCTCAATCCTTTTTTCGCAATTTTCGATCACTTTTTAGCATTATTGGAGCTCTATTGCGTCAATGGTGACTTCAATGTTTGCTTTAAGAGTTGGAGTTGTTTGCGGATTGTTAGTATAACTCCGTACGACCTTTAGAGTTTTAACATTACCCCAAAGGATGGGTGCGATTTAAAACCATTAGATATTGATGGTGGATTGGTGTCTCCAAAACGTAAAATTACATGACCAGGAAACTTCGTGCGTAATAACTCGATTGTTTCGCGTCTTGTATGGTACGTAGCACCATCCTGTTGAAAATAGAGGCGTTTGAGTCCGTATACTCCAATTCAGACCACAAAAAAATGCTAAAAATTTTCTCTTTAGCGTACTCCATTGACTGTAACGGCTGTTTCGTCGTCATTTTTGATGAACTATGGCTCTATGACGCCTACGACTCACAATCAACACCGAAAGTCACTCGTTGTGAGTGCATTGGCATCTCCTGAATCAATCGCGGTTTTTCGGATCCGAAAATGCGGAAATTTTGCTCATTAATATAGACACCAATGTAAAATTGAGTATTGTCAGAAAACACGATTTTTTGCAAATTCACCATCAACATGCATGGCTTCCAAGACCCAATTAAAGAACGTACGGCACTGCTGGTGGTCCACCCATCGACTGCAGTTTTTGAATAAATTGAACCTTGTTGGCATGCATAGCCAAATCTTTGCTGGATGTGGAAAGGTCACTTTCTTCAACACTAACATATTCATGCACATTTTTCTTTCTCTTATTTTCCAAAGTATTGAATATTTGAAGAATTTTTCACTTAATTGCGAAGCTTTGTTAATTCAACTTCATACATTTTCAGAATATATGCCATCAAGTGTACCGCCTGCTGTCATCCCATTTTACCACAGGAGATGGTGATGCGTCCCAATGCTGCATATGTCTTTCATCTACCCTGCTTCAGCTGTTTTGTCTGCCGCCTGCCGCTCCAGAAGGGCGAACAATTCTTGCTGCGTGACGGTCAATTACTATGCTTTCGCCATGATTTGGAGAAGGAATTGTATTTGGCAGCTGCAGCGGTGCATCATTGCGGCTTGGTTGGACTTGGTGACGAGGATGACTTGATGCGGCCACGTGATGGACGACGTGGTCCAAAACGACCGCGCACCATACTCACCTCACAGCAGCGTAAACAGTTCAAAGCCTCGTTCGATCAGTCACCCAAACCCTGTCGCAAGGTACGCGAAGCCTTGGCCAAGGATACGGGGCTATCGGTGCGCGTCGTACAGGTTTGGTTTCAAAATCAACGCGCTAAAATGAAAAAAATACAGCGTAAGGCTAAGAATAGCGGCAGTTCAGCTGGCAATGGTGATGATAAGGATAAGGACAAAGATGAGAAGTGTGTCAAACAGGAGTCGGGGTCAGGCAGTGAAAATGGCTATTTGGGCTTAGACAGCACCTTTGCAAGTCAGCCGTTGAATCCAAATCTGCCGTTTTCACCAGATGGTGAGTTAGACATACATATTTACACGCATACCTTCGAGATGCTTATTTATTCCATTTCAGACTATCCCGCCAACTCCAACGATAGTTTCTGCAGCTCGGATCTATCTCTAGACGGCAGCAACTTCGATCAACTGGACGATGACACCGATTCACTGTCGCTCAACAATTTGGATCTACAGTCGACATGCTCCTCGGGCAATCATCATTCACACGGTTCCAGCGCACACGACATACTCGCAAATCTAAACGCGAATCTAAATACGAATCTCTTGAACCCCATCAATAAATTATATCAAATGCAAAACTCTTATTTCAATTCGGAACAATGAATTAGAGTCGAAACAGCTCCAACAGCTGCTTTGTTGTAAAAATTGTAGTGCCCTAAAAAATGATGTCAACAACAAACATTAAATGTATTGATTGCAATATTGACAGCAATTCAAGAAAACGAATTTATTAGCTTAGTCTTAATGTTTAATATGTAAAAAGCATTTAAGCCCAAATAGTTTAGTTTTTGTTTTTCATAAAACTTAAATGTCGATCCTAAGAGATATCCTTAATGAACACCAGTGGCAAATATAATTTTGAAAGCAATCATCTAATGAATTCCAAAATTCCAACTTAGAAATATAGTCATAATGTTAGTTATTTGTAACTAAACTGTACAGTTATAGCGTAGCAATAAAATGTGATTTAATGTTTAAAATATTGTTTTGTTTTTTTTTTTTTATTTGATCCGCTTTTGTTGAACTATATATGTATATACACTATATGACAGTGAAATAGTGTTTGCATCTCCTTTTTTGTTTTGTAAAAATGTAAATAACCACAAATTAAGTTATAAAATTTTAATACTTAAAAAAAACTGTTCTGAAATAATATATTATATATATGAATTATTTATACTTATCAAGTAGAAGTTGAAAATAAAACAGAAAATATACTAAGTGATTAACAAACAAAAAAAAAAAAAAAACATTATAGTTTATTTTTCCAAGTTCTTACGAAACGAAGGCCTCAGTTAGAAGTTGAATTAACCATTCGAGGCAAAGCTATAAAGTCCCTTCAAGGCTAGATTAGGTTAGATTTCGATGGCTGAGCTGGCAGACAACTCGTACATTTAGGCCAGTGCAGGTCCGTTGTGATACCACATAATCTCTATTGAACCTATGAGAGATTTCCCTCCTCAACAAACCAGTTCGAACGGATGATGAATTTTATTATACTAGTATGGCTTTTTTCGAAATTCGGCCATTTTTAATTTTTCTGTATTTTTATTAAAAATGTTTTCTACTATCTTCACTCATGTTCAAACGTAACAGAACTCATATCGCACTGTATGCACCACCAGCAGGAAATCACAAAATAGTAACTCAATTCTGAGTTTCCATGTTCTGGGACTTTTACTATCAAAGCTAAAAAAAAAAAAAAATAAATAACTGGCCATTTCAGTCCTTGAAAGGACCTTGACCTAGCTTCTTAGGATCAATTGTGTTGTGCGTGTTATTAAGTTTGTACACAATTGACCGAGAAATGGACCTACAGGCTTAACGCCGACTCCGAACGGCGATGAACGAAATGTTCTTATTCTCAAGAAGCTTTACATGGCATTTTGATTACTCTCTGAGGTTTGCCATTGTCTGCAGAGAGGTGGCGGCCGTACAGAAAAATTATTTTAATTCAAATAATTTTCTGTCGCTGCTGGGGTTCGAACCTGGGTCTCCAAGTTCATTGACATAGCGGCCATGCACTTTAACCAACTGCGCCACGGACGCCACTATCAAAGCAATTCGATATCAAAAATTTGGCTTATATATGTGGAGCCACATCTATTAGTCCAATACCCGCCCCAGTACCCTACTTCACATATTATACTTTCTAGTAGAATGATGTCACCAAGTGATAACTCCATATTGAGTTTCATTGTTATACGGCATTTACTTCCAAAGCTATTCGATATAAAAACTTTAAATTGTTTGGGTGGTGCCACACCCCCTCGTCTGATGCTCGGTTAATTATTCCAGTCGAAGAACACGAAGTTCTTACCGAGTTTTATTGATTTGTGACTTATAGTTCGAAAGTTATACAGTAAATTTGGACTGCTGAATAGTGTCACTCCCCTCTTTCAATGCCCATAAAATGTAACTAGTGGAATGTTACGTGTTATTCGAGGTCGAATAGCGATTTTTGAGGCTGTGTGACTTTAAAGCTATAACTTTAAAGCTATTCCATATCGCAAATTTGGGTTGCATAGGATGTGCCACGCCCGTCATGGATAATTTGGTACACTCCTTCTTCCCAATCTTATATAAAAAAAACAATTATCAAAATCGGTTGGGAAACACGGGAGAAAATGGTTCTTAAATGTTCTGCCTACGCCTATTTATATATACAAGGGCGTTCACAGGGGGGAGCAGGGAGGATCTCTTACCCCCCCTCCCCCTGGAATTGAAACATTTTATATATTTTTATTTCTTATGTTTATATATTACATTTTCATATAATCATTTTCATAAAAGTGTACACCAATACATACCTTTTTTCCCCCCTGGAAAAATTCCTGCGGACGCCTATGTATATATAAATGCTTGATTTCCAGGCATGAGACTTCGGTAAGTCCATTTAAAAAGGGATGGCCCAGAGTTCCCAATGTCCTTTAACTTAGCACCAGACAAAGGAAATACTGGACATTAGACAGTGACTCGTGAGGATTCCTACTATTTTTGAATACTACTGCTTAATTCAAGTAGTGAGTTAATGCGTTTTAAGTTGCAGCGAAGCCAGGTTAGCTTAGCTGCCCTGTATGTGACAAGGTGTTTCCAATGTACTTGTGATAGACTCAAACATTTGTTCCTGCACTGGAGTTTATAGGAGTACATGGGTGTACCAATAAAATCATAATTTAAGAGGGTGTTCGAGGTCATACCCTTCCTTGCCAATTCGTCAGCCAAATGATTGCCCTCGATATCCTTATGACCGGGTACCCATATGAGGTGGATCCTAAATTACCTTGCTATCTCGTTACGAGATCTGCGGGACTCAGTGAGAGTTTTAGAGTTATCAATATGTGAGTTCAGCGCTTTAAGCGCAGCGTGACTATGTTATGGCATACCAATACTGGTAACTATACATACATTATATTTATTAAATTAAATAAACGTAACGTGCGGTGTGTATCTAGTATTGAAACTACTATAATAGGACGTTGGCCGCGACTGGAATCATGGAAGTGACGCCAAAAAAATGATGGGATGGATATTATTAAATTAATGTTACTAGCATTATCGTCCGGAAGATCTAATTGGATGGACGATAAAAAATTAATGGCAATAACGTTCTAAATATTATCTGTTGGCCATCAATTCCTTGCCAAGGGACACGTAGAATTGAGCCTTCAAGGCAGGTTTCTTCATAAAAAACAAGAGGGTGGTGTTGCCGTGAATGAATACATTTTTTGTACACAGATTATTTCTTGTCATGTAAACATGAATACGTAGATGTTTCTAGTATTATATTTTGGATGAATATCGTACTAAGATTATTTAAAAAAATACTTGAAATCAACGAAAATCCTAACGATATCAAAGCGGACATATAAACTGGTAAATTTCCAATACAGCTATATTACAATAACAACAACAAAAGAGTAATAATATAATTTTTTAAAACTGCATACATATATTTATCTTAACATCTGAAAGGGAAAATAATATGACTTGTCATAAAGTTAGTATATTTCCGTTCAACTTCAGCAATTGTCTTCACTCAAATCAAATCAATTGCAGATATTTGTTCCGCTCGATGGGATTCTCATAGGTTTCGAATCTTACTCGAAATCCAACACCATCGAAATTTTGGGATTTTTTCGCCAATACAGCCACATGGTTATTCTGTGATATAAAAACAGCTGGGTTTTCCTGAAAAAGCAAAAATGAAATGAAATCCGCTTCAATATTGCAGCTTTAACAAAACCTCTACCTGTCCACAATAGGTTTGTAAAACTTTCTCACTATTATCGATACCAATTTCGATAAAGCTTAGATAATCCAGGGCACAGTTGACAGTTGAGCCCATATCGAAAGCTTAAATAAAGAAAGTTTGATAATGCTTGGAGTATCTCTGGAAATTCCAAAAGCTTACCGTAAAATATGAAGCGGATTTTATTTGGTTGTGGCACTACGATATTCCAACGGCATTCAGACTTGTTGCGATCTTGATCATAGGGTGGATTTTCGATGACACCCTCGGATGTATAGATATCTCCACCGCAGCCAGGCGAAGCGGGTTTTTTAGTCGCCATAAAGAAGAGACGCAATTCATTCGTGGTATATTCGATGCGGACAGCATTGGTAGTGGTGAGCACATTTTTGGTTGAATAAGTAAAACGGCAGAACATTTCCAACGTTTCGTTTTTAACAATATCGATGACCTAAATAAAATGAAATAAATAATTCTTACAAAAGAAAAAAAAAAAAAGGAACTAACGAACTTCGTGTTGGAAAACTATTTTCACTGCAGAAGAAAAAATTGTTTTACCAAACTTTTAATGGGTCAATATTGAATTTTGATGAGCGAATAACGATCATTTCTTAGTCTTTTTCTTCTTCTTATCCGAATCATATGAATAAATCCCCTGTTTTGACTGATTTGTACTCTTTGGAGCTTAGAACTGGATCTTTGTTTCACCCTGTATTAACGTCACCCCCAGCAACTATTATCTGTTCCAAAACTTAAAAAGGTGGCTCCAGGGAAGGAGATTTGCGGCAAATGAACACGTCGAATAGGAAACTGAAGCGTACTTTAGAAATCTTAGTATTCAAAGGGCATCGCAGTGTTCAAAAATCGTTGGCAAAAGTGTATCGAACTGAAAGGGGACTATGTGGAAAAATAAACAATAAGTTTGGCAAAAATTGTGTGCTTTCTTTTTAAGGGCGGCAGCATCTTGAACGCTAGTATGAGGCACTAGTTTCATTAGTGTGGAGTATACTGCGGAGTAAATACGGTGCTTTGAAAGACAATTGAAGGACTTTCTTTCTTAAGTGTGATAGCTTGACTTGTAGAGGGTGGGCCATCTCACTTACTTACTTACTTACTTATCTGGCACTTACAACCGTTGGTCGGTTTTGACCTCGTATAAGAAATTGGTGGAGTTGGAAAAACCAAACGTAGTCAGGTTATCCAACACTTGATCAACGAAGATATGGGCGTAATCTTCTGTCTGACGACCACTGGTCACCGAATCAAATAGGTTTTTTTTCCGCTGGAGCGTCGTTTTCTATTCTCAACATGACCTAGCCAGCGGAGCTGCTCGATTTAAATGCACTTAACTATATCGATGTCAGCGTACAGCTCATACAGCTCGTGGTTCCATCGAATTCGGTACTCACCATTGACGTAGATTGGATCGAAGATCTTACAAAGAATCTTTCTCTCGAAGGCCCCCAAAGTCTTTTCATCAGAACTGCTCAACGTACAGGTTTGTGCTCCATATCATAGGACGGGCATGATTAGTGACTTATAGGGCGTGAGTTTTGTTCGTCCAGAGAAGGCTCTGCTTCCCAATTGCCTACTCAGCCCAAAGTAACAGCTTTTGGCAAGAGATATTCTTCGTTTTATCTCATTACTGACATCGTTGAAAGAGTTAATGCTGGATCCCAGGTAGACTAAGTCCTTAACGATCTCGAAGGAGATGTTGTCAGCAGTGACGTGGTTTCTAAGACGCTGGGAATGTTTATTTGTTGACATTAGGTATTTCGTCTTATCTGCGTTCACAACAAGACCCATTCGACTCGACTCTTTTGCTAATCTGGAGAATGCTGCACTGAACTCGCGTGTATTATGGCCTATGATACCGATATCATCAGCATATGATGATGCATACGGAAGAATTATACTTTTTTAGGGTGGGCCAGCTAATGGTTTCTTTTTATATCAAAGGTTATTTTGACACTGACAGCTGTTTCCCGCGCGAAATCTTGACATTAAGTAAGTATCATACCTCAGCGGAAAGAAATGAGTCGCTTTACTCTTGAACAACGTTGGGAAATATTTGAAACTTATTCCAACAAAACAGTGCTTTATTTGAAAAGATGATGATTTGGGTGAAAAATAATCTTTTCTCACGAGACGCATTTTCATCTCGGCGGCTATGTTAACAAACAAAATTACCGCTTGGAAAACGTACACGTTACTATCGAGAAGCCGATGCATCCACAGAGAGTCAAGTTTGGTGCGGATTTTGGAGTGTTGGCATAATTGGACCATTTTTCTTCGAAAATAAAGCTGGGAACAAGGTTTCGGTCAGAGGTGGAACGACGTTGTGTTTCATAATTAATGGGAATGTTTTCTTTTACTAATAAAGCTATATATAATACATGGAAAAAAAATTAATTTTATTGCGTTTTTAAAAAAAACTTGTATTCGGCCCACCCTGTAGATCGCTCGTAGATTGCTTGAACATTTTGATTTTGCACGCCCTTTTAAATTACGCCTACCAAGAGTTAAACCCTCTTTATAAGGAAATAGGTAGGAGAGTGGTCGGTATTTATTTTTTAATACTTTATCAATCTCTTCAATCTCTATGTTTTTTTTTTTTTTTTTAATAAGAATATATTGGTTAAAATACTTACTTTAACATAGTATTTGCTACAATTTTGTTGATCCATGTATAAATTGAAACCATACTCATAAATGGCCAATGTATAGTTTGTGGGTACATGAATTTCATCCGAGCAAATACCATATTCGGCAGAAGGTCGGGAATATAAGATCAACCCACTGGTTGCGGTATAAGTGCGATTGCAAACTGCAATAAAGATAAGATATTATAATTTGTAACGAAAAACTCGACTCACAACAAGAACCATGGCCCCATAAAAATGTGAGAAAATACGGGGACATAGAAGAATTACTCCATCTCACCCTTTCGATGCTTGATGGTAAGTTGAAAACCCTTATTCTCAACTAATGCATCACTGTGAAATGTAATATCAACATTAGCCTCTTCAAATCTGGGTATCAAGGTCTTGTAGCCAGTAACGTTGCCACAGAAATCTTGCGACATCTGATAGATAAATAAAAGTTAAAAAATGTAATAATGCGAAGAAATAATCTGACTTACATATGGAGTCTTGATTTTCAGATAATCCAAGCATTTTCCGGTCACCTGCGATGCATTCTGCAGCGCAAACTCGTCGAATTCTATTTGAAATTCCGATTTGGATGTTATGCGCCAGGTACAGTGGGCGTTGGGCGGATACAGCTCAGAATTGTGTGCTGGAAAACGTAAACTCAACGGCTCGGCATCTAATAGCAGTTCTCTATGTCCACCACACACAGACTCCTCCATTTCCAAGATAATCTCAAAGCTATAATTACCCGGTTTGGTAGCGCTTACTTTGAGCACCATGTCTTCGAACGATGACAGCAAGCTGACCTGTGAGCGACCAGTAGCGCAATACTTACCCATTGCACTACGCTGCGCTTCTACACTGTCAAATACCTCGATGTGATTACAGCGCTCACAGTCATCCACAACGCAACCCAGTTTTAAATCCTTGATTTCAACTCTGATACGATATCCCACTGGTGCCATTATATTATACTGACAAAAGAGCACCTCCGATGCTTGGAAAACTAGATGACGAACTAGCGTCACTGGCGAATTGCCATCGGTCAGCGCGATACGTTCATTGCAGTTCTGTGTGAAGATCAGCTCAGCTAGGAAACCTTTATAGGTTGAGCTCTCATCGGAAATGGCCTCGATAATAGCCTGATTGCTATCCACCATAATAACAGACGGTAGACGTCCAGTCAGATTACCGCATAACTTGGTCTTTCGTTTTTCATCCAAAACTAGGGGACCGCTATATATAGCCAGATAGTCGTAGCGACACTCTACGTTCTTTTCCATTTCGAAGTACTTGAATAGTAAGGCAATGGAGTGATCCACCGGGGCCGTAACATTCCAGACACAGTTCATGTTGTCAGCATAGTTGTCATCGTCATCGCTTTTTAAAGAGCGCAGACTGATCGGGGCTGTAACGATGCCGCCACAAGAATCCAACTCAAATTCGATTCGCACATACTTCTCCATGATGGCTTGCAGGTTGAGCTCCAAGAAGTTGCGACTGCCCAACTCTGCTTCACCACAATACTTGCCCGCTTCGATAAGATCGTGATGGTTAACTTCGTCCGATCGCTTGTACGCGGTTATGCTGAAGAACTCACATCGGTTAAGTGTGCCCAAACGCATGTGATCGACAATGCGTACGTTAATACGCTGATTCGTGTCGGCATATAACTTGTAAATACACTGTATTTTGTGCGTCTTCATGCTTAGGAAGAGTGGACTGTTTATAATTTGGGTAACATTTGTGACGTTGAAAGAAACATTGCAAGTGGGCGTCACTTGCAGCTTGAAGCCGTCTGCTGTAATGGCGGCATCTGTACGAAAGATAATGCGCAGCTGGTTGGTTGTGAAATTTTTATAGGCAGGCACAACTCGACCACATAAACGTTCATCTCTCTGCCAAAGGCCCGATTCAAAGCGTTGGATTTCCAAATAGTCCTTGCTGCAGTTGACCGATTCCTCAATGAATACTCGACCCGGAAAAGACAGTGTTAGATAAAAGCCCTTCACTGCTTTGAACTCCCAGCTGCATTCCATGTTATTACGATATGTTTTGGAATCTACAACAATCGCCTTGCCAGACGCGGAGTTGATATCTTCAGTTGAACTGCAAGTAAGTGCCTTTTCTACTAAGAAACTAAAGTGACTCACACGCACTTTGTAATTCAAGTTGTGATATACCAAAGTTGTGAAGCGATTCAATATTGTGACGTTCAATGGTGCAGAATCACGGCAGAATGTAGCTATTGGCGGAGTAGCAAGCGAAAAACTGGCATAAATTTTAATATATTCGTCCTCACAGTCCCAACTGAGTGTTGCATTTCCCAACAGCCGATAACCACTGCTATAGATATCACCGTCTAGCACCCAAGCGCAATCTAAGCTACCATAGCCCACTTCAGCTATGTTTGGTGTTTCTATAACTAGACCGTCGGATAAACTCAATTGTCCCCCACAACGATGTCGTCTATATGTACCACTGAACTCCAAAATTTTAACCAATTCATTTTGCATAAAAATAACTGAACCTCGTTTTGTCGATATAGTGACCAAAGCGTTGCTTAGATTAGTATTTAACTTCTCTAGAGGCATGTAGAGCTCGTAATTTTGGAAACGTACCGCAATGGATTGGCGATAAGACAAAGGGAGTTTTGTACGTAGCTTGTTTATTGTAAAAGCTAGGGTTTCTTCAGCGTTCATCGTAAAGCTAACTTTGCAGTAGAAATTTGTTGCAGCTTCTTTCCCATCTAAAGTCAACTCCTGTAGTGATAATGATCCCGAGCTCTGGTCGTTAATGTCTCTAGGGCAAGGTGAGTCTTCATCGGAGGAGTATCTAGCGCGTATATTTTTGAACAGTGACAACATGGACGGAGGGAATTGTATACGTACTAGCATTACGTTATCTGACGATTGTATAAATTCCGATGCATTATAGGTGTTTATATCGAATTTCGTTATTAGAGACTGCATTAAATGGTTATTGTACACACTGATCATGGCAGAACTAGTTGAGAACGAGTGTGTGTGAGCAGCAGTAAAACGAGCTGAATATCTGAGGATTAAAAATGATTGCAATGAGGTAAGATTTTATAAAACTCGTTCGTTAAATTGAGACTTTTTAAACACTCATACGATAATAGTACGCTGGGCAGAAAAGATTCCAGTCAGCTAGGTTTGTCTAAAATGTTTGACAAAAACTTAATAAAGCTTCATACACTATTCGTTGATTTTGAGACGAACAATTTTGTTTTCGAGTCTACTTCTGAACGTTTTGTGATTATAGTTTATTAAGTAAGCCTCAGAAAGCTAAAAAAATGGAAAATCTGGCATGCTAGTTTCGGAGAGTTTCTCCTCGTATATGTGTATCTCTCTACTGCTGCACCATAGCTTGCACTTGTATTGACCTATGCATTCTGACACTAATATATAAAGGACGATTTTTTTCGAGGTAACTTTTTCAATGGGTGTTTTGTGACCAATCCCGCGTTAGTCGTGTCAAACTGTCATGATATTTTCTTAAGTATTGTTTGACAGTTCATTATAAAAAGACTAAGCTTGGCACAGCGTCTACAAATTATTCAGCTGTATTATGAAAATCAGCGTTCTACGAGGAACGTGTTTTCTCCACTTAAAACAACTAACGCTCCAAATAATCGGCCTAGCGAAAGAAAAATTCGCTATACCATCGAAAACTTTTAAGCTCAATTTTTCACAATTGGATAATACGTGATCAAATTGACCACATCCAGCACGTACTGTAGAAAATATGTAGGCATATCCTTTAATAGTCAAGTCCTTCAATAGTCATATCCTTCATCCGGGATGTTAGTGTGAATGGCGCCCGTTATAGCGCCATTATAAAGAACTATTGAATGTCTGAAGCCCGTGATCTAGACGATATTTGATTCTAAAAAGACCCATGAAACCATGGCTCTATTGATAAGAATAATTTCACGTTTCGGACCGCCTAGATCATGTGATCACACCTATTGGATTATGCCTTTGGGGATGCATAAAGTCTAATGCTACGAAATGCTCGAGCTCATCATCAAAATTTGGAACAAAATGGTCGCAACAATGGCCAGCATTTGGAAGAAATTATCTTTAGAACATAAACATAAAGAAGGTTCTTTTGTTTAATAATAAAGATCACGAGAATTTGTAAAAATATATAAAGAGTGATTTTTTAAGTGCCTGATAACTTTTTTTTTTAAAAAAACGCATAAAATTTGCAAAATCTCATCGGTTCTTTATTTGAAACGTTAGATTGGTCCATGACATTTACTTTTTGAAGATAATTTCATTTAAATGTTGACCGCGGCTGCGTCTTAGGTGGTCCATTCGGAAAGTCCAATTTTGGGCAACTTTTTCGAGCATTTCGGCCGGAATAGCCCGAATTTCTTCGGAAATGTTGTCTTCCAAAGCTGGAATAGTTGCTGGCTTATTTCTGTAGACTTTAGACTTGACGTAGCCCCACAAAAAATAGTCTAAAGGCGTCAAATCGCATGATCTTGGTGGCCAACTTACCGGTCCATTTCTTGAGATTAATTGTTCTCCGAAGTTTTCCCTCAAAATGGCCATAGAATCGCGAGATGTGTGGCATGTAGCGCCATCTTGTTGAAACCACATGTCAACCAAGTTCAGTTCTTCCATTTTTGGCAACAAAAAGTTTGTTAGCATCGAACGATAGCGATCACCATTCACCGTAACGTTGCGTCCAACAGCATCTTTGAAAAAATATGGTCCAATGATTCCACCAGCGTACAAACCACACCAAACAGTGCATTTTTCGGGATGCATGGCCAGTTCTTGAACGGCTTCTGGTTGCTCTTCACTCCAAATGCGGCAATTTTGCTTATTTACGTAGCCATTCAACCAGAAATGAGCCTCATCGCTGAACAAAATTTGTCGATAAAAAAGCGGATTTTCTGCCAACTTTTCTAGGGCCCATTCACTGAAAATTCGACGTTGTGGCAGATCGTTCGGCTTCAGTTCTTGCACGAGCTGTATTTTATACGGTTTTACACCAAGATCTTTGCGTAAAACCTTCCATGTGGTCGAATAACACAAACCCAATTGCTGCGCACGGCGACGAATCGACATTTCACGGTCTTCAGCAACACTCTCAGAAACAGACGCAATATTCTCTTCTGTACGCACTGTACGCATTCGTGTGGTTGGTTTAATGTCCAATAAAGTAAACTGAGTGCGAAACTTGGTCACAATCGCATTAATTGTTTGCTCACTTGGTCGATTATGTAGACCATAAATCGGACGTAAAGCGCGAAACACATTTCGAACCGAACACTGATTTTGGTAATAAAATTCAATGATTTGCAAGCGTTGCTCGTTAGTAAGTCTATTCATGATGAAATGTCAAAGCATACTGAGCATCTTTCTCTTTGACACCATGTCTGAAATCCCACGTGATCTGTCAAATACTAATGCATGAAAATCATAACCTCAAAAAAATCACCCTTTATATTTATTTTTAAAGAATCACTAAATGAATCATCTTTTACAAGCTTAGTGCCGTTTACACTTCAAGAGATCAATATTGATCTGTTTTCAATTTCGGTTGATTAGAAATGGAGAAAGAAATGTAGAAATATTAAAGCATAGTTTCACAGCCTGGTCGGGATTTGAACCCAGAATCTTTTGGGTGACAGTCAAGCACACTACCTACTCGACTACCGGGGCCTCCGTCTAAAATATAATAAATTTTATCCGATCCAGACCAACTTTCTCACAGATTGTTTTGAATGGAAACTTTTCCAGCCGGTGATCTTAATTTTTAACCAATGACTAATTTTGATACACATACAAAAAAGCTATTACCTGGGCGTGGTTTGTACCGATGATTCCATCGTAGATAGTCGCTGTGGTATATTTAAAAATTCCAGACGCACACGTTGTCCTTTCGGTACGGTAATTTTCCAACGACAGATTATATAACTCATAGAGTATAATATTCTGCCTAGTGTCAAAATACCCGATTCACCAGAAACATCCCTTAGGCACATGCTGTTGGTACGTTCATACTTCAACTTGAAACCTCGAAACTGATGATTGGGTTTGAAGGTTTTGAAGCGTATGAGTACCTCATTTGAGTCAATCTCTAACACAGGCATTTGAGTAACGTTACCATACAGAACAGCAAAGGGTTGCGTATCATTCTCAGCTTCATCTGATGCCTCCGAATACAACGCATATATTTCCAAATGATCCGAACCATTCAGATTCAGTGCATCGAAAGGCAAATGTATATCGCTGAAATTAAGTTTCACACGTGCAAATGTGGAAATTTTTATGCGGTAGTCGCAATTTGTTTGAGCTGGATAAGCACCGATAGCTGGATATGCTGAGGAGCTTATTTCGCCTGGAGTAAGTGAAAAAGTTCCGCCACACAAAGCTATTGAAACATTGATGCGAAAACCATTGCGTGGTTCGGATACCGCTGTTAGGTAATGAATGTAAAGTGCATTTCCCGTTGTGCGTAGAGTATCTGGCTTGGCACAATAACGGCCCATACTCTTGGCCAACTCTGTGGAGCCATCAAAGAACTCCACGTACTCCTGACTACAGTAACGCGCATTCATATCAAAACGATCCACAAACTCCACTTGTATGGACTCACCAGCTGGAGCTAGCACAATCATGACACATTCTGTGTGCGGATGTGGCACATTTGGATAGTGCGGTGTGCTTATGTTGACGGATTGTGCGGCATGCGTTAGAACAATCTCACCACCACAATCGTTATACTCGCGAAAGGTAAGATTCCAAAGGTTCATAGCAACACCTCGAAAGCTCCGGGTCATGTTGTATTTTACAATGGCATGATTAGTAGTGCTCATCAAAGTGTTTACTTTGCGATCCACTCGATTGCATATCTGACCGGGCTCCAAGAACGGTGCATTATCATCGACTCCATCATATATAATGGCATACTGCTCGCAGAGCTCCGTAGGTTTGATGGTTTTCGCATCAAAATCGAAGGTGAATTCTATACGTCTGCCAGCACGCACTTCAATGTGCCACAAGCAGGTGGAGTTAAAGATGCGTGATTCTAGAAGATTTGAATAGAGTATACTGCCCACTGGACCAGTCATATTTGAGCCACACGCTGTTGAGAGCCGCGAGTTGAAACCTCTGCCACTTATACTGTTGTCGCTGCGGAAATTCAGTTTCAAGTTAGGTGTTCCATGTATAATAGCTACTGGTTCTGTTGGTATAGGTTGGTTTTTGCAGATATTCATTTCCTGATGCCACTCCCGCAGATTACTAGACGACGAAATCGTTAAATAGTCCGTACCACAATACTGGGTTTCTTCAAGATCAGCATCAAATAAGTTAAAAACAGCGTGTTGTGTTGGATCTGCCACAGTGATGACCCAATCACAGTTCAAATCAAAAGGATATCCCTTTGGATAGCCCGGTGAAGAAAGTCTAACGAGTGCGTTAAAGGGTAGCACGATATCCTCGTGGCAGTCGGTAATGGTTTTATTAGCCTGGACAACTTCTTTAGATACAGCCTTCCATTCTATTTTGAAAATGTCCATTTCAGAATTTGCACTCTTAAGCAGTACAACATTAGAGCTGGACATAAACTCCCACGGTGAATATTGTATATCAATAGGAAGAGCCACCTCATCAAACCCATCGAAAAGCTGTTATTGTAAGAATATAATAGAATATAAAAAAATTTGAGTAATGTAGGCAGTTTTTCCTCAATATACTTACAAACAATCCTTTGTGATACTCGGTAAAGTCAAGCGATATAAGATTTCCCCGTGGCACGGTGATGCGCCACAAATACGGTTCTGCTTGCTGCCTCACAGAGTAGATGGGCGGAGATTCAATCACTCCCTCAGTATCGTTAATTTCATTGATGTGAGCTTTGTAAATTAAAACAAATAAACATTTATTTATATACACACTTTTCCTGAAATATTCCACAAAAAATACCATAATTCCAGTGTAAGTAAAAACCTGCTCCTGTGCTACCCTCAACGCTACGAAACTTTATCCATACAGTCTCATAGGATGTCAGTGTATCCAAAGGCAATGTATTGGAGCAATATATACCCAAAAGCGAAGCGCCCTCCGAGATACGAATCTCAAGAAAATCCTGATTGCAATACTCAGAGCTGATAATGTTCAACATGTCGAAGTTAAGCTCAATAGCATTGCCTTTTGTGGTCTTTATTTCCCAAATGCACTCAATATTCGAGGGATACGTATTGGGATAGTACGGTGAGGCCAATTGGCCTTCCAGCGATGTCAATATACCGCCACAGGAATTTTGTACACTGGAATAGCTGGCACGAAAGTAAACATTATAAGTTTGTATGAGCATCGTATTTCCTGCTGAAAATATGTTCGCTGGATGAGCAGCACACAAAGTGTCATAGGTCTTGCCATATTTATCAGACGTTATCTGAAGAAAATTTTTTCAAATGGATGTTAAAAGTCAATGCTTCAAAGAAGAATCTAACTTACTAAGACACCATCACTACAGTTGATGCTGCTGTTGCCACATGGACACTGCAAGTGCAGAATATTTAAACTTATATGAGCGCCTGCGGCAGCTTCAATAAGCCAGGTGCAATTCTCACCCATACTCGACTTTATATACCCCGACGTCTCAGTTAAGCTTCCACCACATTGCTATAAATATATTCAAAAAGAAGTAGACATTTCTTCATTAAGAATACAAATATAACTTTTGGCTTACAGCTTTATAACGCAGTACAAATCCAGTTTGTGGTGGCAATGTTCCTGCTTGGAAGTTTATTTCCAAATGATTATTATAGGTCGTTACACGTGCTGGTATTTGACTACCACAAAGTTGCCTGGTGTCACTCTCATTGGTTGAATTAAAATGTTTGAATTGCAAAAACGTGTCTTGACACTTATCCGATGTTGGCAAATCGAAATGATCAAAATAAAACTCGATGCCATAGGTTTCCTCTGCAAAAATGGACCAAACGCAAACGGACGATGGCGAATAGTGACCTGGGTAATTTGGTGAAGCTATTAAGCCCTGCTTTCCACGAAAAATGCCTCCACACGACGCTACTAAAAAGATAATTGGAATAGATATTTATAATAATTAATGAGATGGTATTTTTAATTGGAGCAAAGCTTGGACTTGATTATAAATGGATTTAACGGCTCTATGAAATATCTACTAAAAGAAAAATCGCAAAACAAAAGGTGTATGCCTATGACCACACGATAGAAGTGATAACTTCGCATTTTCCAATTTTAAAAGATATATCTATGTACATTAAGGTGCCTCGACCTCCATACAAAAAAAAAAAGTGTCATTGCCACCAACTAAAAATTAACCTGGGTCTATTTTATGACGATTCCCAAAATATTTTGGCTGTCACGTTAACCGCCAGTGAGCTAAACCATTTTGAAATCACCTCCAAAAATCATGTTTTTCGTAAAAATTTCGGCTGGTGTGTTGTTAAGAAAAAAAAAAAAAACGAACAAAAATAATAGTACCAAAACAGTTCTTCCAAACTGCATCAAAAAATTTAAAATCTTTGCCGTTGAATCAAAGATAATGCTGATTTTCATGCATTTTTTTGACCTTTTTTTGTATTATTTTCACTAAAATTCAAATTACTTAATTATTTATTATGCTATCCTCGTTACGAATATATCATTGGAAAGGTTTTGACTAAAATAAAAAAACATAAATAACTGGCCATTTCAGCCCTTGAAAGGACTTTGACCTAGCTTCTTATGATCAATTGTGTTGTGCGTGTAGTTAAGTTTGTACACATGACCGAGAAATGGACCGAAAAATGGACATGTTTGGAATGGAACGGAATGTTCTTGTTCTCAAGAAGCTTTACATGGCATTTTGATTCCTCTCTGAGGTTTGCCATTGTCTGCAGAGAGGTTTCTCTGTTTAAGGACTTTTACTATCATAACATTTCATAACCTAAAAACTTTTTAACAAAAAAAAACCGACTTCAAAATCACTACAAAGTAAAAAATAATTTTAAATAACTATTCCAATCCACTTCTTGGTCATATTTTAAAAGCTATTTATATGTATTATAATATTGGAAATCTTATTAATTTCATTTTTTCTATTTTGTTTTATTATCATCATCAATATATTAATTGCTTTATGTACAAAAAAGCTTTGAAGTCTTTATTTACCGTACCTTATAATGATTCTACCTAGCCCTGTGCCAAATTTCAGTTCCCAAGTATCCATATTAACCATAATATAGTACTTTCCTTAACCCTAGAAGGGTAATCTTCGTCGATTTGACGAACACTGTTGCTCTTTTTTCATTTATCTCTCCATTCACTTATCAAATGGGACTCTCTTTTGCAATGATGTCAGTTTGAGTTGTGCTTTCAAACTGAGCAAACGTTGAGTGGTGTGCGCATAACGTAAGTATTTCTTTTTTGCATTAAAAAAAAACATACTTCGTCGAAGCGACGAAGATTACCTTTAATGTGACTTTTTGGTTTTCGAGCAAATGTAAATTTTGGTATTTAACGCTTTGTAATTTATATTTTAGTGAATCAAAATGTCGCGAAATTATAGATTTTTGACGGATGAATTAATAGAAAAATACTTGAATGATAGCGATGAAACCGATTTTGAGGCAACGATCGAAGAGGAACTTGAAGATGATATTGAAGACGATATAGTTATGCAGGCAGATGAGGAATTTCACACGGATGAAGATATTGTGCTAAGTTCGTGTGATGAAGACGATGTGCCATTAAATTTACTTCGAAACTCCAACATTATACATTTTTCCAAGAAAGTATTTCGTGGAAGAAATGGACACGTTTGGTCAAGTCAAAAAGGCAAGAGTCATAAACGTGCTCTTAATATTGTCCATCAGAGGCGAGGTCCAACACGTAATACCACTGGATTAACTGACCCATTATCGTGTTTCCAACAGCTTTTATGCGATGAAATTGTTGAAGAAATCGTAAAGTGGACAAATGTTGAAATTGAAGTCAAAAGTAAAAATTATTCAAACCAATGTAGTAGCACTGTACGTTCCACGAACACAATTGAAATGAAAGCATTTATTGGAGTACTGGTTTTAACTGCTGCATTTAAAGATAATCATCTTAGTACAAAAGAGCTTTTTGATACATCATTTTGTGGCCATAGATATAACTCAACTATGAGTGAAAACCGATTCAAATTTTTGTTGGCTTCTCTACGCTTCGATGATAAATCCTTAAGACTTTCATTGATGCCTGATAAATTTGCGCCCATACGCAAAGTTTGGGAAATATTCATCGCAAAATGTAGAGAAAGTTACACACCTGGACTTTATATGACAATCGATGAGCAGTTATTAGCATTCCGCGGAAGATGTCCATTTCGGATGTATATTCCGAATAAACCCGCCAAGTACGGGTTAAAGATAATAATTTTGTGCGACAGTGGAACAAAATATATGGTTGACGCAATGCCGTATTTGGGAAAAGGCACAAACACCGGAAGTCTTCCTCTAGGCGAATTCTGTGTTAAGGAGTTAACGAAGACTATTCATGGTTCCAATCGAAACGTGACCATGGACAATTGGTTTACTTCCATTCCTCTAGCGAAATCTCTGCTTTTAGAACCATACAAGCTGACACTCATCGGCACTCTTCGAAGCAATAAAAAGGAAATTCCGAAAGAAATGTTGAATGACCGCAGCAGACGTGTAGGGACTTCCATATTTGCCTATGACAACGAATTAACACTTCTTTCTTATAAACCTAAGCCTAATAAAATCGTTTATTTGCTCTCATCATGCAACGAAGAAGGAACTATAAATCAATCAACATCAAAGCCCATTTTAATCGAATTTTACAATCAAACAAAAGGAGGTGTCGACACATTTGATCAAATGTGCAGCAATATGTCGACTTCTCGTAAAACAAACCGTTGGCCTATGTGCATGTTTTATGGAATGCTCAACATGGCTTTTATTAACAGTAACGTTATATATGTGCATAACATGGTAAAAACAGGAAAGGTTCCCATTCCACGACGCGAATTTTTAAAGCAACTCCATTCGGCTCTTGTTGAGCCTTGGATGAATCAGCGCTCAAACGTTGCGACTCTTTCATCAAGATTAAAGGATAATATTTTACAAATAACGCAAAATAATGAAAATTTGAGTACTGTAAATACACAAAAAGAAAACAAACGTAAAATTTGTAAATATTGTCCATACCAAAAAAGAAGAATGACAAAGACTGCATGCAAGAAGTGTGATAGGTTTATATGTGGGGAGCACAAAGTTGAACTTTGTGTCTCTTGTTCAAATATGTAATATTCTCAAAATATTTTTTTTTAATGTTTCATATTGAAGTATTTTTTAATTTTTTTTGTTATACTGGCGAAGCTAGACTTTTTTTTAAAATTAATACTAAGCGTTATAAACCTGTACCTATTTTATACTTAAAAAAATGGACTGAAGAGCGAATTGCTAAAAAAATTAATTACAAATATAAAAAAAATAAGTACCCTGAGTGTTTTCTTTCTTTTTAAGGATTAATGTTTATAGAAGTAAAGTCCTGATCTCGTGTGTTACATTTTTCGTAGATTTATTAAGAAGTTAAAAGTACTTCGTCCATTCGACGAAGGTTACCTTTAGTGTATGTAAAATAACGTTACCCTTCTAGGGTTAAAGTGCCACACCCTATGTACAATCCCGCTCATTTTTTTAATGATTCTACCTACCCACCTACCTGCATACAAATATTAGTACGCTAGTGTCAATATTAACCCTCCGTTACATTCGCTAGGGTGTATTACACCCATAAGTTAAAAAAAATAGAAATTATTAATTGATAGGGAAATGGTACGGGCATTATATCAAATGTAATCTCTTTCTATATATTTTGCTATATTTTAAAACAAAATTCAGTGCTTTTTTTTAAATTAAATTATGAAAATAACCCATTTTAAAAAGTGTTTGGGTGTTTTACACCCAAGTTAGTATTGTAGGAACAAGAATTTCGGGTGGCTGACACCCACATTAGTAATCATGCTAGTAAATTTACTTTAGTGTTATTTTTTCTCAAGTAAAATGAAAATGGTGAAATGGTTTAATACTAGCAAAATATGGTATTAAAATATTTTCTGCTGTTGACTCTGCGTCATTCTATACGTCAAAACTCGAAGTTTACAGTGGGAAACAACATCCTGCCCCATATGATTTATGTAGTAAGACAGAAGAAGTGGTAAAACGATTAACCAGCCATCTTCAAGGCGTTGGCCGAAATATAACGACCGATAGCTGGTTTACGACGTACTCATTAGCTATGCATCTTTTGAATCATAAAACAACACTGGTTGGGACTCTAAGGAAAAATAAACGAGTAATACCACCAACATTTATTGTAACTAAACACAGAGCGCCTAAATCAACCTGTTTTGTTATCAGAAAAAAGCTACATTACTATCATATGTGCCAAAAAAGAATAAGTGTGTTTTACTACTTTCAACATTCCATAATGACGGAAAAATAATTGATGGTCCGAATTGCTACCAGAAATTATTGAATTTTATAACAAAACGAAAGGAGATGTTGATCCTACAGATCAATTGTGCGCTGCTCACAATGTCGCCAGAAATACGCGACGGTGGCCTTTGGTAATATTTTTTTCCTTGGTAAACCTGGCTGCCATTAACGCTCGTATAATTTTGCTAGCGACTGAAAATCCTCCATTAAAGTACAAAAAACGTTCTCTGTTCATAAAAGAGCTGGCTTAAAGTCTTATTCAATCTCAAATTGATAGACGAAGCAAGTTGAGTAATATAAGCGACAATTTGAAACAAAGCCTTACAAAATTTGCGAGCATAGAATCTGACATCGATCAGCCCCAACAAAAAAAAGGTAAAGTGGAGAAGCAGGGTCGCTGCCGAATATGCAGCTACCAGGAAGATCGCAAGACAAAAATAACTTGCTATTATTGTGATAAACTTATTTGCAAAAGATTCAGTTGTGCATAAATTGCCACGAATTGATGGCCTCAAAACCTGAAGACAACAGTTCCACATACGACGATAATTTAGAGGTTTATCTCAACAATTTTTCATTGCAAAAAAAATTGATTAAATAAATTTTTTTTTATTCATCTTTTAGCTTTTCAAATTGGCCCCGCCAAAGAACGTGGCAAATAAGTTGTCCTCAGAATGGGAAATTATCCAAACCGCTATGATTTTTTTTTTTTTAGTTCTAAAATTAACGTTTTTTTTTTAAAATATTTTTATTTAAATGAAATACGTGTTTGACTGAACGAATTTTATGTTTAATAAAATAATAAAATACCTGAATTTAATAAAATCCGAACCGCTTTACTCTTTTAATGTTATTTTTTACAAATTCTTGAATTACAATTTATGGGTGGACTACACCCGGGTTAGTAATGACGTTACTCCGAATAGCGAATGTAACGGAGGGTTAACTAAGATATAGTATTTTTATAATATTGACACGCCCCTTTGTTGAATAACGCCCACTTTTTGGCCGTAATTTGTAGTAACTGTACCTACCCATGTACTAAATTTCAGCACCCTAGTGTCAATATTATTCGACATACAGCGTTTTTCTAATATTGCCACACCCCATTGCTGAATAACGCCCACTTTCTCTACCGCACTTTGTAGTAACTATGCCTACTCATGTACTAAATTTCAACACCCTAATGTCAATATTAACTGAGATATAGTATTTTTATAATATTGACACGCCCATTTATTGAATAATGCCTACTTTTTTGACCGTTATTGTTAGTAACTGTGCCTACCCATGTACTTAATTTTAGCACCCTAGTGTCATTATTATTCGATATATAGTGTGTTTCTAATATTGCCACACCCGTTTGTCAAAAACCGCCCACTTTATTGACTGTAATTTTAAATAATTCTACCTACCCCAGTTTTTGTAGGGGTAGAAATTTTTACTGTAAATTTCAGTTCCCTAGTGTCAATATTAACTGAAAAACAGTGTTTTTCTAATATTGACACACCCCTTTGTCGAATATCGCCCACTTTTTTTAAAAAGCACCTTCGATATCTATCTGTTGACAAAAAATTACGGAAATCGGGCAAGTGCTTTAGGAGTTATCGATGTACATACATTTAAAAAAAAAAGTGGACAAACCAACGAACTTGAGAACCTCCTCCTTTTTGAAGTCGGTTAAAAATGAAAAAAGGTGTGTGCCTATGACCACACGATAGAAGTGATAACTTCTCATTTTGCAATTTTAAAAGATATATCTATGTAGTACATATATATGTAGTATATATATAAACCCTCGGGCGCAGTCAAAAGTTATGTCGCAGAAAAAAACTAAAGATGCAGAAATTTATTTTTTTACTCATAGTTTTCAAAAATATATGAAGCCCATGAGGTTAAAAATTCTTTGCACTCTAATGTACATAAATAATAACATTTATGTTATATAAAATATTACAGTACAGACTCAAAAATCCAAACCCTTGATACACGCAATTTCTCGATTTTTGCAACAGTACGCGACATTTATAAGTGCAACTTATGTAAAAAAGTTACCTCAATAACTGCAACTGACTACGCTTTAAATTTTAATATATTTGGTTTTTTTCTTTCTTGATTTATTTGAGAAAAGTTCTTAGCACGATTATAGGTGCACATTCACGAAAAAAAAATAAGATGCAGTTCTATAAGATGCATGGGCCACTTAGCCCATGCCACAATCGATCTTTTGCTAATCAAATTCCCAAATCGTGTTTTCAGCCGTCTCGGCAAGAGAGATCTGCAATGAAAACTAATGAAATTAGTATACTTAAGTCATGAGCCACGACTGTTGGTGCAAGTGTGTACTTATACCAACTCAATAAAATACTTTGACTCATTTCTACCAAAACTAAAAAATACTCATAGTACTTCTACAAACATTTGTGTCTTCTACAACTCGTTGTGCCACAAGAACTTTGATAACTAATACTGTTTAAGCTTTCTGTTCTCATTATGAAACTGAATTTTTTTTTTTAGTTGGCCTCAGATTTTTTATGATTTCGGACTATGTGTTTTTACGACTTAGAACCTGTTTTTATGCTCTGGAATCCAAACCACTCAACGCAGAGTAAAAAGAAACAACCATCTTCTTTCTATATATATAAAAATTAGAGATACCCGGCGCGCGTTGCTGCACCCGGCAAGTATATTGGAAATAATAAGTAAATTCAAAACTTTTATTAGTCCCTTAGTCTGACACCACACTCATGTTTCACTGGCCGTTACAGTTTCCCAGTAGCAGAACATCACTCCCAGGTGACAATTCCATTATGAGTTTCAATGTCCTGTGATCTTAGCTTCCATAGCTATTCTGTATATAGAATCGGGCCACACCCCCTTTTCCAATGCACATATGTATCAGTATTCCAGTAAAGAGACTTTGGCAATTAGTAACTCCATACTGATTTTTATTGTCATGCGACGTTTAGTTCCAAAGCTATTCAATATCAAAAATTTGACTTATGTGGTCCAAGCCATAACCCCTTTTCCTATGCCCGTCCCAGTTATTTTGTTTATTTATAAAAAAACTTATTGAATCACACAATGTCAATTCCATAAAGTAAAAAGTCACCCGTTCCTTTTGTTCATTTATAAATTACAGGAAAACCACCGTCAAAACATGTGTAGAAAAGTTGCATGCAGCAAAACAAATAAACATACGTACATACAAACATACATACATACATACATACATCAAGTCGGATTGAATCTCATTCTCATCAAAAAAATCTTCAACATGCTAAAGGTCCCCTTTTAACAAAACTGTGTTAGATTAAATCTCCACATCAAAACTTCTTTGAACATATTAGATTCTAATATTCTAATATTATAGATAGATATAGATATAGATAAGTTGCATTGTGTATGAAATTGATGTTCTCGGTAATGCGTGAACCGATTTTGTTTGAAATTTCCCATGAAAGGTGACGTCAATACGAAGATTTTTTTGTATAAATGGTCCTTGTATGTGTATTGGTTCATGAATTATAGGCATTTTAGTGAACTTATCAACAATACAGGTGCGCACATATGGTGTATATGGGGAAATATTTGCAAGGGTAATTGGAAATAAATGGAATATTGGAATAATTTGGCAAGTCTCACTTTAGTTTGGATTTGCGCGAAAAATATAGGCATAGTAAAAATATTTAAGCCTTTTTTGGTCGTATTAGACTAAAATTTAGTAAATAAGTTCGTATGGTTACTGTCGGCAACTATACTAAAACTAGGCGTGGTCTGACTATATATACGCCCACTTTTTAGAAATCATTATTATTCCTGAGTTGTACATGTTTTGATAGTGGAACTTAATATGTAGACGTTATGGGCCCAAGAGGTAGTTATTATATATTGGAGCGAACATTAGACAAGGGCGAATTTGGCCACACAGGCCAAATTTATGATATCGAATTGCTTTGGAACTAAATGTCGTATGTAACTATGCAATAGACTCCTAAACTACTGATCCGATTAGCATGAAAATTTGTGTATAGAAGTTTTTTGGTACGGTGCGTGTTTGCGGGCTATCAATTTTTATCCACCTTGAACACCAGAGGGCGCTGTAGTACAAATTTTTTACAAAACTGCCTAAAACTCACAAACTGCTTATGCAATTAGAATGAAAAGTGGTATACAGTCGTTTTCATGTAGATTGAGTGTTTTTCTGCAATCTTTTTTGATCTTTTGACCTATCTTGAACACCAGAGGGCGCTGTAGTACAAATTTTTTTCAAAACCACCTAAAACTCTCAAACCGCTCATGCGATTAGAATAAAAATTGGTACATAGTAGTTCTCAAGTACGATGAGTTTTTTGACAGTATCTTCTTTGAACCACCTTGGACACCAGATGGTGCTGAAGTACAAATTTTTTACAAAATAGCATATTTTTAGTTGTTTTTTTAGGTTACATATGCAAATATTTACAAAATATAAAATATTTCTTAAATTTAGTAAAATTAAAAAATGTCCGTTACTTTGACATCAAAAACATGAAAATATCTTGAAAACTATGAAAAATTTTACTACAACGATATTTTAAATGCAACATCGTGCTCAAAAAAGAGAAAAACACAATCAGAAATTTAATTTTGTGACTTTAGATTCAAATATCTCCGCTGCTTTTTTATACACTTCGTTGAATTTTTTTTGTCTTAAAGCTTCATCAAAGTACTATAAAAATCTTATTGCAAAAATACCGTTAGTTGAGTATATATATTTTAAGTATTTTTTTAAAAAAAGGTCTGAAATTTTGGAGTTTTCCTCAAAAAAGGCTCAAAATTTGTTTTTGTTGTAAAAACAATTTAAATTCAAATTTCTCAAATTTTCAACTCTATTTAAAACTTATAACATTTATAGGCAAAAGTCATTTCAATTTTACGCAAAAATTAAAAACCATTTTGTGATTAAAAAAACAAGGCCTTGATTTTTTCGAACAAAATTTTTTTTTTCCAATATTGTGTTTTTATATTTTTGAAAAAATAAACAAGCTAAAAATTTTAATTATTTAGAAAAAATTATCTTACTGTCTCTTACCAATCAAAAGTTATAGCCAATAATCTACATATACAAAAAGCAAAACGCTGTCTGTGTGATGGCTGGAAACTTCAAAATTACTGAGCCGATAGACCTGAAATTTTGGCTGTATATATTTTTCAAGTACGAAATGGTTTAAATTTCTGTCACAACCCCTTTTACCGCCCACAAATCAATAAAAATGCTATATTTCCTACGGTTTTTTGTCGATTTGGCTGTACTCAAACTGGGTAGTGTCCATCTACTTGAAAAATGGGATGGGCATTATATAAGTGGGTGTAGCTCCACCCATATAATTAAAATTTGTATTATCGAATAGCTTTGAAAGTAAAAAACTTTTTAACAAAAAAAAACCGACTTCAAACTCACTACAAAGTAAAAAATAATTTTAAATAACTTTTCCCATTCATTTCTTGGTCATATTTTAAAAGCTATTTATATGTATTATAATATTGGATATCTTATCATTTTCATTTTTTCTTTTTTGTTTTATTATCATCAATATATTAATTGCTTTATGAACATAAAAGTTTTAAAGTCGGCGCTCATCTTACTATGTCGAAATCATTTTATTTTAATTTTTTCTAATTTGTTTTATCATAAAAATATTATTAACTTTATGACTATAAAAGCTTTTTAGCGAATTTTTTTCTTTCAGTTGGTAATTGTTGAGGACGCTGAATGTAGCCAATGTGCTCCATGCATTATTTGTGCAGCTGTTACACACTATGTCATATTCAATTTGAACTTTACAAGCTCACCCAAACCAGTTTAGTGAGAAATTTAATGTGTACAAAGCTTTTAAAATTACTGCAGTGTCACCAAGGCACCAAATAGTGCACGGATGTTAAAAGATCATGATTGTGTGTCAAAGATGAGCGCCGACTTCAAAGCTTTTATGTTCATAAAGCAACTAATATATTGATGATAATAAAACAAAATAGAAAAAATGAAAATGATAAGATTTCCAATATTATAATACACATAAATAGCTTTTAAAATATGACCAAGAAGTGTATTGGAATAGTTATTTAAAATTATTTTTTACTTTGTAGTGATTTTGAAGTCGGTTTTTTTTTTTTAAAAAGTTTTTGTTTCTTCCTTTTTAGAGAATATGAAATATTTTATGTAATAGTATTCTTGAGGAAAATTTCAAACATGAAACTTTGTTCTTAAAATATTTGTTTTATTATTTCCTGAAAGTTTGTTGCGCATTTTCCATTTCTGTTTCTTTACAATTTTTAGTGTCATGCCTTTTCTCTAATCCCGCCCACTTTATTTACCGTACCTTATAATGATTCTACCTAGCCCTGTGCCAAATTTCAGTTCCCAAGTATCCATATTAACCGTAATATAGTACTTTCCTTAAAGTGCCACACCCTATGTACAATCCCGCTCATTTTTTTAATGATTCTACACAGAAAAAAAAGAGTAGAACTTTTACCTAAAAATGTAGTGAATTCAGCTAAAGTAATCCGGTTATTTTCAGTCAACGAATTTGATTAGGTGCGTTACCAATTTCTTAATGTTAATTATTACAATTATATTGGGTAGTTTAACTGCGAGAGTAAATAAAGAACCTAAATATTTAGGTGTACCTTCAACCATAAAATAGATAAGACACATAATTTATTAGAAGAATAAGCTAATGTTTTTTAAACTATGTCCACTTCAGATTAGGTAAGCCACCTACTAAGTGTAGAAAAATCATCTAATTATTAAGATAGCATTCCCACTTAAGAGTGGGAATGCCGTGCAAAAAATATGCAAACAATATGTTTTTTGTTTTGCAATTTCTATTTTGAAGTGAAACTTTCCTTAGGTGAATTTACTTCATTTCGTCACATGATATAGAAGAAAGATATGTTTTATAGTAGATAGAATGAGAGAGATATATACATTGTATAAATGACTGAAAAAATTTCTTTGTCACCGCTGAGAGTCGAACCTGCGATCTCAAGATTTCAACAACCAACGCCTTATCTATTGAGCTAAATTTCCAACACAGGAATTTACTCTACATACCAATTAATCAAATTGCTGTAGATGCCCAGTGGAAAAATAATTTCAGAGTTGTGGACCTCATATTTTTATATACATTTTGTTCACAAGTTATCAGTACGCTAGTGTCAATATTAACTAAGATATAGTATTTTTATAATATTGACACGCCCCTTTGTTGAATAACGCCCACTTTTTTGGCCGTAATTTGTAGTAACTGTAACTACCTATGTACTAAATTTCAGCAGCCTAGTGTCAATATTATTCGATATATGGTATGTTTCTAAAATTGCCACACCCATTTTTCAAATAACGCCTACTTTCTTTACAGTAATTTTTAAAAATTTGATCTACCTCTCTACTAAATTTCAGTATCCTAGTGTCAATACTATTTGAGATACAGTGTTTTTTTAATATAACCACACCCCTTTGTCAAATAACGCCCACTTTATTGACCGTAATTTGTAATAATTGTGCCTACCCCAGTATTTTTACTGTAAATTTCAGTACCCTAGTGTCAATATTAATTGAAATACAGTGTTTTTCTTATATTGACACGCCCCTTTGTCGAATATCGCCCACTTTTTTAAAAAAGGACCTCCGCGTTCATGGTATCTATCTGTTGACAAAAAATTACGGAAATCGGGAAAGAGCTGTAGCAGTTATCGATGTACATACATTTAAAAAAAAAAAAAAAAAAAAAAAAAAGCGGACAAACCAACAAACTTGAGAACCTCCTCCTTTTTGAAGTCGGTTAAAAAGTAGCAGTACTTACATACAAACTCAAAATGGAGTTACTTATTGGTGATCTCCTGCTACTGGGAAACTGACTGTAACGGGCAGTGGAAAACGACAGTGGTGTCAAACTATGAGTCTAAGAAAAGTTTTGAATACAGCTCTTATGTTCCCATATAGTTGCAGGGTGCAGCAACGCGCGCCGGGAAAAGGCTAGTCTTATATAAAATTAAACAAGCTTTTTAGCAGGGTATTTTATATTTTTCGGACATGTTTGTGTTTATGAGATTTTGACTTTTACAAGAATTTGTTTTTATATTTAAAGCCATATTTTAAAAAATGTAATTTTATCGTATTCTATATTGAATTCCCTTAATTTTGATACAAAAATATAAAAATTTACCGTGAGGAACAATTAAGATAAATTAAAATATCCGAATAAGCCATATAGTCATATGATATAGAGTAATAATATAATACAGTAATAATTACTCTATTGGTTCTGGCTTAATGATCTTATGTGACTCACTTGTTCATGTGAGAGTAAAATAAGTATGAGTGAGTTGAGTATAATTTTGTGTTTTGCATTTACTTATTCTTTTTGCTGATTTGTTAACTTTTTCGTGTGAGAAAATGAATGAGTTGAGTATTATTTTGAGTTATGCCTCATGCTTTTTGCGAAATAATTATAGTTTGTTTCAAAAAAATTCAAATCACAAGAAAGCTGAACTAAAAATTATTCTAAGTACTTAAGTCATTCTACTGAACTCATGGTGTTTATTGGTATTGTGAGTCATTACGGTATGCAAAATAAAAACATTGACTCAATGAGAGAATTGAGCACTGCATCGGTTTATATCAGCAGATAACTTTGTTGCTTTGTGTGTCGTGAGCGAACGAATATGAGTGGAAGTTCTTCTTTGACTTAAATCCACTAATACTCTTTCTTAAGTTAGTCAACCAATGACTCAAAAACAAGAATAATTGCAGGTTTCTGCTTGGCAATGTCAATTGGCCGCCTCGGAGCTGCAATTTTACGCCTTTGGACTTTTGGAATATAAAATCCAAGAGAAACCCACCTGCGAAAAATTAACAAAAGACCATGACATACTGCGTAGAATGTCTACTAGTAATAAATAGTTTTTCAGTAACCTAAATTTTTCTCCGATTTCCCTAACTTGGATAAAATCTGCTTATTTCAAAATAAAAACTCAACTTACCCGAATTCTGTGCTTTATAGGTGGCCTTAAAGTATTTACGTGCCCGCTTGGCGCTGGTGTGAAAATGTATATACATGCGATTGGCCATAGATGTTACAATAGTATTCGGACTAATTTGACATTCCTTTAGTAAATTCAACACTGAGTTTTTCTCGTTTGAAACCTATTTAATATTGATGTGTACATTTTATATGGATTGATTAACGCAAGTTCGAATCTTGGCAACTCACCGTTAAAACATCATCGCTACAGTCATGCGATTCTGTTTCAATATAAAGCTCATTAATAGTCAGGACAATTTGCCAGCCTATCGGAATTTCAATGAACCAATCGCAGTCAACATCGACACTGTAGGGGGCATTTGGGGATTGAATACGGCCACTATTCTGCTGCAAATGTTCACCACAGCCGATTCGCTTGAATTCAGCGTGAAAGCCTTGGGGACTGTTATTGTAATCGCTGTGGAATTTCAGCAATAGACGATTCCCCTCAGTCTGGATCACATCCGTTGGTCTATGGCACAAATGATGAGTCTTCAGTTCCTCGTCGTCCCGCATGTCGATGACATCAAGATAGTCATATTTGCAGTCAATTTCACTTGCTTCCAATTTAAGATGCGAAAATGTCAGGGCAATTTTATTATTTCTACCTCCATGTATATCCCAAGCGCATTGTAACAATGGCGGATAGTTTTCCGGGAAGTTGGGTGACTCAATGACGCCTTGTAAATCATTGATTTGTCTAACACAATCCGTCTTATATTCAAGCAAAAATTGCTGACCGTTCTGTGCACCATCTGCTAAGGTGTAACGAACGGCAACTTGGTGTGAGCTCGATCTTAGCTCGATGGTGTTTTGAGTAGTCGAGCAGTTCAAAGCAAACGCTCGACTCAACATATTTGGACCGTCATAAATGGAAAGCACGTTGTTTTGACAGAGATCTGCATTTGCCTGAGTAGGCGTTACCATCATAATTACGCGTGATCCTTGGGCCACAGTTATTTGCCAATCGCAGACTACGGCACCAGCGCTTATTTCCGGATAGTGTGGCGAGTGTATGGAACCGATGTGAGAATTCAGTTTGCCACCGCAGCCCGTTGCGGTCTGCTCCCAAGTTATGTAGAACCCAGCATCGGAAATGTAACGATCCGATCGAAAATGCAAACGCAATTGGTTGGAAAAAGATGGTAATCGGTTGGGTATTGATAAACCACAATATTTGCCTATTAGGGGTGAGTCACTGCTTTGACCATCTCTGAAAAAAGTGTGGAAAATTAATGTCGGGTACGGAAAAAACCAAACGCGAACACACACACTTACCTTATTTCCAAAAAGTCGTCATAGCATTCATATCTTGATGAGTCCTCCAGACTGAAATTTCGCACAACAAGCTCTATCTTATGACCAAGTGGAGCGGTTATGAGCCACGTACAGTCGACTAGTGCAGGATATGGTTTTGGCCATGCTGGCGTTTTAATAACTCCAAAACCATAGCTGAAATTTCCGCCACATTCTGAAAATTGTAACGTATTCCTCTTTGAGGTTACATCTTTAAAAATATATAAAAAAGTACTTACCTGACTGATTGTCCACAAATGTGTAATTGGCCGTTATACCATAGTTAATGTGACCCTTCTGTTCAATGGGAATTTTCTTAAGTTTTATTGTTATTAGATTATGGGCAAATGTGGTAGAAATTCTTCTCTCCTCAGCGCAATAACTAAGAGAATAATTAAGGAAAATAAATATATATATATATGTGTCTAAGCACTGTCCGTCACACATATAGGAGCACAAATATGTTTAAGGGTAGACTATGAGACGATGTAGGCATATGAGAGTTATTGAGAAAGTTGTTGTCGTGTACACCAGAGAACTGCAATGAGTATCCGATAGAAATCGGATACTCGAATCATACTCGAGTTACTTGTTGTTCTCTACCCTATCCGTACTCAATAAAATATGTTCAATACTTATACTCATTCGACTCATTAGCATATTTTCGGGTATAAGTACATAATTATACCCGAGCGCGGCGTGACCCGAAGCACTCAGACTCGTATTCAATGAGTGCGTCGAGTTAGAGTCTTGAAAAGGCGCTATATCCGAGTATTTTCGGGTATATTTTGAGCGTACTCTGAGTACTGCTTTTTCTCTGCCAACGTCTCTAAGCGACAATAAGTAAAAGCTAACGCTCGCATATTTTGTTTGAGTTTTATGCTGCAAATTTTGTTGTTGATATTTTACTTCGTTGTTAGTGTTAGTGTTTCGCTGTTAATGGTTTCGTTAGATAAAAACAAAAAACAACACATGGCACTGCATAAACAAAAAGAAAAAACAACACAAGACGAACACGTGTTTTTCTATTTCTATCTAAGTGCTCAGGAAAAAGAAGCAACTACAAAAAAACTGATTCATTCTCACTGCTACGCTCTACTGCGCTCTGCTTTATATCAGTGGCAGAATGAACCGAGTGATTTGAGTATTTGCGTTGAACCCGAGTGTTTAAGTAAGTAGAATAAGTATCAACAAGACGACAACAACCATAAGTATTAATGAACCGAAAAACCCGAACTTTACCCGATCCGACTCGTGATTTAGGATACTCATATTCATTTGAGCCGCCGCATTGCTTCTTCGTATAAGTGAGTATGAGTCGGGTTGCGTGCGATATGGGTTGAGTAGGTTTTTGTAATTATTTTTTTCGGATATACTTAGAGTCCCAAAAAAGCTACCCGTTGCAGATCACTGGTGTACACAACTATGAACACAATTGTAATTATGTATGTATAGTCACAAGACAAAAAACCCAAGTTCTTTTAATACAAGCTTTCCAATATGGACTTGACAACTTTGAATTAAATTTCGTCTGCACATTATTAAAATTTACTACCGAAATTCGGAGTCGGTGATCACAACTTTAAGAGCGTTAACTTCAATTTTCGGTCCTAGTTCCCGCTCTAGTAGACATACAATAACACGTTCAGTGCAAAAATTTGAGTCTACAGATTCGTTGTATGATGTTGCCGTGCCAGTGAGACAACGGGTTGGTTGAAGTGTCGAAAAACAGTCAATTCCACGGTGTTCTCAAGAATTGGGCATCGCACCGACCACTTTATGGCGAATTTTGCGTGAGGATCTTGGTTTACACCCATACAAGATCAAGCTGACTCAAGAAATGAAGCCGATGAACTATTTGAAGTACGTTCTCCGATTGGGCTCTGGAAAAGATGCGCCAAGATGATGAATTTCATCGCAAAATCATCTTCAATGACGAAGCTCATTTTTGGCTCAATGGGCAAAATATGTGTTATTGGTCGGGTGAAAATTCACATGTGCTTCATGAATCACCACTTCATCTACAAAAAATAACTGTTTTGTGCGGTTTGCATGCCGGCGGCGTCATTGGACCATATTTTTTCAGCGACGATAACGATCGTTACGTTACTGTGAATGGCCATCGTTATCGCGCCATGATAACCGATTATCTTTGGCCCGAATAGGAAGATATGGACTTGGATGACATGTGGTTCCAACAGGACGGTGCCACAAGCCACAGAGCACACGTTACAAACGATTTATTGAAGAGTAAGTTTGATGGGCGTGTTATCTCAAGAAATGGGCTAGTCGATTGGCCGCCTCGTTCGTGCAATTTAACGCCTCTAGACTATTTTCTTTGGGGCTACGTCAAGTCATTGGTCTATGCCAACAAGCCGACGACGTTGGAAGAGCTCACAGTCAACATTGAACGCGAAATAGTGGCAGTTTCGGCCTAAATGTGTGGCCTAGTCATCAAAAATTGGCTGCATACGTGCCCGCGGTGGCCATATGAACGAAATTGAGTTCCATTCATAAATGTTTTGATTGTACTTCAAGCCGATAATAAAGTTTTTGAAATATCTCAAATGGTTTGCGTTTTATTTAAAAAAAAGTTTTCAAGTCCTTAATGGAAAACCCTTTACAATGATTTTTTTTTTACAACTAACCGAAGTCGTATGGATTGTAGATTTTAAAGATACCTCTTAGAAAACGATAAATGTCAAATTTTTGGGTAAGAAGTAATTTTTTATGGTTCTGACGAATGAATGTGGGGCCACTTTCACGGAACTTCCTTTGTTTTAGAAATGCTGTGATGTAGTTTATATCGCCGAATCCATGTTGCTGCGAAGTTACATTTCTAAGAGACGTTCTGACTTCTTAAATAACTTGATTAACTTTAGTAGAAAGTATACTAAGTGAAATCTTAGAAGTTGTATGTTTTGTCTTTCCTGTATCTTACAAATGTACCGGCCGGTCTTCATTGGATGTTCTAAGTGTAGATCTTTTTTGCCTCTCATATTGATGCTGGTTTATCAGATCTACGCAGATTTACGCTGATTTTGTGGAGGCTAAATTGGCCTTAAGAATCGTTGGCTTTCAATTTATCAAAAAATTATAAGCCATATTGAAAATGTGTTTGTGTTAACAGATTGTATAAAGAATGTTCTGTGAACACCAGAACGCTTTCGGTTTGAAAATGGTGAGCCAACTCCTAGTTCTATTCACTTTTATTTAAAAGAACATAGTTGAAGATAATATACAGCTGATGATAATATCTTATCCCATTGTTTCCCATTGTATCCCATCCCAAGTAAATAATAATATATTTTACCTTGAAATACCTTTCTGATATAGAATGTTATACCCTTCCAAAATAAGTTTTGGTTGCTTTAGCTTGCGGGGACAGATTTTGATCAAAAAATACTCACAATTCTTTAATAACATGAAAACGGTTCAATAATTCATCGATATAATTTTAATTTCCTTCAAAAAATCTCCATTGCCAGTAATACACATATGCCAACGTTTCCTCCAATCCTTTTCATTGGCTTGTTTTGGAATCGCCTTCAGCTCCTTCTGAAAATTCTCCGTAATTGTCACAAAACACTTTCCAAGAAGTATTAACGAGAGTCGTGGGAATAGGAAAAATGTCACAAAGAATCATGTCAGGTGATTACGGAGCTTGAGTAAAGGCATGAATGTTGTTTGTGGTAAAATAGTTGTGTACAAGATGAGACGTGTGAGCCGGTGCATTGTCGTGGTGAAGAAACATCGAGCATGATGCTCTACTCCGATCCAAACGAGACACCAAGATTAGCTGCTATCCCCTATGCTCACACGGCGATTTACGAGGACAATTTTCTTAACTTTTTGTATGTTTTCGTTAGTCGCGCTTGTGGATGGACGACCGGAACGAGGCAACTCATAAACCATAGTACGGCCTGCTTTAAGCTCTTTGTACCACTCGTACGCTTGTGTTTTCGACATTGTCGAGTCCCCATAGGCTACCGTTAACATTTTCAACGCTTCCGCATATGGACTTATGTTAGAAACACAGAACTACAGACAGACTTTTTGCTTAACTAAATTCGAAATTGGAAAATTCGCAGAACACAACAAACACTGGCTTGTTTAAAAAGTTTTTACGCACAAACTCCCAACAAATGGCGCTCATACAGATATTTGATTATCTTAGATTAGTTGGATTATCTTAGATTTACCAACATAGAAAATAAATATCTCAAACGCGGGTATTTTCTTATCAGAAGGTACATACTTATAATATTAAGGCTTTTTTTAGTTCAAAATTCTCATTTTGTATGCATAAAAATTAGATCTTCAAAAGCACATTTCATAAACTCACCTTCCAACTACATGATCTCCAGTAGTGGAACTATTCAAGAATATCACCAAATCCGATTCACCTGGCGCGCATTTAGCGCCACTTCGGGAATATAACAGATCAAGTTTTATTTGTTTGCCCTCAGGTGCTTCCAATATCCATTCACAATACGGTGCCAAACTTTCGCTCAGTTCATACTTTGAAAAAGAGCCCTCATTTTCGGTTAGAACACCACCACAATTGATTGTCTCGAAACTATATTCGACACGCAAACCACGTGACTTGCGCTGATTCACACTGGAATGGAAAACGATACGCATGCGATTTCTTGACGACACCAAATGCATCGCTTCACCTTTGTAGTATCGCCGCTTAACATCATTAGATATATAAACCTAGGTTATGTCTAACTTAGTTTGCTATTAAGGAAATTTTGAGATCTTATTTTATTTACATCAACATAGTTGGCGAAATCATCCACATTTCTGTCTTTTTTCGCTCCATTTACGCCGCTTTGGACGTCCTCGGACATGTCAGGTAACGTTTCCGAAATTGAAAAGTCAGTAAAATTGACGTGAACAACGGTATCGAGTGGTCCGTAAATATTATATGAACATGTGATGTGATCATTATATGGGTTCGGATAATTGGGAGTTGAAAAAATACCCCCATCGGGACCGAAAAAGCTTTCATCACATACTAAAGAAATATATACGTTTAGTTGTCAGATGTTTTTCACAAGAGTTCGGAGCAATTACCTTGATTGTATTTGGCTTGGAAAACATGACCTTCCATAGGTCGAACCTTGAATTCATATTTTACTAAAAGATAATTACCGCTCGAAGTAATGCTCTGCATAGAATCACCTGGACAAAACTTTTGAATAAGTGGAGCTTCAACAGTTTTGCCATCGTATATCTATAAATATAAGATGCATCAGTGTTAGAACTCTGGTAAGATTCTCAACGAAGAACGAGACTCTTTACATACCTCCACCTTATTTAGAAAACAAGTTTTAGGGGTAGTCTTGCTGACGAGTTCAAGTTGAGGAAAGTCCAATTTAATGCGAGTGCCAAGTGGTAGCTGAATTAAATACAAACAATAGCCTGGTGCAACATCTCCTCCAAAAAAGCCTGAAGTATCAGTGTAAAGTCCACCACAATTGGGATCTCTGAGAACTACTTCGTAATGCATTTGGAAAGAGCTATCAGCGCGATAAGAATCGGTATGAAAGTGTACTCGAACAAAGTTGGAGGATGTATGTATTGGTTCCGGTTGCTTTGTTACGCAAATCGATTCAAGCACTTGATCGGAGTCGTAAATCTGTAAAAAGTGGAAAAGAAAATAAGAGAGATACTACTGATGCAAAGAATAATTTTATGGTTAAACGGATCCTAATCTTGGGTTCGATTGTTAGTGTAAAGTCGCACTGCAGACTAGCTCAATGCTCACACTAGAGTACAGCGCTTGGTCTGCCAAGTTATTGCAGTTGGGTAATGCACAGCCCAAAGTCAGTTCAGGTATAAACATAACTTTTTATATTTATAAACATAAACTTTTCTCTTTGAAAGATTACATGAAAGTTTTAGAAACCAAAGCGGCCAATTGGCTCAAGGAGTAAATAATTGAAGGATCTTTGTTAAAAAATTACTCTTTTTGTAGATCTGACCATCAACATACTATAAAAGATTTAAACCAGAACCTATTTCCCAAAACAAGACATGAAAATTGACGAGACTATAAATCGGTTTAACAGTTGATAAGATTTCCAGATCACATGAGCACATGGAGAACGACACATGAGCCGAAGTATATCCAAGACAACACAAACATCTTTGTCATGAGGATTATAATATATTTGCTGAACGTAACCATTACCATCCCTCGACTCCCATCGAAATCAAGCAACCCTGGAGATTTTTTTAATATTTTTTAGGTTTGAGCCAAGGATTTCAAGTGTTACACTTATTCAGTCAAGTCTTCCTTGGTTCGAAATGGAAGATAGATTATTGGGAGAAAGCGTGGTGGAAAGCCGAAGAAAATTGTGAAATCGCATCTGAGGCAAATAGTATGCCTTTATCTCAGTCAATTCAAGTTATATGGCAATGATATCCACAAACTTCTTTATCGCCCATTTATATATTACCCTATTTCGAACCCAGGCAGACTTGACTGAATGCGTGGAACACCTTAAATCCTTGGTTCGAAGTTGAAAAAACAGAAATGACTCTGAATTCTTTTACCTCTAACGTCAGATTTTCCGTATGGATAAGTATAATATTGATGGACATATGGAGTCACATTAATTGACTCAAACAACTTTACGCCATCTGATTAAGCCCGTTTTTATGTTATTTTGGTAGAATCCCACTAATGAGCACTACAATAGACCAATAGATACCCGTGTTTGCAACCAAAAGTTTCCCTTCTCTACTAGTTTAACCTTACAGGTACCAGGAGAGTGTTCTCTACCTTTAGCGAGTCACCCGTGCATTTTTCATCCTTGCCACCAAGAATCACTTCGTAAATTCGGAATATCATTCGTGCGTTATATGGTCCAACAAAGCGCCACTCACATTCCCGATTAGCAGGTGTTTTACCAGGATAGCCTGGTGAACGTATGACACCGTTATCATTCAGCTTAAGAGTGATTTCACCGCCACAGGTGTGCTCCTGTGAGGACCATGACATTTTCAACCCGCTTCCATTCGTAGCATTATCCGAGCGGAACCATAAGAATAGCTGCTGATGAGATGATACAAAATTGCCACCCAGGGGCAATGACTTGCCACAAAAACGTCCAATCAGCTGCGCAGCCAACGAACGACCGTCGTGTATTTGTAGCCAATCTTTACCGCAGTCTGTATATTCCTCCAAATCAAACTTGCTGAAGGTAACATTTAGCACCTTTGTGCTAGCCGTTCTAATGATCCAAGCACAACGTTCATTTGGCTCATAGTTGCCGCCGTCCGGAGGATAAGTCAGTTCTCCGGCTTCCTGATAGATAATCGAACCACAGGTGTTGCGTAGAATTTCACAATTATTACCAGTTGTGCCACGTGGACAAGAGCAGCGATACTTGTTACCAGGCAGCAGATTACAAGTGGCACCATTACGGCAAGGATTCGGATTGCAGGCTTCGTTAGTTTCACAAAGAGGTCCCGAGAAGCCAAGCGGGCAAATACAGCGTGTACCACGGCCGGATACAATACAGGATGCGTTATTCTAAATATTGAGTAATAACTAAAGATGACAACTGTTATTCTGACGGCACAATACTAACCTTGCACTCGTGGTTTTCACATAGATTTACGGCATTAGCTCCTAGTAAGCAGCCATTATTACCGAAGCCGTGTCCATACCAACCGGGCTGACATGTACAGACAACTATGTCCGATATATAGACGCACTTTGCTTTGGGATGGCAGATACCTTCCGCATCACAGGAGTTGCTTTGTGCCTTATCGCAGTGATGGCCATCGCCCAGCCAGCCGGGTGGACAATTTCCGCAATGGTAGGATCCCTTCAACAAAATAAATACAAAAAAAAAAAAAAAAAAACAAAAAGAGACATATATGAAATAAAGTGAGGAAAACATATATCGTCGGCTTACAAGGAAAACTAACCAACTGAAAAAATATAGTTCGTAAGAAAAGGCAAAAACAAGTTTTAATTGTTATGAAAGTACTTGTGTTACCTTTGAAATTTGGTTTTTAAAAGGACCTAAGGGCCGAAAAATGAGATATTGCCAGAAATTTTTGCATGACTTTCCACATTATACTGAATCAAAAAGAAAAAAAACCAAATTTTCGTAGTTGGTCAGTTTTCCTTGTAAGCCGACGATACCTATCATTGGAAACTTATATGACTGTTTAATTGGAGTATTTTTTTTGTTAAGGCTAATAAAAATGTATCATCGAGGATTTCTGTTGAACAGCATACTCAATCCCAATGGCGTCAAAGTCTGCGCTCTTATAAGAGTTATGCATTGACTCACCTCTGTGTTGATGCACTGTACTCGCGGCATCATGCTGCAGCCACCATTATTTTGCGTACATTCGTTTATATCCAGACATGTCATGCCATTGCCGGTGAAACCTTGCGGACATGGACCACATTTGAATCTACCCGGTTGATTGATGCAAGTGCTATGGCAAGGATTGCGCGATTCTTCGCACTCATTCACATCGGTAGTGCAGGCCATGGTAATGTTATCCCTAGACCAGCCCTGATTGCACAAGCAGCTGTAGCCGAGTGCATTGTTGGCGGGCACACAAACGCCGTGACCACACAGTTCTAATGACTGCGCAGAATCACAAACGGCGTTACGCAAGCGACAATGAGTTCCGGAGTAGCCACTAGTACAGTTGCAACTTTAAAGAACAACAAATTTAGATATAGATCGATCATTGAGAAATGAATAGTTTTACATACCGATAGCTTCCAGGTGTGTTGATGCAGACAGCGTTATTTTGACAGCCCAAATCCGTACCGGTCCACATGTAACATTCGTCCACATCTTCTTCGCAAGATTTTCCCTAATGTAGAAGATCGTATTATAATTAATGGTTTAGGGTAACATAAAAATAAATTTAGACATATGTTTATTATTTTATATATGAGAGAAGACTGGCGGGTTTTTTGTCCTAAAGGATATAATTTATTCCATTCTCAATTATTCAATTGCTTTGATAAGTTCAATTGCTATAGGACATTTCATTTTCGACTAGACTTTTTCTTTAACTATTTAAAAATTTTAAGGCTCATATATTATATGTATTTATTTTAACGTAGAATACGTTATACGGGGGTGTTAATCTGGAGCACAAAATTTTGAGAAAATGTTTGTCACTTTCATTATAAGTTTTTAATACTTTATGCATGCATTGAAGAAAATTCAATATGGTCGTAACATATTTAATATGTCTTCTTTTGATTTGTATTTAAATAATCATATTGCTACATATAATTTTTTTGATTCTATAAGTAAATCAAAATTTAACTCCTTCAAATTTTGTATTAATTTTCATATGCTTTGTATTTTATGTATTATAACATCATGTGTAAGAGCAGTACGATTGTCTGTGTGTTCATCACAGAACTAGTGTGAGAAAGAGAAGAAGTATAATGACCAAGTAGCGAACGACAACCATGATAAATACAACCATGATTTTTGTTTGTTTCTTTTAATATCAAAGACATGCTCCATATGCGCCCTTTGCAGCATTTTTTTATGCGGCGGCCATTGTAAATCCATAGGAATTCTTAATTTTTGTAGAGATTTTCTATAGTTCAGACACAAACCTTACAATCATAAGCAGAAAATGAAAAAATTTTTATGAATAACAATGTTAGCAAGGTTGCATAGAAGCTGCGTAAAGCCTAGTATGCTGCAGAAACGAAAATTTCTTGGCATATAATTCTACACCCGAAATATTAGTGTAGAGTCAAAAATGTTTGTGTGGAGAAAAAAGCAACTACAGTACGACCTAGCTCAATGCAACTAATAGAAATTCGGCCAGTTGACGTAGTTAATGTTGAAGAAACGCAATTAAACTTCTAAACATAAAGCTTTATGGCTCTGAATCCTAGATATTGTAGTTTTATGTATTAAGATATGCACTTTGTTTCCATAAATATTGTTTTAAGAGATTTTTCGTACATCAAAAATGTATTTTACAAGAAAAGAAGAACTCAAAGTAAATAATATAAAATTTTATGGAAGTGTACGCAAATGGAAGTTGCGATAATTGTCATTTTTTTTAAGTTGCGTTAACTGAGTCAACAATATAAATTTTTGAGTATTGCGATAATCGAGTGTTGCGTAAAGCGAGGTCGTACTGTTTTCTTATTGAAATGTCAAAATTCTGGCGCCAATTAAATTAATCGGACATATAATCGACAGCGAAATTTTGCCATTTCAACTCTCCACATGGTGGTTGTACTTGCTAGCATTGTACAAATTTTTCACCTCTACAGCGTACTAAGTAGCGAAAAAAAATTCCGCTGCCTTTTCGCTGTCAAAAACTCAATGCATTCCTTATGGAAAGTTTCTTTCCGCTTCTACAGCATACTGGGCTTAAAGCCTTAAACAGTGCGTAACTAAACAAGCGTTTAAAGGTTGTTTAAGGAAATCTATTGAATAAGGCTGTTAATGACTAACGTATTCTACGTCTGACCTATGCGCCCGTGTTATCTAACACAGGCTTGAGCTTTTTTTTTTGTACTTTTAAAAATTTTTCAAACTTTTTTGAAAAATTTTATGAAAATTTCACTTCGTTACAGCTCCATTCTACCAGGTTGCAGCAATAAATTTGACCGAATACCGGTTTGGGATGGATACCTGGCTAATTGCAGTATCCCTATGGACAGCTGAGCTTCGTATTCCTTTTGTTCGTATTGTTATTGTCCTCAAGGTAGTAGCAATTAGAGTGATTTGCAGATGGCATAGGCAGAAGAGTCAACTATTGCCCATCAGGCCGCATTACCTGTGATCGTATAAACGGCTATCAAACCCATCTTTTAGGATGCGACGATTAATTGGAAAAGTTCTTGAGTGGATTTAAATAAAAAAAAAAAATAAATAACTGCACGCAAAGAAATTTTTCGTTTACCACAACTGAAAAATTCACCAACTATACTTCGTTTGCGAGCTGTATTTGCCGCAAACGAATATTCAGTTGTCACAACTTAAAAATATATCTTATATATATAAACCGCAAGCTATTTCGGTCATTATTATTTATTATTTACTATATTAATAATCTTTCTCATTATGTCCGTCCGTCTTCTTATGGATTCCACCTCTGTTGCTATCTTCGTCCGCGCATTAAGCAAACTACCAATTTCCTTATATAGTAACAATTTGTCCAAAAAGTAACTCTAAACTATAAGCGTTATGTTTATACAACGAAGGGAAAAATAAACAATTTTCAGTTTACTGCAAACTGGCGATAAACGTTTTTTTTCTTTGCGTGTGGCCATTTCAGCCCTTAAAAGGACTTTGACCTAGCTTATTATGATCAATTGGATTGGGTGGATTGGGTGGTACTTCAGTGTATTCTAACCTTTTTTCAGAGTATTCAAAAGACTCATGGTTAATGGAAAATTTGTTATATTTTACCTATTCTCGATTTCGCGATACAAAAATTTTGCGAGTCGAACGTAAAATTTTGTTTTGAACACATTAATTCCATATGAGTGCAAAGTTTAAAATGCGATTTGAGGTTTAATTTTTGGTTAAATACCCAAAAAGCCCAAAAATTAGTGTTAAAGCCGCTGAACAGTACTCGAAATGATCTATTTCATTTGTAAATACATCCCTTTCAGACCCGACGCTTATCTACTGAACATTTTTTTATGATTTTTGGAATATATGCTCGTTATATGGAATGAAAATATTCTCAATGTTTAGATTTCGCAATTTACATATCCTTCAAGGATTTTCAGGACACGCACAATTGATGCAACTGTATCTGAAACCCATTTTTTTAGCCACAAATGATTCAAATTTATTTGAAACATCAACATTTATTATTTTTTTAGTTCAAATGCGTTAACTTCACTAGTTTTACACTGAAGTTTTACACTTTATATTTTTTGTAATTGAAGACACAAATTACCTCTGCGGCTCATTTTGACAAAACTAAAAAGTTTATCAAGAATTCCACGCGTGTTCAAAGAACGGTAAAGCGAATCGCGGAACAGTGTGAGAAACAAAAGAAAACAATATCAAGCACAATCGATTCATTTCGTTCTTTATAACATTCGTTAAATAAAAGTGGAAATATTAAAGATAGAAACCACCCGCACAAACGATGCATCACGGTCTGAAAGGGATATAAGTGGATTAAACTCTTCAAAGATGTTGGCAATGTTGACGACATCGAGGGCAGGGTCAGGGGACGAGTGACCTCAAAAGCATTGGCTAAGGTTATGTGCAGGTTTTTTGAGAAAAATCCGACTCAGCCTTAGAGCAGCAAAACGAAAATTATCTCAGAAAAGAGTCAAACTTTCTACGTTTATAATCAAGCAAAGAGTTTTGGAATTACTCATCTCTAACAAGAGTACCAACACAAAATCTTAATTGACTGAAAACACATTGAAAATAGATTAACAGCCGTGAAAATATGGATCGTGACTGGAGCAACATTATCTTTACAGACGAATACTTTTCGTAATATATAATCTCAAAAACCGGAGAAAGATTGATTCAGCGAAGAGTCAAGCACCCATTAAAGATTCATGTGTACGTATCAGAGATCTACATGAGACCATTCGTCATTTTTTGGCACTCGAATAACATTTGTCGTCAACCACAAGCGCACACAAAAATAAATGCACGCATATCACTCGAGTTCGTAAACAACAATTGGTGCTGAGCACAGTTTGTCACGATTGCGAATAGAGACAAAGGCAGCATCCAGACAACGCAGAAATGCTGATGCTGCGCTTAAAACTAGAGTGTCTGCTGCTGCACGAATTTTTCATAAAATCATAAAATTTGTATGGGAGCCCTCGTAAGGAGTGGTCGGAGGAGAAAGGTCCCCTAGGGAAAAATGTTAATTTTGTAGAAGTAATTGGGTCAGTCATACATATTAACCCTCTACGGCCCTCCCTTAAAGCCCGCCCCTGTTCAGGTGTAGGATGTAAATATACAAAAATCATTACATTTGTATGGGAGCCCCCCTAAGGAGGGAATAGGTTCCCAAGGGAAAAATGTTCCTTTTACAAAAGTAATGGGGTCGGTCATACAAATAAAACTTCTCCGACCATCCCTAGTAGTACGAAAACCTAGTGTGATCCAAAAAAACTGACTTCATATTTGGTTACAGCGACTTCGAAAATATTAAACGAAGGCGTCAACCCCACGCATTTTTTTTTTAAATTGTTGAACAGTGTTTTTAACATTCTTTCTTGGTGCGAATGGACAAAAGCATGAATTTTCATTGCTTTTGGCGAATGTTGCTTATGCCTTGCTTCATTGAGTATTCTTGATTCGTAGGCATTCGTAATCGCAAGCGCTCGTACTTAATGCCATTCGTTCACAGAGATTGGTTAACACATTCGTAGCTCGTATATGGTCGAGAGTCCCAAGTGCATGGGGCTTGGGCACCTCTGGTCGAGACATTAAAAACGCCATTTGAATGCACTCAAGTTGTTCTCTGGTACGAATGATTTTCAGAGAAGGGTTATCGGAAAGTTATTGCTTTTACACAAAATCTTAATGCAGAGTAAAAAAAAAAAATAAATAACTGGCCATTTCAGCCCTTGAAAGGACTTTGACCTAGCTTCTTATGATCAATTGTGTTGTGCGTTTTATTAAAGTTTGTACACAATTGACCGAGAACCGGACCTACATGCTTAACGCCGACTCCGAACGGCGATGAACGGAATGTTCTCGTTCTCAAGAAGCTTTACATGGCATTTTGATTACTCTCTGAGGTTTGCCACTGTCTGCAGAGAGGTGGCGGCCGTACAGAAAAATTATTTTAATTCAAATAATTTTCTGTCGCTGCTGGGGTTCGAACCTGGGTCTCCAAAGTTCGTTCACATAGCGGCCACGCACTTTAACCAACTACGCCACGGACGCCACGACTATAACATATCCTAATGTAAAATCATCCGCTGAACTCAAACATGCCATCAAATTCTTAAAAAAATTAGTCCTTGACCCAAAATTGGCCCACTTTATTAAGTATTTCCGGAGGACGATCCTCACAAGGCAACGCGTGAGGGTCAAGGGGGCGATCTTCACATGGCAACGTGTCTGAATGCCTCAACCTGGTGAGGCCAGCATTATCCATGTCGAACTCGTCTCAAGTCGACTCAAACCTCTGCGTGGTGTCCTCTAGAAACGGCAAACTGGCAACCGTTAGTTTGACGGCTAATCTGAGCGGCGGGCTCCCCCTGCCTTTAAAGGGTTGTGCGTTGGGTTTGATGCCCACCACGTAAAAACAAATTTCAATGAAACGACAAAGAAATAAGATAAAAATGATCCCCAAATCTGATGACGACTACCGCAAACGAAAAACTGACAATGATTTACGGATATGCACCTGGAACGTCCGAACCCTTAATTGGGATGGTGCCTCTATCCAACTGATAGATATCTTAGAAAGATACAAGGCTGATATCACTGCAATCCAAGAAATGCGATGGAAGGGACAGGGTTGCTCACGGCAAGCATCCTGTGATATCTACTACAGCGGCCATGCGGAGAAGCACGAATTTGGATGCGGATTCGTGGTTGGCAAGAGACTACGACATCATGTTCTGCGATTCACACCTGTGAACGAACGACTTGCCATAATCCGTGTCAAGGCAAGATTTTTCAACATAAGCCTGATTTGTGCGCACGCTCCGACAGAAGACAAAGACGATGAGACCAAAGACAGCTTCTACGAGCGCCTTGAAGATGCCTATGAGCGCAGCCCCCGCCACGACATAAAAATCGTGCTTGGTGACTTCAACGCCAAGGTGGGAAAAGAAAATATATTTGGTCCAACAGTCGGAAAGTTCAGCCTCCACGACAATACCTCCGATAACGGAATGAGGCTGATTGACTTTGCCGCAGCGCGAAACATGGTCGTTAGTAGCACTAGATTCAAGCATCTCAATATTCATAAAGCAACTTGGCTGTCTCCTGATCAAAAGACGCGCAACCAAATTGATCACGTTTTGATTGACGGAAGGCACTCTTCCAGTGTTTTAGATGTACGCACGATCCGTGGTGCCAATATAGACTCGGATCATTATCTTGTCGCAGCCAAGATCCGTACACGCCTGTGCGCAACCAAGAATGCGCGCAATCCAGCACAGAGAAAGCTAGACGTCGAAAAGCTGCAATCAAAGCAAACAGCCGAAGACTTCGCTACTCGACTCTCATTCCTGCTTCAAGAAAGCACTCCTCCGATCAACGATATATGCGCGCAGTGGAATCATATTTCCCACTCTATGCGTACGGCTGCCGAAGAGGTGATTGGCTATCACCGCCCTCGCCGAAACCAGTGGCATGACCAAGAGTGTCGCGACGCCACTGCAGAAAAAGACGCCGCCTACAAAGCCACCCTGCAGTCGGTTGTAACGCGTGCTGCTAAGGAGCGATACAAAGAGAAGAGGAGGGAAGAGAGACGCATTTTCAGGCGAAAGAAAAGGGAAGCGGAAATGCGTGAGTGCGAGAAAATTGAGATGCATGGTGACAGGAATGAGGTCCGAAAATTTTTCGAAAAAATAAGACGCCTGGCCGATGGTTTCAAGACCGGGGCCTCTTCCTGCAAGGATGAAAATGGGAATCTAGTGACAGATATCCAGAGTACACTGATGATGTGGAGGGAACACTTCTGTAGGCTTCTGAATGGTGACGACGACAACAATCCCGCCAATAGAGATGATATCCCGGAAATCCCAATTGTGGACGACAGCGTTGAAGTTCCGCTGCCCGACCATAGTGAAGTCTTGAAAGCTATAGCTCGGCTTAAAAACAACAAAGCCGCAGGAGCCGATGGCTTACCGGCTGAGCTCTTCAAGAATGGAGGCGAAGCTCTATTTAAATGCATTCATGAGCTTCTATGCAGAATATGGTCGGAAGAATGCATTCCAAACGATTGGAACCTCAGTGTGCTCTGCCCAATCCACAAGAAAGGCGATCCCACAGTTTGCGCCAACTACCGTGGGATAAGCCTTCTGAATATCGCATATAAGGTCCTGTCGAGCGTACTATGTGAAAGACTAAAGCCCATCGTAAACCAGCTGATTGGACCTTATCAGTGTGGCTTCAGACCTGGAAAATCCACCATAGACCAGATATTTACGCTACGACAAATCTTGGAGAAGACCCTAGAAAAACAGATCGACACACACCATCTTTTTGTCGATTATAAAGCCGCCTTCGACAGTCCTATAAGGAATTATCTATATTCCACCATGTCTGAATTTGGTATTCCTGCAAAGCTCATCCGCCTTTGCAGAATGACACTGAGCAACACCAGCAGCACAGTTAAGATCGGGAAGGACCTCACTCCTCCATTCGATACCAAACGAGGTTTCAGACAAGGTGATTCCTTATCGTGCGACTTTTTCAACCTAATGATGGAGAAGATCATCCGAGCTGCTGATTTGAGACGCAGTGGCACGATATTCTACAAAAGTATTATGCTGCTGGCGTATGCTGATGATATTGATATCATTGGCCATAATACGCGCGAAGTCAGTGCAGCATTCTCCAGGTTAGCGAAAGAGTCGAGTCGAATGGGTCTTGTAGTGAACGCAGATAAGACGAAATACCTAGTGTCAACAAATAAACAGTCCCAGCGTCTTGGAAACCACGTCACTGTTGACAACATCTCCTTCGAGGTTGTTAAGGACTTCGTCTACCTGGGATCCAGCGTAAACTCTTTCAACGATGTCAGTATTGAGATAAAGCGAAGGATAACTCTTGCCAACAGGTGTTACTTTGGGCTGAGTAGGCAATTGAGAAGCAGAGCCCTCTCTCGACGAACAAAACTCACGCTCTATAAGTCACTAATCATGCCCGTCCTATTATATGCAGCACAAACTTGGACGTTGAGCAGTTCTGATGAAAAGACTTTGGGAGCCTTCGAGAGAAAGATCCTTCGTAAGATCTTCGGTCCAATCTGCGTCAATGGCGAGTACCGAATTCGATGGAACCACGAGCTGTATGAGCTGTACGCTGACATCGACATAGTTAAGCGCATTAAAATCGAGCGGCTCCGCTGGCTAGGTCATGTTGAGCGAATGGAAATCGACGCTCCAGCGAAAAAAATATTCGATTCGGTGCCCGGTGGTGGTCAACGCAGAAGAGGACGCCCACATCTTCGTTGGAAGGATCAGGTGTTGGATAACCTGACTACACTTGGTGTTTCCAACTGGCGCCAGCAAGCGCAAAATAGAAATGGCTGGCGCAATTTCTTATACGAGGCCAAAACCGACCTTCGGTTGTAAGCGCCAGATAAGTAAGTAAGTAAGTAAGTATTAAGTATTTCCTAATTTTTTTTTCGATTTTGAAAAAGAAGCTTTACATTCGTCGAGGTCGCAGCAACTTTCTCAAATTAAAATGCTGTATTATTGCTGGCCTTTTTATGAAGTTTAGGAATAATAAAAAAATTTTTAACATTGAAACACTAGGGGTATTCTCTATGCCTAGGATATGCCGTTGCACGGTGCAAGAATAGGAAATGTATAATATCTGTAATTGAGAAACAACAATGGCGGATTGTATATTTGCTATTCTTGTACCGTGCAACGGCATATCCTAGGCATAGAGAATACCCCTACTGTTTATTTACACATTTTTTTATAAGGAGATAGATTTAAGGAGCCTAATACGTTCATGAGCGTGTAAGAGTGACAGGTGCGACCGTAGTCAGGGAATATAGCACCGCGCGGCTGCAGTGTTTTTAAAATTCTGAATAAATCAATTGTTTTTTCTCAACGGATTGCGTTCAATAACAATTTCATACGCATTTTTATTTTTTTTCAGTTTTTTGCAAGGCGGGGAAAAGTACTAAAAATCAATTGTAAGACAAAAATGTGTGAAAAAGTTAATGAAAAAAAAAATATTATTTACCTTTCATTTGAGATACAAATTATTAAAATTGATTAGACCGTTCCGAAGTTGTGAATTTTTTAAAATGAAATGTCCCAAAAATTAAATTCCCTATAACTACAACAAAAAAGCAATATCCCCCCTTAAATTTCTACTCTATAATTATTTCTACTATTAAAAGCTATCAATATAGCTACATGCGATAAAAAAATACTACCAACAATTTTTTGTGCTGATTTCACGAATTCTGACCCATGTAGAAAGTATTCGGTTAGAATGTGGAGATAATCGGACAAGGTAATTTTGAGTAACGATGGTAAACAGGTGTAAAAATATAAAAAAACGACACGTCAACTTTTATGCATAAAAACTGTTCAAAATTAATAAAAACGTTTTCTGTAAATAATTGTTTAATGTATTTATTCACCCCAAAAAATATTTGCATTATCTCTTACCGTTTTCCTGTAAAAAAAAATTAAACTTTCACTCGAATACCGAGTGCGCCAAGTAGGAACATGCCTGAATTTATTTTTCATTTTTTACTAGCGTTATGAATGGAGTTAATATAAATTTATTTTATATTAATATAAAATATAAAATATAAATTTAATTAATTATATTTTATATATTAATTAATTAATTAAAATATTAATAATTAAATATAAAATTATTAATAATAATAATTTAAGTTAATATAAAATTTATTTTATAATTCTCCTAGTTTACTATTATTATAAATGTGTATACTAGGGTTATAATTTTTTTACATTTTTGCAAATATCAGTTCTCCCAAGGTAAAATCGTGTAGGGCATGGGAAAATATTAAAAACTGCATTTTCAGTTTTTCGCTATCGTTAAAAAAGGTCCCACGCCTAACGCCATGAAGTTTTCAATGAAAATACTATATACACTGATGACCAAAACTGTAACATTGTGTAGCACATCTAATTTCAGCCTATTTCATTTAATACCTTGTCATAACCATATAATGTTGTAATTTTTGTATAGAGTATTTAAAAATAAAATTTAAAAAAAATGAAAAAAAAAAAATTAAATGCATTTTAGAAATCGCTTTAGGCGCGGGACGTTTTTTCACCAAATTGAAGTAAAAAAATGTGTTTTATTATCAAAACATAATTGGCCGTAAGATAGACCCTTGGGAGAATGACGTCCAAAAAAAGTTATAACCCTAGTGTATACGTGTCATTTTTGTTCGAAAAAATCATTAAAACCATTTAAAACAGTTCAACAAATTATATGGTCTCTGCTTTACAAATTTCCATCAAACAACTCGAGTCATTCGAATGTGTCTTTATAACTCATTATAAACTATCAACAAAACTAAACTTTGCTGAAACTCAGTCACGAACATGTCTCATTCGTTTCATCGTTTCTCAGTACAATAATGATTCAAACCATGGTATAATAATATAAGGTAGTATTGACAGTTGCTTGGGCATCGACCATCTGTCAAAAAAAATGTCTAGAAAGAGAGCGTTCAATTATTTCTTATGTTTTCGCCATTGTTTATGTTTCAGCGCTTGCAAATAACCAAACATTTTCTTACAAAATATTGCTTATTTTATTTAATCAATAGTGAATTATTATTACTACAACGAAGATAACTTGTGAACTTTGTGTTATTAAGTGCAAACATAAGAAAAAATGTTGAAAACGTTCAAATGTAGCAACCTCAGCAGCTGCAGATGCATATGGACGAAATTAAAGAAGTTTCCAATTATTATTAAAACACCACGGCTGGAAAACGTTAAACACATATCACACATAATTTTTTCACAACTTTCATTATTATAATTGTGTATTTAACGCACATATTTTGCGGAATTTATTTATTTTTACATTCGTTTAATTCTTGTTGCACGAACAACTGTTTTTGACAAATGGTCGTTGCCTTGTTGCTGAGAAAATCTATACTTGTCAATGCTACCTGTATAATTGTATCATGGATTCAAACCACAAAGGTCGGCCCAACGTTTACCGAGTTGTGCTTAATGTTGTTCGTGGATTTTGGGAATTCTGCGAGATCAACGAAATGGCTGCTCTCATGCTCTACGGAATTCATGTCTCTTTTTCATTTATTCTTTGCTTCTCATCGCGACAGAATTGAATGAGTTTATGTAGTCAATTTTGGTGAATGTCTCATGGGCAGTGTTGCGAGATTAGGGGAATTCCCCCTAGATTTAGGGGTTTTTTAACTGGTTTGAGGATTTTTAGGGGTAATAAATCTTTAGGGGTTTTTTAGGGTGACTTGAAATTTTCTAGGGTTTTTTAGGGGTATTTGGAAAGTTTACCTTTGGAAATAAAGATTTATTACTTTTCCTTAAAACTATGCAAAAAATTTAGGAAAAATACTTTTTCCTCCATATTGTGTAAAGCGCTAAGCTATTTCAGCAACACTTTATAAAAACAGCTGAATTGGCAACACTTCAAATAAATTACCAATCATTTCCCACTTCACTTCAAACTCGCTTCGCGCTTAACTTGGAACTCTGGGTAAATATTAAAAACAAATCAAGTATGGGGAAAACTGACGAAAAGAAAAGGTATGCCCAAAAATATACAAAAAAAATGGGAGACGGAAAGGTAAAAGGTAAAGGTGCTTTCAAAGGTAAAACTAAATTTTAAGGCCAATTTCAGCTTGGACAATTGAAAGCTACAAAGCAACTTCCTGAGCTTATTGAAGACGTCCAACAGCTCAGCCCTTTAAATACATAGGAACACATTGGCAATTTGCGTTGCAGTTGCGCTACTCTTCAGCTGCCCCTTGAGTAGCGTTGAAGTTGAAGTTTTAACTCAATAAATTTTAAGTTATTTCCAACTGTATTTTTATATGTTTTTCGAAAAAAAATTTTAGGGGGATTTGGAATCCAATCTAGGGGTAAATGGTGAGAGGCATCTGGCAACACTGCTCATGGGTAGCTTTTTTGTATTTATGCAGATGTTAAGTTGTTAATGAATTAAAAACTGAGAAGAAAACAGTTTGAGTTTGGCGGCCTCGGTAGTCGAGTAAGCAGCATGCTCGACTGCTACCCCAGAGGTCACGGGTTCGATTCCCGGCCAAGCCATGGTCCTACGCCTTAAACCTTTCTGAATTTTCTATCCTCATTTTTAATCAACTGAAATTGATTTATTTCACGACTTGAAGCTTACGACTTGAAGTTGTAGTTGTAGTAGAGAAGTTTGTGAATGAAATTGCCTTATAACTTGAATTGACTGAGGTAAACTTACCTCTGATTCAAATTCACATGTTTCTTTAACTATCCACCACGCTTAGAACATCCTCCACGCGTTTTACTTGATTGCCCTTTCCTTCCTACTAATCTATCACCCCATTTTCGAACCAATGCAGACTTGACTGAATAGGTATTTCACCTGAAATCCTTGGTTCAAAGATAAAAAAAAAAGTGTGAAAACGTCTCCTTACTACACTTTTTGTTTTGAAATGCGGCTGCAGAAGTAGCATAGCACTTGAAAGCATGGCAGATAGCTTGCAAGTCATTTTTCGTATGCTTGTGGAGCTGTCTAGTATCTACCTACATTTAACGATGGAGCTTTAAGTTATTTACAAACGATAGAATTACTTGAAATCTACATTGGAGTTGAAGCGTGCACTTGTAATAATAATTTCACCGTGATACAATTTAAGGGTTATTTGACATAACTGCAAAAATTCCAATAGTTGCTGATAGCCATTGGTACTTGTAACCATATAAATACGACACAAACCTTATTTTCTCTTTGCATCTACTTCTTTTCGTTTTGTTAAGAGAAGTTAAAACATATATTTAGTTGTGCTCTCCACTGAAATTCTTATCAGCAATTGGTTTTACGGTGTGAATACGCCCTCATATTTTTCGTTTAGTCAGCGTTATGTTTTAAAAATTTTTATCCAAACGCTTAAACTTTTTCCATCTTTTTTTCGAACTGTATACTTCTGAAATCAAAGTAAGTAAGAACATTATTTTCTGAATCAAAGTACATTTAGTAGGGTGGGCCATCTAGTGGTTCCTTTTTAAATCATAGGTTATTTTGACACTGACAGCTGTTTCCCGCTCGAAATCTTGACATAAAGTCAGTATCATACCTATGCGGAAAGAAATGAGTCACTTTGCGTTTGAACAACGTTGGGAAATATTGGTAACTTATTTCCAAAGTGAGTCTTGTGTAGCCCAAACAGTGCGTTATTTGAAAAGAAGATGATTTGGGCGAAGAATCATCTTTTATGACGAGACGCATTTTAATCTCGGTGGCTACGTTAACAAACAAAATTGCCGCATCTGGGGCTTGCCGATGCATCCACAGAGAGTGACAGTTTGGTACGGATTGTGGAGTGGTGGCATCATTGGACCATTTGTCTTCGAAAATGAGGCTTGGAACAAAGCATTTAAAAAAACTTGTATTTGGCCCACCCTGTATATCTTTAACAAAATAATAGACCTTAAATATTTGAAACCTTAAGTCCGATGGTACTGCATTAAATTGTTCATTTTTTTGTCATTAAAAATTAACATAGAGCAGTTCAAATAGTACTAATGCATAGATTCAATTGGTGTGAGTGAGTACGCATATGGTACGAAATGGAAAAAAGAATGTGCGACGAGCTCCATTTTTAATGCATTGTTTTTGACGTTTCTCTCAATTCGCTCGTCTTTATGTTTCGATCAAATATTTGCTGTCAACTTCTTGTTTCAACGCAACTACACCCAAAAAAACTTGTTGGTATATTTAACAATATCAGTGTTGTTGAATTAATTTCAGAACATTTTATTAATAAAAAATTATTCTCGTTATAGCAACGATATAATAGTTAGAAAGTACTCAAATCTTTGTATTGACAAGATTTCTTGATGGTGGTTTATCAACAAGATTCTTGATTAGATGAAAATAATTTTATTTTAATATACCAGAATTTTTTTTTGTTGGTGTAGCTTCTTGCAAGAAAAAAAAAATCAGCGACAACTAGCAACGTCGCTGATCAGTCAAAATTGGTTCTTGCCACTGATATAAACAGGATAGAAACATATATCCTATTCTCGCACAATAGACAAGAATATTGTTGTCTTGCCCACCCGCCACTTGTTTTCAGATTTTAAAATTGGACAAAAAAATTAAGTGTCATACAGGCTTTACACAAACCAAATTCCTGAGCTTCAGTACCTTTATTTTTTGCAGTGATCTTATTCCGATGACGCAAAATAGCGTAATTTTATATGGAGGAGCTTTTAAAAAGCTTATTTAGAATTAATCATTTGACTTTAAAACTTTGAAACTCATGATGAGAAGCGTTTAAATCTCTTCTCTCTAACTACTCCTTCCTATGTTTCTTTCAGATTTTGATAAAAGTTCTCTTAATTCTCTTCACTGATAAGCTGCTCAAATACACCACATTAGATTGATACGCCCCTCTACTGATTGCCTGAAACTCCCCCAAATAAGAATATTTTTAAAATTTCAACTCACCGTCCAACCATCTGGACACTCGCAATAGAAATTCTTGTACAGATCAAAGCAGATGCCGCCATTCTTACACGGTTGCTTCTCCACGCAGTCATTCTCCTCCAAACGACTCTCGATCACAGCCAAACGTAGAAAAACACGACTCACACGCCCCAAAAATCGACGCAGACGTCGCGATCGGTACGTAACTCTTGTACGATTTTCAGTATTTGATAGACGATACGTTAAACGCTGCAAATCGCGCTTTAAAGTTTTTATTTGCCATACAATGGCTTCCGATGTTAGTATTTCAGTTCCTTCCACGCTGTTTTCATCCAGATTTAAATTTGGGGAGAATCGCTTCTTGATCGTATCCAGGATGTTGACATCGTTGACTAGTAGCGCTGCAGCATAGCCGACCAGGCGCAATGTTATGTTCTGATCGCGTGCCGCCTCAACAATTAAGTTTCTATCGTGTGTTAATAGCTGCGGTTGATGTTCAAACTCATTATCACTGCGCACAAAAACAATATTAATAAGGGACACAAGGATAGCTATAGTCAGCATATTCAAACGCATATTTTTAAAGGATTGCTTTTTTTTTTAATTTAGCTTTAAATTATTGACACATTTCACTGCAGAAGGATGATTTTATGTAATCCTGGGGGTTAAGCACCCAATAAAATTCACTTGTAAGATTTTATCCTTTCGAGTTATCCTAGTTTTCAGCTTCGAATAAGAGATGACCGCACGAGATGATTTTCAGAATAATACTTATTAGCTTTTGGCTTGAACGCAGGTTTTTATAGTCGCAGGGGCGTTGCTTGATTGTGTCGTATAGTTTTTAAGAGCTACACAGTTCTTTTTTTATTGTCGCTTATTTTTTGTCATTAAGTGATAAATTGTTGTAGATGGTTTCTTTTTACTTTTTCCGATTTTATCAACATTTCCCTAAGGAACTATTTGGGAAGTTGGCCGAGTCACCGATATAATCTTTGACTTCTGTTCAGTAGTAAATGCGATATAAGTTGTTTTTGCTGAAATTGTTTATTTCATTTTTAATTAAAAGTAAATAAGGATAAAGTCCGTCTTAATTCTGGCAAATATTTTATAATATTGTACGCATACAATTGTACGCATATTTTTGCTCAAATTTAGGATATACAAGGTGGCGCAAAAGTAATCCTCCTATCAGAAAATGCTATAAATTTTGCGATTGGCCCCTAATGTCAGTTCTGTTTTGACATTTGTGTAGTAAGCACATTCGAAATACACGTTAATAAACAATGTTACGCTACACTGCTCCAGAATGCACCACCAAGAGGAAGATGATTTTTCATCAAAAATAATCATGAGTGATGAGGCCCATTTCCATCTTAGCGGGTACGTAAATAAACAAAATTTACGCTTCTGGGGCACTGAAAATCCGCGTGTAACCCACGAAGAGCCATTACACCCGCTCAAAGTCACTGTATGGTGTGCTGTTTTCGCTGGAGGAGTCATCGGACCCTTTTTCTTCGAAGATGTCGCGGGCCAAACGGTTACTGTGAATGGTGAGCGCTACAGAGCAATGATCAACGAGTTCTTTTTGCCGCAACTTGATGAATTTGGATTGGAAAACATGTCGTTCCAACAGGACGGTGCAACGGCACACACTGCACGTGCCACAACCGATATGCTGAAGGATGCATTTCCCGGGCGCCTAATCTCCCGATTTGGCGATTTGCACTGGCCAGCAAGATAGCCTGATTTGACCGCTCCAGACTTATTTTTGTGGGGCTTTTTGAAGTCGCGGGTTTATGTCAACAAGCCTCAGACTCTTGCAGCTCTTAAAGACAATATCCGTCAAGAATGTGAGGACCTATCGCCGGAAGTTTTGGCCGAAGTAATGGAAAATGCCATAAAAAGGGCTCAAATGACAATCAACTGTGCCGGCGGCCATTTACATGACATCATATTCTCGACTTGATGTAAAAAAAATTAAAAGACCAAATAAAAATAATTCACAAGAATAACCAAAGTTTTTCATTTTTTTTTTTTTTAAATTACAGCCAAAAAACATCGGAAGGTTATTTTTGCTCCACCTTGTACTTATAACAAATTGAACATTTTGCAATGCCTTGCAAGTGCTTTGAGTATGCTTTGAGCTAGTTTACGAGGGTCGCTACATATATTTCGGGAATAGAATATATTAAGACCGAATTTTTTTTTCAATAAAATAAAGCTATCTCCTTTATAAACAATACATATTTGCATGAGTTCGAACCCTTTGTCATAACATTTATTCGATTCCGCTTGAGACGCATCCACGGCTTCTTCTGATGTCAAAAATCGTTGTCCACTCAATTTGTCCCAGTTTCCCTTTGATGTGTGGGAATAAAAAAAGGCATTGGATGCCAAATCAGGCCCGTACGTCGGATGACCCATTAATTCGATGTTTTGAGTGCTCATAAATGACAAACGAAAAACGCTTGAGCAGAAGTGTGGGAGCTCGCATTGTATGGATGAGTAATAATTGTCTGGTGCTTGTTTATTTTACTTATTTCACGGAACACTTCTGGAAAATAAATGGTTGTGTACCATTCCAAATTGACCTTTCTATATGTCTAAGTGGTACCGTGACCAAATGAACAGTTATTTGGAAGAAACATGCGACCATTTTCTTCGCAGTACTATGACAACTTTTGTTGGGTTTGGTTCATCTTGAAAGACCCATACAGACGACTGCCGTTTGCGATTGGCGGCCTCGGTAGTTGAGTCGGTAGCGTACTCGACTGCCACCCCAGAGGTCATGGGTTCGATTCCCGGCTAGGCCATGGTCGGGTGCTTTAAAAACCTTTCTAAATTTTCTATCCTCATTTCTAATCCACTGAAATTAAAAATTCATCAATATTTACAACTTGTAAATGTAGTTGATGGTAGAGAAGTTTGTGGATGAGATTAACTTATAACTTGAATTGACTGAGGTAAAGGCATAACACTTGCCTCTGGTTCAAATTCACATGTTTCTTTGGCTTTCCACCACGCTTAAAACATCCTACAAGTGTTTCACTTGATTTCCTTTTCCTTCCCACTAATCTATCACCCCATTTCGAACCAAGGCAGACTTGACTGAATAGGTATTCTACCTGAAATCCTTGGTTCAAAGCTAAAAAAAAAAAAGACTCATACGTATAAATCCATGATTCGTCAACATTCACGATACACAGTGACACTTTTGAAACACAGCGGTTGTATTTCTTGATTGATCCATAAGAAAATTTGTCCAATTTTGAAAAATAAACTCTCTCAAATCCACCAAGTTTTGAGGCTTGTCTTGCGTAATGCGAGTTTTCAAGTCCATCCACACATTTTCTATCGTCGACAAGTCTGGGCTATGCGGAGGCCACTTTAAAACAGTTATATTTTCCCTTATGAGGTAGGCTGACTTCATAAACGCAAGTTGCAATGCAACCCTGCAAAGTCAAATGTTCATAAACATCCATACTTTATTATTGACAATGTAGTGTGTTCACTAATGCAACGCAACCCTTTGCGATGCGCATCAGATGTCATTTCGGCGCAGCATTTCATTTTATGATGCAACATGTACGTCTCACAAACAAAGCAAGTATATTTATACATTATATTGATTTAATTAGAAATTTATAAAATATTTGATTTTATTAATGCATGACTTATTTACCATTCTATTTAAAGTAATAAAGAAATTGATGGCACGTTTCCTTTCACAAGGGACGAATAAGTAGATGTTTGTTGAATATAATGGTCACTTACAAACGCATCAAAGATGTACTTTCTGCCAGTTCCACAGAATTTATAAGCATAAAATATAAAAAGCATGGAATATATTCCATTTTTTTTTTACTTTATTTGTGCAAATAGTTGGCGCTAAAGTACAAACATTGCACGGTGGTGTTCACAAACGCCTTCAAATGCACTGCATCATTTGACAAAGTAGTGATGTAAGACAACATTGCTTTGCATTAGTTGCGCAATGTTTTTCAATGTTGCATTGCAACTTGCGTTTATGAAGTCAGCCGTAATTTTTTTATCAATTTGGCAGTGTGGATAGGTGTATTAAAAGATTTGGCCCTATAAGACGGCTACTTTCGGGTATTGCAGTCTCCTCTACAATTTTGAGGAGCACTGCGGCTGTTACTTTTCCTTTAAAGACAACGATACTCTCGGTGCTATTCGTTGTTTAACATCCCCAAGCCATCAAACCTATTTCTACTGACTTAACAGTTGGTAGGCTAGAATGTTCGCTAGGGCTCCTTGACACCATGCCATGATAATATTCCAATTTAATTATAGACTCATCCACTCAAAATACGGTGTGTTAGATATTTTTAGGCTTTAGTGTGCGTTTCTCATAAAAATCGCGTCTTTCTTTCTTTTTTGCTTACTTATGTACGAAAGTTTGCAAGCAACTCCACCACGATTGTTGCTTTCGCGTAATCTATAACGTGTTGTATACACCAAAGGGGCATGTTTGCTCTTATAAGAAGTTGCGCCCGAATTTTTTGCGGTGATTTGAATAGATCAGCTTCAGAAGTTGCCAAAATGCATTTAATTAGCTTTACAATGGTGATTTTGTCATGACCAGGACGTACATTTCTGCGCGTCTGCATTTATCATACATTCCATATTGCGACTTGTCTGTTATTAAATAATTGTCCTATATATCTCTGCGTATGGCTGTCTTTATGTAAATTAATTTTTACAAAACGTTCCTCATCCTTCAACGGGCGAAGTTGTGGCATTTTTTTTTCTTTCATTTGTAAGAAACCGTAAAAAATTTAACCCTCTATCGGGCCAAATCGAAATGTTGGGTAAAAATCGGCATAAAATTCATATTAGGGTAAATTGGTCATGAATTTTACAAATCTGACTTCGTTTTTCCATTTCCTTCAACGGTTCATCCTCCAGGAGCAGAATCAAAATGACCGTCTACAGACGGTTATTCCCAGTAAAGTGTAAAAATTTTTCACTTGCGAACATAAAATATTTTATTGACTCATTTTTATTACATATACTATAAGTAAACAAAAAGTGGAAAAATTAACAAAAAATAATTAAAAGGAAATAACTATTATATTGATTTAATATAAAGCCATAAAAGCAGTTTTTCGTCCGCGTGAGGCACAAATTCAAGTTACATTTTATTCAATATTTGTAAATATATACTAAGGTAAATACAGTAGAGTTGGGGTAGCGTGAACTAATTTTTGCAAGGGCTGTTCACATTATCCAGGCTGTTCATACTATCAAGGTTGATTTTCAGTTCAGAAAAATATGAGTTTTATTCATTCATATTATTCATACATGATTTTGTATGTTAATAATATATTAAGAATTCGATATAAAATAATCTTTAATGTTAGATTGCTTTTTGCGGTCATTGGCTGATTTCTGTACTGCTTGATAGCGGAGGCTCTGCAAGAAAAGAATACTTGAAAAATCGGTGGTATTTGCTTCAGCCCATTCTATTGAATTCAGCCCATTTGATTTAAATCCAATCAACCAACCAGGGCTTGCATTGAAACCGCCTTCTTTTTCTTGAAAATCACTATGTAATTTTTTTGCCTTTTGCTTAAGCATCTCCCCGCTTATACGCTTTCTTACGTTTTTCTTACGCTGCTCCACAAGCCAGTTGCACAGAGCCGTCTTCATGCGAGGATACTCACCTTTCTTTAAAGTTTTTCTCTTCAGAGATCTAAATTTCCGGTTCGCAATAACTTCAGAGATTCTGGCCTTTTTTTATTAATGCCACAAATTGTTGATTTTGGAACACCAAGCTAGAAACTCCTGCGCCTCTTCCGAGATTTTCAATTATGACGCCTATTTCATTTAATGATAAAAATTTTAGTTCTTTTTAAAGCCATGCTTGCGAATGCTTGTTGCTACATTTTAAACACGAACTTGACTGATCTTTATTTGTGATGAAAAAGAACGGTAAATAGTGTTTACCGTTAGTTATTTGTTGCGATTTCATTTTCGTCTTCTTTTGTTTTATTTAATTGTTGAAATTTACTCTTAGAACTCTGTTCACGTTACACAGGTTTGCACTGTTCACGCTATAGAATACTCAATATAAAAAATTGTGCGTTCACCCTAGCGAGTTGTTCACGGCACTAAGGGTTCACCCTACCCCGACTCCACTGTAATAATAAAAGTAAAAAAATAATATTATACATATGTGACCCGGTCTACGAAAAGGGACCTTCGGTGTGAAAATATCATTTTTCACTTTTTTGGCGATTCGGATAGACTAATGTGTGCTCTTTCTAATGGCGCAAAGCAGAAGTTTCCAACTCGTAAAGAAGTTTGTCAGGAATTTTCCAAAAAAAGAGCAGAATTTTCCAAAAAAAGAGTAAACGTAATCACCTCTTCACTGTTGGTCGTTAACTAAAAAAAAAGAACTCGTATTAATTGACTAAGAAATACAAATCTGTATTAATAGACTAAGAAATACAACTCTGTAAGAATAGAGGATAAGCTGAAATAAATGAAAAGACGCCATTCAGTGTGCGACAATTAAACGTTTACAAACAGCTGTTTTCTCGAAAACTTGTTTTTACACCGAAGGTCCCTTTTCGTAGACCGGGTCACATATGGTTATAACATATAATAAAAAAAATTATTTTGTGGGTTCGTGAAAGTCATGAAAGCAGTTCTTAGCTGGTGTAAGGCACAAATTCAGTCCACATTTCATGCAATATTATTGTGTTTCCGAGGTTTTGCAAAATTTGCATCTTTTTTTCCCCTTAGAATCAGACATTCCAGGGCTATGTCCATACCCATCATATCGATCCTCATCGCGTGGTATTTTGGCTTTCGTTCCAGTGCCTGTAGAGGAACGCTTTGCTGTTCCTATAGATGGTCTACCCACCAAACCATGCTTGCCTTTGGAGAGACTTTCCGCAACAGATTCGCGAAAATTAGGCAGCATTTGCCTTGCTCCTTCAGATGGGCTTATTCGGTGATATAAAATATGTGCATTTGTCATCGTCATATCCAGTAAGTGGTAGAAAATACGAGTAGCTGCATTTCGTGTCTTCAACCGAATGTGGTATCTGCCCATCAGCCCATCCATTAGGTCCACCCCACCCATATGAGCGTTGTATTCTTTTATTATGCGTGGGCAATCCACGTCTACATACGATTTTATCTTTCGATCGTATCGTGCTATTTTTCCAGATTGCGGAGACTCTCCTTCAAATGGCTGAATGCCAACATAAGTTGAAGCAAGTCTAACAACATTAGTGTCTTTCCATAAAACAAAGCGTGCGAACTAACATCAAACGAAGTATTTATTTGATTTTCAAACACATCACTGGATTCAGCCATCTGTTCTAAACAGTCTGAAACCTCATTGTCAAGTTCCGCTGCTGTAAAGTTGGGGCCAGTATCTTCAAGGCAAAAATCCGCATCTATTATGCTGTCATCACTCTCAAAATCGCCTTCACTTGCATCGGAAATATCCATTTCCATTGTGTCCATAAACAACTGAATTTCAGCTTCGGAGAGCTTGTTCAAATTGCGCCTTTTATTTTGGTATGGAGCACTCATTTCTAACAATTTATTTATCTAAAACAGAATATTTTTACTATGAAATGCATTAAAAAAATATCACGTAAGTGGGAATAACCGTCTACAAACGGTCATTATTTTTTGGTGAAAAAAAAAACATACTTTTTAAAAAGTTTTCACTAAAATTTTAATACGAGGCTAAAATATATTCACTTACCTTCTAAAAAATAATTTTTTTAAAACAGTCCACCAAACACAACTTAAAATTCACCCGCGTTAGAAAAACGTAAATTTTTAAAATAATTTTTTTGCGAAAATTCAACTCAGTTCTGCACTTGAATGCGTTTTGGAAAGCAATGAATCGACATGTACTAAATTGACTTTCATTACACATAAACAACATATTTACAACAAACAAATTTGAAAAATTTGAAAACACACGGCCTACTATGACGTTGTTTCAGTTTTTAATATATAAATCAGGAGAACACGTAACAGACAATTTATTTTACCAACATCACCACAATATTGAGAAAATATTTTCGGTACTGTACGCAACTTCATCAAGTCCTTCAACTGTACTGTACGTGACGAGAATAAAGCGCCTCTATGTGTCAAGCTACTTACAACTAGGCGGTGTCTATGCTTGAGTAGTCAATGGCTTCTGTAGGTTTAAGAAGCGCTGGTTTTTGGTCTATTCAAGAGCTACTGTAGTTAATTCTATAAAGGCAAGACAAGAACCGTACACTGCGTGAACCAATAAACTTCTACCGTTGGGTACGAAATGACGCCAACTTCGCTTTGTAAAACAGCTGTTCGAAAATAATTAAAATTTTGACATTTAAAAAATTTGTTTGTTGCACGCCGCAAAATTAGAAATTATTTTGGTATTTTGCTTTGTATATTGCTCAGAATATGGTAAATATCAATGAATTAACTAAAATAAACTGTATTAAAAATACTCAATGATCTGCGTAGCTTTTCTATTCATTCTTCAAATCGCTGGTGGGCAAGGACGTTGTTGTGGAACTTAAAAATGATCTAAGGTCAGTCCTGCAAAGTTTGTTCCTTATTAATTTACCTACCGTATTGTTTTTTTTTCCAATTGCATTATGCACAGTATTTGCGGCACATTGCATTCCGTCGATCAGTATCTCAACATTAAATTGACAGACATCAGTGTCACAGATCCAGACAAATATCCACATATGCTGTCCGTCAAGAACTGCTTTATACGCGGCTCTGTGGTGCGCTATGTTCAGCTGCCTGGAGAGGAAGTGGACACACAACTGCTACAGGATGCAGCGCGTAAGGAAGCTGTGGTTAGCACGCGGTAGAATAAGAAAACTAAAAGCAGAGTGTTAAAAATAAGATTTTCCTTTTGTAACTTAACATAATTTAATGCTATGGTAAAAAGTAAAATGTGTCTTCTTGTGTGGACTAAGCTATGTAAAATCGTGAAATTTTTTGCTGCACATTCATCAGTTAAGGAGAATGATGATATAGAACATGCGGCCGTTTTCCACATTTTGAATTGCTGGTAATGTGTTTTATGAAAAAAGTTAACATTTTAGAATAAGCAAAAACACAAATTTTATCTCATGCTATCAAAATATTTTAGCTACACTTGGTTTTTACGGAGTATACGAGAGCGACTCTAAAAGTTTCCTGGAAAACAATGAACATATTTTTAAATCACTGTTGTTTCTCAAATTATTCAAATCCAAGTTACACTTTCTACATTCTTGCATCGAAAAAACTGTTTTGAAAACATTTATTCCAGTTCAAAGTAAGAATATCAGACGCATACTTTTTTAATGCTTCAACAATGTCTTCAAGTGCTGAAGAATACTAACCACGCAGTTTTTCTTCAAATAATCAATAGTTTGATTTTGCTCTGCGAGAAGTGGCATTGTCATGATGTAGAATGATGAACCTTTTCTGATTTCATCGATGACTTCAGTCAAATAAATTGTTGCATACTAATCAGCGTTTGCTGTCCTTCGATTCTCAAGAGCAACAGTAGCAACTGGGTAAGTTTTTACTGAAGAAAAAAGCAATAACAATTTCTAAATGCTTCATGAACCAACAACTTAAGTTAGATTCGGTTTACTTTACAAAATTCGTCACTGAGACTCACATGCACACGTTTGGATTTTGCAATCCGGTCATAAACTATACTTTTGAATAGTGCTTCATCGCCAAAAGCAGAATCAAGTCGGTCGATGCAATTGTTGTTGGATTAGACCATAGTTAAAATCGTCGCATGGAAATGTAAACGTGAAATTTCCCTTTTTAAGAAATTATTCGTGTTGAGGCGACACTAAAATGAAACTATTTTTTGAGCAAAAAGCCATCGTGTAGTTTTAAGACTTTTTTAAAGTAATTTATTCATATACGTTTACATGACAGATTCTTTCAAACTGTCCAATTGCCGACAAAACTCATCCGAATTGATTTTTTGTTCCTTTCTAGGAGTTCAAAAACAACACAAACTTCCAATCCCACCACACTTAAAGCATATCCTTCCTTTCTTGAATTTCTGCTTTTGAAGTCGTTTCAGGTGAATCATCACGTCGGACTCAAGACAGTTTAAGTAAAGAATCTACTTTCTTCGCGTTTCAGCAGTATATCGTAGATATCTACAAGCGCCATCAAATAAACTTCTTTGAGTTCATGAGGAATTTAAATAACGAGCTTGCTTACGCATCCAAGCATCTTTAGGTGAAAGTGAATACTTTATTGGCTGATTTTCAATGTTTCTGCAATCTCTCTTGTCGTGTAACGTGGGTTTCACTAGATCAATATATTTATTTTTTCGTCATTAACCTCTGTGGGCCTTCCGGACCAAATCGCTTAATTTTTTAAAAATGAAACGTAAACGTTCAGCTGCTAAAATGACATATGGCAAACATATATGTAAATGACTCCAGTGCTGCCAAAACTTTACTAACACCATTGGTTTCAAACATTCGCAGTGACTTTTTATTCAACCCAATATTTTGCGGAATAACGCTCTGTCAATATCTTACTAAATGCAAAATTTAGTTATAAATATAGTTATTGTTAAATTCAAATACTAAATGTTACGAAAAAATTTCCGGAGACAAAACTGAACTGAATCGAAAGCGCCTTGTGAATGCTAGAAGGTAGGTTAAGAAGGTTCTATATAGCAGAAGATAATCAGCCTTATTACCCAGGATTCGTAAAGTTGTATTCTACGATCCCAATTAAAGGGAAATATTAAGGTGTTTCATGTGATCTCGTATATCTGCGTATATCGTAAATCGTATTAACATGAACGTACTTTTAAAAACTGTCGTACTTTCTTTTAAATTGTCATTGTTAATTTATTCCATATAATTGAGCGCTAAGGTAGCGATGAAGACGCTCTGATTTCAGCAAAATGACTTTCCAAGAGCAAAATAAAAAAAATAATTATTTAAGTAAAAAAAATTTTTAATATACCACGTTTTAAAATCGAACTAAAAAGTATAAAATAATTTCTGCTAGAGTCGGGCTTTTTGTTCTCATAAAAACGTGGGGCGCATGCTATAGAGATTAATTGATTTAATTGGGCTCGAACTCACTACGTGGCGTTTAATAAGGCGATCGCTTTACGCTTTGATCTATAGAACTCACAGGAAAATGTATTCTAAATGAGGTAATAAATTCAGTTGTTCGTTTATATGATTTTTTAATCACATATAACGGTTGAAGGTCTAAAAGAAACTTAAACCACCCGCTGTCCAATATTGTCCTTATAATAAAGTATAAGTAATTATATGAAGTAATATTCACTTCAATTCCCGATTTTAAATATTAAACTTCCATAACCATGCAAGTAGTGCCATGAAAGGTGATGGACACAAATCGGCCACAAATCTCTTTCGTGGTTAGCCAAGGGGTAAAGGCTCAAGCCCAAACCAGAAAAATTACCAGCCCTTTAAAAAACAAACTTTATGATGATAACAAATCAGACTTGGTGCCCAGGGTAACGATCATTGCAAAAATGTCTACCTTGTCTGACTTCAATTTAAACAACGACTTGTACGCTATGAGTCTTCGGATGGCAAGTCTCTGAGATCTTGAATCTGAGGGGGCAGCTGTTTCTGTTAAAAGCGGCCAACGGGATAAAACAGCAGAAACAGATTTATTGAAACTGCAGCAAGACTTTCTGCTGATAGAAACTTGCACCAACAAAAAGATACGGCGAGTTGTATTCGGGTCAGCTAAGACTACAGCTTCTTCTGGAAGGCAATCAGGAAGAGGACTCGAATTTTGAGAGCATGATTTTTGAAAATTGAATCTTCAGCAAAATGCGAATAAAAAAAAATATTTTCCTATCAAATTTATTTTATTTTTTTTTTATTTTCTTATCCTTATCCTTATCCTTATCCTTATCGTATTCCTATTCCTAATCGTTATTTTTTATAGTGGTTGTGTTTTTGGGTTTGCTTTAGTGTGAAACATAACACTTACCTTAGCGCCTTGCAATAAATTCATGCAACGATGGTGCATTTACGTTACATTAAGGGAGACTATATACCCAGAGGCCGAAAAAAAGGTCATGCTTGTGAATTTTTTGAAGGAAACCTAAGGGATATTTTTAAATGAGGGTTATTATACCTAAAAATATACACATTGAAGAGTATGTTTAATTTTTTTTTTTTTAAAAAAAAAAATTTAATATTAAGGTAGATACAGAACATTTTATAGAGCTTTTATAGAGCGCTGTGAAATGCGGTGACCAAGATTGTTCCTCCTAAATTCATCTCAAACAATAAAATGAAAAATATTATTAAACTAGATCCGTGATCATCAGCTAGGGGCGGATAGCGCTCTTGGAGCAATGAAAGCAAGAATTGAGAGCAAAGGCTTATGTAGCAACCAGTGTTGCCATGTGGGCAGATAAAACTTGTTTTGCCAGTTTTTTGAGAGGATAGAAAGTTTTCAAGTTTTTCCCTAAAAAAATAAAGTTTTATTTTATTTTACCCAGTTTTTCAAGTTTTTACGATAAAGGGGGAAATATACCCAGCGGCCGAAGAAAAAAGGTCATGTTTGTGCATTTTTTTAAGGAAACCTAAGGGATATTTTTAAATGAGGGTTTTTATACCTTAAAATATACACATTCAAGAGAATGTTTAGTGTTTTTTTTATTAAAAAAAATTAATATTAAGGTAGATACAGCATTTTTTGTAGAGCGCTCTGAAAATGCGGTGACCAAGATTGCTCCTCCTAAATTTAACTGAAACAAAAAAATTAAATATATTATTAAACTAGATCAGTGATGCACAGCGTTGGCAGAACTTCCACCACAAGCGCAACTTTTTTGTTTTAGTATGTGTGTGCGAGCAGAATACTGAAAAAAAAATACTTTTGCAAATACTTTAACACTCATTGAGTAAAATGGTAGCATAAAGTGTTTTTGATAGATAGATTAAGGCTCGTAATAAGGGTTTAAATAAAATAAATAAATAAATTGCCAAAAAGGTCGAAACATGTTTAATTCATTCATATATTGCGTTTGTACAGGATTTAACAAAATAATTTGCGCATGAGACCCTCACTCCATGAAGTGCAAACGCAAACTGATTCTCTGCTAGCATCGTATAAGTTCGGTACCTTCGCACACACGACTTGTATGTGAAAGCCGAGCGGCTCTGAAAGCATCTCATGTGCATCACTGAACTAGATACTTAAAACTCGTACTTGTCATAGCCGATTTTGAAAATATTGATTTTTCACAAAATAGCGGACTTCCGAACATAAAGTAACGATTTTCGACCAAAAATTCGTCCTTATTTTGCCAATAAAAAATAAACGGGGCTACGGAAAAAAAAATCCTATGACAAGTACGAGATTATTATGAATAAAACAAGCCTTCAAAAAAATCAAAACGATCGGTTCACTGAGCTTCGAGAAATCTTGGTCACTGACTTTGAAAACATGGTTTCGAGAACTGCGCGTTTGAAAATAAGGGCCAGCACTGCGCGCTCTAGAAGGCGGTTCACTCACTAGGCTATAACTTTGTTATTTTTTGAGATATCGACTTGAAATTTTCACCACATATTCTAGAGACGTAAAGCTTTAAGAAAAAGTTCTGGGTATATTTCCCCCCTTAAAACGATGCTTTCTATTTTAGTGAATCTATGAATCAAATGGATAAACTAAATTGTATGTTACTACAAAAACATAAGTATCATTTGAAGCTGCTGCTACTAATTTTCACTCCTTTTCAAAGTTTATTTTTATGGCAGCGCTGTTGATATTATTGTTGCTGTCATTGTTTCTGTTCTTTTGTCTCGTTTTCCCTTCGTCGAGTCTTGGCGGTCAATTTTTGGCATTCCTTTTTAAACTTGACGCTTCAGTTTACATACATTCAGAGTTGACGATCAAGTCTTCCGTATTTGCTTGAGAAATGAAGTGGCCAAAATAACGGGACAACGAGAGAACAAGGCGAATTGCCAAAAATTTTAAAGCACACATTTTAAAAATACATTTTTTAGTTAATTTTTAATATCAAGTTTTTTCACCAAAAAACAAGTTTTTTTTTTTTGGAAATTAAAGTTTTTTTACAAAAAAATATGGCAACACTGGTAGCAACACAAAATTCAACAACAAAGGCCGTGTGCTATTCGGAAACTTTTCACTCGGATGATGAAATTTTGACAGTCTGAAAGAGAATATTTGGCACTTGTGAGGTGAATATGATTGTCAAAAATTCATGTAGCCCCAGGGGCTAGTATAATTTTTGACAATCGGAAAGAGAATTTTTGACACAAGCAAAAATGAAAAAAAAAACACTTGTGAGTTTGTGAATCGTAAAGCAGTTAAAAATTTTGTGTTTCCGACAGCATAGCAACCAGAATCCCTAATTTTCAATATATATCAACAATTTCGCAAATTAAATTAAATTCTTGTGCTAACGCACTACCAAAATCTAAAACGTCAACATTTCTAGTTGTCAAAATTTAATCGTCCTTTTGGCACAGCAAAAATTACAATTTTATTTCAACAGACAGAAATTGTATTCAACTCAGTAAATTCTCTCCTACCACTAGTGAAAAGTTTCCGAATAGCACACGGCCAAATCAAAGAAAAAAGACAAACACAGAAACAATACAGAAGCTTTAAATGTAGTGGTGCCCATACCCGGTGATCATCAAAGCCTATGCTCGCGGGCATTTGAGCTTTTGTGCTTAAAACATAGATGCCCAGTAGTGGCTGATATCAGCAAATTAAACTCACACGTATACTTACGCTCTTTTGTTTGATCGTCAATCAACCAATAGGAAATCAGCATGTTGAGTGGGAGAGACAAACTACACTTGCAGAACTGCTGTGTCTTATTTTACATTTTATTCGTCATCGAGACTGCTGTCAGTGAACACATAATTATTGCGATTCATTAATGATGTCAGCCGAAAAGTATTTTATGCTACAAAATGCTTTTGATGACATGCAATGTCTTATTTGTCATAAGACTTTTATAAAAAAGAAGAAATATAATTTAAAAAAACATTTTGAAGATGTTCACAAAGACATGAATTATTTGCAGGGGGAAGAAAAAGAAAAACAATTTAAAATTTATAATAAAATTTTTATTGAAAAGTTGAAGGAATGGGTAAATCAATCTAAAGAAAATTATGAAGATATGGTGGAGGAGAAATTAAAAATGGGTTTATCTAACTTAATAAGTTTAGATATTGTAAAAAAGGGAAGGCCATTTTCAGATGGGCCATTTGTCAAAAATATATTAAGTAAAGTTTTTGGAAAACTTCATTATAAAACTAATTTTATTGAAAAATTACCTTTGTCCCGCAATAGTGTAACCCGGCGTTCTCTTTATTTGGGTGCTATTGTGGAATCGGCAGTAAGGGAAAAATTAAAAAATTGCGAATTTTTTTCATTCTGTATTGATGAGAGCACCGATATTAATGACCTTTGTCAACTTGTAATCTGCATTCGATGCGTTGATTCAGTTTACAATGTTTTCGAGTCAATATATTCTGTTGAAACATTTTATGGCAATGTAACCGGCAAATTATTGTTCGATGTCGTCAACGAAAAACTTCTTTCCGTTGTTGATTCTAACAAATTAGCCGGAGTTTGTACGGATGGTGCGAACACTATGACAGGCAAACGTGATGGATTTGTAGGCCAGATGAAAAAAAATGAAATTGAGGTTTATACCTTGCATTGCATAATACACCAGGCTGCTCTTGCTTCTAAATTTATATCCGAGCATCCGGTCATGCAGGCTACTGAGCGGATAATTAATAGGATAAGGGGCGGCCATAACTCACTGACTCATAGAAAATTTGTGACATTTCTAAAAAATTCAAATGCTTCTCACCACGATCTATTAATGTTTACTGAGGTACGTTGGTTAAGCCGAGGTAACAGTATTAATAGATTGTTTGAGCTTAGATATGAAGTATTTGAATTTTTAGAAGCTGAAAATATCGAAATAACCGAAAAAGAATATTTAAAAGATTATCAATTTATTTTAGAAATGGCGTTTTTAACAGACATTTGTAACATTTTGAATGAGTTGAATTTGAAGCTGCAGGGAAAAGATAATAATATTTCTGATATGTTTAAAATTCTTTCAGATTTTAAAACTCAGCTATTTTTACTTGCAGCTCAATTTGATTCTGAAGACTTTTCGGACTTTCCGAAAACTTCTGTTATTTACGACAAGGAGAAAATCTTGAAAAAGTTTGAACTTTTGGAAATATTAGAAACACTTTTTAATAACTTTAATGACAGATTTAAGGATTTTGAAAATATTCAGCATTTACTGGATATTTTTCAAAATCCTTTTAAATGCGATATATTAAAGTACGAATTTCCAATCCAAACAGAACTTATTATACTTCGAAGTGAATTAGATTTTCCGGATAATTTTATCAATATAGAATTCTGGAAAAATCTGGATGGTACAATATATCCTGAAATGAAGAAGATTTCATTGAAGTGTTTATCTTTATTTCCCTCAACGTATCTTTGCGAACAAATATTTTCAGATTTGAATTATATTTGCTCAAAAAAACGCAATAAGCTGAATTCTTCTAGTTTGAGAAATAGTATACTTTTATTGCGTAACTGCAATAAGAGTATCAACATAGAAGATTTTATTACTTTTTAATTGCAAATTGAACAATGATTATTTGAGGGAAAATTTATTAACACTTCAAAGAATCTTTTTATAACGAAATATAGGAGTTTTTTAACTCCTTTTTTCATTTTGTTGTTGTTGTTGTGGTTGTTTTTGTTGTTGTTGTTGTTGTTGTTGTTGTTGTTGTTGTTGTTGTTGTTGTAGTGCTTTTCTGCCTGCGGCGCAATTTTTTTAATTAATTTTTTGTCTGCGGCGCTTTCCTTATCATAAAAATAAAAAATTGTTTTGAAAAAATCGCGCGGTTTCAATAAATTTTGTTTTTTAATAAAAATCTTCAAAATATGAGCAAAACTTAAATAACTTTTTACAATAACTACCTTAATTAACAACTTATCGAATAATAAAAAACAAGAGGAAAATATAAAAAAAATGTTTTAAACTTGAATATATCCGGTCTTTGAAGGGTTATTGTTGCGAATTATACCTTAAAAAAACTTTCAAACAGACAGACAGAAAGACAGACAGACAGACAGACGGACATGGCTAAATCGACTCGGGTGGTGATGCTGATCAAGAAAATATATACTTTTCCATACCTACCACGCCTCCTTATGGGCGTTACAAACGGAGTGACAAAATTAATATACCCCATTTACGTTTTTTAAACGTTGGGGTATAAAAATGACAACACCCGCCACACATGTGCTTTCGTCGCAATCTCGTTGACGACTAAATAAAATGAATAGCAAATTGTTTTCTTCCAGTGTTATTTCGTCACTCTCACCAATACTACTACCTTGGGCATCTATGGCTTAAAAGCTTTCTGTATACATATTAACTCACGGACGAGCACTGAACTGTGTCAGTATCTATTGAAATTTCATGCAGAACAGACCTGCCGCACATGCATGTTTGGCAGATTGTTTTTTTTTTTGCTGAGCATACGCAACTTATGCTACACTCATAAAAATATCAGTTTTATTAATTTAAAATTTAATTTTAAAAATTGAAATTAGCCTTTACTATTTTAAAGTTTTCTCATTTTTTGTAGCAATGCATAAAAAAGTGAATGTTAATGTGTTTCTTCTATATGAATTATGTTATTATGAACAGTAGTAAGCATACATAAATCGCAAAATTTTTTAAAAACATTTCCCTCTCACGCCTCTCCCATAGATTTGTAATACACCAGATGAAAATTTTTTCCGGCGCCACTGAATAATCAAACAAGCGATCCAACGTCTTGCATGAAAGCTGGACTGAGACTCAAGTATTATTTTTTTTTCAGTGCAAAGCTTTCAATGAGCTTTTATACATAAACAAAGTATGATTGTATAGAGTTTGATGACCATGGTTTAGTGCACTGAACTAGATACTTAAAACTCGTACTTGTCATAGCCGATTTTGAAAATATTAGTTTTCATCAAAATGGCGGACTTACGAACGTGATTTAACGATTTTCGATCAAAACTTCGTCATTATTTTGACTATAACTAATGAACGAAGCTACGTTCATTAAAAAAATCCTATGACAAGTACGAGATAATTATGAATAAATTGAGTTTCGAGAAATCTTGGTCACCGACTTTGAAAACATGGTTTCGAGAAAAACGCGTTTGAAAATAAGCGCGCTCTAGAAGGCGATTCACTCACTAGGCTATAACTTTGTTATTTTTTGAGATATAGACTTCAAATTTCAACCACATATTTTTGAGACTTGAAGTTTTAAGAAAATATAAAAAAATTTTTTGAAAAAAAAGTTCTGGGTATACAACCCCCTTAACAGCTCCCTTCGCATTCCGATGTTGTCATTACTTGTTTTTTATATTTTTACCTTAAAGTTAAAGAATTAACCTTTTCTGTCGTATCATAATTTTTATCTATGAAACACCGATGAATTTTAAAAACTGCTTTTTTCAACTTTTTTGGAAATCTGCGCGGTAAAACGTAACTTTGTCACGACAAAAATAAAACGTTGCTACTTTTAATTTATTTTCATTACCTCACATCTTCTGAACTTGTAAAATATATGAGTAAAAAAAAAAAAGACATTCTTACAAACATATGTTTTCAACATGGATAACCGGAAAATGTTTGCAGGAAACAAATAACATGTCCTAGTTCATTACTCGTAAAACAAGCAAAACAACAGAGCAAAAAACAAAAGGTTAGCTTCCAATATATTATAAAATTAAGCAACAAGAAATGAGAAAAATACCCAACGCCAAAAACAAGCATCTGACCTATCTCGTGTATCCTGCTCCCAAGCTATGCTCAAATGAACAAGGTGAATAAGCACAGCTGCGGCCAAACTCAGTCCATTTAGTTTACACTTGATTGAAATATCAAGTTCATCAACAATGTACGCACCATCAATTTTTTATGAGTTTTTAATGAAACTCATGCGAGGACTTGGTTCGTACAGTATCTCTCAGCGTGGTGGCCAATAGAAAATCTAAAATAAACCAACTATTAAAAACCTAAAACTGACAAGATTTTCGCAATTTATAAACTTAATGTTGGTATTTCGCTGCTTCAACGTTTAAAGATTGGTCTTCTCGACAAATGTTCATTGAACTGTTGCCTAGTTCAAAGTAGAACTTTGAAATTGCTTTGCTCTTATTATCCTATATTTTCTTCATTTCTCTGGGATGCTTTGGCTCATTTTGTCCATGGTTTTTTTATTGATTTTAATAGCATTTGCTTCTCGGTATTCAAGGCAATTCTGGGAATTTGTCCGATTTTGAATTGCTGATTGTTAATGCGATTTTCATTCAAATTGAACTCACTTAGTTGGGCTTTCTTTGTATTTCCAATTCAATTGACTGCATATGTGCGCATATTATGTATGTGAAAGTTTTTTGCATCGAAACTACTTTCTGTCTATTATGAAGAGCTCCCTGTGGGGAAAACTAACGAATTGCATTGTCGGAAGACATGAAGAACTCAGTTCTATTCAATTCCAGTGAATTTATTTCTGGATTATTGACTAGAAACTGCATGTTGAACAAATTTCAAAAGAAGTCAATTGTTCTACTTGTTTTTAAATAGACTCATGACAGTATTAAACCTTTTCTTTTGACTAGTTGAATGATTTAATAAATTTGAATGAGGTTTCCAGAACCATACTTGAGAGTTAATTTTGGTTTGGTAATTATCTCAAAATATAATATTCGCCAATTAACTATTTCAAATGACTATTGTTTATTTCAGCTATTTTTTATTTCCCATTATAACGTGTAAATTCCCAATTACGTGCAAAACAAAAACAACTTTCAATTAAATTTTTAAGCTTTCTGTGTACGGTGTAAATAACAGCTGACTTTGTACACCCTTAAGGGGTGGTTCTAGCAGAAACGTAATGTAATTACAGGATTATTTTTTTTTAGCGAACGTAAGTCTTTTTTGAAAAAAATCTTTGGTGGCATTTATTAATGTATATTTCAAGAACATTATATAATATTTTCGATGAAAAATAATTCAAAATGGCGGCTGAAAGTCTCGCTGATCAATGCCGTGCGCGGCGATAGCCGATGTGCGCTGTACACTCTACAGCTCTGCCAAGTGATCTGAAACGAAAAAACCAAAAAAATTGTTAATCTAGATGAAATTTGGGGGGAGGCTTGTAGATTTCCGATTTAACTTGTAGATAACCCTTTCTTAAAAAAATGGTCTGTTCTTCCTCCTTTTTCTTTTGCTTTAACCATGGCTTTTTGGTTCGAAAAATCACGACTCCGACTCCGCCAAATATTGAAGCACCTACTCCGACTCCGACCATAAAATTAAAAATCATTAAATTTTTTTTCATGCATATAAATTGTATGTATGTATCGTTTTAATGAGGAAGTTAAAAATATGAGTAAAGTAATTCAAATTCAATCAAACTTAAAATAAAATAAATGGTGATTTGTGAGAAATGTTTATCCCAAATTACGTCCATTTTATGGTCGTCATAATCGACCCACCGAACAGACTATTCAAGGTATTCTGACCAAATTTCGCACCAGTTTCACTTCATTGGACATTAATCCACCAACCCGTAAGCGGAGAGTACGGAGTACGGAGGAGAATATTACTGCTGTATCGGGCAGTGTCAATGAAGAATGCGATATGTCAAACGTCGCCATTCTCAACAATTGGACTTGTGTTATTCGACCACCCGGAACATTTAAGTAAGGACCTCGGTATGAAACCATACAAAATACAAGTGGTGCAAAAAATGTAGCCGAGTGACTTACCCTAACGTCGTTTGTTTGGTGAATGGGCCTTAGAAAAGTTGGATGAAGATCCACTTCTTTATCGTAAAATTGTCTTTAGTGACAGAGTTCCTTCTTGGTTCAATGTGTACGTCAACAAACAGAATTGCCAAATTTGGTCTGAAGAGCCAGCCAGAGGCAATTCAAGAGCTGCGAATGCACCTTGAAAAATGCACTGTTTTGTGCGGTTTGCAGGCCGGTGGTATCATTGGATCGTTCTTTTTTAAATATAATAAAAATCACAACGTTACAGCCAAAATGGAAAAATTGGACGGTACCATATGCCACATGGCAGGCGATATCATGGACCTATTGACTCCGACTTTTTTCTAAGACTCCGACTCCGCAGCCCTGGTTTTGACGTTAAAAAAATAATGATAATAAATTAAAAAAAAAAACGAGGGCCCCCTAAATTGAATAAGCTTTAATTTGAGCCATCAAACATCGGAATCGGCCTAGTCGTTGAAGCGGAATCGTTACAGCGCGGTGTTTCGAGAAAAACGCGTTTAAAGTTTGACAAAGAAAAATCGTAGGCAATGTTTGTTTTTCACAATTACATCTAATCAGCTATTCCAGCACCATACAGGGTCCCTTCCTCATCCTCAAAGAACGTGTTTTGCTGCACCAGGGCGCCAAGTTTTTCAATTTTGGCTTTTTTTGCAAACTCCAATAGTTTCTCCTACGCTCACTTCATACGCCGGTCGTCAGTCCTCGCAGCGAAGTTTGTCCCGATGTCGATTCCTAATGCCTGCATAGTTTTTAATATGGATGAATAGCCTTCATTAAAGATGCCGGAAGATGTATATGCTGCTATTCTGATAGTTTAGCACCACACGTTCGAAACACAACTGAAGTATGCTATGGCAAATAGAAGTGTATACAACGCTAATCCTACCGAGGGTACGCAGGTATACGAGCACACAATAGAGAGAAATGTACAGAAATTCGTCGAGACAGGCACAAACTTACTACCTGTACTAGATACACCGCTTAGTTTGTCAAAAATGCCCGTGCCTCGAAGCCACTCCGAGCCAGTGATGTGATTCTGGTTTAGTAAAAAATCCCGATCACATCGCGATTTAGACCTGTTTATCCCACCAAAATGACACGAAAAACCCACAAAAAAACCCACCCAAATATTTATACCAATAACGATTTTTTATGCAATTTTTGAATAGAAATAAGGATGCCTACCTGCTGAACAGGCCCACCTACTACTGAACACTGTGAGTTCTGACGTCTGTATGATGCGCCAATGTGTAAAGTGTCGCAGTAACATCTCATTGAATGTTCACTTTTGATAAATTATTGAGATGAATGCGCATGCTGCTTTAGCCTCACGGCCGTTGAGAAATAAAATATTCGAATAAAACGAAGCTGAGCAAAAATAGTAAATCTCTATTTAGTGAATTTCAGAGTGTTTCTTATCGATAAAAAAAGGTGAATATGAGTAGAATTCTATATTTAATGTTTATTTTTCACAATTCGACGAGCAATCGAATAGTATTGAGAAATGGGGAAATAATATTTCACGTCATATCATGATGGCGTGCCTACTGAACAAAACGTTGGTCCACCTTCCGAACAAATTTTCAGAAATCGTACAAGTAAAAAATTGTCATTTATATGATTGAAAATAATGTTTGAAATAAGTTAAAATAGTTTTTGTGTTTCTCGTCCACGTTCAGATAAAATTTTAGAATGGCGTCGCCTAAAAAAAAGTGAAAAGAAGAACGAATATAAATTCTGATGCGATGGCTGCAGCCATCAAAGAAATTTAAATCTCTATTGTTGAAAGTTCAGTGAAACATTGTGAACTATTGATAGAATAAACTTTTTATAAACTCTCAAAAACTAGTGTTTTTACTTCATTTTCTAATTTTTTTCAACGATTTGTTTTAGGTGTTCAGTAGCTGGGCCGATTTTTTAAGCGGCTGATTTCAAGACTTTTGCTAGATCGACTGCCAAAATTACAATTTTTGAAAATTTTAAATTCTGATTAAAATTCTTGTTAGTTATTGAACTTAGCTTCCAAATGAAACCAAGATCTCTGAAAAGTTATGGCCTCCAAGCAAAACGTGTTTAGTAGGCGGGTATCCTCCCATACATTTTTTTAACATTATAATAATTTTATAGTTTAATAATGTAATAATAAAGTTTTTCAATAAATATAACAAATTTTATGAAAAAAAAAAAAAAAAATACGAAAAGTTAAACACTGCGTTTTTTATAAAAACTCTCTTAAGTGTATGAAGTAATCGTAAATTTCTTTCGTTGCATCAAAATGAAACTGAGCTTATGTTTTTGTTTTTAAATGAGGATCTTATTTTCATTAAGTTTAAGCCTCTTGATCCTTTCCTTACATATCTAGAATCAATGAAACAGCAATTAAACGAAAAATTTTGAAAGATTACAAAAAAGTGATACCAACCAGTTTTGCTACTTTACACTTTAAAAAATTATGATTCAGTAGAAAATCCCACCTAAGCATCTGAAATCCCACACGATCTCAAATAGGTCAAATATCCCAAAATGAGCCCGAAATCTAACCAAATCACATCACTGCTCCGAGCGCGCATTTATACCTGTTCTTCGGCCGACGCAATCTCTCGGCTAATACGCTATGACTCGTAAAATAAATTAGATAGGGAAATATACTTTTGACTATATACTTTCAAACAAAAACAAAAAGTTTCCATCGATTTCTACTAGAACCTCCCCTTAATATTTTTAATAATTTGCTACCCTGCTGTAATGTAATAAATTAAATTGATTCGTGGTAAATAGTATTTTCGTGCAACATTGTTGTTTAGAGCTGCAATGAAACATAAACGCTCATTATAATTTTTAATCTATTCTATGATTTCAGTTAATTGACAGTGAAATTGTGTAATTTTCATAGGTTGCAAAAGTATATACATAAAATAAATAGGTTGCAGTTGGCTGTGTCATGTCTAAGCCGAAGTTATTTAAAGTTATAACATTTTTTTATCCTTGTCCTTTTTCTTATCTGTATCTTTTCCCTTGTCCTTAAAAATCTCATTCGTATTCTTATTCTTATATATCTCCTAATACTTGAACAAGCCCATTTCCTAATCTTTGACAAACAGTTTTTTTTAATCCATATCCAAACTCTTGTCATAGTCCTTGTCCAAATCTCCTTCCTAATGTTCCACTTTTTATCACAATTTTTGTCTTAATCTGTGTGCTAGTTCTTGTTCTAAGCATTTTTAAATCTTCGTTCCCAATCCTTGGTTTCTCAATCCAATATATATCTGAATTCTTGTTTTAATTTTTGTCTAAATTTTTGTACTAATCTTGTCCTAATCCGTTGAATTTCCATTTCTATTTCTATTATTATTTCTATTTTTAATTCTATTTCTAATGCTATTGCTATTCCTATTTATATTTCTGTTTCTATTTCTATTTCTACTTCTATTTCTATTTGCATTTCTGTTTCTATTTCTATTTCTATTTCTATTTCTATTTCTATTTTTATTTCTATTTCTATTTCTATTTCTATTTCTATTTCTATTTCTATTTCTATTTCTATTGCTATTGCTATTGCTATTTCTATTTCTAATTATATTTCTACTTTTTTTCTATTTTTTTGTTACTTCTATTTCTATTTCTATTTCTATTTCTATTTCTATTTCTATTTCTATATCTATTTCAATTTCTATTTCTATTTCTATTTCTATTTTTATTTCTATATCTATTTCTATTTCTATTTCTATTTCTATTTCTATTTCTATTTCTATTTCTATTTCTATTTCTATTTCTACTTCTATTTTTATTTCTGTTTCTATTTCTATTTCTAATTCTATTTCTATTTCTATTTCTATTTCTTTTTCTATTTCTATTTCTATTTCTATTTTTATTTCTATTTCTATTTCTATTTCTACTTCTATTTCTATTTATTTTTCTATTTCTATTTCTATTTCTATTTCTATTGCTATTGCTATTTCTATTTCTATTCCTTTTTATATTTCTGTTTCTATTTCTATTCCTACTTCTATTTTTATTTGCATTTCTGTTTCTATTTCTATTTCTATTTCTATTTCTATTTCTATTTCTATTTCTATTTCTACTTCTATTTCTATTTCTATTCCTTTTTCTATGTCTATTTCTATTTCTATTTCTATTTCTATTTCTATTTCTATTTCTATTTCTATTTCTATTTCTACTTCTATTTCTATTTCTATTCCTTTTTCTATATCTATTTCTATTTCTATATCTATTTCTATTTCTATTTCTATTTCTATTTCTATTTCTACTTCTATTTCTATTTCTATTTATTTTTCTATTTCTATTTCTATTGCTATTGCTATTGCTATTTCTATTTCTAATTATATTTCTACTTTTTTTCTATTTTTTTGTTACTTCTATTTCTATTTCTATTTCTATTTCTATTTCTATTTTTATTTCCATTTCTATTTCTATTTCTATTTCTATTTCTATTTCTATTGCTATTTCTATTTCTATTTATATTTCTATTTCTACTTCTATTTATATTTTTTTTTTACTTCTATTTCTATTTCTATTTCTTTTTCTATTTCTATTTCTATTTCTATTTCTATTTCTATTTCTATTTCTATTTCTATTTCTATTTCTACTTCTATTTCTATTTCTATTTATTTTTCTATTTCTATTTCTATTTCTATTGCTATTGCTATTGCTCTTTCTATTTCTAATTATATTTCTACTTTTTTTCTATTTTTTTGTTGCTTCTATTTCTATTTCTATATCTATTTCTATTTCTATTTCTATTTCTATTTCTATTTTTATTTCTATTTCTATTTCTATTTCTATTGCTATTTCTATTTCTATTTATATTTCTATTTCTACTTCTATTTATATTTTTTTTTTACTTCTATTTCTATTTCTTTTTCTAATTCTATTTCTATTTCTATTGCTATTGCTATTCCTTTTTATATTTCTGTTTCTATTTCTATTCCTACTTATATTTCTATTTGTAGTTCTGTTTCTATTTCTATTTCTATTTCTATTTCTATTTCTATTTCTATTTCTATTTCTATTTCTATTTCTATTTCTATTTCTATTTCTATTTCTTTTTCTATTTCTATTTCTATTTCTATTTCTATTTCTATTTTTATTTCTACTTCTACTGCTATTTTTATTTCTACTTCTATTTCTATTTCTTTTTCTATTTATATTTTTATTTCCTTTTCTGTTTCTATTTCTACATTTGTATTTATATCTCTACTCCTATTTCCACTCTTTTTATCTTCATTTTTATTTGCATTTTAATTTTTTATTTTTAGTTTAGGTTTCATTTATTTTTAGTTTTACTTGAATTTTATTTTTTTTTTAATTTTTGTTTTTATTTGGTTTTTGTTGCACCTATTCACCGAGTTATAATTCCATTTTTATTTTTTTTTTCACTTTCAATGCATTAAGCGGTTTCCTATGGGCCTTGGCGACAATAATTGTTATATTGTTTTTTATTTTCGTTAAAAGTCAAAACCAATGATTGCTCGTAAAAATAAAATTTGCCAAGGTGGGTATTAGACCGTATCACCTTGTATGGAAAAAAAGTAAACCCATTTTGACCCCGCCTCAATCATTAGACATTTAAAAGACATTTTCAAAAAAAAATTTTTTTTTTTTTTAAATGGTCCCTATGGTGCTTTTTTCTTGTTTTCGTTATATCTTCTGTGTTTCTTGTCCGATCTCAAAGATTTTTCATATGTGTGTTTATTGGTTTTTTGCAATTTTTTTCTGATTTTATTTTTTTGCAAATCTTGTTTTTTTTAAGTTATTACCCACCTTATCTCAGTTGCTACTATGTTAACAAAATCTAAAAATATCAAGTAATTAAAGCTCACAAAAAATCATTAAGACCATGGAAACAAATGATATCCATTAAATTCATTTTTGAAGCAGTTCCACACGATTTTATCCCAAAAATAACTCTTCGAAATGTTAGTCACTCATAACTACTCGACTTTTTATTAAACAAATAACTTGGATTAAAGCTTTAATTATTTGCTCTTTTTAGATTTTGTTAACATAGTAGCAACTGAGATAAGGTGGGTGATAATTTAAAAAAAACACGATTCGCGAAAAAATAAAATCAGAAAAAATTGCAAAAAACCAATTAACACATATATGAAAAATCTTTGGGATCGGACAAGAAACAAAGAAGATACAACGAAAACAAGAAAAAAGCACCATAGGGACCATTTAAAAAAAAAAATTTTTTTTGAAAATGTCTTTTAAATGTCTAACGATTGAGGTGGGGTCAAATATAGGTTGGTTTTGGTGATACGGTCTAGTGGGTATCTATTGGCCATCAAATCATATTTTTAGTTCCAGAAAATCAAAAAACTCAAAAAATTTCTTTCTTAGTGGCAATACAATCCTTATTTTGATAAAGAAGAACCAATAATTCCATAGATCTAGTTGTTTGTGTCGTAACTGTTTACAGAATATAGGTGAAATAAGAATCAAATTAGACATTATGGGTCATATTGGTTAGATATGGTAGGTCTGAGGTAATTTTGTTGGTTAAGGAAAAAGAAATTGTTGGTCTGAAAATATTGCGGTGGTGAAGAAATTTGAGTGCCACACTCGTGATTTAATTTAAAACTGTTATTAAGGTGCTTCATGTCACTTCGTAAGTACTTCGTAAGCTCGTATTTCGTAAAATCTTACGAACCGTCCAAACTTTTTTATATGAAAAATGAGATACGAATATTTAAAAACTTTACGCATCAAATTTGTTGCTTATGTCGTAAAAAAGTTTTCGTAGACTCAACTGTCAAAAATAAAATAAAATTCGAAAAAGTTTTCTGATTCCTTTGTAAAATTTTCATAAACAGAAACATTTGATAAAATGGAAAAAGTAAGCGATGTAAAGGTAAGTTAACAATTTTAATATTTTAAATTATTTAAAATATTTCTTTTAAAGCGAAAGCGATCAGCCCCAGTGCACCGCTGGACTGACGAGGAAACGCAACTGCTGTTGTTCCGCGTTGCAGAAGCCGTAAAAGATGACAAACAAAAATTTGAGGTACGTTCATGTTTATGCTTACTTCGATAAGTTTTGGTCTCGTCTAAGAATCCGCCCCTTGCCATCTTATTTTGCGCTTCCTGGTGCCAATTTTAAATACCAAGCGCTGTCAGGTTTTCACTTGATCCTTCCAACGAAGATGTGGGCGTCCTCTTCGGCGTTGACAGAATCGAATGTTTTTTTCACTGGGGCGTCGTTTTCTATCCACTCGACATTACCTACCCAGAGCAGCCGCTCGATTTTGATGCTCTTAGCTGTGTCGATATCGACGTACAGCTCAAACACCTCATAGTTCTACGAGAATTTCGTCATAACTGCTCAACTTACAGGTTAGTGCTACATATAATTGGACGGACATGATAAGTGACTTATTCCTCATTTCTGTCACCATGTGTCTCAATTTTCTCTCATCTCTCCTCTTATTTTTGTATCGCTCTAAACCAGCTGAGTTACAACCGACTGCAGGGTGTCTTTGTAGGCGATATATAACTTTCATATAGTACATATATGATGCAACATGTTTTTTATTTCCAGAAACCAACAGCCTATGCTTTCTACGCAAATATTCTAGGCGACACAGGAATATTTTCCTTAGGTTTGGTTGCAGTTAAAAACAAGATGCGGAATTTAAAGACTACATACGTCAATGCCAGGCAGTGGCAAATTACAACAGGTGAAGGAGTAAGTGAGGATGAAAAAACTATTCAAGGTAATTATTTTTTAAAACAATACATTCAGTTCTTTTCTAATTTGTTGTTCTCTTCTTAGAGCATATTAAAAAAATTTGTCCTCATTGGAATTTGTTGGGCGATATTTTTGGGCATAGATGTAATATAAGCCCACCAGTTGTTGCTGACACAATAGCAAATGATTGTGTTTCCCAAATACTCGAGGAGCCAGGAGAAAATGAATACATTGAACTTATAGAAGAAAATTTCTGCGAAACTGATGATGTCCTACCAGTCCCAGAAGAAGAAAGTAGCGAAAACCCCTTTGTTAAATTTAAAAAACAGTTGGAACAACAACCACAAAAAAAAAGAATATCAACAAATTCTGGTGTGAAATTTTTGGCTGATATACAGGCAAATAAATTCAAGATAGAGGAAAAGAAAATTGAAATCCATAAAGAAATGGAAGAAAAAAAATTAAAATTAGAAGAAGAAAAATTACAATTAGAAAAAGAAAAATTTAGACATGAATGTGATATTTCGGAAAGACAATTGGAATTAAAAAAATATGAAATTGATAAACAAATCGAATTAAAAAAGTTGGAGATGGAATATAGGTATAAAAACGTAAAATAACAAATTTGATTTTTTCAGTATTCTTGTAAAAACGTTTTCTTCTTTATGCACTTTAATTTTGTTGAATTTACTTTTCTGTATTGCTGCCAATAATTTTACACCAGAGTTTGTTGATATTCTTTTTTATATATATATATATATATATTCTGTTCTTATATTATGTCGTTTCTCGTCAAAAAATGTTTTAGGTTTGTATAACGCAAATAGTTTTTAACTTTTGTTCAATCATTTAACTTTTGCTTTATTTTGTAAATTCATTTGACATGATTTAAGCAAAAATAAAAAATTAAACTTTTGAAAGTTTTGCTGATATCTACTATACTGAATTTGTAATTTTTTATTTTATGAAGTTACAACATATATTTTATTTCATAAATAGACTTAATTAACATGAATTTAAAACAAAATGGTAAGCAATATAACAACATTGAAATTAAACGAAACGAATGGGACTAGAATGAATAAACTTAGAATAGAACAAAAAGAGTTTTTTTCTGCAATACTTTAGATAAAACAGATATTATGCAGGTTATTTTGACCTAAAACTGCAGAAAAAGAAGACATCGTTGTATACACATACATCATATAAGTTATGTTGATAGAAATAAATAAAACTTGCTGAAAACCCAAGAGTGATCATTCGGTACACTTTTCACGAAAACATCTATATTCAATGCTTAATCAAGATGTTTGTGATTACAATAAAGTTATAAGATATGATAGCTTTGAGGTATCCTGTCAGTTTGCATGACTGTCTTTTTTTCAAGGAATGAAATGAAATCGTAGTATTCCCAAACATATTACAGGATGTGAGTGAATTTTTGAAAATAACGAATATAATCTGAGTAAAACTTAAACTTAAAATTTCATAAGTCGATGGATTTTTACTAGCTAAATGGATCGAAACAGGAAGAGCATTGAGATTTTCTTTCAATTCCGGAAAAATTCATGAATTACTTAGTACTATTTCCATTATGGCATTACGTTTCATTTCTGCTTCTATGCTACTTCCACTATCAACAGTTTCCATAAAATCGCCATCGTCATTCAATTCGTTCTGTGATTCAATAAAGATTTCGTCATTAATTTGTGAAGTAATGATCATATTATGAATAATAGAACAGGTCAAAATCCATTGGCATATAAATTTTAAGGAACTGTCGTTGTTGACAGGTATTTTCAACTCCTTTAGGCTACTGAAGCGTTCTTTTAAGAGCCCAAAACAGTGCTCCACTCGGATTCTGTAAATGCTTAAATGTTTATTAAAAGCATGCCGATTTGCAGCATTTAAACTTCTTGTTGTATTTGAACGAAAAGGAGTTATTAAAATTTTACTCAGCTTGTATGCACTATCTCCAAGTATCCATTGACATCCTGTAAAATGTGAAGAAGTATCCCTACTTAAGTGACATTCTTTGAAAATTCGACTGTCATGTACACTACCAGGATATCCCACAACTACGTGTCTTATCCGTTTTTTGTGATCACAAACAATTTGAGTTTTTATTGAGTATTGGTGCTTTCGAGAAAAGTATGATGAATGGTCTCTTCTGGGTTTTTCAGCAAGTTTTATTTCAGTTCCATCAACATAACCTATGCAGTATGGCAATTCGGCATATGTTTCTGCAACAATGTCTTCTCTTTCTGCAGTATTTGGCCAAAATAAATATTTATTTTTTAACTTAAGTATCGCTCCAAAAACTCTTTTTGTTAAATTTTGAATGGTTCCACCATCACCCAGACCAAAGAAAGCAGCTATTTTCGCGATTGATGCACCCTCTCCGCAACAACCTAGACGGTAAAGTGTAACCAGCAGCTGCACTTCTACCGGAATTTGCTTCCATGAATTTTTTTTTTGGAAAATAGGATCAGCTTTTATTTCATTCAATATGAACTTAAACGTCTCCCGCTCAACTCTTGCTATCATTTTGAAACGCTTTTGGTCCAACTGAGGTAAAATTTCGCCAAAATAATTTCGTGTTTTTGGAATTGAGCCCCTCATAAACGGTATCCCGTATCGAAATACCTGAACAGCTGCAATGCTGTATAGAGCTTCTTCGGCAATATCATCATCATCGTCACTATCTGCAAGACAAAATAAAATCAAAACAATTGATTTAAGTCAATTGCGGTGGCATACCCTCGTTGATAACATCATAAAGAGATTTTTCAATTAGTATATCAATTATTTTACATTTTTCACTTTTTCGCGGCATTGTTTTATTTATATACAAATTTTTTCTTGTCAAATTTATTTATTTTATTTCAAGTTTTCAAGAAAAAGTACGAAAGCTTATTGAGTGCTTTCATGTCACTTTCATATACGAAGAATACGAAATACGATATACGCAGCCTAACGAAGTGACATGAAGCACCTTATTAATTTCTAACTCATCCTGTCCCAATTTTTACCTCAGTCGCAGCGCAAAAGTTCCACTTCATAAATATGTTTAGTTCTGTTTCAGAAAACAACTTCCATAAAAAACCGTTTTCAGTTGGGTCACTTTGAATTTAAGTTAATATTCAATAATTCGTTTACGAACTGTATTATCCAAAATCTAATCAGCTAAACCTTCTTTTGGAGAGGCCTTTAATTTCTTCATTACATTTATCAATTTCATTTCCTCTATCTCAGACTTTTCAGACTATTAGACTATCTCTGACTTTGTTCGAAAAATAGAAACTCAATAGTTGCCATTCGGACTTTTCGGCTTATGTGGGTAGCCAATTTTCAATTTCTGAAATATACATGTCTTGTCACACACGATGACAGTTATTTATTTGAAGAAATACAATTTTAGAAGTCTAACTAACGATGACATTCTAAAAATAAAGTGACCATCGATGTGCTCTGTTGCTCGTACAACATTGATTTGTTTACATTAATGTTGAAATTTATACACATTTGTCCACATTCTTGAAAAATGTCAATACAACAAAATCCGCCAAAAGTGCTGACACAAAAAAAAGGAGGAAACTAAAAACTTTTCGATACCAACCTCACAAAACTGATGCTTTACCCGTTCCATGTTTTTTTTTTTTTTTTTTTTTTTGAACTTTCTCTTCTGGTGCCATCCACTTAATAGTTTTCTCGTTTTGTCTTATTTGGTTTCATTCGTTAGTAGAAATTCGATCTTGTTTTTATCCTTTTTGTTTCAGTTGATTAGCAGAAATTGATTTGAATGTATTTATCTCATGGATTTTGTAATGTTCTTGTGCCTTTATTTATATCGTCACTGCTACTGGAAATTTATTGAAATTTATGTTTACATGAAAATGTTTGCATGTTAAGAGGGTCCATCTGAGTAGGGCTATTTATTTAGTTGGGCTTTTGCCTTTTTGTTAAAGCTTCTTGAGAATCTTTTAATTTTATGAAAAAAAAATTAAGATTATACCTTTGCCAATTTAAGGACGCTCGTCTCCAAATTTTTAACTTAATTTTCGACATCATTCTGTCAAGTGGGATTGAAATCATAAGAGTGCGTTATTCATTTCATCAATATTGTCCTTGAAATGAAATGTTGTTAAGTGCTTGAAAGTGTTTTTTTTTTTACTTTTTTTTTGTTTTTTTATTGTTTTGTCGCACTAGACCACACGAGCCCAACTGTCACGCTGGACGACGGACATTTAAATTGTATTTGGCAGATATTCATCGTTTGCATGCTATGGATAAAAGCCATAATATTTGGTGAATTTTAATGTCTGCTCATGTTATCTCGTGTAACAAAGGTTAACGAAGCACATCGTAAACGATACAAACAATTTAATTTTTTTCCATAAATTTTAAGATATTGTGACAGCTGGCAATATCAGGTGAAAAGCTCGACCAACCATTATACAAGCAAACAAACAAAAATGACAAAAGAAAAAAAAAAATAATAAAATCGCTCAGTTTGAGTCACTTTCAAATGAAGAATTTTCTTTTTATCCAAAGACGATAAAGTCTCCCTACTGCTCATTCACTTGATACTTTGTTCTTTTAGTCCTGCCACATCTTTAAGGTTTTCATGAATAAAGTTACCTCAAGCTCTGCAAAATTAGCGCTTGGGTAAGTGATGAGCCCAATAAACTAGCCAATTCATCTTTCAAATAAGAAGGAATAAGAATTAAGAATCATGCCACTAAGTATTCAAAATAAGGTGGTTGGAAGAATGTTTCGTATTACTCGATTATTTGGAACATTGTTATTATAGGGTAAGTAGCACGAAATAATAATATAGGATGTTTTTTAAGAGCTTGAGAACTTTAAATAATAATACAAGACAGAAATATTGTTGGAATGAAATTTTTATTCTTATAATCTGGTAGATAATTTCACTGAATATATTTTTTAAATATGATTTCCGGCATATGTCCACCGCGTCTACGAGTGACATAGTCCATTCGATCAGTCCAATTTTTCACTACTTTTTCCAATAAATCTGGCTGTATGGCGTGAATGGTGGCTTGAATATTGGCTTCCAATGCTTCAAGAGTTGCTGGCTTGTCGGTATAAACCAATGACATAACAGAACCCCATAAAAAGTAATCGAGAGGCGTTAAGTCGCACTAACGAGGGGACCAGTTCACAGGGCCACTTCTGGAAATAAAGTTGTCACCAAATTGATTTTGCAATAAATTTTGTATGGCAAGTTGCGCCGTCTTGTTGGAATGAAATGTCGTCGATGTATAGCTGATTAATTTTTAGAAACCAAAAATCAGCCAGCATGGCTCGATAGCACTCGCCATTCACCATAACGGCAGCTCCTTCCTCATTTCGAAAAAAATAAGGACCGATGATGCCGCCAGCGTGTAAACTGCACCAAACAGTCAATTTTAATAGATGTTATGTTGATTCAAGACATTAGTCTTGAGGATTGTCTTCGCTCCATATACGGCAATTTTGCTTATTGACGAAGTCATTTAACCAGAAATGAGCTTCATCACTAATAGACGAAGTGCTCTGTGAACTTCGCGAACAGATTTATTTTTTTCAAAGTAAATTTCCACAATTTGGAAGCGTTGTTCTGGCGTTAAACGATTCATGGTGAATTGCCAAACTTTACTGAACAGAAATGTCAACACAGTTTGACATTCTCAACCGTCAAACCATAAACAATAACCATCGAAACTTCTCATGCAGCTAAAAAAATACCCTTTACTTAAATGTTAAGCTGGCCCAATTTAATTTTTTGAACGCTTACTCAATTTGAATTAAAAAATAATTATATCTATCTATCTATCTATCTATCTATCTATCTATCTATCTATCTATCTAATTCTATCTGATCTTGCAAATCTTAAAAATATACAAAAATTACTTGAAAATAATAATAGCGTTCAATTCACCAGCTTATACTCAATAAATGACGCTTATTTAAAAATTTGTATAGGAAAACAACAACAAAGTCTACAGCTAGTTGAGTATAGAGTAGGTCAATTATCAGTTGAGTTGAGTAAAGTTGCGTTGCCAGTTTCTTATTTTTTAGTTGGTTTGTGTACGGAATAAGGTAAAAGTAATAGATTCTGGCAAAATGTAATGTGAGTACAAAAACAAAATCAATTTATTGGCAGACTTTATGTGCCAAAAAAAACAAACAAATGGATTATGTAGATTGGAAATCTACACACAATTGGAAATGGATTATGTAGAAAATGTAATTTATTTAAATCTATATTGTATTTTATTTGTCTTCCTTCCCACAAACGCGACGAAAATCCGACGGGCTGAAAGCAAAAGTAACGATTCGAAATTTTTTTCCTGGCAACACTGGTTGAGTTGAGTAAGGCTGCGTTGCCAAGTTGGTTTGTGCACGGGATAAGGTAAAATGTAATAGATGCTGTCCAAATGTGACGTGAGTACGCAAAAAAAAATTATTTTTCTGTAAAGGGGAGGGGGGGAGGGGGGGGGGGGGTAAGATACCTTTAAAATTTCGGAAAAATGCAAATTTTCGAATGAGGAAAAAAGGAAAAAGCGTAATATTGATTATTTACGGAATCCGGTCAAATTATTTACGGTCAAAAAAGTCCGAGTCCGTAACCTTCACTTTTCATGTAGTCGGGAGCACTTGGGGTGCAATGCTTCTATCACAATAGATTGTAAATTCTTTTGCTCTAAAGTTGATTTATTGGAAAGATGCTTAGATGGCTAGAATGCCAACCTAGAATCCCAACGAAAGTTTGAACGCGATAGTTTCGCGAATATGTCCGAAACACCTCAAATTCGGACTGAAAATTGTCGAAATTTCAGCTAACATTGCTGCTGAAATGCTTAATGAAGGCCACACCTCCATTCTGAAGCTTATGAACGAGTTGGGTATAATACTTATTGGCATTTGAGTACTTATTGGCACCCATTGCAAAGTTTTTGCCGAAAACACCGTTGAGGCACTAGTAGCGAAAAAAAAAAACAAAAGAGTCTCTCCGAGACAAAAGCAGCTCGCACAGCTTGAAAACAGCAGCAGCTTTGAGATAATCAGCTTTTCGAGGAGGTCGAATAACTATTATATGGTCCCGGAATCGCAGATTGACCCGTAAGTTACTTAAACTTGTAGTTCTACCGAATCGAAATTTTAAACGTGATTATCTTGAAACTAGTTTTTCAAAAAATGCTCATGCTCAAGTCGCTTAAACTTATAGTTTTACCGGATCGAAACTTTAAAAGTGATTATCTTGAAACTACTTTTTCAAAAAATGCTTATGCTGTAACTCAAACGGTTGTTGATCGATCAGGCTAAAATTTTGACAAGTTTCTCTCTCTACAGTTGTACCGGAAGGATGTACCAAGTACAAGTTTAAAAATATCGTGTGAACAAATAATTTTTTTTTGGGGTTAAAACTTTTGAAAAAATAGTCGAAAATCTGGACCTTCGATTAAACAACCGATGTTAATTTTAGTGTTTAACTTTTTATTATTTTACAGATTTATCCTTCCCCTTAACATATCAGTAGTTAAAGAAAAAAATTCTTTTGCTTCAGATAAGTGATAAGATAAGGGGATCAGAGAACTCCCTAATATTTCGCGAAAGAAATCGCCTTTGATATAATAGCATCAAAATGTTTGGCAAAGCTTAATTTTCGCTCAAATAAAACCCCTAAATCTTTCTTCAAGTCGACTCTCTCGAGTAATACCGAATTAATAACATATGATCCATCAAAAAGTTGGTTCTTCATAGAGAAAGACATGACATTACATTTAGACACATTAAGAAGCAATTTATTGGTCTAGCATCAAAATTGGCGACTTTCCATGTCACGTTGAATCAATAGCAAGTCTTGGTGAGAGGCCACACATCTAAAGATCTTAACATCATCAGCATACATCAGGCACTCAGAATAGCTAACATGATTCGGAAGATCGTTGATAAATAGCACAAACAACGGGTTACCTAGGTGGTTACCTTGGGGTATCCCTGAATAACTAATTGTCAATGTATTTAGATGAATTTTTAAGTTTTTAAGTTTCTTCGGAATCTTAATCTTAATCTCATTGATTCGGAAGATCGTTGATAAATAGAACAAACAACGGGGGACTTAGGTGGCTACCTTGGGGTACCCCTGAATAACTAATTGTCAATGTATTTAGATGCATTTTTAAGTTTTTAAGTTCCTTCGAATGCTCAACAATAGTGACAATAAACAAAACACCGTTTGAGACAAAGAAACCTTTTCGTTGTACGCAACTATTTTTTGTTTTCGGGAAGATATATTTTTCTTGGTTGATGACAACTGAATATTCGTTTGCGGCAAATACAAACAATTGCTTTTTTTTTTTGGTGTTGTTCGTAGTTCGGTATTTTTGTGGACAATTCTGAATCTCGGCTCTCAGCCGCGAGTCTACCTAGTTTATTCTACCATGATTTGTCTTTTTGGTGTCTGTGTTCTTTGGCGAATCTTGTTGTTCGGAAATACTGGTTTTAATTTTTTGCGATCTTTCTTTCTGCTGCTTGATGTTTATGATTTTTTATAATATTTTTATACGTTGTTTACAGGAGACAATCGCTTCTATAACAATTCTGTATTTCCTTTCAAGAGCTACATAAAGTTTTTTTGTTGTCGTCTTTTGAAGCGAAGAAAGACAAATATATCGTTATGGTAACATATTAAATTTAATAAAGTTGTTTTCAATCTCAAGCAAAGTATACATTTGCTAGACTTTGATTTAAAACACTAACTGCTTGTACTAATATGTTGTTATTGCTTTTTTGACAACTAATATTTGACAAGAAACTAAATTGGTTAAAATTTGATATCTTCAGAAATGCCAACGCAAAAATTATAACCTGCCTTTAAGTTGTCACTTTTATATTTCAACTTATTTGTATTAAATTTTATCTGGAATTCTTGAGTTTTTTGTTTACGAATTCTAAATTAGAATTCCAAAAATATGTCACCGGGACAAACATGTGAGTAAGTGTTTGCTTTTATATTATTTCGCAGGAATTATTGTTACCTGCTCTCATTGATTTTGTAAAGCAGAGATAGAAACATACACCCAGCGAAATAATTATAAAGGCAACCGTTTTTTCTTTTACTAAATTTATAAATCTTATAATGGGGTCATAATATGTAAAAAAATTGGGTTATTAACTGCTCTTGCTATTTAATGTGCGCAAGGTTGATCACTCTTATTGTTCTGGGCATTTAAAAAAAGAAAAACAATTTTAACTGTTTTTGGAGCGAAATAATTATAAAGGCATTACACACTTTTGCATTTTATTTGAATTGTAGTGAACGCAGAAGCAAGCAAGAGTACGTTAATTTTGATTTTACTTTGTTTTTTTAATTAATAACCTTAATTTCAACACAACAGGTTTAACTTTTACAGAATGCCACGTGGAAAACCATTGACAGAAAAGAAAAAGGAAAAATCAAAGCTTACCATGATTAAGGAATGTCCAACCGTGAAATTGCGAGACAATTAAAAAGGTCAAGTTGTGTCATTGACAATTTTATAAAAAATGAGTGACCAGTATGGGACCGCTAAGCGATCAGGAAGAATTCCACTGATCAACAACAGAGCCAAAAGGAAAACTAAAAGACTTGCTGCTAAGGAGAATTTAAGCGCAGAGGCAATAATTGGTAAAATTCACTTGTAAGTCGGTGTATGTCGTGTGCAACAAATACTAAAACGAGTTTTGGGACTCTCATTTGAAAAAAAAAAATGTGGTAAACCGGCGATCTTTCAAAGGCACAAACTTGCCAAACTACGATTTGCGGAAAAGTACAGATTATGGGATGAAGAATGAAAGTCGGTCATATTTTCCGATGAAAAAAAGTTTCATTTCACCCGTTGCTTCATGAATTATTTGGCATTAAGCTCACAATATAATTCTTAAAAAATATGTTTTTTAAGAATTATAAAAGAAATAAACTGAAAAAAAGTTTAATTTGAATGTAACAGACGGCTCACACAAATATTGGCGTTGTGGTGCTCCCAAAATAAAGCGTTAGCGGCTAAACTTCGGTGGAGGCTCCCTAATGGTTTGGGAAGGTATGGACTATAAAGGAATCACTCCCATTTGCTTCGTTAGCCCCAAGATGAACTCGTTGTATTAAAAACAACTGTTGGATAAAGTGCTTGTGTCCTTTGGAGAAGATATTTCTACCCCAGAATATATTTTCCAACAGGACAATGCAGCAATTCACCATTCTCAGAAAACTACTAAGTTCCTGGAGTCTAGGAGTATACCAACTCTCAACTGGCCGGTACTTAGTCCTGATCTGAACCCTATCGAGAACTTATGGCCCATACTATCAACCAAAGTTTTCTATAATGGCCGTCAGTTTTGAGGACCTAAAGGAGCTGAAAATGCCAATTTAAGAAGAGTGGAAGAAAATGGAACCCATGCATATTCATACATTGCACGCAAAAAACGTTTATCTTCGTTTGTCGTGCTTGAAATCGCTGTTTGCAAACGTTTCAACAGTTGTCATAATAACAGTTCAGTTGTGAGAAACGCGTCATATAGTTGCAGGAAATTAATTTCGTTTGTCATAAACGCGAGTGATTTTTAAATTGCAGCAATTGAAAACTTCGTTTTTCCCCACTGAAAATTTTGTTTATTTTTCGCTTCGTTGTATAAACATAACGCTTATAGTTTAGAGTTACTTTTTGGACAAATTGTTACTATATAAGGAAATTGGTAGTTTGCTTAATACGCGGACGGAGATAGCAACAGAGATGTAATCCATAAGAAGACGGACGGACATAAGGATAAAGATTATTAATATAATAAATAATAATGACCGAAATAGCTTGCGGTATATATATATAAGATATATTTTTAAGTTGTGATAACTGAATATTCGTTTGCGGCAAATATAGCTCGCAAACGAAGTAAAGTTGGTGAATTTTTCAGTTGTGGTAAACGAAAAATTTCCTTGTGTGTGATAAACTCAATGCCAAGCCGTCTGGAAGAAGTTATCAAAAACAATGGAGGTCATACTTCTTATTAAGATTATTTTTATTGTTAAAAATATTTAGTGTCTTTATATTTATTTCGCACGATTTTTAAGTTTTTTTATTTTGTTTTTTTTTTGTTTTTTTTTCTTTAATAGATTTAAGAAAATATTTAAATATTTTTTAATTCCATTATTTTATGGTTAAATTAATTGAATTAATAAAGTTTCAAGCTATTTATTAAAAATGTTTCTTCATTTTCTTAAAATCACGCTATTTCTTGCTGCCTTTATAATCATTTCGCTGGGATATGTTACATATGTATATATGTATTTTATATACATAGTGAATATCTTTCATATATATCCTTATTTTTAACTTTATTGCTTTCTGTTGTGAAGCTAAAAATAAAACAAATAAAAATACCTCTCTATGGTAATATTTATGACTACTTAGAAAATAAAATTGTTCCTTCTCTTTTTTTATCATGAAGTACACTGTATTAAACTTGGCATTCTGCTAGATAAATGCTACAACTTATCATTTTATTATTTCTTGCAGTATAATATTTTTGATATATTACGTTACATTTTTTATTTTGATTAAATCCCTCAATGTAAGAGTTATATGCAGAAAAGGAGATATTATATAAGAGAAAAGTGATGTTTTATATTTTTTTGTTTGACAGTTTCGAGTGGAATTCTAGGCAGAATGGTTAACGAAGAGCTAAGGTGTACAACGCATTATCTCAAGTCGTTGTTAACTATTCCATAAAGTGGTAGCACTTAGCTTATTCGTATTTGTTCGAATAGACGCTTTAGAAGGATTACATTAACCATATATTATTTCATATTTACTATTTATTATTGGCCATACGGAATCAATCATTAACCAACAATATTTAAGGCTTTATCTGTTTACGAAGAACACCCGACTTAACTAAGAAAACACAAAAATTACGATGCACTCTTACGCAAAAACGGATGTGTGAACTGGTACATTGTCTTAATGAAACAAAACTTTCTTTTCCGTCAAATGCGGCCATTTTTTATTGACTTTATCACACAAACAATGCAATAAGTTCACATAATACTCGCCGTTGATTGTTTTTCCTTTCTCAAGATAATCAATTAAAATTATTCCATGCGCATCACAAAAAAAACTGATGCCATGACCTTGCTTGCAGATTGAACAGTCATCGCCTTCTTTGGAGCCGATTCTCCCCTTTCAGTTCATTGATTTGGCTATTCCTTCATCTCAGGTGCGAAGTCATGGTTAAGAATAGACGCAAAAACTCTGCTTTATTGGTATAAAATTTCGCCAAACACTCGATTGAAATATCCTCACGATTCTGTTTTTGTTCCATTGTGAGTAATCGCGGTGCACATCTTGCGGACAGCTTTCTCATGTCAATTTTTTTAATTAATATGCAACGTACAGCACTTTTTTAAATGCCTATCATGTCTGCTTTCTCGCGAATTTTTAGTCGAAGGACATCTAATACAATACAATGGAATTGGAATTTTCTTTACCACTCCTGGCGAGTTCTCATCGTTTGGTCAACCACTGCGATGTTCGTCTTGGCACCTCAAACTCTGCCTCTCAATATGTTACTGTTGAAAGGAAAGGAGCAGACTCTCCCAGGGTAGAATTGGTTGAACGGAGAGCTTTCAAACAAAAGCATTGTATCACATAAAGATTAAAGGCTAGCGTAAGACTAATTGCTTGGATAATGATTTGTGCGACAGCAACTCATTGTCAAGCCAAGCCAGGTTGTTCAAACTTGTTGAGTGTGGCAGAATAGCTACAACAATGCTAGGTATGATTCAAACAAATCAGCACATTGAATTCGATAATGACAGGCTTACTTGAACGTTTGCATGGTGCACAGGACAACTCATTAAAATCCGTATGAAGACACTAAATCACACCATGTTATTTACCGTTATGTGTGTTTGGTTAGAAAATAAGTTGAGTCATTGGAGCGTTTGTGGCAAACAAACTTTGTGGAGCGTAAGTATCGTTTCTGTTATAGAAATGGAAAGTTTCGAAAGTGATAAAGACAAAATTAAAGAAAAAATTAATAGTGAGGAATACATTTTAGTAAACAGAAAAGGCAAAAGTGATGTTTTTAATATATGTATGGACATAAAACAATGTGAAGGTAACATTTTAAAAAATATTGTCATCTGTGATCGATGCAAAGGTTTGTACAAGTACAGCGTACGCAGAACATAAAATCTTTTGAGGCACCACTGCTACAAAAAATATAAAGTGGATAAAGAGACCCTGTAGGCCCTTTAACTTAATAAACGACGTTGGTCTTCGTAATTTGGTACAGTTTACACTCAACACCGGTCACACATTTGGCAAAAATATGGACTTGAAAAACTTGCTACCTCATGCTACCAATGTGGCTGGAAATGTTGCCAGCCTTTATGATGAGAAGTGTGTTTTATTGAAGGAAGAATTGGACTGCTTTAAAAACAACGGTTTTACCATTACCTGCGACTTGTGGACGGACAAATTTTTGAGGACATTTCTTCAGGCTGTAACATTAAAATAAAAATCGTCAAAATTTTAGGAGACTTTGATTGCGAATTCAACCAAATGTGACTATAGTCACTGATAGAGGGTCAAACATGAAGACGGCCTTAAAAAATTAAAGACACATTTTTGAAACGAAGCTTTTTACGCCTCGTTCTGCGATTTGCTAGACTGAAATCAGAAAAAACGACACTTTTTTCCGACACCTTTTTTCTTAGAATTGATATTGTTTTTTGCTTGCATCAATTGAACCAGAAAATGTTAAATTAAAAATAATTTCTTGCCCGCTGCAGGAATTGAACCCACAACTTACAGTTCTATCGTTTGTTGGTACTTTCCTCTGACTATTACGCCAACACCCTTTCTTTTATAACTTTGTTGATTCAGTGATAAACATTAGCTAAAGCTATGTTTCAGCAAATCACTATAATCTATTACTTTAAGAAAGGATTGTGTGTTACCCTATTCTAGGACTGTGTATTGGCTAGCCAACCGAAAAAAGTAGCAAACAAAACGAACTAGAGCAAAGATGACTAAATTTACCGAGCTATGGTTTGAATCTTCGGTTTGTCCATGCGAACTAAAAGACCTAACGAACTAAAAGAACGAACGAACTAAAAGAACGAACGAACTAAAAGAAATATTCACTACACTAAGGGAAATAACGCATATTAGCATTATCCACGCCTGAGTATAAATTTTATTTAAATATTTACGTGGATAACATGGTATAATAATATATGGTAGCATTGACAACTGCTTATTTTCTCTTCAACAGGAAAACATAAACTGTCAAAAACAGCTTTTTGTGGAAAAACATCAGCAGCTGCTGTGGTTGTTGTTTTTTTTTTCACTTCAACGTTTTCAACATTGCTTGTGTTTTCAACGGCGGATTGTGAGCGCTCTCTTTTTGAGTATATTTTTTGACAGTATATGATTTCCCAAGCAACTGTCAATGCTACCTTGTATTATTATACCATGCGTGGCTAAATCAAATGTTTTCCTTACAACTCGTTTTTTTTACCGTATTTGAATTTTATTTATACCACACATACACACATATTCCATACAAGCAAGCAGCAACAGCATCGCACACGTACACACATATTCCGACAAGCAGCAACAGCATCGCACTCTGTTCCTGCATTTTATTTCTTGCAGTTGCAACCTTAGTTCTTATAATTCTCATTTAGTTATTGTTGCAAGGAAAATATAGCCGCATGTTTAGCCAATTTTCTTTGTAAGTGCGATTGATGATCGCAAAGTAAATATGGTTTGAGTGACAACCGGACATTTTCTGGTAAATGTTGTCATTTGCCTACATATTTTTGGTATTTTATTTTTCAATTTTTGTTTCTCTAGTTTACTGTCAAAAAAGTATAAATTAGAGAACAAAAAAAGTAAAAAAGAAAATAAAATATACTAACAAATGCCATTTGATGGACGCATCTCGTGGGAAACATTCTAATATATTTGTTTTTAATTTCAATATTTTTATATAAATTTTCCTTAAATGCGATAGTTTCATTTTCAAATAGTAAATATTGGAAAGCTATGTAAATATATTCGTGCATAATTTTAATATATTTTTTATTAATTTTATTTTAAATATTTTAATATTTTATTTTATTAAAAAAGTATTTAAATAAATTTTAAATATTTACGTGGTCGATTTAAATAAATGCGTTATTGGTGCAAAAATGACTCGCTTTTTGGATAAATTAAAAAAGTTTTTGGATAAATTTAATATTTTTCCTACTAACGGTCGTTATAAATATCGTTAAAAATAAACAACCTGTAAGTTGATTAAATTGTAACAAAATTAATGATTTTTGTATATTTATTCCAGGGGGCTTTAAGGGAGGGCCGAAGAGGGTTAATATATATGATATATGTATGTATATACTTTGTTATTTTAAAGTTTTGAATTTAAAAATTATTTTAATCGAAAAAACGCTATTAAATTCAAAATCTATGAATTTGCGAAAATGCTTCGTTTCTCTCGTGTGTCCAGTGACGCACCTGTGTTTTTTTTTTATCAACCATCTGCTCAATAATGTTGTCGAAAAAGCGATGTCCGATGGAATACAATATTCTACTTATTGAAATCAGTGCAACAAAACTGGGCGGATATAAGTCGAATACTGTAAGAAAAAGATGAGACCAGAAGAACTTCCCATCTAAATCTGTGCAAAATCAATGAATTAGTGGAGGTCTTAAAACCTTTTGAGGAGTCGTCAAGGATGTTGGAGGGTGAAGCCTACCCTAGGCTTCTGCATTGTGTCTATCCACATATTCACAAACTAAAAACAATATGCAGGAGTATTCAAATAAATGATTCTGAGATGCTCAAAAATATAAAGGAGAAATTGCTATTTCATATAATTAATGTTATTGAGCCAAATATCAATGACTTACACAAAATAGCACTGTTTTTATTCCCACCTACAACTAAGCTGAAGAGTTTTGAAGAGGGTGAAAAAAGAAGAATTTTAGAAAAATGCAAGGAAATTATCAATTTTTATGAGAATCCTGTTAACGTCGATATTTTAAAAGAACTTGCCGATGGCGGCGGAGATGCATTTAGTGCTTTTTTCAAAACATTGATAGTCCTAAGTCAGGGGGATGAGTTATGCAATCAAATCCTCAGATACGAGACTGAAACAGTATTTTACTACAAAGATTTTAATTTATTGGAGTGGTGGGAGACACATCAAAGGGAGTACCCATTGTTATAAAAGCTAAGTTGTCTCGTTTTCGCAACATCAGAAAGAGTTTTTTTCCAAGGCACGCCACTTATTGTCCGAAAGATGGTCAGTACTTAAAAAAAATCCAAATAATGTCGACCAAAATAATGTTTCCTAACAGCAATTTAGATTTAAATAGTATTTGTGCTGATGCTGTTAATATTATTAAATTATTATTTCATGCATATTTATATCTTTTTTAATAGTTTTTGGTTCATTTTAATTTTTTTGTATTATTTTTTAATAACATACTTCTTACTTTTTTTATTTATTTGATTTAAATATGAATTCTTATATGTATTAATAATAATTTACTTAAATAAAAAAATTCGTTAAATAAATAAAAAAAAAAAAATGCACATAAATATAAACAAATCGCGTTTTTTTTTCATATTATGAAAAGCATTACATTCACATGCACAACATAGAGCGTCATATATCAAATACATGTGTGACACAATGATTCAACACGCTATGAATTGAGAAATCGGTTGCTATGACATGGCTTGAGTTGGCGTTGTCGTTTGAATGGCTTGCATGATTTGGTTTGGTCGTTGGCATGGCTTGGCATGAATTGCTTTTTGGTTCGATGAGTTGTTTGAATTGAAACATGTACTTGTGCTAGCCTGTAATAAAGATGCGACCTCTGTAGTCGAGTAGGTAGCGTGCTCGACTGCCATCCCAGAGATCCCGGGTTCGAATCCCGGCCAGGCCATGGTCCTACACTTTAATCTTTCTGCTTTAATTTTCTATCCTTATTTCTAATCCATTGAAATTAAAAATTCAGCAATAATTACGACTTAAAGTTTGAAAGTGATAGATAAGTTTGTGGATGAGGTTGCTTTATAATTTGAATTTACTCATGTAAAGGTATAACACTTGCCTTAGATTCAAATTCACATGTTATTACGGCTTTAAAACTTGACTGCGCCCCTTTCTTCCCACTAATTACGATAAAATCATTTATCACACAAATAAGAACTTTATGTTTGAAATTCGGCAAAATCGGATGAGAACTTACATTCCGTATAAAATGATGTCATCAAAATGGTAAAATCTTTAAACAGTCCATAACAATCCATCTTAACGACTATCTATCTTACTAACGATCTATCGACTAACGATCTTAAGCTTGACGACTATATCTTCAGCCTCTGTTAACACCACAGACATCGTGGACGGTGCAAGTCGAAGCGTATTCTCATTCGCAATGCTCGGTTGGTATGATCATCCCTGAGCACAAAATCGAAGAACTGTTGCCAATTTTAATAGGCTTGGAATTGATCTTCCTTGCGTGCATTGTTTAGTTGGTCTATACAAGCATAGAAATTTTTCGTTCACCGCAACTGAAAAATTCGCCAGCTAAACTTTGTTTGCGAGTTGTATTTAAATTTAAATGTAAACGAAAATTCAGTCGTCAACTTTAAAATATATATTACTAGCATACCCGTTCCCAACGTTACTTGGGAGTATAAATATGATATAAAAACGTATTTTCATATCTCTACGATGTATTGGTCTTATGGCAACACTGCAGCAGGAATTAACTGAGTGCAACTATTCACTCAAGAGACCAGCGCGGTGAGTTGTAGAATCTCACCTCTCTCTCTCAACAAAGAGCGTGAGCTATTGTTTGCTGTTATTTTGTGCTGTAGTATGAATTAAAATGCATGAATTCTTAAATAATTAAATAAAAAGTTTTACCCAAAACGTAGTACCCAGAAGCAGGGTCACTTATTATAGCAATTGAATAGTGAAAGAAGTATTAAAATCGGTCCAGCGGTTACCCCATGATTGAACGATAAAAATCCGAGAGAACCCTTTTATATAATAGTAAGTATAGATATATATATACACACCGCAAGCTATTTCGGTCATTATTATTTATTATATTAATTGTCTTCCCTCTATTTCCGTCCGTCTTTTTATGGATTGTACTCATCGTACCTCTGTTTCTATCTCCGTCTCCGTCGTTTTAAGCAAATTACCAATTATATAGTAACAGTTTGTCCAAAAAGTAACTCTGAACTATAAGCATTGTGTTTATACAACGAAGGGAAAAACAAACGAAGTTTTCAGTAAGAAAAAACAAATTTTTCAATTGCTGCAATTTAAAAATCGTTCGCGTTTATGACAAACAAAATTAATTTCCTGCAACTAATGAAGCATTTCTCGCAACTAACTATTATTATGACAACTGTTGAAACGTTTGCAATAACGATTTCAAGGACAAAAAACGAAGTTTGCGGAAAACTGGCGATAAAAGTTTTTTTTTTCTTTGCGTGTGGTCCCATCAAGCTTTCATCTTCTGACGAATCGTCAAACAAAATACCGTCGAAGTCATAATTATTTTCCTCTTATTTTTTTATACTTAATTTTCAAAACAAATCGTATTTGCTTTCAAAATGACATTCAATTCATAGAAATGTATTCTTCATGAACAAGCTAAGCTAATCAAGCGATATTCATAATAGCGGTATTTTTTTGTCGAAAGCACGTCATAATATCAAATGTAAATTCCTTCGATCAGGTCTTTCGACCACAGTCGAAGATGGAATGTAGCTCATAACAAGGGCCTATGACAGAATACAAATGTCAATGAATAACAGTGTTTCCACATAAAACGTCAAATGGTCTGCTTACTACTTTAACAAACAAGAAATTTTTCGTATTAATTTGCTAAATTTACATGAAGCGAAGAATTCAAAGTTCAATACATTCGAAAGTTTGCTGAATTTTAATCTGCGACGCATTTCTTAAATCTTCATCACCATTTCGCACCACATCTGTGCATTAGGAAATGTTTGCGCCTTTCAAAACACTTTACAACATGTTTTCATTTCCTGTTAGTAAAAAAAAAAAAAAAAAAAATAAAAGTATGAACAAGCATAAAAGAATAATTTCATAAATTTTGGGAACTGCTGCATGACTGCTTTCTACTTCCCATGATTTATTGCATGTTTAAGGAGTCATACACAGTAAGAGCGCAGCTGGGTTGAAACCCTCTGTTCCATTCCATTCCATTGATGATGTTCCCAATCTCTTTCCTAAACCACCTGATTTTTTTTTTCGTTGCCTTCTATTTTTTTGTTTTTTCGTTCTAGCTTTATTTCATGTTTCTGCCAAAACCATTTAAAAAAACCATTTATCCATTGATGTTGGCAATACCGACATTTATTAAATTTAAGTCATCAACTACTATGTGATAATTGCATGCGCCACTGCATAAAAATAAAAATACAAGGAATAAAAAAATAATATCAAGATCCATTGAAGCCTCCATGCTGAAGTTGTTATTTGACTTAAAAGAAAAAGTAGAATTCCAAGTAAGGGGGAGTTAATGCGTTACATTTAATTTAAAGCTGATAACAAGTAGTTCCGCTGAATTCCGAAAATATGCCCAACATTAGAAGTGCCTTCAGCAAACATCCGCAAGCAACGCACAGTGGACTGTTTGGCCTATTTAGACGGAATTAAATCTGTAACTCTAGTTTGAGTGCACGGGAAATTTGGGATTAAGGCTATTGAGTGGCATATCTTCCTTACGTGTAAATTTCATACAGATAGACCGTATGGTACGAAAGATACAAAAATTTGTATGGGAAAATTTGCCTTTTCGCTTCCCTACATCACAATTTTCTACATTTTTTTTAATAGCATAACTCCTAAACAAAGAACTTCACCACTTTTTATAAACGCCAATGTATGCTCATACACTTCTTATAACACGAAAAATTATATTATCCATTATTATTATGCTTTTGTTTGAGGATACGCTCGAATAACCAAAAAAGGTAATTTTTGCCATATTTCAGCTGAAATTCCATCCTTCCTTGTATGTCCTTGGGTTACTTTTGACAATTTCCTAAAGTTTATTATATTAACTCAATATTTTGAACAATTTTAGGTTTGGCAACTTTTGGCAACTTTTGGCAACTTTCCCCTCAAGGGGTTTTCGGCTGCAACCCCTTAGTTTATGTAGTTTTATATATTTTGGTGTGTATTAATACAGCTATTACATCATTCTTTATTATTTTCGTGTAATGCAAATAAGTTTGAATGAAACAATAATTATTTGATTATTATTTAATTCTTATAAAAATTTTATTTTACTAAAAATTACTGAGGGCAAAAAGTAAGAAACACTAATAACAAAAGCAGGCAAATATGATGTTCGTTTAAATGCAAGTGTTGATGTTCTGTTGTTGCTTTTTCTAATAGGAATGCATTGAGCAGAATGAGGTTATTGCACTTTACACATGGTGACAATTTTTGGAAATTAACGGTTGACTTAATTGTTGTTGTTGTTTAAGTAGTTTCGCTTGCTTAATAACACAATTAATGTACGAATAGTTCTTCTGTTGGAGTTTAAGAGTAAGGAGCTCTTTCTTAAGCGAAATGGAAAGTAAACAAGTGGTTTTATCTCGAAATGAGTTTTATGAAGTGTGTTCTAATGTGACAAAAAGCTAAAGAATGGATAAATTGATAAAGTACTTGCAACAAATTTAATATTTGTGTGGATGATTTTGAGATGGTGAACAAGTTAAGAAATGAAGTTTATAGCTATCTCCAAAGTTTTAACGACAAATTATATAAAGTCGGTATTCGTCAAGATAGGTATGACTTGACGTACCTATGTCTTCTGATATGCTAAAATTTCTTATCGAACATCCAAACTCTGCAGAGGAAAACGATTTTTTCCATTCGGATTCAGATAGTGCGTAACATTGTGATAATTTCTTTATGTTTGTATATCAAAATAAATCTATCTTGCATTTATATTAAAGTATTTCATGAACTGATTTTTTATTTTATATTGCTTTAATAGGAAAATAGGAAACTAACATCGAAATTAACAAAGTTACATAGCTATTTATAAGTAGAATGTTAAAATTAAGTTGATATAACATATAAAATTATGTTAAAGTGAAGAATTGCAGTGAAGTAACATGATTTTTAAAGTAAATTTAACGAAGGATCATAATTTTTAATAAAAAATGCAGGTACACAAAGTATTTTTATTTTAAATTTACTTTAAACTTAAAAATAATGTATTTTATTCCAAAATATTCTGGTTTCACCACCAAATACTTCTAATTGTAACACAGATATCTACTAGTGTTGCATATCGTTGGAAAGACCATGAAATAATCTTTCAAAAACATCTTTGCACAAAGCTTAACCTTAAAAAGTTTCGTTGGAATAGCATTTTTAGTGAAACAACTTCCGGAAAACACAAAATTAGCCCATAACTCCCAAGGGGGTTAAATAGACCCCCACTTCCCATACATTTTTTTGTTGTTTTTTCGTACCCTATCGTTTAAAATCATAAAATAATTTTTACCGTCTAATTTGTATGGAACGGTCCACTGTGCAACGTTAGAAATATAAATATAGCTATGAGCTTACATACATAAAAATAAATAAAAAAAATAAATAACTGGCCATTTCAGCCCTTGAAAGGACTTTGACCTAGCTTCTTATGATCAATTGTGTTGTGCGTGTTATTAAGTTTGTACAGAATTGACCGAGAACCGGACCTACATGCTTAACGCCGACTCCGAACGGCGATGAACGGAAAGTTCTCGTTCTCAAGAAGCTTTACATGGCATTTTGATTACTCTCTGAGGTTTGCCATTGTCTGCAGAGAGGTGGCGGCCGTACAGAAAAATTATTTTAATTCAAATAATTTTCTGTCGCTGCTGGGGTTCGAACCTGGGTGTCCAAAGTTCGTTGACATAGCGGCCACACACTTTAACCAACTACGCCACGGACGCCACGAGCTTACATACATACATATTTGAATAAATTTTCCTAAAATTTATTTGTTTTCGTTTTGTTTTTTTTTTATAATTTAGAAAACGGCTGTGCTTGTTAAAACTTAGTTTCACCCCTGTATATTTAGCACTAAAAAACAATTACATTCCATTCAACGGTCACAAGTAATAAATCTTCCTGATGCGCTGTCAGGAAGTTACCACATACCACAAACTGTGTGCCTTCATCAACCATTCGTCGGACATATCTTCACGTTGCTTGCGTAATATTAAGAAAGCGCATCCTTTTTTTTTTGGTTTTTACAAATAAAAAGTTTATAACAAATGGACTCTTATTTCATTACCACTTAATATTGGAGCAAAAACAACAAAAGCTAGAAATAAAGAACATTTATTTCTTGATTAATTATAAACCCAAGCAGCCAAACAAGATAAGAATAAGCTTTTAAGAAGCTTAGAAACATAAACAGAAACATGATAAGAAAAAGCTTTAGATTACTATTGAGAAATGATTATAACAGTGTTAAACAGCTTTGCCCCACAAATACATTATAATTTTGCTTTAAAACTAGCAAGCTTTTAAGCTTTCACTCAAAGAAAATTGAGTGTTAGTTATTATGTAAAAAGAGTTAAACAAGTTGAATTGCTATTGCATACAGTTTATATTTCAAGTTTATTTATGGAATTCACAAAGGTTAATAAGATAAAAGCGAAAATAAGGTAAAGCCAAACCTAAAAAATCTAAAAATAATTATAGCTAAGAAAAGATAAATTAATAAAAGTTAGAAAAAGTATAAAAAAAAGATCCGGCTAAGAAAAAATAAATGAAGAGAACGGAAATGACTAGATAAAAACAAGTAAAAATTTAATGAGATAAATCCAGCCTTCTGATTTCTTTTAATTATTTATTTCAATTAAAAGTGATGGATAAATAAATATAAGAAAACTATTACAAAGACAAAAATATGTGTTAAAATAAAGTAAAGTATTGAGAAATTAAATTACTTGATTGAAAACTTATGTGTTAATTAGTAAGAATTACATTTTACATAAATGAAATAACTAAAATTTTATTCAGTGTAAGAAGACGATCTGATAAAAATGAGCGCATAAGCAGACGAGCAGCATAGATGTTGACTGCTCGACGGAGAATTTCAAACTGAAGCTTTCGTCGTGTTGTATCATGAACCAAGAAATAAAGATCATGCAAAGAAAAGAGCCGCCATATTGTAAACAAAACAAAGCTTTTAGGTCTGACGTCATCGGTCACAAATTGTTTTGTTTACGTGTAGCGATTATATGTGAAAAATTATTTCTTGAAGTTTTAAAGAATTATTAGTGTTTATAATTCAGTAATTTTTTGTGTTTTTTATAAAAATGAAGTGTGCTGTACCGACGTGCAATAATTTCAACAGCAAAAAAAAAAATTCTTTAAATTTCGTTAATGCATTAAAATATAAACAAACAAGGTATTCAAACACTCTTTCGCAAATTAAACTTGTTTATTTTATTATTTTCCACTTTTATTTAAGTTTTCACATGTTTTGCATGAAAAACGTATGCAATAAAGCTTTTTGTGTGACCGATGACGTGGCACGAAAAATATACTTTTTTCTCGCACTGCTGATTGCTTGATCTTGTCTTGTTGGTTCATGGTGTTGTATGTGAGATATATTCGTGCTTTTGCTTTTGTGAATGTATTTCGGGGCAAAGCTATTTAACACTGGATTATAAGTATACGAGAAAAAAAAGCAATAGTAAAATCACATAAGCCAGCTTGGGTGGAAAGAATTTGTATGGAAATTAAAAACTGCCAATAAAAAAATGTTTGATTCGCCCAAGCCAAGTACATAACATATTAACCAATAGTGTAGATAAACCATCGAAAACTTGGACACTTTATGAAAATGGTATAGACTTGACAGTATAAATTGTGTTCGTAAGATTAAGAAACCACGGTAATATAAACTGTCGAAGCCATAATGTATAGATTACAAAATACTTAGTTAATACATCCAAATCAATATCGTTAAGTTAAACATGTAAAACTTAGATGTTTTGACGAAAATCTTAGGAGGCTGAAAATTGCTAAAATCATCTTCTAAATTATACTAGGTTTTTTGTTATTTTTGCATAAGCTTTTTTCTCGGTGTAATTGTAGAATAAACTAAACCGAACCTTTGGAATAACATTGAGAATAAGTATTTAAAAAAAGCTTAATCCAACCAAGTGTTTTTTTAAACAATTAGAAGTATTTAAGTAAACTATTTTGGTCATTATTATTTATTATATTAATTTTGTCTCTCTCTATATATCCGCTCGTCTTGTTATAGATTACACCCCATGGAACTAAGAACATCGCATATCCGTTCGCATCCTAACTAAATTACCAATTTGCTTATAGTAACAAGTTGTCCAAAAAGTACCTCGGAACTATAAACGTTGTGTTTTCTCAAGCAACATTCTCTTCAACAGTTGAAAAATTATTGCATTTGTTATCGTTTTCCAATAACAAATTATTGCATTTGTTAACGATTGAAAAAAAACCAACTTTTTGTGTTTAACGCAAATGCTTTTTTAAGCGTGCTTAGAAAATGCTTGATATCCTTTTTGTATTGTAGTATGTAAGCTGAATCTAATAACTAGTATTAATAAATGGCTGATTGAGAAGCGTCCCTTTGGAAAAAAAAAACAAAGTTATACAAATAATTGAGCATGAATTTGAACATTCTTGGTCGGCTTTGTTTTTTTTTTTTTGTAAGTCAAAACATTAATTTTATCCGCGATTATAAGTAAAGTTCAAAAAAATTAAAAAAGTATAATTTATGACTCGTTTCCGCACTCATTTACAAACAAAACAATAGGCTTTGGTAGTTCATGAACGAACTAGGTCAATTGAACGATTCCCACTCATGAACTATGTGAACTAGTTCAGTGTTTATCGGTATTTTAGTTATTTTAGTATATTTTAGTTCAGCTGATATTGTAGCGAGTAAGAACAAAACGTCTACGTTTTCACCAGTGTTTGTGTTTTCAATGGCCGATTGTGTGCGCTCTCTTTTTGAGTATATTATTTGACAGGAGATGGTTTCCCAAGCAACTGTCAATGCTACCTTGTATTATTATACCATGCATCCAACGATCAAAAAGAACAAACGAACTAAAAGAACTAAATGAATGAACTAGTTCATTACATACGATTGAACTAAAAAGAGCGAAGAGTGGTGAACTAAATTGCACAAGCCCACAAATCAACTAATATTTTTCTTTTAAATTATTTAATGTTTAAGGGATGAAGTTGGCTGTATCATTATCCTTGTTCTTATCCTTATCCTTATCCTTATCCTTATCCTCATCCTTATCCTTATCCTTATCCTTATCCTTATCCTTATCCTTATCCTTATCCTTATCCTTATCCTTATCCTTATCCTTATCCTTATCCTTATCCTTATCCTTATCCTTATCCTTATCCTTATCCTTATCCTTATCCTTATCCTTATCCTTATCCTTATCCTTATCCTTATCCTTATCCTTATCCTTATCCTTATCCTTATCCTTATCCTTATCCTTATCCTTATCCTTATCCTTATCCTTATCCTTATCCTTATCCTTATCCTTATCCTTATCCTTATCCTTATCCTTATCCTTATCCTTATCCTTATCCTTATCCTTATCCTTATCCTTATCCTTATCCTTATCCTTATCATTATCCTTATCCTTATCCTTATCCTTATCCTTATCCTTATTTATTTTATATTCGTTATGAAATCAAAGAACCAGCCTTTACAGTTGTAAAACAAAATTAAGCCTATCTTCTTAAATATATTAAAGGGCTGCACAAATGCATTTGAATCGCTTTACAAATCATTTGTGTGGTGCGCAATTACTTTCGCTCTTTTACTCTCAATTGCGGATAGCGTTGGCGTGAGTGCAAATACTTGGTAGTGTGCGTAAATAAAAAACTAGTTCAAGGCAAAACAAATGAGTTATTGACTCCCACTCAATATTTTTGTAAATAAAAAGAACTTGCAAGAGGAGTACAAGTAAGCAAGTACTATAAGTATTTGAGTATTTTAGAAGATAAATTTTCATTGCATGTGTGGTTATAAGGGAGGGCAGGAGAGGGTTAATATGTATGGCCAACCCCCATTACTTTTGCAAGAGGAATATGTTTTCCTTTTGGGACCCTGTTCAAGTGTAAGTGAAGGGTATAAATATACAAAAATCATAAAATTTGTATGGTAACCCACCTAAGGAGGGGTCAAAGTGGATAGGTCCCAAAGGGAAAAATGTTCCAATTAAAAAAGTAATAGGGGTCGGTCATACATAATAACTCTCTCCGACCCCCCCATTTAAGCTGAAAATACTGATAATTGTAACTGGTTAAGCACACTGCAAATGCCTTTTGATATATAGTTATTTTTTCATTTGCCCTGATAGCGGACGATAACTTTTATAATTGACGAGAGCAAGTTGCGTATGCATTTGATCCGAGAGAGAGTGAGTTAAAATATTAATTGTTCTCTGAGCAACAAGTAACGCGCTTACGCTATCTCTTTGCTGCAAGCAGTGATGTGATTCTCATTTAGTAAAAAATCCCGATAACATCCCGATTTAGACCTGTTTATCCCACCAAAATGACACGAAAAACCCACAAAAAATCCCACCCAAATATTTATACAAATAACGATTTTTTATGCAATTTCTGAAAAGAAATAAGGATGCCCACCTGCTGAACAGGCCCACCTACTGCTGAACACTGTGATTTCTGACGTCTGTATGATTCGCCAATGTGTAAAGTGTTGCAGTAACATCTCATTGAAGGTTCACTTTTGATAAATCACTGAGATGAATGCGCATGCTGCTTTAGCCCCACGGCCGTTGAGAAATAAAATATTCGAATAAAACGAAGCTGAGCAAAAATAGTTCATCTCTATTTAGTGAGTTTCAGAGTGTTTCTTATCGATAAAAAAAGGTGAATATGAGTAGAATTCTATATTTAATGTTTATTTTTCACAATTCGACGAGCAATCGAACAATATTGAGAAATGGGAAAAAAATATTTCACGTCATATCATGATGGCGTGCCTGGCCACCTACTGAACAAAACGTTGGTGCACCTTCCGAACAAATTTTCAGAAAACGTGTAAGTAAAAAATTGGCATTTATATGATTGAAAATAGTATTTGAAATAAGTTAAAATAGTTTTCGTGATTGTCGTCCACGTTCAGATAAAATTTTAGAATTACGTCGCCTAAAAAAAAATTGAAAAGAAGAACGAATATAAATTCTGATGCGATGGCTGCAGCCATCAAAGAAATTCAAATCTCTATAGTTTTAAGTTCAAAGAGTCATTATGAACTATTGATAGAATAAACTTTTTATTAACTCTCAAAAACTATTGTTTTTACTTCATTTTCTAATTTTTTTCAACGATTTGTTTTAGGTGGTCAGTAGCTGGGCCGATTTTTTCAGCGATCGATTTCGAGACTTTTGCTAGATCGACTGCCTAAATTATAATTTTTGGAATTTTTAAATTTTGATTAAAATTCCTGTTAGTTATTGAACTTAGCTTCCAAATGAAACCAAGAGCTCTGAAAAATTATGTTTTAAGCCAAAGATATAGCCTCCAAGCAAAACGTGTTTAGTAGGCGGGCATCCTCCCCTTAATTTTTTTAACATAATAATTTTATAGTTTAATAATGTACATAATAAATTTTTTCAATAAATATAACAAATTTTCCACAAAAAAAAAAATATACGAATAGTTAAACACTGCGTTTTTTATAAAAACTCTCTTAAGTGTATAAAATAATCGTAAATTTCTTTCATTGCATCAAAATGAAACTGAACTTAAAATTTTGTTTTTAAATGAGGATCATATTTTCATTAATTTGAGGATCATAATTACATATACCTTCCTTACATATTTAGATATGAAATGTTGTTTTTATCTTTGCTGCGCAAATTATATTTGCGCATTGAAAATGCGGGTAGTTTTCAGCAGAAGTGAGGTTTTTATTTATCCAATAAAACTTAAAAAAACACAAACTTGCCAATTATAGTTAATTTTGCCTTCACAATTCTTAGTTTCTTAATTTGTATTGATCCGGTCCGAACTAGTCGTACTCGTATGCAATCAAGTTTAAGCGCTAAGAGTGAATGATCAATCTATGCGAGCTTGAGCTCCTTTTATACAAAAATTCATACAGGGTTGCATTTATAACATGGTTAAATTATTACAGCATTGTAGTTTTGACAGTGATGTAGTTTTTAGACAGGGTTGCAGATTTTAGCAGGGTTGTAGTTTGACAAAGCTTATAAGGGTGAACACACAGGGTAAAATAGTACTAGAGGTGCTTCAGTCTCCCCCTCTGATACTTTGATCGTCCCGATGAAGTATCAGAAATTATGCTTTCTTTGGACGTCCTCGACGTCGTATCATGTTGACTGGTCTTTCTTCGTTGTCTGTTGAGCTTCGAAATGGTGTTAATGCTGAGGCGTGGTAGGTACCGAGTGCTAAATTCAAATCGTCTTCATGTGCAATAACGTAGCTTGTTGATCCAGTCTTTTTGATGATTGTATAAGGGCCATCTCTTTTCGGAATGAATTTTAAAGTTCTACCTTTAGTGGCGTTGCTTAGAACATGGGTGGTAACTAGTACTTTGGAGCCGATATCAAATTCTGATTGATTTCGTCTATGGTTGTTACTATTTTCCTTGTTTCGGTCCTGCATCTTCTCTTCCCAAGATTGATGATCAGTAATAAGTTTTACTTCAGCTCCCTCAAGATAGCCTCGAAACTTATGTTCTGCCCAAACAATTGCCAAGGCTTCTCTTTCAATGGTTGAATAGTTTCGTTCTGCATCGGTCAGAAGCCTGCTAGCATACTCAATGGGATGTTCCTCAGGGCCCTCCCCCTGGAGTAAAACTGCTCCGAGTGCATATCTACTGGCATTTGTTTTCAATATAAATGACAAGCCATCTTCAGCTTGCTTTAAGATCGGTGTGGTCGTAAGAAGCTCTTTTAGTGTGTCAAAAGCTATTTGTTGTTCTTTGAAACGCGCTATGCAACGTGTAAAAGTACCTGCTTTAGTGTTATCAGCGTTGACTGCCATTATTTGTTGAAACAGTTCTGTGGAAAAGGTTGCCATAGTTGATGTTCTGTTTATATAGTTAAAATCTGTAGAGCTAGCGCTGCCAAAAGGAGTGACGTCACTGCTGCTAGATGTGTTGTTGTTAGGATCAGATGAACAGTTCTTGTTTATAACCTCCAAAACCAGGTATGCTGGCACGTGGATGCTTTGAGTGATGCTAGCTGATGTTGGGCCGGTGGCCGCTGATGCGTTGATGCTGTTGGTTGAAGATGTGACGTTTTCCAATGTGAAATCAGAGATCCAGTCCGACTTTCGTACGTGGATGCTGTTGGTTCAAAACTGCTTATAGATGCGATGGCTCTTGCTGATTGTGCTTTGCTGGCTGAAGATGCGTTGCTTGCATGTGTTAAATCAGAGATCCAGTCCGAATTTCGTACGTGGATGCTGTTGGTTGAAGATGTGACGTTTTCCAGTGTGAAATCAGAGATCCAGTCCGACTTTCGTACGTGGATGCTGTTGGTTTGAAAACTGCTTATATGCGATGGCTTTTGCTGATTGTGCTTTGCTGGCTGAAGATGCGTTGCTTGCATGTGTTAAATCAGAGATCCAGTCCGAATATCGTACGTGGATGCAGCTGGTTTGAACACTACTTATTAACGCGTTGCCTTTTGCTGAATGCGCGTTGCTGGCCGATGATGCGTCGCTGGCAATCGTCAAATCAGAGATCCGGTCCGAATTTCGTACGTGGATGCCGCTGATTTGAGCACTGCTTGTTGACGTTTCGCCGCGTTCTGTTGAAGCGTTGTTAGCTGACGTAACGTTGACGTTGCTCAATGAAGCTGCGTTTTCAGCTGACGTGACGTTGACGTTGCTCGATGAAGTTGCGTTTTAAGCTGTGTGAAACTCGCTGCCGCTGGCCACTAAGTTGGGCGCCAATGAAATGTTGTTTTTATCTTTGCTGCGCAAATTATATTTGCGCATTGAAAATGCGGGTAGTTTTCAGCGGAATTGAGGTTTTTATTTATCCAATAAAACTTAAAAAAACACAAACTTGCCAATTATAGTTAATTTTGCCTTCACAATTCTTAGTTTCTTAATTTGTATTGATCCGGTCCGAACTAGTCGTACTCGTATGCAATCAAGTTTAAGCGCTAAGAGTGAATGATCAATCTATGCGAGCTTGAGCTCCTTTTATACAAAAATTCATACAGGGTTGCATTTATAACATGGTTAAATTATTACAGCATTGTAGTTTTGACAGTGATGTAGTTTTTAGACAGGGTTGCAGATTTTAGCAGGGTTGTAGTTTGACAAAGCTTATAAGGGTGAACACACAGGGTAAAATAGTACTAGAGGTGCTTCAGATATTAAATATTCCTTACATATTAAGAAACAGAAATTAAACGAAAAATTTTGAAAGATTACAAAAAAGTGATACCAACCAGTTTTGCTAATTTACACTTTAAAAAATTATGATTCAGTAGAAAATCCCACCTAAGCATCCGAAATCCCACACGTTCTCAAATAGGCCAAATATCCCGAAATGAGCCCGAAATCCCACCAAATCACATCACTGGCTGCAAGTGATGTTATTATGATTAATTATTCTACAAGTGATGTGCTTAACTTAAAGTACTTGGTGTAATCAAAGAAGCAAATGCATTTGTGCAGCCCTTTAATATATATTACGCAAACTCAAATTTTGTCCGGTGTAAGGCTTTTTAAGTAAAAGTCCAATTTTAATGAATTTAGTATGGTTTGATAGGTTTAGACCTGTAGATGTGCGAACTGGACTTTTTATTTCTTAAAAATTTATATTTTTTAAGTTATAGCTTATTAAAGTTTGCAAACAACGACAAAAATCTTAGATTATTATTATTATTATTATTATTATTATTATTATTATTATTATTATTATTATAGTTGCTGCGGGCAGCAACGCGCACCGGTGGTCGCTAGTTACCTATATTAAGCGATTAATAATTCTATTCAACGAATTGCATTTTAGTTGCATAAGTTTCTCTCTCCCCGACCTGCATTTTTTTTTCTTATTTGTTATGATTACAACAATACCCATTCTTTAGATTCGTTTATTGTTATTCACATTAACTTATGTATCTATATACTCACCGAGCAATAATTCTATGCAACGCCGTTGCATGCTTATTGCATTTTCGTACTCATAGAGTCTCTCTCTTAAGCGTCGGGCTCACTGCATCATAAGGGGTTTGTCTTTTTTTTTGTTATGAGGTCAAGGAATCAGCCTTTGCTGCCGTGCCACAATTTTTATCGTAACGCCTATACCTAGCGAGTAATAATTTCATGCAACACCGTTGCATTTTCTGTAAAAGTGCTTTTTCCAGATTTGTGGTAAATATGCACGGTAAAACATAAAGTTTTGACGTCAAAAAAGTGGAATGTCAAAACAACATGCTCAATTTTTGCATAACTTTCACTTGTGGGTTACTTAGAAAATTGTGTTGGCTAAATATAAATAACCGTTAGACCAGTTTACATATTTTTTTCTTTATCAACAGATACGTAAGTTGTTTATTTCATTTGATGAATTAAGATTTAATGATTATTAAAGCTGTCTTGCTAAATGTAATTGGAAACAAGCGTGCCTGGCAATTTGGTCCCTCGACTATGTGGTCGGGTTCATTAACTACTAAAAGGAGTTTTACTGACGATGAAATATATTTGTTGAGTATAAAAAAAGTTAAATAAAATAGATGCCTAAGTGTCTGTGTGAGTTATGTATTTGGGTTCGTGCGTTCGATTTCCGTGTTATCATGTGTTGTTATGTGATGTTATTTCCGTCGTAATACGGAAGTAATTTCACGACATCGTAAAGCACAATATTGCGTGTGTATTAAAAGAGAGAGATAAAAAAAAAAAATAGCTAAGACAGCAACTACGAAAGAAGTGTGGAACAACTAATTGTGGGAATAATAAATTTCAGGCCACTGAAATTAGGAAATATTAGTCAAACATTATTTTCCAAAATGCTCAAAATTAGCTTCGAAAAAAGTAGTTAATAACATTAACAGTCATGGGCATAGCCAGTGACATATATCTAGAGTACACTGATGATGTGGAGGAAATACTCCCCTACAAACATTTTCTGAGTGCTTCAAAAAAAAAAAAAAAAAAAAAAACAAGACTCCAAAAAGAGTATTTTTTTATGCGTGTTATATGAGTATGCAATAAAAAGACTCAAAAAGGAGTCTTTGATATGATTGTAAAATGATTGCTAAAAAATAAAAAAAATCCTAAAGGAGTCTTTGATATGATTTCAAAATAATTGCTCAGAAATAAGACTCTAAAAAGAGTATGTTTTATGAGTACGATATTTATAGTCTTAAAAGAGTCTTTTAAGAGTCATAATGTACTGACAATAATCCTGCCAATAGAGATGATATTCCGAAAACACGAATCGCGGGCGATAGCGTTGAAGTTCCACTGTCCGATTTTAATGAAGTTTTGGAAGCTGTAGCTCAGCTTATAAGCAACAAAGCTCATGGCTAACTTGTTAAACTCTACAAGAATGGAGGCGAAGCTGTATTTAAATGCATTCATGAGCTGCTATCCAGAATATGGTTCGAGGAATGCCTGAATGAAACATTAGCAGGGTGTCTGTCAACTACCGTAGATTCCATGTACGATTCCAGATAATTTGGCAATTGTTAAAAAAAAAAACAAAAATTGACTTTATCGTGGACCTTTCCGTAGGTTTTTAAACTACAGCGTATCTTCATCCTTGTAAAAAAAAAAAAAAATAAATAACTGGCCATTTCAGCCCTTGAAAGGACCTTGACCTAGCTTCTTATGATCAATTGTGTAGTGCGTGTTATTAAGTTTGTACACAATTGACCGAAAACCGGACCTGCATGCTTAACGCCGACTCCGAACGGCGATGAACGGAAAGTTCTCGTTCTCAAGAAGCTTTACATGGCATTTTGATTACTCTCTGAGGTTTGCCATTGTCTGCAGAGAGGTGGCGGCCGTACAGAAAAATTATTTTAATTCAAATAATTTTCTGTCGCTGCTGGGGTTCGAACCTGGGTTTCCAAAGTTCTTTGACATAGCGGCCACGCACTTTAACCAACTACGCCACGGACGCCACATCTTCATCCTTGTACTTATTCTTATATTTGATCAAATAGTTATCCTACTTCTTGTCTCTTGTAACTCTTGTGTTGATTCATGTTCAAATTCCTGATCTAATCTTTGTCCGAACCCCTTTCTTAGTTCTTATTCCATTTCTTTTGCCAATTTTCTCCTAAATCTTGTCCTGTCCTTGTACTTAGAGGGTCTAAATCCTTGTTCCATTTGTTTTAGCTTTGAACCTGAGATTTCAGGTGTAAATCCTATTCAGTCAAATCTACCTTCAAGTCTGGTGCAATCAAGAGAACAATTTTTTGGATGTTTTAGGAGTGGTGGAAAGCAGTAGAAACATATGAAATCAAATCAGAAGCAAGTGTTATGCCTTTACCTCAGTCAATTCAAGTTAGAGGGTAATCTCATCGACAAAAATCACTACCATCCACTTCAACTTATGTCGTAATTATTGATTAGTTTTCAATTTCAGTTGATTAGAAATGAGGAAAGAAATGCAGAAAGGCCCATGACCTAGCCGGGATTTAAGCCCGGGACTTCTGGCGTATCAGCCAAGCACGCTATCTACTCGACTACCGAGGCCGTCTTAAATCTTCTTAAATTTTATTCTGTCCTTTTACTTGGTGTGTCCAAACATTTGTCCATTTCTTGTTTTTATTCTTTTCCATAAATGTCTAAATCTTTGTCTGCCCTCATACTTTTTCTAATCCTTGTCTTAATCCTTATTCAAATCCCTATTCTTAAGCTTTGTTTTTTAATTTTTGGTTTAGCATTTAGGTTAGATTAGGTTAGGTTGACGCGGCTGTCTCTTATGAAACACACTTAGACCCGCTGTGATGCCAGGGGTTAATTATTTTCCACTCTATCTGAACCTATTGGAGCTATTTATGAAGCTGAATATTCGGTAGACGGAAGATTTTTAGAGTTCATCTAGGTCACTTGTAATGGCACAAACACCACATGAATACCCTTTTCATGGTTATTTACACCATGCGTTAAGTGTGGAAGGGTCCTTAATGTACGACCTACGTGAACATACCCGCATGACGTTCGATTGGCACTCCTGAGGTGACAAAAGATGGCGAATTGCCGAAAAATGAACGAAGATGGCGGATCAACGTTGGCGAATCAGCGCAGCGATCGGCCATCGGTCTTATCTTCTGGAGCCGTAAGCGAGGATGGTCGCAAGAACTGCAGACAGCAAAAGCAGCAACAAAGTAATAAAACTGCAGCCAGACATAGATTTAACAGCAACAACAGTATCAATTGCACCAGCATCATCATCATCAGCAGCAGCTACAACAGTAGCCCTAGCGCTACCGCTGTGCCGCTGCAACACCGAACAACGGCCAGAACAGCAACAGCTACAACAGTAGCCCTAGCGCTACCGCTGTGCCGCTGCAACACCCAACAACGGCCAGAACAGCTAACAGCTACAACAGTAGCCCTAGCGCTACCGCTGTGCCGTCACAACAACAACACCCGGAGCAACAACACATCAACAACTTAAAAAGGCTGATGAAGGAATTCCGAGTGACCTTGCCATTCACTGTGGAGGAGTGTCAAATTGCACCACTTTGTTTCGGCTGCGGTAGCATCGAAGAACGACACAAGTGGCATAAAACTGTGTAAGTGTTTAGCTCATTATAAACCACACAATACAAAACAACCTAAGCCCAAAATTCGTAAATTTTATATGGACATTTTTTTTTTATTTGCTCTTTTGGTTGCTGTAATTTTCCATTTTTAACATAACCATACATATATAACAAACATACTTACACATATTTTTTTTTAATTATGAATAATTTACTTTATTTTCTTTCTTTTTTAATGTTTAAAAATAAAAAAAAATGAATCCTTCATTTAAATTAATAAGTTTAACCAGTAATATATATATTATTCTTATATTTTTTTTACTATTTGGTAAAATATCTTTAATCTTTGCGTTACAATTTTAATATAAATAATTACATATACATATTATGATTACTCTATCTACATATCATATAATTTAGCTGGCAGCTGAGTATTTATAAAACAAAAAAAAATTTACAAGATAATATAGTTTGTATTAAACTTCAGCACCTAATTAATATAGAAAAAAAATATATATCTATATATATATTATATCAGATCTAGAATTAAACTAAAGAAACTAAAAATAAAAATCTTAACCTGAAACTAGAGATATAACATAAACTAAGAAAAACTCAAACTGTAACTAGAACTCAAACTTAAAATAAAACTAACATTGAAATTAACACTATTATAAAAACTAATATATATTTAATAATTTAAACTTAAACAAAATTTCTAAAATTAAGTTACAATCTAAGCTAAAACTTAAAATTACATTGAAATAAAACTAGAACTAAACTTAAACAAAATTTCTACATCAAATTACTAAGACTAAAATCAAAATTAAAATAAAACTCAAACTTAAACTAAAACGTAAGCTAAAACTCAAACTCAAATTCAAGCATAAACTAAAACTAAAACTTATACTGAACCAAAATGTAAACTAAAATTACAATTTGAAAATAAACTAAAAACGTAAAATTAAATTAAAATAAAACCAAAACTTAAACCACAACTAAAATCAAAATAAAAAGTTAAAATATTTAATATATATTAAATAATTTAGAAACTAAACAAAAATTTAAATCAAAAATTAAAATAACACTCGAACTGTAATTAAAGCTAAGACTAAAACTAAAATTAAAAGAATACTAAAACTAAAACTAAAACTAAAAATAAAATTACAATTTAAACGAAAACTTAAATTGAAATAAAAACCTAAACTAAATTTAAACTAAAGGTATAACATAAACGCAAATTAGAACTAAACCAAAATGCAACTAAAATCACAACTTAAACAACTCTATAACTAAACAACAAAAAGGAACCCAAACTAAGTTGAACTTAACACTTAACTGTAACATACTGAAAACTAAAGAAATTAAAAATGCATTAAGCTACTACTTTACCACTGAAACTATTGAAATGAAATGTTAAATTGAATTTAAATGCACTCAGAAAAAAAACATTGGTAAAATCAAAATTTTTCATTGGTATATCTGCCAATTTTACATTTTGTTTCATGCTCAAAAGTTTATTGTTTTGTATTGAAATGGCTGAAGCTATTGTTTTAAAAAATTTTCCCTTTTAAATCAATATTTAAAAGTTTTGAAAAAAATGTTGAAACAAAATGGGTTATTGTGTAATCAAAAACTACAAAATGTTTTTCTAAAATTTTGAAATGTTGTTTTAATATTGTTTAGCCATTTGAAATAAAACGTTACATATCTAAAAACAAAATCGTTCAGGTTTAAGCAAGCGCCATACTTACAACACAATAATTCGTAGATTTCTTGCAAATCCCATTTCAGCAGCAAATCTTGCAGTGACTCCATCATATATTTTTTTTTTATTTACTTTACTTTTGCTTTAACTGTTTTTCTAGAAAACACACGAACGAACGAATCGAAGAAAAAAAGATGCAACAAAACCAATGCTTGCTTATAATTTTAAAATTTTTAACTTTTGATGGACGTATTAACATTTCATTTTTATATGCATTGAAGAATTAATCGATAAAATTAAAAATCTGTGAAACATAACGGAGCTACATTAAACTCAATGTATTTTTTTTTCATTTAAGACATTAAAAGCTTGTTTTCAAAGGTTTTATTTTAACAATTTTTAACATTTCGAATCAACATTTTACAGTTTTTGAGAAATCATTTTTATTAGTTATTTCAAAATTTTTATTTTTTGAAACAAAAGTTTTTACTTTAATTTCAAAATTTTTATGGTAAAATCAAAAGCTTTTATGTCAAAATGCTAAAATTTTGATTTCAAATGGGGATTTTTTTCTGAGTGTGGTTAAAAATGAAATTATTGTAATGTATATATGAACAATTAATTAATATGTAAGAGTTGATCTCTGTTAGATGATAAACATAGAAGTTAAGTATATAAATGTGTATTAAAGACCCCGATTAAAAAAAAAAAAAAATATGAACTAAATTCCATTTATTTGGTAAGGGATGGAAGTGAGTTTTGCGTTAGGGAGGATCCCAAAATATTCGCCCCGGATCCTCACGTTGGGTGGGAAACGTGGGGCATGGGCCATAACATCAGGTCCATGAGCGTCGTGGTTGGGGTTGAGTGGGGGAACAGAGCCCCCCTCTCACTCAAAAATTAAAATTCCGTTTTGTTTTTTTTTTTATTATTATCTTTCTTTATAGATACATGAGTTCACAGGACGAGCTCACCAAACCCAAAATCCGCACGAGATTTTTTTGTGTGCGGCAAAGGGGTGCTTCCGGTCCAGAAACGAACCCCCCCACTTCCCGAACTGGCAGCAAAGTGGCACGCAAGCTCGTGCGGGCCCTGGACGGTAGCACCCACAGGTGCGGTTGTGCGCGTACGCGGGTCGGCCGCCCTGGTTTTTTCTCGTCTGGCACTGTGACCAGGAGCGCCTCAAAGGCCGCTCTCCAAACCTAATATAAAAACCAGGGCGACCGAATAGAAAAGCAAGCGGGCGCACGCCGAGGCTGAAAAAGTCCTCCGCTACACACTGTGGAACCAGCTACCTAGGAAAAGGTGGCGCTTTCTGGCCAGCGTTGAGTATTTGCGGAGAAGATCTGGATTCTACCTCTTCCTCGTCTCTGCAGCTTCTGCAGAAGTCGTCATGGAGGATTTTCAGTCTTCGGGCATGCTTTCCAATTAGGCAGTGTCCTGTTAGAATGCCTATGACAATATTTATTTGGTCCCTTCTAAGGTAGCATTTGGGCTAATTTAAGGGATTCCCTGATAGACCTCATGATGCCATTAATTTTATTTTTTTATTTTTATCATGTGACCGCAAACCTGCAACGTTTTTTCATTGATCTTGGATTTTTACTACATTGGGCGGTCGCCTCCGTGGTGTCTTGATTTTTGAAAAAACATTTTTTCCATTTTCATAATAAAGTCAGAGAACCATTTTTCGCTGCCGGAAAATAACATTTTTCGTTACATTTTATTTTCATAATATTACATTTTTGTTGCATAAACTGCTGCCTCCGAAAACTGGAAACGTCAAAGTTTCTGTTTATTTCTGTGGTAAGACCAAGTATATATTCCTAATTTCTATTTTATTACACTTACCGTTTCACATATACGTCAACTACATCAAAGACCCGAGCAGCCACTGCAACAACAAACATCACAGCAAGCACAACAAATTCATGAAAACAATTGGTCAAAGCAAATTCAACAAGAGGCGCAAAACATAAACAATAAATTGCCGCCTAAAGTTATTACATTAGAAATTGTTTATAATGAAATAATCTCTCTAAAAAATTTGAATGCAAACTGTTTGTCGCTAATTCACAGTCTTCAAGAAGATAAAAGAATTCTTGAAGAAAAAGTAATTAATCTGCAAGAAGAGGTGAACTTTCTGCAACAAAAAAATAGGGACAAGTGCATTGAAATTGTTGGTGTTCCTGCTGTCAACAATGTCAACGCTCTTGATTGCGCTCTGAAAATTTTCTCAGATGGATTGACCGTTAACGTAACTGAAGCACAGATTGATGACTGTTACGTAAAGCGGATAAAGAATTCCAGGGGTTCCGCATCGTCGAACTCTGTGCAAAACGTTTTATGTGTAAAATTTGTATCTAGTATTTGTAAAAAGGCTGTTATGAAAAATAAGTACAGATTCAGGAACAATTTAAATACCAGAATATTTAACCTTGATCGAATATCTAGTATTTTTATAAATTAATCCCTTTCCATTATGACCAGATCTCTTTTTAATGAATGTAAAAAATTAGTGGCGTCCGTGGCGTAGTTGGTTAAAGTGTGTGGCCGCTAAGTCAACGAACTTTGGAAACCCAGGTTCGAATCCCAGCAGCGACAGAAAATTATTTGAATTAAAATAATTTTTCTGTACGGCCGCCACCTCTCTGCAGACAATGGCAAACCTCAGAGAGTAATCAAATTGCCATGTAAAGCTTCTTGAGAACGAGAACATTCCGTTCATCGCCGTTCGGAGTCGGCGTTAAGCATGTAGGTCCGGTTCTCGGTCAATTGTGTACAAACTTAATAACACGCACAACACAATTGATCATAAGAAGCTAGGTCAAAGTCCTTTCAAGGGCTGAAATGGCCAGTTATTTATTTATTTATTTTAAAAAATTAAAGACAGTGAAGAATTATAAATATCTATGGGTTAGTAATGGTAGAGTTTTAATGCGTAAAAAGGAGGGTGATATTGCTTTGGTAATTAATTCATTTGAGGATCTAAATACATTAATTTAAGTCAGTTTAGTTAATTTTTACTGTTTGAAAGAATTATCGAAAATTGTAATCCTCAAGAAAATTTATTCAATATTCCTTTTGCGCTCTGTAAACATTTAAATTTTTATGATATTTTATCTAACCCAAATAGTTTTTATATTATTCATCAAAATATTAGAAGTTTGAGAAAACATTTTGATAATTTCATATTGCATATTGAGTCATTTGTTAACAAGCCTGTCTTCATATTTTTAACGGAAATCTGGATCTATGATTGTGAAACATCTTTATTTAATATTCCTGGATATAAAACTTATACCAACTGCAACAACGATTATGGTGCTGGAGGAGTGGCTGTTTTTGTAAGAGAGGAATACAAATGTGATTTTAGTTGTTTTAACTTTAAAAGTTCTGATGTGGCTAGGATTTGCTGTTTAATTGATAACAAAAAATACTCATTTTTTTGTATTTATAGGTTCCACGATAACTTAAATCATGATATGTTTTTGAGTGATCTGGATGTCCTTTTGTCTAATATTAAGTGTGATAATCTTATTTTGCTAGGTGATATCAACATAAATATCTTACAAAATTCATCACTGGTTGATAAATATTTATTCTTACTCTCGGCGTATGGTCTTGAATCATGCATTAATGAACCTACTCGTATAACTGACAACTCTTCTACTTGCATTGACCATATTTTTGTGCGGTTAAGTCAATCAAGTAAACTATCTTTAAGCAGCTCTGTTTCGGATTTTAATTTTTCAGATCATTGCATGACGTGTTTACGTTTTGAAAATGTTAGTCTTATGGAGAAAACACAACCACAGCTTGATATTTTATTCAATAAAACTGATTTTGCTGCTTTAAATAATAAACTTGTTTCTGAAACATGGGAAAATGTTTACTGTGAACCTAATCCATCTAAGTCTTTTAATATGTTTTTTGATATCCTAGTTGATCACGTAAATTCATGTACTACAAAAGTAATAAATCGCGACTCTAAGCTTAAAAGACTGAAACCCTGGATGTCTGTCGACTTATTGAAAAAAATTAAAAGCAAAAATAAACTTTTCAAAAAATGTTCCAAGCAACCTACTAACATGAATGTTAAATCTCGTTACAAAGCTCTCTGTAAGGAAATTTCTATGGAAGTCTCTACATGTAAAACTAATTATTACGTAAATGAATTTAGTAAAATAAGAGGTAATGTTAAGAAGGAATGGCAATTGGTGAATAATATTTTAAATAAGTCAACGAATAATAACAAATCCGATTTTATCAATGTTGAAGGAAAGTCCTTATATGAAGCTTTTGAAAAGGCTAATGCTTTTAATAATTTTTTCGCCAAAATAGGTAGGGATGTGGTTTCTAATGATGTAGTCAACAACGTTGCTTGTAAATGTTTAGATAGTGAACCGTTCTATTCCAACAGCTTTTTTTTCGAACCAATTTCGTCTTTTGAGCTGTTTAAAATAATTATGTCTCTTAAAAACTCTAGTTCATGTTCTGATGGATTTTTTTCTAATGTGTTTCTTAAAAAAATTGTATTTAACATTGTTGATGTCCTTTGTATGATCTTTAATAAAAGTATAAAACTTGGAATATTCCCTGACGTTCTTAAAGTAGCAGTAGTAATTCCATTATTTAAAAAAGGTGATGAATCTGTTTTAAATAATTACAGACCCATCTCAGTGTTGTCGGTTTTTTCAAAAATCTTTGAAAAAGCTGTAAAATCAAGAATGGTTCATTTCCTAACTAAAAGTAAGTTTTTTAGTAATTGTCAGTATGGCTTTAGAGAAGGTTTATCCACTGAATATGTACTTTTAAACTTTTGTACAAATATTTATGGTGATTTAAATAATAAAAAAGCCTGCGCTGCTCTCTTTGTGGACATAACAAAAGCCTTTGATACTGTCGATCATGAGATATTACTCAATAAAATTTGGAGATGTGGTTTCAGGGGCTCTGTGTACTGCTGGTTTCAATCGTATTTATCTAATAGAAAACAAAGAGTTAAAATAGATAAAGAGTTTAGTAGCTTGGTTAATATAAATATAGGTGTTCCCCAGGGTTCTGTTCTGGGGCCTATTCTGTTTCTTATTTATATTAACTCTATTTTTGATCAGCCTTTTTTGAGTAAGACTATAGCTTTTGCGGCCTTAAACGTATATTGCGATATAAATCACGACCTAGAAATTTTAAGACATTGGTTCTCATCACACAAATTAGTTTTGAGTGATAAAACCAAAGTTATGTACTTCAGTGTTGCAGGAATTGATTTAAATTTAGGTGATTTTACCTTTCATAGTGCAGGGTGTAGAAAATACTTAATTGGTAATGATATATGTAATGCTTCGCGTCAATCAAATACTTTTTATGTTCATAGCAATTGTTCCACTAAATGCTTTTCTATTGACTGCGTTAAATCATTCAAATATCTCGGACTGCTACTTGATTGGAAAATGAACTGGGTTGATCATACAGCTGCCCTTAAAAGGTACCTTATCGGTGCTACAAGACATATTTATCTACTAAAATCATTCTGCTCCTTAAAATTGTTAACTTGTATTTACCATGGCATTTTCCACTCAAAACTGCAATACGGCCTAGTTTGCTGGGGTGGAACACATGCAAATAAAATTAACCCTATCCTAATCGCTCAAAAACATGTTATTCGTATTATCTGTAACAAAAAACGCCTTGATAGTAGCTTCCCCTTATTCAAAAATCTGAACATTTTACAAATTAAACATTTTTATTACTTTAGAGTAGGGGTGGGCACAATTCTTGCCCGTGCTGCGACTGCGGGCAAGCAGCGGGCAAGCAGCGTGCGAAATCAATTGCAGGATGAATTTGGAGGTGAATCGGATTGCGGAATGGAAAATCCTCTCTGTAATCCTCTCACAATATGCAATCACAAGAGCGCACTTGAGATTGCGTTAGTGCAGAACAGTGATGTGATTTGGTGGGATTTCGGGCTCATTTCGGGATATTTGGCCTATTTGAGAACGTGTGGGATTTCGGATGCTTAGGTGGGATTTTCTACTGAATCATAATTTTTTAAAGTGTAAATTAGCAAAACTGGTTGGTATCACTTTTTTGTAATCTTTCAAAATTTTTCGTTTAATTTCTGTTTCATTGATTCTAAATATGTAAGGAAGGTATATGTAATTATGATCCTCAAATTAATGAAAATATGATCCTCATTTAAAAACAAAATTTTAAGCTCAGTTTCATTTTGATGCAATGAAAGAAATTTACGATTATTTTATACACTTAAGAGAGTTTTTATAAAAAACGCAGTGTTTAACTATTCGTATATTTTTTTTTTTTTTTGTGGACAATTTGTTATATTTATTGAAAAAATTTATTATGTAACATACATTATTAAACTATAAAATTATTATAATGTTAAAAAACTAAGGGGAGGATGCCCGCCTACTAAACACGTTTTGCTTGGAGGCTTTATCTTTGGCTTTAAACATAATTTTTCAGAGCTCTTGGTTTCATTTGGAAGCTAAGTCCAATAACTAACAGGAATTTTAATCAAAATTTAAAAATTCCAAAAATTATAATTTAGGCAGTCGATCTAGCAAAACTCTCGAAATCGATCGCTGAAAAAATCGGCCCAGCTACTGAGCACCTAAAACAAATCGTTGAAAAAAATTAGAAAATGAAGTAAAAACAATAGTTTTTGAGAGTTTATAAAAAGTTTATTCTATCAATAGTTCATAATGACTCTTTGAACTTAAAACAATAGAGATTTGAATTTCTTTGATGGCTGCAGCCATCGCATCAGAATTTATATTCGTTCTTCTATTCAATTTTTTTTCAGGCGACGTCATTCTAAAATTTTATCTGAACGTGGACGACAATCACGAAAACTATTTTAACTTATTTCAAACACTATTTTCAATCATATAAATGCCAATTTTTTACTTACACGATTTCTGAAAATTTGTTCGGAAGGTGCACCAACGTTTTGTTCAGTAGGTGGCCAGGCACGCCATCATGATATGACGTGAAATATTTTTTTCCCTTTTCTCAATATTGTTCGATTGCTCGTCGAATTGTGAAAAATAAACATTAAATATAGAATTCTACTCATATTCACCTTTTTTTATCGATAAGAAACACTCTGAAATTCACTAAATAGAGATGAACTATTTTTGCTCAGCTTCGTTTTATTCGAATATTTTATTTCTCAACGGCCGTGGGGCTGCTGCTTTAGCGCATTCATCTCAGTGATTTATCAAAAGTGAACATTCAATGAGATGTTAATGCAACACTTTACACATTGGCGAATCATACAGACGTCAGAAATCACAGTGTTCAGCAGTAGGTGGGCCTGTTCAGCAGGTGGGCATCCTTATTTCTTTTCAGAAATTGCATAAAAAATCGTTATTTGTATAAATATTTGGGTGGGATTTTTTGTGGGTTTTTCGTGTCATTTTGGTGGGATAAACAGGTCTAAATCGGGATGTTATCGGGATTTTTTACTAAATCAGAATCACATCACTGGTGCAGAAAAATGTGTATTAATCTCACGTAGAGAACGATCAAAGCTTCAGTGTTCAAGCGAACGTCAAGCAGGCAACATCTGCGCTGGTCTGTTCTTTGAATACATGACGAAAAATTGTACACTGTACAAAATTTCTTGCAAGGAAAATTTTTTTTATGATTCTGCATCAAACTGTATATTTTTTTCATTGCAGTAGTTTTTTGTTTATAAATTTTTTTTTAAAATACGACTAATTATAAATAATCGACCATGAAGTCAGATTTAATTTTTTTATTTTTTGTTAAAATCATTCAAGATCTATAACAATTTCTTTTTTTCAAAAAATCAAATCTAACATTCTATGACATTTTTTGTTCTTTTTTTTTATTTTCATTTATCATTTTTCCATGAACCCATCGCCGTCTCATAATAAAAATTTGTGCACTTTTAGCCGAGATATACAAACCAAAAAATTTAGAATGGATTGTTTTAAGCTTTTTACATGTCCGTTTGCTTATCTGTATTTCACTTTATTCATCTGTCAGTGTGTTTAATTTTTATAAACCGTCCACTACACATTTATTTCATTTCGCAGTATAAATAAAAGCAAAGAAAAAAATCACAAATATCTATAAGATTTCTGCAGAAACCACTTTAGCACTACTTTGTTTTCAGTGTGCTTTATAGAAACCGTAAGAGCGAGAGCATGATGATGTGAAAAGTAAGTGTTGCATATCTTACATATTAAGAGAATTGCTTATTAAAAGGGAGTTTTTTTTTTTAAATTACTACCAGCAGCTATAAAATCGCTTTGCAAACACAACTTCTTGGCATATTTATAATTGTTTCGCAAGAGCATGCAACCATTATAATTCTACATCTGCCTCCTAACATATTTTTAACTAATATTTCGTTAGAACTGAATCGCATAATAAATTTATACTTTTATTTAGCGCGTAACTACTTAAAAGCAAGTGTAGGACACAAGACGTTATCGAGATATGATTGAATTCAACATGATTGAATTCAATTAAATTCAAAATATTAAATAGTAAAATTATAAAACGGCCTTGTTTTTTATATAAATGGCATGCAACATTGATTATGAACTGCTCTGAACGCAATGAGCACAATTATGATTTTTGCAAAGCGTACTCAAATACTAGGGTTGCCAAGTCACTGTGTTTTGTTTCTTAAAACAAATTCTATAATTTTTAATTAAAGATTTTTATTTGTAACGAATAATGTAAGTAGCACAATTTTAAATATTTCATATATAATACAAAAATTAATATTATATATGAAATGTATGAAACATTTACCTATAGACTGTTACTATTAAGAAAAAATTTAAATTAATATTTGATATTTTTTTATCACCTTTTTCTGTGGATGTTTACAATGCTCCAATAAACCTTCAGTTGGAACTGATTGATCTTCAGTCCTCGTCTCGTTTAATCCTCGAATTTAAAAATACCACAAACATCATAGATTTTTATAAAAATCTATGTCCAAAAAAATTTAATAGTATACGTTTATTTTCTGCAGGTATTATTGCTATGTTTGGAAGCACATTCTCTTTCGAGCAACTTTTTTCTATAATGAAAATGCAAAAGTCCCGTTTGCGAAGTCAACTTTCTGATATGAGCTTGGTGTCAATAATGCGTCTTGCCACCGCACGCGAAATTGAACATAATATTAATAGAATTGTTACCGATTTTTTAAGCTAAACTTTTCCTTACTTTTGCAGTAATCTTCCATGAGCTACTGAGTGGAGTTCACAATCCCATTTCAAAAAATATTATTTTTATGCAGACTACTGAAATTATGAAAAACCATGAAAAAAAGTGCACCAATACTGTATATTCCAAACAATTAGAAAATTACATATTATACAATACATATAAGTTATTTGAAATGTTATGTTTATATTAATACAAAAATGTTTTTTACTTAAAAGAAATAGTGCTTAATTTTAAAAAAAAGGATGAAATTATTTTTACATTTTAACGATCTTATTCGGGGAAATGACAGTTGTACATTGTTGACAGTTAAAAATTTGTATATTTATTACTTTTACCTCAAAACAAATGACTCTAAAACATATTTTGAAAGATATCTTTATTTATAAGATGTACCTTACTATCCAGGTCAATTTCCAAAATTTGGACCAATTTTTCTTTCGCAAACATATTGATTGTGGAAACATCAATTCTATACAATTTTGCTAAATATTTATTATATTTATATAAAAGTATTTAAGATATGGCAACCCTGTAGATATCACTATCTATATAACGCTCTTCTTACGCTCTATCTCATTATATTTTCGCATGTCCCTCGTTTCCTTTACCATCGAATTTTTGAAGCAATGCTGTCGCCCGTGCAGCAAGCAGCGGGCAACCAAAATGCCCGTACGGGCAAAATGCCCATACGGGCAACTTTGCCCACCCCTACTTTAGAGTATTAAAAGTATTTTTCAACAGATCCGGCTATTTACAAAACAGGTATAATTCTAGTCACAACTTAAGGACTAATTATCAAAACTTGGCCTTGATTCCGCCTCACAACTTAAACCATTTTTTTTCTTTCTATACATGTGCGGCTCCCAGACTCTTCAATAGTTTACCATATAGCGTTCGTTGTCTGCGTAACAAAAATGTATTTTTTAATGAAGTGAAGTCATGGCTTTTTAATAAAGAATTTAATGTAATTGACTCCCTAATCACTGTGTCCTTATAATTTTCTTATTTTGTATTGTTTTTTTTTTTTTGCTTTGCTTTGATTTTAGCTAACCCTTATTCTTTAAATTAGTAAGTTAAGTTTTAATTGTAAGACCCCACTACTTTATTTAATTTCACACTATTTTGCTTTCATGTTAAGTGTAACTGCATTCGCCACTTGTTCAAATTGAACAACAGAATGTAGTATTTATTAATCAAATCTTATGTAATATTAGGTTTATTCCGCAAATTGTAAATTCCTGTAAATCTATTGATTAATAAATAATAATAAGAATAATAAATAAAAAAAAAAAAAAAATAAATAAATAATAAATAAATATACTTACAGCGTAATAATTCCATGCAACGGCGTTGCATGATTGATGCATTTTCGATCTTGGAGCGGCTCTCTTCGCGGCCTTTTGACGCTATAAATTGTTTGTCTATTTTTATCATGAGGGTTAAGAAGAAACCTTTACCGGATTATAATATATTTTACAGTATCACCTATTAACTGAACCATCTATCACTTATAGCGCGTTATAACGCAATGTAAGAAATTTTCAGAATCGTTGATTTTTTCGTTTTTTTTTTCTTTATTAGTTTGAGTGAATTTTTTTATGTAAATGCTTTTATAAACATATATTTTTAGGAAATTTTGGTACTGGTACGCCTTGAAAATGATGGCCCAAATTTTATACATATAGCACAAAACATATTCTTTTTGATTTAAAATTTTTATAAAACGCTTAATTGCTCAGATAAGGTAAATATTGACATTTTGAAAACAGCTTTATTAACACTGTCATAGATTTTACACTTATATAAATATTTTTTACAAAAATTTTTTGGATTTTATAATTTTTTCTTTTTTATTTAGAATTTTCTTTTTGCTTTTTTACTAATCTATGAATCTTAAAAAAATATTAATCTGTTTATTTTTTTTTTATTTATTTTTCTTTTCAATTACAACCAACCTTGATATTGTCCTTCTTTTTAAGAATCACTTAATGACATTATTATACAAACCATTGCTTATACTACGCATGAGTGGCGGCATAACATATAAACCAGGGCTGGGCATTCTAACACAGTCACATTTTATTTTGTCTTGTTAGTATTAGTGTACTCTCGAATAGCGCACACTGAGCGAAATAGTTGTCACAATTATCTAGATTTGTAAGTTTTTATTTTTAGTCATCGGTATTGTTCATTATTTCTGCTATGAAATTATTTAATACAATTACTATGAATGTATAATGCAAAGAATCTTAATAGATAATATGAACGAACTATAGGAAGCCTTAATATATGCGAATAATTATTTTAATATTATAAAATCTAAATATGAACTAATAATTTAAATTAAGAATAAACAACAAGTTAATAATAAGTAAGTGAATTAAATAAGTAAGTAAGCAAGTAATAAAGAAATTAATTATTAAAAAATTAATGAAAGAATGAAAAATAAAAAGAATAATAAAAGGTAATATGTATGCATGAATTATATTAAACCTTAATATATGTGAATAATATAAAATTATATAAAAAAAAGAAATATATGCATATATATTATAAATCTACAAATCAAGAGTTTGGTTTTTTTAAGAGTGTACATTAAATATGCAGCGCAAAGCTACATAGGTCTTTACAGCATCACCGTCAGCGAACGACTGAATTATATTCTCTTCTGTAGTGAGCTTTATGTACATGTGAAAAGTTACGCTCGCAGAGAGCTCAGTGAGCTATGGAGCGCCCTGCGCTGATATAAACACTTGAGTGAGCGAAGGACATCAATACACTGAAAAATTTATATATATACAAAAAGTTAGGTTCGTTCTAATAAGAAAAACATCGACACAAGTCAGAAAAACTCTACGTACAGAGCAAAACATTACTTTACATAGCACAGAATGAAATTATTTTTCTTAAAAAAATTTGTTAATTTATTAACATTGCATAATATCAAAAGTAATTAATAATTTTATACTAATTTGAAAAGTAACAATTTGGTAACATCGATAAGTATCTGTTCCCTCCACAGCATAGAGAAAGTTTGCGTACATATATATCTATAAATGGGGATTCCCGAAGCTACACATTGAATCTGTTTTTTCGACAAAGTATGTTTATCCCTCGATTTGATATAATTATAAATTTGTGTTAGTTTTTCATTTTGTTAAAAAAATTAACTTAAGTTTTAAACGATGATTGCAAAAAGAAAAGAAAATTAGCTCAGATGAAAGGAAAATCATTGTGAAATTGTGAAAAGAAGCGGAAACATATTGCAAAATTCGAAAAACTGTAGAAAGAACATATTCTTAAATTCAAAAAGTGGTTGCTCTTTAAACTAATTGTTGAGCTTTACAGCCCTATTCTGGCAGTTTAACTAAGCTCACCACATTAACAAAATAGTTAATATTAACAAATTGTTAAGGTTTCGTATTCTGGTGATAATTTGAAAGCTCCTTCCTTTACTATTTTGTTAATGACAGAAAACAACTAAACAACGAAAGATAGTTCAGTATTAAGCCAAACAAATGCTGTGTAAATAAAATAAAATAAAAAAAAAATGGATGAATTCTTACATTTTACTTCTTTTTAGCATTGATACCGAAGAAGATCAAAGAAAAAACAAATTTTAAAGACTGCAAAACACTCGAAAATTGCTTGGCTATTAAAGAAATTCATTTTGAAACTTAAAAATATTGAAAACAATTAGTGAATTATTTATTTCTTAACATTTTCCATCTTACTTGTAGAAAAACAAACATAAGCAATCAAAATAAGCAAGAAAAGACCAATATAAAAACAGCTGACGCTTTATATCTAAGGCATTTCACCATGCGTGGTGAACTTCAATAGCTTTTGAGAGCTTTCAAATTGTAAATGATTTGCCAGAATACGAACATTTACATTACATAACAAGAACATTAACAAGAGCTCCTTAACAATTCCTTGTTAACAAGCAGAATAGGGCTGTTAGGCCAAGTATGTTATGAAAAAAGCTACTAACAACAACAACGGCTCTGTATAGAGCAAATCATACAGCAGTCTAGACAGACTCTTTCGTTGGCCGCTACAGCAACTCATCAGTAGTCTTGCATGACTTTCACTGTGATCCACTTAGCAACTAAGAGGTCTTGCGTACCCGGCAACTTGGCCGAGAAAGTTACCCCGAACTTTTTGGCAGAGAGGACAAAGCTTTCCCTAAGTAACTGAGATCTTATTTGCTTCTGATATACTCTATTAAAGTTAACCTTGATCTTACTTTTAGGCATAGCTTTTAACTTATGCGGATCTTTCGAAGGTCGATCACAACTTTTGTTGACCAAAATTGGAATTGACCGTGGGACTCGCACCAAAATCGCCTTCTGGGCGCCCCCATAAGTTAACAGTCCGAAAAAATTATTTTCAAATGAATAACTTCGCGTGTAAGAATCGTCAAAATCTAAAAAAAAGAAAGAAAAACAGGGTTAATTTAAATATTAACATTAATTGTCTTTTATATAAACCGAAGTGAAGAAAGTGAAAATGAGACTTACATAGAGGCAGAAAATCCGAATGTGTTTGACGTAGACACCTGCCTGAATAGCTTAATTCTACAGTGCTCCAAGCACAGGATCGATACCTTACGTCGAACTGAGCTCCTTTGTGTATTCAAAGGTACCTACAGTGAATCAAAACAGTTTAGAAACAAAACAGTTTCTTTAAAACATTTATTAAATTTTTACCCTTTTAACACAAAACTAAAATTTATTTTTACATATTTCATATTTCATATATCTTTTTAATGCAACTTCAAAAAATGAAACCAAAAAACAACTTTCTTATCACTACAAATAAAAAAAGAAACAAAAAACTAAACATTTCATAGCCAAAAAAGTTTAGAAACATTTGTGCTTTTGATTGAACTCTGCATTGCTTCGTTTGAAAAAATCTTTAAAATAACTGGATCTAAAGTATTTAGCTATAAATGTCAGTAATATACGCATTAGAGGTGGGTAATAGCACAATTTTTGGTGTGCTGACTCACTAGCACATGTGCACCCTTAGGAGTCAGCACACTGTGCTAGCACAATTGTGTCACAGTCGAAAAAAGCACTTCGCAGTCGAAAAGCAAACGCAGTCGAATATTCGTCCCATAAGAAATACATGCAAATCAGCTGCGACCACAGCAACCGCATTTGTCTCATTTACTCTTTCGTGTTTACGTAAAAAGACGAAGGTTGCTTCACACGCGTGTGTAGTACGGGGTTAACACTGATGTAAATTAAAACTGACAGTTGGCGCTCGGTTCTTGTTGCACTCAATCATAGAAATAAGTCCCATGTTAGACATGCCGATGTTGTGCCGATTTCTCTCACCGATTTTTTGTTCGGTGTAGCGGGAAGGGAAGCGAAAGCGGAAATGAAAAAATCGGCCGTACCAGCGATTTTGCGACGATCTTGTGACGTTTGCTTTTGCTTTTGAACTAAAATCGTTGTTTGCCGTTTTATTCAACTTTTCCACAAAATTTCATCATTTTATGGCATTTTGTAAAGAAATAACTTTATTTTGTGCCTTTTAAGCAAATAAAGTAAAAAAAATGCCTCGGCCAAAATCGTCATGTCTGCAAGCAATGGCCGACGAAACAGTGCAACAAAAGAAAAAATAAGAAAATCGGTGAGAGAAATCGGCACAATATCGGCATGTCTAACATGGGACTAAGAAATAAGGAAGTGGTGTTATGCACACATACACTGTATGTGTACTGCGGCATTTTTTGAGCGAAAATTTTGACATTTGCGCTAGAAAATCAAAACAAAGAAAATTGACTCGAGAAATTCTTTTAAAATAATTATTAAAAGCAATTGTCATTGCTTAAAGTAACTGAAATAATAAAGTGATTTTTATAACTAACTTTATAATAATGAATTGTATAGTGCACAGTTGTGGAAGCAGTCAGAAATTGATAAACAAAATGATTTCATTCCACACGCAAGTATATTCAAATTCTGTTCACATCGGTTTAATTATTTAAATAAGAGAGTGTTATTTATATTATATTTGTTCTTTAAAAGTGTATTTTAATAAGAAATTAATATATTTCTAATCAGAAATAAGTGAAAAAGCAATAATTAGTGCCAGTTAATTTTGCGCCATTTCTATTCCAGCGCTTATGTCAAAGCACAAACACGACTACAAGGGCGCATTCATTTTGCATGGTGTCATTATTTTCAGGGCGCCTTTTGTTAATCACTGTAGTAAATTAATATGATTCCTTATTTGTTTATTTTCAGATTTCCGCAAATTATTGATACTAATTATTGATATAAATGGATTTGCGGCCTAGGATTATAACCAAGCTTCGTTAACAAGCTATCAGTTTTTTCTAATCATATTTATGAATCTGATTTGGCGGCTGTTCAAAAACAAGCCGAAGATTATTTCCGTCACCGGTACCACATCATGAAAAAAATATATTTGAAGGCGCTAATATTTCTCTGTATTTATGGGTGAAATAGGCCTACAGGGGAACCGAACACCCAAAAAAAATCGGTAACGCACCAAATTGTATACCTTAAGGGTGGTGTGGAAATACAATAATTTCACAATAAAATAAATCATTGACTTAACTTTTTAACTACGCAAATAAGTTAAAAAGAAACTTCTTTAATACACAATTCCAATTAGAAAAACTGCGCCTAGCTGTACGCTACAACCGAATGCGGCTCTGAGTGAATGTTAATGTATTAGTGTAAACATACACCAGTAAGAAAAATGCCGCACTTTTATTCCAGAACACCACTTCCTTATCTCTCATTTCTATGCACTCAATGCGGATAGGCTATAAAACAAATTGCATATTGTCAATTATAGCAAGTGAGCCAAAGTGAAACAAAAACCAACTTTACTGGGTGTGCCACTTTGTGTGTCAACGTAGTGTACTAGTACACATGCTCACTACTGAGTGTCACACAGTACATGATAGACACTTTAAGCGCAAAAGTGCTGGTCTTCATCGAGACTCACTATGTGAGTCAATGTAGTGTGCTAGCACACTTGGCACACTGCAGAGAGTCAGCACAGTGCCATAGCACAGCACTGAGTTACCCACCTCTAATACGCATCAGTCACTCGCTTTTTGTAATAAACGCAGATTATTTGTCTTTTTGTCTTAAAAATGGGAAAAAATACCGAAATCTCACTGGAAGTTCGTAAATTAATTCTAAGACTGTATTTAACAAACAATAACAATAAAGTGCGAGATATTGGCTAAATAATCGGGAGAAGCCTTTGCAGTGTTCATAAAATTGTAATTGATCCCGTAAATAAATAATTATACACGGGATCATTACAACCAAAACTTCGAAACTTAACAGCGCGCCATGAACGAGTTATTTTGTCAGAAATAAAAGCAACTCCAAACGTTCCTGCTCCGAAGATTGCTGCAACACTAGAGAAATTTCATGATGTCTCACGTAAATGCCCAAACAGTTCGAAATAGGCTCCATAAGGCTGGCTATTATGGTAGAGTTGCTCGAAAAAAACCTTTCATAAATAAGCGAAATGCGAATAAACGCTTGGAGTTCGCAAAAAAAAAAACACATCAACCAATCGGAACAGTTTTGGGGAACTGTAGTATTCATTGACGAGTCGACATACAGCATTTTTGGTTCGGACGGACGTCGTATGGTGTGGGGAAAGGCAAATACGGAGTTCAATAAAGAAAACATTTAAGCAACAATAAAACATGGTGGCGGTAGTGTGATGGTGTGGGGGTGTGGTTTAGCAGCTGGCGTGGGAAACTTGAAGTTCATTGAAGGAATAATGGATAAAGAACATATTTAGCCATTTTGAGAGAAAATTTGCTGCAAAATGTGAACAAAATGGGGCTAGATGAAATCAGTTTCTTTTTCCAACAAGATAATGACCCCAAGCACAAGTCGCGTTTGGTCATGGAATGGCTGCTTTTCAAAGTCCCACACCAGCTGCATACACCCCCACAATCTCCAGATCTCAACATAATTGAAAATGTGTGGGACCTTATTGGAAAAAGGATCAGGCACCATCATATTACATCCAAAGTGTCGCTTAAACAAGCCATATTAGAAGAATGGGATGCAATTACCCCACTAGAGCTTTAAAAACTATTTTTGGGAATGAAAAATAGACTCCAAGCGGTTCTTGATGCGAAAGGCTATCAAACGAAGTACTAAAATGTTAAAAAAGTAGTTTTTCTCTAATTATTTCTGTATAACTTTTATTTTGTTTCTAAACTTTTTTGGCCATGAAATAATGTTCTTTTTGTTGTTTATATCACTTGTATGAATATTGTAATTGTTTTTGAATTCATTTTTTTGTTATTGTGTTGTGAATATGTATGGAATAAAAATATATGAAAAAAATTTTTGCAACAGCTTAGAAAGTGTAAAATTTCAATGATTGTTTGAGAGAAAATGTTTTGTTTCTAAACTTTTTTGATTCACTGTAGTTAGCTCTATGTTGTGATGACATGCCGCAGCCCTTGGTTTGGGTTGAGGCCTATTTAACGGTTCTATGAGACGCCTCATGGCGCTAGAATTATTCTATTTCATTTTATCATATAGCCGAAAAGCTCAGCTTTATTGTCGTTCAACCAAATTTTCCCAAGCGCCAATAGTCACGGAGTTATAATTCCAAGCAACTTTTTTCATTGTACTTTTATTTTGACCGCATTAAGCGTTTATTTTTATCATGAGGCCAAAGAACCAATAATTTCTGTTGTAAAATAAATTTATCGTAGCACCCCTAGTAATCGAGTAATAATTCCATTCAACAATATTGCATTTTTGTTGCATAAGTTGCTACCTACGCGACCTGATGACGGCTTGGATTTTTTTTTTATTTTTGTTATAAGGGCTAGTATAAATACTTAATTTCTGTTTTAAAACTTTTACCGTGCCGCATATACTCATCCAGAAATAATTCCATGCAACGCCATTGCATGATTGTTGCATTTTTGATCTTGTTGCGTCTCCACGGTCCACAGTCTTTTGACGTTCTGAATGTTTTCTTTATTTTTCTCATGAGGGCTAAAAACTAACCATTGCTGTGGTGTAATATTTTTACTGTAGCACCTATACATAGCGCGTTATAATTTCATGTAACATATTTTCAGTTTCGTTGCTTAAGCAGCTTTATCCGACATCTTTAATTTATTTTCTTATTAAATATCTTATCTTGTCATAAAGTCAAAGAATCAACGCTTACTGCTGTACCATTACTTTTATCATAGAACCTTCTTTCAGTGAGGAAGAATTCCATGCTACACCGATGTATTTTAAAAAATCCCTTTTTCAACTTTTTTAGAAACCTGCGCGGTAAAATGATGACAGACTTGACTTCTTTTTTTGTTTTTTAATTTCTAAAGTGCCTTTTTTTGACCTATTGAACACACAACAGAAAAGAAAAAAAATCATAAAAATCGGAGAACATATCGTCGGCTTACAAGGAACACTGACCAACTACTAAAATTCGGTTTTTTACTTTATGATGCAGTATAATGTAGAAAATCTGACAATACTAAATAGCTCATATTTCGGCTAAAAATATAACTTTGGTCCTTTAATAGAACAAATTTAAAAGGAAGCACAAAGAACTACATAACAATAAAACTTGTTTTGCTTTTTCTCAAGAACTTTGTGTTTTCAGTAGGTCAGTTTTCCTTGCAAGCCGACGATATATATATTTCTCACTTGGAGCGGCTTGAATAATTCTAATAATAATTTAATATTTTTAAAGAAAGTGCACTTTTTCCATATCCCAAATCCCTTTTACCAAAAGCCAGTTGCGACACCATGAAATCAGTTCAAATAACAACAAAAGAGCTTTTCGACTGCACAGTTTTACACTGAAACTAGAATTGAGAAAAGCTCTTACAACATTTGGTGCAAAAAAGCACAGCAGAAAAACAAATTTTGACACAGTTTTACCCCACAAATACATTCACATTTTGTTTTTACACAAGCGAGCTTTCACTGAAAGAAAACAGCGGGGTATTTTGCAAAAATACTTATGCAAGTTGACTTGCTATTGTACACAGTTCTTATTTCAAGTTGTAAAATAAATTCATTCATTGAAAAATTTGGTATTAATTTTTAAACGAATGTAGGAATAAAAAAAGTCAAATATAGACTTGAGATCAATAACTCAAAGAGTAAAATAAAATAATCAATAAAAAGTATGTATGTATGTATATTTTTCATATTTTGATCACTAAGCTTGAGTTTTCACATGGTTGAATTAATAAGGTTGTCTCGGGGCTGATCGTACTCTCTTCTTAGCATGGTAGAATAAATATAAGGTGTTCGCATCCGGAATATAAGAAAAAAAGATACAGTAGTTTCGACTATGTCGTAACACAAGACGTAGAATTATTCAATTCGCTTTTGATGACATCTTTTTTAAAAATATTTATTCCATACACCTGAGGATATGACCTTTAAGAGAGTGCCGGAGAGGGTTAATATGTATCACCAACCCCCATTACTTTTGCAAAAGGAACATTTTGGCCTTTGACACCTATTCCCTCCGACAACTCCTTAGGGGCGCTCCCATACAAATTTTATGCTTTTGTCGATAAAACCGGAAACTGTCCATAAATAGGTAGAAAACTTAAACAAGCAAACAAAACTTGTTCAATGCTACCAAGTTCAACAACCCATGTGTCAAAATTTCGCTGTCGATAATATACCCGGATATTTAATTGGCTGCGGAATTTTGACATTTCAATAACAGATTCTGTTAAAAAAGCATGCCCCTCAAAATTACTCAGTATTACTGGGCTACGCGAGTCTGTTAAAAACAACATGCCCCCAAAAGTATGCTTTTTTTTAATTATAAGATTTATGTCTTCACGCTAGATGGCGCTGTCTTCGCCGTCGAAAAAACCGGAAGTCGTCGATAAATAGGTAGCAAGTTTAAGCAAACAAAAACATCAAATGTTGGCTTTATATTTCATGTAATTGTGTAAAATTGATATAAGTTAGACAGTTCTAACATGAATTTTTGTCGCATTGAGGATCAAGCAGACCAACAAGTGCTAAGATCAACATTGTACGATTAGTACTTTAGGCCCACCAAAGGCTCAAAATGTAATGTAAATACCGACACCTGATCACTATCAACCACCCTACTTACCTCCGAGAACGACGTATTCTACGTCAAAAAATGCTGCCTTATTTTGACATTTTCATGCAAATACGTTTATATGAAACCTTTCAGATCGTCAAAATAAGGCAGCATGTCAAAAAATATACACTTTATAATTATTCCACTATGTTTCTTAGTACCCACAGTTGTCAAAATCAATGAAAAGCAACAACAAGAACTTCATCGGCTTGACATGTTATCAATTTTCGCTTACAGATTTTATATGAGCTGTCAACTTCGATTTGACATTTATGGGAACTCTCTCTCTCTCGCTCTCACCCATGCGAAAACCTTATTTATTCAACCATGAGTTTTCATAGTGCCTTTTAGTGTTATACTTTTTCATTGCTTATCTACGATCACACACCATGCATTGCGCCATACCATCATTTTGCTAAAATACAAATATATTGGGTCATATATTAAGAAAATTTTATTCAGTGTAAGAAGACGATCTGATAAAACTGAGCGCATAAGCAGACGAGCAGAATAGAATTTGCCTGCTCGACGGAGAATTTCAAACTGAAGCTTTCGTCGTGCTGTATGTGAGTTATATTCGTGATTTTGATTTTGCAGATGTATTTCGGGGCAAAGCTGTTTAACACTGGATTAAAGCCATTTCTGAAAGTTTAATTTAGATTGTGTTGCCTCTGATGTTATGGAACTGAAAGTAGATATATTCTATAGAAGCTCAGTTGCTAAAAGTAGAAAAAGTTGTTCTTTGAGCCAAAAGTAATTTTCTAGTAATTTTCTCGACACTAGTTAGGTTAGGTTAGACCGGTCGCCTGTCGTAGAAGTCTCACATAGACCATACAGGTCCTTAGTGGTACCGGTTAGGTGGAGGGTCAGGAGAATTTATTAAAGATTTGCGTAGTATTCACGAATTTTAGAAGGGATTCAAGAGGGGTTTTGGCTACTTCTTTTAGTGACGAGAACGTCGGAGAGCCTAAGAGTTTATATCTTGATCTGAGTATAGCGGGGCATGTGCATAGAAGGTGTCCCAGGCTACGGTGCCTGGTTCCTTATACTTCCTGCAGCTTTCATCCATGGTGATGCCCATCTTCTTTGCGTGGGCTCCCACCATGCAGTGGCCAGTAAGAATACCTACTAGTGTTCTGCAGACACTCCGTGGGTGTGCAAGGATGTATGTGGTTCGTTTTTCGCAGCGTGCCTCGCACATGGTTCTGGCAATTTTGCAGGTTGCCGTATCTTTCCACCTGCGACTCGCTGTTAGTGCGGATCGTTTTTCTAAGTTGCTGTATAGTTCTTGTAGTGGGATCAGTATATGCTCAGTGAGCTCTGCTCCCAGCCCGGTGCCCTCCTTTGCTAGTTCGTCCACCATCTCGTTGCCTTCGATGCCCTGGTGGCTTGGAACCCAGTAGATACGCACTTCCTTTCTGTCGGACAGAGCGTCTAGTGCTTCCCTGCTCACCAGGGCATTTCTGGATTTGATGGTATCGGAACTCATGGATTTGATCGCCGCTTGGCTGTCTACAAATATGTTGATTCGAGAGTGATGAGTGTTAATTCCGAGGGCTAATTCTGAAGCCTTCCTTATAGCAAATACCTTTGCTTGGAAGATGCTGCAGTGGTCCGGCAGTTTGTACGGCTGCCTTATGTCGGGCTCGACACTAGTTAAGTTCTAGCAAATTTAGCAGCCAACGAAACAGTCTGCCCTGTCTGCTGTATGATTTGCTCTATATAGAGCCGTTGTTGTTGTGAGTTGTTTTTTTTTCTTTTTCATTAACATATTTGGCCTTAAGCTCAACAATTAATTTTCAAAGGTTTATTACTTTTTCGACCAATGGAAACTTTTAAAAAGTTGTCCCACACATATAGACGGGGCACCTCCTTTTTGTTTCTTCCTTACAACTTGGGACCAACTAAATGTACATATTTAATGCATTTACACATACATACAGAATACATCATTTACAAAAAGCCATTTAATTATTTTTTAGAATCATCTCAAAAAAGAAATATGTACTTTTTAATTTATGCAGATATTAAGCACTTGGTAGCAACATTTTGTTTTTTATTTTTATTGAATTTTTCCTTTGAATCATCCTGCTATTTTAAAACTTTTGTTTAGGAGCACCAACAAAAGCTTTGCTCAACTTTGCAAACTTTTCAATTGCTGTAGCTTAAGCTGCATAAAATAAATTTTTATCTGCATTAAATCATACTAATTGTGATGTGCTTTCATCTTTTTAATTTCTCGTTGAAAATTGACGCATCTACCCACTTTATATAATCGTTCATTCTTATTAGAATACTTTTTCTTTTTGCTGTAAACTTTAATGAATGTTGTCGATAAGCAAAATTGTCTTCATATAAAATAGCAGACATTAATTTAATTATCTGTAGAAAAAAAAGTTTCATTAGAGATAAAAACGTTTTGTTAATAATGGATTCCGAGACAGCGTAGCCAGCCAAAAATGTGTTTTAATTTTTACTGTTTGTTAAATTTCTTAGATAAAAATATAAATCATGTCCTTGAAAAGTTTTTGCTGACGAAATATTAATAATTTATTCGAGAATTAATAATTATGGAGATATTCTCTATTTAAATTTAGTCACTTTTAAACCCATTTTTATCTATATTTTTTTGATTATTTTGAGAAAAAGACGACGTTATTTCTTTTAAATAATATAATTTATTCTTTAATAACACTGTGCGACAATTTAAGGGCCATTTGAAATAACTGAAAAACTTCAATGGTTTCTGATAGCTAGGTCCATAGAACATATCGTCTAAGGTATTTTTCTGGGTTAGCTCAAATAATCGAATTTTGCAAGGTCACATTTTATACTATGGAGCCGTAGTTAATTTCCTCTAACTCTTAAAGTAGATAATTTTTTGTTTTGATACCTTGAGTTACTTTAAAATTTAATGTTCTTTTAAATTGGGAAACATCCTGGCCCCCTTATATTCACAGAGGGGGTCAAAAATCCCCTTAAATTAAAAAAAAGTAGTATATCTCGGTAATTCTGGGTGATATAATTTTCATTACTTCTACATCTAAAATTTTCATCACCTGATCTATAGCTTCGCATAACATCATAATACAAAAAAAGATACAGTTGTTTCGACTATGTCGTAACACAAGACGTAGAATTATTCAATTCGCTTTTGATGACATCTTCTTTAAATAATATTTAGCAAAATATTTATTCCATACACTTGAGCATATGTCCTTTAAGAGAGTGCCGGAGAGGGTTAATATGTATGACCGACCGCCATTACTTTTGCAAAAGGAAAATTTTTGCATTTGACACCTATTCCCTCTGACCACTCCTTAGGGGGGCTCCCATACAAATTTTATGGTTTTTGTATCTTTATTCCATTCACCTGAGCATATGACCTTTAAGAGAGTGCCGGAGAGGGTTAATATTTATCACCGACCCCCATTACTTTTGCAAAAGGAACATTTTTGCGTTTGACACCTATTCCCTATGACCACTCCTTAGGGGGGCTCCCATACAAATTTTTTGGTTTTTGTTTATTTATTCCATACACCTGAGCATATGACCTTTAAGAGAGAGCCGCAAAGGGTTAATATGTATGACCAACCCCCATTACTTTTGCAAAAGAAACATTTTTGCCTTGGACACCTATTCCCTCCGACCACTCCTTAGGGGGGCTCCCATACAAATTTTATGGTTTTGTCGATAAAACCGGAAACTGTCGATAAATAGGTAGCAAACTTAAGCAAACAAAAACATCAAATGTTGGCTTTATATTTCATGTAATTGTGTAAAATTTATACAAGTTAGAGAGTTCAAACATGAATTTTTCTCCCAGTGAGGATCAAGCAGACCAACAAGTGCTAACATCAACATTGTATTTACGATCAGTACTTTAGGCACACCAAAGGCTCAAATTGTGACCTAAATACCGACACCTGATCACTATCAACCACCATACTTACTTCCGAGAATGACGAGAGAAAAGAACACTATTTTGTGTAACCACCTTGCAATCTACTCATGGCGAAATACTTTTCGAATGTTCGGTTTCAGAATTGAATTTGTTTGCGGATAGTTAGCGTAGATCACTTGCCCCCCTGGACTAGAAAAATTTTATATATTTTTATTTCGTGAACACCAATGCATACTTTTGCCGTCCACCTTGAAGAATTCCTATGTCCCGGACCTCTTATGAGATCCGAAAGGCCCTGGTCTTATAGTCCTCATATCTGGAAGCTCCCATGACATTTTTGATCAGTTTAGTTTGCCATTTTGTCATAAATAGGCCTACGATAGTACATTAATTTTAAGTTGTGAATGAAAATTTATTTCGAAATCCTGGTTCAATTCACAAAATTTGTCTTGTGCACTATATGTTCGACATAATTGCTTATTCAAGAAATTAATTCCAAGAATCAATGAAAATAACGCGCTTCGAATCTAACTTTTGTTGGAATTTTTGTGTAAAACCTTTGAAAGTTAGAAAGAAACAAATTTCTTTTGTATAAAAAAAATGTTCAGCCTAAGCTGGTATTTACATTTATCAGCTCTCACTTGCGCGCCCGAGTTATTTCCTTTAGTATGTGTGGCTTCTGCTCGCTAGCGAACATATTTTAAAAATGCTCCCGCGAGCTCGAGCAAGTTAACATTCTTCGACCGCTCGCGCTCGCGAGTAGGAGCCCGAACCTGAGCTCTTTATGGCTCGCGAGACACAGACAGAATTTTTCAGCAACTTTCAGGATAGAAGAGTGGATTCGTTGAAATATTTGTTGATAAATACAGCTGTGAACATTAAAACATCAATTAAAACACTATTTAGCTCCAAAGGGTCAAGGGATAACGCAAGAATGATAGAAACCAGATTACGCGTTCCGCAAATGAGAGAGAGGGAGAGCATGACGTCAAAAGCGATATTGTCAGATTTTGCAATAAATTTACTCCCACACCCACGCCTAAATATTTTTTTTCTTATTTTTATAAAATGTATATCAATCTCCTTAAGCTATTGGTACAATAAAATTTTGTCAGTCTCGAATAGTTTAAGAGATAAAAATCTTGAAAGTTTAAAAAATTCATATTTTTCGTATACGATATTCATATTTTTATACAGAAGAGTAGATATTTTTACTTAACTTTTTCGAAAGAGTTTATTTTCAATGTCTTCAATTTGCCTAAGAGATGGCACTTTTTGTCAAGCAAAAGTACTGTGTGACGTTATGCACTCAGTTGAGAAAGAGAGCATTAGATAACGGGACTGCGGAAGGCGTCATTCTTGGGGATAACGTAAGAAAGAGAATCTCTTGACATAATATGGCAACTCTGTAGTTAACGGTTGTTTCAATGCATATTTGCATCAAACATTAAAATAGCGGTGTGTTAACATTTTTCAAGTTAAGATAAAGAAAATAGGCAGATTTCTTCTAAATATTTAGGAAAGTGAGTTTAATGTTTATTTTTTACGCTTATTATAGAAGTGACTAAATAATAGTAACATTTATGTTAAAATATCTACTTATTGTAACTCCAGTGGGTCGCGCAAAACATTGCACGGTTGATCAGCGAAAGTCTTTAAATGTTGAGACGAAGGAAAATCTTGCACAGAAATTCAATATCTGCTCTTGTGTTAAGCGAAACTTATATCCCAGTGCTATAAAAAATACGGAAAAAGTGAAAAAAAGAAAAAAAAAAACGAAAAACTTCATCCCAAGACGATTGCAGAATTCTAAGACTCGCCTAAAAAGACCCATTTAAATCGGTATAGTTACAGATCAGGAAAGGGGTTAACTTGGAAATTTGTGATATGACTGTACGAAAGAAGCTGTTAGAAGGAAACTTAGCTGTACGCAGTCCGAGAAAAAAAGTTACTCCTTACCGAAAATCACAAGAAAAGGCAATTGGAATTTGCCAGAAAATATGCTGGCTTGTCTACCAGCAAATGGTGAAATATTTTGTGGACGGACGAGTCTACAATTCTTTTGTATGGTGGCACTTTCTCCTGGCAATTTTCCGTCGACCACCTGGCACTGCCTGTCAACCAAAGCATACGGTAAAAACGCTTAGAAACGGTGACTCAAAAATAATGGTATGGGGTTGCTTTTCCTACAATGAATTAGGTCCTATACAAAAAAATTGAGGGCACTATAGATCAACGTGTTTACCAAGTATAAAATCGCTGTTTACATAAAAATGGTTATAGCTTCAATTGTGCTTATTAGGATATTGTTTTATCAGCTATCTTTGATTGTCTTGACATCTGGCAACACTGAGGACCGCGCAACAATAAAAATGTTATTTGATCTTGTCTAGTTTTGTGCCAGAAATCGTTGATTTGCGGACATCATTGCGTTTTTGTTTCCTTTTGCAGAAAAAACTGTAGCTGAGTCTCAGTGACTGCTTGTGGAAGCATATGGAAATCATGTTCTCTCTGAAACAACTTGCAGAGAATGATTTCGGCGTTTCAGAAAAGGCGATTTGGATGTCCAAAACGAAGAACGTGGAAGGCCTCCAAAAAAGTTTGAAGATGCCAATTTGGAAGAATTGCTGGCTGAGGACGATGCGCAAACGCAACAACAATTCGCAGAGAAGCTAGGCATTATTCGACAAGCCATCTTCCTTCGTTTGCGAGAGATGGGAAAAATTCAAAAGGTCGTAGGAAGGGTACCGCATGAATTGAATGACAAGCCGGTGGAGAGACGAAAAACCACATGCAAAATTTTGCTCGAACGGTGCAAGAAGAAGTCATTCCTGCATTGCATCGTAACAGGGGATATAAAAAGTGGATCTATTTTGAGAACTCTAAGCGAAAAAAATCATGGGCAGAGTCAGACGCACCATCCACATCGACTGTAAGACCCAATCGTCTTTGGTAGGAAGGCGATGCCATGTGTTTGGTGGGACCAATAAGGTGTGGTCTATTATGAACTCATAAAACACGGTGAAACGATTATTACTAAGTGCTACTAGCAACAACTGATCGATTTGAACCATTCATTAGTCGAAAAACGACACGAGTATCAAAATAGGCAGCACAGAGTAATTTTCCTGCATGACGATGCTCCGTCGCATTCGGCAAAACCGGTTCGGGACCATTGTAAGCACTCAAGTGGTAAGTGTTGCCCCATGCGACTTACTCACCCGACTTAGCACCATCCGATTATCACTTGTTTGCATCGATGGGTCACGCACTTGGTGAGCAGCACTTCACTTCCTACGAAGATTTCGGAAAATGACTCGAAGATTGGTTCGCTTCAAAAAATACAAACTTTTACTGACAAGGGATCCACAAACTGTCAGAAAGATGGAATAAATGCATAAATTCCGAAGGAACATTCTTTGAATGATACCTGTTTTGATACTTTTCGAATTAAAGACTATATTTCAGGGGAAAAAACAGTGGTTTCATACTTGCACACCTGGTAACATATGTAAAAATATTAGAGAATAGAGGCAGCCTCGGTAGTCGAGTAGGTAACGTGCTCAACCACTACCCCAGAGGTCCCGGGTTCGATTTCCGGTTAGGCCATCGTCCTACGCTTTAAACCTTTCGCATTTGCAAATTTTCTATCCTCATTTCTAATCAACTGAAATTGAAAATTGATCAATATTTATGACTTGAAGTTGTAGTTGATGGTAGTTGATTGACTGAGGTAAAGGTATAACACTTGCCTCTGTTTCAAATTCACATGTTTCTTTGGCTTTCCACCACGCTTAGAACATCCTACACGTATTTCATTTGATTGACCTTTCCTTCCCACTAATCTATCACCCCATTTCGAGCCAAGGCAGACTTGACTGAATAGGAATTCCACCTGAAATCCTTGGTTCAAAGCTAGAAAAAAAAATAATAATAATCAGCAGCTTTCCAATAAGTCCGAATAAGATTTCGAAGAATCAGCAGAAGTTATCCGAAACGCGTGGCTAGCTATACCAGCAGAATGATGTCAACATCTGGTGGACTCAATGCCCCGTCGTTGTGACGCCGTATTCAAAAATATGGGAAATGCAACAAAATTCTGTCAAAAGCTCCCCTTGAAAAATTTTAATTAGCTTCTGCTCTCGAGCGGGATAAATAAAAACAAAAATGGCTTAGGCTCGTGAGCGGGCATTTCCGTTCCTCCGGTTATGACCATTTTTAGGGGCCAAAATAAAGAAATTACCTATTTTTAAAAGTTCTATATCTTGAAAAGGGTTTTATAAAAAAGTATATGATGAATAATAAAAACAAAAAAAAAAAAAAACCTGATCAAAAAAGCAACTACTTACATTTCAATTTGGTTGATTGAGCATTATCATTTGAAAATTTGAAACCTAAATGATCGGATTTCCCCCATACTTATACCCGTAGCCTATTTAACGGGAACATCCAAACAACGTACCAGGCTAAAATGATTTCTTTGGATTGATAAAAAAAACAAAAAAAAAAAACAACTTTGACTTTCTTAAAAAGCTCAAAACCCTGACCAATTCCTCTGAACAACTTGCTATGTACAAATAACAAACAAATAATTATTTAACAGGACCATGTTATAAAAACTAACTCATTAATATTTAGGAAATTCATTTACATATACATACATATCGCTGAGTTTACTTAATCTTAGGCATATAAAAATAACAAATTTTTCTGAGCAAAATCATCGCCGCAATTCCCTGAATTCGCAAACGTCCACTGCATAGGCACAAACTTCTATATCAACTCTAATCATCATCCTCATTATCGTCCTTGCACCAGCAGCCTGGACGCATGCATATCTCGTACTACACACTGGAAATGTTCTCCTTGGGGCCAATCAAACCGTTCAAACTGACCGACCCCGTTGACAGGTTAGTAGTACCTTTGGTTATGGTGGTAATTGTTGTGCCATTGGGACCACTCAAAGCGCACGAACTGCCCGCTTTAGCGCTCCATGGTTGTTGTAGCTGATGTTGTTGTTGTTGTTGGTGCTGATGTTGTTGTTGTTGCTGTTGTAGCTGAAGTTGATGTTGTTGCTGCTGATGTAACTGATGACTATTGACAAAATGCTGGTGACTCGGCAGCGGACTGCGCATGGAAGCTGACTTTTTCAGTGCAGTCGGTGTTGTGGACAGCAGTCCAACATGTTCCTTGTAGTTACTGCCATTGCTCTGGGTACGATAGTAGCTGGCCTGTCGAAAGGAGCGCGAAGAGCGACAATTATTATCGACCTGTGTGACATTCGTCAACATGGATGGAGTGCGCTGTGAATCACCTCTGTAAAATAATCTTCAAATATTAATAAAAATAACAAAAAAGAAGAAAAGAAAATTTAAACAAAAAGTAAAGAACATAAATTGAAGAACGAGAGTGAGAGAGAAAAAACAAAAAAACAATAAATTGTGATGAAGTTGATAGAGGCAATAAAAAGATGAAATTTTTTTAAAATTTTATAAATTCCAAATCAGTGGGAAGAAGCGCACCAAACGCCCATTTAATGAACTTTTGAACAGTACGCTGCAACACACTGAACTGTAGCTATCGCGGTACCAACCTTGTTATGCTATGTGGATTGCTGCTATATTTGCTGGCCTTGCGCTTCATGGGACACAAATGAAAGGCTCCATAGATGAGAGGATTAACCAGACTATTAGCCATGCCAAAGAAAAATATGCCCTTCTGTAGATCTTCACTGAACTGCAAGAAAGAAATAGAGAGAGAGAGAGAAAAAAAAAATGAAATTTATGTAGTTTTATATAGAATGCTTTCGCGCTGGCTGTTAATTAATGTAGATAAAGTTAAGGCTCTAATTTAAAGTAATTGCCTGGGAGTAGGCAATATTTGTATTCTGTCAACCCGATTAAGAATTTGTGGGAAATAGTGAGGGTGTACATTAGGCCGCCTCACCTTATAGGCAAGAAAAAAAATAAATGTCGCCGCACACCAACTAATCTGAAGCATTTTTGAAAGAAAGTTTTTATTTTTTGACCGAACGTAGGGGTCGAGCATTGTCATATTTCTTCATAATTGCGGTATTTACTGTCCGATATTAAATAATGATATGTCTATATTTATGTCTTAGGGAGACCTAAAGTGCATATTTTATAAAATATAATGCGATATGAGAAAAAATTTAAAAATTTGCCCTACGTTTTTTAAAAAATTTTTTATTGAAATATTTCTAGTGCAAATAGCGAAAAATTTTTTTAATAAAAGTTTAATGATTTTTACGGACTTTCCATTTCTGAAATCAAAATGGTACCTTAAGATGGTAGAAACTGAGGTCTGATGGGTCAGTACTATAAGGGGTCAACTGAGGTCAATAAGTTCCAGAGACAAAAAATAGGCCTCCCTAAGGCAAAAACATAGACATATTCTTTAAGATTGGACAGTAAATACCGAAGTTATGAAGAAATATGTCGAGGCACGACCCCTACGTTCGGTCAAACAAAAAACAATTTTTTTCGAAACATTCTTTTAAATAATGCTTTAGATTAGCTGGTGTGCGGCGAATTTATTTTTTTCGAGACGTTCTAGTGTACATAGTGATAAAAAAATTATTTAAAGCGATAAAAGGAACTTGGTCAGGTATACCACAGAACTCAATAGACAACCTTATTTCGTTTATCCCAAAAGATGTCCAGCTTTGAAAACAAGGGCTATGCAGTAAAGGATTGAATTTCAATATCAATCCAATATGTTTTATCGCGTGAATTTTTGGCAAACTTTGGCATTTTTTTTTAACGTAAATGTACGAGTACCACGCAAAAGCATAAATATACAATAAATAAAAAATAAAATTAAAATTAGAACAAGTATTATTTGGAATTGGATAAGGCAAATATAAGAAAAGGATGGTGGTCAGGATTTGTGCAAAAATTAAAACTAAGAATAACCCAATGAGTAAGAAAAAAATTTGAACATAGATTAGAGCATGGATTTGGACAAGGATGAAGACAAGGATTGGAAAAAGATCTAGGACAAGGATTAGGACAAAGGCTTAGGCACACTCAAAGCCATATTTAGGTCAAAATTGAAAAAAGGATGAGGTCAAGAATTGGGATAAGGAATAGAACAAGGATTTGGACACACTAAGGACAAGTTTAGGACAAAAATTGAGAAAATATGTAGATAATCGGAGAGAAATAATATTCTTATATTAAGCAAATATTTTCCTTGAACTAAGAATATTAAAATACCAATTCAGGCTCAAACCAATTCTAAAATTTATTTCTAAAATTGAGTATATGAAATGATTGGTTGAAACAAGAATAAAATGCTAAATTCTAGAACCTATAATTCCTTACTATTCTCTATAGCATGCGCTCCACGTTTTTAGAAGAACCAAAAGCCTCACTCTAGGAGAAATTGTTTTATACTTTTGGTTCGTTTTAAAAACGTGGTATATTAAACATTTTTTTTACTTAAATAATTATTTTTATCTTGAAACTACACTTTCTCTATTATAATTTATTGGAGATGAATGCGATATTTGGTTTAAAAGTTATATGAAATAGAACATTAGCAGAGGCTTAGTCTAATAAGTTTTGTTCGACACTGTCGTTTGGCAGTTGTCAAATTTTGATAATTTTCATTTATTAACGTGAGAAATTTACCAAAGAATGCCTTAAAGTTTAATAAATTCGCGTTCAATCGCAGTTATGATGCGAATACGAGGTCAATTGATTTAAAAACTACAGATTGGGTCTTGAAAAATATAAGTGGTGATGGTGAGTTTATCAAAAATTGACTGTTTGGGGCGAATTGTGGGCTGGAGGAGTTATAAAGTCGTACTTTTGCTAAAACTACGACGAAAGAGCCGTTACTGTCAATGGAATGCGATGCAGAGACATGATTACCACTTTTTTGACATCGGAGATGGAATATACGGATACAAACTACCTCCATTTTCAATAAGATGGTGCTACGTGCCATATTAGTCACGAAAAAATAGAGATATTGTACACAAAGTTCCCTAGATGCGTAATTTCGCGTTTTGGAGACACTAATTGATCACCAAGATATTACAATTTATCACTGTTAAGGGGCTCACACATATGCGAACTAGTGTGTCGAACAATATGGCTGCACGAACATGTGTGAAAGAGCGAGCGTCCAAATTATAAGAATATTTGTGTCTCACAATCGATTGTTTTTTGTTGTTTTTCGCCATCATTTTGTTTGAGACATTGGTAACGCTACAACAACGTGTCGGGTCTTTTTTTTCTTTCTAATCATGTGTTTTTTGGATGTAACGCCCCATAAAGAACGATGGTTTTTATAACATATATGAAAGATAATAAAAAATCCTTCTCTTTATCCATTTTGTCCGTACAACCCCACACTTTTTAATGAGAAAAGCTATGTTGCTTCTATGGAGTCTTGGTTGGTATGAAGCCTACGTACATATCAGCACACACGTTTGGCACACATTAGCTTGTGTCACGGACAGTGATGTGATTTGGTGGGATTTCGGGGTCATTTTGGGATATTTGGCCTATTTGAGAACGTGTGGGATTTCAGATGCTTAGGTGGGATTTTCTACTGAATCATATTTTTTTAAAGTGTAAATTAGCAAAACTGGTTGGTATCACTTTTATGCTATCTTTCAAAATTTTTCGTTTAATTGCTGTTTCATTGATTCTAAATATGTAAGAAAGGGATATGTATATTCAAGAGGCTTAAAATTAATGAAAATAAGATCCTCATTTAAAAACAAAAACATAAGCTCAGTTTCATTTTGATGCAACGAAAGAAATTTACGATTACTTCATACACTTAAGAGAGATTTTATAAAAAACGCAGTGTTTAACTTTTCGTATTTTTTTTTTTTTTTTTATAAAATTTGTTTTATTTATTGAAAAACTTTATTATGTACATTATTAAACTATAAAATTATTATAATGTTAAAAAAATGTATGGGAGGATGCCCGCCTACTACACACGTTTTGCTTGGAGGCCATACCTTTGGTTTAAAACATAATTTTTCAGAGATCTTGGTTTCATTTGAAAGCTAAGTTCAATAACTAACAAGAATTTTAATCAGAATTTAAAATTTTCAAAAATTGTAATTTTGGCAGTTGAAATCAGCCGCTTAAAAAATAGGCCCAGCTACTGAACACCTAAAACAAATCGTTGAAAAAAATTAGAAAATAAAGTAAAAACGCTAGTTTTTGAGAGCTTATAAAATGTTTATTCTATCAATAGTTCACAATGACTCACTGAACTTTCAACAATAGAGATTTGAATTTCTTTGATGGCTGCAGCCATCGCATCAGAATTTATATTCTTTCTTCTTTTCACTTTTTTTTAGGCGACGCCATTCTAACATTTTATCTGAACGTGGACGAGAATCACGAAAACTATTTTAACTTATGTTGTGGGTCAATTTCAGGCTTTTTTGGTCAAGCGTTTTTTTTTAATTAAATTTTAAAAATTTTTTTTCAATTTTTCCCAACGTTTCGGAAGTTTATCCTTCCTTCTTCAGGGGATTTCGTCTCATCGTCCAAAAGTTTCGTCGTTATTGTTAATTTTTGTTTTTCTGTTTTGTTTAAAAGGTTATTGTAAAAAAATAAAAGTGCAATATACATATATGTTTCATGGTGTGATGTTAAAACTATAAAAATTTAATAAAATAATCCCCTGAAGAAGGAAGGAATAACTTCCGAAACGTTGGGAAAAATTGAAAAAAATTTTTTAAAATTTAATTAAAAAAAAAACCGATTGACCAAAAAAAGCCTGAAATTGACGACAACAAATAAACATCAAAGAATTGGTCAAAAAATTTTTCTTCAAACACTATTTTCAATATAAATGACAATTTTTTACTTGCACGATTTCTGAAAATTTGTTCGGAAGGTGGACCAACGTTTTGTTCAGTAGGTGGACAGGCACGCCATCATGATATGACGTGAAATATTTTTTTCCCATTTCTCAATATTGTTCGATTGCTCGTCGAATTGTGAAAAATAAACATTAAATATAGAATTCTACTCATATTCACCTTTTTTTATCGATAAGAAACACTCTGAAATTCACTAAATAGAGATGAACTATTTTTGCTCAGCTTCGTTTTTTTCGAATATTTTATTTCTCAACGGCCGTGGGGCTAAAGCAGCATGCGCATTCATCTCAATGATTTATCAAAAGTGAACATTCAATGAGATGTTACTGCGACACTTTACACATTGGCGCATCATACAGACGTCAGAACTCACAGTGTTAGTAGTAGGTGGGCCTGTTCAGCAGGTGGGCATCCTTATTTCTTTTCAAAAATTACATAAAAAATCGTTATTGGTAATATAAATATTTGGGTGGGATTTTTTGTGGGTTTTTCGTGTCATTTTGGTGGAATAAACAGGTCTAAATCGGGATGTGATCGGGATTTTTTACTAAATCAGAATCACATCACTGGTCACGGAGAATATCAAAAATATTTGTCAACAAGCCAACATGTGTGTCATACTCGCGAACATGCGTCTTAATTAGCGAACTTGTGTGAACATGGCCACCGTGTAGTGAAGTTGTTCGCTAATGTGTAACCCCTTTTAGACTTAATTCTTTAGGGTTATGTTAAGAGTAAGGTCAATGCTAACCATTCGCAAATAATTTAAATTCTCAAAAATAACATTAAAGTAGCTATCGCCGAAGTAAACCCCCAATATGCGAAAGAGTGAACGAAAATTCGAAAAAAAAGGATTAAGGTCTGCAAGCTAAGCTGAGGCGGCTAATTGAAAGATATTATATTTCATATCACCATGTATCTTCTTTGTAATCCAATAAAAATTTAAGAGATATTCCAACAAATTTTTGTTTTACTAAATAAACAAATTACACATCTCTTGCTGATACACTCTTTGGTTAGGGCTGTAGGGCTTAAGTAGGTCTGTGCTTTATTAGTTATCTAAATATTTTTTTTTTTTTTGCAGATAAATGCAGTTTGAAATAAATGTGTCCTTACTTTTCGTTGACATACTATTTTATATATTGGAAGTGGGCGTGATCGCCCAAAATCACAGTTTTTGGCATAGAATTAAGTTCGGGCAAAAGTATTACGCATTTGGATTATTATGAAATGAATAACATTTAAAGTGTTTGTGATCATATGAAAAGAAGTACTCTGTCTATTTCGTCTACTTTACACATCGTGCTTGATAATTAAAAATAAGCCTCAGTTTCAAATGCGAACTTTGCTTATTTGAATAATCGCGGGGAAGTTGAATAATCCCGCTTATTTTTCCCTTTATATTTGATTGTTAAAAAAAATTACATATTCCAACACATCCAACACATCGTTTTTATTTTTTTTTTAATCCAGCAGAAAAATTTCCAACATCTATTGAAAAATGTTTTGGCAGAAATTCGTTTAATTTAATCTTAATAATACCACACATAATAACATGATTAATGGAATATTTACGGAATTTATTTGAAATTAACAACAAAGTAAGAATACCATGAAATCCCTTTACCACGAATAGGTTGTAAAATATAACATTTGTACAATTACGCTCAACATAATAAGCTGTGCCATCATAATCATCATCATCATCATCATCATCATCATCATCATCATCATCATCATCATCATCATCATCACCATCATCATCATCATAATCATCATCATCATCATCTTCAACATCTGCTTGTCAAGTAAGTTTTCGCTCATTAAAAATTTTGAAAATTTAAGCTTTTCTGATTTTTGGAAATTTTCATCAAGTACGTACTGTTTCAGTAGAATTTTTTTATGATTAAAAATGCAAAAAGTTCTGCTTATAAAGCTATGCAAATTAAAAATTTCGAGAATACACACACCGGCTTTAATTAATCGTTTATGCGGGGAAAGCATATTGTTCTTAGTAAATGCTTTGCATATATACAGAGTGCGCCATCTTTTAAGTTGGTATGTGAATATTGAATAATTTAAACAAAACAAAAAAAAAAACAACCGATTTCCATATTTTTATTTAATATGGTTCTTTACAATTTTTTTTGACTAGTTTTTGAAAACAACATCAATCAAGTGGCGGTCTATATTGTCCAAAGCAAAATATCCCCTTTTAGTTGAGTTTTTCATTAATGGTTAATTCACGTTTCAAAAGACTGTATATTTAAGAGCCTGAACAGAATCAGAGAGATTAGCGATTGGCGATATTTTCCATCAATAGAATGCATGAAAATGTATGGACACTAGGGTGACAGCTATTTTTCAAGTAACAAGGATCACTAAGTATGAGTGATAAAAGTGTGCTATTATGTCTTAAAATAATACCTGCAAAGCTTCATGCAGATCGGATAACGAAAAGCCGAGGCGGATGCCGACTGAATTGAAAAAAAATGGGTTTTTAGTACAAAATTGGGTTTATTATTGATTATTTTTATAATTAAGGACACTAAAGTTAATTATTTATAAAAAATTTTATATATATTAGTTAGATAATTTTAATGGTTTTCCAACAAGCCTTATACGATCAAAATCGGTTGCGATTTGCGGAAGTCATTGCAATTAACACTTAATTGTTTGAGCTATATTGATGGATTTTGAAAAATCAATTTAAATGAAAACACATGAAATTAAAAATCAATTGGATTTAGATCAGTATAAAAATTAAGTATACCAGTAGGGAATTCGGCTTTAACAAAGTCGCTTTATTAACAGATGGATATTCGCGTCGATACTGTTCAACGACTTGAATAACGAATTGCTTCTCCTCTACTCGTCTTGCTAGAATTTTATTGAAATCGGTCATCAGTTTTACAGCTCTCTCAGCAGTATCATTTACGACAAGCAATTTACGACAAAAATTGTATTCTTCCACTGACACTGAGCAACACCAGCAGCACAGTTAAAATCGGGAAGGACCTCACTCCTCCATTCGATACCAAACGAGGTTTCAGACAAGGTAATTCCTTATCGTGCGACTTTTTCAACCTAATGATGGAGAAGATCATCCGAGCTGCTGATTTGAGACGCAGTGGCACGATATTCTACAAAAGTATTATGCTGCTGGCGTATGCTGATGATATCGATATCATTGGCCATAATACGCGCGAAGTCAGTGCAGCATTCTCCAGGTTAGCGAAAGAGTCGAGTCGAATGGGTCTTGTAGTGAACGCAGATAAGACGAAATACCTATTGTCAACAAATAAACAGTCCCAGCGTCTTGGAAACCACGTCACTGTTGACAACATCTCCTTCGAGGTTGTTAAGGACTTCATCTACCTGGGATCCAGCGTAAACTCTTTCAACGATGTCAGTATTGAGATAAAGCGAAGGATAACTCTTGCCAACAGGTGTTACTTTGGGCTGAGTAGGCAATTGAGAAGCAGAGCCCTCTCTCGACGAACAAAACTCACGCTCTATAAGTCACTAATCATGCCCGTCCTATTATATGCAGCACAAACTTGGACGTTGAGCAGTTCTGATGAAAAGACTTTGGGAGCCTTCGAGAGAAAGATCCTTCGTAAGATCTTCGGTCCAATCTGCGTCAATGGCGAGTACCGAATACGATGGAACCACGAGCTGTATGAGCTGTACGCTGACATAGACATAGTTAAGCGCATTAAAATCGAGCGGCTCCGCTGGCTAGGTCATGTTGAGCGAATGGAAAACGACGCTCCAGCGAAAAAAATATTCGATTCGGTGCCCGGTGTTGGTCAACGCAGAAGAGGACGCCCACATCTTCGGTGGAAGGATCAGGTGTTGGATAACCTGACTACACTTGGTGTTTCCAACTGGCGCCAGCAAGCGCAAAATAGAAATGACTGGCGCAATTTTTATAACGAGGCCAAAACCGACCTTCGGTTGTAAGCGCCAGATAAGTAAGTAAGTAAGTAAGTTGTATTCTTCCTTGTAATCTTCTCGACCTTCCCATGTTGCTGGATCCAATTCTAAAAATTGCGTTTCAATGCAGAAACGATCGAAAAATCTGTTAGTATCGAAAAACGACAACGCAATCAATTCCTAGGATAAATACCATAAATGATTACTTATTTCATCTAAAACCACCTCGGATATTGCTTCGTTCACATTTGCATATAAAATTGCGTTTTTAACAAAATTCAAATCTTGGTTAGATGCCTTGGCACCATTTGTACAGCCAAACAAAGCTTTGACGTACATTGAAACTATGAAAATGCAAACATCTATCAATTTAGTCAAATCACCTCGCTCAAATTGGACCTCATTTCGAAGTAAAATCATTTTTAATGCGGTTATGGCCTTTGCCATCCACCTTGCATGGCATGTAGGCCCTGGAAGGCGTAGTTGTTTGAATTTCGGCAGATCCCCTCCAAGAAAGAGTACAACGAGATCCAGAAACTCTTTATAATCGTCTCGATAGTGAGATAGCTTAATTTGCTGAATACATTATCGAATAATTTGCTGGCGAAAGTCTGCTGATATCTTATTTTGCACAAATTCATCCTCAATTCCTCTACTAAATTTATGGAGATCAATTTTATTCTAATTTCGCTTGAACTTTTCGAAAAGAGGAACATCCGGACCCATAGTTGTCCCGCATTTTACTTCAAACACATGTCGCAACACAATTTCATAGATGTGATGGCGACAAGCGAAATATTCCAAGTCACGACTAAGGAGTTCTTCCAGCAAAAGAAATCCACCTTTGATATTGCCAGTATTGGAGGAAGTCGTATCAAACGACATTCCTTCAATTTTATCAGCAAGCATCCATTCGGTCAGAGTATCAAAAAATCCTTTTGCGATAGCCTGACCCGTTCTATAAACTTATTTCGGCACACCGAGTTATTTTTCGATACCAACAGAGTTTACAATAATTGGAAGCCGTTCAATTTTATCACAACCTGTAATTTCTGGTAGTATCTTGCCATCCCAATGTATTATTAATCCATTTGATTTATAAGGCTAACAAATAAAACAAATAAATAAATACCCTGTTTAAGACAAATTTTCTACTTTTAAGCCCACTTTTAACGTTGCAAAACAACATTTTACGATATAAAGAGTACGATTTAAAGAGTTATTTTAAGTTTTATATACTATCAATTTTACTTTTCCGTACAAATAATTTGCAAAAACTACTACTTTCGAACATCATGAAATCCATTTATAGTGAAAAAGAGTAAATTGTAATCACTTTCGCAAATTGCAACCGATTTTGATCGTTTAAGGCTTTTTGGAAAGCTATTAAAATTTCCTTACAATAAAATTTAAAATTTGGTTGAAATAATTAACTTTAGTGTCCTTAATTATAAAAATAGTCAACAAAAACCCAATTTTTGTACTAAAAACCCTTTTTTTCAATTCAGTCGCCATCCGCCTCGCCTTTTCGATATCCGATCTGCATGAAACTTTACAGGTATTGTTTTAAGACACAATGGCACACTTTTAACACTCATACTTGGTGATCCAAAAAATTTTATTCATGGCCATACAAGTAATTGTCACCCTAATGGACACGTCCGAAATCAAATCGCTGGTCGCCAATCTCGACGAACATTCGCCAGATTCGAGCACGAACAGAACCAAAGCGGCTGTCGGTTGACGGATTCGCTGTGCAACAAAATACATGAAAATGTATGCAGCCGTAGCATACATGAAATCGCCGTAGAAATCCGTGACGGAAAAACGCCAGAATATAATCAATTTAATTTTTTCTCTGACGCACAGTACTTTGAGCCCATACAAAAATGAGGAATAAATTCAAGGGGTCGCTCGATTCTTATGAAATTTTGAATGATTATTGACTTATGGTCGCTGATTTTAAAAATTAAATCGGATTTAACGTAGATCTTTTATTTTCGCAACCCGGAAATAATGTTTATATAATCAAATAATCGAAATTTCTCCGATTTAAAGGAAATATTAAAGTTAGTAAAAAATACTTATTTAAAAAATAACATGTATTTTTTTAGAGATTAAATCAGTATCTTTTTAATATTGAAAAAGTTTGGAAATATATTTTTTCGCTTAAAAGATATATGATACATATAGCTTTCTATGTACTTTTGACTACCAAAATATAACTTTATTTAAAAAAATGTTTTTCCAAACAAAATACTTATTGATGTTGTAAACAACAATGTTTTTAACAAATTAAACTAAAATTTTTAATAATATGAAATTTTTTAGAGATCTTAATTTCTCTCACTTTCAATATAGAAGGTAAAATAAGGGTGTTCTTCATTAAACTTGTTTTTCAATTTAATATTTCTATTTGATGATAACTCAGAATCTGATGAAATCAATAGGTGTGTCATCAAATCCTTATTTGCATTTTCCCGACAATTTTTCTCGTATGATTTAGACCAACCATACTCAACCTGTGGCCCGCGGGCTTTTATGTGCGGCCCTCAACCCATTTATTATCAGGAAAAAATGATATAAAAAAATCTGGAATATGATTAAAAAAATTTGTTCTAAATTTCAGAAATCTTGAGATTAATTTCGGCTGTGTTTAGAATATTTCGTTGTAGCAAACCAACATAGTAAGACCATATACTTGATCTGTCGCGAGAGTGTTATATTGAGTTTTGTGTACTTCTGAGTTTTACTTTTTTCACTATTTTATTTTTTGACGAACAGTATAATCGATATGAACTATTATTATTCTGTTTTAGTTTCTAATTTTTAAAATCTCTTAGTTTTTAATTTTTAAAATAAATGGTTTCTACAAAAAGAAGGGCTTCATGATTTTTTTCGTCATACCAGTATAGTGTTGCGGCCTGCGTAACTTTACAAATATGGTATGTGTATGTGGTCCGAAGAGAGAAAAGGTTGTGTATCATTGGTTTAGACGAGCATATCTAATATTTTTGTGGGAAGCCGAAACTTAAGTGTCTCTCAGCGTGTATAGTTTCCTAGAAAAATGATCATACAACTATAACTTGCGCAATTTTGACACTGTAAATCATCTTATTTTCACTCAAAATTGGAGTGCCTTGTTCGAAGGTAAAAATACTGAACTGTGCTATCATTTATTCAAAGCAAATTTAGCTGTTATCTGCGCAAATAATATACCGCGTCATAATAAAAATAATTTTAAGTTGCCATGGTATACAAAGGGACTTAAAAAGCTGAAAAACCTTCGTAATAAATTTCTCAAATTGTTTAGGGCCACAAATGAGCCCCGGTATCATGAAAATTATGTGCACTATATGCGCGAATTTAATTTTCTCAATAAGTTTTTATACAAGCAATATATATTGAATTTTGAATCTTATATTAAAACTAATCCGAAAAGTTTTTGGAAAGTGTTTAATTCAAAACGCAGCTTTAATTTAAAAGTGCTTAATTCAACTGCTTCACAGTGGGCCAAGTAACAAGTGCTTGTAGTTTCCTGCTGTTATTATTTTTATTTTTCAAAATAGTCAATCGTGATATGACGTGAATATTAAAAAAAAAAAAAATAGCCCAAAACCTTTCTGACCGCTTCGGAGCACTTCTACTTGGCCCAACCCATTACTTTGCATGTTGTATCGATTTAGGTGTATAGTGGTGAATCCATGTGTCACCACAGATTACTTATCGACGCACAAAACCTTTTGGTTTCCATTCTGTTTTCCAAGACCTTGTTGATGGTTTCCAGCTGTAGCCCACGAATTACTTAGATGATTCCTTTGCTTTCCTTTCCTTTTTTTTACTTACATTTCTCCAAGGAGTACACGATTTTTAAAGATGGCACCCGTCAAAAAACCTACAAAAACTCGCCAAAACGGGTAAAAAAGTCAACAAACATCCATTGAATACATAAGTATTTAAATGGTGGCTTTTTGCGTTATTCCAAAAGACAGATGTACAAGCGTCGTGCTACGTACAGTCTTAAGGGAACCAAGCGTCCAGTGGTCAAGAAGGAAAAGACCCCTTTCAAGAAGGTGAAAAAAATTGGAGGACCTAAGAATGGCGGTTAACATGTAGTTTACCCGAAGAAAGCCAAGTCCAACTACCCCACCAAGGCCTTTGTGAAGAGTGCCCTGCCAAGGACACATTCAGCCGTCATCAACGCAATGTATGTCCCAACATGAAGCCCGACCATGTGCTTATTCTCTTCGCTGGACGTTATCAAGGCAAAAGCGTTGTATTGCTGAAGGCACTCAAATCTGATCTCCTATTGGTTACCGGCCCCTTCGCTTTGAATTCATGCCCACGGCGTCGTGTTTCTCAGCGTTATTCTATCCCCTACTCGTCTCGCGTCGATTTGGATGACTTCAAAGTACCCGAGTACAATTTATAATATGATATTAATACTTCATTTATATTACTTATTTATATTACTTTGTTATGTTTCAACTTTGATATGTTTCAAATTTAATTCAATTTTTTACTTTCAATTCAATTTTCAATTTCAATATTATAATTTTCTCAGAAAACAATTTGAATTCAATAAAAAATGTTCACATAGTGAACATATAAAGAATTTTATAAAATAAAACTTTAAACAAAATATTTCATATTAACTGGCGCCCAACTACAAAAAGAATTTAAATAAAAAATAAGTAGCTTCATAGTAAGCGAAAATAAGAAAAACAAAAAACCAATAACAAACATACATAATTATATGTTAAAAAAACTAAAACCGAAGGTGAATCTGAAATCTAATTGCACCAAATCCCGTTGGAAACCTAAAAGCAAGTGAACCAGAGTGCGTAAATTGGTTTGTCGCCAATATTCCGAGTGCAGATGTTAAAAAGGTGAAGTACTCATCGACTACATGCAGCTATTTCCACCCAAAGGCATTGGTTATCAACGCTTTGTGTTCGTGCTTTACAAGCAAACAGCCAAAATTGATTTCAACTCCAACAAACTACCTGAAACTAAATTTAGTATTCTTCCAAACAAATTGAGAGACAACGCTCACCAGCTACTATCACGAGGTTTTGAAAATTAAGGAACCTATATTTGACATCAACATCTAGTAACCCTCAGTATAGGGAAGCAACTACAACAAGCAACCACAACAAGTAACTACAACAAGCAACTACAACAAGCAACGAAAACAAGCAACTACAACAAGCAACTACAACTAGTAACAGCAATTACAACTACCAACTACAACTACAACAACCAACTTACCACCAGCATTAATCACCAACCTAACCATCAATCAAAGCTAAAAAACTGTAAGTGAAACTTTTATTGACAATATATTTATGAGTAAGATCGTTATTTTTTAAAATAAATTGTATCGAGAACTGCTAAGTTTTCAGTTAAAAAAAAAATAAATAAAACTAAAGATTAAATAAATTAGTCAAAATGGATGAAGCTTCAATGCAGCACTTGCTGACCGCGGTAATTCGGTGCGCGACAGAAATTACTGCAAACAGTTTTGAACGTAAAATAAAAGAGTTAACGGACAGGCTAAATCAATTAGAAACACCAACACAAGTAGAAGAATATGTGGGGGTAACAATACTGGAAGGTAGACAGTGTGACGAGTCACTTGACTTAGTTAAGTCTCTCCCAGAAATCAAGGGTGATCCATTACGCTATGTTTCATGGTGTCAAGCGGCTTTTACGGCTTATAAACTTTTTGAGGAATTTGATGGTTCATCAAAAGATTACCAAGCAGTTGCGATTATTCGAAATAAGATAGTCGGACCAGCTGATCAAGTACTTGCATCGTTTAATACGGTTTTGAATTTTAAAGCTATAATAGCACGGTTAGATTTTACTTATGCAGACAAAAGGCCTGTATACTTAATAGAACAAGAGATGTCTACCCTCCGTCAAGGAAAACTTTCCATAACTGAATTTTATGATGAGGTTGAGAAAAAATTAATCCTTATTGTAAATAAAACTTTAATGTTACATGAGGGTAATACTGCACTTATTATGTCATTGAACCAAAAATACAGACAAGATGCTCTCAGAATTTTTATTTCTGGTCTAAACAAACCCTACAACGACATCTTATTTTCATCACGTCCGACAGACATGCCAAGTGCTTTAGCACTTGCTCAGGAATTATCAGCAAATCGGGCAAGAAACTCGTTCGCTTATGCCTTCAATTACAAAGATGATATGCGTCAATTTCTACCCAACCATTCACCACATTACAAAAAAATTGAGAGTACCAACAATAGACCGATACCAAATGATATTTATGACCAGTACTATCACACCAATGCTGATGCCATAACTTAATTTTTATAGGGGTGTCATCCTCCCATACATCAGCAGAATATGGGATGGAGAAGAAATAAAAATTTTAATCGATACAGGATCCTCTAAAAATTATATAAAAAATTTACCATTCTTAAAAGATATAAGAGAAATCGATACTCCCTTTTTAGTAAAATCCTTGCATGGATCGAATAAAATCACAAGTAAATGTATAATTAGTATTTTTGGCAGAAATTCAGTTTTTTACCTGCTACCAAATTTGACTACTTTCGCTGGAATAATTGGGTGTGATTTTCTTAGAGATATTGGAGCACAAATTGATTTTCGTAAAAAAGTTGTATATTTTAATGGTGGGGAAGAATCAATTAAATTTTATGACTACGAAAATATTCATAATTTGTCAGTAAATGAACAAGGTAATGAAGTATCTGACATAATAAATAGACATGCAAATGTTTTCGCTGATCCAAGTGAGGTTTTGCCCTTCAACACAAACATTGTTGCCACTATCAGAACATTTAATAATGATGCAGTTTATTCAAAATCCTATCCGTACCCAATGGCCGCCACAGAATTTGTTAATAATGAAATTTCTCGTCTATTACGTGATGGAATTATTAGACCTTCACGGTCTCCATACAATAGTCCTGTATGGGTCGTCAACAAAAAAGGTACTGATGAGACAGGTAAACCGAACAAGAGACTTGTTATTGATTTTAGGAAGCTTAATGAGCAAACAATTAGTGATAAGTATCCTATTCCAAACACATCAATAATACTGGCTAATCTGGGTGGATCGTCTCTTTTTACAACTCTAGATTTAAAATCTGGATTTCACCAGATCAAATTGTGCGAGCGAGATAGGGAAAAAACAGCTTTTTCCATTAACAATGGAAAATACGAGTTTTGTCGACTTCCGTTTGGCCTAAAAAATGCACCAAGCATTTTTCAAAGGGCAATAGACGACGTGCTACGAGAAGAAATCGGAAAATGTTGCCATGTCTATATTGATGATGTGATTATCTTCTCAAAAACTAAGGATCAACATCTGAAGGATATCGACCGAATTCTTACTAAGCTTTATGAAGCAAACATGCGTATCTCGCTTAAAAAGTCCAAATTTCTTCAAGAAGAAGTTGAATTTTTAGGGTTCGTTGTCTCTGCTAATGGAATAAAGACATGTAAGGAAAAAATACATGATATTGTAGGATACGAAGTTCCAAAGACGCTCAGAGGTTTGCGATCTTTTTTGGGCTTGTCTGGATACTATAGGCGATTTGTAAAAGACTATGCTGCAATCGTAAAACCTCTCACAAAATATCTACGAGGAGAAAATGGCCATATTGGAACTCATCAATCAAAAAATGTTCCAATAATTCTAGATATGGATGCTTTGCTTGCGTTTGATAAAATAAAAAGAATACTGGCACCAGAGGAAGTGCTGCTGCTGTATCCTGATTACACGAAACCATTTGACTTAACAACCGACGCTTCATCGACAGCACTCGGTGCTACTTTGTCACAAGGTGGTCGTCCTATAACATGGATTTCAAGGACTCTTTCCCCAACCGAAGAAAATTATGCTACATATGAAAGAGAACTTCTTGCAATAGTTTGGGCCTTGCGAAATTTGCGAAATTATTTGTATAGAGTTGCGGACCTCAATATCGTTACAGACCATCAACCGCTTATTTCTTCAATTTCTGAGAAAAATCCGAACTCGAAAATCAAGCGCTGGAGAAGCTTTATAGAAGAGTTCGCCCCCAAATGGTTTTATAAGCCTGGCAAAGAAAACCATGTCGCCGATGCTCTTTCAAGACAACATATGAACGCTTTAGAGGATTCTATACAGTCCCAATCATTAACTGCACATAGCGAGGAATCCCTATCAAAGACAATTACTTCAGTACAAAAACCGGTAAACTGTTTTCGTAATCAAATAATTTTAGAGATAGGAGCAAAACCAAGTAAAACTACAAAAATTTTGTTTCAGTCCCGTGTCAGACACAACATAACATTTGTTACTTTAAATGACCTTTTAGAGACCTTTGCGAAATCGGTTAACTCGAATGTTGTTAACGCCATCTTGTGTGATCTTTCAATCTTAGCACAAATTCAAGACAAAATTCAACAAGCATTTCCTTTGGTCAAATTCCGACACACACAAAAGCAAGTTACAGATATCTTCAATAAAGAGGATCAAATAGAAATATTGTCAACCGAACATACTAGAGCTCACCGATCGGTGGAAGAGAATTTGGAGCAAGTCCTATATTAACTTACATAAACGATGGGTACTTCCGCCGCATGAAGTCAGTTCTGAGAAGAAATCCGGTGAAGATGATCGCATGAAGTTCTAAGCAATCGTCTGTGAAGTTTGGTGGAGTTGTTCGTGGTGAACTCTCTTGAGTTTTTAAGAACTTAATTTGTTTTGACTTTTTTATTTTAGAAATTAAAAAACAAACAAAAAATGATTTTGTAAAATAAAGTTTACAATACCAAAAACAATGATATTCGCCTAAATTGCTTGAATCGTTTCGGATTGTTGGCATAACATCGGTCCTTCACGGTTCCCCATAAAAAAAAAGAAATCCGGGGTCAAATCGCAGCTCCGAGGCGGCCAATTAACATCCCCAAGATGGCTGATAACAAGAATTGGGGAATTTGGTGAGCAAAAAATCAATTGAACCAGAGATCGTCCAAATTCATGTCTTCAATTTCAGTAAAAAAAAGTCGGTTTACATGGCGGTTAATGTAACGCCCACCGTTGAACCAAACGTTGTTTCCAGCCTCATTTTCGAAGAAAAATGGTCCCGTGATGCCAACGCTTTAACAAGATCGTTATTTGCAAACGTTTCAACAGTTGTCATAACAGTTGTTCAGTTGCGAGAAACGCGTCAGTTAGTTGCAGGTAATTAATTTCGTTTGTCGTATACGCGAATGATTTTTAAATTGCAGCAATTGAAAAATTGTTTTTCCCAACTGAAAACTTCCTTTGTTTTTCCCTTCGTTGTATATACACAACGCTTATAATTCAGAGTTACTTTATGTACAAACTGTTCTATATAAGCATATATAAGCACATATAAGGTATCTTGCGGATATAGCAACAGAGGTGCGATGAGTACAATCCATAAGAAGATGGACGGACATAGGGGGAAAGAATATTAATATAATAAATAATAGAGACCGAAATATAATAAACATATATATAAGATATATTTTTAAGTTGACAACTTCGATTGTGGCAAATACAACTCGCAAACGAAGTGTAGTTGGCTAATTTTTAGTTGCGGTGAAGGAAAAATTTCTATGCGTGCACTAGATGGCCCAACCTGTATAGTAGGCCGGGTCGGTCTCCATACAAAAAAAAAAACGTGTTCGATAAACTCGGTCTAAAATGTATCTTGGCTCATTGCAGTACCCTCCTCAAAACGATTTCGCGATGTGTTTACCCTTAGGCTTCCTGGAATTTTTTAAAAAAGTACCTGTTTTGGTCAAAAACCCACTTTTTGTATGGACAAGTTTTTTGTTTCGCTGTATTTTCAAAAACAAAAAAAAAACCAAAATTAAAACTTCAAAAATGATTACCATCTGCATAAAAACTATGCGTTTTCGACTTAAATCTTCATAACTACTCTATATCTCGTCGGATTGATGTCGTTTAACCAACGTTGGAAAGGTAATAAAATATCCTTAACATATCAGGGGCTTATTTGTTCATTTTTGAACAAAGTTAAAATTTCAAAAAATTTTAAAAAAATTATAGACAAAAATTTCAAGTCAAATTTTTTTATGCAGATAGTAATCATTTTTAAAGCTTTAATTTTGGTTTTTTTGTTTTTGAAAATACAGCGAAACAAAAAAATTGTCCTTACAAAAGGTGGGTTTTTGACCAAAAAAGGCACTTTTTTAAAAAAACTTCAGGAAGCCTAAGGGTTAACACATTGCGAAATCGTAAAAGGTCTATTTTAGACCGAGTTTATCGAACATTTTTTTTAGTGACCCACCCTACTGCAGACCTGTGATTTTCAAATACAAATACAAATCCAAATAGAAATACCTAATTAATTGAAAAATAAATACCAAATACAAATACTAGGTATTTGCCTACTGTATAGTATACGAGGTTTGTCCTAAAAGTAACGGGAGTTTTTAAATTTCGCGGGCTGTGTTGGTCCGATTGGCACATTTTTTTTTCTTTTCGTGGTTCGAATTCCATCTGACATAGAACATTTTTTCAGTTATCATCTCTCTGCAGGATTGGCAAATCTCAGAGAGCAAATAATGACATGTAAGGCTTGTTGAGAACATGCGTTTTTCGGAGTCGGCATAAAACTAGTAATGCCACTTCTCGATTATTTGCGTACAAACACTTGATAATACGCTCAAAAGAAGCGATTCTGTTTTGAAATCTTTAATCAGTCAACATTGTTTTATATAAGAAAAAAAAAACAAAAAAAAAAATAACAAACATAATGAATTGAATTGACCAATTTAAAAGGACTGCTTTAGTGCTGAGTATATGGACAAATCGCATCAAAGATGTAACAATATGAGAGGAAAAATCAAAACTCTCAGAATCAAAATTCAGTTTTCTTTGCAATTTTACCTTTTTGAAAAATTGTATATCGGTTCCCTTGCAAAATCTTGAAATGAAATCTTAATCGTTGGCATTAAAACTTGATTAAAGATAATTGAGTTTGCATAAATTGCAACAGTCTATTGGTCAACCAAATGACTAACATAAACCCTAATTCGGGTAGTCCTTTCATTTGTACAACAGGTCAACAAACTAAGAGCTATGATTTTATCGCAAGAGATTTAATTTTTTCCTGTTAAAAATGAAAAGGATTTCTCAGAATTGCAGCTCAAAAGCTTTCATAATATTTTGCTTTTTTTTTTTGCACAATTTGTCAAAGTCAATTTGAAATTTCTGACCGCAAAAAAGTTATCTAACCGTCATTTGGATTTTATGATTAGCTTATCAGGATTAAGTTGTTTGAATATCATTGGATTTCAAAGAGAAGTTTTACATAAAAACGAATATGGGTCAAGAGGTGGTTGCCAAACGGAAGGTAATTTTTTAAATAATACCTTTTAACAAATATTTTCCTTTTAATCTAATTTATTAGCTGCTTAAATTAGCCTGATTTAAAGCCTTCTGGATTTAGGGTTAATAATATTATTTGAAATTTTACCTCTCACAGGTGTTGGTTCTGTGATTTTGCTAACCTTGCAAATATTTTAATAAAATTGCAAACAAGCCGGTCCATCCGTATCCGAAGATACCACATGTGGAATGTTTTGTTTATTATGATTGTTGGAGCTGTTTTTTTTTTTTGCTAAGTCAACACAACCTTCAGTGACGTCAACCAGCACATGCTACAAAATGTAACTGCTTGGCTATAAATTCCAGTTTTTGCCTTAGTTATTATTTTAGAGGTCACAAGGTCCTTGTAGTACGAGTGACATATGTGCATTGTAGGTATGTGAAAAGGTTTATTCGGTATATTTTTGAATTTTTTAACCTGTCTTTTACTTCTACACAAAAGCAACAAATAAGTTAATAAGACAGACAGTATAATGCAAAAACTCAAAAAAGTGTGAGTTAAATATCTGTGTGTTTTACTCCGAAAAAATTTGAGATAATTTATACTGTCGAGCACGAGTGCATTCCTTAAATTGTAATAAGAAAATAATAGAATACAAATGAAACAAAACATTCAAGCATCTGAACTGTAGGGCTTGGTTGATGAAATATTTTGTTGCACTCTTTACTCTATTGAAAATACTTTATTCAATTTAAATTCAAATATTTTCGTTAAGTTCTTGAGAAAAAGTTCATCTGGCATATTTCTGATGAGACACAAATGTTTTTTGCCAAAAGTAAGATTGTGAAAAACTGATTCAAACATAACAGAATGGGCTACAAATGAATCAGAAGCCAACCCACTATATATATAAATAAAAATCAAATGTCGTTCGTAGGTAATTGTATCAGTTGAGAACGGCTGGACCGATTTGGATAACTTTTTTTTAAATAATCGTAATAGTCCAACTTAGGTTTTTACGAAAATAAAAATTGACCACGCCCACTTTTTTTATTTATCTAAAATCGGAAAATGGCTACACCGATCTGGCTAATTTATTTTTTAAATGTTCGTAGTAATCCATTTTAAGTTTTTACTGAAGAAAAATTGACCACGCCCACTTTTACGCCTACTTTTTTTATGTCTATATATATAAAAAAGGAGTTTTTGTGTGTAACTATGCAATAGATTCCTAAACTATTCATCCGATTGGCATGAAAATTTGTATACAGAAGTTTTTTGGTACGGTGCGTGTTTGTGGGCTATCAATTTTTATCCACCTTGAACACCAGAGGGCGCTGTAGCACAAATTTTTTACAAAACTGCCTACAACTCACAAACCGCTCATGTGATTGGGATGAAAATTGTTATATAGTAGTTTTCATGTACGTGCTATCTTTTTTGACCCAACTTGAACAACAGAGGGCGCTGTAGCACAAATTTTTTGCAAAACCACCTAAAACTCCCAAACCGCTCATGCGATTAGAATTAAAATTGGTACATGGTATGGTAGGAGATTTCAGGTACGATGAGTTTTTTGACAGTTACATATGCAAATACTTACAAAATATAAAATATTTCTTAAATTTAGTAAAATTAAAAAAATATCCGTTATTTTCACATCAAAAACATGAACATATCTTGAAAAATATGAAAAAATTCACTACAACGATATATTTAATGCAACATCGTTGCTCAACGTCAAAGTCTCAAAAATTGTTTTTGTTGTAAAAATAATTTAAATTCAAATTCGCTAATTTTCAACTTTATTTAAAAACTATAACAATAATAGGCAAAAATTGTTTCAATTTTACACAAAAATTAAAAACCATTTTTGTGATTCAAAAACCAAGGCCCTTGATTTTTTCGAACAAAATTTTTTTTTTCCAATATTGTGTTTTTATATTTTTGAAAAAATATACAAGCTAAAAATTAATTTATTACAAAAAAAAATATCTTAGTATCTTTAACCAATCAAAAGTTATAGCTAATAATCTTTATCCAAAATATAACTACAAAAAGCAAAACGCTGTCTGTGTGATGGCTGGAAACTTCAAAAATCGGCTTGAGCCGATAGAGCTGAAATTTGGGCAGTACATTTTTTTCAAGTACGAGATGATTTAAATTTCTGTCACACCCCCTTTTACCGCCCAAAAATCAATAAAAATGCTATATTTCCTACGGTTTTCGTCGATTTGGCTACATTTTGATCATTTGTCGCTCACTGTCGGCAACTGTACTAAAACTGGGTAATGTCCATCTACTAGAAAACTGGGATGGGCATTATATAAGGAGGTGTGGCTCCGCCCATACAATTTAAATTTGTATTATCGAATAGCTTTGAAAGTAAAAGAAGCAGTACTTACATACAAACTCAAAATGGAGTTAATATTTGGTGATCTCCTGCTACTGGGAAACTGTAACGGTCAGTGAAAAATGACAGTGGTAACAAACTATGAGCTTAAGATAAGTTTTGAATATACCTATTATGTTCCCATATAGTTGCAGGGTGCAGCAACGCGCGCCGGGAAAAGGCTAGTTTTATCATAATATTCTGTTCAGTGATGAGGCTCATTTTTTTGGCTACAAGAGATTATCAAGGCCTTTATATGTACATATAAAAAAAAAATTATGCAGTTTTTTATTTCATGGTTACACTCATAAGTTTTGAAGTAACAACGTATCTTTGTGCTCCTCTTTATTCTTATTCTTGAACTTGTCCCCATCGTATGGTTTATTCGTATGGTTTACCTTATACAAGACTAGCTTTTTCCCGGTGCGCTTTGTTGCACCTTATCTAGATAAGTACCGGAAAATGTTGCAATGCCTTCAGCGTTATTATTTCTAAACCATCTCGTACTCGAAACATAGGGGTCGTTCATAAATTACGTGACCGATTTTCAATTTTTTTATTTTACCCTCCTCCGGTACTCTTGGTAAAAAATAAAAAATAAATAACTGGCCATTTCAGCCCTTGAAAGGACTTTGACCTAGCTTCTTATGATCAATTGTGTTGTGCGTGTTATTAAGTTTGTACACAATTGACCGAGAACCGGACCTACATGCTTAACGCCGACTCCGAACGGCAATGAACGGAATGTTCTCGTTCTCAAGAAGCTTTTACATGGCATTTTGATTACTCTCTGAGGTTTGCCATTGTCTGCAGAGAGGTGGCGGCCGTACAGAAAAATTATTTTAATTCAAATAATTTTCTGTCGCTGCTGGGGTTCGAACCTGGGTCTCCAAAGTTCGTTGACATAGCGGCCACGCACTTTAACCAATTACGCCACGGTCGCCAACCCGGTACTCTTTGTAGTGCTTTTAAAAACACTCCCCTCCACCCCCATAAAGTAACGTATTATGAAATAAAAAAATTCATTGATTAAAAAATATTCGAAAATAGAAAAAATAACTGTCGAAAAGCAAGTAGTTAACAGTCAATTTAGACGGTCAAACATGAAGATGTAAAGATGAAAATGCTTTGAAATGTTGGGTTAGTTTCAATTTTTTGAGTTTTTTTTTATTTTTGGTCACATTACTATATCTGAGACCCCCCCTCCCCCAATTCGTTACTTATCGTAGTACATTTTAAAACCTCTCTCTCTACTAAATTGGTAACGTAATTTATGAATGACCCCATAGTTACTGCGCAAATTTGAGCTTAATCGGCTCCGTACTTTTGGAGTCTATAGCAGCGTTCTCTATTGTAAATTTTTTGCATTTTTCATTTCCCAGTAGGATATTACCAAGTAGTAACTTCATTATTACCTCTTTGTTCCTTGTTTTTTACTTCCATAGCTTTTCTGTGCCATAAATTTGGCTTGTATGGGTGGAGACAGACCCCCTTGTCCAATGCGTGTCACCTTTTCCACCAGTAGAAGGACATCACCAAATGGTATCTACATTCTGAGTTTCAATGTTCTGTGACTTTTACTTCTATAGCTATTCTGTATTGTAAATTTGGCTTATATGGGTGGAGCCACGCCCCGTTTACGATTGCTCGTGCCAGTTTTTCAGTAGAAAGACCTTCATTGTTATACGACATATAGTTCCAAAGCAATTCGATATCATTAATTTGGCCTGTGTGGCCAAATTTCCCCTTGTCTAATGTTCGCTCAAATATATAATAACTTCCTCTTGGGCCCATAACGTCTACATATCAAGTTCTACTATCAAAACAGGTACAACTCAGGAATAATAATGATTTCTAAAAAGTGGGCGTATATATCGTTAGACAACGCCCAGTTTTAGTATAGTTTCCGACAGTGACCATACGAACTTATTTACCAAATTTTAGTGTAATACGACCAAAACCGTCTTAAATATAGCATTTTTATTGATTTGTGGGCGGTAAAAGGGGTATGGAAAAAAAGGGGTATGAAAAATTTTTACTATGCCTATATTTTTCGGGCAAATGCAAACTAAAGTGAGACTTCCAAAATTATTCCAATATTCCATTTATTTCCGATTTCCCTTGTAAATATTTCCCCATGTACACCATATGTCCGCACCTGTATTTTTTTACACCTGTATTGTTGTAAAGATCACTAAAATGCCTATAATTCATGAACCAATACACATACAAAGACCATTTATACAAAAAAAAAAACCTTCGTATTGACGTCACCTGACATGGGAAATTTCCAGAAACAAAATCGGTTCACGCATTACAGAGAACATCAATTTCATACACAATGCAACTTATTTTTATATATATAGAATAGATGGGGTAAAAGTAATCATCCAATGTTCTTTTGCTGTAATTTTTTTTAATGAAAAACTTTGGTTTTGCTTGTGAAATTTGTTTATTTAATCCATTAGAATTTATTCCATCAAGTTGAGAAAATGATATCGGCCAAGTGGCCGCCGCCAGAGTTGATGACCATACGGGCTTGTTTTATGGCATTTTTCATCACTCTTGCCAGAACTTCGGGCGGCAAGAGAAACTGTTGTGAAATTTATGGTAGCGATGGTAGTGAGGGATGTTTTGTTTGAACTCTATTCAGAGTTGTTAAGTCTGCATTCATATTCAGAATAAGCACAACTGAATAACGACATAAAAATCCATAAATTAATGCAAAATTTATTTTTAAATAAACTTTTAATTCACATTTAATTTTAAAACTTGATTAGTTATTCATTTCAATAAATCATTTTTGTTGTCAATTGTTCACTTTTTATTCATATGAAAACTATACACAAAGAATGCAATTCAAAAAGAATTTTAGAATTTGCAATTGTTTTTTAATATAATTATATTTAAATCTTTATTAATTTTTTTAATTCATTGTTCATTTGTTATTCATTATTCATTTGTTATTCATTACTAATATCTTAGTTATTATTGATTTTTTATTCATTAATTGATATAAATGTAACGAATAATTAATAAATTTTTTAAATTTGAATGTGCAATAACATTTTCATTTATAAATGAATTATGCATTCATTGAATAGATTCTTATTTCGTTATTCACTCATTTAACTTTTTGAAAATAAAATTAAATTGGATGGATTTCTTTTTCAGCTCTAAATGTGTTGTTATTCTAAACGGTAACTGTCCCAGCAGCGACAGAAAATTATTTGAATTAAAATAATTTTTCTGTGCGGCCGCCACCTCTCTGCAGACAATGGCAAACCTCAGAGAGTAATCAAAATGCCATGTAAAGCTTCTTGAGAATAAGAACATTTCGTTCATCGCCGTTCGGAGTCGGCGTTAAGCCTGTAGGTCCATTTCTCGGTCAATTGTGTACAAACTTAATAACACGCACAACACAATTGATCATAAGAAGCTAGGTCAAAGTCCTTTCAAGGGCTGAAATGGCCAGTTATTTATTTATTTATTATTTATAACTGTTGAGTCGGCTGAAAACAGCCATTGTTTTTTGTGTACTATACATGCTGCTGAAGTTTGTTGGTGTCGCGTTTATTATAATCAAGTCGCTCAACATTTCTCTACAACGACAGATTGGAGACGTGTTGCTCGCCGTTCGTCGCGCGTATTGTGTTCGGGCTAATAGGCTTGAAGAGTCTGAGGCTTACTGACGTACACCCGCGATTTCAAAAAACCCCATAAAAAGAAGTCTTGAGCGGTTAAATCGGGTGATCTAACCGGCCAGTGCAAGTCACCAAAACGAGAGATTAAGCGTCCCGGAAATGCTTCCTTCAGAATATCGGTATTGGCTCGAGCAGTATGCGCCGTTGCACCGTCCTGTTGGAACCACATGTCCTCCAGTCCCAATTCATCCAATTGAGGAAGAAAAAATTCGATAATTATGGCTCTGTAGCACGCGCCGTCCACAGTCGTCGTTTGGCCCGCGGCGTTCTCAAAAAAAAATGGTCCGATGACTCCTCCAACGTAAACAGCACACCACGCAGTAACTTTGAGCGGGTGTAATGGTTCTTCGTGGGTATTACATGGATTTTCGGTGCCCCAGAAACGATTATTTTGTTTATTCACATAACCGAAAAGATGGAAATGAGCCTCATCGCTCATAATGATGATCGCCAACACAACCGACAAATTGTTGGACAAAAAAAATGGAAACAATTATTCCGCATTCTTGCGAATTAAATCGATTCATGGCTTGTCGATTTGTATTCTGTACTAGCGATACCCGGCGCGCGTTGCTGCACCCGGCAATTATATTCGAAATAATAAGTACATTCAAAACTTTTATTAGTCCCTTAGTCTGACACCACGCTCATGTTCCACTGCCTGTTACAGTTTCCCAGTAGCAGAACATCACTCCCAGGTGGCAATTACATTATGAGTTTCAATGTCCTGTGATTTTAGCTTCCATAGCTATTCTGTATAGAGAATCGGGCCACCCACCCTTTTCCAATGCACATACCAGTTTTCATTAGTAATTAGTAACTTCATACTGAGTTTTGCTGTCATGCGACGTTTAGTTCCAAAGCTATTCAGTATCGAAAATTTGACTTGTGTGGTCCAAGCCATAACCCCTTTTCCTATGCCCGTCCCAGTTCTCTTGTCTATATCTATATCTATATCTATATCTATACTATTATATAAAATGAAAGTGAAAATTTTTTGTGTCCGCAAAACTCCAAAAGTACTGGTCCGATTTTTTTGAAATAAGTTTTAAAATATCACATTTATGCTATAAAAGGTTCATTGGTTATTTTCTTTTCGAAATTTCAATAATAAGTATCTTTAATTAAAGTGTTAAGTTTTTTAAAAAATCATTCACAATGCCATGCATTGCTTGATCGTTAGCTTTTCATGCGTTTGTGCTGCGAGAGCCTCAATAAACTGCAAGTTGCTCTCTACTATACTCTTTTTGTTCTCAGCAAGCACAAAACAACAAAACAAACAAACAAATACATATACATACATACTTTGCTGCGTTTAAAGCTAATTGGATCGAAGTACATTCGAACATGTTCAAAGTAGTTTTGATGTGGAGAATGAATCTAACACAGTTCTGTTAAAAGGGGATTCACTGACCACCTTTAGCATGTTGATGATTTTTTTGATGAGAATGTGATTTAATCCGACTTGATGTATGTATGTATGTATGCACGCATGTTTATTTGTTTCGCTGCATGCAACTTTTCTACACATGTTTTGAGGGTGGTTTTCCTGTAATTTATAAATGAATAAAAGGAACAAACGGCTGACTTTTTACTTAATAGAATTGACATTGTGTCAATAAGTTTTTTTATAAATAAACAAGAGAACTGGGACGGGCATAGGAAAAGGGGTTATGGCTTCGAGCACACAAGTCAAATTTTTTATATTGAATAGTTTTGGAACTAAACGTCGCATGACAATAAAACTCAGTATGGAGTTACTAATTGCCAAAGTCTTTCTACTGGAAAACTGGTTTGTGCATTGGAAAAGGGGGTGTGGCCCGATTCTCTATACAGAATTGCTATGGAAGCTTAAATCACAGGACATTGAAACTCATAATGGAATTGTCACCTGGGAGTGATGTTCTGCTACTGGGAAACTGTAACGGGCAGTGGAACATGAGCGTGGTGTCAGACTTAGGGACTAATAAAAGTTTTGAATTTACTTATCATTTCCAATATACTTGCTTGGTGCAGCAACGCGCGCCGGGTATCGCTAGTTTATTTATAAAAGAACTTATTGAATCACACAATGTCAGTTCTATAAAGTAAAAAGTCACCCGTCCCTTTTGTTCATTTGTAAATTACAGGAAAACCACCGTCAAAACATGTGTAGAAAAGTTGCATGCAGCGAAACAAATAAACATACGTACATACAAACATACATACATACATACATACATCAAGTCGGATTGAATCGCATTCTCATCAAAAAAATCCTCAACATGCTAAAGGTGGTCAGTGAATCCCCTTTTAACAAAACTGTGTTAGATTAATTTTCCACATCTAAACTACTTTGAACATATTAGAATGTACTTCGATCGAATTAGCTTTAAGCGCAGCAAAGTATGTATGTATATGTATTTGTTTGTTTATTTTGTTGGTTTGTGCTTGCTGAGAACAAAAAGAGTATAGTAGAGAGCAACATGCAGTTTATTGAGGCTCTCGCAGCACAAACGCATGAAAAGCTAACGATCAAGCAATGCATGGCATTGTGGAAGATTTTTTAAAAAACTTAACACTTTAATTAAAGATACTTATTATTGAAATTTCGAAAAGAAAATAACCAATGAACCTTTTGTAGCACAAACGTGATATTTTAAAAGTTATTTCAAAAAAATCGGACCAGTACTTTTGGAGTTTTGCGGACACAAAAAATGTTCACTTTCATTTTATATAATAGTATAGATATACATAGATATAGATATAGATATAGATATAGATATAGATAGATATAGATATAGATATAGATATAGATATAGATATAGATATAGATATAGATATAGATATAGTTATAGATATAGATATAGATATAGATATAGATATAGATATAGATATAGATATAGATATAGATATAGATATAGATATAGATAGATATAGATAGATAAAGATATATATTTGTTTACTTCACAAATGTCAAAACCGAATTGACACTTGGCACCATTTGCAAAAGTTATAGGGTGTTCCAATGGTATAATTACTTTTGCTCCACCTTGGTCTTGTCTAACTACTTGTTCTGATCCTTGCCTCAACTCTTCTTAAAATTTTTGGCCTAGTTCTTGTTCTTTTTCTGTTCTAAATTGTACAAAACCTTGTCCTCATCCTTTTTCTAATCCTTGTTTGGATTTGGATCCTTGTTCTAATATCTATCATATTTTCGTTTTGATTTTTTCGTTTTGTTTTTGCTTACTGCGTAGATTGACTTTTAAGTCTTGAATTATGGCAACACTAATGTAAATATGTCAAATTTGACATTGTCATCGTTAAAGTTTAACATTTTGGATGGTGAACGTACTCAGAAAGTTTTGTCGTACGAGTGCATTTTGTGTTGTTCACAGATACTTGAAACATTAATCTGGGTGAAAAATGGAATTAAATCGTGAACATTTTCGTGTGATGATTTTGTACGACTTTTGATGTCGATTAAACCAACAACAGTGTGCCGATAAACTCGCTTCGACTTTTGGTGACCAAGCACCATCTCGAGCCACCGGTTTTCCGAATTCAATCGTGGTCACACTTCGCTGCATGACGAATTTCGTGAAGGTCGTTCAAAATCGATTGTTTACCAAAAAGCATCCATGCTGTTCTTGAACTGATATTGCAAGATCGACATTTGACCTACCGTAAGATAGAGGCATCTTTGGGGATTAGTTGGACCAACATACATTCAATATTGCATAAATATTTGGCCGTCATAAAGATTTGTTCGCATATTTTGACAATCGCTCAAAAAAGACGAGCCAAATGCAACCAACGTTGTTCGTTCACAAAGCACTTCGAAGCAAATGGTCGCCTGTTTTTTTCGGAATAACTAGACATATCGCCACCGTTTCATTAGAGCAACGTTGAACGGTCAATTCTGAATGGTACACCACCATTTCTTTGACAGAAGTGTTCGGAAAAATCAGGGACACCAATCGCAGAAGACGAATCATTCTCTACCATGACAATGCAAACATTCACACACCAGCTCAAACAAAAACTTATTCAAAACATCGAATTAGTGTGTTATCCGCCATATTGTCCTGCCTTGGGACCCAATGATTTCTTCTTATTCCCATAGATGAAAAATAAATTGCAAGGTCGACGTTATTCGACGCCTGAAGAAGTGGTTGATGCGTTCAAATCACATGATTTGGAGCGGAATCGGAGTGGAAAATGTGCTTTGAAAATTGGTTCAAGCGCATGCAAAAGTGTATCGATCTTCATGGAGAATATTTTGAAAACAATGAAGCCCTTTCCGATCATAAATATTTGTTTTTATTTGTCTATCTCAAGACTTAAAAGTCAACCCTCCGAAATTAACATTTACTTTAGCACCATACTTAAGCCCATGAGCTTTCAGTTTACATCGAGCGGTTCCCGGTTCACGTTCCATCGAGGTTGTAAAGTAAAATTTATAGCAGCGCCTCTTAAGTTAGGTTAGGTTGACGCGGATGTCTCTTATAAGACACACTTAGGCCAATTAGGCGCGTTGTGGTACCAGGGGTCAATTATTTTCCACTCTATCTGAACCAGTTGAAGCTATTTAAAAAGCTGAGCATTCCATAGACCGAAAATTTGGAGGGCTCGTCTAGGTCACTGTGAAACCAGTTCCCTAGGAATAGGTGTGGTTTTCTGGCCAGCGCTGGCATTTGCAGAGAAGATGTGTTGTAGATTCTCCTCGTCTCTGTAGCTTCTGCAGAAGTCGTTATGGAGGATTTTTAGTCTTCGGGCTAAAAGTTTGGTTTCCAATTAGGAAGTATCCTGTTAGAACGCCTATGACAATATTTATTTGGTCCCTTCTAAGGGAAATTAGTTCCTTTGAGCGTTTTAAGTTCAGGGTTGGCCAAACTTGATGCGCCGTATGGCATGTGCTACCCGTAGACCACCTAATGTTGGTACTTTCAAGTTCATTTGTGCGCAATTTACATGTGGCGAGAGGTATTCCAATTTGTTCCTTATCTGTCGATAGATGTTTGGTAGTACCGTTACGAGTAAGTTCGTCTGCTTTGCAGTTTCTTGGGAAGTCTCTATATACATAAGTCTCTATTTCCAGAGATCTGCGGCAGCTCAGGACTGTTTAATATGTTGTTACAACAGATTCCAGGGCTTTCAAAGCAGCTTAATAATCAGATAGAATAAAAATATCTCTAGTTTATATATAATTCATCTGAAGCCAAGTAACGGCTTCGTGTATCGCAGTAAGTTCCGCTTGGAAGACACTGCATTGGTCGGGGAGCCTAAGGGCAAGGCTGATGTTTAGTGATTCAGAGTAGTGATTTTGATCCATCAGTGTAGATTTCAGTTGCATTGTTTGGTGCAGGACTTCCAAGCTTTCCATTCATTTCTGTAGGGAATTCATACATCAAACTTTTTGTCGAAAATAAGATTTTTCGTGATGTAGTCTACGGTCTTAGGTATTGGAGGAAGATGTTTCCTAATGCTAGAGTGTGTTATTGTACCTTCTTTCCATCCTCCCGTCCATTGGGAAGTGGCTTCCAGACGGATTGCTGTACTTGCAGCTATCTGTTTTGTTAAGATTTCTAGTGGTGTCAGGTGGATCATAATGTCGAGTGCATCCGTTGAAGTGGTTCTTAGCGCTCCGCTGATGCACAGCTCAGCCGACCATTGAACTTTGCGAACTATATTGAGGTGTGCTTGTTTGTTAAGTGCGGGACACCAAATTATAGCACCGTATAACAATATTTTCCTCATAACAGCTGTATGGAGCCAGTGAATAACCTTAAGTTGTAATCCCCATTTCCTACCCACTGCTTTCTTGCATGAATATAGGGCTATATTGGATTTTATGGCTCTCTCTAGCAAATTGGGTTTGCAATTTAGTTTCCTATCTAAGATGAGACCCAGGTATTTTGCTTTTTCCAAGAAATTTAGTTTTGTTTTTCCCAGTTTTGGAGGACTGATTGTGGGTAAGTTGTGTTGTCTAGTAAAGACCACTAACTCATTTTATCGGGATTAACGCTAAGTCCACAGCTGGTAATCCAGTTTACGAGAGTGTTTAGGCAGTTTTTGCATAATATCTCGGAGAGTGGTTAAAGGCACCTTCTATATCAATGAAGGCTATCATTGCGTATTCCTTGTGATGAAGGGTCTTTTCAATTAAAGATACAATGGAGTGGAGAGCTGTTTCCACAGATTTGCCCTTTGGCGTAGGCATGTTGAGCTGGTGAGATTGGATTTACTTCTATTTTTTGTCTCAAGTGAATATATATGTATTCGAAGGTCTTTTGGGTTTAAGTGTGAGCTTTTTCCCGCCTTAGGTATAAAAACTACCTTCACATGTCGCCAACGTTCTGGGATGTGATTCAGGTCAAGGCAGTATCATGAGACATTAGTTTATGATTTTTTTTTTTTTTTTTTGTAGACTAAACCAACGCTCAGAGGATGCCCTCTATAAATGCGAAAGCATTGTGTTGATTCGAAAGAAGGGTGATAGTTTGTTGGATGGTGGAAAGATGGAGTAGTGTCGTTGAAGATTTGTTTTAAATTGACACAGCGCAAAAGTGCCGGGGAACACGTCCGCAGGAAGATTGTTCCACAATTTAACTGTACGACTAAAGAAAGAATTACCTCGGTAATGCGAGGTTCTATTGGGCATCAAGGCAATAGTAAAGGAAGGGGCTTGGTGAGCTGCCCGAGTTGACCTGGGAAACACACGAGCTGATGGCGTCAGGTCATGAATCTCCCTTGAACACTTCCCATGGTAGTACCTGTACAAAAGGCTAAGGCAACCAACATTGCGTCGATGCCCAAGAGAGTCGAGAGAAGTTGAAATGTTTTCATCCCCTATCAAATATATCGCACGTCGTTGAATTCGGTCCAGAAGCTCTAAATAAGATCTTGAAGCTCCTGCCCAAATGTGCGATCACGCGTAGGTCAGTTGGAATGAAGTATTTCATACACCGTTTTAGAAAACCTAGGCACTTGGCCGCTTCTTTCGACACATCGAAAATGTGATCATTCCAGCGAAGATCGGATTGAATCGATATGCCCAGAACGTCAAGAGCTTCTGACTCCACGAGATCTACACCGTTCATACTGAGGGGGGCTAAGGGGCAATTCATTCGCTTGTGACTTAACAGGCAGCACTGGCCTATACTATTACTCTAATCTTACTCTATTAGCAAGTCCCCACTCGGAGATTTTTCTTAGGTCATTACGAAGTGTGTCATTCATGTTTTGCCTCTTTCTTTCAATCTCCAAAGAGTTCGGGCGTTTTTTGAAAGAATATGAATGACAAATGCTGCTGTCATCCGCAAACGAATGAATTGGGTTGTGAGTCAACGACAGAAGGTCGTTGATAAAAACCAGAAACAAGGTTGGTGATAGGACTGAGCCCTATTGTACTCCAGCACCAATGGCGTGCTCATTGGACAAAATGCCATCGACCATGAAACGGATCGATCTATCCTTAAGAAAACACGTGCTCCATCGAGCAAAGTTACCACCAACACCATATGCAATTAGTTTTGACACGAGAGCTTTATGCCACACTCGGTCAAACGCCTTAGAAATATCTAGAGTAACAACCCTGCTCTCACCGAAGAAGTGAACACAATGGTTCATTCAGTGAGGAACCATTTCACTGAATTCAGTTCGCCATTTTTCAGTGAGGAACGCCATAAGATCACCAGTAGAGCGGGCTCTACGGAAGCCATATTGACGGTCACTGAGCAATTCGTTACACTCTCCATGACTTTGGAGAGTGCAGAGCATATCGCAATGGGTCGGTAGCTCTCAGGGTTCGTGGCATCGCCCTTCTTAGGAACCGACTGAACATTTGCGACCTTCCAACAAGATGGAAATGCTCCTGTCCTGTAGGAGATGTTGAAAAGGTTTCGCAAAGGTCGAGCTAGTGCAGAAGCACACTTTTTAAGCACAATTGGTGGTATACCATTAGGGCCAGAAGATTTGTTAATGTTGCGGTTTGCAAGGACTCTTTTAACTGCTTTCGTCCGAAAATATATCTCCTGCATGGAAGACGATCTATTTTCAAAAGAGGGCAGTGGCTGATTGCTTGCCGGGATTGTGGAATTTTGTGCAAACAATCCAGCCAATAGGTTCGCTTTATCAGCCGAGTCAGTGAAGATTTGATCATCCTTTAAAAGAGTAGGAATCGACGAAGACGTCTGATTTTTAACTCTCTTAACGAATGACCAAAACTTTTTTCTCCCTTTGTGGCAAAGAAGAACCTGTTCTCTTATGCGAATTTCGTGAAAAAACTTTTCGCGTTTTAAGACTGCATTACAGCGATTCCTAGCCTCAATGCGAAGTCTTCTATTATCAGCATTCTTGTGGGAACGCCAATTTTGAAAGGCTTCCTCTTTGGACCTGACTGCAATCCTGCAAGTCTCATTAAACCAGGAGTGGTCTTTTGGCTTAATGCTTCTCATTTTATTAGGGATGAAAGACCTGATACCCAATAACATAATTTCTTGTACCATAAGAGCCGCGGCATTAACATTTCTATCAGCGAAACATAATTTCCAATTGAAATTACGGTAAAAATTATTTAACGGAGACCAATTTGCTTTTCCATAAAACCAAGCGATCTTCTTCTTTAGACGTAGAAGTGCATAGGTTAGAATATGAAAAGGCAGCAGATATGGTACAGTGGTCCGAATTGCCAAGAGGTGCGTAGACACTCACATCGTATTTTTCAGGATGCGAAGTCAGAAAAAGGTCTTGGACTTTAGGGCTTTGCAGACCAGCTCTAGGAATGTAAGTTGGTTCTTTCACTAATTGAATCAGATGGCAAAAAGCTCAACATATTGTCCTTCAGGTGTTATTTGGCTCGAGTGACATAACCAAGCCGGGTTGTGGACGTTAAAATCGCCAGCAACAGCGATTCAACCCCAAAATATGCGTTATCGAATCAGAGAGAGAGAGAGTCCAATTTGTTGAAAGTAGCCTCCCTCCCTAAATTCGGACTTCTATAGACGTAGCAGAAGTGCATCAAGTGCGAGCGAACCCTGAACTTCACCCACAAGGAGGTGAACTCTGGGTCGGTAACGCTCAGACTCCTCTCGCACTGATACGCGACATCTGTTCTTATAAAAACGGCGATGCCCGTATGCAGGGAAAACAATGGCAGTAAGCGATTCGCAGGTATTTAAAAATCCAGTGGATCTGCATTCTCGCTCACCTGGGTCTCACTCAGTGCCATTATTTGAGGCCTATTAAGAATACAATATGCATAAACCGAGAAAAAATTCATCCTCAGTCCACGCACAAAATGACCCGACATTTTCGCTCAGTGTAGACCTCAAACAAAATAAGGGTATATAGGTCATTAGTTACAACTGCTAAATAAAAAATAAATAAATAAATAACTGGCCATTTCAGCCCTTGAAAGGACTTTGACCTAGCTTCTTATGATCAATTGTGCTGTGCGTGTTATTAAGTTTGTACACAATTGACCGAGAACCGGACCTACAGGTTTAACGCCGATTCCGAACGGCGATGAACGGAATGTTCTTGTTCTCAAGAAGCTTTACATGGCATTTTGATTACTCTCTGAGGTTTGCCATTGTCTGCAGAGAGGTGGCGGCCGTACAGAAAAATTATTTAAATTCAAACAATTTTCCGTCGCTGCTGGGGTTCGATCTCCAGGTTCGTTGCATAGCGGTCACGCACTTTAACCAACTACGCCACGGACGCCACTACAACTGCTAAGAGATTAAACACCGAGAGCATAAACAAATGTACAGAGGCAAGTGTTATGCCTTTGCCTCAGCACAATTCCGCTCAACAGTGCAACCTCAATCACAGTCGTAACTAATTGGAGAGGATGGGGGAATAGACGGACACGAAAAAACAACAATTAATTACGCAGCGAGGAGCATAGAAATCCCGGGAAGTGAGTTTCTAACAATATGTTAAGAGATTCTTCACTGTTGGTGGTCCAGGTTCCATCTTATTTTTTCATGAAGCTCGGGTTAGACAAGATGTCAGAATTTCTCTCAGAAGTCTCGACCCTTCAGAGGTTAGTAATATTTCTTCACAGAAGGTTCACAAGCAGAACCACTTATACGCGAGTAATAATTCCATGCAACAATATTGCATTTTTGTTGCATGATACCTGAAAACGTCAATTTGTTTCCATTTTTATCATAACGCGAAGTACAAACTCTGCATGTTAGTTTTATAATATCTACCGTAGTGCAAATACCCACCGAGTAATAATTCCATGCAACCCCGTTGCATGAAAGCTGAATTTTTAATCTTGGGCGGCTCTCTTCGCAGACTTATAACGTCATGACTTGTTCGTCTATTTTTGGTGTAAAAAGCTGTTAACCAGCCTTTACTGACGTATAATAGTTTTAATCTTAGCGTGTTATAACTCGATGTAACAAATTTTTAATTGCGTTGCTTAAGCAGCTCCCTCCGCGACCCGACAACATCTTTAATTTTTTTTTTTTAGTCATAAAGTCAAAGGATTAACCTTTATTGTCATCCATTTTTTTTTTTGTCATAGCATCTGTACTCTGCGGGTGATAATTCCATGAAACGCCGATGCATTTTGAAAAAAATGCCTTTTGCAACTTTGGAAACCTGTGCGGTATAACGTCAGTATTCATCAAAATTCGGAAACTAAATGTCTTACCATAAAAATACGATATGTTCGGAAGACATAATCGAATTATTAATGGTTGCGCTGCTATAAAGGGTTGCCCAACATATTTCCACAAATGTCTAAACGTACACTTTCCTTTGGGCAATTTTTTATTCAATTTTATTTGCCATAAAGTTTAAGTTTTATTAGGAAACTTCAATCTCTTGCATTATTTGTCAGAATATGTTACAAGAGGAAATAAAGTGAGAAAAATAACATGAAATAAATCGAAATAAATTACATGAAATATGTGAAAAAAATACGCAAAAGTACTTAAATTCACATCTGATGGCACATAAATTTTCAATTCTTTATATTAGCCAAGGGTAGAAATTTAGTTGTGGTCGTTCATGGTAACCACCGACACGCACACACACATACATTTTCCGTCGTTTAACTTGTTTTTTTTTTATCTAACGAACCTGTTTAGTGCGAAAACATGGCAACTGTTTATCGTGTTTTGTGGCATGAGACCACGTGCGTACATTGGGTCAGTGGCAATATGACTGATAAAAATACAGAAACTTTAAACTTCATGCGGTTGTTTTATGTTTCAAGTTGAATACAAGTCTTTGTGAGCGTACGATTCGAAAAGGTCCACAAGTAATGGTACGTGCTCACGGGCGGGTACCCTTCTAAAAATTGTATGGACTCTTCCACGAGTGCGTACTTTTTGGTGAGACTATGAGAAATGAGATCTCATTCCCTGTATCTACCAAAACGTACACGCACATGGACAAAAGCACAGATGAGACTTTCAATGCTCATGAGACATTTCGTGTGCCATACACAGAAGCAATGAAAGCTGGGCAGTGCAAAGAAAAATTTAGCTCCCAGCTGAGTCATTACAACTTTTATGATTTGTGTGAACTTCTTGGAAAAAAAGAAATCAATATTTTATGCCAAATATATTCCAAGTGAATGATATATGGCATTAGTTAGAATCATTGAACCTCTTCGTGGTGTGGTTTTGTTGTCTTTTTACACATAAATATATTATTCTATAGCCAATAGGTTTCACTGGAAATTAAATGGGCTGCTGGAGAATATTTGAGTTTTGTGGAATGCTTGGATAAATTCAAAGACTTTTTGATGAATATTTATGGGCGTGGGTTATTGAAACTTTTTCGAGTTTTTGTTTTTTTTTTTTCTTTGGCCAAAAACCTATGATTTTCAGACAGAAAGGTTTCACTGGCATAGTTTGAAGAATTAATTGGTTTATTGGAACTTAAGTTGGGTTTTCTGGACTCCTTGGACAAAAGCCTATGATTATGAGACAAAAAGACTCTCTGAGACTATTTATGGAACTAGTTGGATCATTGGAATTTTTTGAATTCTGTGCACTCCTAGGATAAAAAGGGCTAGGATTATCAGTCATATATTGAATAATTGAAATTTTTATGGGTTTTGTGAACTTCTTCGATATAGGACCTTTTAAGAAGTTGCGTTAAAATCCTTGTCTCAATCCTTGTCCTAAACCTTGTCATCTTGTCTTTTCTCAATCCTTGCCTGATTTATTGTCCTAATCCTTGTGCAATTCCATTTCTAATCTTTGTCCAAAACCTTACATCTTTATCTTGTCTTTGTCCTATCAATAAATATCATAAATTTTATTTAAATTTATTTTTATTTGTTTTTTATTTTTTTTTATTTTTTTTTATTTTTTTTTTTATTTTTTTTTATTTTTTCATCTATATCACCTATACAAGGGCATCCACAGGGGGACAGGGTGCGTGGTGACAGGGGGCACTTGCCCCCTGTAATGGAAAAATTATATATATTTTTATTTCCTATGTGTATATGTTACATTTTCATATAAGTGCACACCAATGCATACCTTTGCTTGCCCCTCCTCGAAAAATTCCTGCGGACGCCTATGCACCTTAACATAGCGCGTTAAAACTGCTTCGCGTCCTGATGATGTCATTATTTTTCCTTTTTTTTTTGTTTTTTGTCATAATTTCAAAGAATAAACTTTTTCTGTCGTTCTACAAATGTTTCTTACGGCGCTATACTCAGCGGGTAACAATTCCATACAATGCAGGTGCGTTTTGGAAAAATACCTTTTTCAATTGTCTTGGAAACCTTCGCGGTAAAACGTAATGTTGCCACGTCAAATTGAGTTTGTTTTTGAGAAGTGTCTTAGTTCGAAGAATAATTTATATAAAATAGTTAAATAAAAATAAATTAAAAAAACACACTTTTATTTCACTGGGTTTTTATTTACGGTGAAAATAATTTTAAGTTCTTGAAAAGAAATGTAGTCCTTATGTATTAATAATAAACATTAATAATAATAATAATAATAAAAAAAAACATACAGTAGTTTCGACTATGGCAACCCTGGCCTCATTCGTCAAAGTTGTGCGCTTTTTTATCTCTGAAAAAAATTTGTCTAAATTCATTATTATTTCAATTAAAATCGTCTTGAAATAAATCGGTTTCGGTTTTTTTTAAGTGTTCAATACTCAAGTTGTTATTAAAGATAAGTAACTTTTCACATTTATTTTGTTTATCAAACTTTGTTGCTTACATATTCATTTGCATTTTAAGTGTTTTTTTTTTGTTTGCTTTGTTTATCTGAAGTTTAAGACATCTGCCTAGTTACAGTGTTTTTTAAACTGTGGAAATAATTATTGCCATATATTAAATAAAAAAAAATAAAAAAAACTTTGCATACTTTTAGTCACTTTTGAATTAAACAGTGTTGGCATACTGCATAGTTCATTTTTAATAGCTATATTTACTTTATATTTACTCTTTATTAATTAATTATACATTAATACTATTCTTATTATTTTTTTTGTTTTTGGTTTTTCTAAAGCATTTTTTAAATTAGAACATTATTGTTTACGCCTGTTGAAATCACTACATTTCTTCTTTTTCTTTTTAATTTTTTTTTTACAATTATAAATTTTCATATCTTCATTTAAAATGATTTGTACCAAACCTGGCTGCTTTACGAAGGGTGATACCGAGCGGTTTTTGTCATGTTGGTTATGTGACAACGCTGTTCATATCAAGTGTGCAGGCGTGTCAGGTCGAGTAGCAGACCATATTGATGAAGGTAAAGGCTTACGTTGGTCTTGCGAAAAATGTAGGTTGGCCGACATAAATTTCTACAAATTATTCAAGCAGACGAAGCAAGGTTTCTCTGAAATGAGTAGGGAACTTTCCTCGCTTTCTGCTAAATTTAATAAATACCAAACTCTTTTCAATGAGTTTAAATATATTGATGAGCCAAATTCGTCACCCAAGCGAAAAAAGAAACACATGACCCTTCGAAGCAAGCAGAAAACTGACTTGACACCACCACCACCTTCTTCCGAACAGGACATTGTTGAAGACATGGACACTTGTACTATTAGTACCCCTCTTCCTACTGTTGCTTCTTCTTCAAATTTAACTCTTTTAACTGTTTCTGCTCCTTTGCCGTCGTCGGCTCCATCACTTACATTGCCAGATATGTCGTACGCCCAAACTGTTTCTCTTGCTCCTACTGTTGTCGATGCTCATCAGGTTGCACTTACTTCGGAGGCTTCTGTTCCAATCTCACCTAAACCATTGATTGCGGTTCCTCCAAATAAATCAATCTTTGTTTCGCGCTTAGCTGCAGATACAACGGAAAATGATATAGACTTTTTTATTAAAGCAAAGTTGAAGTGCTCTTTGTCTCTTTCGATCCAAAAATATTTAAATCCGAGACTGACTACTTCGTTTAGATTGACGGTTCCGGAAAACTTATTTAATACTCTTGTGGATGTAAACTTTTGGCCTCGTAATACAATTGTTCATGAATTTGAATTCAAAAACAAACCGCGTATTGCAAATGTTGTACACTTGCCTCGTCCTTCTAATAATCCTCAGTACCATACAAAAAACGATTAAAAAATCACAAGTCTAAATTAGAGCTTGTCTATCAAAATGTTAGAGGTCTCAATTCTAAACTTTCCGATATTTTCATTAACAGTTTTGATTTTGAATATAACTTTATAGTTTTTACTGAAACTTGGCTTCGCTCTAACGTATTAAATTCTGAAATAATGTGCAATAAGTACCAAATTTTTCGTAAAGATCGCTATGATAAGATCGGTGGTGGCGTTCTGATAGCTGTCCATAACTCCCTTGCTTCTGAGGAATTAACAATTCCTGGCACCAACGATCTGGAGTTTATTTGTGTTACAGTTAAATTTAATAATAATACTATTTTTCTTACTTGCTCTTACATTCCACCTAAAAGTGATTTATTAATTTACTTAAACCATATTAATGCCATCGAAATTGTCCATAATATGCTTAAAAATATGGATACTATCATTGTTTTAGGTGATTTCAACTTACCTTCCGTGTCCTGGAGTTTGTCCGATGATTCCGAATTTCTTACTCCTATTTCTGCCTCTGATTGGATAAATGATTTCTTAGATAAGTTGTCTGATCTGTGTCTTCAACAGGTTAATAATATTCTCAATAAAAATTGTAGATCTCTTGACCTTGTATTTGTAGACAGATGCACTTCTGTAAATCTCCGTCGTTCGAACCCAGTTTCTGTTCCGGAAGATGATTATCATCCAACTCTTGAAATAACAATATTACTTGCCAACGAAAGTGAAAATAAATTAGCTCCAAATACGCGAAATAATAAAATTTTTAACTTTAAAAAAACAGATTATGTTAAACTTAATGCTCTTCTCGCGCGGATTGACTGGTCCCCAATTTTAAATAATAGGTCTTCGTACTCTTTTTATGATGTCGAATCTTCAGTGCAGTTTTTCAATGATACCTTGCAAAATTGCTTTTCATTATCTGTGCCAAAACAAAATAGTAATTTCAAGCCTTTAAACCCTCCTTGGTTAACTAGTGAGCTTAAGTCTTTAAAAAATTCCAAAAATCGCTTATTTAAGAAATATAAAAAGTCAGGCTCTAATTTAGATTTCGCTTGCTATTCCTCTTGTCGTTACAGATATCAACTATTAAATAAACAATGCTACTCAGCCTATATAGCCAAAATAAAAACTCAATTCAAAGATAATCCGAAACTTTTCTACACTTTTGTCAATTCAAAACGAAAAACCTCCAGCTTCCCACCTCTTATGAAATTCAATCATGAAGAAGCATCTTGCGACATCGAAGTTTCCAACATGTTTGCAAGCTTCTTTAAAACAACCTACTCCGATATACCATTGAGCACGAGTCTTGAATATCCCTACCTACCACCAGTTAACTCTTTTGAAATCCCCGTAATAGATTCTAATATAGTTATGCATTACCTTCGACAAGTTAAATCTACTTTTACGACTGGTCCTGACGAAATACCGAGCTGCATTTTAAAACATTGTTCTATTAGTTTGTGTTCTCCCCTATCAATCATTTTTAACACATCCTTGCACAGTGGTCATTTTCCCTATATATGGAGAAAATCTTATATAATACCTCTTCATAAATCTGGCTCAAAAATTGATGTTTCCAATTACCGAGGTATCGCAAAACTAAGCGCAATCCCTAAGTTATTTGAGAAAATTATAACTGATCAAATAACCCACGTCGTATCTTCCTCCATTTCCACCTCTCAACATGGTTTTTTAAAGGGAAAATCTACGATAACTAACCTCTTGGAGTTTACTACGCGTGTCATTAAAGGTTTTACTTTAGGACGACAGACTGACGTTATTTATACAGACTTTAGCAAAGCTTTCGATAGTGTTAATCATTATCTTCTTCTGAAAAAGCTTCATCTAATTGGGTTTCCCGTCAAACTATTACACTGGATTAAATCGTACTTGTCGAATCGTTCGCAAAAAGTTTTATATAAGAATTCTATGTCAAAAAATATTGTGGTCACATCAGGTGTTCCTCAGGGAAGTCATCTTGGTCCGGTTTTATTTTTACTGTTTATAAATGACCTTCCTTCTGTAATAAAACACTGTAACGTCTTAATGTACGCCGATGACGTAAAACTTTTTCTAACTTGCAAATCGCCTGAAGAACAACAACTCTTACAATCCGATTTAAATAGTCTAGTGGAGTGGTGTAATTTAAACCTTTTAAAATTAAACTTAAAAAAATGTAAGCAAATGACATTCTCACGTCGAATTGCTAATAGTATTAATTACACTATAAATAATACTAACTTAGAAATTGTACACAGTTTTCTTGATTTAGGTGTAATTATGGATCCTAAACTTCGTTTCAATCTTCAAGTTAATTTGGTCGTAAATAAGGCTAGAGGTGTCCTTGGTTTCATTAAAAGATGGGCTAAAGAATTCAACGATCCTTTCACTACTAAGATACTTTATACCTCTCTTGTTAGACCAATTCTTGAATATGCATCCGTTATATGGAACCCTCAATACAATGTCCACATCGATGCATTGGAATCGGTCCAGAAACAATTCTTACTTTTTGCTTTACATTATCGTTGGAACCCCAACATTATCCTACCCCCTTATGAAACCCGCCTTAAAATTATTTCCCTGCCTTCCTTAAGAAGCAGAAGAATTATGCTCAATGTCTCCTTTTTATACAAACTTCTCAGTGGCGATATAGACTCACAATACCTTCTTTCTTTATTAAACTTCAACATCCCCAGGAGCGGAGCCAGACATTTCCAGCTTTTTAAGTTGAGTCAGTGCACTTCTAATTATGCCCTTCACGACCCTTTCCGATGTATGTGTAGTGATTTCAATGGTAACTTGAACTTGATAAATTTTTCTGACTCGGTGGATGTCTTAAAACGTAAAATGATATTACATTTGAATAGTAAACACATTCATTGTGATAACAAATACAACTCGCGATAATTGTGTAGATTTTACGATTTAACAAATTTAACTCGCGATAATTGTGTAGATTTTACGATTTAACAAATAAGCATCATCGAATATGTTAGATACTTTAAGTTTTCTCTTTATTCAGTTTCGTTGCTTTATTTTTTTTTTTTTTCATTAAATTATTTTAGATCTTTAGTTCTATAGCTTCCCAAGTTTGAAATGGGACCATGAAAACCGTGTCTCTCGGCTTGGTGCGTCAGAGTTTATCTCTTTTCCATACAAGTTTTTACCTGCGTTGGCCCAAATGCATATCCAAATAATAACTTTAGCTCGGTGTTCCCTTATTTTAGTGACCCGAATATATAAATATATTGTGCCTGCACAATATATACTTGTATATCTGTGCTATGTTTGGTATTGGTTTGGTGTTTGAGAGTTGCATCTCTTTTCCACGTAGGATCTTGGGTTGGACAGTAGCCCCAAGTAACCCGAATGACAGCAGTTATGAACGTGGTTATGTATGGTCTGGTGAATTACTTTGGATGTTGTCTTGTATATCTTCGTATTATGAAGATTGTGCTTTTATTCGATGATGTTTATGATGTTTACATAAGCACAAAAAATACTCAAATTTAAAATGTTTCTTTACTTAATTTTGATTTCCGCTGAAAGGCCAAGCAATTGTGCTTAGTGGAGGCTTTTATTTGCCAATAGGTGGTAAGTTTTAGCACGTAGGTGCATTCTATTCAGTCCGGCTGATCCGGGAACTTCTTAGAATGTAAATCGTGCATGCGTATGGCGCGGGTCATACGTATCTATGAAGATTTCTTACCTCCGGGCGAATCCAAAAAAAAAAAAAAAAAAAATGTCGTAACACAAGACGTAGAATTATTCAATTCGCTTTTGACGACACCTTTTTTAAAAAATATTTCGCAAAATATTTATTCCATACACCTGAGCATATGACCTTTAAAAGAGCGCCGGGGAGGGTTAATATGTATGTCCGACCCCCATTACTTTTGCAAAAGGAACATTTTTGCCTTTGACACCTATTCCCTCCGATCACTCCTTGGGGGGGCTCCCATGCAAATATTATGGTTTTTGTATATATATATATTCCATACACCTGAGCATATGACCTTTAAGGGAGTGCCGGAAAGGGTTCATAGGTATGACTGACCCCCAATACTTTTGAAAAAGAAATATTTTTGCCTTTAACGCCTATTCCTTCCGACCACTCCTTAGGAGAGCTCCCATACAAATTTTATGGTTTTTGTGCTGGAAAGGGTTAATATGTATGACCGACTCCCATTCCTTTTGCATAAGGAGCATTTTTGCCTTTGACACTTATTCCCTCCGACCACTCCTTAGGTGGGCTCCCATACAAATTTTATGGTTTTTGTTTATTTATTCCATACACCTGAGCATATGACCTTTAAAAGAGTGCCGGAAAGGGTTAATAAGTATGACCGACCCCCATTACTTTTGCAAAAGAAACATTTTTGCCTTTGACACCTATTCCCTCCGACCACTCCTTAGGGGGGCTCCTATACAAATTTTATGGTTTTTGTTTATTTATTCCATACACCTTAGCATATGACCTTTAAAAGAGTGCCGGAAAGGGTTAATGTGTATTAGATTCAGATTAGATTTTATTCATCAATATAACAATAAACAATAAATTATTTACAATTGACATAATCTATATAAAAAAACAATATAAATAGTATAATAACATAATGGTTATGAAGATGAAATTACTACATTATGTTGTTTAGAAAACAAGTGTCGAATGTAGTGGACTTAATTTAAAAAGCAATTACAATAAAATTACAATAAAATAAAAGCGTGGGGCTAGGACATTTACAATAAAATTAAAAACATATTTTAAATAAAGATAAAGAGATCATATTTTTTTTTTTTCAGTTCATAATATATAAGAAATAATAAAAAGTTTTAAGTATTAAGCTTGCAAGAAGTGGAAGAGATCTTATACTTGAATATACAGAAGTTGGTCAATTTCATCGTACTCAAAGTTGAAAAGCCAAAGTTTAATCATTTTTAAGAAAACTTTTAAGTTACGTAAATTTCTTATAATTAAAGGTAGCCTATTGAAAAGACGTGGTGCCACAGACAAATAGTAACGATAAAAATGTTGAGAAGCATGATTATGGATACAAGCGAGGTTTAAATGATTCCTTCATAAATCATATACAGAATAGGTTCTATTGACTAAATAACCACCTCGAATAAAGAATAATTTCAAAACTTTAAAAAAATATAGATACTTCAGTGGAAGAATATTTAATTTACGAAAAAGAGGAAGACTTCTAGACAGCCGACTTTGACCATAAATAATACGAATTACGTGTTTTTGAGTAATAAAAATTATTTTAATTTTAATTTAATTAGGGTTAATTTTAGTTGGGTTAGTGCCCCTCCAGCAAGCAAGGCCATATTGCAGTTTAGAATGAAAGATGCCATAATAAATGCACGTAAGCAATTTTCCATTACAAAATTTTTTCAAATGATAAATTTGCCTCGTAGCCGACAACAAATAACTCTTTAAATTATTTGTATGATTAACCCAAGACATCTTCCAGTCAAGCAATAAGCCGAGGTATTTGTATGTCTCAACCCACTCAATGGGGAAACATTTTGAAGAGCAGTCTTTTTCATCAAAACAAGTCTGTGGATAACCCGCATACTTACAGGAATTCTTGTTCATTAAATATTTTTCACATCCCGAAAAGTGAAATATAGGATTGCTAAAATCACGATCCTTACCCGATATGTTAAAGTACATTAACTTAGTTTTGTCACTAAGGACAAGTTTAAGAGTAGAAACCCAGTGTCTAAAGACGCAAAGGTCATGATTGATGTCCACAACTAAACTATGAGGTGAATCAGTGGTAAATGTACATGCCATGTCATCGGCAAAATCTATTACTTTACTAGAGAGTTTAAGCGAAAATATTGAATTTATGAAAATAAGGAACAAAATGGGGCCCAGCACTGAGCCTTGAGGAACACCAATATTTAAATTAAAGCAATCACTGTATTTACCTTCAAGTTTTACTCACTGAGTTCTATTAGACAAGTATGACACAAACCAAGAATATATAGAGCCTCTAAAGCCACATTTATAAAGCTTATTTAAAAGTATTTGGTGGTCAACAGTGTCGAATGCTTTTGTTATGTCAATGAACAAGGATGCGGTAGCTTTTTTTTTGTTTAAGCCAGAATAAATATTGTTGCAGAAATTCAGAAGAGCGTCTTCAGTTGACAATCCTTTACGAAAGCCAAATTGACAGTCACTTAAGACTTTGAATTTGTTAAAAAACCTCAGCATTCTATTTTTAACCGCTTTTTCAAAAATTTTTGAAAAAACTGTAAGTAGAGAGATAGGCCTATAATTATTGAGGAGAGACTTATCTCCTTTTTTAAAAAGAGGAATGACCTCAGCCTTTTTAAGATCCTCTGGAAAAATGCCCATAAACATACTTCTATTAAATAGATCACATAAGACATCAACGATATTGAAAGCAATCTTTTTTAAAAGTAAATTTGAGACACTGTTTTCAGTACACGAGTTAGAATTTTTTAAACTGTTAATTATTCTATATAGCTCAAAAGACGATATAGGCTCGAAAAAAAAACTTACAGAAACAAATTGTTCTTCAGCTACGCAGTTACATGATAAGTTATGAAGGCCAATATCCGATACAACATCACGGCCTATTTCCACAAAAAATTTATTGAATACATTTGCTTTCACACTCGGGTCTGATACGACAGTTCCATTAACATTTAATTCAACAAAATGATCGCTGCGACAGTTTTTATTTAGTAAATTATTGACGATTTACCACTCTTTTTTAATATAACCCTGTGCATTAGCGGAATTCATTAGAGTAAAAGTTGTTTTTACAAATTTCAGATTCTCGCAATATCTCTTTACAAAGCAACTTATATTTAGATTTGAAATAATTATTTTCTGGATGTTTTCCGACTTTTTTTATATTATTTTTTCTTCTTTTTGACTTTTCTTACAAAGTCTAAAGAAATCCAAGGCTTTAGACTCTTGAAGTTATTTTTTATACTCGTTGACCTAATTGTACAAGCACTGACATGACTATTTAAAGTGCTGCTGAAAATAGTAAATGCTGTGTATCACCGACCCCCATTACTTTTGCAAAAGGAACATTTTTGTCTTTGACACCTATTCCCTCCGACCACTCCTTAGGGTGGCTCCCATACAAATTTTATGGTTTTGTCGATAAAACCGGAAACTGGCGATAAATAGGTAGCAAGTTTAAGCAAACAAAAACATCAAATGTTGGCTTTATATTTCATGTAATTGTGTAAAATTTAGATAAGTTAGAGAGTTCTAATATGAATTTTTGTCGCATTGAGGATCAAGCAGACCAACAAGTGCTAACATCAACATTTTACGATCAGTACTTTAGGCCCACCAAAGGCTCAAAAAGTGATATAAATACCGACACCTGATCACTATCAACCACCCTACTTACCTCCGAGAATGACGTATTCTACGTCAAAATACCAGAGTTTTTGCCTAAAAGATCAAAGATTACTTAAGAAGTGTAAAAAAAAAAAACTTTAAAACAAACTTATTGCAGCCGCGATGAAGTCATAAATCAACAAAACCACTCATTCAAATTCATACTCAATTTTTCACGTGAACAGGTGTTAAGCTTTAAGTTTTTTTAAAGAGTAAAAGCACTTTCCAAAACAACAAACAAATAAACTTTTAAGTTTCTCACGTTCGCGCATCAATTTCGCGCTGAATATGTTGTTAGAAGGAGGAAAAAACAAACCAAATTGTAATCAGTGGAATTTAAATAAGAAACAAAACAACAGCAAAAAAAAAAATGCAAATCAGTAGAAAATTGAAAAATTCAAGCTAAGGCAAGATAGGAAGAATGTGCACAGCTACCCAGTTATAGATACACTGAAAAAAAGCAGAATAAAATTTTGTAAATTTTATACAATATTTGTGTTTTGAAGAGAAAGAATACGGAACGAAAAAAAGTGAAAAATAAACTTACATAAACATAGTATCTTATGATCAAAAGAAGAATAGAATAGAATTGATCATAAGAAGCTAGGTCAAAGTCTTTTCAAGGGCTGAAATGGCCAGTTATTTATTTATTTTTATTTTTTAAACATAGTATCTTGAACCAACGTAGCAAAACACTTTTCAAGTGTAACAAAATTTGCAACATACTCAAATATAAGTTACAGCGTCAAGGTAAGTGAGTCCCCTAACGATAAAGTAGCTTTTAAGACTAAACATCACTTCAGACTCGCACATTATGCGCTACATAGAAATTTCCAAAAATAACGCCCAACAGCGTCTTAAATTAACTTAAGTGTGAGCGAAACCATGGAGCGTTGATAACAGCTGTGATGCAAAAAATTTAATATTTATGAGTTTGTTGGTGGCACGTCATAGTTTTACGTGCCCAAACAACAACAAATATATATCAGCTCCTGTTTAAGATATTCCTCCACAGTGTTGGCAACATAAAATTTATAAAAGCCACAATCGCAGGATATGAACTTTTAGAAATTTATGGATAATAAATGCAGTAGCGAAGAAAAAATATACATCTTTGTTTCTCAAGAAAATCAGTCCAAGCCATAATCCGTTAGGGGTTGTTATACAGTTGCTTAGCTTGTTAAGGGAATAATGCAAGGGCACCTTGATTATTCCTGAAACTAACACAATACGTCGTCACTTCAAATATCCTACCTATTCAACAAGGTATTATAGGTATAAAGATTCGGGGAAAAAAAAATCATTGCAGAGTATATAGTAGAAAAAGTGGAGGAAAAGATGAAAAATCATCATATTAGGAATATGATAATAATAATAAGGCATTTTTATTATTTCTATTATTATGTTATTATTACTTCTAGAATTCAAATTTCTTTCTTCTAGAGTTTTGTTGTTGGAACTATTTTGGTAGGATTGATTAATAGGTATTATTAATTTTTATAGAACAGCCTGGTTTTTACATGCTATTAAATGTACTTATGTCCATAAGTAAAGCCAGTATAAGTGAAGTATCTTTTCATATATCTTGGAATTATTATTATAACATTTTTGTTTCACATGATATATTAACATTATTTATTCTACATTACTTTTTGCCAAATTGTATTAATTTAATGTCCGCTCTAAGAATGTGAAAAAAATAACATACGTCATATACAGCTGTGGAAAACGAAATAGCCTACAAAGCGTTGTGCTAATTTTATGACAAGCTAAATAACAATTTACAGAGAACTTTTAATTGAAACTGTTAAAAAAAGCCTCCAGTCAGGCCCGTAGTCATTCTTACTAACAATTTCAATACTTTCTACTTTATTGTAGGTCGGTTTTGGCCTCGTATAAGAAATTGCGCCAGCCATTTCTGTTTTGCGCTTGCTGGCGCCAGTTGGAAACACTAAGTGTAGTCAGGTTATCTAACACTTGATCCTTCCAACGAAGATGTGGGCGTCCTCTTCTGCGTTGACCACCACCGTGCACCGAATCGAATATTTTTTTCGCTTGAGCGTCGGTGTCCATTCGTTCAACATGACGTAGCCAGCGGAGCCTCTCTGGTAATGCCTCTCTGGAGGCATTAACCTCGAAGGAGATATTGTCAACAGTTACGTGGTTTCCAAGACACTGGGACTGTTTATTTGTTGACACTAGGTATTTCGTCTTATCTGCATTCCATGCAAGACCCATTCGACTCGACTCTTTCGCTAATCTGGAGAATGCTGCACTGACTTCGCGCGTATTATGGCCAATAATATCGATATCATCAGCATACGCCAGCAGCATAATACTTTTGTAGAATATCGTGCCACTGCGTCTCAAGTCAGCAGCTCGGATGATCTTCTCCATCATCAGGTTGAAAAAGTCGCACGATAAGGAATCACCTTTTCTGACACCTCGTTTGATATCGAATGGAGGAGTGAGATTCTTCCCGATCTTAACTGTGCTGCTGGTGTTTCTCATTGTCATTCTGCAAAGACGGATGAGCTTTGCAGGAATAACAAATTCAGACATGGTGGAGTATAGATGATTCCTTATTGGACTGTCGAAGGTGGCTTTATAATCGACAAAAAGATGGTGTGTGTCGATTTGTTTTTCTATGGTCTTCTCCAAGATTTGTCGTAGCGTAAACATCTGGTCTATGGTACATTTGCCAGGTCTGAAGCCACACTGATAAGGACCAATCAGCTGGTTTACGATGGGCTTTAGTCTTTCACATAATACGCTCGACAAGACCTTATATGCGATATTAAGAAGGTTTATCCCACGGTAGTTGGCGCAAATTGTGGGATCGCCTTTCTTGTGATTGGGCAGAGCACACTGAGGTTCCAATCGTTTGGAGCTTTCTGCATAGAAGCTCATGAATGCATTTAAATAGAGCTTCGCCTCCATTCTTGACGAGCTCAGCAGGTATGTAAGCCATCGGCTTCTGCGGCTTTGTTGTTTTTAAGCCGAGTTAAAGCTTTCAAGACTTCACTATGGTTGGGCAACGGAACTTCAACGCTGTCGTCCACAATTGGGGTTTCCGGTATGTCATCTTTATTGGCGGGATTGTTGTCGTCGTCACCATTCAAAAGGCTTGAGAAGTGTTCCCTCCACATCATCAGTGTACTCTGGATATCTGTCACTAGATTCCCATTTTCATCCTTGCAGGAAGGTCTTGAAACCATCGGCCAGGCGTCTTATTTTTCGATATTTTTTCGCGTCTGTCACCATGCATCTCAATTTTCTCACACTCACGCATTTCCGCTTCTCTTTTCTTTCGCCTGAAAATGCGTCTCTCTTCCCTCCTCTTCTCTTTGTATCGCGCTTTAGCAGCACGCGTTACAACCGACGTTACATCCTGGCGTTACATCCTGGTCGTGCCACTGGTTTCTGCGAGAGCGGTGATAGCCAATCACCTCTCCGGCAACTGTAAGCATAGAGTGGGATATATGATTCCACTGCGCGCATATATCGTCGATCGGAGGAGTGCTTTCTTGAAGCAGGAGTTAGAGTCGAGTAGCGAAGTCTTCGGCTGTTTGTTTTGATTGCAGCTTTTCGACGTCTAGCTTTCTCTGTGCTGGATTGCACGCATTCTTGGTTGCGCACAGACGTGTACGGATCTTGGCTGCGATAAGATAATGATCCGAGTCTATATTGGCAAAACGGATCGTGCGTACATCTAAAACACTGGAAGAGTGCCTTCCGTCAATCAAAACGTGATTAATTTGGTTGCGCGTCTTTTGATCAGGTGACAGCCAAGTTGCTTTATGAATATTGAGATGCTTGAATCTAGTGCTACTAACGACCATGTTTTGCACTGCGGCAAAGTCAATCAGCATCAGCCTTAAAAATAATTGTCATATATGGTGCTTTTATTAATTTTAAATTTATATTTTATTGTTGATATCGCCTCTGGCCGTTCCTAAAAAAAGGTAAGTCGCCTTCCTTGTACGCACCAAGTTCGGTTTCCTTCCAGCTACAAACTAACAACACGCACTGATAAACTAAACTGACATTTTCTTTCCAGCTGTGCAAAATAAAGTGACAACAATATTCGCCACATAATCACAAGTGTCTACTAATTCATTTTAATAACTGTTCTTTTTCGTAACTGCTAATATCCGTTGGGAATTCGAAATTTAAAATGAAAAGCCATATAAGGCTTCCTGTGCAGTAGAGAGTTAATAGTCGAGTTGGTAACATGCTCGACTGCCAACCCAGATATCTTCTGTTCGAATCCAGCCCAAGCTATGGTCCAACGCTTTAACCTCTTCCGCATTTTCTATCTTTTTTTCTAATGAACTGAAATTGAAAAATCATCTATGTTTATGACTTGAAGTTGTAGTTGTTTGTAGAGAAGTTTGTGGATAAGATCGCCTTATAACTTCAATTGATCTATGTTAAGTCATAAAAAATTAAATAAAGATTATTTATTTGCATTAAAAAATATCACGACTAAAACAGCCCAAATATTAACAAAATAGTAAAGACATAACACATGCCTCAAATTCAAGTTCACACGTTACTACGGCTTTTCACCATGCTTAGCATATCCCCCATATGTTTCACTTGATTCCCTCTTTCTTGTCACTAATCTATCACCTCATTTCAAACCAAGGTAGACTTGACTGAATAGGCATGATATTACACCTGAAATCCTTTGTTTAAAACTAAAAAAAAGTCAAATATCATGTCATAAAATTAATTAATCGAAAACCCTCAAAGGACATTGAAATAAAATAACCTTAATTTTGTATTTGAATTCTTTACTTGCACCTCTGTGAACAAAATGTTAGTTTCATTCATTAGTCATGTCATATGTCTTGTCATATGTCTTGTCATATGTCATGTCATGTCATGTCATATGTCATATCATGTCATAGGTCATATGTCATATGTCATATGTCATATGTCATGTCTTCTCATATCATATCATGTCATATCTCATGTCATATGTCATGTCATATGTCATGTCATATGTCATGTCATATGTCATGTCATATGTCATGTCATATGTCATGTCATGTCATATGTTATGTCATACGTCATGTCATATGTCATGTCATGTCATATGTTATGTCATACGTCATGTCATATGTCATGTCATATGTCATGTCATATGTCATGTCATATGTCATGTAATATGTCATGTCATATGTCATATGTCATGTCATATATCATATGTCATGTCATATATCATATGTCATTTGATTTATAACCTAAAACGACCTCAATTTTGTGCACAAGAAATGAAAATGTTCTTTTTACGCCCACCATTTTGTCAAAAATCAATACTTTTAAAAAATCAACGATTAAACGCCCAATAACTCTTAACTAAACCGGAAATATTTTTTTTTTATTTTTTCAGACTAACCAGTCTCCAGATATCTTGCTTACCGCAAAATTTAAGCTCTTACGCGGCATTGTATTTTTCTGCGTTCATGCCGAATATTTTTGGACCAAAATATCAGGGATGAATAGTTAAACTTTAATAATGTAAGAAAATTTGGTCTTAAATTAAACAGAGCTTCACAAAAATAAAAATTAAAAAAGTCTAATTTCTTTTTTTTAAATACTCCCGGAGGCCCTTAATAGAGCGTCTGTTAACAACAAAATGAAAGGCAGAAAAATATAAAGCTTTCGCAAGCCGCTCGCGCTGAACGCTCGCAACCAAGATACATACAAATTTTTTTATTGTAATTTTCAGCTCACATTTCACTTACTCTGCCTCTTCTTTATAGAGCTTTTGCAAACAACGGCAAAACTCTTAGATTATTATTATTATTATTATTATTATTATTATTATTATTATTATTATTATTATTATTATACTTGTAGTTGCTGGGGGCAGCAACGCGCACCGGTGGTCGCTAGTTTTTTTAAATATCGATACAACAACGTATGCTCTTGCGAAGCTTTTTGGTAGACCTGGGAGTTTAACATTTGTTCATTCACAATCCATTATTAAAATATATTAAAAAATTATTTATTTCTGTTGTGCTGTTGATGTCGCCAAAGAACTTGAAAAATCTAAACAAATTATTATTCTTCCGGAAACAGTTCGAAATGTTTTGAGAGCGAACAATTTTCATAGTCGAATTCCAAGGAAGTAGCCATTCAAAGGGCAAATTAATTTGCAGAAACGGTTCGAGTTTGCAAAACTCCGCAAAAATTACGGTTTTGATTTCTGGAAAATCGCTATTTTTAGTGACTAGTCCAAATATAATATATTCGGATACGATGGAAAGCAAAGAGTGTGGTGCAAATACTGCAATTGATATGCAGAATTTATTACTACTGTAAAGAAAGGTCGAGAATCTGTCATGGTATGGGGATGCCTGTCATCTGTTGAAGTGGGAAAGCTTGCTTTTATTGACACTACAATGGATCGTTTTGTTTATTCGAATCTGTCGAAAGCAAATCTGAAGAGTTGTGCCACTAAAATTGGTCTTTCGTGCAAATGGATCTTCCAGCAGGACAAAGAAACACACATCTCTCATTGTAAAGGAGTGGAGAACTTTATACAATGTCCCTAAACATTTGCATTCTCCACCCCAATCACCGGATATGAATCCAATATGGGAGGAATTTTACTGGCGAGTTCGAAAAAATAAAATGTCGAACAAGGAAGACCTTAAGAGAGCTCTACTTGAAGAAATGGAACAAAATTACTGCAGATATAACTGAAAAGTTAGTTTCTTCGATGTCAAGACGCAACAAGCATTATTAGATGCTAGAGTGGTCCAAAAATATATTAATATTTTATATAAGTAGAACCTAAGTAGCTTGAGTGGATCACAGTGTAAAGTCATACAAAGGCTACTGATGAGTTGGTGTAGCGGCCAACGAAACAGTCTGTATAGTCAAGCTGTGTGATTAGCTCTATACAAAGCCGTTGTTGTTGTTGTTGTTGTTGTTGGTTGTTGCCTTCTTTGTTCATTATGTTGTCTTGTTGTCAACATGATTGGCCTAGAGCTCAAAAATTTGTTTTCATTAATATTTTATTTTCTTCATAAGTAGTTTTTAAAACAAAAAGTGAATTCAACTGTATGTATACTTTATTGTGACTTTTTTTTTGTTTATGAAGTTAAGTTTTGGTTTATAACTATAATTTAAGTTAATATAGGGTTATGTGTGGCATCCGTGGCGTAGTTGGTTAAAGTGCGTGGCCGCTATGTCAACGAACTTTGGAGACCCAGGTTCGAACCCCAGCAGCGACAGAAAATTATTTGAAATAAAATAATTTTTCTGTACGGCCGCCACCTCTCTGCAGACAATGGCAAACCTCAGAGAGTAATCAAATTGCCATGTAAAGCTTCTTGAGAACGAGAACATTCCGTTCATCGCCGTTCGGAGTCGGCGTTAAGCATGTAGGTCCGGTTCTCGGTCAATTGTGTACAAACTTAATAACACGCACAACACAATTGATCATAAGAAGCTAGGTCAAAGTCCTTTCAAGGGCTGAAATGGCCAGTTATTTATTTTTTTATAGGGTTATTCAATAGGGACTTGACAACTTTGAATTAAATTTCTGAACGCACCCTTTCACTAATCACTGAACTGTTACTGTCAATTTATTCAGTAAACTCAACATTATCATCATGGTAAAGTACACGAACTAACAAAGTCTGCAAATTATAAAAATTCACGATGATGAATTTCATCGCAAAATCATCTTCAGTAACGAAGCTCATTTTTGGCCAATGGGTTCGTCAATAAGCCAAATATGCGTTATTGGTCGGGTGAAAATTCACATGTGCTTCATGAATCACCATTTCATCCACAAAAAATAACTGCTTGGTGCGGTTTGCATGCCTGCGGCGTCATTGCACCATATTTTTTCGTCGACGATAACGATCGTAACGTTACTGTAAATGGCCATCGTTATCGTGGCATGATTACCGATTATTTTTGGTTCCTTTTTTCCCAAATAGGAAGATATGGACTTGGACGACATGTGGTTCCAACAGGACGGTGCCACAAGCCACACAGCACACGTTACAATCGTTTTATTGAAGAGTAAGTTTGATGAGCGTGTTATCTCAAGAAATGGGCCAGTCGATTGACCGCCTATTGGCTTATAATCACCCAGGAATAGTGACTATTCACACTAAACCTCTGCACAAATGCACTCGTTTTTTCCACAACAGTAGATCCAACAGTGCAGAGTTCAGAGCTTGACAGAACTCTGTTAGTTAAGCAGAGCGTATCCAAGTCATTGAATGATAACAAACGAACACTGCAGAGCACTCGTCAGCTTCAAATCAAACCATGTTCTCGGTTTGCTTTAACAGAACAATTACTAACAGCGAAAAATGCACCAATCACACCTAACACAACAGAACCTTGGCGAAGTAATTATTTCTACCATTGGCAAATAGAAATGTAATTTTTACGAATTCGATGTTTGGGCGAACACTAGGTCAAACTAGGTCGCTGAATCCGAAATCGTTGTCAGTATTTTAAAATTATAAAATTTTTAACAAAAGGGTTGCCACCTTATACTGTATTTTTTACGAGTTTTAAACATTGTTTGTAAAACATTAAAACAGTTTTAGGGGGTCACTGTTTTCGAATCTGATGTCAGAATTTTAAAATTAAAGATAGCTGAAAGGGTTGCCACATAATTTTATTTTATTTTTCGAATTCGGTGCTGGGGCGAACACTAGGTAAAAATGGGTCGCTGAATCCGAATCCGTTGTCAGAATTTAAAAATTATGAAATTTTTAACCCTTTAGGGTTGCCACCTAAAAATTTTGAAATTCTGACAACGGATTCGGAGTCAGCGACCCATTTTTACCTAGTGTTCGCCCCAGCATCGAATTCGTAAAAATAAAAAAAAATGAGGTGGCAACCCTATCAGCCATCTTGAATTTTAAAATTCTGACATCAGATTCGAAATCAGCGAGCCCCTTAAACTGTTAGATAATGTTTAAAACTCTTTAAATAAAAAAAAAAAAAAAAAAATAAATAACTGGCCATTTCAGCCCTTGAAAGGACTTTGACCTAGCTTCTTATGATCAATTGTGTTGTGCGTGTTATTAAGTTTATACACAATTGACCGAAAAATGGACCTACATGCTTAACGCCGACTCCGAACGGCGATGAACGGAATGTTCTTATTCTCAAGAAGCTTTACATGGTATTTTTATTACTCTCTGAGGTTTGCCATTGTCTGCAGAGAGGTGGCGGCGGTACAGAAAAATTATTTTAATTCAAATAATTTTCTGTCGCTGCTGGGATTCGAACCTGGGTCTCCAGGTTCTTTGACTTTAACCAACTACGCCACGGACGCCACAAACTTTTTAAATAGCAACATATTATTAGGTGGCAATCCGATTGTTAAAATATCATACTTTTGAACATCTGACAACGGATTCGGATTCAGCGACCAGTTTTTACCTAGTGTTCACCCCAGCACCGAATTTTTTAAACTACAAAAAATGTAGGTGGCAACCCTATCCACCATCTTTAATTTTAAAATTCTGAAATCAGATTCGAAATCAGCTAACCCCAAAATCGGCTAAACACGAAATCTACAGAACTCTAAACGGTCTTAATACGCTTAAGTTTTTCCTACACTTCATTGAATTATTTGGATACTTGAATTATTTGGATCGGAGCCACACCCATTTGTCAAATCCCCATCCCAGTACCCTACTTCCCATATTCTACTTTCTAGTAGAAGGATATACCAAGTAAGAACTCCATACATATTGAGTTTCATTGTTATACGGCATTTACTTCCAAAGCTATTCAAAGACAGCATAACTCCAAGCGTTCTGCTGTTGTGTACATAACAACATAACTTTCTAGTCAGTGCACACTTCTTTTTCGAATCGTGCCTAACATTGCTTTGGTTTCAGTTTGTTCTTGTTCTGTTCAAGCGACGAGTGCTCTTTGTAGTGTTAGGCTTGATTTCATTGATGAGAGCAAAACATAGCAAAAGCTTGCACTACAAACGAGTGCTTTGAAACGAATTTCAAGCGCACTCGTGCAGAGGTTTAATTCACACTTATTCTTTGTTGAGTTCAAAGCATATTTTGGTCCAGAAAATTTTAAGTGTAAGTTTTATTTTGTTTTGTTCTATAAATTGGTAAATATGCTTTCCCGGGAAAAAACCAAAGTAATAAAAACATTTTCAGAGAGGATTACTTAGAAATTTAAAGATAAACTACACGTGTCAGTTCAGAAATTTCATTTGAAATTCAGAAAACATTGGCTCAAAATCAGAAAATCCACTCATGTTATGAAAACATCAGATGAAATTTTGAAAATATCTAAATATATTCAGAAAACACATTTAAAAAATTAATTTGAATTCCAATCAAATTAAGTTCCTAAGCTTACTACCTATAATTCAAATATGAAGGATGCTACTTGAAAGGAATGTGGGGTCGTAAAATAACAGTTCTAAATTTCAATTCCTACTTTTCAAATTTCAATTGATCATTTCTGAAATTCAAGTGAAATCTCTGAATTTCAATGGATCTATTCTGAAATTGAAGTGAAGTAATTGAAAGTCAATTGAAGCTTTCTGAATAACAAATTAAATATTTGAATTTAAAGTTGTCTTTTCTGAATTTCAAATTGAATTTTGAATTTGCTCTTAATGTCACTAGGATTTCGTGACTTTTTTCGCCTTTACTTTTTTTTCTGTGTCAAAATTTTCCCTATAGTCTTTAGGCTTATTACTTAAGACTTTTAAAGCGTTACGTTTTGCAACATTACGTTACCAACTCCTTCTATGTATGTATATCTTATATAAAAAGTTAACTGTTGAAAAACAAAAACAAAATCTCATGTCATCCATGATACCACGAGATTTGCACAAAATACCGGTATTAAGCCTAACATTTTTCCAATATAAGTAAACTCAAGGTTGCGCATCAACCTAGGGTGATGCTGGCAAGGAACCCTTTTTTTTGTCAATGTTGCCAAGGTTTGGTATTGGGCGTAGAGCCGCCTGGCCTGTCTTATTTATGTGAATATTTTGCATATGTGTTGGAATTTGCATTTATGGCGTTATTTTTGTGTTTTTTTGTTTTTTTGCTGATTGTTTTTACACTTTATTGGTTCACCATCAAATAAGATAGAATAGCTAGTTATTCGGTAGAAAGAGCGAGTGATGCCAGTCAGGCATTCCAAACGTTAAGCTTCATAAAGCTGATTATCCTTCTAATCTGCTCTTGGTTTTTGTTTTTTTCGGTTGGTTGAAGATGTTTCCGTTTTTGTTTTGTCTGGTTTTTGTTATTGCTTTGTTTTTGTGTGTATGATATGTTTGCTTTTGCTGTATTGTGTTATGCATAGTGTTTTTAGACATGGCTTCCAAACAAGCTCGGTTAGCTACTTAAAATTCAAAAGCATTGATTTGGAATTAAAACAGTTCGTAGGTGAATGAGAAACACTATCAAGGATTAGGTCTAAAGCTGTAGCAGGTCTAAGTTTATGGCTAAGGCTAAGGATAGCATTTAGTAAGCTATAATTTTACTTAGGTGTGGATGTTGCTTTAACAGCAACTGTTCTTGGAAAAAATTGCTTTCAAACCACCTGGGAATACTTTAGTAAAACTTAAGGGATCACTTTAAAAGTCAATGTTTTCCTTAATAATATTGCTGCTATCTTCTTTTGATGACTTTACTCTAACAACAACAATAATAATAAGCATAATAATAACAATTGTTATAATGATGATAAAAGTAATATTTGGCAAAACGAACTTACGCCCTTGTCCGGATTCGAGAAAATAAATAATATCATCATGACGTTGTACGGCGTCCAGCAGATTAAAAAGGCAAAAATAATGACAACCGAAATACGCAACGACTTCATTTTGGCCTTGTGTATCAGTCGCTGGCGATTTGTCTGCATTGAGGGTTTGTTGGAGTAGACGGCCAGCTTGGAGCCCTGAAACATTTGTTCGCTGCCTGTAAAGAAAGATAAAGACAGAATTAAATGTCGAACAATAAGCACCAAACATTGCAAAATAAAAGCAGCTCATGTAAAAGAGGTCAAGTGCGCCTTAAAATATGCTCTATGCTTAAAAGGCAAATCTGTCTGACTCTGCAGAGTCAGCAACGTGATATCTTCTATCGTTGATATATTTGTAGATGTTTGTCCGTCAGTGTCAAGTTATCTCCTACTGATCCTACTACTGATCAGCGTATACGAATGAAATCATATTGTTTAAATGGCACCCCATTCAAGTAAATACTATATAAAAACTAAACTGGAAGGAGGGGTGGTAGCACTCCATAATATTTTTGTTTTTTTCTGTAATATAGAATAAAAAAAATAACTTTTTATTTCGGTCAAATTTGCCTCCTAAGACATTTATAGATGAAATTACTTTTAGAAGTTGCCATCACCTCTCCATGAGGTCTTAACAGCATCCTCATTCCAGTCATCAGCACCGGTAGTTACATTTTCGGCAGCAACCTCCTCAGGCCAGTTGCTAGCCTCTTCAACTGAAAGATCAACGACGTCAGGCTCAATCTTGGGTGCTGGCAAGAGTTCTTTGGCAGCAGCATCCTGCTTCTCAGCCTCCTCAGGATCGCGATAGAGGAACAAGTCAACAACGATGGGCCATTCAACGTTGCGTGAGATGGTGCCGCGAAGTCGTAGCACTTCACGTGACAACAAATACCACATTAAACCGATGAAGTGAGGAAACTTGTTATTGCATGGAATAGCAATATCAATGTAACGCAATGGTGAATCAGTGTTAGTGAAAGCAATGACTGGGATGTTGACATATGAAGCTACTATGATGGGCTGATGATCGGTCATAGGGTCGGTGACAACCAACAGACGTGGCTCTCGGAAAGCGGACTGAATCTGATTGGTGAATGCACCTGGACAGAAACGACCAGCAATTTGGGTGGTATCGGTGTACTTGCCGAACTTTAAGACGGCACGACGAGATGAAGTGACGAAGACATGCTGTGGATATTCTTCTATGGCGGTAATGGTGCGTGCGGCCAACATCAGGTTCTCCCAAGTCTTGCCCAAGCTAAGAATGTACACGCCGTCGGGGCGGCGTTTATATACGTATTGTTCAGTCTGGAAGTTCACGTTTTCCGAGCCCAAATGGGTGGTTGCGACCAACATATTTGTGATATCATCCTCTTTGAGGGACAAAATATCCAAACCTCCCGACATTTTAACGTATAAAGAGTTACGAAAGGTTGTCTATGACGCTGGGAGCAATAATAAAAAAATAACTCAATTTTTCGAGAAATGTCGAGAAAATTTTATGGTTAGATTTTTGAACTATGGAGCTATAAACTAGGTGTTCATTTGATTCACTAACATGATCTTGCCGGAAAATACTATGAACATTCAAGAAGAGAGCGTGGTACCTATTATATAACGCGAATCGGTTAAATGGCTAAGTATAGAGCGCCTTTATCCATTATAAATTCCATATAATCTCATGTATTACCTGTTGTCTATGAGTCTCATGCTTCGTTGAACCACTTAGAGGATTTAATAAATGTGCCGATTTGATTTGATTCTATTTCCAAAACTGTAGCATGGAGTAAAGGTAGGGTCGATCGAGAGAAAAAGCAGTCTTCTCTCGGTCATATTTCCGAAACTGTCACAAGGGAGTGAAGGTATGTTCGACCTAGAGAGAGAAGTCTTCTCGTGCTTAAGGCATGATACAATTATACAGGTAGCATTGACAAGTATAGATTTTCTCAGCAACAAGGCATCGACCATCTGTCAAAAACAGTTGTTCGTGCAACAAGAATTAAACGAATGTAAAAATAAATAAATTCCGCACAATATGTGCGTTAAATACACAATTATAATAATGAAAGTTGTAAAAAAATTATGTGTGATATGTGTTTAACGTTTTCCAGCCGTGGTGTTTTAATAATAATTGGAAACTTCTTTAATTTCGTCCATATGCATCTGCAGCTGCTGAGGTTGCTACATTTGAACGTTTTCAACATTTTTTCTTATGTTTGCACTTAATAACACAAAGTTCACAAGTTATCTTCGTTGTAGTAATAATAATTCACTATTGATTAAATAAAATAGGCAATATTTTGTAAGAAAAAGTTTGGTTATTTGCAAGCGCTGAAACATAAACAATGGCGAAAACATAAGAAATAATTGAACGCTCTCTTTCTAGACATTTTTTTTGACAGATGGTCGTTGCCCAAGCAACTGTCAATACTACCTTCTAATATTATACCATGTGCTTAAGGCAAAGCACTCGCAGAAAAGATGCTCAACGCTATTCTCCTCTTCAGCATATTAACAGATTCTACAGTTGTTATTGGCTTCGACGCCTAACCACACGTCATTTGCTCCTATCGGGCAATGACCAGTAAGCACTTCCACTACAACAAAAAAAATTGGCTGTGTCGTGGACACACCCATAGGTTTTGACGTGACGGTGTTTCTTATACTCCTATTTAATGTCTAAAATTTTGCTTTAATCCTTGACCAAATTCTTGACTTTATAAAATATACCGAATCACGTTCGTAGCTTAGATTGGTGTGTTATAGGTGTGTCTGAATTTTTGTACTAATCCATATCCATATCCTAATTCTTGTCATAGTCTTTTCCCGTTTCATAGTCCGATTTCATTGTGTAATTTTTGTGAGAAGTGTTTGTTGCCACGAAAAACACTGAAATCATAACTATTGTTTGTTGTTGTTGTTTATGTTGTTGTTGTTGTTGTAGTTGATGATGATGTTGATGTTGATGTTAATGTTAATGTTAATGTTAATGTTAATGTTAATGTTAATGTTAATGTTAATGTTAATAATGATGTTGATGTTGATGTTGATGTTTATGTTTATGTTTATGTTTATGTTTATGTTGATGTTGATGTTGATGTTGATGTTGATATTGATGTTGATGTTGATGTTGATGTTGATGTTGATGTTGATGTTTATGTTGATGTTGATGTTGATGTTGATGTTGATGTTGATGTTGATGTTAATGTTGATGTTGATGTTGATGTTTATGTTGATGTTAATGTTGATGTTGATGTTGATGTTGATGTTGATGTTGATGTTGATGTTGATGTTGATGTTGATGTTGATGTTAATGTTGATGTTGATGTGGATGTTTATGTTGATGTTGATGTTGATGTTGATGTTGATGTTGATGTTGATGTTGATGTTAATGTTGATGTAAATGTTGATGTTGATGTTGATGTTGATGTTGATGTTGATGTTGATGTTGATGTTGATGTTGATGTTGATGTTGATGTTGATGTTGATGTTGATGTTGATGTTGATGTTGATGTTGATGTTGATGTTGATGTTGATGTTGATGTTGATGTTGATGTTGATGTTGATGTTGATGTTGATGTTGATGTTGATGTTGATGTTGATGTTGATGTTGATGTTGATGTTGATGTTGATGTTGATGTTGATGTTGATGTTGATGTTGATGTTGATGTTGATGTTGATGTTGATGTTGATGTTGATGTTGATGTTGATGTTGATGTTGATGTTGATGTTGATGTTGATGTTGATGTTGATGTTGATGTTGATGTTGATGTTGATGTTGATGTTGATGTTGATGTTGATATTATTGTTGATGTTGTTGTTTTTATTGTTGTTTTTTTATTTGCTTCTCCATTGGATGTCCTTTTCCTTGGTGCATTAACGTTGCTATAGCTGCAATTAATCCAGCAAAAGTGATGTATATGCGTCACATTAGTCGGTTCCCTGAGGGGTCTCATGACGCCGCCAATTTTATTTTTTTTATTTTTATCATGTGCCCGAAGACCTCATCTTCATTTTCGTTCATTAAAATTTACATTTACGCCAGAAGTCACAGATTTAAAATTCCATGCAACGTCTATTCATGGTTGTAGCTTTTTTACAGCATTATGTGGTTGCAACACTGAAATAATGACGATAAGATTTTTTTTGCAGTTTAGTTGTGAGGCGCAATAACACATCTATGCTGTCGTAAAACATAATTTACCGCAGCATGTCTCCTGAGTGAGTAATAATTCCGTGCAACGATATTATATTTCTGTTACATAATCTGCTATATTCACGACCTAGTGTCGTCAGAATTTTTTTTTTTATTTTTATCGTAAGTCCAAGTATAAATCCTTTATTTTCTTTTCCAAAGATTTATCGTAGCTTATATACTGACCGAGTAAAAATTCAATGCAACGCACTGTGGGGTAATTGATAGCAAAAAGTGTGATCAAATCAACCAAGCGTCTCAGTAACGGAATTTATATTTTTTTAGTTAACAAACAATTAGAAACTATAAAAATCGTCATAAAACCATTAACTTTAATGGAACTTTATTTTTGTTCTCAATATTAATGAAATACATATGCAATATAAAAATATAGAGCGGTTGTTGACTTTTTAAGTTTTTTATATTATTAGTCATCTAACATTGAGTCATAGACAAAGACATCATTATCATCATCTTCGTCTTTCTTTCATCTTTGATTTGGATTTGGATTTGAAGAGCTCCAAAGCTGCTTTAGGCAAAGTTTGAAATTTTTTCTTTGGCAGCTTTCTTTTTGAACATATTAAAGGATCTGACGTGATCAAAAACCTCTTGAAAATGTCTTCATTAGTCTTCGGCCTACTACATTTTCGAGCGAAATTGTCCCTGAAGCATTTGAAGTCTTTGTTTCGAGTCTTCTGAGCCTCTTCGGGCAATTGACCTATTGACAACAATGCATGAGAGATTATTTCCGGTCCATGTCTAAAATATCACTAACTGCTGACGTTTATTATTTTATTATACAAATAAAAGAAAACAAAACAAATAACAAAAACAGCAACAACAACAATAGTAACACTAACTTGATGTACACATTTTAAGTTTCCGTTCTTTTACTTGCATATATCGATGATTCCATATCAATTTACTATTTTTGAGCAAAATTTTCAAATTCAAATTCACTATACTATTAATACTTAAGCAAAAAAATTACACAAATACAAAATGAATAAAAATAAACAAAATAAACAAAAGTCTTATCAAATAAATATCAAAATTTTAAATTTTTTCGCCCGAGTAAAACCAGGTTTATCATCTAGTTATACTCATCATCTGAGTTATACTCTCGAATACCTCTTTAAACACTGCCACAGCAACAACAGCTCCACCTACCGGGTTAAAACCTAACCTTTAAACCTAAACCATCTACAGACCCAGCCGCACACACACACCAAATTTCATCAAAATCGGTCCAGCCGTTTATTAGGAGTTCAGTGACATAGCCATGTACAGAAGAATTTTATATATGAAGGTACAGTGAGGCCTCGATTATCCGTAATGGTCGGGACCGGAAGCATTCTGGATAATCGATTTTCCCAGTTAATTGAGTAACAAATTTTTTTTTATATATTTTTTTTTAATTAATAAAGGAATATTGTTCTACATAGTTTTACAGTAACAAATTCAAGCATTTAATGTACATGTTTAAATAATATAGAAAAAAAAAGTATTTTGCCAGAAAAAAGCAAGCATAAGAATTTATTGTTTAGTAATTTTTTTAAAAAAAATCATGCAATGAAAGAAATCGAAAAAACAATTGTGCTTATAATCCCGGATACTAGAGGTAATCACGGTTAAACGATGCAAAAAAAAAATTTAAATCGAAGCAAAAAAAAAAATTGTCTTTTTTCTTTCACGGATGATTGATGTTGCCGGTTAATCGAATCACGGAAAATCGAGGCCTCACTGTATTTGAAATTTTCGGTAAAAAAGTAAGAAATCTTTTGCAGGCATTTTTTTAAAAAATCGTCAAAAATAGCAATTGTTGGAATCCCAAGCTAGAATTTAGTATAAACCTTAAGAGTTGATGTATTATAACGATACTATGTTCAAAAGCTGAAAATTTTACTGCGATCACCATGAAAAATGCGACACAACACTTCAGACTAAAAAAATTAAAAAAATTTCATAAAACGAGTCAAAAAAAAGTATACCACAAGAACGACTCATTCAAGGTCTTTAAGATATATTTCAGATTTTTTTCTGTACGAAGTACGGTTTCGAAGTTACAGCTGTTTGAATACATGTACTAATTGTATTTTTAAATATATTTTGCAATTTTTTACAGTGTATATCTTTTAAAAAGAAATAAAAAATTAAAAAACAAAGTATGCAGATATAATACGTTTCAGGAGAACTATCAACCCAGAGTGTTTAAAAATTTTCAAAAATAGTGATTTCAGCACCGTGGGCGTTTTGACATGGACTCACGGATATGTATGTATTTCAATTGCATGGGCATACAAAAAAATAATAGTTTTCTTAAGAACCGCAGAAAATCTGCAAACTTTTTTTTTGTTAACATATCACTTATATTTGTTGTTTCTAAAAAAAAAAAAAGACTTCCACTGAATTGAGTGGTATTCACAACTATATGCTTACATTTATGTCTAAAAACACACATTTTATAAGCCTGCACGGAAAAAAACATTAAAAATACGAGCAGACACTTTTTGTACTAAAATATTTCATTTGAGGTTTCAAAAATACCCGAGGTAGAAGATCCGATTGCTCAAAATATTATACTTAATTAATTTTTCAAGAAAAATCACTTAGAAACAAGAAAACTTTTGTGTTTTTTACTATGCGCGCACCAAAAGTAAAGAAAACGTCAACTTTGCAATCGCAGAGCACGGACACCGTTGACTTTTCTTCAATTATTCTTTCGCATAGTGATGTAGAATTCTATTCTCTTTCGAACGATATCAATCACGGTTGGGCATCTTCGATTTGATTTTTTTAATTAATCACACAAATTGGAATGAAATACTCCAATGTGCAACGCTGTAACGCGAGTAACGCGATGCATCGCCGATGAATTTTGAAAAAATGCATTTTTCAACTTTATTGAAAACCTGCGCGGTAAAACGTAACTTCGTCACATCAAAAAGCTTAAAGTTGAGGCTTCAAAATAAAGTTAGTTACTACATTGTCCGATTCGATTTAATACTAGTGCTACTATTTAAAAAAAATTCCTTTCAAACTTTTTTGTACACCTGATATGACATTTAAAATCCTTAGTTCAAAGGTATAAAAAGACCCAATCAGGGAACGTACAGCGCTGCTGGAAGTCGTTTCGGTGTCTTCACAATTTGCACTGAGCTAGTCTTTTGAAATTTTTTCGATTATGATACGCTCACACGTCTCAAAAGGCACAAGATTGCGATGAAAATTTGCTTGAATTTTGTTCATCGTTACTGCGATTGAATGCGAATTTGCATAAGGAAATTCAATCAATTCAGTTCTTTCTTGCGCTGTGTCGAATTGCATGGAAAATTTCTCGCATTTATAATTGACAAATGTTAACATTTAACAACTGCTAAGCAACCAGCTGTTAAATAATACTGCTTTGCAACCTAACACGTAGTGTTGACACACTCTTTCCTAGCTTGAATTTATTGTCGGATGTACGAAGCTGGGTTATGAAAGAAAAATATGTCCTACTTAATTTGTTGTATATGTAGGTGTGTATGTTGTAAGTATATGTACATTCAAGAGAGATTTAACATCGAAAAATTGTAATGAAGACAACAGTAAATGTAAAATCTATAGCTTATTAACAAATGGTGCTCAAAATAATTGCATCTGAATATACCCGCGTAATAGACGGATTTCAGTTAAGAAAGGGAAGTCGATGCTCATTGATCCAGTGTTAAATTTTCACTAATAAAAAAGAAATAAACAACTAAGAACTCTTTATGTTGCTTTCTTTAATACAAATAAAAAGCAATAGAAATAGGTCGTAAGCTCTCATCATAGAACTTTTAAGGTGTACTGTATGGAGTATATAAAATATACTTGACTAACAGCATTGATGACTTTTTAAGCATCTAGCATCTAAACACAATCGTGTAGAATGACTCTTTTAAGCAATTTCTCTTTTTTCACCTTTTTAAGCAAGTCAATCCCAAACATACCCCATTTTAACTATGTATATTCAGACTTACCTGATATTGTGCGAAAGGTGGACAAATAGCTGCCGAATAATATAACCAGCGGAAGAAAGAACATAAAAATCATTGTGAACGTTGTGTAGAATTGTTCCTGCCAGTCATGTTGGTAAAAGCCATGTGTTACGCATTGATGGAATTCCTCAATAAAAGGTCCTTTTTTAACGCGAAATATAAAGTACTGCAGGAGAAAATAAAAAGAATAAACACATCATAATATTGTGATTAATTGAAAAAATTCTCAGTAAAAATTCACTTAAATTTATATACAGAAAATTAAAGAAAAAAAGAAAAATACAAATTAAATATTGAACTACAAGTGCATTTATAGAAGGAGATAAATTGTCAGGGGGACAAACCTGCCAAGAGCCGTAAAATAAATAAAAGCATTTTTATCTTGCCTGTTTCCTTGCCATTTTTTTATTTTTTTTTTTTAGGGAGAAAAGTATTTTATTCGCTAGCTATGCGATTTATTGCTTAATAAAATGCTTTCAGTTGCTTCATTCTTGCTTCATTCAAATATCCATTCTTGCACAGTTAATTGCTTCGAAATATTTAACTTCGTATATTCAAGATGTAAAGAACATTGAAGCTCTGATGAAATTATGTAAGAATTTAAAGATTAAATATTCGTAATTTTTGTGTTAAAAGGTTCTTGCACAGATATTTTAGTAAATGTAATATGTAATGTGAAAAGGTTTTCTCAGTAGAGTTCATATTTATGACTTTTAAAACAAAGTTACAAGTTTTTTGTGTCATTTAAGCTCGAGGAATGACTTCAAAATAATTCATTTATTCAGTTTGTAAACTGAATGCTACATTAGTATTGTTCCTTAAAAATTTCATTTATGTACTCTTTCAAGCAACAATCAGATATTCTGTGTACACGTGACTTCAACTTGGGGAGTATTGAATGGAGATATAGCTCGGATGATAAAATCTTTATTCCTTTCAATTCATTGTATTCTCTCGCTCTTTTTCTGATAAACAACGTGTAAAAAACGATCCCAGCAGGATTTTACATTTAATTTTTGTGAATAACGACAGGAAGCATCAAATCATCAGATGTGATCTGCCATTCACTAGCACCCTCAGTACACCATAAAGTTGTTTCCATACACTACTCATTTTATTCATATCTAGATAAAATCCCCCGTGCCAATACTTTGTATTACGACTTTCATAACACGAACTACTCGAGCTTTGAATAATTTTAATAACAGTATCGACTGGAAAGTTATATTACGATCGTGCAATCGGCGCACAGTGAAGCGAAAGGGCATATTAGACGAAAAAAATTCGAAATCGAATTTTTACATTGTAAACATTCAGAACTATTCAGAAATATCCACTGATCTCAGGTTTATTTTTTTTAGTTTCCTTCGCTTTCTAGAAAAAATACAAAAATTCTTGAAAGGTGACCCAAAGAGTGATAGTTTGGAAATTTTTATTTGGGTCAATTGCAATAAAAAAAACGTACACAAAGAGGTTTTCATGTGTTGTTTCTAAAGTTTTTTAAATTTTCCCGTTAGAGTAGTCAAATTAAGTGAAAATGAATGGAGAATTCGAAGTTGTTTTTAGGCCCTGCAAAAAATAATTTTTTCTTTGGTTTTTATACGATTTTTGTATTGAACGTCACTTAGCAGATATGCGAGAAAAATCACTAAAAATTTAAAAATGTTGCAAATTAAAGCTTACTATGATGTTTGTAATGTTATTTCATCAGTTAAATCAGCTTTTGAAAAAATCGCCATTTCAATTACAGAAATAATATATTTTTATCAAAAATACCTACTTATTTTACAATTTTAACGGTAAAAACTTAAAATTTTTCACCAAAAAGACATCAACCTAGAGGTTATTTTTAAAGTAGTAGTCTTGCAGCAGTGAATAATAGAAAAATGTTAAACAATAAGCAATTTCAGAAAAAACAACAGGGTGACGTTCAATACATTTTGTGACGTTCGATATATTTTGTTGCGCTTAACCAAATAATGTAAACCAAATTGAGAGTTTAACAAAAACAGGTTTATTCTATTGAAAAAAAAAAGTAAATATAAAGTATATAATTCAGCTATACATAAAATTTTCATCCAATTTTTTTTCTTTATTTTTTATTGTACTTTCTCAAAATAGATGAAATAACTTTTCCACTGATACTATATTACAGGTAATCGGTCTTTAGTTGATTGAGCTACGTTTACTCAAAATAGACCCTATTTTGGCCGCGAAAAATTATTCTAAAAACTTTTAACTTTGGATTTGATTTTCGAATCAGTAGACCAATACAAGAAAAATATTTGAGCCAAATCGGAGATAATCAGCGCAACTGATCACTTCAATGTGAAATGGGCGATATCAGTTAGTAAAGACAGAACTCAGGTCAAAGTCAAACATAGGTACCATTCTTTTTGCTTTCGTTTATATTCTTCATTTCGTTACTTATCTAGCTTTATTTTTTTTCCCGATATCTTCGTGCTCTTTCAACAGGCGTTAACTTTGCTATTTTACTCTTTAATATACAAAAACTAAATAAAAACTGAATACTTAAGCCGGTGGTGAGACATATCTTAAAAGTGACGTTCAATACATTTGTCACTTTTTAGTTTTTTTTTCTAAGGAATTTTATTTTGCAAATATACTAAAATAAGGAAATCTATCAAAACCTGAGAGATCTATTAAATGAGAGAATGATTTTAAACTTGGATTTTTTTACTTACTATTTTTGCTTTACTAAAACTCCGCGTGACGTTCAATACATTTTTACACGTAAGGGAAGGTGGGGTATTTTGGTACACGGGGTATCGTGGGACAGCGCGATATTTTCAAAATTATCACGAGTTACGAGTGCAGTATGAGATGATGCTTTATCGTGATGCAAAAACAAAGAATTGTCTCTCCACAAGTCCGCTCTATTTTGACGTACTGCATTACGCAAACGACAAATAACACCCAAGAAGTATTCTTTGTTGACAGTTTGGCCAGTTGGAAGGAATTCATAATGCAGCACACCACTGTAATCGAAGAAAATTGTCAACGGCTCATCTTTGGCACGAGATTTCACTATTCTGAGGCCCAAATAGTCACTCAAACTGGCTTTCACTGATCCTTCCAATATTCCAATGAAGACAGTAAGGTTTCGGACTGTCAATCGACGTTTTTTCTGGTCGTGCCTCGTCTTTAACGCTTTTTCGACCCTGTTTGAACATTTTGTACCACTCTTGTTTTCTATAGAGCTTGCTCACCGAAGGGCTTCTGCAATATTGTCAACATTTCGACAGCAGAAATTTCATTCCGCACACAAAATTTAAGGTATAATATACGTGTAAGTTTTTCGAAAAAAAAAATTTGTTTTTTTGTTTAATATGTTTTTTATAGTTTTAAGAATATACATACACATTTTTAAATCGATATTTAAAAAACAACAGAAGTTATAACGGTTTTCGTTAACCAATGTCTAAGCATTATACAACAAATAAAAAACTTTAAACGCGATTTCCTCGAAACTAGTTTTTTTAAAACGGTTCGATAGATAACTCGAAATCTGTTGGTTCAATTTCAATGATTTTTTTTTGCATTTTGTTCGTTATTTTGTTCTTTAAGCATCCCCCCTAAATTCAAGCATCTATTTTTTTTTGTTTTTTTTATATAAACAAAAAAGCGCGCGAAAATGTATCTATTTTTCGAACTTTTTACTTCAACTTTCGTCACAATTAAAAAAAAACCCCCGGGGGTCTTGCGTAGGGGGATGCTTAATATAAGGTCCATGCTTTTAAATGAAATTTGATTTTTTTGTTTCCGATACATGGGAAAGGCTATAACCATCGAACCGTTGGATGTCTTTTTTTCAATGCCATTTTCAGCGCCCTCTATATAAAAGTCAGAACGGTATTTAAAAAAAAAAAAAATTTTTATAAAGTATTTTTTATGTACATCACCTGTATAAATTTAAAAAAAAAAATAATAACTTCTTATATCTAAAAAAATTTTTTAAAACAGCTCTTGTTTTTGGTTGTTACACGTATATTATACGTTAATGGAACTGCTTTGTTAAATACTTTCAGACATAAAAAACGAAAAATTCACTTCTAGCTATATACAAAAGGACGCGTATCTCAAACACTAATGAATATTTTGGCCTGTAATTTGGTACAGATGTCAGTTACAGTAGTGCCAACTTAAAAATAAAAACATTTGTTCCTATCGAAATACCCAAAAAAATTAAGTTCAAAATTCCTGGTATTTTTTGCTTCAGTATAAATGCGAAAAAATGCAAAATTAGGTAAAATAAAAACAAGGGCTTCCTCATATTTGCAAATTTTTTTTTTTTTAATAATTACATATGTCTATTTTAAGCTCTGAGAGTGCCAAGGAGCGCAACTTTTTTTTAAATTTGTCCCAAAAATGACTATATAAATCAGGCTCTGACCGTTTTGTATGAAATGTATTGAATTCGAGGTCAATGAGATTGCATGCGGGATTTGAATATTTTTAACAAGTAGCACAATATTTTTACAATGAAAATCGCATTTCACCTTTTTTTTTCATAGCGCTCTACAAAAAATTGTAAAAAAAAAAAAATAAATAACTGGCCATTTCAGCCCTTGAAAGGACTTTGACCTAGCTTCTTATGATCAATTGTGTTGTGTGTGTTATTAAGTTTGTACACAATTGACCGAGAAATGGACCTGCAGGCTTAACGCCGACTCCGAACGGCGATGAACGGAATGTTCTTATTCTCAAGAAGCTTTACATGGCATTTTGATTACTCTCTGAGGCTTACCATTCTCTGCAGAGAGTTGGCGGCCGTACAGAAAAATTATTTTAATTCAAATAATTTTCTGTCGCTGCTGGGGTTCGAACCTGGGTCTTGACATAGCGGCCACGCACTTTAACCAACTACGCCACGGACGCCACAAAAAATGGTGTATCTACCTTAATATTAAATTTTTTTTAATAAAAAAATACTAAACATACTCTTGAATGTGTATATTTTAAGGTATAACAACCCTAATTTGAAAATTTCCCTTAGGTTTCCGTAAAAAATTCACAAACATGACCTTTTTTGCGGCCTCTGGGTATACAGTCCCCCTTAATCACTATCATGTCTACTTTCAGCTCAGCTTGTTTTTTTTTAACTTGCTTGGATATCATAAAAATGCTATTTATTTTAAATTCAAAACCAGGTTTCAACTGTTTTTTTTATAATTGTGATATTGATATATTGAAAAATTTAATCAAGATAATTTGAGCTATGTGAGATCTAATAAAGGCATTCATTTTGCCCGTTATTTTAGTAATTCAATACATTTCAGGAGAAAATTCATCAAATCAAGAGATTTTACCGTTTTCATAAAGTCACTTTGTATGGGAGGTAGACGTGGTTTTCATCCGATTTGGTTGAATTTCATACTTATACTAATTTAATATACTCACACTCATGAAATATTAAAGATTATTTGCAAAATTTCAAGTTCATAGATTAATTTTTGTGGAATTCTAAGAATTGTATACTTGTGTGAAGTTAGCATCCGGCGAAATGCAGCATCCGGCGAAAAAAACTTAACAGAGCTCTGTTAACTTAACATAGCTCTGTAAAAATCATGTTAACAGATAAAAATGTTAAAACTCTGTTAGTAACAGTATTTTTATAACATAAAAGCTCAAAAAAAGCTCTTTCTATGTTTCTTTACATATTTTGTCAGAGAATAGAAAACAAGTATAGATAATTATAAACAAAATGAATATTTTACGATTATTATAAACTTTATCGAATAAGTTTTTTATCCAAAAATTTTAAAGAAATTACAAAACAATCGTAAAAAGAAATTTACATGATACATTGACAATTAAATATTTTAATATAATACACAAACAGAAAAACAAAATGTTTTCTAACAATAAGAGAGCTGTCATGTTTTGAAGGCGATGAGTTTTTAAGAAAGAAAAAAGTTTGTCTGGACTACAAGTTTTAATGGAAAAATATTCTTTTTATAAAGCAATCGCATTACTCCAAAAAATATAACTTGAAAAGCGAAAATTTCAACTTATGTTAATTTGAACAAATTTGCGATATTGTTAATCACACAGATTCTAAAAGAAGAAATAAGAAACGATGATTTCATATAGATATACTAGAAGACTGTCTTAACTTTGTTCTAAAGAAGTTTTATTAAAATATCCCAGTTCAATTTTTTTTAAAATGAGTTGCAAGAATTCAACTTTTTTTCTTTTTTGCTAAGAATAGGTGAAACTGCTAATGCCACAGATTCTAAAAGAAGAAATAAGAAACGGTGATCTCATATAGATATACTAGAAGAGTGTCTTAACTTTATTCTCAAGAAGTTTTATTAGAATATCCCAGTTCAATTTTTTTTAAAATGAGTTGCAAGAATTCAACTTTTTTCTTTTTTGCTAAAAATAGGTGAAACTGCTAATGCCACAGATTCTAAAAGAAGAAATAAGAAACGGTGATCTCATATAGATATACTAGAAGAGTGTCTTAACTTTATTCTCAAGAAGTTTTATTAGAATATCCCAGTTAAATTTTTTTTAAAATGAGTTGCAAGAATTCAACTTTTTTCTTTTTTGCTAAAAATAGGTGAAACTGCTAATGCCACAGATTCTAAAAGAAGAAATAAGAAACGGTGATCTCATATAGATATACTAGAAGAGTGTCTTAACTTTATTCTCAAGAAGTTTTATTAGAATATCCCAGTTCAATTTTTTTTAAAATGAGTTGCAAGAATTCAACTTTTTTCTTTTTTGCTAAAAATAGGTGAAACTGCTAATGCCACAGATTCTAAAAGAAGAAATAAGAAACGGTGATCTCATATAAATATACTAGAAGAGTGTCTTAACTTTATTCTCAAGAAGTTTTATTAGAATATCCCAGTTCAATTTTTTTTAAAATGAGTTGCAAGAATTCAACTTTTTTCTTTTTTGCTAAAAATAGGTGAAACTGCTAATGCCACAGATTCTAAAAGAAGAAATAAGAAACGGTGATCTCATATAGATATACTAGAAGAGTGTCTTAACTTTATTCTCAAGAAGTTTTATTAGAATATCCCAGTTCAATTTTTTTTAAAATGAGTTGCAAGAATTCAACTTTTTTCTTTTTTGCTAAAAATAGGTGAAACTGCTAATGCCACAGATTCTAAAAGAAGAAATAAGAAACGGTGATCTCATATAGATATACTAGAAGAGTGTCTTAACTTTATTCTCAAGAAGTTTTATTAGAATATCCCAGTTCAATTTTTTTTAAAATGAGTTGCAAGAATTCAACTTTTTTCTTTTTTGCTAAAAATAGGTGAAACTGCTAATGCCACAGATTCTAAAAGAAGAAATAAGAAACGGTGATCTCATATAGATATACTAGAAGAGTGTCTTAACTTTATTCTCAAGAAGTTTTATTAGAATATCCCAGTTCAATTTTTTTTAAAATGAGTTGCAAGAATTCAACTTTTTTCTTTTTTGCTAAAAATAGGTGAAACTGCTAATGCCACAGATTCTAAAAGAAGAAATAAGAAACGGTGATCTCATATAGATATACTAGAAGAGTGTCTTAACTTTATTCTCAAGAAGTTTTATTAGAATATCCCAGTTCAATTTTTTTTAAAATGAGTTGCAAGAATTCAACTTTTTTCTTTTTTGCTAAAAATAGGTGAAACTGCTAATGCCACAGATTCTAAAAGAAGAAATAAGAAACAATGATCTCATATAGATATACTAGAAGAGTGCCTTAACTTTATTCTCAAGAAGTTTTATTAGAATATCCCAGTTCAATTTTTTTTAAAATGAGTTGCAAGAATTCAACTTTTTTCTTTTTTGCTAAAAATAGGTGAAACTGCTAATGCCACAGATTCTAAAAGAAGAAATAAGAAACGGTGATCTCAGATAGATGCACTAGAAGGCTGTCTTAACTTTATTCTCAAGAAGTTTTATTAGAATATCCCAGTTCAATTTTTTTTAAAATGAGTTGCAAGAATTCAACTTTTTTCTTTTTTGCTAAAAATAGGTGAAACTGCTAATGCCACAGATTCTAAAAGAAGAAATAAGAAACGGTGATCTCATATAGATATACTAGAAGAGTGTCTTAACTTTATTCTCAAGAAGTTTTATTAGAATATCCCAGTTCAATTTTTTTTAAAATGAGTTGCAAGAATTCAACTTTTTTCTTTTTTGCTAAAAATAGGTGAAACTGCTAATGCCACAGATTCTAAAAGAAGAAATAAGAAACGGTGATCTCATATAGATATACTAGAAGAGTGTCTTAACTTTATTCTCAAGAAGTTTTATTAGAATATCCCAGTTCAATTTTTTTTAAAATGAGTTGCAAGAATTCAACTTTTTTCTTTTTTGCTAAAAATAGGTGAAACTGCTAATGCCACAGATTCTAAAAGAAGAAATAAGAAACGGTGATCTCAGATAGATGCACTAGAAGGCTGTCTTAACTTTATTCTCAAGAAGTTTTATTAGAATATCCCAGTTCAATTTTTTTTAATTTTTCCAGCTCAAATAAAAAAGTGAACCATTTTTTTAATTAAATATTTTTTAATTAAACTTTTTTAGTTAAAGTTGACGCTAGAATGAAGCACATCTATTAGGTTTGATCAGAAGGGTATGATTTTATTTAGCGTTGCAGGAATCTATATATATAAAAATAAGTTGCATTGTGCATGAAATTGATGTTCTCTGTAATGCTTGAACTGATTTTGTGTCTTGTATGTGTATTGGTTCATGAATTATAGGTATTTTAGTGAACTTATACAACAATACAGGTGCGCACATATGGTGTATATAGGGAAATATTTGCAAGGGAAATTGGAATAATTTGGCAAGTCTAACTTTAGTTTGCATTTTCGCGAAAAATATAGGCATAGTAAAAATTTTTCATACCCCTTTTTTTCCATACCCCCTTTTACCGCCCACAAATCAATAAAATGCTATATTTAAGACGGTTTTGGTCGTATTGGACTAACATTTGGTAAATAAGTTCGTATGGTTACTGTCGGCAACTATACTAAAACTGGGCGTGGTCTAACTATATATACGCCCACTTCTTTGAAATCGCTATTATTCCTGAGTTGTACATGTTTTGATAGGGAAACTTGATATGTAGATGCTATGGGCCCAAGAGGCAGTTACTATATATTTGAGCGAACATTAGACAAGGGGGAATTTGGCCACATAGGCCTAATTTATGATATCGAATTGCTTTGGAAATAAATGTCGTATAACAATGAAGGTCTTTCCACTGAAAAACTGGCACGAGCATTCGAAAACGGGGCTTGGCTCCACCCATATAAGCCAAATTTACAATATAGAATAGCTATAGAAGTAAAAGTCACTGAACATTGAAACTCAGAATTTAGATACCATTTTGTGATGCCCTTCTACTACAAAAGGTGACATGCATTAGACAGGGGGGTGTGTCTCCACCCATAAAAGCCAAATTTATGACATAGAAAAGCTATGGAAGTAAAAGACAAAGAACATAGAAGTAAGAATGAAGTTACTACTTGGTAGTATCCTGCTACTGGGAAATGAAAAATAGACTCCAAAACTACTGAGCCGATTGAGCTCAAATTTGCGCAGTAACTATGGGATCATTCATAGATTACGTTACCAATTTAGTAGAGAGAGAGGTTTTAAAATGTACTACGATAAGTAACGAATGGGGGGAGGGGTCTCAGATATAGTAATGTGACCAAAATTAAAAAAAACTCGGAAAAATTGAAATTAATACAACCCAACATTTCAAACCATTTTCATCCTTACATCTTCATGTTTGACCGTCTAAATTGACTGTTAACTATTGGCAAGTGTAGTAGGGCATAATTTGTCTTTGCTTGCTTTTCGACAGTTAATTTTTCAATTTTCGAATATTTTCAATCAATTAATATTTTTATTTCATATGCTACGTTACTTTATGCGAGTGGAGGGGAGTGTTTTTGAAATGCATTACGAAGAGTACCGGAGGGGGTTAAAAAAAAATTGAAAACCGGTCACGTACTTTATGAACGGCCCTATGTTTCGAGTACGAGATGGTTTAGAAATAATAACGCTGAAGGCATTGCAACATTTTCCGTTACTTATCCAGATAAGGTGCAGCAAGGCGCACCGGGAAAAAGCTAGTACTGAATAAAATAAGAATTTTTGCGATGGAAAGTGACAAAAAGCGCCATCTATTGGTAAGAAAAAAATCATACTGGTGAAAAAATTAGCTTTTTATAGCTTTTTTTACCCTAGTGGTCAAAATTAAAACTGCCTACACAAAAAATAAAAAAAAAACGTAGGTGCTTATTTGGACATACGAGAGAAGCGAAGCTTTTTGGCAATTTCATAGATTTGATAATTTAATGGTTTTTTTTTATTAAAATTATTTTTATATTTAAAACAGTGTCGGCCGACGCCTATGCACGCGTGCTTCGTGAAACTTCGGTTTATTACACCGATATAAAACTGGCTGTCGTGCTTTTACACCGACGCTGCCGATTATTCGTAGCAAGAGCGCTCAGTCGATGTTTCGCTTTTGGCTAGTTAACATCACGCTTCTATGCAGCGTATGCGCGCAATTTATTACGTAATTTTAAATGCTTACACGTAAAAAAATGTTCAACCAAATTTGGGAATTAGCATATTTTTTCTTTAAAAATTGTTTTGGGGAAGCGAAAACTTAATTTGTCAGAAGAAAGTAGGGTGCGCTATCAGTGTTTTTTTTTTTATTTTGAAGTAATATGCAATATAAATAATATTAGTACTATTAGGAGTCGGTAAAATGTTATTAGTAAAATATTACTTTCCAAATAAATATGTAATATTGATATTAATAATAAATATATGCATATTGATATTATTAATAAAATATTAATATTAATGTTATTATTAATTATTATTAATAACGCGGCCCCTAAGCAATAAATAATATTGCACATTATTTACCTAGTAAGAAATTTCATTAATTTCAATTCACTGTCATATAAAAAATTTCTTTAAGCCTCTTGCGAAGTAAAATTTTCACAGTGTAAGCCAAAGAGAGATTCTTTGCTCTCACTTGGGCGCACACTACTACAAAACTGAAAGAACTGTGTATGTATTTTTTTGGCCGACACTGATTTAAAACTTCAAAATTACTTACAGTGAATTAAAAACACACGTTAATCTTCACACCAGTAACTTTAATCAGATGTCATCCTATAACTTAGAAAACGCACTTGTCAACAAACTTCTTTTTGTCAATTGTTAATTTTTCTATGCAAAAACAATAAAAACACCAAAAACCAACAACAACACAAGCATATTACATCAAAAAAAAAAAAAAATTTAGAGTACTAAATTTGTTCTTTTTAAGTGCTTATAAGAAGTACATACATGCTTACATACGGACAGGCAGATGCACATGGCTAAATCGACTCAGCACTCCGTAAAATCACCCAAACAAAAAAAAATGAAAAATCACCCAATTTTTTTTCCATACGAATTTTCATATGAAAAATCCTCCAAAATAAATTGGGCGATTTTGCATTTTTGTTGGTTGAAATTTCGTTGTTTTTTTGTGGTCTTTCGTTTTCAATATTTGACAAAAAGTCAATAAGTTCTTAAAGATAACAGTATTTAAAGTAAAAGCCGCGGTTCTTCTTTTGTTTTCCTTGTTATTTCTGGAATGATTTTAGGTATTGTTATTGAAAGTTTTTTAGTTTTGTTTGAATTATTAAAGAGTACGTTCAAGCAGTGCAGATAAAATGGAACAATTAATTCGAGTTCGTTGGTAGAAGAAAAGTTAATAGTATATTAATATAATGGGTGTTTTTTTTAGGGGTTTGTTTTTCGAATAGAGATAAAACTGGCTTTTTGTGGTCAAATCTGGCAACTCTAATGTCATTTATGTTCAGTTTGGTTTGCCATTTCATCATAAACAGGTTGACAAAAGAACAACGCTTGCAAATCGTGCAAATTTATTTCGAAAATAATGGTTCAGTTAGCGAAGTTTACCGCAAGCTCCGTCCATTTTATGGTCGACATAATCGTCCATCAGAGCAATTAATTCGGTTAACCATGGGTCGTTTTCGCACTACGTTTACTCTATGTGATAATACGCATCCGCAGAGACGTCAAACAGTGCGCATCAAAGAAACAATTGCCGCTGTAGAGCAAAATGTTGAAGAGGACCCGAATGAATCGATTCGCCACCGTGCACAGCAATTGGAGCTTTGTCCATCAGCTTTATGGAAGATTTTGCGCAAAGATCTTGGCTTGCGACCTTACAAGATCCAGCTTGTGCAAGAATTAAAGCAATGCGTCGTGATTTTGGTGTATTGGCCGAAAATGAGATTGATCTCGATGCTGATTTTCATCGCAAAATTTTGTTCAGTGATGAGGCTCATTTTTGGTTGAATGGCTACGTCAACAAGCAAAATTAGCGCATTTGGAGTGAAGAGAATCCACATGAGATGCTTGAGACGCCATTACATCCACAAAAACTGACTGTTTGGTGTGCTCTATGGGCTGGTGGAGTCATTGGGCCATACTTCTTCCGAAATAATGTTGGAGAGTCAGTTACCGTTAATGGAGACCGGTATAGAGCCTGATAACCGACTATTTTGTTCCCAAATTGGATGGCATGAATGTGGATGAGTTGTGGTTCCAACAAGACGGCGCTACATGCCACACAGCGCACGTCACAATCGATTTATTGAAGGAAACATTCGATGAGCGCATAATTTCGCGGAATGGACCTGTCAATTGGCCACCAAGATCGTGTGATTTGACACCATTGGATTATTTTCTTTGGGGATATGTGAAGTCGCTCGTCTACGCCAACAAACCAGAAACGTTAGGGGACTTGGAGGCCAACATTCGTGGCGTTATTGCCGACATACGGCCCCATATGCTCGAAAAAGTGGTTGAAAATTGGACCTGTAGAATTGGCTTTATTCGAGCCAGCCGCGGCGGCCACATGCCCAAAATCATATTTAAACATTAATGGCATAAAATTATGCTTCCAATAAAGCCAAATTGATGGACATTAAAACGATTTTCTTGTGTTTTATTTCAATTCGAAGTTCTATACCTCTAAAAAAAAACACCCTTTATTTAACAGATACAAATCGATAATAGAAATTGAAATCGAAAAACTCAAAAAAATATCATTATACGTGCTACAATGATACTTGCGACGCCCGGGAGTCACAAAACACATCGACTGTAGAACCTTATCCCTTCATTCTGTATCACGAAAAAGCACACCAACGATAAGCAAGACACGATAAGCGATAAGATTTTTGAATGCAAGAAAGTATTGCTGATCGCTTATTTTTTGTCGTTTGTGCCTTCGTTTCGTGATAGTGAATGATTGGGTTAATCTTCTTTAAATAATGAACAAATTTTTATTTGTATTATTCCTCAAAAAACATATTCATAATAACATTCATAATATTTTGAATTTCTTTTTTATAATAAAATACAATTTCTGACATTTTTTGATGTTTTTGTTGTATTTTTTTGTCAAGTCAAAGGAAAAATTAGGCCCGCGCCCGCGCAACGCGTCGTGGCGCACAGTAGGATTTTGGCGGAAAAAATCAATGTCCCGACTACTCTATTCTATTATATTCTAGAGATATGTTTAATTATGAAGAATCCTTTACTGCTTTCCTTAAAATTTAATTTTTTTATTAGAAAAAATTAATCAAAGTCATAAGTAAAAAATTTATTTAATTTTTATGCAACTTAGCAGTGTATTTGAGTACAAAAAAATTTGTTAATAGCAAATTATTATAACTTTTTATAACAAACTACACCTTATTGCCATTATTCTAACGAGAAAATTTTTTAGATCACATGAACATTTTAAAAGTTATCAGAAAATCAGAATTGGTCCATGAAAAAATTTATTTTTATTTTCTATGAAAAATATAAATCAAGCTCGGTTATCTCATTATGATATTATGAAATCCGGGAATTTGCTCTTTAAATATACATATGTAAAAAAGTTGGTACATGTTTGTGGTCGCCGAACAAAGTTTTTAAAAATTCGGAGATGTTATATACAAATAAAAAAAAAATTATGCATACTTATTATTTTAGTGACTGTTGTTAGTAAGTGACAGCAATTAGAAAGTAGTACATAAAAGAATTACAAAAAAACAAAAACATATGATTAATTTTTTTTTAACAAAATACAATCGCGGTATAAATTTGTAGAAATAATTCTTAAATGAATTAATTTTCTGTGTCACTTAGGGAACATTTTAATTGCGGTTTAATTCCTTTTAAGTTTTATTGAGTGAAAAACTCAACTCTTACAAGTGAAATCGAAAGAGTTCAATAGATTATTGATTATGCGGCACATTCCTTTAAATAGATTATTGTGATCTGCCGCAACAACTAAGGTTTATAGAGTAATGGTTAGAGCATAGAACTATCAGTCGAAAGGATATGAGCTCAATTCCTACGGCGGGCGGAAAATTATTTTTAATTTAACATTTTCTTGTTGCAAAAGACGCAAGCAAAAAGCAACATGAAGAAAACACGTCACCAACACCCGATACAAGTGCTAAATACATTATCTGCAATATCTTTCCACCTAACACAGTTTTATTACCATGCAATAATTTCAAATTTTGCAATGAATACATTCAAAAGCTGCAGGCATCTTCACTTGTAAGTGGCTCTAATAATTTTAACTGTTCTTATTGTCACATAACAGTTGTAGATTCCAGGGCTGCGGAGTCAGAGTTGAGGAGTCGAAGTCGGTAAGTATTTTTGGGTGAAGGAGTCGGAATTAAAAAAAATTTTGTGTAAAAAAATACAGAGACTCCGGTTGAAAAACATCAATACATAATTATAACGAATATCGGCCATGGCACAAAATCTTATGGAAAAATTATTAATTTTTAACATTTATTTGTAAAGGGCTCTATAGACGAATCGCAAAATAGGTTGATAAACTGGTTGCTGGTTGCTAAACATTTGTTCAACTAGTTGATGTGTTTGTACCAAATTTAGCAACCAAACAAAAAAAATTCAATTAAGGTATTCACAGTTCCCCTTTAAAGGTAATATATAGTAACTTAAGAACGATACTTCAATCAAATTGTGAGCACCACTTCATGTAGTTAATTCTAAAATTGACACAAACGTGTTCTGAAAAGAGAAGTTTTCTCTAATTTTTAATTTTTATTTCAAAACTTTAAAGTTTAATTTTCTTTTTCAGTTGGCGGTTCTGTTTCTATTTTTTCTAAGTAAAATAGAATTAACTTTCAGAAATGCCAATTTACTGTGAAAAACAAGTATGTTTGAAAATAAGGCAATTTCATCAGTTTGTTTTATCTCTACTTTGCATACAAAACAAAACCAACAATAGTTACCTCATGGCAAGACGTTTTACAGTTAACAGACGGCAAAGTTAACACACCAGATTAAAAAATTTTGTGAGCACCCTAATGGTAAAATCAATTCGTACGATAAGTTCCGTGAGTAATTTCAATTGAAAAAATATTTGAAATAGTTTTTCTTGCCAGTTTTTCTTGTGGTGGTTTTTTTATAGATAGTATATCTCTTTAAGTTTAATAGATATATTTTATTTTAAATTTAATTGAATTTAAATTACTTTCTTTATAGCTTTAACTTCCTCATAAAAAAAAAAAATAAATGTTCGGTCGGAGTCGTGATTTTTCGAATTGACTCCGCAGCCCAGGTAGATTCAATGCAATTATTGTTAAAAGTTTTGCAAGTTTTCCTGTTAATTATTTTTTCATTAAGGCATGTTCCTACTTGACGCACTCGGTATTCAAGTGAAAATTTAAAATTTTTTTACAGGAAAACGGTGAGAGATATTTAAAAAATTTTTTGGAGTGAATAAATACACTACAAAATTGTTTATAAAAAAATTTTTTTATAAATTTTTAACATTTTTTAATGTTAATATAATGTTAAATGTAATAGTTTAGTTCACACAGAAACTACACATGTGGAAAGAATGCGGTTAGAATTGGGAGATAATCGGACAAGGTAATTTTGAGTAACGATGGTAAAAAGAAATTTTTTATTATTTCTTACCGTTTTCATGCATAAAATTTTTAAATTTTCGCTGTAATACCGAGTGCGCCAAGTAGGAACATATCTTAATATAAGCAAATCTTAACAATTTTGGGCTTGGTTTAATTTTTTGTTTTGGGCGTTTTTTTTTTCTTATATTTGGGCATTGTTATTTTTTTCATAATTATTTTTTTTCCGAAAATATTTTCGTTTTCATTTTTGGTTTGAGCGTTTTCATTTTTGATTTTAGGCTCAATTTTAGTTTTGTAAGACCAAAATATTTTGGGCTTTATTTAATTTTTTATTTTGAGCGATATTTCATTTAGCGTTAGTCTGAACTTACCAAAACACATCATGGAAATATTTACGCTTCACTAAAAATGTGATCTTGAATGAATAAATTTTTGCTTACATATTTAAATCCGAGCATATCACAATTGGCAGTCTTTTTTGTCTGAACTCAGAAAAGCCTTAAAATTTAACGGAAAAAATTTAACGGAATATAATTTTTTTTTTTTTTAATCGCTATCAAAGTTTTTTGTCCCTCTTGAGGATAATATAATAACTTTCTAAACTACCTGAAAAACAGAAATAGCTTTTAGCTAACGCCATCTAGTAGTAAAATTTTTCAGCTAACTGACTAACCGATCGAATGCATGAAAGCTTTTTTGAATTCGCCTAGAAATTTTAAAGCTCATTACATTTAGCAGCATTCTGCTATCAACATATGTGATTACAGAGCTAGGATATCTAATATTCGTCGGATGGGGCGAAAACGATGCTAACTTCACACCGGTGAATTGTATGGTTTTGATAAGGTCACTTTGAATGGGAGGAAGGCGTGGTTTTCATTCGATTTGGCTTATTTCCGAACTTGACCTTTATTTCTTAGATAAAAGCTTAAATATCGAATTTCGTGATGAAAGCTTCAAAATTACGGCTGTAATCGTGATCACAGGACTCGTGTGGTGATGCTGATCAAGAATATATATACTTTTCTATACATGCCACGCCTCCTTATAGGCGTTGCAAACGGAGTGAAAAAATAAATATACCCCTTTAACGTTTTTTAAATGGGGAGGTATAAAAAAAACACCGTCCGTGGCGGCCGTGGCGCAGTGGGTAGAGTGCGTGACCTATACGCCAGCGAACCCTGCTTTAGTTTCCATCTGACAGAGAAAGTGTCTGTTATTCGGCTGTAATCTCACTGCGGACAAAGACAAACCTCAGAGATCAAATAATGCCATGTTAAGTTTCTTGAGAACCGCATATTATCCGTTCGGAGTCGGCATAAAATAGTAGGTCCAGTTCTCGGTCAATTGTGGTCAAACTTTTAATAACACGCATTACACAATTTGATCATAAGAAGCTCAAAGTCAAAGTCCCTTCAAGGGCTGAAATGGCCAGTTTATTATTATTATAAAAACAGACAGATATTTGCGTTTGAAATTTTCGACATTAAACTAAAAGCTTTTTGGCAAATGGCTTTTATTCATAATTCTAAAAATGCAACAATTCTATAAATATCTTAAATTAAGCTCGAAATGCAATTTATCAAGATATTATCATCGTCTTCATCGTCATCACCATCATCCTCATCATCATCATCATCATCATCATCATCATCATCATCATCATCATCATCATCATCATCATCATGATCATGATCATCATCATCATCATCATCATCATAATCATCGTCATCACCACCGTCATCGTCATCATCATCATCATCATCATCGTCATCATTATCATCATAAGCATCATCATCATCATTATCATTGTCTTCATCATTGTAAACAAAAATCATAGATTACTCATAGCATTATTTTTAAATGCCAGAAATAACCATCATCATAGTAACAGAAAGTAGCAGATGTTGCGTTCATCTGCTGCGTAAACGACTTCAACTTATTTTATTATAATCACTGGTTGTCAGGTTGACCAGAGTCGAATAAATATAAATGAGCAAAGTTTTTTTGTTGTTGGTTTGTGTTGATCGTGGTTAAAATTATGACGATGTTTTTTTTTTTTAAAAGAAGCAATTTGGTGCTTTTGGCTTAGTGAAAATTACATCAGTAAGAGTTGAAATAAAAATAAGCTGCGTGAGGATGTTCTAAAGTATCCACTATTTTTTAAAGGATAAAAGAAGTCTGTCGAAAAAATAGCAAAAAGGAAAAAATTTAAAAACTAATATGCATCAGTTAAGAAAATACAAATATTTCTAAAGATTTTAGCATTTAAATGCTGATCCTTAACAAATTAGAACTTTATAAATACATTTTTTACTAGTCCTTGATGCGTTACACTTTATTTTAACAGCAGCAAACTTGTTCCATATAAATCTTAGCACGTTTTTAGCAATGGCATAACAACAAGTAGGGCGTTAATGTGCATTGTTAGATTTTACGTTGTGAAATGCTTTGTTGGTGTTAATTTATTGATTAACGATTTCGTTTCGTTACAGTTTCGTGCTTAACTATCAAATCTTAGAATATCTTGAAACAAAATAAAAAAGCCCAAATTGAGCTTTTATTCTAATGGTCATACTATTTAGAAAATTTTAGCCAAATAGGCTGGAAACGCACAATTATATTTGGTTTCCTAATTTCTGCGCTGTTGCGGACAGTGGGCAGATTTGGAAAAATTTAACACAAATAACACGTTTTGACGTGTCAACGTATCGTTATCCTTGTCCTTTGTGCACAATTTTGTCCTCATCCTTATTCCATACTTAATTCATTAAGTATTTAATTTTTTATTTTGATCAAGTGACCGAAAACCTCATCTTTACTCTCGTTCCCAAAAATTTACTGTAACGTCAATAGTCGTGAAATTATAATTTCATGCAACGTTTTTTAATTGTTCTTGCCTTTTTGCTGCATTAAGCGGTTGCCTCCGTGCTGTTGTGGCTCCAAAATTTTTTTTTTTTATTATTTTCATTATGAGGTCAAATTACCATTTTTTATGGTCGTAAAATAAAATTTTTCGTAGCACTTTACCTCAGCGAGTAATAATTTCATGCCACAATATTGCATTTCGAAGCTCATTTGGAGCATTTCTAAAGCTCGCTCTCTCATGACAGCATCGCTCTCTGCTTTCGTACTGAACTTCGAAAAGGGGCTTTACTAAAAGTAAAGTAGAGTTTTGGCTTAAACACGTGTTTCAAACTACACGTGTTCACGGAAGTTCAAACTTCATGTAGTTCGTTTTTAAAAACACGAACTTGAACTAAACTTATAACTCCATATATTTAAGAGTTTTCAATTTCACGTGAATGTGTGCTACACGTATTCATGTGTTTTTAAAAAAAAAAAATCAAGTGAATTCACGAACCTAAACTTCACGTGTATTTTATTCACGATCAATGCATGGTGCTATCGTACGCTGCCCAGACTTTTATGCCGTATTGAGATGGTTTGCTCGGGAAGTACTGAGTAAATAGGCATATATGTATTTCAATTCGTGCGATATTGCACGCCTTATCGTACCAGTTGGTTCGGCAAATACAACAGATACTAACTGAGTATTTGGAATTTTTTTTATGTTGTGATAGAAATTTTTAAAAAAATACTCATTTTAATTTTCGAGTGTATCTGCCCCAAAGCTAGAACACGAAATTTTAGTTTTGAAATTCGTTGACCCGTGCAAAGAAAAAACTAATAAAAAAAAAAAGAAAGAATATCACAAATGAAGCTATAGGGAAGTAGGGTGAAGATACTAGTATCAATAAGTTTTATTTAAATGTTTTTTTCTTCTTAAGAGAGGAAAATGAATTTGTAATTTCAGTTATTGAAAGGACTTTGACCAAGATTCTTATGAAGGACTAGCCGAAGGGCTAATGTAGATTCTTATGATCAGTTGTGTTTTATGCCAGTTTTATACCAACACCCAAGAACGCGTAATCTTGCGTTTCGCAGTCCCGTTATATAATGCTCTCTTTCTCAACTGAGTGCATGACGTCGCACAGTGGAATTAAATCATTTTTTCATGTTGTAATTTTTGTTCCTGTTTTTCTAATTTAAGGGAAGGGTTCCCTCATTATGGACAAAAATAAGGCAAAGTTTGTATTTTTGTTGTAGGACAATGAAAAGGCGTACGAACTTTTGGTTTTGATGATTATATTAGTTTATTATCAGAGAATTTAAAAAAGTGAAAAAGTTGAAAAAATTCAAAATGGCGGCTACAAAATGCACATTTCCGTGGGCCCCTGCGCGCGAAACATGGTGTCCTAACTAAAATTCTGCCGCTTCTTGTGGTGGACTGAAATCAAAAATTGTTGTTATTACTCAAAGATAATGATATTTTCTATGACTTGAACTAAAATTGTTATTATCCATGTAAAATTCATTGAATAATGAACATTAGAACTAAAAGTTCAAATTTTGCTTGTTTTTTTCCATTTCAACAACGTTAAAAAAATATAAATAAATAATTTTTATACATGATTCAGGGCGTACAAAAAAGCATGCACTTCCAAACAGTTCTTAGATAAAGAGAATCGGATCAATAGATCAGGCCTGAGAGTTTTAGTTAGATCGGAAAACGTGGTTTCGAGATAAGCGCGTTTGAAGTTTTTTTAAAAGTTTTGTTTGGACGTAGCGCGCGTGAGATAGGTGTCTTCAAGACGTTGCCATTCGAAAAATATTCGTCGGATCGAAAAATCCACTTACACACATATTCTACACATATGTGGCTTTCATTTTTTGCAAAAAAAAAATCGATTTTTTAGTCCAAAATGAGGGAACCCTTCCCTTAAGTTTAGAAATGTTTCAATAACATATTTAAAAAAAAAAAAATCTAAGATAAGTCTTCTCAATTTTTTTGGATGAGCAGTGAATGTCGGCAAAATTTTTCTTCTAAAAAACAGCCATGGTTTTAAACCGGATTCCGGTAGGAACTGCTCCGACATAATTGCTTGTATTCACTTAAATCTTTTTATATACAATATTGTGATGTATCTAAAATACATTTTTTTTAATGGTATATACATATTTTTTTTATTATTGTGTTTTTTTTTAATAATTTTATTAAGACCATCCCCAGATTCCAAAGTTTGGTGGACTAGAACTAAGTTATCGACACTTATCGACGGTTTCTAACTATAAAAATCTTAAACTGTAGGCTTTTAGTAAGCATTTAAAATAAAAATTGGCTGCTACTAGCTGCTAACCTGGGTTTAACGAACAAAAGAGTGAATGCATATTTATACCCATGTGCACTGCACACTAGACTGGCCCCAGTGTGAATGGATTTTCTTAAGTCTTACCCTCTTAAAAGTTGTCAATGCAATCAAAATCAACTCAAAATTTTTTTGAGAAGAATCCGATAAGTAGAAAGGGGCTCCCCAGCCACTTTTATGATTACATAGGAGGTCAGTATGGAGAATTTTTTATGTATTTTATTTTTTCGAAATAGATACATTGAAATCATATATTTCTTAATTCAATAACTTATACACATACTATATTCTACATATAACTTTCAAAAGAACCTTATTTTGACAAAATTATATTCCAACATTGTATTTCTTCGTAAAATTGTTTAGTTGTTTATGTTATAACAAAAATGCTAACTCTCAATCAGTTATGTTTATAACAATGCAATATATTGTGGGGATTAGCATCTTGAGTAGTTTCGTAGAAAATTCCTATATGGAATTTTGCCACACACAATTTATATGTGTCAGCGTTTTGGGATGATATAAACATTTCTGAATGGCTAAGATCAGACGGTGAACGCTTGAACGGCGTTCATATGGTTCTGTTGTTGTTTTCAATGGAAAGCTGTCAAAAAATAGTGAGAGTGAGAGCGGATGAATATTTTATAGGGCGTTCAAAATATGTTCATTTTTGAACGCTGTACACGATAGCATTCACCATTCAAAGCAGTGTTTGCAGGTGGTGAAAAAGCGAACTTAACGCCGATCATTGCATTGTCGTCTGACCGAGCAGCGCTGAAAATGTAAAAGAGAGTAAAAAGTGTTCATTGAACGCCGTTCAAGCGTTCACCGTCTGACCTTACCCAATGCAAACAAAAACCACGCTATGTTTAAATATGGATTTCTTCTAATTGCTTGAAATGACATCGTTCGATTTTCGATGATTCACTTTAAGACTCACTCAATGTTTTCATGGAACACAGTCCCGAACGACATATCAAATAGGAAAGTTCTTTAAGCTTACAATCTTCACTTAAAACGAACTTTTGAAGAAACAAAAGTGAAATGTCGTCAACGAGTAAATCTAAACGTGCCACGCGTGCTACTGATAATTTGGATGTGTATTTGGTCGGCATAGTTGATTTTGCAATAAGAGGCACCAAGTTACCATCAATTCGCCAAGTACTGCTCGTATTATATTACAACACGAGTGTTTTAAAATTAACAATACGAGAAAGTGCATCGTTAGTCATCAGAGAAACAGTTATTTTTTGGAATAAAGCTCGGATTCCAACACGTCGAGACTACAATTGCCTTGAAAAACTAATTTCTCTTCATGAAAAATATGGAAATGTCATAAAACACAGAACTAAAATAGACAAAACAGGGGAAAAACCAGTAGCACAACAGAAGTTGGAAGGCTTGGAAGGCTTGGCTTGCATGCTTGGTGTAGATCAGCGCAGGGCGCTCCATAGCTCACTGAGCTCTCTGTGAGCGTAACTTTTCACATGTAAAGGGTGATTTTTTTGAGGTTATGATTTTCATGCATTAGTATTTGACAGATCACGTGGGATTTCAGACATGGTGTCAAAGAGAAAGATGCTCAGTATGCTTTGACATTTCATCATGAATAGACTTACTAACGAGCAACGCTTGCAAATCATTGAATTTTATTACCAAAATCAGTGTTCGGTTCGAAATGTGTTTTATCGACAAATTTTGTTCAGCGATGAGGCTCATTTCTGGTTGAATGGCTACGTAAATAAGCAAAATTGCCGCATTTGGGGTGAAGAGCAACCAGAAGCCGTTCAAGAACTGGCCATGCATCCCGAAAAATGCACTGTTTGGTGTGGTTTGTACGCTGGTGGAATCATTGGACCGTATTTTTTCAAAGATGCTGTTGGACGCAACGTTACGGTGAATGGTGATCGCTATCGTTCGATGCTAACAAACTTTTTGTTGCCAAAAATGGAAGAACTGAACTTGGTTGACATGTGGTTTCAACAAGATGGCGCTACATGCCACACATCTCGCGATTCTATGGCCATTTTGAGGGAAAACTTCGGAGAACAATTAATCTCAAGAAATGGACCGGTAAGTTGGCCACCAAGATCATGCGATTTGACGCCTTTAGACTATTTTTTGTGGGGCTACGTCAAGTCTAAAGTCTACAGAAATAAGCCAGCAACTATTCCAGCTTTGGAAGACAACATTTCCGAAGAAATTCGGGCTATTCCGGCCGAAATGCTCGAAAAAGTTGCCCAAAATTGGACTTTCCGAATGGACCACCTAAGACGCAGCCGCGGTCAACATTTAAATGAAATTATCTTCAAAAAGTAAATGTCATGGACCAATCTAACGTTTCAAATAAAGAACCGATGAGATTTTGCAAATTTTATGCGTTTTTTTTAAAAAAAAAGTTATCAGGCACTTAAAAAATCACTCTTTACATAAAGTTTACAACAGAAGAGAATATAATTCAGTCGTTCGCTGACGGTGATGCTATAAGGATCTATGTCGTTTTGCGCTGCAAATTATATGTACACTCGTGAAAAATCAATTAATTGTAGATTTATAATACTTACGCACATATTTTTTAGTTTGTAGAATTTTATATTCGTATGTATTAAGGTTTCATATAATTAATATATAGTATTATCTACTAAAACTTTTTGCATTGTTCATTCACATTCTTTATTAGTTTTTAATACTTAATTTTTTGATTACTTGCTTATTTATTTTATTTAATTCCTTATTATTTACTTACATATTTTTTGTTATTAATTTTAATTATTCATATACATATATTAAGATTTAATATTATATTCGTATATATTAAGGTTTCATATAACTCATTCATATTATCTATTAAGATTCTTTACATTATTCATTCATACTACTTGTATTAATTAATTTCTTAGAAGAAATAATGAACAATACGGATGACAAAAAATAAAAACATAAAATAAATACTTACAAATCTAGATAATTGTGACAACTATTTCGCTCAGTGTGCGCAATTCGAGAGAGCACCAATACTAACAAGACAAAATAAAATGTGACTGTGTTAGAATGCCCAGCCCTGGTGTAGATGGAATTTTAGCTGCAAGAGAGAAAACACGAAAGCAACGTCAAGAAAAGGAGAACGAGCAAAAACAGAGACGAGATGAGAAAGTCTCACAGCAAGCCGGTAAATATTATAATTGCAGTTGGAACTGTGCAAACTTTTTAATTAATTTAAATCCTAACTTATCAGAGTCATACATCGCCGTCGATATAAACAAATATTTTGACGAAATGAGCTCAGATAACGACGATTATAACGAATCACATGTTTCTCGAAGTTAAAATGACGACGAAGACACCATCCAACCGAACACAAAAAGAGGAATAGTTGATTTCATCGATGAGTGTTATTTTTTTACATTCCAGTTAGAAAATCAGCGTGCTCTTACTGTTCATTGGGACGGAAAGCTTCTGCCTAAAATGATTGATCAAAAGAGAGCGGAAAAAGAAGAACGATTACTTATGAGTACAGTAATTATTACTTCGACTGATATTGAAAAACTATTAGGTATACCTTCGACACCAAATAGCAAAGGCGAAACAACTGCCAATGCAGTCTTTCAAACTCTTGCCGAATGGAAAGCTCTTGATAAAGTCGTGGCGATGTCATTTGATACAACTGCTTTCAATACTGGTCGACTCAATGGAGCCTGCAAATTTCTTCAAGATCGCATTCGTCGTGATTTTCTACCACTAGCATGTAGACACCGTATTCATGAGGAATATTTACGAAAAGCATTCGAAATTAAATTTGGCAAAACGACAGCACCAGGCGTCCAACTATTTGAAGCTTATTGGAAAACGCGGATTAATAACAAAATCAATGTTGTAGGTTTCGAATCCGGTGTCAGTTTGGCAAATTCGTTTGGCAAAAAATATCAGCGAAATTTGCTCGAAATGTGATCTGTTTCTGTAAAGAAGAACTCGAAAATGCTCAATTTCGTGCCGACTATAAGCAGTTGCTAAATTTGACCTTGATTTTTCTGGGCGAAAAAATTGAAACTTTCAATTTCCCTCTACCAGGAGTAACAAGTAATGCGCGTTGGATGTCCAAAGGCATGTATGTTATGGAAATATTTATTTTTCGTAAGCAACACGCTTTAGATTCGGAAACTGTCAATAAAATTCGTGATTTTAGCATTTTCATTGTGACACTGTACATCAAAGCTTGGTTGAACTGCACAAAGGCTATTTCTGCCCCAAGAAAGGACCTTGAATTTATAAAGGATGTAATAAAATATGAAAAAATCGATAAAGAGATATCAAATGGAGTTTTGGAGCGAATGGCAAATCATTTATGGTACCTGTCTGAAGAAACGGTCGCTTTTGCCTTTTTTGACGATAAAGTATCATTTCCAATAAAACAAGAAATGGTTAAAAAATCTCAGCCGACCGTCTAAACAAAACGAACTCAAGATATCAATTGAGAAAGACGACAATATCAGAAACTTTTCTTCAAAACAATTAAGTGACTTTGTTACGCAGAAAACATTGAAGTTCTTTGATCGCTTCCACATTCCAACAAATTTCCTTCAACGAAATCCATCGGAGTGGTCAGCAAAAGAAGCATTTAAGACAGGTAAAGCCATATGCCACGGGCTACATGTTGTAAACGACACAGCTGAACGAGCTGTAAAATTGATAACGGAATTTAATTCCATTTTGACGACAGATGAAAAACAAAACCAATTCCTCATTCAAACAGTTCTTCTTTATAAAATTAATCACCCAAATTACCGGAAGTCCGATCCTCTGAATGAGTACATGCATGAGATCGGTGACGTTAATTATGAAAGCGACAATTATGAAAGTTAATATACTATATATTTTATATTATATCTTATATATTATATCAAAAATAAGAATCAACGAAATAAATTTTTATTCTACAATTTAGTTAAAATAAGGTTATTTTAAAAGTAATATGTTGAACATATGTGTATAAGTTGTTGAATTTAGAAAAAAGGTTTGTATATCTCTATGCCGAAAAAATAAATTACTTAAAAAAATTCTCTATACTGGACTCCTATGTAATCATAAAAGTGGCTGGGGAGCTCCTTTCTAGTTATCGGATTCTTCTCAAAAAAATTTTGAGTTGGTTTTGATTGCATTGACATGTTTTAAGAGGATAAGACTTAAGAAAATAAAAAAAAAAAAATGGTCCCAGTCTACTGCACACATTGTCATAAAGAATATGTAATATTTTTGTTTTCTGCTTTTTTTTCTTATTTTAATTATAAAGGAAATTCCTAAATGTTATATAATAAGAAAAAATATGTATTTCTTTAATTAAAAAAATTAAAAAAAAAATTGTATACTTGCCAGGTATTTAACCAGGTATTTTAACATGTGCTCTAATAGGGCTAATTGCAACTTATATACAAAATTTAATCAATCTACGATGAGTCATTCCTGAGTTTTAGATGCTGTTCTAATTTTGTATGGGAGGTGGGCGTGGCAATTTATTTTTAAATATACCATAGCTTCAATAAATATGGTATATTTGTTTTGATATAGCTTCAATAAAAAGAAAAATATTGTTTTAAATTTTTGTGTTATATGGGAGGTAGGCGTGTTTGTAGGCGGATTTGCAAATTTTTTTGTAAGTGCTCTTATGTAGTTCATTTCAACTTATGTATATACCAAATTTTATTGGTATACGACTACTCCATCTTAATGCTATGCAAATATCGTATAAAAAGTGTGGGAGGTGGGCGTGGCAAATGTTTTTTTAATGTACATATATATTTCAGATCCTTGAGTAAGTTGTTTTGATATAACTTCAATACGAAAAAAATATAGCCTTTTAAAATTTTGTGTTATATGAGAGGTAGGCGTCTTTGTGGGCGAATTTCAAAAGTTTTTTTAACAACTTCTAATAGATGTTATTCTAACTTATGTACCAAATTTTATTGCTCTACGACGACTCCTTCTATTTTTTTCCAATTTTTGTATGGGATTAAACCACTGTGCGTTGCACAGTACTTTTGCTTGACAAAAACGTATGCAAATGTGCGATCTCTTAGGCAAATTGACGAAATTGAAAATAAATTCTTTCGAAAAAGTAAAGTAAAAATATCTACTCTTCTGTATAAAAATATAAATATTTTCGTTTATGAAAAATAAGAATTTTTTAAGCTTTCAATATTTTTAGTTCCTAAACTATTCGAGACTGACAAAATTTTATTGTACCAATGGGTTAAGGAGATCCATATACATATTATAAAAATAAGAAAAAAAAAAAATATTGAGGCCTGGGTGTGGAAGTAAAATAATTCCAAAGTCTGACAATATCGCTTGTGACGTCATGCTCTCTCTCTCTCATTTGCGGAACGCGTAATCTGATTTCTATCATTCTTGACCAACACCGAAGGGCTAATGTGGATGTTCTCAATAACCTCTACAAAGCTTTATTTACTCTCTTACCTTTGCCGTTTTCTGCAGAGGGTTGACGGCCAATTAGAAAAATTAATTTCAATTGAATATATTTTTTGTATCGGATGGTGGGGATTCGAACCATGGAGCTTGTGATTTGTAAAACTAGCCCAGAGAATTCTACGCATTTTGTAATGAAAATATTTCTCTCTCTCTTTCTTTCTCTCTCTTAGTATTGAAAATAACATATTGCTTGAATATAATGAGAAGAATCAGAGTTTTTCGGCGTTAATGGGCAAATGTATGTAAAATGGTTTTAATTGATTTCAAGTTAAATTAAGGAATTTTTGTATCTGAAAGACTTTAAAATCGACTGAATTATTAATGTGATAAATTTGCAAATTTTGTAAAGCTATAAATAACGAGTGGGGCCCACTGTGCAACGTAAATAAATCAATTATTAATTGCTGTTTGGTATAACATTTCGGCAAAATGGTAGTTATAGGAAATAATAAATCTTCGACACCTAAGTATATATTTTTATATGTCTGTATGTATGTATATCAAGCAGTGTGTGTGTGGGAGAGTGCGTGTTTATTTGGAACCCCAGGGGCGTCACTTCACTACATCATTAATCATGGCGTATGTGTGTGTGTGTGAAGAGGGGAAATTGAGCGTTGTGTTTAGTTAATAATGTAAATTTGTATAAATATTGTGGAAAAATATATTGAACAGAATGATGAAGCTTTTTTCTTTGAAGCATGCATTATAAACAAAAGCGGCTTTTGAGTCAAACCATTTTTTTATACAAATTCAAAGCTCAGTTAAGTCGAGCAAGGACAACAACAAGGATATATTGCAACTTGATCAACTGGCAATTCACACAATCAATTCAATAAATTGATGACATAAAAATACATATTTTGAGATTGTGATAAAGATGTAATTGATACCAACTCGAATCTGGGGATAGCTTAAGCGTCAGGCAAACAGAGAGAAAACTGGCTTAACTCATACTTTCTGTTGTTAAATTTTTCTTCCAATAAAATTTCCCAAAAATAGAAAAAAAGAAGAAACGTTTTTTCATTATCCACCAGAATGAACAGCGGAGTAGAGAAGAATGAAAATAACTGGTAGGATCCATAAAACCCGCAACAAACATCTTTACAACAATAACACATTCCATTTTCCCAAAAAAAGAAAAATTTACCCATTTCAAGGAAACAAAAAAGAAAGGCAAGTAAAAAAGACATCGAGTTGGGCTATCAATGAATTGAGCTGCAAAAATTGACAGCCAACATGGCCATTCCAGGCCATGAATTGGTCACAAAAAAAGGTTGCAACGTGTAACCTGATAGATTTATGGAAATTGCTGTCTTGTGGTATACATTAAGCAGGATATCATATGTTATACTACTGCCTTAATTTATCTCTTTGTTATTCTCTGATGGGTTTGAAATTTTTTTCTACTATGGCTTTTCTTTTATTTCGTTCGAAAGACCGGATATTTGATGTTTCCCTTTCAATATTTATAGAAATAGAAAAGTTGCTCAAATGAAATTTGCAATAATTTCGCTTACCAGGTGAATAATAACGAATGAGTTTTTTTTTTTTTTTGCCACTTAGCAATTTAAAATCTTCTTCAAGTTTTCAAAGCAAGTCCACACTCAACACCCAAGAAGTTGTCTTCGCTCAAGCACTTTGAGCCAAGCTGCCATATTTATGCGTTTGTAAAAATTGACACGTAAACATGTAGGTTTCCTTGAAGCCATCCTTTAAAAATGTTCAACCGTTAAGAATACAAGCCAGTTCTCCTTCAATTTTGAAATTCATAAGTTAGAGAAATGTTAAATTGCTAACTGCGCCATCATTTTAGCCATCATTTTAGCAGTTAAGGAGGAAAAAATAATTTAGTGCTGAAAATTTCTGCGTAATATTTAAAACGATCATTCACGTAGCTATCGTTAGTTCTCCACTTATAACGACCAGAGAGTATATATATTCAAGCCATTAACGTTTCCATAATTTTTTGTTTTTTTTTTTTTTTTTTTTTTTCTTTAATATATGAGATAACATTATAATTTGATAACATTATTTATTGATATTTCCATACAATTTAGTGCTTGACGTATAAGACGGTACACAGTGGGGTATTGTAAAAATTTCATCGTAAAAATGGATGTCAATTCACGTAGATGGCAAAGGGAACTTTTGATTTTTTTTTTTTTTTAGTTAGAATGGGTCCAAGTAAGAAAAAAAAACACAATCACTTGATATCCATTATTCAAGTTTTGCCGCTTATTTTTTAAAGTACCTTCTGATCAAAATTGAACCGGACTGTGCAAATAAAACAATAACGGTTAATCATTCTTCAATATTTATTTTATCACCTTCAAAATAATCACTATCGGAGGCGATACACATACTTGAATGCCAACGTTTTTTGCATTCTTGAAAGCATTTTTGGTAGGCCGACTTCGGAATGGCCTTTACCTTCCTCGGCGAATTCTTTTTGATGACTTCTATCGTCTCAAAATGTTTCGACGAAGCGATAATTTTAGTTTGTGAAATAGGTAAAAGTCACATGGGGCCATATCGGGTCAATATGGTGTTTGCTGAACAATATTGACATTGTTTTTAGTCAAATAATCGCGTGCAATGTGTGAACTGGTGTATTATCGTAATGCAAAAACCATGAATTGTCCTTCCCCTTCGGGAAAAATTTGGAAGGCTTTCATATGGAAGTGATTTGGAAACATTTCTCATTGTATCTTTTGAAAACTTAGGGGAATTTCTAAATTGATATTGTTTCCAAACCGCTTTCTTAAGAATATATGTGGAAACAATAGCATTACAAGTGATATGGAAACATTCCTCATCGTATCTTTTGAGAACACATGGGAAGTTTTAAATTGATATTGTTTCCAAACCGCTTCTTAAGGAATGCATGTGGAAACGACTGCTTGTTTAGGGGTAATTTCAATTTAAGGGACATATAGGTTACAAATTTAAAAAAAAAATTTGTTTTTCGGGAATTTTTTTCACAGAAGAATTTTGCACATATATTTATTAACATTTAAAGTATACAAAAACATTTTTTCAGAATTTTTGAAGCGGTTTTTGATGTTATTTGATTTGTTTTTAAAAAATGCCAAAAAATTGACGGTGTGCAGGATATCACCAGTCTGGAATATCTGAGGAAAAAAAACAAATTCAACCTTGTTGAAGTGGCTATCGCTTGAACTAGGATAATTTTTTTCTGCAGAAAAAAAACAAAATGCTGACCATTTGAAAAAAAAGTCGGATTCGAGCTTTGGAAGTCATACTGAGCAGTCGAATATAAAAATAATAAAAAATTGAAAAATTTTTTCTTGATTTTTTTTTTTTGTTTTTTCAATCAAATTCTTATATAAAAGCCTGAAAATAAACTTAAATGAAAAAGAAGGAAATTCCTAGAGCCTCGAGCACTAAAAGCTGCCAGAGCCAAAGGATCAAAAAACCTCCAGACAAAACTTCTAGAAATATAAGTGAAAATTTCAAGAGCAGCCTAGCTGAAGTAGCAGATTGTGAAAAGCCTACATCATCCTTGAATAAAGAATCAGCTATTGTATTGGACGTTTCCGATGACTCCTCATCTCAAATGCTGAATTCCAGTTGGAGTAGCTTTGATGCTCAACTAATTTCCGAAAACCAAATGGATATAACTCCTACGCTCTCCGTCTTTCCAGATATGATTCTTGCTGCTCAACATGAGCAATTAATGAATTTTAATGCTCATTTGCAGAATTCAACTTTTTCAACAACTCAAGATGGATTCCAGATTCCAAATCAGAAGAGACTAAAGCGTTCCAATTCTGGCTTTGCCAAAAATACAGATACAGTTGGTAATGTATCCTTATCTAATTTAAGTTTTGATTTTAATAAAGAATTAGCTCCAAATAACCAGAATAGATTTCAAATCTTACAAGATTTATCTGTTGATAATATTAGTAATAATACATATGTAAGACAATCTGTAAAAAATTCGGTCAGGGATGAAGATCCTCAACAAATACATAAAAACGCAAAAAAATATTGTCCACCAATTTTTTTATTTAATATCGACATAAAAAAACTCGTCGATCAACTTAATTCTAGAACTCCTAAAATTAAATATAAAATAATAAATAAAAGCAAATTCAAAAGCAAAATATTTTTTGAAAATCTTCAAGTTCATAGTGAAATGATGAATTTACTCAGAGAAAAGGGTATAGAATCGTATTCCTTTACACCAAGTGAGCTAAAACAGCCTAATATCGTTCTAAGAGGACTTTATCATGGTACCACTATTGAGGAAATAAAATTTGATATCGATTTGCAAGCTCCTGGGGTTGTGGAAAAAGTCTCCAAATTCTACACTCGAAATTCTAAGCTTAACAACATAGATTCTGGACTTTTTTTAATAACTCTTGTTCCTGGTGGAAAGATTGGGGATTTGGGCAAAATAAAATTCATTCTTAACCAAGTTATAAAGTGGGAAGTACCCAAATCAAATTTAAAAGAAATTCAATGCAAACGTTGCCAATATTGGGGGCACATTGCAAAAAATTGTAACAAAAAATTGATGTGCATTAAATGCAATCAGAATCACGATCCAGGCCAATGTGCACGAACGGCTAATGATTCGTCTGCTCCATTTTGTGTTAACTGCAACCAAGAAGGCCATCCAGCCAATTACCGTGGCTGCCCAGCTTTTAAAAATTACATAAAAAAGAAAAAATGATTAATCAGGAAAGCAAGAGAAAAAAGGAGGTCGTTAAAAATAATGTTTTTTCGGCCATTTATGGAGCAAGTTCAGTGATTCCCGGGAAATCTTATGCGAGTAACTTTTTAACAAATCCCACTCTTGCAACATCTGCCAATCTCAAAAATAAAAGACCAGCAATTATTGATGAATTTTTAAATTTATCTAGTTACTTTAAAGACACGTCGTTATCAGCCATTGAAGATAAAATTAAAAATTTCATTTCAACTTACCCTTCCTAAGGAACAAGCCAAAAATGAGTACATGATTTTACTCAAAGAAGTTTTGATTACTTATAGGCCATAATAAACTTGCAATTCTTACTTTCAACGTTAGATCCTTAATTGATAAAAGCAGACAGATCGATTTAGAAACAACTCTTAATCAAAATAACTTAGACATTGCTTTTCTTCAAGCAAATTTATATATAAAAATATTTATATTAATAATTAATATTTTATTCGTGACAATTCTTCCCAGGGAGTAGGAATAGCCATTAAAACAAATTTTACATATATAACAACGTCCATTCCTAATCTTTTATTTCCACACTGTTTTATTATTATTTCTTTGATGATGAGTTCTGTCTTAAAGAAAATATTATTGGGTAGTTTGTATTTTCAAAGTAATGCTTCACCATCTCAAATGGTAAACACATTAATCAAAATTCGGAATTTTTCAAAAAATTTTGACGGTACAATACTTGGTGGTGATTTGAATGCTAAAAGTCCTGACTGGGGCGATTCCCTGGAAAATCTAAATGGTAAAACTTTAAAAGATTGGCTTCATTCTAATTCTCTTGACTTTCATAGAGTCTGTGATATAAATCCTTCGTTTCCAAATGGTTCTTCATATCTTGATCACTTTTTAATAAGTACGAATATTATTGACACTATAAATAATAATTTTTCAGTCGTGAGTATCCCTACCTTTTCGGACCACTTTCCTTTGAAAATTGAAATAACATTACCAGAATTTGATTTTATTATTAACTCTCCACGTTCTTACATATCTTATAAAAATACAATTTGGAATAATTTTCGTTCAGACCTAGATAATGTTTTAGAAGAAATTTCTCCCCCCCTAAATCGAAATCTTTCAAATTCTGAAATAGATCAATCAATTGAGTTATTTTCGAAAGCGGTTATCGACACAATGGACTCTCATTCGGAAACTATTGAACTTAAAAATAAAAAATTTTTAATTCCAGCTAATATTAAAAATCTCTTGTATTTAAAGTATCAATGGCAAAAACATTTGAAAAATATTTATCATAGAAATTATAATAGAAAAAATCCTGAGTATCAATTGCTATCAGCGCAGATAAAATTACTGAATAATATGATAAGAAATCAAATTAAAACTCATCAAGCAATTATGCTTAATAATAAATTATCTAAAATAAAGCCTGGGCCATTTGCTTATAAAGAACTGTATAAATTTATTGGAATGAAATATTCGAAATTTTGTCATAAGATTGAGTTTAATGGTAATTTCATCCATGATAGTTTTGAAATTGGACAAAAGTTCAAAAACCACTTTTTAGACATTTATAGGGAAAACATCCCCATTGCAGCAAATTTAAATTTGATTAATACAAAAATAAACAAAGTTTTGGCAGAGTTTACTGATCCAATTATTAATTTAAACGACAATTTTAATTCTGTTCAAGACATTCCTAATCATCATTTCATCAATAAATACAAAAAAATCTGCGGGCCCTGATTTAATTACTAATTTTATAATTAAAAAATTTCCAAATTCAGCTTTTAAATTTTTATCAATCATTTTTAACAACTGTATCAATAATGGCTATTTTCCTTTGGCATGGAAAATTGCTAAAGTCATTCCTATTAAAAAAAAAACAAATTCTTTTACTTTGAATAACTTCAGGCCTATATCATTACTTTCAAATCTTGGGAAACTGTTTGAAAGAATTATAAAATCTAAGATGGATTTAAATATTTACCCCAACTATATTCCTCATCATCAATTTGGTTTCAAGCCAGGTCACTCGACTATGCATGCGTTACTTAAATTACATGATGACGTTGTAAGATATTTAAGAGAAAAATCTTGTACAGTAGCAGTTTCTCTAGACATAGAAAAAGCTTTTGATAAAGCATTTCATAAAGGAATTATTTATAAATTAATTAATATTGGTTTTGATCCTTTTATAATAAAATTATTTTCAAGTTTTCTTACTGACAGGGCTTTTTTTGTTCAAATTAAAAATTCAAATTCAGATTATGGTTCTATTAAAAGTGGCGTTCCTCAAGGTGCTATTTTGGCCCCCCATCTTTATAACATCTTAACTCACGATTTCCCTCATGAAATTAATGGCTCAAAAAGCATTCTTTATGCTGACGATTCACTAATTTACGCTCATAATAAATCTCCTGTTGAAGCTCTTCGTTTAGTTAAAATTCATCTCAGAGTTTTAAAGGAATATTATAAGTCTTGGGGTATCACTGTTAATGCTTTAAAGTCACAGGCCATATGTATAAGAAATGCTTCAGGTAAATGTAAAAGGAAGGTTGTTCCAGAGAGCAAAAATCTAAAATTAAAATTTAATAGCTCTAATATCCCTTTTCATGATAAAATAAAATATCTTGGAATCACGTTTAAAAAATTGTTCAAGTTTAATGAACATGCGCAACTAGCTCTTAAAAAATTTGCAAAGATCACGGCAATGTTTTCGAGACTATTTTATAGCAAATCACTTAGCCAAAGAACAAAATTACTTATATATAAAGTTAGTATTCGCGCTGCGGTTTTATATGCATTTCCCATTTGGTTCTCAGTCTCTCCAACGGTAGCCAGAAACTTAGAAATATCCGAAAGAAAAGTCCTAAGATTGTGTGTGAACAGAAACTATGAATCGCCAACTAAAAGATTTAGTAATAATTATATTTACAACAGGGCTCTTGTAGTTCCTCTTTGTAACTATGCTTTTGATCTTCAAAAAAGATTTGTCGACAAACTTGAATTCCATGACAACTTTTTAATGAATGAAATATACATTCACGAAAAGGAATATAATTGGTCTAATTCATGTTACCTTTCTCCAATTGGCATCATAAATGAATCGTTATCTAATTTTGATAAACACAACACTCTGCCGGAATTTTACAAAAATAAACTTCCAAACACACACAGAGGTTAAAATCAACAATATGTTATATATATATATATATATATATATATACATATATATATATATACATATATACTTGTATGTACACATAGTTTTATAAAATTTTATAAATAATTTTTTGTATATTAGTTTTAAGTATTATATAGTTCATTATGAGAAAAATTCCTCAATGTCAAACTTCCGAGTTATGAGCAAAACTTGATCACTCTTTTAACCTTTGCTATAAAATTGTTATAAATCATCTGTTAACTGTAAACATTCATTATTAGCTCGTTGCATTATAAAACTTTACCATCTTGCTTTAGATAATACAATACAATCTAAAAAGTAACATATTAATTAAGATGCATTGTAAATCTCAAAATTGATTAAGACTCAATAATAAAATAAATAAAATAAATAAATAAAAAAAAGTCGATTTTTGAGGTTACAAAATCGGTCGACTTCAAAGCTTTTATGTTCATAAAGCAATTAATATATTGATGATAATAAAACAAAATAGAAAAAATGAAAATGATAAGATTTCCAATATTATAATACATATAAATAACTTTTAAATTTTTACCAAGAAATTAATGGGAACATTTATTTAAAAATATTTTTTACTTTGTAGTGATTTTGAAGTCGGTTTTTTTTTTGTTAAAAGTTTTTATTTCTTCCTTTTTATAGAATATGAAAAATTTTATGTAATAGTATTCTTGAGGAAAATTTCAGACATGAAACTTTGTTCTTAAAAAATTTGTTTTATTAATTCCTGAAAGTTTATTGAGTATTTTCCATTTCTGTCTCTTTACAATTTTTATTAAAGTGCCACACCCTTTCTCTAATCCCGCCCACCTTATTTACCGTACTTTATAATGATTCTACCTAGCCCTGTGCCAAATTTCAGTTACCAAGTATCAATATTAACAGATATATAGTACTTTCCTTAAAGTGCCACACCCTACGTACACTCCCGCCCACTTTTGTAATGATTCTACCTACCCGCCTACCTGCATACCAAATATTAGAACTCTAGTGTCAATATTAACTGAGATATAGTATTTTTATAATATTGCAACACCCCTTTCTTGAATAACGCCCACTTTTTCCACCATAAGTTGTAGTAACTGTGCCTTCAATAGGGGAAATAAAGCATATTAGCATTACCCACGCCTCAGTATAAATTTTATTTAAATATTTACGTGGATAAATCAATTGTTTTCCTTATATCTCGTTTTTTTCTCGTATTTGAATTCTATTTATACCACACACGTACACACCTATTCCATACAAGCAGGCAGCAACAGCATCGCACACACATATTCCGACGTACACACATATTCCGACAAGCAGCAACAGCATCGCACTCTGTTCCTGCAGTTTATTTCTTGCAGTTGCAGCTTTATAGTTCTCATTTAGTTTATGTTGCAAGGGTAATATAGCCTGGATTTTTGGCAAAGTTTAGTTGTGAGTGCGATTGATGATCGAATATATTTGTGTAAGGTTTGAGTGACAGCCGGACATTTTCTCACAAATGTCTTGCGCCGGTTGTCATTTGCCTGCATATTTTTCTTTGCCCCTTTATTTCAGTTTCAAGTTTTATTTATCTTTCTCTAATTTGTACTATTTTGACTTTGACATTTGTTGCCATAATACTGCAATAACTCTCAAAAATAGTATAAATTAGAGAACGAAAAAAGAATATAAAATATACTACCAAATGGCATTTGATGGACGCATCTCGTGGGAAATATTCAAATAAATTTGTTTTTAATTCCAATATTTTTATATAAATTTCTTTTAAATTTTCTTTAAATGCGAAAGTTTTATTTTTTTTTTAAATATTTGAAAGATATTTAAAAAAATTCGTGCATAATTTTAATATATTTTTTATTAATTCTGTTTGAATATTTTAATATTTTATTTAATTAAAAAAGTATTTAAATAAATTTTAAATATTTACGTAGTCGATTTAAGCAAATGCGTTATTGGTGCAAAAATGACTCGCTTTTTGGATAAATTAAAAAGTTTTTGGATAAATTTAATATTTTTTCCCTTAGTGTACCCATGTACAAAATTTCAATACCCTAGTGTCAATATTATCCGATATATAGTGTGTTTCTAATATTTCCACACCTCTTTGTCAAATAACGCCCACTTTATTGACTGTAATTTGTAATACCTATGCCTACCCATGTACTAAATTTCACCACCCTAGTGTCAATACTATTCGAGATACAGTGTTTTTCTAATATGACCACACCCCTTTGTCAGATAACACCCACTTTATTGACCGTAATTTGTAATAATTCTGCCTACCCCAATATTTTTACTGTACATTTCAGTACTCTAGTGTCAAAATTAACTGAAATACAGTGTTTTTCTAACAGTGACACGCCCCTTTGTCGAATATCGCCCACTTTTAAAAAAAAAACCTCCGCGTTCAGGATATATATCTGTTGACAAAAAATTACGAAAATCGGGTAAAAAAAACATTAAAAAAAAAGGGACAAACCAACCTCCTTCTTTTTGAAGTCGGCTAAAAAGGCTTAAAAAGGAATTACATATAGAAACTACTTTCAAAGTCATCGATTATATAAAAAAACTCAGATTTAGGGGGCAGTTGCCGACGCCCCCTGGCTACGCCCTTGCTTGTAGTTGTCGCATTTTTATATTCATGTGTGTTGCGTTTTTACTTCCGCTTTCCGGAATTACTAGAAAGTGGTCCCACACTTCGCATGTAGAATGTGACATTTTTATTTGAACACTAACCTGAACAATTGAATGTGTTTATTTTTATTTTTGGCATTTAATCGTTTGGACTTTGACGAATTTGATTTAATTGCATTTCGAAAATAACTGAATCTCACTGAATTTGACATGTAAATGACCGTTTCTGACTGATTTTGACCATTTTGACCATAAATGACTTGAAGTAATTTAACTAGGTGGGTTGAATCATTAACTAGATTGATTATTTACATCTCCAGATATTATATTCTTTGTTCCTGTGAGAAAATCAAAGCAGAAATTTAACTTTCAATGTTGATTTTTTTAGGAACATAACGAGCAATACATATAAATCTGAGTTAAATTAAAATTTTATAATAGTACTGTTTTTTTAATTACCAATTTAACTATTTAGAAAAAACTGCGATTGATTTCTTCGCTTAGTTTACATAAACAAACATTCAACAATCCGACAAGTCAAATAAACAAACCTTCCTAGTTATAAAACACAGTTATAATGATGAGAGTTAAATATTTAATTTCCGTTTCCGACAGCATGAAAATAAGAATACTCCAAATGCTTAAATTGTGTATTAATATGAACATATTCAGTTCAGCTTTTCCCACGCAAATACTTCATTTACATACTTAACGAGTGCGTACAAATTATTGCTTGTTTGTGTGTGTGTGTGTGTGTGTGCGTGTGTAAATGTGTGTTATTGCTTGCAGGCAGATAAATATAAAGAATTCCAATAAGCTACATGTGTGTACAAACGAATGGAAATAAATTTATTATCATTGTCATGCTTTCGTGCTATTAAACCAATTTAAATGTTTTGATAGAATCGGGCTAAACGAATGAGTTGCTGCTGTGGTGGATTTTTATCAAAACAAGGAATGTGACCTAATCAAGGATATTTTACAAAATATATACTCCATCCACTCACATTTGCAAACTTGTGTTAAACTAAGAGGCATTCCGCAATTTAATCCTTAGCATGTATTAATGAGTACATATAAATCACACCTAACTTACATAGTAACGAATCCATTTCTATAATGATGAATGTTGGGATAACCCAGTAGACAATTATGTTGAATTTCTAATAGAAACCACCAGCATGAATACATATTTCACTCATTTGATACATGATTGAGAAGTTACTCAAGTGTAATGAATAAGTTGAAGAATGAAATGAAAATTTAATTAAAAATAAGGAGTTGGCTGTGTCGCACAGTGTAAAGAGTGCAGACAAAAATAGCTTACGAGTTTTAGCAAAAATTTTTTTATTAAAAGCAATCGTAAAAAAATGTTTGTATAATTAAGGACAGGTTCTAGAAATCTAAAAAAAAAACAAAACTTTGAAAAGCAATAATAAGTTCGAATATCATCATACATGCATGTCGAATGTCGAATATCATCATACATATCTGAATATGTTCCCAAACTTTGGTTTGCCGAAATTCAATAATATCGACTTTACGCCTTCTTTTCTGGAGCATGTTTTAGCGAAAATGAGCAATTTTGAGTGAAAAAATAATAACTTTTTCACAAATTTCAAAACACAATAAAATAAAGAAAGCATTTTTGCTTTTTTATTTAATTTTATTATGTGTAATATGAATATTTTCTCAATATGTATCCATAATTTGGTTTGCCGAAATTCAATAATAACGACTTTACGCCCACTTTTTTGGAGCATGTTTTGGCGAAAATGAGCAATTTTATATGAAAAAATAACAAATTTTTTCACAAAGTTCAAAACGTAATAAAATAAAAAAAGCATTTTTGTTTTTTTGTAAACTTTAATATGTGTAATATCAACACTTCTTAAACATTTTCCCAAAACTTGGTGTGCCGAAACTCAATAATAAAGACTTTACGCCCACTTTTCTGAAGCATGTTTTGTCGAAAATAAGCAGTTTTATACGCAAAACCACAAAAAAATTTTCTCAAACTTAAAAAAAAATTCATTTGTTTAATAAAATTTTCAAATAAAACACTTTATCAACAAAAAAGCAAAAAAAAGGAGGAATGGCAAATTATCTGAATCTTGTTTTCGCAAAAATGCCCTTCACGTTTATACTGGACAATAAGTTATATGGGAGGTGGGCGTGCTAGTTGGCCGATTTGGTTAATTTTCACACCAGCTATTAATAGCTACAAAATAACTATGTGTAGTAAATTTAAATGATCTGGGGTAATTTTTTGTGTAAATATACCTGATTACCGATTTCAGTTATTAGGGAGGTGGTATATTAGTGAACCGATTTGGTTCATTTTCACATCACCTGTTTATAAATCTAAACGAACTACGTGTACCAAATTTTATTGATCTAGGATAACAGTTTGGGGAACTATTTCATATTACCGATTTCGGTTATTTGGGAGGTAGGCGTGCCATTCATTCAATTTATACGAAATTTTGTGAAAATAATTCCTTCATCGTAAAACTTATTTTCACAAAATTTCATGATTCTAGGATAACTCCTTCTATTTTTGCTATGTGGGCTCGTCACACTGTGTGTCGTGGACACACCCACAGGTTTTGACGTGACGGTGTTTTTTTATGTGTTTTAGATTTTGTTCTAATCCATATCCTAATTCATGTCCATAGTCCTTTTCCGGTTTCATTGCTGTTGTGGTTGTTGTTGTTGTTGTTGTTGTTGTTGTTGTTGTTGTTGTTGTTGTTGTTGTTGTTGTTGTTGTTGTTGTTGTTGTTGTTGTTGTTGTTGTTGTTGTTCTTGTTGATATTGTTGTTATGATGTTATTGATGTTGATGTTGATGTTGATGTTGATGTTGATGTTGATGTTGATGTTGATGTTGATGTTGATGTTGATGTTGATGTTGATGTTGATGTTGATGTTGATGTTGATGTTGATGTTGAAGTTAAGACGAGCGATCCTATGTTTAGCCAACGCGAGCCACTGTACCTGTCACCTATAAAAGTGCTGAGCATGCGTCTGGTTACCTGCATGCGCGTACGACGTGGGAGAAGTGCATTGCGGGAACGTGGCTGCGGACACTGCATAACGTGGGAATGTCGACGCAGCAGATATGGCACAACGCAGGGGTAGCTTTAGGCTTAGCTTTAGTTTTTAAGTTAGAATTAAGTCATTCGAATTTGGAGCGTGATCAATTTAAGTTCTATAACCAGTTTAAGCTAATAAAATCGTGAAAAGAATATTAAAGTGAGTTTTAATAATTGGCCTGTGGGGCATCGGCTAGCGCAAGCTAGTCGATGCCGGCTTTTTTTTGACATACGCGCGGTGAAGCGCGTTAACTGGCGCCCGAGCAGGGACCCGGTCTAAAGGACACGGGTGAAGTCCTGTGGCAGTATAAGGTTATAAGTGAAATCAGTGTGTGATAATGAAGTGTCTTAATAATAAAACATAAATTATAAACTCAATAAAATTAATGACTGCGATTCACCACCGAAAGGGGGACCCTCCAGTCAAATTGTCAAGATCAATAAAATAACTGTAATAGTGAATTAAAAATAATGAGATAACTTAAACAAACATATCGGCTGCGAATCACCACCGAAAGGGGGACCCTCCAGCCAAATCAATGAAATAAAATAGAGTAAATGGAAGAAATAATTATAATAGTTAAATAACCTTAACGAATATGTAGGCTGCGAATCACCACCGAAAGGGGGACCCTCCAGCTGAATCATGATGATAAACCAAATAAAAATGCTGGCTGCGACTCCGAATTCCGGACCCTCCAGTTGAATAAAATTGAATAATTCATAGCACTGCCGCACCTGAAAAAATATTGCCACAGGACTCCAACAATATTTTTTTGATAACCTTTTTTAAATAAAAAAGAGAAATATTTTTTGATAACCTTTTTTTAAATAAAAAAGAGAAATATTTTTTTGATAACCTTTTTTTAAATAAAAAAGAGAAATATTTTTTGATAACCTTTTTTTAAATAAAAAAGAGAAATATTTTTTGATAACCTTTTTTTAAGTAAAAAAGAGAAATATTTTTTTGATAACCTTTTTTTTTTAATAAAAAAAAAGAGAAGTATTTTTTTGATAACCTTTTTTTAATAAAAAAGAGAAAAAAAACCTTGTCAATTTAAGGGTCGGTCGAATAGTATGTTCCTTTTTTTCCTCTGATTGTGTGCATAAGTGATTGTACATTCTATGGAGTGCACGGTGGCGTTACCATGGGAACACGTCACCCATTCATTCACCTGCATACGCTTATTTCATTCTTCCCATAAGAACAGAATGGAGATCAAATTGGAACAAGGAACATACTAGTGAAGTCAATCGTGCCATTAGTAGGTTGACGGTAATTATTAACACCGACAACTAAACGGGAAAAACACGATCCTTCCTCGATCAACCCAATATGCGAATTTTAAATAATTGTATTTATTACGAAATTATAAATGTTTTTAATTTCAGAACTACACCAACGAGAAAGCAAAGCAACAAGGGATAACCACAGCAAATCCAACTAATGTTACTTTTGTAAGTAAAGACAAACAAAAGTAAAGCAACAAGGGGTAAGTGAACCTTATTAACCTTCCGCTAACCTAACGCGCCGTAGCACACATTTTGAAAGTCAGATAGATATTTTTGTATTTATAATTCCTATATCAAATTGGAAAAAAAAAATAAAAATGGAGGAAATGCAAAGGGCCTTGGTGGAGAATACGGGAGCCATGGGTGCCATTATGGCACAGCTAAGGGCAATCGAGGGGCGTTTGTCCGCGCTTGAATCCAATAGTGAGCTTGGGAGAATTAACGAGAGATTAAAGCAGGTAGAATTTGCGGTGACCCCAGCTACGATTGCGGTAGAAGAGGCTCCTCGCGGGCCAATAAGTGAAGATGATCTAAAAGAAATAGGGAAACTGCCTGATTGCGTGAAGGAGCTGAGGGTTTTTGAGGGAAACCCTACGCAGTACATTTCATGGGTCCACAATGTGGAAACCATTCTCAAAGACTATGAAATCGTCAGACATAAACCAATTTATCGCGCAATACTCCAGCACGTAAGGCAAAAGGTAAGGGGTTGTGCCGATACCGCTCTGGTATCGTACAATGTCCTTGACGGGGATTGGCCTGCAATTAAACAGGTCCTCTCACTGCATTATGCGGATAAGCGCGATTTGCGCACCCTTGAGCACCAATTAGGGCAGTTGGCACAAAAAGGGACGAAGCTGGATGAGTTTTATGCAGCTGTTAACCATCAGCTGTCGCTCATCATAAATAAGCTAAAGACAGACAACTATTCATGCGAAACCGTAACCGCACTCATAGAGACCTACCGCAATAGAGCATTGGATGTTTTCATCCGTGGGCTAAGTGGAGACTTATCAAGAATGATGATAGTCCAGAAACCCAAGACCTTGCCCGAAGCCTATTCGGGTTGCTTGGAAATTCAAAATCTTAGTCTGAGGAATTATAGCATTCACACAAATGGGCCTAACAAAATAACAGTGCCCATTAACGAAATGACAAGAATAAAACAACGTCCAGTTCAGTTTCCTAGGCGACCTTATCCCTCCTTCAACTCAAACAGATTTTCAGCAGGACCTTCCCCAATGAATATACCCAGAAACCCTTCAGAAAACAAACCATACCAGTCTGTCCCTCCACCTCGGCCAACTGGCCCCAAGCCTCAAGAAAGAATGGATGTTGACAGATCCATGCAAAGCAGACAGGTTAACTACATGAATAGACCTAACAACTCTTTTAAACGCAAGGCTTCTTCTTGGGGGAATTACGATAGGAAACAGCAAAGATTATATAACCTTCAGGCCGAACCTTATATCGATGAGATAGCTTGCGAGGAGTCACAAAATGACAATGTCCATGAAGAACTGAATTTTATGGAGGAAGCCTCTCAAGCCTTCCATATATAGAATACGAGTCAAAAGATGGGGGAACATTAAATTTTTTGGTAGACACCGGAGCCAATAAAAATTTTATAAGACCATCCCTGGCAACCGGAAGTGTTCTTTTAAAAACTCCATTTTCAGTCCATTCCGCCGCCGGAAATGTTACCATAAATCGAAAGATTGTGGGAAGATTCTTTGAAAAATACGACAATTATGAACCCATTACGTTTTTTGTTTTACCTGGTCTCGAATCTTTTGATGGTATTATCGGAGACGATACCCTTAAAAGATTGGAGGCAGTTATTGACCGCAAATACAACATATTATACTTAAATTCTGGAGTAAAAATTCCACTCAAAGCCATGTTATCCGAACAAGTAAACCTTTTAATAAACGATCAAATGTCACACGACACTAAGGCTGCCATCAACGATCTCGTGGAGAAATATAGAGCTCTCTTTGGCCCAATCCAAGGGGGTGAGGCAGTAAAAACGAGAGTAGCAGCTGAAATAAAAACGACCACACAAGACCCGATATATACAAAAAGCTATCCGTATCCGGCATGTATGAGAGAGGAAGTAGAGAGGCAGGTAAGCGAATTATTATCGGAAGGGATCATTCGTCCATCAAAGAGTCCCTACAACTCACCGATCTGGATCGTATCGAAAAAACCAAAACCCACAGGAGAAAAACAGTATCGGATGGTAGTTGACTTTAAGCGCCTAAATTCAGTAACTATATCTGACGCTTACCCGATTCCTGATATAACGTCAACCCTTTGTAGCTTGGGTGAAGCAAAATACTTTACCACAATAGACCTTACTTCTGGCTTTCATCAGATTGCTATGAAGCCTTCCGATGTCCCAAAAACGGCTTTTTCCACCATGAATGGAAAATTCGAATTTTTGAGGTTGCCTTTCGGTTTGAAAAATGCTCCGGCCATTTTTCAAAGAATGATAGACGATGTGTTGAAAGAATACATAGGGAAAATCTGCTATGTATACATCGACGACATCATTGTCTTTGGCCGTGATGAGAAGGAACACCTACGCAACGTTGATGCCATATTCTCTAGACTTCTCGACTCGAACTTAAAGGTAAACATTGAAAAAACACAATTCATGAGGATTGAAGTTGAGTTTTTAGGCTACATAGTATGCCCTGACGGAATTAAACCAGACCCAAAGAAAGTACTAGCAATCCAAACCCTTGCCCCACCTGATAATTTAAAAGACTTAAAACGTTTCTTAGGTATGACATCGTATTATAGGAAATTTATCCGGGATTATGCGAAGGTTGCCAAACCTTTGACAAATCTCACAAGAGGAGAAAATTCACAGGTTAAAGCAAACCAATCGAAAAAGGTCCCGGTAACAATGACCGAAGACGCATTAAAAGCATTCAATACCTTAAAGACCTTATTGTCATCGTCCGAAGTTCTCGCGTTTCCAGATTTCGAACAACCATTTAATCTAACAACAGACGCGTCGAACTACGCAATCGGAGCCGTGCTCTCGCAAGGCAAGACTGGTCAGGACAAGCCGATAGCATTCATATCTCGTTCGCTAAATAAAACTGAGGAAAATTATGCGACTAACGAGAAAGAGATGCTCGCTATAGAATGGGCACTAGACAACCTGCGGTCATATCTCTATGGAGCAAGAAACATACGCATATACACAGACCACCAGCCGCTCACTTATGCGTTGGGAAACAGAAATTTCAATGCTAAGTTGAAGCGTTGGAAAGCGCGTATTGAAGAATACAACCACGAGCTGATTTACAAGCCTGGTAAATCAAACTCAGTGGCTGACGCTCTTTCAAGGCTCCAAACACAGATGAACCACCTATCTAATTCTTCAACAGACACTGCCAGTGAGGGAAATTCTAGTACAGATACTGCTAGCGAAGGTAACTCCAATACTGACACAGCTAGCGAGTCGAGACTACCAGCGGTTAATGATGTTGCCGACTCTGATTCTGGAACGGTCCATAGCGCAGAACAGGATTCTTCGAACCTCATACCTCATGTTGAGGTACCAATAAACGTCTTTCGAAATCAATTGATTTTCAAGGAAGGCAAGGAGCTATTTTCACATGAGGCTCCTCATCCTGGGTTCACTCGTCATTACATTACCTTACCTGCCCTTGACAAACAAGAATTGACGGCTATATTGAAAAAGAAGTTAAATCCAAACGTAATAAATGGAATAAAAATGGCCGAAAAATATCTGGGACTACTGCAAGAGGTTTATGTTTCAACGTTTAATAGATATAAAATTCGGGTTACACAACGAATCGTGGAGGACATACGAAATGAGGAGCGAAAATTCGTCATAATCGAAACAGAGCACAAGCGAGCACATAGAAATGCTCGGGAAAATAGGCAACAAATCCTGGAAGCTTTCTACTTCCCAAAAATGTATTCTTCTATTAAAAATTTCGTTGCAAATTGCAGAATTTGCAATGCCAATAAATACGATAGACGACCTTTTCAACCCGAACTTCAACCAACACCAATACCGAAATATCCCACAGAAATTCTTCACTTAGACATCATGGAGATCGAAAATGAAAAATTTATTACATGCCTTGATAAATTTTCGAAATGTGGGAAATTCTTTCACATTAATGACCGCTCCGCTTTACACCTTCGCGAGAAAATAATAAAAATATTACACTATTTTACGACACCCAGGGTCATGATTACGGACAACGAAAGAAGCTTCGTTAGTCCAATTATCCTCAATCTTATAAAAATGATGGGAATTGAATTGTATTTGACTCCCACTAACCGAAGCGAGGTTAATGGGCAGGTAGAGAGACTCCACTCGACTATCATTGAAATGTATCGATGCCTGAAGAATGAATTACCAAACCTCAATGTTAAAGAGCTGGTGTATGTGGCAGTTGATCGTTACAATAACTCGGTGCATTCAGTCACTGGAAGAAAACCAAGTGATATTTTTTTCGACAGGTCATCACGAATAAATTACCAAAATCTTCTCAACTTTCGAGCAAAAATAAATACGGACCTTAGAGGTCTTATAGAAAGAAAACAAGCTCTCCAAAATGCAGGAAGAAACAAGAAACGGTCAAAACCAAAGAATTATAAAAGAGGTGAGGTAATCTTTGTAGCAACAAAGGGTATTAAAGGTAAAAACAAGGCTCTATTTAGGCGGGAAATAGTGAAAAGGAATAATAGGGTTACAGTACTAACGGTTAGCGGGAGGAAGGTACATAAGGCTCACATTAAAAACTCAAGTCCAGTCAAAATTACACGAAGGACTATACACTAAGAGAAAAACTGAATTAATATGTAAAAATTATAAAGAAAACAAGAGATAAAAATGTCTATATGATTGCAATGAAAATAACTAAGGTAATAACCTTATTCAGAAAGAGAAGCTTTTGTTTTTGTAATATTTGTAAAACTTAGTACTAATCACAAAAAATTCATTTAAAATTTTAATAAAAAAAAAAAAAAAAAAAAAAAAAAGGGAAATGTGTACTATCCCATTAGTAAATAAAAACAAAATTAATTTAATTAAGCTATCAAACTGTTTAACCTTATTATATTATATTTTACTACAATCTATGATCAGCTCCTATTTGTTTTAACATTACAATTTAGAAAACATGTCAAAAGCAATTACAAATTCATTCACGATCGGTATATGAAAAAAAAAAAAAAAAAAAAAAAAAAAATATCTTTTAATCAAATTATGGAATTAGAGCGATAAGGTATTTCATTTCAGACTAGCGCTTATATCTGCTGCTGACGCAGTGCACATCTTTAGTTATGATTCACCTGTGGTTACGATTCAGGAAGGAATGGCATGGATAACCAACGGCTACTTCAACCTCATACACACCATTGATCTTCAACGTTATGCTGACATCATCGAGCAATCTGAAAAGTTAGTGGCGACGGATGTTGCAGAAGAAAGCATGCGGTTAACCCTCCAGTTTCACCTAAAACAGACGAGAGAACGAATTAACGAACTACGTAGTTCACCTAAAACAAGAGTCCCAAGATCTATTAATTGGATCGGTTCAGCCTGGAAGTGGCTAGCAGGATCCCCTGACGCAATCGACTGGGATGAGATTTTAAGAAGCCAATCAGACATAATTGAGAACAACAACAATCAATACAAAATCAACAGGAATCTTTTTAATGCCACTCATGAAGTCGTCAGTAAGATAAATGGGATGATAACTAGCCTTAATAATGTCATCGAAAAAAGCGATATAAGCACAAAGGATCATAATCTACTGGACAAAATACTTATCCTCAAGGAAGGAGTCAACGAGATTGTACGAGCATGTCAAATGGCAAAAAAGGGTATAGTGAACAGTAACCTCTTAGACGCTGAGGAGGTAAATATGGTTATAAATGAACTTGAGGTTCTACCATACCAGAATATAATTGAAGCTTTTGAGTTTGGCCATCCCTCAGTCTACACAAATGGGACCCTCATGTTATATGTCCTAGCAGTACCAAAAGTAAAAGTAAACGCCTATCATGTAGTGAATTGCCGTGCTGCGATTTTTAATGGAACTCAGGTGGATCTTCAATTTTCGAAACTGCTCCTTAGTCGAACCGAAACTTATGGACTAACTGGAGAATGCCTGAGAATCGGAAACTCCTCGGTATGTGTTACGACAAGCTTAGAAAGGGTTCCTGAAAATTCGTGTCTGCCAAAGCTTCTCAAGGGCGGAGACGCACGCTGTCGGTTTAGGACGAGAAAAGAAGAAGTTATCGAATTAGTAAACGAAAACACACTTTTTATAACTAATTTCAAGGGCGAAATAAAAACCGGAAACTTTTCCCAAAGGCTGGAAGGAACCTATGTCATCCAACTCGACAACGAGACGCTGCAGCTTGGTGGCAAGACATTTTCATCATATTCGTCCTCGAAGTTCCAGGCCCTGCCACCTGTACTAGCTAATGTTACGAGCGAGGGAGTAGCAGTCGACATTGAATACCTACGAGAGCTAAGCTTGACAAATACCCATCGACTACAAGGCTTGGCGGGTAGAATTGACTTCTCATCATGGATGGATATTCTTACAATACTTTTTGTAGTTACAATAGCAATCTCCATCTGGCGGAAACTCACAAAAAGGGTCGGTCTCCCAACAATACAACTCCCAGTAACTCATCTGTCGCATGACGCCCACCCAACGGTTGCGGTCGTTACTTAGATCTGCGGGACGCAGATATTTGAAGGGGGAGGAGTTAAGACGAGCGATCCTATGTTTAGCCAACGCGAGCCACTGTACCTGTCACCTATAAAAGTGCTGAGCATGCGTCTGGTTACCTGCATGCGCGTACGACGTGGGAGAAGTGCATTGCGGGAACGTGGCTGCGGACACTGCATAACGTGGGAATGTCGACGCAGCAGATATGGCACAACGCAGGGGTAGCTTTAGGCTTAGCTTTAGTTTTTAAGTTAGAATTAAGTCATTCGAATTTGGAGCGTGATCAAGTTAAGTTCTATAACCAGTTTAAGCTAATAAAATCGTGAAAAGAATATTAAAGTGAGTTTTAATAATTGGCCTGTGGGGCATCGGCTAGCGCAAGCTAGTCGATGCCGGCTTTTTTTTGACATACGCGCGGTGAAGCGCGTTAACTTTGATGTTGATGTTGATGTTGATGTTGATGTTGATGTTGATGTTGATGTTGATGTTGATGTTGATGTTGATGTTGATGTTGATGTTGATGTTGATGTTGATGTTGATGTTGATGTTGATGTTGATGTTGATGTTGATGTTGATGTTGATGTTGATGTTGATGTTGATGTTGATGTTGATGTTGATGTTGATGTTGATGTTGATGTTGATGTTGATGTTGATGTTGATGTTGATGTTGATGTTGATGTTGATTTTGATGTTGATGTTGGTTTTGATGTTGATGTTGATGTTGATGTTAATATTAATGTTAATGTTAATGTTAATGTTAATGTTAATGTTAATGTTAGTGTTAATGTTAATGTTAATGTTAATGTTAATGTTAATGTTAATGTGAATGTTAATGTTAATGTTAATGTTAATATTAATGTTAATGTTACTGTTAATGTTAATGTTAATGTTAATGTTAATGTTAATGTTAATGTTAATGTTAATGTTAATGTTAATGTTAATGTTAATGTTAATGTTAATGTTAATGTTAATGTTAATGTTAATGTTAATGTTAATGTTAATGTTAATGTTAATGTTAATGTTAATGTTAATGTTAATGTTAATGTTAATGTTAATGTTAATGTTAATGTTAATGTTAATGTTAATGTTATAGTTAATGTTAATGTTAATGTTAATGTTAATGTTAATGTTAATGTTAATGTTAATGTTAATGTTAATGTTAATGTTAATGGTAATGTTAATGTTAATGTTAATGTTAATTTTAATGTTAATGTTATTCTTAATGTTAATGTTAATGTTAATGTTAATGTTATTGTTAATGTTAATGTTAATGTTAATGTTAATGTTAATGTTAATGTTAATGTTAATGTTAATGTTAATGTTAATGTTAATGTTAATGTTAATGTTAATGTTAATGTTAATGTTAATGTTATTGTTAATGTTAATGTTAATGTTAATGTTAATGTTTATGTTATTGTTAATGTTAATGTTAATGTTAATGTTAATGTTAATGTTAATGTTAATGTTAATGTTAATGTTAATGTTAATGTTAATGTTAATGTTAATGTTAATGTTAATGTTAATGTTAATGTTAATGTTAATGTTAATGTTAATGTTAATGTTAATGTTATTGTTAATGTTAATGTTAATGTTAATGTTATTGTTAATGTTAATTTTAATGTTAATGGTAATGTTGATATTGATGTTGATATTGATCTTGTTGTTGGTGTTGTTTCTTTTGCTTTTTTTATTTGCTTAATCATGAGTTGTGTTTTTCCTTGGTACATTAACCTAAAATGATGCATAAGCGTAACATTAGGTGGTTCCCTGAGGGGCCTCATGACGCAGTAAATTTTTTCTGTTATTTTTATTATGTGCCGGAAGTCCTCACCTTCCTTTTTGTTCCTTAAAATTTACCGTTACGCCAGTAGTCGCAGAGTTAAAACTCCATGCAATTTTTTTTCAGGCTTGTAGCATTTTGACTGCATTAAGTGGTTGCCACCCTGAAGTCATGACGATAAGAATTTTTTTGTAATTTAGTTGTGAGGTGTAATAACACATCTATGATATCGTAAAACAAAATTTACCGCAGCACGTCTCCTGAATGAGAAATAATTCCATGCAACGATATTAAATTTCTGTTACATAAGCTGCTATATTCACGACCTGGTAACGTCAGAATTTTTTTTTTTTTTCATTTGCCTTTTAAACTATTTATTGTAGCTTATGTACTCACCGAGTAAAAATTCAATGCAACGCCGCTGCTGATTTCTGAGCGGCTCTCTCTGTGTCCGCATGACGTTCGAAATTTTTTGTCTAATTTTGTTTTGAGAGCTTAGAACAGGCTTTTATTGGTGTATCATATTTTTGATACTAGCATTACTACTCAGTGAGTAATAATTTTATTTAACAATTTTCCAGTTGCATTGCTTTTCAATTTTTGTTTTGTTTTTATAAATGAAGTCAAAGAATCAGCCTTTACGGTCGTACCATTTTTTTAATTATAGCTCTTATAAAACGGTGATTTTTGACGAAAAAGCGATTTTTTTCAAAACAAAACCGCTGGCAGATGTTTACACTGATTTTGATATACTTTTGAATTTAAGATCTTCTTGAATCCAGCTCCCAGAATATGAGTGTCGAAAAATTTTTGTTTTTACGTCCGAAGAAAACGATGCACCTTAATACCCAACTACCCAAGTTATTGTGAATACCCCTGTGTGTGTTTCATATATAATTTACCTGTCCTTCTTTATAATTAAAAAAAAAAATTAAGGAATATCCCAATAATTATTTGTTTCATACAAAAAAAAAAAAATCATACACATCTTGTTGTTACGCTATAAATTAAGAGCAGTTTAAAAGGCACTGAAATGTTTTCAAAATTAATTCTTTACTTACTTTATTTATACATATGTATTTGCATACAAATTAAAAATCTAAAATAAGAGCTTAACTGACTTCAAGGTTTCCTGCAATTGTTAGAATATAACTTTTACCTCTGTTTAATGAACATTTATATAACGTCCATCAAATCTGAATCAATCAGTAATTCTCTTAAAGCCAATAAGGCCAAGTCTATAAAAATGAACAAAAAAAACAAAAACAAAAAAAAAAAATACGAAAAAAGCAACTCGTTTGTGGCCCAGTAATAAAGTAGCAAAACGGATTATATTTCACATAAAAACAGCTATTGACACTGTTAAGCAAAGTTAATTGGCTTTTAAAGAGCTACCAACAAAACGAAAAAAAAAATAAAAAACAAAAAAAATCAACAATAAAGCTTTATAAAGGTACCTAAATAAACAATATCTTTTGCTTTACACTTTCGTTGCTGTCATCCATGAACAGTGTTATGTGATGCGACACATAAAAGTGTCCTTTTTTTCCCACCCAACCTCTTCAGCTGCTATTATAACACATTTTCAGTCATTTTCAGGCATTGTCAGCAATCATATTTGGAGCACACTAAATTATCTTCTTAATCGCATCATCTTTTTTTTATATGTCTGCAATACATTTTGGCCATTAAATTTAATGCAAAAGGAGGGGGAAAAAATGATTCCCATTATAAGCATATTATAACGCGCAATAACTGACAGGTCACAGCATTTTGTTGTTTTTTGTTAGTATATCGACAATCCTGTTAATGCGATCAATATTTATTAAACGACCACAAATTATGTAAAGAAATAAAAAAGTAAAAAACAAAAATATCAACATATTTCATATTTAATGCATAAACTCGAAACATACATAGGAGTAGATATGAAGGAACATTATTACAGTCACATAGTACAGAGTGCATGAAATTATTTTAGCCTACCCAGTAGGAAAGAAGTGACTCAATTTCATCGGTTTTAGATTATTTACCTACCTATTTAATTTAAAAACATAAAAGTTCTCAAACCATTTGACCACAATGTGACCTACTAATAGGGTTGCTATTTAAGTCTTATACTTAACAATGAAAAAACAGCGGTTAATCAGTGAAATGGCTTATATTGTTTCTCCAAGTATTCGCCAAGATGATCAATTCGTTTGAACCAATTTGCGAGGCAGTTTTGCTACTCTGAAGTTGGTACCTCCGAAACCAGTTTTTTAAGGCCTCAATGGCCTATTCAGGCGTAGAAAAACTTTAAAAAATATAAACTCATATGTATTCTCTTTTCCTTATTACTTAGCTATAAAATGATTGAATATTATTTTTTTGAATAGAAATAAAGTGAAAAAAGCATATATGTGGATGTGTAGCAGAGTTATTGAAAAGATGTAAAATGGTAAAAAAAAAGGAAATTTTTACGATTTTGAGGCACAATACGCAGTTTTTTCGGGTAAGTTTGTTTTGCATTTCCCCCCCCCCTAATTCAATATCTACAACTTTGCTTAAGACACCAAAACAATATTACCTACGATTAACCGCGAAACAGCCATGTCAAAATATTGAAAAAGTACTCAAAATCCACTTTGAGCCAAAAAATGGATGACATCGTACATCTCAAAAGTAATGATGCAGAATTTCTAGTTTTAGAAAGTACTTTCACAAGAGATTAACAAACCTAAGTCCCAAAATTATGAGTGGCGCTGTGTTTTTAACGGAGTTGTTGATAGCGAATATCTATATCTATATCTATATCTATTTCTATATCTATCTATATCTATATCTATACTATTATATAAAATGAAAGTGAACATTTTTTGTGTCCGCAAAACTCCAAAAGTACTGGTCCGATTTTTTTGAAATAAGTTTTAAAATATCACATTTGTGCTACAAAAGGTTCATTGGTTATTTTCTTTTTGAAATTTCAATAATAAGTATCTTTAATTAAATGTTAAGTTTTTTAAAAAATCACCCACAATGCCATGCATTGCTTGATCGTTAGCTTTTCATGCGTTTGTGCTGCGAGAGCCTCAATAAACTGCATGTAGCTCTCTACTATACTCTTTTTGTTCTCAGCAGCACAAAACAACAAAACAAGCAAACAAAAACATATACATACATACTTTGCTGCGCTTAAAGCTAATTGGATCGAAGTACATTCTAATATGTTCAAAGTAGTTTTGATGTGGAGAATTAATCTAACACAGTTTTGTTTAAAGGGGATTCACTGACCATCTTAAGCAAGTTGAGGATTTTTTTGATGAGAATGAGATACAATCCGACTTGATGTATGTACGTATGTATGTATGTATGTATGTATGTATGTATGTACGTATGTTTATTTGTTTCGCTGCATGCAACTTTTCTACACATGTTTTGACGGTTGTTTTCCTGTAATTTATAAATGAACAAAAGGAACAAACGGCTGACTTTTTACTTTATAGAATTGACATTGTGTGATTCAATAAGTTTTTTTATAAATAAACAAGAGAACTGGGACGGGCATAGGAATATCAAATTTTTGCTATTGGATAGTTTTGGAACTAAACGTCGCAAGACAATAAAACTCAGTATGGAGTAACTAATTGCCAAAGTCTTTCTACTGGAAAACTGGTATGTGCATTGGAAAAGGGGGTGTGGCCCGATTCTCTATACAGAATAGCTATGGAAGCTTAAACCACAGGACATTAAAACTCATAATGGAATTGTCACTTTGAGTGATGTTCTGCTACTGGGAAACTGTAACGGGCAGTGGAACATGAGCGTGGTGTCAGACTAAGGTACTAATAAAAGTTTTGAATTTACTTATTATTTCCAATATACTTGCCGGGTGCAGCAACGCGCGCCGGGTATCGCTAGTATTATATATTTTAGGGGTGGTCACAAGAGGTGTTATTTTGGTATTCGAAGAAAAATGCCATTTTTTGAGATAAATGATCGGATGTTTATTTTCATAATAAAGAGGAAGGTATGCCGTTAATAATGAAAAACAACTTCAGCCAAATGGCCACCACGACCACGCTTACAGGACAATATCCTTTTCATGAGATTTTCCATAACCAAATCGCTGATCCAACCTCATTCTCGAAAAAGTAAGGTCCAATGACCCCTCCGGACCATAAACCGCACCAAACAGTCACACGTTGAGGATGGAGAGGCTTTTCAACAATAACTCTTGAGTTTTCCGAGCCCCAGATGCGACAATTTTGCTTGTTGACGTAGCCGCCGAGATGAAAATGCGCTGAAAATAAACTGTGAGTGCAAGATTTTCACCATTTTTGTAGTGAATTTTAATAATTTCAATGCGTTGTTGAAGCGTGTATCGTTCCATTTTTAGTAATGGCGTAGTTTCTACTTGTCAAATATCAAAGAATAAAAGCTTTAAAAGTGAGTGATTCACAATAGCGGGCGATTCACAATAACACCTCTTGTTGGAAAACCCTATATAATTTTTTTATTGCAGTAGTTTTTTGTTTATAATTTTTTTTCAAAATACGACTATTTATAAATCATCAACCATGAAATCAGATTCAATTTTTTTTTTTTTTATTTTTTGTTAAAACCATTCAAGATCTATAACAATTTCTTTGTTTCAAAAAATCAAATCTAACATTGTATGACATTTTTTGTTTTTTTTTTATTTATCATTTTCTCATGAACCCATCGCCGTTCCATTAAAAAATTTTGTGCACTTTTCGCCGAGATATATAAACCAAAATTTAAAATGGATTGTTTTCAGCGTACGGACATGTACGTTTGCTTATCTGTATTTCACTTTATCCATCTGTCAGTGTGTTTAATTTTTATAATCCGTCCACTACACATTTATTTCATTTCGCAGTATAAATCAGAGAAAAGAAAAAATCTCTAATACCAATATGATTTCTACAAAAACCACTTAAGCACTACTTTGTTTTCAGTGTGCTTTATGGAAAACGTAAGAGCGAGAGCATGCTGTTGTGAAAAGTAAGTGTTGCATATCTAGCATATTAAGAGGATTGCTTATTAAAAGGGAGTTTATTTTTTTAATTACTACCAGCAGCTATAACATCGCTTTGCAAAAACAACTTCTTGGCATATTTATAAGGATTTCACAGGAGCATGCAACCATTATAATTCTACATCTGTCTCCTAACATATTTTGAACTAATATTTTTTTAGAACTGAATCACCATAATAAGTTTATACTTTTATTTTGCGCGTAACTACTTAAATTCGTGTAAATTTTTCGAAAAAAAATTGTTTTTTGTTTAATGTGTTCTTTATAGTTTTTAGAACATGCATACACATTTTTAAATCGATATTTAAAAAACAACAGAAGTTATAACGGTTTTCGTTAACCAATGTCTAAGCTCCATACAACGTAAATAAAAAACTTTAAACGCTATTTCCTCGAAACTAGTTTTTATAAAACGGTTCGAAACTCGAAATCCATTGGGTCAATTTCAATTATTTTTTTGAATTTTTTTCGTTATTTTGTCCTTTAAGCATCCCCTCAAGTATCTATTTTTTTTTTTTTTTAAACAAAAAAGCTCGCGAAAATGTATCTCTTTTCTGAACTTTTTACTTTATCTTCCGCCATAATTAAAGAAAAAAACCCCGGGGGTCTTGCGTAGGGGGATGCTTAATATATGGCCTATGCTTTAAAATGGCATTTGATTTTTTTGTTTCCGATACATGGGAAAGGCAATATCCATCGAACCGTTTTGGATGCCTTTTCTTCAATGCCATTTTCAGCGCCCTCTATATAAAAGGCAGAACCGTATTTAAAAAAAAAAAAAAATCTTTTTATAAAGTATTTTTTATGAGCAATGACCTGTATAAATTTAAAAAAAAAAACTAGTAAGAAATGATCTTCGACTGGGCCGAAGCTAAAATACCCCCACGGGCGAACCAAAGTATATTCAAAGACTTAAGCAATCTATAAAGTTTATCTGTAAAAACGTTTTCGTTATATTTTTAACAGAAAATATTCGCTTTTGTTTTTTGATAAAGTCGCTTTGTATGGGAGGTGGGCGTGGTTTTCACTCAATTTGGTTGAATTCCATACACATAGTACACGTTATATATCAAAGTGTATATGCAAAATTTCAAGTCCATACATTAATTTTTGTGGATTTTAGAGAAATTTTACCTCTTTGATAAAGTCAGTTTGTATGGGAGGTAGGCGTGATTTTCATCGGATTTGATTGAATTTCACACTTAGAGTGTATTTTGAACATCAAAACTCATATGCGAAATTGCAAGTCCATATATTACTTTTTGTTGAATTCTAAGAGATTTTACCGTTTTGATAAAGTCACTTTGTATGGGAGGTAGGCGTGGTTTTCATCCGATTTGGCTCATTTACGAACTTGACCTTCATTTTTTAGATAAAAGCTTAAATATTGAATGTCGTGATGATAGCTTTAAAATTACGGCTGTAATCGTGATCACAGACAGACGGACAGACGGACAGACAGACGGACATGGCTAAATCAACTCGGGTGGTGATGCTGATCAAGAATATATATACTTTTATATACCTACCACGCCTCCTTATGGGCGTTACAAACGGAGTGACAAAATTAATATACCCCCATTTACGTTTTTTAAACGTGGGGGTATAAAAATAATAACTTCTTATATCTAAAAATTTTTATAAAACAGCTCCTGTTTTTGGTTGTTACACGTATATTATACCTTAAAAGCAAGTGTTGGACACAAGACGTTATCAAGATTTATACATTATTAAATTCAAAATATTAAATAGTAAAATTATAAAACGCCCTTTTTTTACATAAATGGAATGCAACATTGATTATGAACTGCTCTGAGCGCAATGAACACAATTCTATATAATAATCTATATTACGCTCTTCTTACGCTCTATCTCATTATATTTGTGCATGTCCCTCGTTTCCTTTACCATCGAATTTATGAAGCAATGCTGTCGCCCGTGAAGCAAGCAGCGTGCATCCAAAATACACGTACGGGCGAAATGCCCATACGTGTAACTTTGCCCACCCCTACTATAGAGAATTCAACAATATCAGCCAGTACTATGTACCTCCAATGTCTAAATTCACTTTTAAGAAAATGTTTACAAGTCCCTATTACTGACCTAATGCATTCCATAATTTGAAGACACACCCCTCCTCACCCTAATATGGGGAGTTATAACTAGTTAAAACGAAAAAAGAAAAGAGGAAATGGAAAAAACAGAGGCTAAGATAACAGGTCATTCAATAAGTCCGTAGGATAAGTAAGAAAAAAAAATTTTGATAAAACTCAATTATATTATTCAATATAGTTGCCTTCGAGAGCGATACAACGAGTATAGCAACATCATTGGACTTTAATTTCTTTCCAGCAAGCATTCACTTGAGATCTGAAAACAGGAAAAAGTCGCTGAGGGCTAATTCTGGAGAATACGGTTGGTGGGTAAGCAATTTGAAGCCCAATTCATTCCTTTTTGCCATCGGTTTCATCGATTTGTGATACGGTGCATTGTCTTGGTGAAACAACACTTTTTTTCTTTTGCAAATGTGGCCGTTTCTTTGCGATTTCAGCCTTCAATCGATCCAAAAGTACACAGTAATAGTCGCTGTTGATGGTGTTTCCTTTTTGGAGATAGTCGATGAATATTATTCCTTTCGCATCTCAATATACCGACGCCATCACCTTACAGCCCGATTGTTGGGTCTTTGCTCGCTTTGGATTCGGTTCGTGGACTGCTGTCCACTCAGCTGACTGTCTTTTGGATTCTGGTGTGTAATAGTGAAGCCATGTTTCATCCATTGTCACATATAGACTATAGAATTCGATTTTATTGCGGTTTAACAGCGCCAAACACTCCTCTGAAGCATCAACTCGTTGTTTTTTTTTTTGTAAACTGTGAGCTTACGCGGCACCCACTTAGCACAGAGCTTTCGCATACCCAAATGTTCGTGTAAAATGGTAAAAACACTACCATCTGATATCTTTACAATGTTAGCTAGCTCGTGCACGTTCAATTTGCGGTCGTTCATAACCAATTTGTGAATTTTTTTGATGTTTTCTGGAATAACAGCCTCATTTAGGCGTCCACTGCGCTCTGCATCATTTGTGCTGGTAGTACCACGTTTAAACTCAGCAATTCACTTTTCTAAAATTTGTCTCGATGGAGCAGAGTCCGGATAATGTTTATCAAGCCATTGTTTGGTTTCCACTGTATTTTTTTTTTTTTTTTATCAAAAAGCAATGCTTTATCAAAACTCGAAATTCACTTTTTACCATTTTTTTTTTCGTTCGTTCGTTTGAAGGTTAGTACGAAATAAAAATCATATGGAAAAAATCTAGTTACGCCATCTATGTGTTATCCTATGGATTTTTTGAACAAACTGTTATCTTGAGATCTCCCCAACACCCTCCTACCTCACTTGCTTTGTGTCCTTACAATCTTCTCACCGTCCCTAAGTATACAGTGGATATATTCTTAGCATTCTGTCACTCCTATTTTCCAAGACCTTGTTAATGGTTTCGGGCTGTAGCTTACGGATTGCTTGGATGATATTGGCCTTAAGTGCTTGAATCGTTTCCGAATTGTGTGCATAAAATCGGTTTGTGGGGAACCGTGAAAGAAAAAGGCCAAAAGGATCAAATCGTAGATCCGAGGCGGCCAATTGACATCGCCAAAATAGCTGATAACCCAATTTCGGAATTTGGTGCGCACAAGATCGATGGTGGCATGGACTGTGTGCAGGCCCGCAGATAGCCAAGTTCGGGCCCGGGGGGTTACAACATACGGGCCCCCTCAAAATCTTTTCAACACAAAAAAAAAAAAATGCATTGAATGAAAATAAGTATTTCAATATTTCCCAACGTGGTTCAAGCGTAAAACGACTTATTTCTTTTTGCGGAGGTATGATACTGACTTTGTGTTAAAATTTCGAGCGGGAACCAGCTGTCAGTGTCAAAATAACCTATGATCTAAAAAGAAACCACTAGATGGCCCACCCTACAGAATCTTGCTCCCTCTTCCTTTTAGAATGTAATGTAATTTAAGTTCATTTTAATTTAATTTAAGCATACCTTGCTTGGTTAAAAAATAAATAAATAAATGTTGACAGATTATTCAAATAAAAAGGACATTGCATCAGAAGGAAGTACTCTATTGATACCAATGGATCCGATACTTTTCGCACTGGGCTATGAAGAAGTTACTTTTCAAAATGGTTCTGTCAGCGGTGTGGAACTATTCCGCAACAGAAAAAATTCGAACCGCACTGTGGGTTTTTTTAAGATTTTTCCCATTTTTACCAACATGTAAAAATATGCAAATTGAGCATCCTTTTTTTCCGCACCTAAATATAAAGAAATCCTGCTGTTTTGTAGTAAAAAGTAACAACTTACTTAGCAATCTACTTAAGTCGGTGAGTACTTTCAAGAACCACTTATTAAACAATTGAGCTGAAGTGCGCTACTGGGATGCTTCACTTCGGTGTTGTCTTCTCTTTTTTCTTTTGACTATTTCTTTTATTCACCTAAAAACCCAAAAGATAACATCGTGCCGAAAACTCAAGCGCGAAACGTGACTTTTTAATATGCATATGAGCTTTGGTTATTCCTTTTTTTTTCTTCTCATGACTGTTGAAATTTATTTGTTTTCTTTTTTTCGCTGATCCTTAAAGTACATACTTCAGATGTAACCGTACTTTTTAGCGTAAAAATGTTAAATTTCACTCTGTGATGAGCTTATTTTAATATAAAAGCTGTGTATGTACATTGCTATGTGGAGGACGATCCTCACAAGGCAACGCGTGAGGGTCAAGGGGGCGATCTTCACATGGCAACGTGTCTGACTACCTCAACCTGGTAAGGCCAGCATTATCCATGTCGAACTCGTCTCAAGTCGACTCAAACCTCTGCGTGGTGTCCTCTAGAAACGGCAAACTGGCAACCGTTACTTTGACGGCTAATCTGAGCGGAGGGCTCCCCCTGCCTTTAAAGGGTTGTGCGTTGGGTTTGATGCCCACCACGTAAAAACAAATTTCAATGAAACGACAAAGAAATAAGATAAAAATGATCCCCAAATCTGATGACGACTACCGCAAACGAAAAACTGACAATGATTTACGGATATGCACCTGGAACGTCCGAACCCTTAATTGGGATGGTGCCTCTATCCAACTGATAGATATCTTAGAAAGATACAAAGCTGATATCACTGCAATCCAAGAAATGCGATGGAAGGGACAGGGTTGCTCACGGCAAGCATCCTGTGATATCTACTACAGCGGCCATGCGGAGAAGCACGAATTTGGATGCGGATTCGTGGTTGGCAAGCGACTACGACATCATGTTCTGCGATTCACACCTGTGAACGAACGACTTGCCATAATCCGTGTCAAGGCAAGATTTTTCAACATAAGCCTGATGTGTGCGCACGCTCCGACAGAAGATAAGGACGATGAGACCAAAGACAGCTTCTACGAGCGCCTTGAAGAGGCCTATGAGCGCAGCCCCCGCCACGACATAAAAATCGTGCTTGGTGACTTCAACGCCAAGGTGGGAAAAGAAAATATCTTTGGTCCAACAGTCGGAAAGTTCAGCCTCCACGACAATACCTCCGATAACGGAATGAGGCTGATTGACTTTGCCGCAGCGCGAAACATGGTCGTTAGTAGCACTAGATTCAAGCATCTCAATATTCATAAAGCAACTTGGCTGTCTCCTGATCAAAAGACGCGCAACCAAATTGATCACGTTTTGATTGACGGAAGGCACTCTTCTAGTGTTTTAGATGTACGCACGATCCGTGGTGCCAATATAGACTCGGATCATTATCTTGTCGCAGCCAAGATCCGTAAACGCCTGTGCGCAACCAAGAATGCGCGCAATCCAGCACAAAGAAAGCTAGACGTCGAAAAGCTGCAATCAAAGCAAACAGCCGAAGACTTCGCTACTCGACTCTCACTCCTGCTTCAAGAAAGCACTCCTCCGATCGACGATATATGCGCGCAGTGGAATCACATTTCCCACTCTATGCGTACGGCTGCCGAAGAGGTGATTGGCTATCACCGCCCTCGCCGAAACCAGTGGCACGACCAAGAGTGTCGCGACGCCACTGCAGAAAAAGATGCCGCCTACAAAGCCACCCTGCAGTCGGTTGTAACGCGTGCTGCTAAAGAGCGATACAAAGAGAAGAGGAGGGAAGAGAGACGCATTTTCAGGCGAAAGAAAAGGGAAGCGGAAATGCGTGAGTGCGAGAAAATTGAGATGCATGGTGACAGGAATGAGGTCCGAAAATTTTTCGAAAAAATAAGACGCCTGGCCGATGGTTTCAAGACCGGGGCCTCTTCCTGCAAGGATGAAAATGGGAATCTAGTGACAGATATCCAGAGTACACTGATGATGTGGAGGGAACACTTCTCTAGGCTTCTGAATGGCGACGACGACAACAATCCCGCCAATAGAGATGATATTCCGGAATCCCCAATTTTGGACGACAGCGTTGAAGTTCCGCTGCCCGACCATAGTGAAGTCTTGAAAGCTATAGCTCGGCTTAAAAACAACAAAGCCGCAGGAGCCGATGGCTTACCTGCTGAGCTCTTCAAGAATGGAGGCGAAGCTCTATTTAAATGCATTCATGAGCTTCTATGCAGAATATGGTCGGAAGAATGCATTCCAAACGATTGGAACCTCAGTGTGCTCTGCCCAATCCACAAGAAAGGCGATCCCACAATTTGCGCCAACTACCGTGGGATAAGCCTTCTGAATATCGCATATAAGGTCCTGTCGAGCGTACTATGTGAAAGACTGAAGCCCATCGTAAACCAGCTGATTGGACCTTATCAGTGTGGCTTCAGACCTGGCAAATCCACCATAGACCAGATATTTACGCTACGACAAATCTTGGAGAAGACCCTAGAAAAACAAATCGACACACACCATCTTTTTGTCGATTACAAAGCCGCCTTCGACAGTCCAATAAGGAATCATCTATATTCCACCATGTCTGAATTTGGTATTCCTGCAAAGCTCATCCGCCTTTGCAGAATGACACTGAGCAACACCAGCAGCACAGTTAAAATTGGAAAGGACCTCACTCCTCCATTCGATACCAAACGAGGTTTCAGACAAGGTGATTCCTTATCGTGCGACTTTTTCAACCTGATGATGGAGAAGATCATCCGAGCTGCTGATTTGAGACGCAGCGGCACGATATTCTACAAAAGTATTATGCTGCTGGCGTATGCTGATGATATCGATATCATTGGCCATAATACGCGTGAAGTCAGCGCAGCATTCTCCAGGTTAGCGAAAGAGTCGAGTCGAATGTGTCTTGTAGTGAACGCAGATAAGAGGAAATACCTAGTGTCAACAAATAAACAGTCCCAGCGTCTTGGAAACCACATCACTGTTGACAACATCTCCTTCAAGGTTGTTAAGGACTTCGTCTACCTGGGATCCAGCGTAAACTCTTTCAACGATGTCAGTATTGAGATAAAGCGAAGGATAACTCTTGCCAACAGGTGTTACTTTGGGCTGAGTAGGCAATTGAGAAGCAGAGCCCTCTCTCAACGAACAAAACTCACGCTCTATAAGTCACTAATCATGCCCGTCCTATTATATGCAGCACAAATTTGGACGTTGAGCAGTTCTGATGAAAAGACTTTGGGAGCCTTCGAGAGAAAGATCCTTCGTAAGATCTTCGGTCCAATCTGCGTCAATGGCGAGTACCGAATTCGATGGAACCACGAGCTGTATGAGCTGTACGCTGACATAGACATAGTTAAGCGCATTAAAATCGAGCGGCTCCGCTGGCTAGGTCATGTTGAGCGAATGGAAAACGACGCTCCAGCGAAAAAAATATTCGATTCGGTGCCCGGTGGTGGTCAACGCAGAAGAGGACGCCCACATCTTCGTTGGAAGGATCAGGTGTTGGATAACCTGACTACACTTGGTGTTTCCAACTGGCGCCAGCAAGCGCAGAACAGAAATGGCTGGCGCAATTTCTTATACGAGGCCAAAACCGACTTACGGTTGTAAGCGCCAGATAAGTAAGTAAGTATGTATGTACATTAATGTGGTGTTTATTCATGAAAATGCCAATATGATTTAGGACACTTTCCAAAAAGTTTCCGTTACTCCAAGAATTAACGAATCTCAGATATGAGTTCGATTAAGTTAAAGATTTAGAGGTGCTGCAAAAAGCTTTTGTTGGTCAAAAGGATTTATATAGAAAAAAGTAAATTCTTTTCAATATAGTTTTTCCGAGTAACGGAAACTTTAAGAGGGGTGTGCCCCACATATAGATAAGGTTTGTTTTTGTTTGCTCCGCCACCGTAATGTATCTGCATATTTTTTTCCAAGACCTATTTAAATCAGTCGCCATGGCATAGTGCATATTTTTTGCTGGTCTCTGCTTGGGTGTATTTGTGTCAGCATTTTAATTAATCACAAAAGGTGACCGTTGAAGTGGCATCAAGTCATGCCTGGCCTTTGAAATGTTTTTGTAAATGGCAGTTATTTAAATTTTCGCCGCCATAAAAGGTGAAAAACGTTTTCTTTTGACGTTTCTGACATTTATTTGTGGTGCTCAGGCAAGCGTTATTTATAGGCCAACGTGACTGGATGCTATAGCTTGACGTGGCCGTTATTGATACTTCATGATTTGAACTCATTTTGAAGCTTGAAGTAGTCTTTTCACAACTTTGGCAGCAGTAATCAAACATTTGCAGGTTCGGCGTAGGGGGTTGAAAGTGGCTGAGTAGTTTTATCCAAAGGGATAGCAGGTTTGGAAATACCTGAAAGAAGTCACATGACTCAAGGAAGGACCAGCTAAGAAGATTAGAAATTCAAATTGATTTAGTAACCTTCAAATGTTTTAATGTTCTACTTGCCAAATATTTGTTGGCTTTCAAAAGCAGATGGGAATTTGCAGGGACACGACATTCGTACGGATAAAATATGACAAGAAACTAAGAAAATGATATAAAGTGATTCATATTTTGGTTGTTGTGCAGCACTAACAATTTGGGTGTAATTTATTTTGTCCAAACTTTTGGTACGACAAAGTATTTAATTTCAAGATATTATCCAGTATGAAGCTATACGGACGCGATATTCAAGGTGCTTTTCGGGAATTTCTTGTTATGTATAAAATTTAGTGAAATTATTAGCGGTATTTCACTTAAAAAATTTACAAAATTACTCGTATGTTAAAAGTTCAATATCGTGATATTTATGTTATTCGTTTTTTCCCAACAGAGGACTTAATTGTATTTTTCACAACCAACTTCACACATAAGCCGCTAATTGTTACATAGAAAATTTGTTACATAGAATTATTACTCGCCGAGTATTAGTGCTACGATTAAAAATATGGTACACCAATAAAGGCCTGTTCTAAGCCCTCACAACAAAATTAGACAAAAAATGTCTGACGTCATGGGGAGCCAGAGAGAGCCTCTCAAAGATCAACAATGCAACATTAATTTTTCGGCGTTGCATTGAATTTTTACTCGGTGAGTATATAAGCTACGATAAATGTTTGAACAGGAAGATGAAGGATTTATACTTCGCCTTACGACAAAAATAAAAAAAAAAATTCTGACGTCGTCAAGTCGTGAAGATAGCAGCTTACGTAACAGAAATATAATATCGTTGCATGGAATTATTACTCACTCAGGAGACGTGCTGCGGTAAATTTTGTTTTACGACAGCATGGATGTGTTATTGCGACTCACAACTAAAATACAAAAACAATTTTTCTCGTCATGATTTCAGGATGACAACCAAATAACGCAGTAAAAATGCTACAACCATGAAAAAACTTTACATGTAGTTTTAACTCTGTGACTACTGGTGTAACGGTTCATTTTAAGGAACGAAAATGAAGATGAGGTTTTCGGACACAAGATAAAAATAAAAAAAATTTACGTCGTCATGACACCCCTCAGGGAACCGTCTAACGTGACTCATATGCATCACTTCTGGTGGATTAATTGCATGCAGCTAAGGCAGAGTTAATACACGAAGGAAAAGCACAACCAGTGGAGTAACAAATAAAAAAAATCAAAAGCAACAACACTAACAACAACAAAATCATCAACATCAACATCATCAACATCAACATCAACATCAACATCAACATCAACATCAACATCAACATCAACATCAACATCAACATCAACATCAACATCAACAACAACATCAACATCAACATCAACATCAACATCAACATCAACATCAACATCAACATCAACATCAACATCAACATCAACATCAACATCAACATCAACATCAACACCAACACCAACACCAACACCAACACCAACACCAACACCAACACCAACACCAACACCAACACCAACACCAACACCAACACCAACACCAACACCAACACCAACACCAACACCAACACCAACACCAACACCAACACCAACATCAACATCAACATCAACATCAACATCAACATCAACATCAACATCAACATCAACATCAACATCAACATCAACATCAACATCAACATCAACATCAACATCAACATCAACATCAACATCAACATCAACATCAACATCAACATTAACATCAACATCAACATCAACATCAACATCAACACCAAAGCTAACACGAACACCAACAACAACACAAACACAAACACAATCACAAACACAAACACAAACACAAACACCAACACCAACACCAACACCAAAATAGCACAATAAAACAGGACTATGAAACCGGAAAAGGACTATGACATGAATAAGGATTTGGATTTGGACAAAAATTAAGACACACCTAAAACACACCTTTCCAAACTACAGTCTGTTAAGTAAGAGCGTGAGCATTATTCGCAGGCGGTAAATAGTGAAACCCTGAAATTTTGTCAACAAGTGGACATAACTAGCACCAAAGTTAAATTGGTGGTCGAAACTTTGTCAGAAAAGTATGTTAGGCATAATGAGTGCTACATATGCAGAACGCTTCGAGGCAATTTTCCTCTGCAACCATCCAAAAACACCAAAAATCTCCTATGCAACGGCGGCAAAGTATTTGAAAAAGTCAAAGGCTTTTGTCCAGAAGTGGGTGCAACGCTTTATAAATAAAATTTTACAATGAAAACAAACTTCAAAAACTTCAAATGCTCATATCTCCGTAAATAGAGGCCGTAGAGGGGTCAAAGTTGCAGCATTGTAAAGGTGTTTTTTCAACCTTTAATTTGATACCTAAATTGTCCTTGTGCGATACGAGTTTCAAATTTTACAATGAAAACAAACTTCAAATGCTCATATCTCCGTAAATAGAGGCCGTAGAGGGGTCAAAGTTGCAGCATTGTAAAGGTGTTTTTTCAACCTTTAATTTACCTAAATTGTCCTTGTGCGATACGAGTTTCAAATTTTACAATGAAAACAAACTTCAAAAACTTCAAATGCTCATATCTCCGTAAATAGAGGCCGTAGAGGGGTCAAAGTTGCAGCATTGTAAAGGTGTTTTTTCAACCTTTAATTTGATACCTAAATTGTCCTTGTGCGATACGAGTTTCAAATTTTACAATGAAAACAAACTTCAAAAACTTCAAATGCTCATATCTCCGTAAATAGAGGCCGTAGAGGGGTCAAAGTTGCAGCATTGTAAAGGTGTTTTTTCAACCTTTAATTTGATACCTAAATTGTCCTTGTGCGATACGAGTTTCAAATTTTACAATGAAAACAAACTTCAAAAACTTCAAATGCTCATATCTCCGTAAATAGAGGCCGTAGAGGGGTCAAAGTTGCAGCATTGTAAAGGTGTTTTTTCAACCTTTAATTTACCTAAATTGTCCTTGTGCGATACGAGTTTCAAATTTTACAATGAAAACAAACTTCAAAAACTTCAAATGCTCATATCTCCGTAAATAGAGGCCGTAGAGGGGTCAAAGTTGCAGCATTGTAAAGGTGTTTTTTCAACCTTTAATTTGATACCTAAATTGTCCTTGTGCGATACGAGTTTCAAATTTAACAATGAAAACAAACTTCAAAAACTTCAAATGCTCATATCTCCGTAAATAGAGGCCGTAGAGGGGTCAAAGTTGCAGCATTGTAAAGGTGTTTTTTCAGCCTTAAATTTGATACCTAAATTGTCCTTGTGCGATACGAGTTTCAAATTTTACAATGAAAACAAACTTCAAATGCTCATATCTCCGTAAATAGAG